>JAVUPR010000265.1:5665833-6922500 GCA_036785695.1 Gentiana straminea | reverse complement strand
TCTTCCGATCCGTCTGTCACTATAACACCCAACCCCTTTACCACTAGGTAATGTCTTGGAGACCATATCAATCTCTACTTAATCTTGGTACTCGATGTTAAAGTGGATCGGTTAGGACTTTTAATTAAGCTTGTAATGTTAAGCTTGAGATTTATCTATATTTTGGAAAGTCATCTCTACCTCAACTTTTGAGACACCAAACCATTTTTTTCTCAAAGATACGCGGAGATAAGTTCTAGCTGCCTTTAATTATATCTTCATGCCATGCAAAAGTTATTCGTAACAACTCAAGATTAAACTGTGCACATATAGATATCATGCTTTTGTGAATAGATAAAATAAAACCGTGCCTTAACAAACTTGATGTCATGAAATTTTATTACATGGTCCTCATGAATCACAATATAAACATTATTATTTCAGTCATTAGTGTTGAAATTTTAAAGCGTGCTACAATTTTGCTCAAACACCATAATCACTATTGTGTGATTTTCACTTTATTTACTAAATACTACTGCAAAGCGCACGGCTTATTGAGTAGTACTTAGGATATCGATCCCATAGAGACTTAGGACAAGCACCGAATAGTTATCAACTTATACTAGCTAAACTAATCAAATTGAGGGGTTTTGAATTATAAAATAACAAAAAACTAAAGTGCTATTTAAAACTCAACAAAAGTCCAAGAAATTACAATGATATATTCATTCATTATGAATTTTTACTTACATTGACGAATAATCAAAAGTGAATAAGAATATTCTTTCGAACTACTATTATTTATTTGAATATTTCGAACTACTATTAATCTTGCCTAAATTAATATTAAATCCAATTTCTCGCTCATTAAATTAATTTAGACCATTAAACATCATTATTTATTATGTCACAAGAAATTTCAATTAACTTTCGCTCTCATGAAGTTTTTGGATTGGAATTAGGGTTCTAATCTATCAATTAAATTTCACCTTTCAGTCCATCAACAAATTGATAACAAATTATTCATATAACTCTATGAAAGTTCATCTTTCGGTCCATCAATCCATAGATTCATACGAAATAGCTCACCAAAATCAATACGAAAGCATATCGATTCATAATAATAGGAAATATCGAATCTTTAGCTCACACATCTATTTACCGGGCTATTCCTAATCCTAGAAAATTAAATCTACTCACGAATGATTAAAAAGATCACAAAAATCATGGATTTAAACATTATGAGACGTAAAAATAAATTAAGAGAGAGAAAATAGAGCAGTCTCACAAATAGTATAAAAAAAGAAATTCACAATCCATTATTTGTTCTTGAGCCCTAGCAATGAATCTTGTTCTTGAAAAGTTGAGAAAAAATAGTAGATCTTGGGAATTTATGGTTTTCACACCTAAAGTATAGGTTTTGCGTAAAAAAGATGGGAATTTTTTTGACTTAGAAGTGATTAAAATATAATTACAAAATCAAAGAAGCTTCCGTAATTAATTTTATCAAAAAAAATCTCCAAAAGTTAAATATCTATCAATTTTGAACTCTTCTAGTGTGTGGGCTCCTCCTTTTCCATGGAATTCACGCCAAGTTCAACTTACGTTGGAAAAGCTTCCACCATCAGAACATTTCGTTGTCCAGATGCAAAAATCTGACGGAGGCTGATTTCTTGAACTCTTCCACTTTAGCTCTGTTTTTGGGCATTTTTCTTCTAATCTCGAATCATTTTGCAATAATTCAAACATCCGCGGTAATCTAGCACCAAAAGGATAAAAACATCACAAAATAGCAATATACGACACCAAATTGAGTCCAAAACATCCAGAATTATTCAAATTTTTAGGAACTTATAAAAAACTATGCAAGTGTGTGAAAATCTTGATAAAGAATCACCAAGATTTCATGTATTTACTTCCGTAAGCCCCTATCCCCACTTTAAATTAGGCATTTCTTCAATTCATACTAAGCGTAGTAGACAAAATGACGAAGTGGAAGTAAGAACTAAGAAAATAAAGCAAACCCTAAGTTTTAACAAGATATGATATGTAAGTTTGAAGGGTTTGGAACAAGTATAACCCATTGCGGGCGCCAGGGATTTGTAGTGGACCATGACGTGGTCTAGGGTCACTCAAGCTTGAAGGTCCTCGGAGAAGGACCTAGAACTTGTTCAACCCACTGGAACCAATCTCACCCGTAGTGTACCGGGTCGATTATAGTCCATCGAGTGGGAGCAAGGTCGTATCCCAAGGTAACTAGACCCTAAGTTAAAAAGTGATTAATGTACTCTAGTCCAGGTGAATTTCATATTGAGAGTGTGGTTGAACTGCTAGCAACTAGTAAACAGATAGCAAGATAAATACAACACTAGCCAAGATAATGTAAAGCTTAGAAAGTATGTCTTATGGTATTGTGGGGATGAATGTGACCTACCAACCTTCCATCAATGACTTTGAGATGGTTCAGTGGTACAACTTCTAGTATAGCAGAAGCTCTATTCAAGACAACCGCCATCTACCTCCTTCGTTCGCCATCTATTTCACCGGGTATAAATGTGTTGGTATGAATAAAACTCTTTGAGTTGTGTGTGGATCTCTCCACCAAGGGCGGACGCAAGATCCCGAGCGAGAGGGGCGATAATTCTATCGGAATTGTTGCAATAAGAAAATGTATAGTAGTGTTCTTTTGTCCCCCGGGATCCGAAAATAAGCACTACTCTATATCGCTAAAAAATACGAAATACGATTGTCCATATAGTTATCAGACCCGGTCCGGTTCCATGACAAGGTCACCGGGTTTAACGATTAAACCGCCGGGCCGGGTTTGTTAACTATGCTCACCACCCTGTTAGATACCCCGAGTCCCACCACCTCTTTTCTCACACTTTTATCTCAACACGGTAACTTGTTGAAGATGTGTATGTGGTCATGTATTAAAGAACGATTTCAACACAAGCATTAAGATTAGGTGGCGAGAATTGAGTTCTTTCAAAATGAACCCTTCACCCCTCCTCCATGCATCCCCTCCCTTAGGCAGAACAATCTTTCTTCTACATTATCTCGACTAACTAAAGGTTTAGTCTTCCATGAAAATGAAGTCAAGATGTCAAGCTTGAAGTCCATAACTACAGATACTAAAGATAACAATAAGAATAGAAGAAGACTCCAAACAACAAGCAAAAGATACTTGCAATAAAGGAATCTGATGTCACCTCAAGATCACTTTGAAAGAGTCTAAATACTTCACTATAAGGCTTCGTCTTTGTTGAATATATAAAATGTTAATTATCTACCTCCCCATCATCTTAAGCTTTTGGGAGAGATGTCAGTTCAACATGGTAGTGGAGCCAGGTTACATCACTTGATAAAAAAAACCTATGTTCTTATAGGATCAAGGTCGACGTGACCTTCAACAGTGGCAGCCGGTGGTGAGGTGGAGAAGAAGGGCGATATTGGCACCAAATCAACCGCTAAAAACACAGAGGAATTTTGCAATCATTGTGGGAGGAGAGGGGCCTGCTCCGAAACTCATGGCAGGCAAGATGAGCAGAACCGGTCGAGACATCATGGCCGTAACAAGGGCCGGCCAACTGAAGGAGGAGACCATACAACTGCAGAAGCATGATGTGGATGGGAATCTGGAAAAGGAGCAGCTTCGGGTGGAGCCGATCTCAGCTCGGTTCGGGCAAATGAAGCAGCTTTGGGCTCACCGAATGTCAACTCCGGTGGCATAAAGCAACCTGGGACTGCCGAGCAGTCTGGTTTATCCAACTTGACGCCGGAACAGTGGCAAGGCATACTCGAGATATTGAGCCTTGCTAAACCTAAAAATCGTTTAACAGGTGAAGGTTCATGGATAATTGATACTGGAGCTACTCATCACATGACCGGTATGTTGAGTAATTTATGGAATGTGCGGGCGATTGAAAAATGCCCGGTGACGCTCCCGGATGGTAGGACGTCACAGGCTACGCATGAAGGTAATATTACTTTGAACGGAAGATTGAAACTCAGAAACGTTCTTTATGTGCCTAATTTGGTGTGTAATTTGTTGTCGGTAACACAGTTACTAGATGAATTTGATTGTCAGGTTCAACTCACTCCAACATTGTGTGTTATGCAGGACCGAACGACGAGGAGGTTGATTGGAGTGGGTGAGCGCGAAGATAGACTTTTCTTTTTCCGGGGGGTTCCACACATGAAGGTTATGGCAATTAGTGGGAGAGACTCCATGGATTTGTGGCACAAGAGGTTGGGACATCCTTCGGAAAGAGTGCTAAAACAACTTCCCATTGTAAGTAAGTCTAGTACGTTAAATAAGGATGGGTGTGAAGTGTGTATTCGGGCTAGCCACGGGAAAGCTTCCAAATTGTGATAGTAGGGCTAGTAGGGTTTTCAAGCTTGTGCATTGTGACTTGTGGGGACCGTATGGAACTCTATCTACATGCAGTGCCTCTTATTTTCTGACGATTGTCGATGATTACTCGAGCTCTGTGTGGGTTTATTTACTTTACAATAAATGAGAAATTGAGACTATTTTTCTAAATATTATGGCATTGATTGACCGTCAATTTAATGAGAAAATTCTGCGTGTTCGGAGTGACAATGGAACCGAGTTTAGACGGTTGCTTCCACATATTCAAAAAGATGGATTAATTTTTTAGACTTCTTGTGTTGGAACGCTTCAACAAAATGGAATAGTGGAGAGAAAACATAAACGTATTTTGAATGTTTCTAGAGCACGATGAATAGACTCCTATAATCACGACATATTTGCTTACTTGAATTGAAAAGAATTTTCTTTTGATTTCAAAAAAGTTTTTTTCACGAGGTACAAATAGAATTCTCATGTCTAATTATTAGTTACGAAATCAACCATAGATCAATTCCCCATTTTTTATATATATATTTTGGAATAGTGACTCCACCCCTAATTTCTAAGTTTCATGTTAACCCCCCCCCCCCCCCCCTCTCCATTTCCCAAGCAACATGTCAGGACTAGGGCATCCTAATTAGATTGACCAGGATGACAGTTTTTCATTCGAAATCTATAAAATAATAATTTTGATCAAATCAGGAGGGACATCTACATCTTAAATTTTGGGGTGAGTGTGTCATGACCGCCTGTTACTTGATTAATCGTACCCCATCGAGCGTTTGGAACTATACGACACCTTATAAATGTTTGTTTGGAAAACCACCTAATTTTGAGACTTTACAGGTTTTTGAATGTTTATGTTACGCCCATAATCAACGACACAAGGGAGATAAATTTGAGAGCCGTAGTTGGAAGTGTTTTTTTTTTGGGTTATCCATTTGCTAAAAAGGGATGGACTCTATTTGATTTGGAAACTGAAAAAATCTTTGTCTCGAGGGATGTAAAATTCTTTGAACATATTTTTCCTATGGCGGAATCACCTACCTCTACGCCCCCTAAAGTAACCTTTCCTGAGGTTGTAGATGACGATTTTACTATTAATGTTCGTGAGGAGAATGTGGAGAATATCTCCAGCCATAGTGGAGGACGTGGTCACCAATAAGAGGGGTGGCGGATATTGATGAGAACATTGAAGAACTAGAAACTGATGGAGTTGGTGTGAGTGAAGCGACATCTGGAGAAATAGAAGAGTTAGGAAGAGGGAAGCGAACTAAATTGCCTAATTCCAGGTATCGGGATTTTGTGACACACACAGCTGTGGAAAAGAAATGTCATTTGGCGCACTCCTCTGCTCCATCATCCGCCTCAGATAGTTTATATCCTCTTACATTCTCATTTTTCTGACGCACATAGAAGTTATCTAGTGAATGTGACTGCAGGAAATCCTCCCCGGTCGTTTAAAGAAGCAGTTAAATATGAAGGGTGGCGAAAAGCTATGGCGGAAGAAATACGAGCTTTGGAAGAACATGGCACATAGGTATTGCAGGAATTACCCCCTGAAAATAAGGCCCTAGGTAGTAAATGGGTGTATACAGAAAAATATGATGAGCTGGGAAACCTCCAACGATTGAAGGCACGTTTAGTGGCATTTGGAAATCACTAGGTGGAAGGCATTGATTTAAACTAAACATTTGCTCCTGTAGTAAAGATGGTGACGGTTAAAAAGTGAGAGATCATCAGATGGATGTGCACAATGCATTTTTGCACGGGGACCTGAATGAAGAAATTTACATGAAAATTCCTCCCGGATTTGAACACAAGCAGAATATGGTGTGTCATATGCGAATATCACTATATGGGTTGAAGTAGGCACCCCGGTGTTGGTTTGCAAAGTTGGCATCGACATTGAAAGAATATGGTTTTAGGCAGTCTTACTCGGATTACTCTTTATTCACACTTGTTCGTGGAGACATATGGCTAAATGTACAATTATATGTTGATGATATGATACTTGTTGGAAACGATGCAACGGCTTTGCAGGTTTTCAAAAATTAAAGATTTGGGGCGATGAATATACTTTCTTGGATTGGAGGTGGCTAGGAATCCATATGGAATTTCTCTATCTCAATGGAAAAACACGCTAGACATATAGAGGCGACCGGTCTGCTTGAGGCTCGTCCCACTGAGTTCCTATGGAACAAAATCACCAGTTGGCGGTTGCTGATGATGACTTGTTGGATGATCCTGGAAAATATCGGCAATTGGTGGGACGTCTTATTTAACTTGGAGTTACACATCACAATTTGGCGTATTTGGTCCATATTCTTTCTCAATTTATGCAGGCACCGCGAGTAAAGCACTGGGAAGCTGTGTTAAGAGTGCTTCGTTAATTGAAGAAAAATGCGGATAGCCCATTGTCCCTAGAAGGGTAATGTGATTCCGATTGGGCGAGTTTCCCAGTCAGCCGACGGTTTTTGAGTGGGTGGTTCGTGTTACTTGGGACTTCTCCGATCTCATGGAAGACAAAGAAGCAGCAAATACTCTCCAGTTCATCCGCAGAAGCTGAATACCGATCAACAGCGGCCGTTACATGTGAGTTGAAATGGCTTTGGCAACTTCTCGACGATTTAGGTGCTCGCGTACCAATGGGTATCCTCTCCATTGTGATAGTCAGACCGCATCACATATTGTGCAAAATTCCGTCTTTCATGAACTGACCAAACATATTGAAGCATATTATCATTTTGTTAGTGATGCGATCACTGAGGGACTTATTGCTCCCGGATATGTGCCCACACGGGTCCAGCTGGCAGATATTTTTACAAAAGCATTGGAAAAACAACAGCTTGATTTTTTGTTACGCAAGTTGGGCGTTCGTGATCTTCACACTCCAACTTGAGAGGGGAGGGGGGGTATTAAGGATTTATATTATTATTACTGTATATTATTATTACTGAGAAATTGTATTTAGCAAGTAGGGGACGTTTTTGGAATTTTATGGGATGTAGGGCTCCCATCTTTGATGTATAAATACCACCTATGGAGATGAATATATTTTGGTCTGATCATATTTTGTCATGGTATCAGAGCGAAAGCTACAAACCATGCTCCAAGCACAGTCACTCAAACAAACAAACAAACAAACAAACAAAACAAAACAAGTATTGGGCCCCTCTAAATATATAATAAGCCCATAGTTGAAAGGCATGTTGAATATATAAAATATTCATTATCTACCTCCAATCAGTTTAAGCTTTTGAGAGAGACGGTAGTTCAATAGTATTTTCTCCGTAATTTGAAGCTAAATCAAACCTACATCTATACTATTTATGAGTTAGGACTGGAGTTCCCTTCCTCAGCTCTCACGTACTTAGAGAGTAGATAAAGTGTTCAATACACAAATTGAATTACAATGTCTTCTCTCCTTGTTCTTTCTTTCTCTAAGAGTCGGGTATTTATACTAAAACCATTTCCATTCATTAGTAGAGGCATGGGCCAAGTGTAAAACCCGTTGAATTTTCTTACGTAAAAATAAAATAAAATAAAATTGTCAAGATTTGGTCAAGCAGTAGATTGTGCTTTGATGGGAAAAAAATAGTGGGTCAGCCTCAACAAACTGATAAGCACGTACACTCCTCTTCACTTTTGGCTCTATCTCTATATAACACATCTGCTAAAATAAAAATAAAAACCTCAATAAAAAAGGCTTCCATTCTTTTACTTGCATCGACCTGCTTCCGTCCTAGAAAATTGTTTTGCAAAATCACAGGGTTTAGATTTCTACTCATCATTGTTTTAAGCGTTCGAGAATACGGTTTCGGTATGATTTCAGTTGATGTTTTGATTCGAAATGTTTCGGTTGTCGTTTCCTTCCCCGTGACCGAATCAGCCCGCCTTCCTCTAAAGGAAAAGTCGAATTTTTGCGTACCTCCTTGTTGAACCAGGGGTTTAATTGGTCCAAAGAGATTATTTTTTTATTTATTTCGTACTGTGCATTGTCCAGGGGATCGAAGGAAGGTGTTCTATATACAATATATATATATATATATATATATATATATATATATATATATATATATATATATAATAACTTTCTGCTTACCTTACAAGCATGACTCAGTACATCCACCAAGGGCTTTTATTTCTAATCATCTTAGGTATCCACGGCACTATATTATGTAATGTTGTTGCTGTAGCTATTTTTTTTATATTAGAAAGGCACGAGTCTATGTGTTATGTGCTTCCTTCACTGTCCTATCCTTGTAGTATGTGGTGATTATTTTGGACCCAGGTGGAGCCCTATGATGAGATGATCTTATTGACATAGGTGAGGCTTTATTATTGAGTGTTTACCTTAGGTCCAGGTGGGACCATATTTGACTACTAGGTTCAGGTGGAACCTTATATTGAGATGGTGATCCGATTACTTGGTTCAGGTGGAACCTTATATCGAAGTGGGGATTTGATTACTTGGTTCAGGTGGAACCTTATTTTGGGGGTGACTTAGTTTCGGTAGGGTAAGGACAGTGGGGTGTTGGTGTGTGCTAGATGACTTATAATGTGTATTTGTGTATTGTGTTTGATGTTGGACATACTATTCTTGTTGGTTGCTATATTACTAAGTAGTTGGATATATGACTTGTTGATTGTTTTACATGTTGGTAATATCATTGAGGTGGTTTGTAGTCTTCAGTACTCACTGAGCTTGTTTAAGCTCACCCCTTATTTTTAACACATTTCAGGTAGATCAGTTTAGCTAGTAGAGTTCCTAGGCTCGTGTGTTGATCACCCGCGGCAGTGATTCTTCCTCAGCAGTGCTAAGACAACAGCTTGGTGTCAAGGAATTATTATTATTATCATGTTAGTACTTGAACTCATGCATTAGTTAGAATAAACGCATCACGAGATGCACGTTTAATTTAATTGTTTCATTCTTTTAAACAAATTCTTCAATATGTTTATTTTTGGGAGCTGATGTGACTTTTGAAGGTTGTAGTTGGTGTTTTGGATATTTAATCGACATTTTGAAGGATTTTAATAAATTTGTTTTTCATTGCATTGCACCTCTGAGAAACGGGAAGGTAATGACTCACCCTGAATAAGGGCCCGTCCGAGGGTGGGGTGTTACACCAAGAGTAATGAGGAGAGTGCTAATGGGCAACTAAAAACAGAATAGCAAAGCTTGTAACATGAACTGCGCTTACCGAACCATTTATAGTGATACATACATATTCAATAACATTATGTAGGATATTTTACAAGGATAAATTTTACATTATTAACACATAGTTGCTGTGTTGTTGTGTGTATACACAAGTTTCTTCAAATACAACAGGACATATCTAGACTATCACATATCATGAGATGTGTATTATAATAAACTAGTGCCTTCATACCGTAATTCAAAACAACTCGGCGATGCAGGTCGGGTAGAAACCAGCTTCTGTAGCAACAGCAGAAACAGACATCAGCTCTTTCTGAACTTTTCTCCTTTCGTAAAATACAGAGCATGCAAGGGATGTGCACTTTACACCACTTTCTACAAGCCAATCACCCCCACCACAATGCCTGCATATCTGTTGTGCACAGGTGCCAAAGAACGTTAACAGCAATCCAAAAAGGCATCTAGATCATGGATAATGTATAGCAATTATAATTAATCACACACGAATTACTAGAAAGCTTGCAATGCATGTATATTCATTGAACAATCAACTTCATTTCAACACTTGCACGTGGAAAAACCAATCTTGATCGACTGAGTTTCTATTCTATAGAACACCCCACCATCAAAAACTTTATTCTCCCTAGATGATGGAGCCCACCTAAATCACATCATCGAGCACGCTCCCTAAATTTCAAACAGATCAGGTTTAAGACGGACTATTTTATTCAGTTTTTTTTTTTTTTGTAGATGGATAAACGTTAGCAAACAAACATACAATATTTGGGCCAGAAGAAAAAGTATTAACCAACATTCTGAGTGTACTTACAGCAACAAGATGCTGAATATCCTTCTCCAGTTTTGCTGTTCTTCCAATCAAAACAGAAGCCAAAGTTGCCTCACAAGCTGAACAGTTACGACATAAGTATGATGATGAATGGACTAATGCCCCACAAAGGATGCAGTGCCTTGACAGATAGTAAAAGTCAATTCTAGTTCGATGTGAGTTTGAAGCAAATAAATGGCGTTTACCAAGAGATCCTCTTCCAGGGCGAGGCAACTCGGAATACCATTTATTTAAGTCGGCTCCAACAAGCCCAAAAACTCTTTGTAAAGCTGGAATTATCTGTTTTCTGATGTAGTAGACATCATTTAATCTTAAAGGGGAATCAATAGCCAAGAGATCTAGAGGATCCACAACCATATCAACCAGGCGGGCCCCTGGTTCACCATGAACTACAACGTAAGGTATACGTTCAGCATAGCATGGTTCTGCTCTGGGATCAACTTCCATGGCCTTAGTTGCAATAATTGCGCCAGGGGGGAGCGTGCTTGCCCGTGCACTGTAAGTACCCAATCGAACCTCCTTTGCAAAAACAAAATCCTGAAGCGAGATTCTACCGGACATGATTCGTCTCCATTGTCGCAGAAGGTAACTCTTCACCTGTGTGACAAATAGAAGACGAGAATCTGTACATGCACAATTTAAAGGACAAACAAACTCGTCTTTTTTTTTTTTTGAGGGAACAAACAGACTCATCCTCAGCAAGGAAAATACTAATCTATGAAAACAATCCCATGTTCTCTTCATTAGTTGTCAAGGCACGTCTAGGCGAGAGTCGAGGTAGGCGAGGGTTGCCTCGGTAAGATGTCGTATAAAAAGTGGGTTGCGTGTGTGCACGGGATGAAAACTTTGGACTCCTTAATACTTATGTCTGAGTTGGTGCATGTGTGGTTAGTTTTATTGAAATCATTGTGAGGTTACGACATGCTACACATGCTGGCACCTGCAATTGGTTTGATGTATTGGAGGAGCTCACAATGCTCACAAGAAAAAATTGAAAATTTCTTTGATTGGAACTAGCCGTTTTTGTGCTTCTACAGTTCTACTCATTTTCTCGTCAATTGGATTCTATTTTTTTTTTTTACTTATTCCATGGTCGCCTAGGCTTCGCCTAGCCTTTAACAACTATGGTTACTTACATAATCTATACAAGTTTTTCACTAAATAAGAGGGCAGCAGGATGGGAGGGGAAAGGAGGGTATGGAAGATACAATGGCCAGCAGGGGAAAACTTTCCTAAACCAATTTAGAATTATCATATGTTTCATTAACCTTTTCAGGACAATCAAGAAATTGTTTCCTTCTGGCTTTCTCCAATGTTCAGAAGGCAGCAGGAATAATAATGTTATGCATGGTACATAATTTTACGGTCAAGGAATGGAAATGTACGAGAGGATGCGGACATTCATAACAAGGAAGTTGAAAGAGATAGGTTGTTAGACTTCCCGGAGGTCTAGACACCTCTTATGAAGCGACTAGGGAAAGAATCCTTGCTATATCACCCTTCCCATCTATTAATGATGCTTTCGGTATTTTAAGAAAGGAGGAGTGCGAAGAGGTGTCATGCCTATAACCGGAGGTATACTGCCCACTCTGGGAGAAGGAACATCTCGTTTTTAAAGCCTCGAATCGACTATGCCAATGCAGCTTACAACAAAAACAAGAGGAGTGAGAATTGGGCCAACCTCCTGTGTGATCATTGTAAGAAGAAGGGTCATCTTAAGGAGAAATGCTGGCTACTACATGGAAAACCACCTCATATTCTTAAAAACCAACAAGTCAAGACTGGTGATAGGAGCAATGAGCCAAATAAGGCTTATAGTGTGTCGATCGTGGACAAGGGTTCACCGAAATGCGGATGAACACCCTTCGAGATGATGTTCGGTAAACTTCGACCACGATTGATGAATCACTGTTGGAGCTACCGCACGGAAGGCCACAAATGGATTGTTGACTCGGGAGCTACTAGCCATATGACGGTGAATTCTCTGTTTTTGAAACTTTTTCAAGTATTGATTCTCAGCACTTTGCCACTATAGCAAGATGGTTCTTCAAAAAAGGTGTTAGGAACAGGTAGTGTTAGACTTCAACCCAACCTTACCCTAGAAAATGTCCTCTATGTTCCTAATCTCAATTGTAACCTTCTCTCTGTCAAACAGTTTTGTAGGGATAGAAAATGCTCAGCTAACTTTCTGGATACCCATTGTGAGTTTCAGGATCTGGCGTCTATGATGAAGATTGGCAGTGCTAAGAGTACTAAGGGAGGTCTGTACCTGTTCCATAGCAAGCTCTTAGAGGAATCAAGAGGATTAGTGGCTAGTTTAGATTCTAAATGTAATAAAATCATTCACTTACATTTTAGACTAGGCCATCCTAATTTTGTGTACTTGAAAAAATTGTATCCTTCCTTATTTTCTGGAATTTGTATGGATGATTTGAAATGTGAGTTTTGCATTCTTGGAAAACAAACTAGAAATGTCTACAAACTGTTCCCTATAAACCCACAAAGACCTTTTGTTCTTGTCCACACCGATGTTTGGGGTCCATCTAGGGTCTCAAACCTATCCAAAAAACCATGGTTTGTCACATTTATTGATGACCATTCCAGGGACTTCATGGGTATACCTAATGAGCCAAAAATCGATGTTACGACCATATTCAAAAACTTCTACAACTTTGTTGAAACACGAGTTTAACACCAAAATTCGGATTCTAAGATCGGACAATGGACCGAATACTTTAACTCTCACCTTTCTCCTTTCCTTACGAAAAAGGAATTGTTCATCAATCCTCTTGTACAAACACACCCCAACAAAATGGGGTAGCTGAGAGGAAAAATCGACATCTCTTAGAAGTTGCCAGAACCATGCTTCTTACCTATAATGTTCCTGTTCTCTATTGGTGTCAAGCTGTCCTCACTGCCACTTACTTGATCAATAGGATGCCTTCTAGAATGCTTTGAAGTTCGGGACCCCAATTGATGTCCTAAAGAGTGTCTATCCTTGCACAAAACTTCTATCGATATCTCTTTAAAGATATTTGGATGCTCTGCCTTTATCCACAATCACAATCCCACCAGAGGAAAGCTTGATCCTAGGTCTATTAAAACCATATTCCTTGGTTATTCACCTACAAAAAGGGGGTATAAATGTTTTGACCCTAAAACACATAAGACCTACATCACATTTGATGTTACCTTTATTGAGGATCAGCCCTACTATTCCAAGTCTGAAACTAAACCCTCTGATCAAGACTTACTCACTGAAACTGCTATCACCCTGCCTATTACTATTGATGCACATATCATACCGAATGACTCTCCTATCCACCACCCCGAAAAGGAGGTCATTATTTACACCGAAAAAATTGGATACACGTATGCAACGAAACACCTAATAACTCCCTTATTCGGACCAACCAACTCTCGATTCCTCATCCACTTTACCTACTTCATCCGAATCTCACACCGATGTTTCATCTCCTATTCTTGAGCCTCGAGTTTGCCTATTGCCCTTAGAAAAGGTAGGAGAGAATGTACTCAACATCCTATTCGAAATTTGTGGCCTATAGTAAAGTCTCACCTCCTTACCAAGCATTCTTATCTAATATTGACAATAGTAGTATCCCTAAATCCATTGAACATGCCTTAAGTCGGCCTAATTGGAAACATGCTGTTTTAGAAGAACTATCTGCTTTAGATAAAAATCATACTTGGAATTGTGTTCCTAAACCACAGGGAGTGAGACCAGTAGGGTGTAGATGGCTCTTTACCATCAAACACAACCCAGATGGTACCATTAACAGGTACAAGGCAAGACTTGTTGCAAGGGGTTTTACACAGACTCAAGGGATTGACTTTAATGAAACTTTTGCTCCAGTGGCTAAGTTAAACTCTGTCAGAATCTTGGTTTCTATTGCTGCTGTCCAGAATTGGCCCCTCTATCAAATGGATGTTAAAAATGCATTCTTAAATGGGGATTTGAAAGAAGAGGTATATATGCACTATCCCCCTGGTTTTAGGCTTAAACCTGATCATGTTCTGAAATTAAACAAAGCTATCTATGGATTAAAGCAGTCTCCAAGGGCATGGTTTGAAAGGTTCACCAAAGCTATGAAGGAAGCGACTTATCATCAAGGCCATAGTGATCATACTATGTTCTACAAGCATGATCGATGCAGCGGTCACTATTCTCATTGTGTATGTTGATGATATCATCATCACGAAACTCGAAGAAGATATCGGCTCCTTGAAGAAATTTACGAAGCTTCAATTCGAAGTTAAGGATCTAGGATCTCTAAAATACTTTCTTGGTATTGAAGTTGCTAGATCATCCAAGGGCATCATACTCACTCAAAGGAAATATACTATGGACTTACTATCGATTATGGCACATGTTAGGGTGCAAACCTGTTAGCACACCTCTTGATAATACTGTCAATTTTGGGAAAGATGATACTGGTCCAGATATTGAAGCTGAAAGGTATCAGAAACTTATAGGGAGATTAATCTACTTATCTCATACTAGGCCGGACATATCTTTTGTTTGTTAGCACTCTTAGCCGATTCATGCATTCACCAAAAGAAATTCACTACAAGGTTAACGATCGGACTCTTAAGATTTTTGAAAGGGAATCCGGGAAAGGGTATACAATTCAACAGAGAAGGAAATACCAGAATTGAGGCTTATGTGGATGCTGATTGGGCAGGGTGCAATATTGATAGAAAATCAACCTCAGGATGGTGCATTTATGTCTTTGGAAATCTGGTTTCTTGGAGAAGCAAGAAACAATCTGTTGTGGCTAGAAGTTCTGCTGAGGCTGAATACAGGGCAATTGCAGTGTGTATGTGTGAGATATTATGGGTGCGAAACTTATGATGAAATAATAAGAGTTAACTTTTTCTCTTAATCATCTTCTTCACTCTCTCTTAAAACTCTATACATAATTACTCAGCCACAAAAAATCTTTAAAAGCAATCGAACATGTAGGAATTTAGTAAGCCCTGAACCATTTATCCTACAGAAACTTGTGTGCTATGATATCTTAAGCGCTATAGAAACATCAGGTTACCTTATGGATATCTTTATATTCAAAGAAGAGTCTTAATGATTGTTCCATTGTTTTTGATACAGCTACACATGTATCTCTTCGAACGGTCTCGATTCCTTTGGCATCAAATTTCGGTTTGATCTGGTCCGGGGTCTCATAACTGTAACCAGCGTATCTTTTCTTAGTTAGAAGGAAACAAGGATGATAAACCTTTTCCATCTTTAACACCACTGGATCAGGATTCATTGCAGAAATTGCAGCAGCAATTTCACCACCAATTTTGAAGGCTTCTTCACGAGAACGTCCCTTTAGGAGTACAAACATGCTGCATCAGTAAAGATTTTTTTTAAGAATATTAGGAAACCAGAAAATATAAATGGGAATTGCCTTTTTGATAGCTAATTAAAATTTAACTCCAAAATTGATTTGAGTATGGCTTTAATTAAGTAATAGTATATAAACTGTACCTATCAGTATCACCATAGACAACTTTTGCTTTCCAGCTGTCGTGATTATTCACAAATGAAATAGAGCGCTCCAACGTTCTGCGACCACATTGAACAATACTATCAGCCAGCTCAGCGCAGGGCATACGGCCACTAAATCCAGCAGCTGTATACCCATATGTCACATTTGCTATTAGCTTCAGGGCAAGCTGTCTAGCATTAAATATACGATGAAGCACTTGCTGTGATGGGTCTAGCTTTTTCATTGCTTGTTTAATCATTATTCTTGTTGATAAAAGTTCTTCCAATAAGCGGGGAAGTATGCCTTTCCGAACCTTTGAAGGCACATACATAACACCATTTGGAGTAATTAATATTTCCTCCTTTAATTTCTGCAAAGCATCCCTATCTGGTGAGTAAGAACTAACACCAAGAGTATTTTCTTTTGAGGGCAGAATTTTTCCAAGGCAGGTGGAAAAACAAAGATTATATGCAATTATCATTGAAGGATAAAGTGACTGGAAATCCAGAACAACAACCGGGTCTGCAAAAAACCCAGATTCTGGTTCCATCACAAGAGGTAGACATTCCATAGCGGGTTGATAAGCAACTTGTTGGCTCCCAGGAGAAATGGCAAGATAGTTCTGCGAATGAGCCAGTCTCAAAAACATGGATTCAACACGATACTGTGAACCACGTGAAAGAACTGAGAAGAAGTCAATGCCAAAAACTCTAGCAAGTTCTGATGTTCTGTTTATCATATCAAGTTGATCCATGATCCTTATGTTCAACTTTGCCCTCTCTAAAGTATATTCCATGCAACGGTATCTTGAACACCCAGGCCCACTTGTAAACCATTTTGTCAACACCCTGTAAGGAATAAAGGGAATTTTCCGCCTCAAAACAGCCTCAGCCACTGCCTCAACTGTGTACAAATTAAGCTTGACTTCATTGCGCATCAACCGCCAAATATTCAAAACAATTCGACCACCAACGTGGACACCACTAGCATGAGTTCTGCCCCATTCATCCTCAATTATAGCATCTCCCAAAGGCACAGAATCAGCAGCAACCCCTTTAACTAAAAGATCAGTATCTTTTCCAGTAGCAATAAGCTCTCTAGAACCTACATTTCCCAACGATGGTGTTCGAGATACTTGATTCAGCAAAGAAATTCCAAGAAAAGCAGCCCTCTCAGCAAGAAAACCAAGGGAACCCCCTTGGACATCCCACCCCATTAGCATATCAGGATCGAAGGAAGAGACAACCATTACAAAATGGTTAAGTAAAAGTTTCTCCTCCTGAAAAACCAACACCTTACAGTCAGGGATTCCATCTATATTCTCTCGAGATGATTTTTCGCTAGACCGCAGAAGTATAATCGACTCACTTGTAGGAACGTCTGCTTGGACAACAACAGCTATAATATTAATGGCATCAAATTGGGGATTGGGTCTCAGATCACCCCTAGACTCTGCTTGGACCTCAATACTTAGTATGGTTAACTGTTGAGTGCCACCAATGCTAGCAGGATCACGAAAACCAATCTGACTTAACGGAGTCAGCTTTGATTTAGAATCAGGGCCAGATAACTGAGACATCCCTTGTGAGCAATATGTTTTGGATCTGCAACAGTTAGCCTCATTACGTTGTACCACTGTCACCGCATCTTGCTGCGATTCCAAGTGTTCAATATGGGTATCTTTATTATGTTCAGATGATTTATTGAGATTGCAATTCATAACAGATTTCCGCGAAGATCCTGACAATGTCAATTCCAGAACTTCAGTTAGAGAATCCTGTGAATCTACAAGGTCAACAGATAAATTTTGGGGAAATGTAGGCAACACTGGTGCAGACTCTCTTCTCATTGCTGAATTAGTTCCTTGTTCCAAAAGCCATCTCTTAACAGATTCACCAGATGGTGGTGACAGAAGAGGAGCCAAAATATACATATGAGAACCATCATTCTGATAGTGAATAGGGACACCCATAACTGCTCCTCGATTCCCTAATTTGAGATAATCATCCCTGCTGTAGCAAACTCTTTTGTGTTCATCTTCTTTCAGATCGTCCCCCATGAAGAAAGGAGGCAAATCATCAAAACAATTAAGTCGAGGAGATAAAGCTTCATTACTTCCCTTAGTCAGAGGCGGGTCATGGCATACAGAAGGTGATAATGCCACACTACTTAATGGACCACTGGAAAACTCTATCACTGGAGGTTTCTGACTGAGAGTCAAGCCAATAAGCCCACAAGAATCTGCTTTCAAGTTTGAACCTGCTACTGGTTCATCTGTAGGATTGAGTCTTGACATAACCGCAGCAAGAGATCGATTAATTACTTCTTCATTCCTCTGATCAATGTGAAGAATGTCATCCTTTTCCTGTTCCTTCTCTGAAGGAACTTGTCTGATGTCAGACAAACTAGATTCAGGTAGTTCAGTTCGATAGCATCTCTTTTTCCGCATGAGCTCTCTCACTGAGAATTCACTTGGTGTTCTAGCTTCCTTGTTACCATGATCAAAACTACCACTCCTTACCGAGTGGGAAGATTTGATTGTCTCAGCATTATCCTGAACTTCTAGGTCACCATTAGAAATGCCAATCACATTGCTACTGTCAGGAGCAGAGAAGTTAAAGTTTGCACTATCAGAAACAGGTAACGTGCCCCATCGACGTCGTTTCTTTTTGCTACAACTGGTAAGGCTAAGATGCCCACAGGCCAATTCATCCCGTTCAGGTATCCCAGATTCAGGATTTGGCTTGCCATCAAAAGTAAATGATTTATAATCATCACTGGAACCATCCACTTGTGGAATCATTTTATATGATGAGCTATCATCTGTAACCCCATTATCATCAGAGACAGAAACTCCTCTGCTTGACCCTTCCTCATTAAAAGAATCCTCAACAGAATCGAGAATATCCTGACATTCTTGCTGAGATAGGCACTCAAAATCTGTATTAGCTTTCTTCAATACCTTAGCAATTGTAGTTGTTGGTAACAAGGGACTCAGAATTGATTCATGAGCAAGCTCATCATCAGAATTGATTTCTTCTACAGCTTCAGAAGATGCAAGCCACTTTAAAAGCCCCAAAGCATCTTGATCAAAAGCCTGAAAATATCAAACATAAAAGCCAGAAACACAAACACTATACTAGAATCAGCACTTACCAGTAAAACAAAACTATTAACAGTTAAACGCGGATATCCCTGAAGGGTAAACTGCTAAATACACATGATGCTTTCAAAGTGTAGCAGTAAAGTGGAAAGTCCCGTCAGAAACACTCTGCTCAATTTGGTCACGCGATTAAAGAAAAGATGTTCATAAGGCAAATGTTTCTAACTCACATGCATCAGGAGTCTCAGAAGGATTGTGCACAGTTAGATATGTTTTTTTTAGACTTGTGTTAATTTTAAGTTGCTGGATAAATTTCTATAGAATTTTAACATCTTTTGAGGAAGGACATTAAGCATTCAGAAAATTGGCATCATCCAATCCACATAGTGACTTTCCAATATCTGAAACAATGTGAGTATCACCATACAACTGACATACCATGTCACAGCTGTCAGTAATAGAAACACATCACAACTCAAATTACATTTGAACTTTGAAGCAAGCTAATGGTCATTCCCACTGTAACAAATTAGACAGCATAAAGAAGTAAAAATAACAAAAAAAAAGGTAGTAAAAACATAAACAAATACCTGGACTTTTGGCGAAGAAACACTGCCGACAACATGCAGTCGATCAGCTGAAATTTGCTGCATCTGACACCTTGGTCATTGTTAGGACCTTTGATACAACCTTCTGAGGTAGCATTTGAAGTAATTGCTCCAAACGTCTCCAATACTAAAGTTTCTAAGCCATGACAATGTGAAAGCATCCTCAAAACATCTTCTGGCAGTGGTTTTCCGCTACATTGGGAGGAACATCTGGCCCCTGTATCCCACTCCTTTCCCGTTCTTCCTAATGTAATGGGAAAACAGTTCTCATAAATGACAAACAATATTAGAAGGATTAAAAAGCGTTACATGAGGCAGAGACAAACCTCCCAGATAGGTACTAAAGACTGAACCATTCTCACTTCAGAACTGTTCTGTGAGAGGGGTGCGTATGATATTAGTAGCTGATTAAGTATGTCTGGAAATCATGCACAGAACATCGTTTTAAGCCATAAAGAGAGTTCCTTAACTTACATACTTTGCCTCTGTTATGAGGTTTCTCAAATCCAGGTGGTATAGTCATAAACACTTCCTCCTCTAAGTCACCATTTAGGAAGGCATTTTTAATGTCTAGTTGAAATAAAGGCCATTCTAACTGAACAGCTAGGGACAAAAGTATCCGAACAGAGTTCAATTTAGCTACGGGGGCAAAGGTTTCCTTATAATCTAGCCCATAAGTCAAACCCTCTAGCAACAAGTCGGCTTTGTATTTGTTTAGGCTCCCATCGACATTATATTTAATGTTAAACAACCATTTACAAACGGGTTTCTTACCGTTCCCATGTATGGTTATTTATTAGGGCGAGTAAATTTCGATCGTATAGCACTCTTCCAATTAGGATTGTTAAGAGCTTCATGAACGTTTTTAGGGATAAAGGCAGTATCCAAATTCTTAGTAAACAAGCAAAATGCAGGGGACAGTTTTGCATAAGATAAGAAATTGTAAATAGGGTGTTGAGTACATTGCCTTTTACCTTTCCTGAGAGCAATAGGGCGATCATCAACCTTAGGAGGAGATAAAATACCTGATTCTTGGGGTGGACAAGGGGTAGGATCCTCAGCATGCTGAGGAATGACACTAGTACCTTGTGGATCAGGCTGGATACCTTGTGGCTGGATAGCTTTAGATTTCTTCCTTTGATAAACCTTTTGAATAGGAAGTCTCTCAATCTGTCTTTCAATCTGTTGTCCTGGAATGGGTACTTCAGGAACTTCAGGATCAATCTGTACAGAAGTTAGAGTAGGAGGAATAATAGCAACAGGAATATCAAAGATATCCCATTCATCAGCACATTCAGAGAAGGTGATTTTGTGTTCATTATAAAAAGGTGTATCTTCAAAGAACCTAATATCCATAGTGTTATAGAATTTCTTAGTGCTGGGAGAGTAACACTTATACCCTTTTTGATTTACAGAGTATCCCACAAATATGCATTTTTGTGCTCTAGGGTCAAGTTTACTTCTATTATGAGCATGGATATACACAAAAGCTGTGCATCCAAAAATTTTTAACGGTAAATCAGTGGTGAGGTGAGAACAGGAATGAACAGCCATAAGAGTTTGCATAGGGGTTTTGAAGTCTAAGACCCTGCTAGGCAAATTTGATATTTAACAATCCCAAGCAATGGTATCCCATTTTGGGAAAACAGCATTTTCTCATTCTGAAGGATTAAATTACATGAGAGAAGACAAAAATTTTTTGGAGATCGAACCTCCCAGATTCTAAAGAGAAAATATAACTAACATAGCTGTTTAATGCAGCTGTGAGAATACTAAGAAACACATTAACCAACAGAACTATATTTAACAACAATGGTATATTCTGAAGGAAAATCAAAACATTCTTAACATAGCTAGAAACACAAACCAACCTTCCACAACAGCATCCCCCTCTAGTTCAGAGTTGCTTTGTCGTTTGACCGGTGAATGATCTCGGCCACTTGGAGGTTCACTGGAACTCCAGGACGGCCACATCCAATCAGTTGGAAGGGTACCAGATGTCCAAATTGGTAAAGTTGAATGCTGGTCACCAACTAAATCTGCCTATAACAAATATTATGCTGGGGTGTTGAACATTGTCCCAGATAACATAATATCTCAATTTATCAAGCCTGAATCAAATAAAAAATTGACCTTGGACTTGGCAGGCCCCTCAACCGGGTGTTCTGCTGCATTTCCTTGTGAGCAATTATCAAAAACACATTTTGGATGGTAGGCTTCTGGTACTGGATGGCGGAATTTGATTTTCGAAAGATGTATGTGGCCCATCCCATACAAATTATAATCAAT
Organism: Gentiana straminea; assembly: GCA_036785695.1. Taxonomy (NCBI): domain Eukaryota; kingdom Viridiplantae; phylum Streptophyta; class Magnoliopsida; order Gentianales; family Gentianaceae; genus Gentiana; species Gentiana straminea. The sequence continues at coordinate 6,900,619 of JAVUPR010000265.1, read as the reverse complement.
CTAAAAAAAATAAACATCAACAAACTATCATGATAAAAGAGTTAGGAGCAGCGACTCCACAAATTTAAAAAAAAAATATCACAATCAAACACATTCAAGAAGAAGAAGAAAAAAAAACAAAAATACTCAACCGATACAAATTAAAGGCACAAAAAATCAATATAAATTCAAGAACAAGAATCCACACGAAAACTGATAAGCCAAGAATTAAGACATTTGCCAGCATTCCTTGTTTGTGAAATTGGAAATACAAATAAGTAGTCTATGACACTTCTGAGTTTCACCTCTTTATGATTGCTTCTGATCAGCAGAAAAGTACTCTAGTATGGCTTCAAATTCATTGCAACATTCAAGTATAAGATTTTTCCCTAACACAGAACATTTCTATCAAATTTACAGCCTGTCCAAGTTCCCAAAACATTGTAAGAAGCATTATCTAAAGAAGAATGGAGGCTAGCCATGAACGTGGAAAAGAATGCACTTGAATAGAATCATACAAGGGATTTGGTAGATTTGCCCAATCCCAATGGAAAGAAGCTTGTAGGGTGTAAGTGGGCCTTCACAGTTAAGTTTAAGGCAGACGGAAAACTTGAAGATACAAGGCCTGGTTAGTAGCAAAGGGGCACACCCAAACTTATAGGGTGGACTACCAAGAGACATTTGCTCCGGTTGCAAAGATGAACACAGTTAGAATCCTCATCTCTCTTGCAATCCAATTTGACTGGTAACTGGAGCAGTTTGATGTGAAGAAAGCATTCCTCCGTAGAGAATTGGAAGAGGAAATATATATGAGCATTCCCCCAGGATAGCATTGCAGTCAAAAAGGCAAAGATCTGTAGGTTAAGGAAAGCTTTGTATAGCCTGAAACAATCACCCCGTGCATGGTTTGGGAAACTTATGAGTGTCATGAAGACTAGTGGCTGTAAGCAGAGTCAAGGAGATCATACTTAGTTCATTAAGCACACGGATTCAGGGGGAGTTACAGCACTATTAGTCTATGTAGATGACATCATAGTAACAGGAAACAATGAAAATGAGAGGATGGACCTAAAGAAGAAGTTGTCTGAAGCTTTTGATATCAAGGAACTTGGGAGACTCAAGTACTTCCTTGGAATTGAAGTTGCTCGGTCTAAGAATGGAATATTCCTTTCACAACAAAAGTATATTACTGATTTATTGAAAAAAAAAGGGCAAAGGAAGCTAGCAAACCTGCAGCTACATTGATAGAACAAAACCACAGGTTGGCAGAAGCTATTGCAAGCAAGAAAGTGGACAGGGAAATGTATCAAAGATTGGTTGGACGGCTGATCTATCTTTCGCATAAAGACCTGACTCATATCCAGATAGGGTAGTCCGTCAGTTTATGCACGATCCTACAGAAATTCATCTACAGGTTGTTTGCCAGATTCTACACAACTTGAAGGCTCAAATAAGGAGGGGATTGATGTTTACAAAAGCAAGGGCTGCACATTTAGATGTCAGTGTATACACAGATTCAGATATTGATGGTTCTCAGGTTAGAAGGAAATCTATTACAGGGTATTGTATGTTTATAGGAGGAAATTTAGTTACTTGGAGAAGTAAAAAAGCAAAGTGTAGTGGCACGATCAAATGTTGAAGCAGAATTCAGAGCCATGGCTGATGGAGAGTGTGAATTATTGGGGGCAAAAGTAATACTACAGGACCTGAACGTCAAGTTGAAGATGCCAATGAAGTTGTATTGAGGACTGATTTGTGTTCAGTTTGAGTTAGCAGATGTGCTGACAAAAGGAATTAGCAGAGCAAAGAATTTACAGAAAATATCAGCAAGCCGGGAATGCAAAATTTGTATTCACCAGCTGAAGGGAGAAGTGTTGAAAATCAGATTAGGAAATTATTGTGTAATTAGTCTGATTTGTTTGTAGTTATTGTGATCAGATTTGATATGATTTGTATAGCTGTGATTAGGAATTTTCTTTAATTAGGAGATTCGCCTAGTAAATGACCTTGATTTCAGGATCCTAATATACTGTATAATTAGAAACTCTTAGATCCAGCAATAAACAAGAAATTCTGTTTCCATTCCTCTGATTATTTTCCAGATAAATAATGATCAGCATTTGACATGACCTAATCACTGAAGGAATGAACTAGCCCAAAAGAAGTATACTCAAATAAATAAAAGGAATGATACACAATCTACAGGGATAAAGGAAGCCATCCACTAACAATACATAAAGGGATAACCATCCTTTCTATGAATAAGAAAATGAGTTCATTAAGCACAATGGAAAGCTATGTCACATCAAAGTGGTGCTTTAAACAAGGTTATACTTACAAGGAATTGAAGAAGAAATGGAATATGTGATTCATAGGGCTGTAGAACTTTATCCAGAACAACTCCTCCCTGCATAATATTTTCTATTAATACAATGATGCTATCCCATCACCAGAACAGCTGGCGTTTCAAAATAATTTCAGGAAGAATACTCAATGAACAAATGATAACGCAATACTTTTCCTACAAGACAAAACAAGAAAATATAAGATAAGCTCGACGTGATAACCCTTGGTGTCCTTCTAAGCCTTGTAAAATGTAACAGGATATTTCTATACAAGAAAAGCCATATTGAATCTATAACCACTTGGCAGCTATGTTTCCCTCCAAAGGAATTTAAAGGAACATCAATCGCTTCTAACAGGAGTAAGGGCCATGACACAAGCCAATTAGGCTTTGGCTATATGGTCAAAGTTGAGATGCCGGGACCAAGAGATCGTGGGTTCGAGTCCTACTCAGGACAAAATGGGTGTGTGAATTATATATTTGTCTTTTGCTTAAAGCCCCCGGTATCCGGAACACACTGGTCCGACTAATCCGGAGTTTGGCCCGGGTCGTGCCTGCAGAGTCTGACTCTTACTCAGGGGTTATATGTCTTTTGTTTCTGTGAAAAAAAAGCCCCATGACACAAGAAAAAGTTATTAGCTAACGCAACAAGTTCCCAAACACAAAATTGTCATTCCGCATGATTCAGGCAGGACAAAACAGTGTAGTGATAGGTAATAATCAAATACATCAAGATTAAAGATCAATAAACATTTAGGAAAGCCAAAAAGCACACAATAAGCATCATAACATATGCAACAAACAAACTTAAATTAGATAGACTCTTGATTCCTCAAATAGTCAAAGCCAAAGTTTGTTGCAGAACAGGGGCCTCAAGATGCTCACCAGAAGAAGATTGGAAACTCGGGAGATATCTTGCGGATGGTACCTAATATCTCTGTCAAGGTGCACCAAAAAACCCAACAGCAAACTGATATGATAAAAATAATTGCAAACCCACAGGGGCAAGTTACAAAATCCTTCCATGGGACCAGCGAAAATTAAATTAAATTACTCCAAAGCATTGGCAGCACGTTGAAAAACAAACAAAAAAAGATAGGAAAGTCAAAAAAAGGATACAGATGAATCTTCATAAATAACTCCTCAGACGAATGATAACCATAAAATTTCTTCGCTCGCACTAGGGTGCAACTGTGCACATGCTGACGTTTTGACGCAGCATTACCTCTAAGCTGTAATATTGTGTAACCACATAATAGCCAACATAGAACAAACACTACATACAACACAAGAAAAATGCAATTCAAATAATCATGCTAACCTTTAGGGCCTTTTCAATTGCCAGGCATGTGGCCTGCATGAATGCGCTGCCTAGGAATATCAAGGAAATAGGGGCAAGAGAAAGGGAATGCAGAGGGGAAGGGAGGGAGGAAGCATTCAACTTAAATCAGTACCAAGAAAATGAGCTCAAAAGAAAAAAGAATGTACCAAAATTCTGTAGTTGTAGAATTCAGGAAGAAAGAAAGAACAATTTTTATTCCTACTTAGAATGAATGACCACGCCTCCCTTTATTCCTACTATCCCTAATTAAAGAAATCTTTCTTGACAACACTCTTCAATCTATCCGCTCTTATAACAAAAAATCCTAATAACTAGACTAACGCCAACATTGACCTTATGCATAAAACATAACACGTAAAAATAAAAACAACATTAAAAACACATAAAACAGTATGGAAATCAGAAAAGTAAAATTCTTATTTACATCACGTCGATGTACTGCCATTATATAGGCTTACAAGAGTCCTACATTACAATGTATTGAGGTTATACAAGGAAAGATGAATTTTATTCTTATTTAGATGTATTTATAGCATCAGGGAAGCCCTACATCTCATAAGTGCAGGAACCTTTCTTGACAAGACCCTTTAAACTGGCTGCCCTTATTACAATAAAACCCTATGAGTAGACTAATGCCGACATTAACCCTACACATAAAACATTATATGTAAAACTAAAAACAGCATAAAAAACACATACAACAATCTTCTAGATCTAGACTTCAACACCACTCATTCTCAGCAGTAGTAAATCAATAACGTTGCGACAACTCGATCCAAAACATCCATGAACTCTAAAACAGCAACAATGAGGGTACATGCTTCGATTACCAATGAGGGGCAATGGCAGATATAATTATGTCGAAATTTGATTATATTCAAACATGATATTGGCAGTGTTGCTAGACAAATACAGAGTAAGCTCATCATTTAAAACTCCTATCTCTAGCTATGTACACATAACATTCTGGTAGTGCAACATGTCAGCGTGAATATTAAGTTTTTCCGTTTTTTTTTTTTTGGGACAGAAACGATACTATTGGTGTATAATATGTTCGAGGGGGTAGTTTGAATATGTTCGACGGGGTAGGCGACCCCTGCCGAGTATAAGTCTATCGATGTTTCGGCGGGGTAACCGACCTGCTTGAATATTAGTCTGCGATAATACTTCTACGTATTATTATTTTTAATGTGTACAAATGTAACTTTATTACTTTTGATAGGATACTTGAGTATAACCACTCTATTATGTTTGTAACCACCACTATAAAGGATATCTAGGTAGTTATTACTTACTTTTTAGTTTATCTAGGAAAGTTACTTTTTCACTTTATGCTTTATAAGCATGCTTTGTATTTCACCTATTTATACCAACCTTATTGGGTTGAGTTTAATATAAGAGTTAATCTTTTCTCTTAATCTTCTTCTTCTTCACTCTTTCTAAATTTCTTTATGGTAGCGAGCCACGAACTTATTTCGGGCAATCGATCTGTGTTCTTAAGTTCGTTATCCCACAATGACGAATCGAATCTACTCCTCATCTCTTTCCCTCTCATTCAATGGAGTTGATAATCCATCGCTCCAAATCACCTCTAAAAAATTGTCTGGACCAAATTATGTACCATGGTCTCAGTCTGTCTACACTTATGTCTTGGGCAGAGGAAAGAAAGGATACCTCACTGGATCCTCCATACCTCCCACTGACAAAAACTCAAAGGAGTTTGATACATGGGAAACTGAAGATGCCATTGTGAGATCTTGGCTTATGAATTCTATGATAGAAAAAATCAGTTCCAACTTTCTATATGCAAAATCAGCTCTCAGTATTTGGAAGAAACTAGAGTCCTTATACTCTAATGAAGGTAACTATGTTCAAGTTTATGGGCTGAAACTTAAGCTAAGGAATACGTCCAAACGGGACGACCAATTAATGAGTACTTCAATGCTCTAACCAATCTGTGGGAAGAATATGATCAACTTACAATCAAGGAATGGAAATGCACAGAAGATGCAGACATTCATAACAAGGAGGTGGAAAGAGATAGGTTACTAGACTTCCTGGGAGGTCTAGACACTACTTATGAAGCAGCCAGAGAAAGAATTCTTGCCATATCCCCCTTCCCATCTATTAATGATGCTTTTAGTATTCTGAGAAAGGAGGAGTGCAGAAGAGGAGTAATGCCTATCCCTGGAGGTATACTGCCAACTCCAGGAGGAGTAACATCAGTTTTTAAAGCTTCTGAATCAGATGCTGCTAATGCAGCTTATAACAAATACAAGAGGAGTGAGAATTGGGCCAATCTCCTATGTGATCACTGTAAGAAGAAAGGTCATCTTAAGGAAAAATGCTGGCTGCTGCACGGTAAACCACCCCATCTTCTCAAAAATCAGCAAGTAAAAACTGGTGATAGAGGCAATGAGCTTGAATAAGGCTTATAGTGTTTCTGAACAGAGACAAGGGTTCTCAGAAGAACAGATGAACACTCTCCAGATGATGTTCAGCAAACTTCAACCACAGCATACTGCATCACCTGTTGGAGCAACTGCACATGAAGGTCACAAATGGATTGTTGACTCAGGTGCTACTAGCCATATGACAGGTGAATTTTCTGTTTTTGAAACTTTCACAAGTATTGATTCTCATCACCATGTTACTATAGCTGATGGTTCTTCAAAAAAGGTGTTAGGAAAAGGTAGAGTTAGACTTCAACCCAACATTACCCTAGAAAATGTCCTCTATGTTCCTAATCTCAATTGTAACCTTCTCTCTGTCAAACGAGCTTTGTAAAGATAGAAAATGCGCGGCTAACTTTACGGATACCCATTGTGAGTTTCGGGATCCGAGTCTATGATGAAGATTGGCGGTGCTAGGAGTACTAAGGGAGGTCTCGTACTGTTCCATAGCAAGCTCTTAGAGGAACCAAGAGGATTAGTGGCTAGTTTAGATTTAAATGTAACAAAATTATTCATTTACATTTTAGACTAGGCCATCCTAATTTTGTGTACTTGAAAAAGTTGTATCCCTCCTTATTTTCTGGAGTTTGTATGGAAAATTTGAAATGTGAATTTTGCATTCTTGGTAAACAAACTAGAAATGTTTACAAATCTGTTCCCTATACACCTACTGCACCTTTTGTTCTTGTCCACACTGATGTTTGGGGTCCATCTAGGGTCTCAAACCTATCCAAAAAACCATGGTTTGTCACATTTATTGATGACCATTCCAGGACTTCATGGGTATATCTAATGAGCCAAAAATCTGATGTTGCAGCCATATTCACAAACTTCTACAACTTTGTTGAAACTCAGTTTAAAACCAAAATTCAGATCCTAAGATCAGACAATGGGACTGAATACTTTAATTCTCAACTTTCTCCTTTCCTTACTGAAAAAGGAATTGTCCATCAATCCTCTTGTACAAACACACCCCAACAAAATGGGGTAGCTGAGAGGAAAAATCGACATCTCTTAGAGATTGCCAGAACCATGATCTTCACCTATAATGTTCCTGTTTTCTATTGGTGTCAAGCTGTTCTAACTGCCACTTACTTGATCAATAGAATGCCTTCTAGGATGTTGAAATTCAGGACCCCTATTGATGTCTAAAAGGTATCTACCCTTGCACAAAACTTCTATCTGATATCTCTCTAAAGATATTTGGATGTACTGCTTTTATCCACAATCATAATCCCAACAGAGGAAAGCTTGATCCTAGGTCTGTTAAAACCATATTCCTTGGTTATTCTCCTACAAAAAGGGGTATAAATGCTTTGACCCCAAAACACATAAAACCTACATCACCTTTGATGTTACCTTTATTGAGGATCGGCCTTTCTATTCCAAGTCGAAACTAAACCCACCGAGCAAGACTTACTCACCGAAAATGTTATCACCACACTTATTATTGTTGATGCACCCATCATACCTAATGTCTCTCATATCCATCAACTTTGAAAAGGAGGTTATTATTTACACCAGGGAAAAATTGGAGACTGTGCTGCTTGAAACCCCAATGATTCTCGTATCCGGCCCCATCCAACGACCTAATTACTCATCTACTTTACCTACTTCCTCTCGAATCACATCTTGACCTTCCACCTCCCATTATTGAGCACTCGAGTACCTATTGCCCTTAGAAAAGGTAGGAGAGAATGCACTCAACACCCTATTCGAAATTTGTGGCCTATAGTAAAGTCTCACCTCCTTACCAAGCATTCTTGTCTAATATTGACTCTTACGGTATCCCTAAATCCATTGAACATGCCTTGAGTCATCCTAATTGGAAACATCTTTGTTTTTGAAGAAGCTGTCTGCTTTAGATAAAAATCATACTTGGGATTGTGTTCCTAAACCACAGGGAGTGAGACCAGTAGGGTGTAGATGGCTCTTTACCATCAAACACAACCCAGATGGTACCATTAACAGGTACAAGGCAAGGCTAGTTGCAAGGGGTTTTACACAAACTCAAGGGATTGACTTTAATGAAACATTTGCTCCGGTGGCAAAGCTAAACTCGTCGAATCTTGATTTCTATTCTTTAACTTTGTCTCGAATTGGCCCCTCTATCAAATGGACATTAAAAATGCCTTCTTAAATGGGGATTTGAAAGAGGAGGTCTATATGCACTACCCCCCTGGTTTCATGCTTAAACCCAACCATGTTCTGAAGTTAAACAAAGCAATCTATGGATTGAAGCAATCTCCAAGGGCCTGGTTTGAAAGGTTTACCAAAGCTATGAAGGAAGCAACTTATCATCAAGGGCATAGTGATCATACAATGTTCTACAAACATGATCAGTCTGGCAGGGTCACTATCCTCATTGTATATGTTGATGATATCATCATCACAGGAAATTCAGAGGAAGAAATCTGCTCCTTGAAGTACTTTCTGAAACAAAGAAATTTGAGGTAAAGGATGCGGGAACACTAAAATACTTCCTTGGAATTGAAGTTGCTAGGTCATCCAAGGGTATCCTACTCACTCAAAGGAAATATACTATGGACTTACTATCGATTATGGCACATTGGGGGTGCAAACCCGTTAGTACACCCCTTGATAATACTGTGAACTTTGGAAAGGATGATACTGGTCCAGACATTGACACTGAAAGGTATCAGAAACTTATAGGCAGATTAATCTACTTATCTCATACAAGGCCAGACATATCCTTTGCTGTTAGCACACTCAGCCAATTCATGCATTCACCAAAGGAAATACACTACAATGCTGCAGTCAGACTCTTAAGATTTTTGAAAGGGAATCCAGGAAAGGGTATACTATTCAGCAGAGAAGGAAATACCAGAATTGAGGCTTATGTGGATGCTGATTGGGCAGGCTGCAATATTGATAGAAAATCAACCTCAGGATGGTGCATTTATGTCTTTGGAAATCTGGTTTCTTGGAGAAGCAAGAAACAGTCTGTTGTAGCTAGAAGTTCTGCTGAGGCTGAGTACAGGGCAATTGCAGTATGTATGTGTGAAATATTATGGGTACAGAAACTTATGAGGGAACTAAGACTTGTTATTTCTACTCCTACTTGCCTATACAGTGACAGTCAATCTGCTATTGAGATCACTAAGAATCCTGTACAACATGACAGGACAAAACATATTGAGATTGATAGACACTTTATCAAAGAGAAGATGATGAAGGGAGAGATTCTTCTATCTTATCTCAACTCCAAAAATCAAGTAGGCGATGTGTTCACCAAAAGTCCGCACTAGCACCTCCCTACGAAGTGTATTGACAAGCTTGGTCCGCTAGATATCTACATCCCGGCTTGAGGAGGAGTATTGGTGTATAATATGTTCGACGGGGTAGTGAATATGTTCGGCGGGGTAGTGCGACCTGCTGAGTATAAGTCTACTGATGTTTCAGCAGGGTAACTGACCCTGCTGAATATTAGTCTGCTGATAATACTTCTACGTATTATTATTTTTAATGTGTACAAATGTAACTTTATTACTTTTGATAGGATACTTGAGTATAACCACTCTATTATGTTTGTAACCACCCTATAAAGGATATCTAGGTAGTTATTACTTACTTTTTAGTTTATCTAGGAAAGTTACTTTTTCACTTTATGCTTTATAAGCATGCTTTGTATTTCACCTATTTATACCAACCTTATTGGGTTGAGTTTAATATAAGAGTTAATCTTTTCTCTTAATCTTCTTCTTCTTCACTCTTTCTAAATTTCTTTAGATACAACACATGGTGGATATTTCTATCCACGTATAAAGGATATCCTCGCATATAGCAGGGTCCGAACCTGAAACCTCGGTGACCTTGGTTTCTTTGCCACTAACTGGGGCAAGCCTCATCAAATTTAAATAAAGTAAACTATCACATAAGTTAGGCTATTTTTCAGGAAGAAGTAGATGCACTACAATGCAGTCACAGATGAAAAAGGAAACTCCAAAACAATTGATAACTCTCAGAGGAGCACCAATTCAAAAAGAAGAAAGCATCAGGATTTTTGGCTATGTTGCTGCCTAAAGAGAGTCAAAAGAGAAGTTACACTTATTGAGAGATTCCTTGTAAAGCACACAAATTACAAGCATGTACAATACCTTCTTGATCTGGTTGACTTGATAAACCTCCACATGGAATATAAAGATAAGGCAAAGCCTGCGCATCAGAAAGAACAAAAACATAGTCAAGCATCCGAACATTAGTACTAAACAAAGAAAAATCCAAAGATTTCTTAAAAGCACCATTGTCAAATAGATCAACTTCATCATGAATTTGTACAAGCAAAAATGTTACCAGATAGGTAGAAAAGAAATGAGAAAAAAGGGTCCCGTATTAATTGATAAGGTGGCCAAAAACAAATCATTTCTTTCTCTTAATTGGGGATACATTCACCTCATTACACGGATACAGGGATTCAAATACGACACTATTCAAACACGAGATGCATCTTTTTCCATCAATAATAGATGCGGATACAAGAGTTACGCGAGTATTATAAACAAAGGGACTTAGTATTAAACATTGAAATAGTAATAATGCATACTGCACTTGATCTTAGCCAAAAGGCTGACAAAGGTACAAATGTTGTAGACTTTTGGATGCAGCAGAAATTGTTACGGCTTAGATATCAAATATATGACCATATTAAAGTGGTGGTTGGGAATGGTTAAAGCACATCCTCTTGGCATGATCATGGCACCACAGAGGCCAATTAGTAGTGAAAGTGTAGTACCAGGTTCCAGAAAGCACTAAACATCCCTCTATCTATTACCGTGGCTTGTCAAAATAACTAGTGGAACTTGATGCTGTGTTTGAGGCAATGACTAGGATGATGAGATGATAAATTTAATGAATTAAGTAACCGGATGAGACCTCGATTTTCCAATGTAAACCCATAACGTATTGGATGTTGTCTTGGTTACTGTACGTCAAGTGCAACATTGCGACCATGTTCACCACTTCACTGCTGATTTGAATGTTCTGCTACCCTAATACTATATCACTAATTGTTATACCAGCGTAAGCAATGCCTTGGCACCCCAATACCCAAAAATACTTCTTGAAACTTTATGTGGAACAGATTCATAAGCTTTTTCCTTACCCTTTCCTCCATGTGCTTAAAATTCAGTAATTCTGCTCATAACTTACACTGAATGTGCAATAATGACTCAAAAGTACATCAAGAAGGACAAATTATACTATATAACCGTTGTATGAATGTTGTACCAAGAGGCATCACACGCGATAAAAGTGTATTATGTGAAAGAGAAAAAAATGAAAAGCTCTTATGTATGCCACTTGGTACAACCTTCCGACAACCGTTGCACCATAAATCTCTCAGAAAGAAGCGTTTGTTGAGAAGTGTGCCACATCCATAAGAAATCTAAACAAAATCAAAGGTCTGACAAAAGACATAAATCTTGCAGTTCCACCATATAGAACTTGCTCGCGGAGAGGAGGAAAAACAAGCATTTTCACCACATCATCATCAAAAACAACAACAACAACAATAATAATAATAATATTACACACAATAATGCTATTACAGCAAAATAAATGAATTTGCCATTTTTTCCTTACAATTAAGAACAAAATTGACGATCCATCCACAAATACCGTCGCAGTAACTAGTACAAGTGTCTTTACCTTGTGGATGTGCAAGCAAGCATTCTGACCAGCTGGAGTAGGCCCGTATATTCTTATAACAGGAACTTCATTCACTTTTCCACCTACACAAAACAATGTTATCGTGCTCAGCTACGAAACCATACAACACAAACCAATAACCCCAAGTGCGTAAGCGCAAATGCAGAAATACTTGGATAATATGCAAGTACATTTGTTTTCTAAAATATGTAGGCCTTCAAGCCAGAATATTTCCTTACCGACTCTCTTTTGTTATAATCTTAGAATTTTTACCTGTAAATCGTTGTACAGCATCTTGTTGTTAGAACTTAGAATAAGCATTATCTTCCTCTCAAATTCTAAAGAGTTAATTTGACAAGAGAGAAGAGAGCAAATCAAGAAGTTCAAGTCTTGGGGGAAAATCATTTACCTTTATAAAGGGGAAGGAAGTTGCAAACATATTCATGTATAATGTTGAATGAACACGAGCTTGACATAATGTCCTTCAGTTCTTTCTATTTCCAATATTGATCCATAGATACAAGTAATTGGCGACTAAGAAATCCAAAGAGCATAAAAAAATACAACCCCAATACATGGAAAAATCTGGACTATGTCGGAAAAACTCCAAAGAGGATGAGAGGAAAGAAAAGTAACATTTTGTCTTATTTTAACCTGCCTTTCCCATCTACACGATTTTATGAAATTTCAAAATAAATAAATAAAATGATTATGCAGGAAGATTGCACCTCATCAAAACGGCAGGGCAAAGGGGATTAAGTTCTCTTGCTTCATAATTAAATCAACACTAAGATGAAGCAACACTAATCAAAAGAGTGTCGTCTCTTTAATTAAAACACTAAGATGAAGCAACAACTACAAGTCAAGTAAAAAAGCAATAATGCAAGACTGAGAAATTCGCTCCATAGATTATTTTTTACCTTGAAAACTGCTATAGCAAAAGTCGACATCGGGAATTGGAGCGGCCATGTAGTAGTCCATTGCAACAATCCGAGTACTGAAAATCTTTGCTTCGGACTGCGAATCCCCCATTTGCATCCTTGTTTTGATTATACCGGCATTTTGGCTGTTGATTATCCGGTGAATTTTCGGTTATGTCGAGTTGAAATGTTTTCGATGCCCCGTTGTCTTGTGCGGGATTCTTATAAGGAACTAACGACAGCATCACAAGATTCAAACTTGCCAGGTAAGTTTCGAAAGGGTTCTCTAAAACGGAGGAGGTGGGAGTTTGTGCCACGTAATCCAGAAAGTAGTACTAGGCTACCTTTGTATTTTTTTAATATAATGGGAATTGTCAATGACGAGAAGTTATTGTGTTGTGTTTTCACACGATGTGGAGACACCGTGTGACACTTTTCAGCCTTACACCGTTTTATTCTATATTTAAACTGTGTTGTTCTGATCGTTTCACCCGTCATTTTACCTCAAATTTCCTCGCCACACAATAACTTCCCGTCAATGACACCACTACTATGACATCATATTTCATGTAAATTTAGACTTTACAAATGTCGAAATCTGTTTTCAAGAGTCGAATTTTTTCTGTGCATAAATTTGTAAAATATGTTTTCAACCTCTCTAAAATCGAATTTTATGTATAAATTCGACTCTGGAGATGTTGAAAATAGTTTTCAACCTCTATAAAGTTGAAATTTGCACAAAGAATGATGCGGAGTAAAATAGTTGTGGTGCCAATAACAATATTCTTTTATTCTCTCTGAGCATTCGCCTTCCGTGGAGAAGGAAACCTTAGATTTACTTCAAAGCCTATCTCTAACCTCAAAGAGGCTTCAACGTTTGCTATTCTGCAGCAAGTGCTTTCTCAGTCGAAGGGAGCGTGCGATCGAAGCGTCTTGGTAAGTTTTTCTGCCGTAAAGAAGTCGTGATGGGGGCTTGAAGACGGTGATGGCGAAGTCTTGGGGGACAAATGCTTTCTCGGTTGCATGTGTTGGCCGAAACGTGCAGCAATTCGATTTTGACAAGGATCAGGAATTGGAATTTGTTCTCGCTTATGGACGAGGTGTTTTGATGGTTACGTGGTTGTTCTAATGAAGTGGACGATGGGGTGGGAATCACAGGTGGACTTCTTTGTAATGAGAGATTTTTTGGTTCATGTGGTGGGTCTTCATGATCACCTTTACAATCAGGAAGTAGGAGCTCGTCTTATGACTTGCTTTCAGGACTGCACTTTAGGGAAAATAAGGGAGGAGATACGTACGGGCATTCGAAGCTTTCGCTTTAAAGTTTCGGTGTTGCTTTCTCAACCCATGCCACCGATGCGCATGTTTCGTTGATGATAGCGGGGCTGTGGTGAATGGGTTATTGCAGTACGATGGGTTGCATTTCATGTGCTTCCAATGTGTGCATCTTGATCACACCCTTCATTTTTGTAAAGAGCTATCAATGGATGTGCAATTAACGCAACAGCATAACCCTTCGTATGGATTGTGGCTGAGTAGCGCCAGATGCACTCAGTTGTTGGAGGAGTTGCATTTTGCTGAGGAGTTGGTGGAAGTTGTCGTCCCCTTGCTTGTGGATGTTCCTTTCCAGAAAGAGGGATTGGGCGAAGAGCGGGCCAAGTTGGAGACGACGGTGTCGGATGGGCATGTCTTACCATTGGAGCAGGTTCAACATGAGGCAATGATTCAGATTGAGGCTAATCCGGAGAAGGAGGTGGCTTTGGGAGATGATCAGGATGCAGAAGATAGCATGCCAATGGAGGAGGAACATACTTCATCGAGTTCTTTGGATTTGGGAGGGAGGCCAAACAGTGGAGGATTTAAACGGCTTTTTGTTGAGCGGGCTGCCAGGATGGATGAAGTGGGGCCACCACAGCTGTACGGTAAGAGAAATTGAGAGTTGTCTGATGAAAAGAATCTAGCTAAGAGGGTACACACATGCCCGGTGGGAAATATTATGATCTTTCTCCGTTGGAGTCTATTGAGGGGCCTATTGAAAGTAGCGACCGAAAGATAATTTATGTAATTATTTTTATAGTTAATAAATGACATATTTATTCTCATCTTATTATTTGTTTTATGCTTATAAGTAATACACTGCTGTAAACCCTAAGTTGTATCATATGTAGCCATATAACTTAGTGTGTGTCACACGCGAGGATTAAGTTTATGATGGTACACTTAAAATGTTAGTCCGTGGTGAACTTAATCAAAATATGTGGTCTATTGATTAAACCACCATTAATGGGCCCAGAACACTTTACTGTGTGACTGTCTTATCCGGACCGTCGATACTGGTTATCTAAGTGGGGCATTTATATATGATGAGAGTCATATAGACCGACCGATTTAATCGTATTTCTCATATAATTCCGTGAATGAGAAATCTCATTAAATCATAAGATGATCATATATGGATTAACCTTAATCCTGAAGTGATTGCAGACGCCCGCTTGTTTCAAGACAGGGTTTGATGTGTTCGTTAAGGATTTCTAAGAGGCGCGGTCCGAATCACTTTCACGTTGGCACTATTCTGGAATGAGTGAGGAGTGTGTGTCTCACAGATATGGAATTCATTCCTTCCTGCAGGAAGTAGAAAGACAATCCCCTTATTTGTTGATCCTAGAAACTGATCGATCAGCCGAGTTCAGATTGGTTATGAACTAATTGATCACTAGTGGGTTGATGGTAAATAAGAATAAGATGTAATGAAGAAGGTTTACGAAAACATTCCCGCTTCATTACGGATAGTCTATGGAGGGTTAGTCTGTATGTAATGATTATATCAATGGACACTTATTGACTCGACTTTCTGAGAATAAGTTATATTCTTTAATCGATAGAGTTCAGTTTCGGATTTATGGTGGAGTAATTCCGGAATTAATAAGTTGAGTAGAAATATTATGTTCGATGAATATTTTATTCAATTTATTGTAGCTACTGGTTATAGGTCCATGGTCCCCGGGTTGGTTCCTAACATGCGAGTGAATTCTCGTATTTTAGAATCTCGAGAATAAATTAAATAGTTGGTCTATTTAATGAATATGCGGATATTATTTATTCGGTAAATAATATGTAATATAGAAAAGACATTTTCTATTATCTCAAATTGCATGAAAATGGCAGCATGTTTTTTTGATTTTGGGAAAAGAAATTTTCTCCTAATTAATTATAATGTGGATAATATAATTATTTTTGTGTTAAATAATTATAAATAATAAATTACTTTTCTTATTGGATAAATAGGAAATTTGTTTTTCTATTGGATAAATGTTTTATTTTCCTTAAAGGAAAAGATAAATATGTGTGTATAAGATAAACTCTCAAACTATTTGGTTTTTAGCCTATATAAAAGAGAGTTTCTCCCAACACAAAATTATTGATTCCAACGTGATTTTTGAGGAAAAATCCAACGCCACTTTTGAGAAAAAAGGAGAGAAATTTTCTTTTCTTGTCCTAGCCATTGGGAAGAAAGAAAAATTAGGTTTTTCTTGAAGGCATATTCGAGGAGGTTCGAATGCAAGATCGACGTCCACTAGTCGTCGCTTGGAGATACAAATCGAAAGATCGCGGCTTCTCTCCGGTTGGGTAAATCTTAAACCTTCTTGTAGTTAATTAATTAATCATGTGAATTAAGTCGTGGTAAAATCACATGCGAATTTAATTCATAGCTTCCGCTGTGCATGATCGAGTGTCTCGATCGGTGCTGTGAATCAGATCTGACTATCCAATTATAGGTCGGATCCGGATTCGGGTTTCTGTATATCCAACATAGCCCACCCACAACTATGAATCTGTTATGTTGGAACTGCAGGGGCTTGGGTCAGCCCACTGCAGTGAAAGCACTCAAGGCTCTTGTACATTTTTTTTCTTCGTCTATTTTTTTTTGGTCTAAAACAAAGCCACATGCAAATAAATTTGAGTTTGTGCATTGCTCCTTGGGATTTCTGAAGGAATTAGTTGTGAGTAGTTCTGGTTCTTGTGAAGGGTTGGTCCTGCTCTGGCATGCGGATGTTGATCTTTCTATTTCTACTTATGGGCATGGGCATATTGATGCTTTAGTTAAAAATGTGGATGCTAGTTTGTAGATAATCACGGGAGTTTTGGTAATCCGGCTGTTGAGGAAATAATTCATTCTTGGAATCTGTTGCACCATTTTCGAGATTCATTTTTTTACCATGGCTGGTTGTTAAGGACTTCCGTGAAATTTTATTGCAAACATTTCAATAGGGTCTGCATTTGCGACCCATATCATAGATAATGGATTTTCAATCGGTATTGACTGGCTGCCACCTCATTGACCTTGGTGTCATTGGTTTTCCATTATCTTGGTGTAATAGAAGAGACGTGAACTCTTCTTGGGTACTTTTGGACAGAGGAGTGGCGAGTATGGAATGTCAATCATTCTTTTCGAGCCATCGAGTATATCATCTATCATGCTTGCGGTCTAATCATGCCCCAATTCTTATCTCGGCGAGTGACCCTTTTTGTAGAAGAAAAGTTAAGTGGAATTCGGTTACCAAATATGAACATTTTTCGATCAAGGACGAAGACTTTGAGGGCAAGATGTGTTGAAGTTGTAAACACAACAAAACTAATCGAAAAACGTGGAAGTGTTATTATTCAAAGGATAATCAAAGTGTTAAGTTACAATGATGCTGATCATGAGTTATTTATAATACCATACACCTCATGAATCAGTTGGTGGAAGTTACAATGTTGTTACAACGTAATAACCGTTCTACACTATCATATACTGCTACATCCCGTTGATCTTTTTTAGCACTCTCATGTTGGTCAGCCGAGCCTGAGTATATTCTGCAGTTTTCACTCAGCACATCATATATTGTAACATGCTCTAGGTGACTGCTTCAGGCCATACAATGCATTCTTTAAATGACATAACACTGGTTTACTCTCCCCCCTGAGCAACAAACCCCGGAGGTTGCTCCATATAGACTTCTTCTTGTAGGTCACCATGAAGAAACACATTCTTCACGTCTAACGGATATGACGGCCAACCTTTATTAGCCGAAATAGAGATAATGATATAAATAGAGGGCATTTTCGCCACCGGAGAGAACATCTCATCATAGTCTGATGAAGTTTATAGAATTATAAAATGAAAAATAAAATGCAAAATTATTATTGATGAACTAAAAGGTACAAGTTAGATTACAATGTAGCTGATCATGGGGTATTTAAAACCTCATACACCTCATGAATCAGTTAGAAGTTAGTTACAAACGGTTACCACAAACTACAACTGAATAACCAATCTCTACATTACATTATACTAGATCGCTTCAAAGAAGCCGTCGTCCTCATAATATTGTCGGCGGCCTCGGTCGTCGTATCTTTTTTCTATCAGCAGAGTGTATCAGCTGACGACACTCAACATTCCCTTCAGCCTCTATACTGTAACACCCTCCTCAAACTGAGAGTGGTACATCAACAACTTACACTCAGCATTCCCTTCAGCTACTTGAATTCTGGAAGATCTTTGAAATTCCCAAATTGTCTAGTAGATATGAGAAAATGGGTGCATCCAAGGCCTTGGTGAGGATGTCATCTACTTGTTCTTTTGTGTTGACTAGAAGAAGTTTGACAAGTCCTGATTTGGCTTTGTCTCTCACAACATGGTAGTCAATTTCAATATGTTTTGTTCTTTCATGAAAAACAGGGTTATGAGCAATGTGCATTGCACTGGCATTGTCACAAAATAACACATCAGGAAACTGAACTGGAACCTGCAAATCTTGTAGTATATAAATCAACCACTGGATTTCACAAATTGCATTTTCCATAGCCCTGTACTCAGCCTCCGATGAGCTTCTAAATATAGTTATTTTCTTTCTTGGACTTCCAAGAGATTGGAGCATCTCATAGAAACATCATATAACCTGATACTGATCTTCTTGTTTCAGGACAACCAGCCCAATCACTGTCTATAAAACCATTATGTACAAGGTTGTTGTCTGCTGGGAATAAGATGCCTTGTCCAGGATTAGTCTTTAAATACCTCAGCTTCCTATAAGCTACCTTCATATGATTTTTAGTAGGATTGTCTAGAAATTGACTCAGTTGCTGAACTGCAAAAGCAATATCTGGTCTGGTGAAAGTAAGATAGATAAGTTTTCCCACTAAGGATCTGTAAGCACTATTATCCTCCAAAAGAGGTGAATCACCATGCTGTAAAGTTTGCTTCGACTCCATATGAGTCTTAGCAGGTTTGCTCCAAAAAATTCATATTCTTCTAGGAGATTGAGTGTGTATTTTCTTTGAGAAATTGATATGCATGCAGGTGTCCTAGCAACTTCAATGCCTAGGAAATATCTCAATTTTCCAAGATCCTTAATAGTGAATTGCTGGTGTAGCGCATCATTGACCTGTTGAATTAAATGCTCATTTGGGCTTGCTGCTATGATGTCATCTACATAGACCAACAAAGAAATAAAGCACTGTCCTGACCCTTTTGTGAATAAACTGTGGTCATTTTTGGATTGAATGAATCATTGAGACTCCAAAGATTCAATCAACTTGCAATTCCATTGTCTGCTGGTTTGCTTGAGGCCATATAATGACTTAGTAAGTCTGCAAACTTGATTTGGTTTAGTTGTTGCACAACCTGGGGGTAACTGGATGTATACTTCTTCATACAAATCTCCATGTAGAAAGGCAGTGTTTACATCCATATGATGTATATGCCAATAATTAGCTACTGCTGCTTCAAGTAAAGCTCTAACTGTAGTGATCTTAACAATAGGTGAGAAAGTTTCTTGATAATCAATCTCATATGTTTGAGTGTAGCCTTTTTGCTACTAGTCTAGCTTTATATCTCTCTACTGAACCATTAGTGTTGTATTTGATTTTATACACCTATTTGCACCCAATGGGTTTCTTGCCTGGGGTAGATCAACTATTTCCCATGTATGAGTATTTTGTAGAGCCTCAATCCCTTTTTGCATTGCTTCTTTCCATTCATCATGCTTAATGGCTTGATTGTGAGTCGTAGGCTCTTTAACAACATCAATAGCATTAATGAATCTGGCATAGTCTGCTGAGAGATTGTCAAGACTCATGACTGCACTCAACAGGTGTGAAGTCTGCTGAAGAGTATGAGCACCCCCTTGATAAAAGGTTGGTGATTTCCTTGTTCTTGTGGACCTTCTTAATTGTGTGAGTTCAGGTGCCTGATTGACTGGCCCATGCTCTTCATTAGATGCCTCAGCTGCAGGTGACTCTATGTCTGGTTGGTCTGCTGAGTCATTCAGCATATCATCAAAAGTGTCCATTACTTGTAAAGGAATGGGCATGTCAGCAAGATATCTAGCCTTTCCCAACACTCGTTGAAATAGAGGAAAATAAGTCTCATGGAATTGAGTATTTCTAGCAACAAAGATGTCTTTGTTGGTAATATCTAAAAGAATAGCACCCTTGGACGTATTTGAATTCCCAAGATAGACACAAGTCCTACATCTTGAGTCAAATTTCGTCATGTACTGCTGAAGCGTGCAAGAGAAGACTAAGCAACCAAAAACCTTAAACACAAAATAGTTTGGTTTAGTTCCATAAAGCACCTAGTGTGGTGTGCTTTCTTTGAGCAGTGGTGTAGGTGTAGCATTAATCAATTTTACATCATGTAAAAGAAAAAATCCCCAATATTCAATTGGCAAATTACTCTGGAACCTCAGTCCCCTAGCAACAATCAGCAGATGCTGATGTTTTCTTTCTACAATACCATTCTGTTCAGTTGTGCTGACACAAGATGTCTGATGTATGATGCCCTGCTGAGCATAATAATCATTGAGCTGGAACTCAGCTCCATTATCAGATCTAATAACTTTGATAATTTTGTGAAATTGTGTAGAAACAAATTTAACAAAATATTTAACAAGGTCAGAAGCTTCAGATTTGTGCCTCGTAAGAAATACCCAAGTGAATCTAGAAAAATCATCTACAACAGTAATAAAATATTGTTGTCCATTCACAATATGATGTTTTAAAGGACCCCAAATATCCATCTGAACAAGATCAAAAATAGAATGTACAGTTGTGGTACTTAATGGAAAAGGTTTTTTCTTTAGTTTTGCCATGGGACAAACATAACAGAGGTCATGATCACAAAACTTGACATCAGCAGACTGTGAACTAATGACTTGCAGTCTCTTATCTGGCAAGTGTCCTAGTCTGTAATGCCATAAAAGAGCATCATCCAATCTATCAGACAATGTGTGATTTTCTACAGCATTGACAACATAGAGTCTTATTAGTTGATCCATGACATAAAGTCCTTTGTGTAACTCAACTGAACCAATCACTTTCTTGTTCTTGTCCTACAAAACACACTTGTTAGCAGAGAAAACAGCTGCACCTTTCGTATGATTAATAAAGGTAGGTAAAGAAAAAAGGTTGTATTTGAAACCAGGAATGCAAAATACATCATGTAGGACCAGCTGAGAGTTTACCCTTACTTGTCCTATATGTGTGACTGAAACATTATTTCCATTAGGTAATCCCATCTTTATACCAGATGAAGGTTTGGGATTGCTTAACATATCTAATGATCCTACAATGTGATCTGTGGCACCAGAGTCCAAGATCCATTGTATAAATCTTACTAAATTTAGATCATTTGTCCCTGTAGCAGGTGAGTAGTGTGTCACAATCTCAGCTGGTTGGCCAATAGCAAACCGTGCATGTCTTGAAGGATCAGTACTCAGCAGAGCCATCAACTTATCAAGTTGTTGTGCCATAAGATTTGGAAACCCTGGTCCAGCAGACCTATTGTGGGCCTGATCTTCTTCTGCTGACTGTTCTTCCTCTATCAAATTAGCCCTGTTTGACTTGAAACCTGGAGGATAGCCATGTTTCTTGTAACAAGTCTCAGTATGACCATTAAATCCACAAAAATTGCATTGCATCTTCTTAGGGATTTTTAGATCTGGAATTTGCAGCAGATACATAGTTAGGTCTGCTGACAATCTGATTTTGCCCCTGTCCATTTTCCCGAGACAAGAGAACCATAGAATCTTGATTCTTGGCCCTGTTAGCTACATACATCTTCTGTCTTTCAAACTTAATGGCCATTGCAAAGGCATCATGGATTTATGGAAAAGGCACCATCAGCATTGCCTGTGAAACCATAGGCTCAAACTAATCCCTTAAACCTTTTAGGAATTTCATGACATGTTCAGCCTCCATATGATCCATTAGTGTGCTGATTGCATTGCAATGACATTGAGGATCACAAGAACAAACCGATACAGGCCTAATAGTCTTGATTTCTTCCCACAGAACCATTAATTTTGTGAAATATTGATTGACAGAGTCACTACCTTGTTTCAGTAGATGCATCTCTTCAAGAAAATCTGAAAGCCTTAAGGCATCAACATTAGAAATCTAGCTACAAGATTCTTTAAAACTGCATGTGCACTCTTGAAGTACATCAAACTTTGAGCAATGGTATTCTCCACAGAATTCAAGATCCATGATCTCACCATTGTATCACATTGTCTCCATGCATGAAAATCTGCTGAATCTGCTTCTTGCCTCTTGATTGTGCCGTCTACGAAGCTAATTTTATTCTTGGTGAGTAACACCATCTCCTAGACATTTTCCATGGATTATAGTTGTTACCATTCATCAATGGATGAACAAGAACTAAAGATGGATTCTTATTAGGATGAACATAAAACGTACTGGAGGGACTTATTTTTTGTTTCTTAGCTGCAATGGCTATCAAGAACTCCAGAATTGATCACAAATCAACAATGAAAGTGAATTTACAGGAAAAAAAACCGATCAAGAAATGATCAAAAAAACTCAGGAAAATGATGAAGTTACTCTCAGGAAACTGAAATCTCAGAAAAGAGGAAGAACACTCTCAAGATTCTTCAAAGATTGGAGAGAAAACGCAGGAAAACATTTAGAAATTCTCAAATTTCTGCTCTGCTACCATAATGATGTTTATAGAATTATAAAATGAAAAATAAAATGCGGAATAATTATTGATGAACTAAAAGGTACAAGTTAGATTACATTGTAGGTGATCATGGGGTATATATAACCTCATACACCTCATGAATTAGTTAGAAATGGTTACTACAAACTACAACTGAATAACCGATCTCTACATTACATTATACTAGACTGCTTCAGCAGGCTGCTATCCTCATAATATTGTCAGCAGTCTGCCGTATCTTTTTGCTATCATCAGAGTGTATCAGCTGACAGCACTCAGCATTCCCTTCAACCTCTATACTGTAACATAGACTACACCATAAGTCTTCGTATATCCTTTGACTGCCAACCATTCTTTATACCTAGCCATGGAACTATCAGGATGAAACTTAACAATATACACCCACCGACAACCTAAAGGTTGTTTGTTAGCCGGTGGATGGACCTATTCCTATGTATTATTGTCGCGAAGGGCACTCATTTTTTCCTCCATAGATTGTCTCCAATTAGGATCATATATTGCATCCTGTAAAATTCGTGGAATAGATACACTAGAACACTTATTAATAAAAGAATTATAACTGGAACTCAAATGTTGAGTAGACGCAAAGCTACTAATAGGATGTATAGTGACGCAAGTCCGAGATGGCTTGCAAAGAGAAATTGGATGATCATCAGAATGCTGAAGGACAACATGCGGCTCATCATCATAACTAGAATGCTCAAAATCTCCAGAGAAGGCGGACTCCGAGTCATGAGAAACGGGCTGCTTTTGTACGGCCTTCGATCTTCGAGTAAATACTTTGGGGTACGGAACAAGGACCTGGGTTGGAGCAAGGGCTGGCTGTTGGGCATGTTCAGTTAATTCTGAGTTGTCCAAAAACAACTTAGTTCGGGTGGAGCAAGTTGTGGAGAAGGCTTGGGTGGTGGCTCGGTTTTAGCCTCAAGAAAGGGAATGTAACGAACATGGGACTTATAGTATGGATCATTCTCGGAAAAAGTGACATCGCCTGAGGATCAAAATTATCCGTGCCGGGGCCTAAGTGGTGGACATAACACACACAACCAAAGATTTTGAGAGCAATAGGAAACGGTGAGTGAGTTGGGAAAAGGACTTAGAAGGGAGACTCGTTATTTAACACTTTGTTGGGAATACGATTAATAAGAAAGCATGAGATAAGGACTGCATCACTCCAAAAATGTTTGGATACATTCATATGGATCTTAAGTGTCCGAGAAACATCAATGGGGTGACGGTTTTTACGCTCCGCCGCCCCATTCGGTTTATGGGTATAAGGGCAGGATGATTGGTGGATAATGCCATTGGAGGTGAGAAACTTAGAAAGAGGACTTTTGTATTCTTTTGCATTATCGGTGCGGACCATACGGACATGACAATTAAATTGAGTGTGAACTTCTTGTTGAAATTGTTGGAAACAAGTAACAACATCACTACGAGACTTCATAAGAAACAACCATGTCATATGGGAATACTCATCAACATACGTCACTAAATAACTAAATTTATTTGAAGCAATGTGAAATGGACCCCATACATCGGAATGAACTAACTCAAAGGGTGATTCCCTCCGTTTATGAATACTACTTTTAAATGATGACCTACGGTGCTTACCTAACTGACATGTTTCACAAGAGAGAGACTCCGCATGTGATAGACCATCGACTAGTTTCTTTATGATTGAAAGAGGTGGATGTCCCAACCGAGAGTGCCAATCTTCCAAACTTAAACTTGCCTGAAGGGCAACGGAATGTGTATCAACATCATCAAAAAGGTAAAGACCCTCATTCTCATGACCCTTACCAATCGTCTTCCTTGTCTGGAGATCCTGCAAAACACATGAATCGGGAAAAAATGATGCAACAATTAACATCTTTGGTGATTTTATGAACGAACAATAAACTATACAGGAAATCAGGAACATGAAGTGTAGAGGGAAGACACAAATTTGAACGTAAACACATGTTACAAACACCATAAATTTTGGTTGAGGAACCATTGGCCAAAGTTACGAATTTTGGTTCCGATAAAGGCATATAATTCGACAAACGTTGAGATGAACCTGTCATATGTGTTGTGGCCCTACATTTTATGATCCATTTTATTGGCATGGAGGAGTACAAGCAAGTGGATTGGGCCAAGTTTGATGAAGTCGAACTCTACACTTCTACTTTTTTCTCCATTAATCGCTGATACTCTCCACGAGGGATCGTCACCTTATCTTCCACTTCATGCGATGTATTAGCTTGGAAGTTGGTTAGCTTTCCATTGAGGTCCCAACAATTATCCATCATGTGGTTGGTTCTCCCGCATTGATCACACTGCAACCCAGCATTATGGCCACCACGGCCTCCATGACCACCACGTCCACCTCTATTATTTCTTCCTCCTTGGCCACCATGACTGTCGAAGGTGTTTGTTAACAGTGCTGACTTCTTTTTGAATGGTTCATGCACCACTTTGGCTTGCCCTCTTGTTTCAATGGTTCCTCGTTACGAACAGGAAAATACCTCTAGAAGACTCGGCAGTTGGCTGCCTCCCAGAATTTGGGAGCATATAGGATCATATTAGCCTTTTAATCTAGATTGAAAACGAATAACATCAATGTCGATCCGCTGATGTTCCATATTTTCCACATTATCGGTCAATGGCTGGTACAAATTTTTCCATAACACGAGAATAATAATCTTCCAAGCTTGAATTACCTTGCTCCAGCATGAAGACTCATAATTAACACGAGAATAATAATCTTCCAAGCTTGAATTACCTTGCTCCAGCATTGTTAAGGGTGAATTTACGTGTTTTATAACGCTATATTTTATAATGTTTTCCACCACATTCGTATGAATTGCATGGAAATCACGTGTTTAAATGGAATTATTGAGCAAATGACATTTTTAATGAGTTAATCGCAAAGTTGGTGAATTTATATGTTTTAATTATGATTTTATGTTTATTGGAATTATGTTACGCTTTGCGGTGTTTTTGATGTCATGTAGGTACAATTATGTGGCTCAATTGATGATCAAATGTTGATGAATTTCGAGCTATTTCAAGTTAAAAGAGATAATGGTGAATTGGATAGAGAAGAAAAGAAGATAAAGATGGAATTATCAAGTCTTGATCGAAGCTGGACTAGCGTTCATCCGAGCCGAACGAGCGTCCAAGACCGAACGGGCGTTTGATAAGTGGACGAGCGTCCGAATCATATTTTACATTCGAGAGAGTTCGGACGCGTTCGAACGAGCGTTCACCTCCGTCCGTAGGCTGCCGGACGAGCGTCCAAGATAGTGGACGGGCGTCCTAGCACCGCCTTAGCCTAAACCGACCTAAAAATCTATAAATAGGCGCGATTTCTCAAACCCTAGACACACAATTCGAACCCTAAAAACCTAGGGGCGCTTGGCTGCGTTTTTCTACGCTTTTATCTACTTTTATGCAATTTAATTCCTAGATTAGATTAGATAGATTCATGTCTTTTATTTCATCAATTCGAGTTGCAACAAGGATGCTAAGAGGCTAAAACCCTCTTGAACAAGCGTTGTGAAGCCTTCTTTCAACAATTCGAGTTTTGATTCGTGATTAATCTGTGAGTATCTATTTCAAGTTCGTTTCTTTTATCATGTTTTGTATGTTTTTGCATGTTTAATCGAAAGATGCTTGCTTTGATGATTGTTTATTTGATGAAAATCATGTTAACGATAGATCACCGTGATAAAAGAATAGATCTTCGATCTAACTAAAACGAGAGTTATTAGATTGATTTTCTAGATTAGGAATTGAAAGATTTCACGCCTAGGTTAGAAAGACGTAATCTTTAACATCGAAAGATAAAAGATTAGGAAACGAACTTGTCCACGAGAGTAGGAGTTTATGCCTTCGATTAGGTGAATCACGACTTGAGTAGAGATCACGAATTAATCCGAATTAGAATTGAATGTTGATAGGATAGGTGGATCAATTGCTTGTTCGTTCGTTATAATTTGATTTTAATCCTTGAAACTTGAATTGTTTAGCTTTAGTTTACTTTTTCTGCACTCTAGTTTAGTTAGTTTATCGCTTTCAATCTTTCCTAGCATTGGATTAATCTCCTCTCGTCTAGTTACTTTTATGCAATATTTGTTTAGGTTAGTTTTCGTGACAATAATTAGTTAAAAACAAAAGCTAGGGTTCACATTCGTCTAGTTCCCCGTAAGATCGACCCGGCATAGCCTCTATACTACGATCCTTGCACTTGAGGTTAACCGGTTTATTACTTGTTGTTTTGTATTGATAAAATCCGGGACAAGTTTTTGGCGCCGTTGCCGGGGAACCGGACGGTTGTCTAGTTTTTGTTTTTCATTAGTAATTTAGGTTAGGTTTTTGTTTTTATTTCTGTTTTTCGTTGGTGATTTAGTTGTTTTTTTTTATTTGTTTTTTCTGTTAATTAATATTTGTTCTTGTTAGTTGTAGTATAGACTTTTGTTTTTGAGTTTTAGTCTCTGCTTTCTGTTATCTTTTCCTTTTCTGCTCTCTGTTCGAATCTGTTCCAGTTGGACGAGCGTCTGGTCATACAGACGCCCGTCCAGTTCTTCCTCCAGGAGGACGCCCGTCCAGTTAATTGGACGCCCGTCTGTCCTGTCTGCCATTAGTTTTTATTTTTATTTCAATTAGGTTTTCTGTTTTTTTTCGTAGGTAAGTGTCGTAGGTAGGTTTCTTAGGTTGAATCATCTGACTCCACACCTTTCACGATCAAATTTTAGGATAAAAGGGTCCGTTTTAGCACTTGATAGTGTTTTGGCCATAACTTTCGGCTCGAGTGTCGGATTGGCGCGCAGGACCCCAATTCGGAAAGCTCGTTCTGACGCCGACGACGTGGCAGACGGCCAAAGGCCGTCTGACACCGTTTTCGAGGTCAAAATCCACTGTTTTCCCTTCCATTTTGGGCTTAGAAGATTTCAACACGTTTTTTTTTTTTTTTTTTTTTTTTTTTTTTTTTTTTTTTTTTTTTTTTTTGCCTTTTTAGCATTTTCTGCTTTTCTGTTTTAAATTTTTCGTAGTTTAGGTTTTTAATTTCGTAGTTTTTAGGTTTTGTTCAATTGAGTTGGGTTTCGGTTTATGCAAACTCGAAGTCAGAAAGGGCCATTACTCTTTTCATCTGACCTCGAGCGGACCATAGTCCGACCCAATAGGCGGAAACTTCGTTTTACCGATCTTTCGGACGAAGGAAGTTCAGCCTACCAAGAAATTGAACGAAAGTTGATAAAAGAGATCGAAGAAATAGTAATTATGGCGGCCGAGGATAGACGGACATTGGCAGACTACGCCATGCCTGGTGCAGTAACTGTCAACCCGGCTATCGTCTTACCAGCCATCACCGCACAAACCTTCGAACTCAAACCCAGTCTCATTCAGATGATGCAAAGATGCATCAATGTTTCACGGGTTCCCTTCGAAAATCCTCACACACACGTACACACATTCCCGGAGATATGTGGTACGACACGCATTCAAGGTGTGAGTGAGGATGTGATTAAACTTACACTTGTTTCCGTTCTCTTTGAAGGGAGAAGCTAAAGAGTGGTATAGCTCTCTCCTACGGAATCCATTACCACCTGGGCTGCATTGGAAAAAGAATTTTTAAGTCAATACTTTCCACCTGCCAAGACAACTCAGTGTTTGAGGGAAATTTATAATTTCTATCAAGCGGAAACAGAATCTTTCTTTGAGGCATGGAAGAGATTCAAGGCTCTTCTTCGTAAATGCCCCCACCATGGGTTAGACTTGCAGAGGCAAGTCAATACCTTTTTCAGTGGATTGACCGAGCTCACCAAGGGCATGGTCAATAGTTCATCAGGTGGGGCTTTCCTGAGGAAAACGCCTCAAGAGGGGTGGGCATTGTTCGAGGACATTGCCAAATATAATTATGCCCCCTCTTATCAAGCCATCCAAGCTCCTCCTCCTCCCAAGGTGGAGGAAGTAAATGTTCAAAGTCCGATCGCCATGCCGCAGAGCGGATGGCCGATCCTCAACCTCCAAATCCTATGAATCAGACTCCTTCGTTTCCGCAGAACCCTCAGGTTCTGTATTGCGAATCTTGCTGTCAGACTGGTCATGTAAATGGCCAATGTCAGTTAAACCCCAATTCTTCATACCAAGTCAATGCGTCCATGGTAATGGACGGTATACTCAGGTCCAATGCCAAAACTGTGATAATATGGGGCATACTTCCGCATTTCGTCCTATGAATGGGCGGAATGCCGAAGTAAATGCGTTCTATGGCCGAACAACCAAAGATTTAATCAACCATCGGCGTAATCAATTCCGAGAACCAAGGGTTCAATCAAGCTTCCGGTTTCAATCCGAATGCGAATTTTAATTCGAATTCAAATTTCAATAGAAACCCTGGTTATGTTCAGAACCAAAGCTCAAATTTTTCCAACCCGAGGTTCAATCAGAATTGGCCCGCCAATTCTAATTCTACATTTCCAAATCAGTTCAATCAGCCTCTCCCTCAAAATCATCAGAACTCTCAAGGCCCCTCTCAATCCAACATTTTCGAAACCAAGTTGGAGGAGCAAAGTAGGACAATAAAAAGTCTTGAGAGACAAACAGGGCAATTGGCTGAGCAGCTAGCGTCAAGACCCCCAGGGCATCTGCCCAGTTTTACTGAGAAAAACCCAAAAGGCGGTCAAGTCGCTCACGCCGATTTAAGCGAAGATCAATGCAATGCCGACTCGGTACCTTCACCTCCATACGGTAGAGAAGAGGCCGGTGCAATGAATTTGAGAAGTGGTTCTCAAGTTGGTGGTCCCCCGGCTTCCAGGGAAACCACTAGCCCCTCCTGCCATTGGTAAGGCAGGAGGGGAAGTTGAGCACCCATCATCCCCTTGGTTGCAGAAGGAAAATCAGGTGGCTGATCCCCTGATAGAAGAAAGAGTTGAGATTCCTCAAGTGGTTGATCCCTTGAGGAATAAAGAATCAATTGGAAGTCCTCGGTGGTGTTCCCCCGAGAAGTGAAATATTTGAGGATCCTCGGGTGGGCCGATCCCCGAGGAGTGATGAGTTAAATGATAGTCGGGTGGTGATCCCCGACTAGCAAAAAGAATGAAAAGACGGTTCGATGGAAAGATTTGGAAGACAAGGCCGTTAGTTCGCCCTCGAAGAAAGTATTTTCCGAGGAGGATTTGAAAAAGCTTCCCTTTCCACCTAGAAAGAGCAACATCCCATTGAGCGAAGATAAGAAGTATGAAAAGGTGCTTAATTTGTTGAAAAATACTCAGGTAAATCTTCCATTGTCAGATGTCTTGGTAGAGATGCCTAAGTACACCAAATTCATAAAGGATGTTGTTTCTTCGAAGAAGAAGTTAGCGAGAAATGGATCGTGCAATTGGTGAGGATTGTTCAATGATCAATTATCCGGACTTACCAATCAAAAGAGGTGACCCCGGGAAATTCGTGCTCACATTGCGGATGGGAGGCCTAGTCTTTCCAAATTCTTTATGTGACCTGGGTGCATCCATAAGCTTGATGCCATTATCTATTTGCAAGCAAATTTGGGTTTACAAAGTCTTCTAGAACCCACTACCATGAACTTGCGGTTCGATAGATCTTCAAAGAAAGCCTCGGGGATCCTAAAGGACGTATTGGTGCAAGTTGGTAGGTTTACCTTTCCCGTTGATTGGTATGTCTTAGATATGGAGAAAAATGAAAATGTCCCTCTCGATTCTTGGAAGACCTTTCCTATCTACGCTAGAGCCCTCATCGATTGTGATGGTGGGAAAGTAACTATCCGAGTTGGTGACCAAGAGGTGAGCTATAGTGTTTCTAAATCTATTCAAGTACCCTCCGGTTCTCCAACCGGCTTTTCCATTGAGGAGACGTCTGATGACTTCAATGACTTCATGGATAAGCAAGTCTTGGTTGTAGAAGCAGAATATGAGCGATTGATCGATAATCTGAATAATCATGGTGTGGTCAATCTAGACCAGTTAGCAGCTGATTTTGAGGATGGGCTAAGAGAAGAAGCTTTGGCGATGTAGGCCACTAAGTAAACTCAACGATGTTGAGTTGAGGAGTGGAGATCTTAAATCAAGTCTAGAGGAACCCCCCGTAGACTTGGTTCGAAGCCGTTGCCTAAACATCTTAAGTATGTATTTACGAGAGAAGGTGACAAGCTTCCCTTGATCATCTCTCGCCAAGTTTGTCTCGAATAGAAGAGCTTAAACCGTTAAACGTCTTGCGCAAAAATGAGAAAGCCTTTGGATGGCGGTGGGAGATATCCGAGGGATATCTCCCGACATCTGTATGCACAAGATCAAGGCGAGGAGGGTGCAAAACGAGTTAGACGACCTCGAGAGAAGGCTCAACCCTCACATGCAAGAGGTAGTCAAGAAGGAAATTATAAAGCTTCTAGATATGGGTATCATTTACGCCATTGCGACGGTGAATGGGTTTCCCCGACTCAAGTAGTTCCCAAGAAAGGTGGAATTACGATTGAGAAAAATGAGAAGGGAGAAGAGATAGCATTGAGGCTCGTTACGGATACGAGTATGTATCGATTATCGAAAGCTCAATGAGGTCACACTTTGAAAGATCATTTCCCCTTCCATTCATTGACCGGATGCTTGAGCGTACGGCGGGGCACGCATTCTACTTGTTTCCTGGATGGATATTCGGGATACTTCCGGATACCCATCGATCCCGTTGACCAAGAGAAGACTACTTTCACTTGCCCTTATGGGACATTCGCCTACGGGCGGATGCCATTTGGTCTCGTAATGCCCCGGCCACCTTTCAAAGGTGTATGATGGCAATCTTTGACGGGTGGTTGAAAAGTGCATGGAGATTTTCATGGACGACTTTTCGGTCTTTGGTCAATCCTTCGATGATTGCCTCGATAATCTTGATCAGGTGTTATCTAGATGTGTGGAAAAGCACTTGGTGCTAAATTGGGAGAAATGCCATTTTATGGTAGATGAAGGAATAGTTCTTGGCCACAAAGTGTCCGCCAAAGGTATAGAAGTAGATAGGGCCAAGGTAGAAGCCATTGAGAAGATGAGTTATCCTAAGAATGTACGCGAAGTCAGAGGTTTCCTCGGACATGTCGGTTTCTATAGGAGGTTCATCCAAGATTTTTCCAAAGTAGCCAAGCCCATATCTACTCTGCTCAAGGAAGACGTTGAGTTCAATTTCGATGAAAACTGCAAGCAAGAGTTTGAGGAGCTCAAGAATCGGTTAATATCCGCTCCAATTCTTATATCGCCAGACTGGAACTTGCCTTTTGAGCTTATGTGCGATGCATCCAACTATCTTGTTGGTGCGGTCTTAGACGACGAATCGAAGGAAAGTTCCACCTATCTATTACGCCCCACACGTTGAATCCTTCGCAAGTTAACTATACGACTACCGAAAAGGAATTATTGGCCGTAGTGTTTGCTATGGACAAGTTCCGTAGTTACTTGCTAGGTGCTCAAGTGATCGTGTGGACTGATCACGCTGCTTTGCGGTATCTGATGACTAAAAAGGATGCTAAACCGCGCCTACTGCGTTGGATACTGACCCTACAAGAGTTTGACGTTCAAATTAAGGACAAAAAGGGCAGTGAAAATGTAGTGGCGGATCACGTTTCTAGAATGTTAAGTGAGGAAAAGGGTGATCCTGATGATATAGATCTTTACTATCCTCTAGAAAACATTATGTTGATAGACGGTTGTCCTCCTGTTGTTCCATGGTATTCTTCCATTGTGAACTACCTTCATGCCCGTTATCTTGATCCCGAAATGTCTTATCAAGAGAAGAAGAAGTTCTTCTCTGATATGAAATATTTCGTTTGGGATGAACCTTATCTTTTCAAGATTTGTAAAGATGGTTTGCTTAGGAGATGTGTTCCAGAATCCGAGCAACGCGATATAATCGAGCAATGCCATAGTGGACCCACAGGTGGTCACTTTGGTCCTTGGAAGACGGTTGCTAAGATCTTCCAGTCCGGTTTCTATTGGCCTACAATCTTTAAGGATACAGAAGCCTTCTGTAAAGCTTGCGATAGATGTCAAAGGACCGGAACTCTGACAAGGCGTTTCGACATGCCTTTAAAACCCATCTTAGAGTGCGAAGTCTTTGATGTTTGGGGCATCGATTTTATGGGACCTTTCCCATCATCGTGTGGCAACAAATACATCTTAGTCTGCGTTGATTATGTTTCGAAATGGGTGGAGGCAGTGGCCACTCCTCACAATGATCATAAAACGGTCATGAAATTTCTGAAGAAGAACATCTTTGTGAGGTTTGGATGTCCACGTGCCTTGATCAGTGATGAAGGGACACACTTCTGCAACCGACCTTTGGAAAAAGTCCTCGAGAAGTATGGTGTTCGCCATAAACGGCACACCATATCATCCGATGACTAGTGGTCGAGTTGAGCGAAGCAACCAGAGTCTTAAGAAAATCCTGGAGAAGACGGTGAATAGTCATAGAAAAGACTGGAGTTTGAAGTTGGAAGATGTACTTTGGGCATATAGGACTGCCTATAAGACCCCTATGGGTACATCGCCATATCAAATGGTTTACGGTAAACCATGCCATCGCGATCGAGTTAGAGCACGGGCGTATTGGGCTACGAAGTTTTTGAACTTCGATTCCCAATCCCGTGGGAAACATCGATTGCGGCGATTGCATGAGCTGGATGAATTTAGACTCCGGGCTTATGAAAGCGCCGGGATTAGTAAAGAGAAGATGAAACTACTCCATGACGCCGGGATAAAGAAGAGAGAATTCCGGGTCGGCGAGCAAGTTCTCTTATACAATTCTAGGTTACATTTGTTTCCTGGGAAGTTGAGAACACGTTGGTCCGGTCCTTTTGAGATTCTCCAAATCATTCCTGGAGGTGTTCTAGAACTACGCGGTTATCCAGACCAACCGTTTCGAGTTAATGGTCAAAGGTGCAAGCACTACATTGGTGAACCTAAAGAAAAACCTTTGATTGTTAAATTTCTCGATATTCTCGGATGTGGTGTTCTAGAGGTCAATGAATTTGATGAGTTTTCATCCGATTTATTCTCCGAGAATGACGGTATTGGTTCATCAGCAGAAGTTCTAGCAGGTAGTTGGGATATGGAGGAGTATGAAAGAGAGCAAAAGCTTAAACGTCATCAGAGGAATCAGAGAAGAAAGAAATCAGCCATGGGGAAGATTAAACGAGTTTGGAAGGCTATAAAAGATTTTACCCCATGTGTTAGATGCTGTTTCTGCAGCCACACTACGGACCGGAGCTTAAACGAGGTAGTGGCTGGCGAAAAGGTTAAATGGCCCGATCCAGTGAGCTTCAAATGTGTCGAGCTAACGACGATAACCATTAGCGCTACTAGGAGGCATCCTAGATATCCCTTATTATATTAGTTTCTTTCTTTAGTTATTTTTCCTTGTTCTAGTTGTTTTACTCTTATTAGGATTGTGTTGTTTTTATCGATCGGCCGTCCTAATCTTATACGAAGTCGAAGTGTTGTTTTGCTTATGATTTCCTCTTATCTTTATCTCTATCACTTTTGCGCGATATGGTTTAATCCCTTGTATCCCCGAGGTACGTTTTGTGTTGTTTTTCATGTATGCGGGATATTTGCTATAGCACTTGTGAGCTTTCGGATGATGTCGGTTTTCCGGTGGATGGTCCACGGTTCTTCGCTTTCATCCAAATTTTCGGAGTTGATACGTAGCACTTCCGGAATTGCCACTTTAGAACTACACTCAGCTAAGTTTCTCTTATTCTGCACAACATGAGGACATGTTGTTATTTAAGTGTGGGGGAGGGGAATGATCGCTATGTATCTACCATTTGCTTAATATATGATGTTTCGTGCAAAATGGGGGCTTAATTTTTCAAAATTTTTCGACACTTTTGTTTTTGTTTTGTCCCGAGTAGGCAATACACGTTTTTGTTCGGTTTGTTATAGTCATTGATGCGTATACCATATTTTTAGTGAGTTAGTTGTTTCACCAAGATTTATTTTCCACGTGCCATAGTGAATGATGAGCTAATTTATAAAGCTATACCCCGTTTGGATTAGTAATTTTTGATTTTCTTATAAGTCATGTGCTTAGTGCTACGTATGTATCGTGAGATTTATGATAGTTTGTATTTAGTTCCGTAGTATGTTATACTGTGAATATCTAGACGTTTGAATGTGATAAGTAACACGTAACTATTGTCAAATGAGAAGTTGAATAATTAAATGAATCTATCGGGTGTGTCGAAAGCTAGTCGATGATTTGAGTGAGGTAGGGTATACCACGTATGTCCTATACCACTATGATGACTAAGAGCTCACGACGCTTAGGAAAAGCTGCCTTATGATTGGAGTAAGGTAGGGTATTATCTCGAAATGTCCTATTCTCGCTATGAGGGCAATAGCTTCTTCTAATGTGTGTTTAAAGTGAAAAAGTTAAATCAACTAAAGAAGTGTTATGAAATGTATATAAGACTAAGTTATCGTCTATCTTATCCCCAGTAGAAACTGACAGATATGCTGTAGGGATTATCCTCTGAGTATTTCAGAAAGGCCCTAGATATATTCGATCATTCTTCTCGGGATATGTCACGTTTGTAGGGTACACCTTATGAGTGTCACTTATTACTAGTCTACGATGGGGTATTAGCTAGTTTTGCTTGAAATATTCAAGTTTGGATTTAGTGGAAATTTGCTATGGTTATGCACACACACGGGTGAACTTCTAATTTAGTGACTATGTGGTGTATGTGTTGAGGTGTCTATATTCTTTCCGAGCCTTTATCTTGTTTTGTTTTGCTCGGGACGAGCAAGGTTTAAGTGTGGGGGAGTTGTTAAGGGTGAATTTACGTGTTTTATAACGCTATATTTTATAATGTTTTCCACCACATTCGTACGAATTGCATGGAAATCACGTGTTTAAATGGAATTATTGAGCAAATGACATTTTTAATGAGTTAATCGCAAAGTTGGTGAATTTATATGTTTTAATTATGATTTTATGTTTATTGGAATTATGTTACGCTTTGCGGTGTTTTTGATGTCATGTAGGTACAATTATGTGGCTCAATTGATGATCAAATGTTGATGAATTTCGAGCTATTTCAAGTTAAAAGAGATAATGGTGAATTGGATAGAGAA
The DNA here is from genome assembly GCA_036785695.1 of Gentiana straminea. Lineage (NCBI taxonomy): Eukaryota > Viridiplantae > Streptophyta > Magnoliopsida > Gentianales > Gentianaceae > Gentiana > Gentiana straminea. Next base: position 6,864,772 of record JAVUPR010000265.1, on the reverse strand, counting down.
GAAAAGAAGATAAAGATGGAATTATCAAGTCTTGATCGAAGCCGGACTAGCGTTCATCGAGCCGAACGAGCGTCCAAGACGAACGGGCGTTTGATAAGTGGACGAGCGTCCGAGAATCATATTTTACATTCGAGAGAGTTCGGACGCGTTACGAACGAGCGTTCACCTCCGTCCGAAGGCTGCCGGACGAGCGTCCAAGATAGTGGACGGGCGTCCTAGCACCGCCTTAGCCTAAACCGACCTAAAAATCTATAAATAGGCGCGATTTCTCAAACCACTAGACACACAATTCGAACCCTAAAAACCTAGGGGCAGCTTGGCTGCGTTTTTCTACGATTTTTATCTACTTTTATGCAATTTAATTCCTAGATTAGATTAGATAGATTCATGTCTTTTATTTCATCAATTCGAGTTGCAACAAGGATGCTAAGAGGCTAAAACCCTCTTGAACAAGCGTTGTGAAGCCTTCTTTCAACAATTCGGTTTTGATTCGTGATTAATGCTGTGAGTATCTATTTCAAGTTCGTTTCTTTTATCATGTTTTGTATGTTTTTGCATGTTTAATCGAAAGATGCTTGCTTTGATGATTGTTTATTTGATGAAAATCATGTTAACGATAGATCACCGTGATAAAAGAATAGATCTTCGATCTAACTAAAACGAGAGTTATTAGATTGATTTTCTAGATTAGGAATTGAAAGATTTCACGCCTAGGTTAGAAAGACGTAATCTTTAACATCGAAAGATAAAAGATTAGGAAACGAACTTGTCCACGAGAGTAGGAGTTTATGCCTTCGATTAGGTGAATCACGACTTGAGTAGAGATCACGAATTAATCCGAATTAGAATTGAATGTTGATAGGATAGGTGGATCAATTGCTTGTTCGTTCGTTATAATTTGATTTTAATCCTTGAAACTTGAATTGTTTAGCTTTAGTTTACTTTTTCTGCACTCTAGTTTAGTTAGTTTATCGCTTTCAATCTTTCCTAGCATTGGATTAATCTCCTCTGTCTAGTTACTTTTATGCAATATTTGTTTAGGTTAGTTTTCGTGACAATAATTAGTTAAAAACAAAAGCTAGGGTTCACATTCGTCTAGTTCCCCGTAAGATCGACCCGGCATAGCCTCTATACTACGATCCTTGCACTTGAGGTTAACCGGTTTATTACTTGTTGTTTTGTATTGATAAATTCCGGGACAAGCATGAAGTACTGCTTGCATACTTCATGGACATGACTTAAGTTCTCGGATCCCGAGTACATCTGCTTCAACCGAAGCCACATATATTTGGCAGACTTTAAGTATAATAGAGTTGAATTGATATATACTGTTCAACATCAAAGACATGATATGTGCGTCATTTTGTAGCCAAGAACCTACTCGTGGATCATTTTTTTTTCTTCTGGTTTATCATTTTCCAGATGATGATCCATGCCTTTTCCGGTTAATAAAATCTCCACAGACCGTGACCACAAAGTATAGTTTTTTCCGTTGAGTTTTACGGAACACATAAATGGATTGGCACTTGGCAGCTATTTCCATGTTGAACAAGCCGGACAACACACTTTCCAGCTTTTCTCCATGTTTGACATTGACATGGTGACCGAAGTATTTTTTTCCCGAACTAAAGTTTCAGGGAAGGAATATGGAGGGAAGAGGGGAAGGCTTTGATACCATGTTAAAGTCATGGTAAACATAAATTAGGAATCAGTAAATTGATATCCCATCCTCTTCCATTCAATACTTTGTCTAGGAACCTGCTGATGGTAGAAGGCTGAGGGTACAAACTCAGTATTGAAGGCTAAGGGATCAAACTTAGTAATTAAAGTCAAGGATATGGGATTAGAATTTAGGGAAGTCTGTGATGACCTAGACTGATCACATATACCTTGTGTAGAAGGTCTAAGTTCCATTTAAGTCAAATGGTGATTGGAACTTGGTTATGTTAAAATGTTGTACTCTAACTTCATTATAAAAAGTTAGATGAGAAGCAGTCAGCTGAAGTGTTTATCAAAACACAGCAGACTAAAAGTCTAGCTGACAGTCAAGAACATCAACAGACTTACATGTCAAATATCTGTTGATGTATAATTCGAATTAATCCAAGTTTTTTTTCTGGGAGATTAAATGAATGAACTACAAGCCTTGGATTAATTAATCAATCAATGGTCAAGATGATAGAGATGTTGTAAGGAATTCAGAGTCATATCAAATGGAAATAAACCATTGGTTGACAGTCTGGACTGTCAGAAGGACAATGACAATGTCAGAAGGTACAGTAGAGGTATTTTCAGGAATATTCAGTAAAATCCTGTAACGGTTATCATTCAAATTCAAACCACAGGATCTACACCTATAAATAGAGGACTCCTGATTCAGATTAAACATATACAAGAGCAATAATTAACAGAAAGGAACTATGTTTTTGAGCAAGAATTTATGCAATCTGACCTTGCTGATACATAGAGCTTTAATCTACTGATCAAGTTTTCTTCAAGTTTTTCTACTAATCAAGACTTATCCAGTTTACACACTTGAAGAACTCAGGCTGCTGATTCATTCATCCTGATCAGAATTCTACTGAAAGCAGAATCACTTTCTTGATTCAACCTTCTTTTACAAGAAGCTTACTGAAGACAGAGAAGCACTTATGTGTCAAGAACTGTTGTTTGTGTGGTGGAGCTGGTGAAGAGGCAATCCTACCCTTCAAGGACCAGTGGAAAACTTAGGAGCAACAATACCACATGTTTCTAGTTTTCAGTTTGTGAAGCCATAGTCAATGGTCAAGGACAAACAGTTTAGGGATTTTTGTAACTGCAACCTCAAAAGTCTCTAGTGAATTTCCTCCAACATCACATGAGAAGAGTGGACTGACAGGATTACACCACCTGGAACCACTATAAATCTTTCCTACTTTACCTTACTGCATTTACTTTCTGTAATTACTTTATCTGCATGTTTATCACATCAAACATACCGAACTAGCTACTGAATCACACCACCTGCACTACTAAGTATCTAATATTTGGTATGATATTTAATCAACAAGTAATAAGGCTTAATTTATTATATTCCGCTGCAACAAACTCTAGAACTTCAATAGTCAGCAGACTACTGATAGTCAGCAGGCTACTGACCTTGCTGAGTTTGTCAACTCCAAAAAGTTTTAAGTGTTAAGTTTATTCACCCCCCTCTAAACTTAACCAAAGCCTTTTCAAGGGACCAACAATTGGTATCAGAGCAGAGTTTCTGTTCTGAAGTAATCCTACTTGTTGTGCTTGTGAAAAATTTTTGAGTTTCTGCTTTTCAAAGTTTTGCATCATGGATAACAATCAGTATGCTAGGACAATGTTGATGTGATTTTTTGATTATTTTGATGAGTATAAACGTCGTATACAGTCTTATCTAGCTACAACACATGATGAAATGATGGATGTACTAACAGATGGACCACTTGAGATCACTAAGGCTATAACTGTTGATGGCCAAAATCAGATTGTCCCAAAGCCAAAGAATGAATGGGGTGCTGAAGATAGAAAGAGGGCAAACCTGAACAATATTGCTATTGACATTATCTACAGAACCTTGGATAGCAATATGTACATGAAGGTGAAAGATTGCAAAACTTCCAAAGATTTATGGGAGAAACTTCAACTTATCTGTGAAGGCACTGATGCAATCAAAAAGAACAAGATTAGTGTGGCCCCACAAAAGTTTCAAGTGTTCAAAATGAAATCTACTGAGACAATTGAATAGATGGAATCAAGGTTCAATGCAATTTTGGATGAACTCACCCTACTGAATGTTGTTTATACAAGAGAAGAGATCAACACCAGGATTCTCAAGGCACTACCTGCAAAAGAAGTCTTGGAGATGAATGGGACTGCAATGGAGGAGTCTAGAAGTTTACATGAGGAAGACACCTTCAAACTGTTCTCTGATCTTAAGGCTTATGAATTCAGCAAGGATCTAGTACCAAGTGCTGAAAAAGAATCAACAAAAACAACTGCATTGGCTGCTGCACATGTTGAAGAATCATCAAATGTGCAAGATGATGTTTTGGATGAAATGCAAGAGCAGATTGCCCTACTGGAAAAAAGAATTTGAATGATGAAATCTGGAAAGGCATCTCCAAGAAATTCTGGCATGAAGTCTACTAAGAAAAAGGAAGAATCCAGAAAGGATCAAGACTTTTTGTGCTTTCACTGCAAGAAACCAGGACATTTCTAACCTGACTGTCCTGAGTTGAAACAATAGAAGGATCCTGACTACTTGTTCTTTAATTTCAAGAAACCTGGACACTTCAGACCTGACTGTCCAGACCTGTTGAAAAACAAGGGTCAGCAGAGAAGACCTGGCAAGAAAGCATTGGTTGCTGATGATGAATCAGGCTATGAAGTGGAATCAGAAAAAGGAAATGAATCAGATGACACTGCACTCATAGCTGATATGGATGATTATGCTTTAATGGCTACTATGGATGAAACAGAAGAGTTATACAATTCTGTATCTATGAATACCCCTGCTGATAGTGATTGTGAGTCCACTAGTGGATCTAATCCTAAAATTTTTGACAATGAAGAGCCTCTAGATGCCCTCCTTAATTAAATGAGGATAATACAATCTGGTTATAAGATTCTGAAGGCTGAAAGAGATGCACTTCAAGCAGAAATTCAAAGATTAAATGTTGAATTAAGAAGTCTCAATGGTAAGGAAAAATATTATCAGCAGAGTCAACATAAGCCTGCTGCATTTGCAGTAGCTGCTGAATCTGCTGCACAATCTAGTTCCACAACTGCATTCAAATCAGGAAATCCTTATGGTGATAAAACAGGCCTTGGATTTGAAACTCAACAATCTTCTAAGAGTGGATTTAGTAAGGGTGCTGAACCTAGTGCCAGAATTGGTCCTAAGTTTGTACCTGCACAAGATTCAACTCCACAAAAGGTTGCTGAGATAGTAAAACCTACTGTGAATGCTTCAAAAAGACAAAAATCAGAAGTCCAAAAGGACAACAGCTCCTAACAAAAAGGGTGCATCCAAAGGTAGGACTGTTGGACCCTCTAGACCTGCTGATAGCAGACCTGCTGCAAAGTCTGCTGGACCACAAAAAGGGAAAAATTAGAGATATTCCAAAGATAAGAATGCTAAACCCAAGAATGTTAATCATTCAAGGGATACTTATCTCAGGGGGAAAGGCAGATTGTTCCCTACTGATGAAGATTGGAATATTCCCGCCCCTGCTGCTAGAAATAACAGAAATAACCATAATGCTAGGCCTAGACCTCAGCAATGGAATCAGCAGAGGACTCAACAGAGGACTTATCAAAGACCTCAGCAGAGACCTCAACAAGCTCCACAATACAGGGCTATTTCTAACAGATAGCAAACTTATGGTTATGCTAATGCTTCTAACAATAGAAATCACTTCAAACAGCACTTTGTACCAAAAGGCCAGAAATCATATGTGAATGCTACACAACCAAATGTTAGATTCTATGGAAATGTAGCATACATATAAGAACAAAAGTGCAACACTTTCCAAAGAATACCTTATGGAAATTTGCCAAGGGTTGTGCTTACCACTGACCATTATGGACCCAAACAAGTTTGGGTACCTAAAACACATTAACTTTGTTTTGTAGGGTGCCTGGTACTTTGACAGTGGGTGTTCCAGACATATGACAAGAAGTAAGCACTGTTTGACAAATTTTGTGGAAAAGGATGGACCTAAAGTTAATTTTGGAAACAAAAGTACACCAGGATACACAAGAGGATATGGAACACTGGTGAGGAATGGTTTGACCATCAAGAATGTTGCATATGTTGAAGGCCTGGACTACAACCTGCTGAGCACTGGACAATTCCGTGACATGGGTTATAATGTCACTTTTGACAAAACCTACTGTATTGTCATGAGTGAAGTTGGAGAACAAGTTGTGTTGGCTGGAAGAAGACATCTTAACATGTATGTGGTGGATTGGTCTACTGCAGTTCCAGAAACATGTCTTATTGTGCATACAAAGTCAGAACTGAATTGGTTATGGCATAAGAAGTTGAATCATCTCAATTGATATCAATCAGTTGGTGAAGAAAAAGTTGGTGGTTGGTTTACCTGAGATCACACACAAGAAGGATGGTGTATGTGATGCTTGTCAGCAAGGAAAACAAACTAAGTCAAGTTTCAAGTCAAAGACAAACAATCAACCAAAAGAGTACTGGAGCTGATGCAGATGGATCTTTTTGGACCAGTTATTCCAACAAGTATAATAGGAAAGAAGTACACTCTAGTTGTTGTGGATGACTTTTCAAGATTCACTTGGGTGATTTTTATGAACAAGAAAAGTGAAACACTTCAAAAGATGCCTGAACTTTTGAAGAGATTACAAAATAAGAAAAGCGTGACAGTAGTGAAAATCAGATCTGACATGGGTACTGAGTTCCTTAATAAAGTCATAAGAGAATACTGTGAACAAAATGGTGTGCTGCATCAATTAACAGCTGCTAGAACACCTCAGCAGAATGGGGTTGCTGAGAGAAGGAACAAGACTTTGAAGGAAGCATGAAGAACTATGATATGTGAACAAGAAGTGAAGAGAGTTTGAGAAAGTAAATAATACTTGAGTAAACTTCAACTTAGTTTATTCATCAAATGGAAGAAGTATAAATAGTTACAATTGATGGGAGATACTAGCTAGCTTGGGCGGCCACTAGATGGGCGGCAAGCATGCATGTAAAAAGTAAAAGTATGTCTATGACATAAAGCAACTAGAGTTTGACATATTAATTGTTTTTATGTACCACAATTAATATGTCCTTTTACAACTAAAGTGTACAAATAATGTATACACGAAAATAAATAAATATTACATACTATTTGATATGTAATATTTCCACACCCCCTCAAACTGGGTTGTATATGTTTATACAGCCAAGTTTGCTACTCAGTCTGCTGAACATAAGTGGTGGAATGGCCTTGGTGAGAATATCAGCATTCTGGTCTGCTGAGGGAACATACTGGAGTTGAATAATCTTGGCATCAATCTTCTCCTTCAGGAAGTGTCTGTCAATGTCCACATGTTTGGTTTTATCATGATGGATGGATCCTCTGCCATGCATAATGCCGAATTATTGTCACAAAGCGAGTGTGATAGGGTCTTTGAATAGGGCTGGCGAAGTTCAGTCAGGACCCTTTTTATCCATAGAGCTTCACAAATACCCAAAACTAGTGCCCTGAGTTCAGCTTCAACACTGCTTCTGGAGACAATAGGTTGTTTCTTGCTCCTCCAGGTGACAAGATTTCCCCATACATAAGAACAGTAGCCTGTAGTAGACCTTCTGTCTATGTGACAGCCAGCCCAATCAGCATCAGTGTAGACCTTGATAGATCTCTCAGCAGACTTGGTGAAATGTAGGCCTTGGCCAGGAGTGGATTTCAAGTACCTCAGTATCCTGTTCACAGCATCCCAATGTTGCTCGGTAGGGCAATGCATGAACCGGCTAACCGGACGACCACATATGCAATATCGGGTCTTGTATGGGACGGATAAATAAGTTTCCCTACAAGCCTTTGATATTGATCCTTCCCCGACGACGAATGTCACCATGCGACGGGGGTATTACGGGGTCTACTTGGGGATACGGCGGGTTTGCATCCCGGCATGCCAGTTTCCTTCAGCAGGTCCAGCACATATTTCCTTTGAGAGATAGAGATACCCTGGTTGTTTCTTGCAATCTCCATACCAAAGAAGTATTTAAGATAGCCCAAATCCTTGACTTGAAAAACCTTTGCCAGTAGTGTTTTCAAATTCTGGATCTCAGTAGAGTCATCACCAGTAAGGATGATATCATCCACATAGACAATAAGAATGGATCTTTTCTGGTTTGTTGTTTTGAGAAAAATGGTGTGATCTGAGTTGCATTGATGATATCCAGCAGCTTTAACCACAGTAGTAAGTTTGCCAAACCAGGCTCTAGGGGACTGCTTTAGGCCATATAGAGATTTCCTCAATTTGCAAACTTTCCCTTGAGTGTGAGTGTTGGCAAAACCGGAGGCACATTCATATAGACTTCCTCAGTAAGGTCACCATTTAGAAAGGCATTCTTGATATCCAATTGGTGGAGAGGCCAGTCAAGTTGGACAGCAAGTGAGATCAGTATCCTGACAGTGTTTAGTTTTGCCACAGGTGCAAAGGTCTCCTTGTAGTCAAGACCATATGTTTGAGTGAATCCCCTTGCAACCAGTCTAGCTTTGTATTTGTCAACAGTACCATCAACATTGTACTTGATAGTGAACAGCCATTTATAGCTGACTGTCTTCTTTCCATGTGGGAGAGTGGTGAGATCCCAAGTATGGTTGTCAAGGAGAGATCGTCATTTCAATTTTAACACCGCCTTCCACTTGTCATGTTGGAGAGCTTCCTGTATATTCTTAGGAATAGAGTGAGAATCCAAGTCCTGTGTAAACATGGCAAAGGCAGGTGATAACTGATCATAAGATAGATAATTATGAAAATGATCAGTAGTGCAAGATCTCTTTCCCTTCCTGATAGCAATAGGTCTATCATCAATGTCAGCAGGCTGCTGAGAGTTTGTAGGTTGTTGAGTGTCAGTAGGCTCTGGGTCAGCAGGCTCTAGGTCAGTAGACTCTGGTTCAGGAGGTTGCTGAGGATCGGTGGGCTGCTAAGAGTCAGTAGGGTGCTGAGGTTCGGTCTGCTGAGAAGCAAAAGGTTGCTGAGGGTCAAGTGTTTGCTGAGGGAAAGGATTTAGGTCAATTTCAATCAAGTTTCCATCAGTGACTGCCTCAGTGGACTTGCTGTAGTAGGGAGTCCTTTCAAAAAAATTTACATCCATAGAATTGTAAAATCTTTTTTCAGAAGGAGAGTAACACTTGTAACCTTTCCTGTCCTTTGCATATCCTAGGAAAATGCACTTGTGAGCTTTGGGATCAAGTTTGCTTCTGTGTTGGGCATGGATATAGACAAACACAGTACAACCAAAGATTTTTGGAGGTAACTGAGAAATAAGATGTGGACAGGAGTGAGTGGTCAGCAGGGTTTGGATAGGAGTTTTGAAGCCTAACACTCTGCTGGGAAGTCTATTGATTAAGTATGTGGCAGTTAATATAGCTTCACCCCACATATACTTTGGAACACGGGTGGTGAACATGATTGATCTAGCCATCTCCAGTAGGTGCCTGTTCTTTCTCTCAGCAACCCCATTTTGTTGAGGTGTTTCCACACAACTATTGATATGGACAATCCCTTATTCATCAAGAAATTACGAGGTTAGACTCATAGTATTCAAGGGCATTATCAGTCTTTAAGATCTTGATCTTAGTGTCAAATTGAGTAGAGATCATGTTGTAAAATTCCTGAAAAACTGTTCCAACTTCAGATTTATCCTTCATTAAAAACAGCCATGTGTTCCTTGTATGATCATCAATGAAAGTGACAAACCACCTTTTTCTGTTATACTTTTTACTCTTGAAGGTCCCCATACATCACTATGAATTAAAGTGAAAGGTGTGGATGGTAAATAAGGAAGTTTGGTATACACGAGATTTGGTAAGTTTGGCAAATTGACAAATATCACATTGAAATCATTGATATTACATCCTTTAAATAATTCAGAATTACGGACTTTAAATAACCAAAACTTAGATGCCCTAGTCTATAATGCCATAACATTATATTGTCTATGGTTTGAGTGCGAGTGGCCGAGGCGGATTCGGTCTTCGGTTTTACGTCTTCGGCGGGGTTGACCACATACAATCCGGAGCGGGGTTTAGCCCTCCCAATCACTTCCCGTGAAGAAGGGTCCTGGAAGGTGCATTGATTCTTATTAAACACAACAATCCAATTTAAATCTTTTGCAAGTCTACCGACGATATGAGATTGCGGTCTAATTTTGGAACAAATAGGACATCCTTTAGGCTTATCTTATTAGTGATTTTAACATTTCCAAAACCTTTTGCATGAGAGATAGATCCATCGGCGGTCTTAACTTTGTGAATTTGATGACATGGCATAAGGTGAGTTATGAGGTTTTATTTCCGGTCATATGAGAGGAGGCCCCGTAATCAACAATCCATGTTTCATTACTAATAGAAGAGTAGAATTTACCCGTACTAGCTCGAGTAGCCGTGTCGGTAGAGGGACTACCTTCTTTTTGTTGAGTGAGGAAAGCTTTGAATGCAGCAAACTGAGCATTCAACTTGTTATCATGCTCCTCTTCATTTACATGCCTGCCCTGACTTTCCCTGGTAGTTTGGAGGATTTTGGCATGCCATGTAGCTTCCAGCAAGTGTCCTTGGTGTGATTTGTGCGTTTGCAGTGCTCACGAAACAACTTTCCGGTTCGATCGGTAGGCTTCCCGACGGTCTCGGTAACCTCGGCGGCTTCCGACGGAAGCACTTTCAGCAGGGTTGTCAGCAGGGGAGTTCAGCAGCATCACTTTTCTCCTGCTTTCCTCATGTTTGACTTCAGCAAACATGGATTTGAGATTGGGGAGAGGTTTTGTGGCAAGGATTCTTCCCCTAACATCATCAAGAGTAGGATTCAGTCCAGTAAGAAACTTGAATACTCTCTTTTTCTCAATAATGTCCTTATAAAGGGCAGCATCCTTGACATCATTCCAAGGGTGAGTTTCCAACATATCTAGGTGTTGCCATGCCCTAGACAACTTGGTTGAAGTATTGAGTTACGGACATATCCCCTTGTCTCAGCTTTTGAATCCGAGCTTCAAGTTCATAAACTTCGATGTATTGTCTTTCTTGGAGTAAAGATCCCCGGCATTATCCCGGATCTCCTTTGCGGTATCATACATCATAAAGTTCTCACTAATCTCTTTTGTCATTGATCTTGTGAGAATGGTCATGACTTGATTATTAGTAGTATCCCATGCTTCAAATCCTGGGTCATCTTCGGCGGGGGCGGGTTTAGAGCCGGACGGTATCCCATCTTACCTTGTCCAGAGATGTACATTTTCATAGACCTTGACCACGGCAAGTAGTTGTTGCCATCAAGTCTATGATTTGTATATGAGAAAGATTCGGTGACCCCGCCCTGCGAGGCACTGGGAGTCTATCGAAGAAGAAGAAATGTCGATTCGAGACATTTTGGAATAACAACCGAGTTTGCGGCGGATTTCGAACTCGGTAGTCTCGATACCATGAAGAGAGTTTGAGAAAGTAAATAATACTTGAGTAAACTTCAACTTAGTTTATTCATCAAATGGAAGAAGTATAAATAGTTACAATTGATGGGAGATACTAGCTAGCTTGGGCGGCCATTAGATGGGCGGCAAGCATGCATGTAAAAAGTAAAAGTATGTCTATGACATAAAGCAACTAGAGTTTGACATATTAATTGTTTTTATGTACCACAATTAATATGTCCTTTTACAACTAAAGTGTTCAAATAATGTATACACGAAAATAAATAAATATTACATACTATTTGATATGTAATATTTCCACAAGAAGATTATGAAGTCACCTTATGAAATTTGGAATAGAAGGAAGCCAAACATTTCTTATTTTCATCCATTTGGGAGCAAATGATTTATCTTGAATCATAAGGAGCAACTGAAGACTTTCCAACCAAAATCTGATGAAAGAATCTTTTTGGGATTCTCTTCAGTCAGCAAGGCTTTTAGGGTGCTGAACAAAAGGACATTGAAACATGAAGAATCAATACATGTTGTGTTTGATGAACCTAAGTTCACTGGAATGGAGAATGAAGAAGTTTCAAAACCTACCGTGAATCAGAAGGTCACTGAACCAGAATTTGTTGAAGTTATAAACAAATTAAGTAACATAAAGATTTCTGAAGAAAACCCTGCTAAAGAACCTGCTGAAAACACTACTGATACAACAACAGATGCAGGATTTGCTACACCCCTTAATGAACCTACAGCAGACCCTACTGAAGATCAGGTTCCTATAAATCAAACAAATCAAGATTTACAATGGTTAAAGGATCACCCTGCTGAACAAATAATTGGTGATGTACAACAAGGTGTGAGGACTTGAAGACAACTTGAGGCCATGTTTACATGCTTTCTATCTCAAATAGAGCCAAAAGTTGTTGAAGAAGCAATTTCAGATCCAGATTGGATAATTGCTATGCAAGAGGAACTTAATGAGTTTGAAAGAAATCAAGTTTGGACACTGGTGGATAGACCTACTCATGCAAATGTCATAGGTACCAAGTGGGTATACAGAAATAAACTTGATGAATCTGGTACCATTGTTATAAACAAGGCCAGACTAGTAGCAAAAGGCTATTCTCAAGCTGAAGGAATAGATTTTGATGAGACGTATGCCCAGTTGCAAGATTGGAAGCTATCAGATTGTTTTTAGCATATGCTGCTCACAAGAACTTCAAAGTATTCCAGATGGATGTCAAAAGTGCATTTCTGAATGACATTCTGGAAGAAGAAGTGTATGTTCAACAACCTCCTGGTTTTGAACTAAAGGATCAAGAAGATAAAGTGTATAAACTCAACAAAGCACTATATGGTTTGAAACAAACACCAAGAGCATGGCATGAGACCCTATCTCAATTCTTGGTGAGCAATGGTTTTACCAAAGGTACAATTGACAATACACTTTTCAGAATCAATGATGGTGACAGCACCCTGCTGGTACAAATTTATGTGGATGACATTATATTTGGTTCTGAAAATGAGATGCTATGTGAAAAGTTTTCTAATCTCATGAAAAGCAAGTTCTAGATGAGTATGATGGGAGAAATGAACTATTTTTTGGGATTGCAAGTCAAGCAATTAAAAGATGGAATCTTCATTCATCAAACTAAATACACAAAGGAGCTGTTAAAGAAGTTTGTAATGGAAAGTAGTACCAAAATATCAACTCCTATAGGGAAAAACATAAGGTTGGATGAAGATAAAGATGGCAAAGATGTTGATCAGACCTTATACAGAAGGATGATATGAAGTTTGTTGTACCTTATTGTCAGCAGACCTGATATATCCTTTGTTGTAGGTGTATGTGCAAGATTTCAATCCAAACCTAAGGAAAGTCACTTAGCTGTAGTGAAGAGGATTCTCAAGTATTTAAAAGAGACCTTAGGAGTTGGAATATGGTATCCAAAAGATGGAAGTTTCAAGGTTATATCTTTTTTAGATTCTGATTATGCTGGATGTAAAGTTGATAGAAAAAGTACAACGGGAACATGTCAGTTAATGGGCAGTAGACTTGTTTCCTGGTTCAGCAAGAAACAAAATTCCATATCAACTTCCACTGCTGAAGCAGAGTACATTGCTGCTAGAAGCTGCTGTGCACAAGTTCTATGGTTAAGACGGCAACTAAGGGATTATAGGATTGAAGAAAGAGAAATTCCCATAATGTGTGATAACACTAGTGCAATTGCAATCACAGAAAATCTTGTTTTGCACTCAAGAACCAAACACATTGATGTGAGACATCATTTTATTAGAGATCATGTTGAAAAGAAAGATGTTATGGTTCTTTACATCCTTACTGAAGATCAACTTGTAGACATCTTTACAAAACCTTTGGACAGTAAAAGATTTGCCAAGTTAAGGACTGAACTGGGCACTACCCAGGTTGATTGACCTACTGACAGGTCAGCAAGGTAATGGAATTCACCAAGGGGACTAGTCCTTGCCCTGCTGGGTGAGCTCACTTGGTAGATTAGTCATTGGTATCAACAATTCCTTAGTACTCTTCTAGTTTGAACAATTGAGCAAATGAAGTTGCCAAGGGGATTGGTCTTTGTCCTGTTGCGTTAGCTCACTTGACAGATCAGTCATTGGCATTAAACTTCACTTTGTATTATCAATTGGAAAATACTAAGTTTTTATAAGATCAGCTGTGAAGTTTGTATATAAGCAGGCTGCTGAACCTGCTAAGTCTACTGAAGTCTGTCAGCAGACTTGTGAACCCTGCTAAGCTTGCTGTATAGAACATTGCTGATAAGTCAAACTTTAATAAAAGTCAACAGTCAAGTTATTGGATATTAACCTTATCATTTATTACAACTATTATATTTCATAATGGTTTTGTACTAATAGGATCAATTAAAGGGACACATGGCGGTACTACATTCAAGTTAGACTGAGATTGTGTAATAACGGTACAGTACATGAACAGTACATAACTGACGGTTTCACTTTTACACCCACTACTTTCTGCTATATATACACTGATATACACTATGTATATTCACAAGTATTCTTAGATCAATCTCAACTGAAGAATATACGAGTGTGAACACAGATTCAAAGAATTTTTATTATTTATCTTTCTAAAATTCTACAATGGCAGACAAAGATGTTCATCTTGGCACAAGCCAAAGTGTAAGAGGTTTTGTTGTTGATGCTAACAAGACTGAGTTAGCCATCAATATTGGAAGGAGAATAAGGCGGTATGAAGGATTGGAGAACGTCCTAAATCTCAGGTTGGAGAGCATATCTTATGTCAATGTTAATAATTTCTGGAGGAACATGGTGATAAAAGAAAATAGAGAAGCATTTACCACAATAGTCAATGCACAAGAGATTGAAATCACTTCAGATCTGCTGAGGGAAGTTTTTGGATTTGGACCAGGAAACAATGCACTTACAAGTCCAGAACTGATGCAGTTATCCAGATTAGATTTTGTGGAATCTATAAAGACAAACAAATCTGCTGCAATGGCCCTGAATATCAATGTGAAGAATATTGGCTTGGAATATAACCTGCTGAGCAAGATCATTGCCAAGAATATTCTAGGATTCAGTGGAAGTCTTGATACATTCTCTAGTTCAAAGATAGACCTGTTGATAATCATTTGCAGAAGCAAGAAATTTGATTGGGTTGGATTCTTTGTGCAACACATGAAGAAGGTTGTGTCAGATGACAGAGATGGCACAAGAAAATCAAAGACAAAGCCCCTAGGGCTATTGACTCAGACCTTGCTAAATCATCTAAAGATACTTGATGTTGCACCTTCTAAAATCAACAAGACAAGATACAAGCCAGAAGTAAATTATCCTATTCCTGGTTTAGATGATGATGAAGAAAGAGATGATGAGGAGACTGATGGTGATGATGATGGTGATGGTAGAAAGGAACAGAGAACCAAGGCTAAAAATGACGTGCAACCTGCTGCACCAAAGAAGCCTGTGCAGAAAAAAAAGGCTGGTGAGACAAGGAAGATAACTGAGATGTTAATGCCTAAAATAACAAGGCAGCAATCAGTAGACACTGCTGAGTCTACTGAGGACCAAGTTGACAGTGAGACTGCTGAGTCTACTGGAGTTGCAAAAAAGACTGCTGCTGATTTGTTGAGGGAACAACAAAAAGAGGATTCTAGAAAGAGCAAGGCTGCTAGTAAAAAGCAGTTAGAGGAAGAACTTTTTGAAGAGGAACAACAACCGGCAAAAAGAAGAAAACAGGTTGTGAAGAAGAAAGTACATGGAAAGGGCAAAGAATTGAGAGTTCTTAACAAAGAGAAGGAGAACTTGATGAAGATGCTGAGCCTATTGATAAGGCTACTGAAGTTGTTGATGGTCAACAAGCTGAAGAACCACAGCAGACTGGTGCATCTGAACCTGTTGTGGAAGTCAACATACCTGTTCAAGGCCTTGCTGAGACAGACTCGGGGGGAAGGAAAAACTGTTGAAGACCCTCCTGTACAGCATGAAACTCAGGGGGAACCAAGTGTTGAACAGATGGAGGTAGTAGGTACCAACTTGCAACCTGAAGAACCTACTGACCTATTTGTATCTACTGAAGATACACTGAGCCACCTTGTTGAAGATTTTGGAAGTCAACAAGCTGAGAAAACTACTCCAAGAAGGCCTATTAGGCCTTTTAAGAGAAAGGAGAAGAAATCCAAGAAAGGATATGTGGATCCTAACATCACAAGGGTTGAAAAATATTTTGAATGGAAGTTTGGATTCTTTAAAAGACAGAAATCAGCAAGAGAGCCTATGTCTGGATTTGAAGAATGGGATTTTGACAAGTTGGGAGTAAAGAGTCTACTTGGATTGATTGATACTTCTGAGCTAGGTGCAAGGCTGCTAGCAATCATTGAAGATGAAAAACAGAAAGGAAGTATCATGTTCAAAGATCCCAAATACACACCTGACAGTGATGATTCATCTGATTCTGATGATGATCATCCTATGTTTCCAGGAGATTCCAGTGGTACTGCAATGCAAAGACCTACTGAAGAGACTGGATAGGGGTCTACTGACAAGACAGCAGATCAATCTGCTGATGGCAAGTCTTCTGAGGGTCAGTAGACTGATAATTTGAATGAAGAAATGTAAGCTGCTACTATTGAATATTTGGAAGCTCAAATCAATGCAAAAACAACTCTTGAAGACAATATATTGATCAAGGTTTCTGATATTGTTATGATTGAACTATCTAAGGATAGCTCTGAAGATTCAATTCAGTTTCAGGACAGTGTGGACAAAAATAAAGTTTTAGCACAAGCCTCTAAAATTCTTGGAGAGATAGCTGCAATTGGTGGTGTGCTAGAAGAAAATTTGAATGTCTTTGTGGACATTGCTGTTGTGTTGGAGGTTCAAGCTGCTGAGGTACATATATCAACTGAACAAAGGTCGGAACTGGTGGTTCCAATCACTGAGGATCAGACAGTGTTGGAACAAAGGTTGGACTTAATATTGCGATTGGAGGAATCCCCTGTGCATTGTGTGGAGACTGCTGTTGAACATGCTGGTGTAGAACAGTCTGCTGAAGATAAGGTTGCTGAAGGCAAAGATGGTCAGCAGACTGTTGTTGATGAAGAAGCTTCTGGATTATGATTTTAGTGATGAGGAGTTTCAGATGCATGAAGAAGAAGCTGAAGCATAGCACCAACAAGAACATGTACCTATATTTGAAGAAGTACCTGTTCTAGAAGCTGTACAAGAGCATCAACCTGAGTCAGAACCTGTATTTGAAGAAATTTTTGAAAATGTTGTTGAAGAAGGTCCTGAACCCCATCAATGGGACATGACAAGAGCAATTGTTGTAAGGCAACCCAGGGCTGAAGATAATGTTGAACAACCTACTAGAGGGTTTGTTGGTGGTATGGCTGGAATGAATGCAATTCCAGTGCATATTTTGGATGTGTTGAGGGCTGTAAGGGATGATATAACTCAACTGAGAATAGAAGTGAGAGGAGATTTGAAGATCTAGTGAATTTGGTGGAAAATAGAGGAAGAACCTCTGAGACTGCTGCATCCAACATCACCTCTCTTCAATTTTCAACTAATGATTTGCTAAGAGTGGTTGCTCGTGTAAAGAATGAAGTTGTAAACAGAAACAAGAATGTGGTAGAACGGATTGCTTCTTTGCATAAGAAAATTGACAAACTTGCTGAGACACCTAAATCTGATTAGGCACTTCACCCTGCTGTCACTGATCCTAAACTGACTGAGAGGATCAATCTGCTGGAACAGACCATTGAATGAAGGATCACTGCAGTTGACACAAGAACTGAGATCATGGAAGGACAACTAGATAACCTGGTGAATACACATGAGAGTGTTCTTGGTCTGCTGAACCGTTTTATTGATGATGTCAATAAGGGGGAAGAAGGATCTACAGCAGAAGCAAAAGAAGCTTCCAGAATTTTTCATAAGAAGAGATCGGAAGCAGATATCAATGAATTTAGGAGCATGCACCTGGGAGAGTACAAATCATTGATGATCTACTGAAAGAGTTTAGGAAGGTTTATGGAGCAAGAAGGAAACCCTATTAGGATATGTCTTTTATGGAAGGTCTGGAATCCTTCCTTGGACATAAGTTATCGGAGGCAAGGATAAAGTCACTGAGATTGACAAGAAAAACTCCAACACTTGGTAGAGGAGGATCTGCTGAAGATCTGGTGGAAGGATACAATCATCTGCTGTGGAAAAATCAAAGTTATGTTTGGAAGAATTCAAGTCATGCTATATGGGAGGAGGTTTCAATTGGCAAGGTGTCCGGTTGAACATAAATGAAGCCTGGAAATGGTGGAAAATAGTGAATACTTGGACTGATTTCACATTAATTGAAAATCAGTGGATGGTGGAAATGCAAAGAGAGATAAGAGAATATCAAAAGAAGAGAGAGGAAGAAGAAGAAAGAGAAAGGAGGAGATAGAAACTAAATCAACACACTTACATTGCTTATTTTAAATTGCGGATCTTAGTTGTAATAATTTTTGAACAAAATTGAACATCAATGAATATATGAATGAAAAGTTTGTTCTGTTTTGTGTTTTTAATCTTTTTGCTTTGTTGTAAAGAGGGTATTGGCATCATCACTAAAAAGGGGGAAATTGTTAGACATATTCTAGTTTTAATGATGAGTGTCAGACTGGCTGTTATAGAGCAAAGGCAAAAAGATGTCTAGATTAATTGTATAGGCTTACTAATGTTTGATCTTTGTATAGGTTTAATCAAACAAGCACTGTAAAGAAGTCAGCTGACTTGTTCAGCAGACCTGTCTTGGTTATTAGGGTATCTAGGTTAGTAGATTGTCTAGGAACCTGCTGATGGTAGAAGGCTGAGGGTACAAACTCAGTATTGAAGGCTAAGGGATCAAACTTAGTAATTAAAGTCAAGGAAATTGATCAGAATTTAGGGTAGTCTGTGATGACCCAGACTGATCACATATATTTTGTGTAGAAGGTCTAAGTTCCATTTAAGTCAAATTGTGATTGGAACTTGGTTATGTTAAAATGGTGTACTCTAACTTCATTATAAAAAGTTAGATGAGAAGCAGTCAACTGAAGTGTTTATCAAAACACAGCAGACTAAAAGCCAGCTGACAATCAGGGACATTGATGGGAGTC
Organism: Gentiana straminea; assembly: GCA_036785695.1. Lineage (NCBI taxonomy): Eukaryota > Viridiplantae > Streptophyta > Magnoliopsida > Gentianales > Gentianaceae > Gentiana > Gentiana straminea. The sequence goes on along the minus strand of JAVUPR010000265.1, from coordinate 6,845,947 downwards.
AACTTTACGTGACTCCGGTGCACTAATTAACCCCGTTTATCACACTTTCAGCACAATTTTGGGTAAATTAGACCATTTTCGGGGTGATATCATGAGCTTATGGCACGGGGAACGAATCCATTACTTTGATGAATTCATACCCCTTTTTGTTGATATTAACCCCATTCCCGAGCACTTTTACCCTCTGGAATTGTTTGGATGTTGTGGTGGTTTGTGATATTGAAGGGTATTGGTGTCTCGAGGACCCGGAAGGTGACGATTTGTGGTGAAAAAGCGTGACCGAGGCAAGACGAGGGCCTAAAAAGGGAAAAAGTGAAGATTTGGGGAAACAGGGGTTCAAACGCACGTTTGAATCCCCCAAACGCGCGTCCCAGCCCTTTAAACGCGCGTTTGAACCCTAAACGCGCGTTCCAGAAGTTCAGACCAGATTCAGAGTTGAAACCCTCTAAACGCACGTTTGGGAACCAGGCCAAACGTGCGTTCCAAGATCCTAAACGCGCGTTTGAACCTTCCTAAACGCGTGTTCCGGATGAAGAACGAGTCAAGTCCCCGCCCCGGAATTTATGTGTAACGCACGTTCCGGCCAAGCGAGACGCACGTTTGAAGATCCCAAACGCGCGTTCCGGCACTTTAAACGCGCGTTTGGACCATTTTTGCGGCGAGATTTTCCCTTCACCTATAAATACCCCCCTTAGACATTTTCTTAGATATCAAGCTTTTCTTAGCAAAACTCTACCCATTTATGGCTCGAATTTTGTAATAGCTTAGAATACTCTCTCTTAGTGTAAATCAACAACATCTTAGCTTAATCTTTCCATTTCTTAGCTTAGATTTTCATTCCAAACACTAAGAGACCACCTTTTAATTACTTCTTTATTTTGTACTTTTTGGATCTCAACTCGAATTTACGCAATTTAATGGTATATTTCTCTTCTCTTTTTCTTGGTTATGGCTCTTATTTACTTGTTTTATGCATGTTTTGATTAGTATAATGAGTAGCTAAACATCTACATAGTCGAATCATGTGAAATTTGGTGAAATCACCCTTTGGGTGATGAAATTGGGAGTGGGTAGTGCTTACTATTGTTATATCTTGCTTGTTTCACGTCTTAGAACTTGTTATAACGGATTTGGGCTAGATTGATCACCTAGGTCAAAATCACACACATCACTTTTGAGAGTTGTTCAGAGAGAGGGATGTGGGAAAAGGGTTCTAGGATCGCATTCTAATGCGAGGTTACTCGTTTTAACGTTTAAACGGCTCTCGTGCATATATTGTCTTGTGGATGAATCTTTCTTAGGGAAGGTTAGTTGACTAGGCATAAGGTGTTGGGGAAGAGTTGTTCAGAACCTAGCACCGGGATTAGGAGTTCGTACCCGTGAATTTGAATGTAGGAGTTCGTTTGTTTAATGCACACTCCCGGTTTTGTCACTCCTTGGGGTGAAACTAGCTATTTTGATCGTGATTCGGCTATGTCTCTTTATTATCTTTCAAATCTAGTAGTTTAATCTTCTTTCATTCTCTTTATCTTTAGACTTTTTAGTATAGATCGCTTTAGTGTCGTTGTAGTTATAAATACTTCGAAATATTGATCACCTAGACTAAGCATTACGTTCACTTTGGTACTTGCAAGCACGATTCCTTTGGGTTCGACCTCGTACTCCTGTAGCTACACTAGCAATCGACCCGGTACACTGCCGGTTAGAGAGTTAGTTTACACACAGTTTCGAGTCTTTACAAATTGTTTTTGAAGGGGTAGATTTAGCTCCAATCAAAATGGCGCCGTTGCCGGGGGAATATGTTTTTGTGATATCTTGTAAGTGATTCGAAAGCTTAGGCCTAGGTTGTTTTTTTTTTCTTTTTTTTTTCTCTATGATGGCTTTTTGTTGAAAAGTCACACCACCTATTGCGGTGGTGGGGGTGACTAGATACCGTGATTGTGTTCTTGTTGTTCTCTGAGATCTTGCAGCTTGAGCTTAAATGGATGGATTTTTCGATCAATACTACTCACCTGAACAACAATACCACTACCAACCTCAGGCACCTGAACAATGTTATCAACAACGAGTTCATGCCTCGGCTGAATATCAACGACGAGTAACCAAGGTTCATGGGCTTATCAGTGCCCTAGTGCATGCCAAAGTCAAAATTATGGTTATTCAAGTTATGAGCCACAACATTATGAGGGTTGTCCGAACCCTAGTGCTTATCATGATTACGGTGTTCATACTCAACGTGTTGATAGCTTCACCCAGATTCAGCCACTTGATCAGAGTTTGGCATGGAAAGAGGCCTACTACTCACCTCCAATGAATCAAAGTCAGTATGATCAGTTTCCCCCCATTCCACAAGAAGACTTCACCGACATTCAAATAGAGCGGATTAATTTTTTATTGAATGAGAGTTTGATTCAAATGAAGAAGGATATCCAAGAGTTCGATAGAAGATTTGACTCCGACGTAAGAAATCTTGAAGACCGGATAGGGCAATTGATTGAAAAAAGGAGGCATGAGAAAGAGGAAGAGACATGTGCAATAGCGGTGGTCCGGGATGATGATGTTATCACTGAAAAAGTTCAGGTTGAGAGTGAGGTTGATGATTCAGTTTTCCATGATGAGATTTCTGAGCCAGATAGTGAGTTGGGATTGCTCATAGTGCCACCTCCTATTGCGATATTTGATTATGGAAAGTTTCACGTTCTACCTATTGCATCTTCACCACTTGAGATGAAAATTGATGATACCTTGGTGGAATGTGTGGTGGAACCGACCATTGTTATGACTGAGCAAGAATTTTTTGGTGATGAAGATTGCTCGTTTTGGGATGAAGAGGAGTTGCAAGACTTGGAAATGAAGGAGGTGCAACTTTTATCTATTACACTGTCTCCCGATGAAATACGAGATGATGACTTGGAGGGGTGTACGATAGATTTGAGCACACTGTTTGATGAGACACAATTAGAGTCGGAAGAGAAACTGGGATCGCCCATTTCATCCTCACTCCCAATTGAAGTAAATGAAGATGTCGTTATGAAGAGTGTGGTGAAATCGTATGAGACGAAGAGCCATTTATGGTAGAGCTACCGGGAGAAGTGGAGATTATTAGCATGCCGGTCCCAGTTATTACACTCTTCCACCTTGTGTTGATGAGTATTATGCGATTGATTTTGCGTACTTACCGGTAGATGGAGCTCATAGAATTTGTAAAAGGGGACAACTACCATGGAATGGCAATTACAAGAAGAAGGTGATGAGATATTTTAACAAAAGAGGATTCCCGAGTTGGGAAGAGGTAACATCGAGGGCCATGAGAGGTAAGTTTCTAGTGAACTCGGTTTCCGTGATGCTTGTTATTTTTAGTCTTCGTGAGTTGTTGATCTTTTTGAGCTCGGATTTTGGTTGATGTCTTTGGTGATATTGTTTGATATAAAATATTTGAATTGTTGTTTTGAGTCTTTTGAGGTATGAGTCCGTTTAGTGCCACTACGTCAATGCTAACGACGTTAAACAAAGCACTTCTACCTTTTCTCGCCTGTGCCAGTAGTATAACTTTGGAAAAATTGGCACCGTATAAGTCATATTGTCGAGCCAACGACGTAAAACAAAGGCGCTTGGGGGAGGCAACCCACCTTTTTGGTAGTAATAATGTGTTTGGAGTGGTCTTTGGGTGCAAGAGGGGAGAGTTTTGTCTTAAAAGAGAAGTTGAGGTGATAATTTCCTTTTGGTTCTGGCTTTTGTACATAGAAGGGGATGTTTTTATGTGAGCCTCTGTGGCCTTATTTTATGCATGGATGCTCTGTGTTTCTTTTGATTATCTTTACATCCAGTGCGATTCCCGTCTAGTATGCTTGATATGCTTCGAGTCGTTATTTGTGGCATGGCTTCTTTTTTTTTTTTATATATCTCGTATCTATCACCATCTTTTGGCACGTGGACTTTTCCCGTGCATGTGTTTGCCTTTGTTTTTGTTTCTATGGTTTTAGATACTCGAGATGGAGCTTACTAGAAGATGTCACGTGGGCTACTAGTGCGCCTTTCTGCCGGGTTTTGGTCAAACAATTAAGTCTTTTACTCTTTTTATCTCTCACACACTGAGGACAATGTTTCGTTTAAGTGTGGGGTGGGAGACTTAGCCGTTTTTCTTGTTTTGATTGTTAAATGTGTTTAATATGTGGTATGCTTAGCCTATGACCGGGCTCTAGTCGATTTTTGGGTAATTTTTAAAAAAAATTTCAAGGGCTTCCAACACCGTGTTGTATGTGTTATTTTCACATTCGAGTGGTGGCCACCTTAGTAGGGCCCCGAACTTGTACACTGCGGTTTGATATTATCTTGAGAATGGAGTTTATTAATCTCACATAAGCTACACTTTGTGCACAATTTGATTACTACCACCTCACATACCACTAGTCCCGAGGCGAAATAGATAGGTTTACCTAAGTAGGATACGGGATGACGGTCCTGGCGTCTCTTTGACCCTACTAAAGCCAAATAAGCCTTATCCCGAAATGTTAGACCTTCATAGCTCCTCTCAGCCTTGATAGAATGGTCTGACCACCATTCGTTTTATAGCCGTTTTGTTACTTAGTCAGAAACCTACCCTGAGCCGTAATTTTGGTCACATTCCCTTCGTTCATACCCTACGAGTGGACTTAGTCTTTTGTTAGGCCACACTTTCCAAGGCAAGTGTGGGGTGGGGGAAATGATGTTTTGATGGGTTGGTGTTTCCTTGTTTGGAGCTATAAGGAGAAGGGGAGCTCGTTGGGCCTAGTGTTTGGGTTTGGCCCAAAAAGAAAAGAAAAATCTGTGAAATTTCTTCTCTTTTAAAAATAAAAAAAAGGAAAAGAGAACTCGATCAATCAAAGTTCAAAATAAATTAGAAAGTTCTCAATGAATAAAAGTTTGGTGTATATAAATAAAAGGGTTGGAATCAAAGTGATGTGCTCAAAAGTTATACTTATGATGTTGGAGTTGGGATAGTGAGATAGGTGCTAATGTATTCGACCTCGCCTTATGAAACTTGAAACATAGTTGAATTAGGCAATGAGTTCGGGTATGTTATCATTCTATGGTTCCCAAAGTGTTTAACTAATCAAAAAGGAGTTTGGATGGTTTGTATGGTAGAGATAAGGTGGTACACTTGTTGATTAGGTTCACTCGTACTCCTTTTCTCCAGTACCCAAAATATCCTTTTCGATTAACCGGAATTACCCTAGCCTAACGTTATAACCCTTCAAGTCCTACCCGATTGTGTCCAAACTTGGTGACCTTGATTAGTGGAGAGGGTGGTTGGTATGAGACGGTTGGTAGGCTTTTGGTCGGGATTCAAGCCCGACAATCTTTTTGAACACGTTGATGTAGCTCTACACCACACACACTCTATTCTCTTGATAATGTTGTACCGGTGTGCATATGTTCGTGTGTCTTACTTCATGGTTACCTCGAGGGTGTGGATAGTAGCACCTACGTCACAATGTTGAATCCCTTGGTTTGTTTTAAAACGCCTAGTTTACTCGAGGGCGAGCAAAGGCTAAGTGTGGGGTGGTTGATGGGAGTCAACTTTACGTGACTCCGGTGCACTAATTAACCCCGTTTATCACACTTTCAGCACAATTTTGGGTAAATTAGACCATTTTCGGGGTGATATCGTGAGCTTATGGCACGGGGAACGAATCCATTACTTTGATGAATTCATACCCCTTTTTGTTGATATTAACCCCATTCCCGAGCACTTTTACCCTCTGGAATTGTTTGGATGTTGTGGTGGTTTGTGATATTGAAGGGTATTGGTGTCTCGAGGACCCGGAAGGTGACGATTTGTGGTGAAAAAGCATGACCGAGGCAAGACGAGGGCCTAAAAAGGGAAAAAAAGTGAAGATTTGGGGAAACAGGGGTTCAAACGCACGTTTGAATCCCCCAAACGCGCGTTCCAGCCCTTTAAACGCGCGTTTGAATCCCTAAACGCGCGTTCCGTGTTCGGACCGATTCGAGTTGAAACCCTCTAAACGCACATTTGGGAACCGACCAAACGTGCGTTCCAAGATCCTAAACGCGCGTTTGAACCTTCCTAAACGCGCGTTCCAGATGAAGAACAGTCAAGTCCCTGCCCAGAATTTATGTGTAACGCACGTTCCAGCCAAGCGAGACGCACGTTTGAAGATCCCAAACGCGCGTTCCAGCACTTTAAACGCGCGTTTGGACCATTTTTGCAGCAGATTTTCCCTTCACCTATAAATACCCCCCTTAGACATTTTCTTAGATATCAAGCTTTTCTTAGCAAAACTCTACCCATTTATGGCTCGAATTTTGTAATAGCTTAGAATACTCTCTCTTAGTGTAAATCAACAACATCTTAGCTTAATCTTTCCATTTCTTAGCTTAGATTTTCATTCCAAACACTAAGAGACCACCTTTTAATTACTTCTTTATTTTGTACTTTTTGGATCTCAACTCGAATTTCTGCAATTTAATGGTATATTTCTCTTCTCTTTTACTTGTTATGGCTCTTATTTACTGTTTTATGCATGTTTTGATTAGTATAATGAGTAGCTAAACATCTACATAGTCGAATCATGTGAAATTTGGTGAAATCACCCTTTGGGTGATGAAATTGGGAGTGGGTAGTGCTTACTATTGTTATATCTTGCTTGTTTCACGTCTTAGAACTTGTTATAACGGATTTGGGCTAGATTGATCACCTAGGTCAAAATCACACACATCACTTTTGAGAGTTGTTCGAGAGAGAGGATGTGGGAAAAGGGTTCTAGGATCGCATTCTAGTGCGAGGTTACTCGTTTTAACTTTTAAACGGCTCTCCTGCATATATTGTCTTGTGGATGAATCTTTCTTAGGGAAGGTTAGTTGACTAGGCATAAGGTTTTGGGGAAGAGTTGTTCAGAACCTAGCACCGGGATTAGGAGTTCGTACCCGTGAATTTGAATGTAGGAGTTCGTTTGTTTAATGCACACTCCCGGTTTTGTCACTCCTTGGGGTGAAACTAGCTATTTTGATCGTGATTCGGCTATGTCTCTTTATTATCTTTCAAATCTAGTAGTTTAATCTTCTTTCATTCTCTTTATCTTTAGACTTTTTAGTATAGATCGCTTTAGTGTCGTTGTAGTTATAAATACTTCGAAATATTGATCACCTAGACTAAGCATTACGTTCACTTTGGTACTTGCAAGCACGATTCCTTTGGGTTCGACCTCGTACTCCTGTAGCTACACTAGCAATCGACCCGGTACACTGCCGGTTAGAGAGTTAGTTTACCCACAGTTTCGAGTCTTTACAAATTGTTTTTGAAGGGGTAGATTTAGCTCCAATCGGACATTAACAGACTTACATGTCAAATATATGCTGATGTATAATTCAAGTTAATCCAAGTTTTTTTTTCGGGAGATTACATGGATAAGGATGAACTACAAGCCTTGGATTAATTAATCAATCAATGGTCAAGATGATAGAGACGTTGTAAGGAATTCAGAGTCATGTCAAATGGAAATAAACCATTGGTTGACATTTTGGACTGTCAGAAGGACAATGACAGTGTCAGAAGGTACAACAGAGGTATTTTCAGGAATATTCAGTAAAATCCTGTAACGGTTATCATTCAAATTCAAATTCAAACCACATGATCTACACCTATAAATAGAGGACTCCTGATTTAGATTAAACATATACAATAGCAAGAATTAACATAAATGAACTAAGTTTTTGAGCAAGAATTTATGCAATCTGACCCTGCTGACACTTAGAGCTTTAATCTACTGATCAAGTTTTCTTCAAGTGTTTCCTGCTAATCAAGACTTATTCAGTTTACACACTTGAAGATCTCAGGCTGCTGATTCATTCATCCTGATAAGAAGTCTACTGAAAGTAGAATCACTTCCTTGATTCAACCTTCTTTTACAAGAAGCTTACTGAAGACTGAGAAGCACTTAGGTGTCAAGAACTGTTGTTTGTTTGGTGGAGCAGGTGAAGAGGCAATCCTACCCTTCAAGGACCAGTGGAAGACTTAGGAGCATCAATACCACATGTTTCTAGTTTTCAGTTTGTGAAGCCATAGTCATTGGTCAAGGACAAACAGTTTAGGGATTTTTGTAACTGCAACCTCAAAAGTCTCTAGTGAATTTTCTCCAACATCACATGAGAAGAATGGACTGACAGGATTACACCATCTGGAACCACTATAAATCTTGCCTACTTTACCTTACTGCATTTACTTTCTGCAATTACTTTATCTGCATGTTTATCACATCAAACATACTGAACTAGCTACTAATCACACCACCTGCACTACTAAGTATCTAATACTTGGTATCATATTTAATCAACAAGTAATAATGCTTAATTTATTATATTCCACTGCAACAAACTCTAGAACTTCAATAGTTAGCAGACTACTGATAGTCAGCAGTCTACTGACCTTGCTGAGTTTGTCAACTCCAAAAAGTTTTAAGTGTTAAGTTTATTCACCCCCCCCCCCTCTAAACTTAACCAAAGCCTTTTCAAGGGACCAACAGTAGGCGACTCAGATTGTCCGCTACAACATTCTCACAAACCTTGTGATCTTTTATACTCATGTCAAACTCTTATATGAGGAGAATCCACATCAAAATTCGTGGTTTCATGTCCTTTTTATCGAATAAGTACCTCAGAGCTTCATGGTCATTATGCACAACCACCTTGGAACCTAGCAGGCACGATATAAACTTATCAAAGGCACACACGACTACTAGCAGTTCCTTCTCAGTCGTGGAATACTTACATTGTGCAGGGTTCAACGTGTGGCTCGTATAGTAAATAGGCTTAGACAATTTATCCCTCTTTTGACCCAGGACAACCCCCACAGCAGTGTCAGTGGCGTCCCACATCTCCTCAAACTCCTCACTCCAGTCAGGTGCTATCAAAATGGGAGCATTAACTAATAAATCCTTCAAGGTATAGAAAGCTTTAAGGCCCTCATCATCAAAGACAAATGGAATGTCCTTGGTCAACAGGTCCATCAATTGCTTGGCAATCTTAGAAAAATCTTTTATGAGTCTTCTATAAACCCTGCGTGACCAAGAAAACCACAAAGTGTTTTCAAGTTCATGGGAGGTGGGAGCTTCTCAATTTCCTCCACCTTGGCCTTATCAACCTCAATGCCATGCCTTGATATTTTGTTACCTAAGACAATCCCTTCTTCCACCATAAAGTGTCACTTCTCGCAATTCAACACCAAATCGGTATCCTCACATCTCTACAAAACTTTATCCAAGTTCTCTAAACATTGATTAAAGGAATCTCCGAACACACTAAATCCATCCATGAAAACCTCTAAAAACTTCTCTATCATATAAGAAAATATGGAGACCATGCACCTTTGGAATGTCGCGGTGCATTACACAACCCGAACGACATTCGTCTGTGGGCAAAAGTGTAATATGGATAGGTGAAAGTGGTATTTTCCTGATCCCGAGGGTGTATAACAATTTGATAAGAACCACTAAACTTATCTATGAAACAAAAAATGCATGAGCATTAAGACGCTCTAACATCTGATCAATAATAGACAAGGCGAAATGATCTTTTCATGTAGCATCATCTACTTTCCTATAATCTATACATACATGATAGCCAATAACAAGATACGTAAGCATTAACTTATTATCAACATCAGTAACTATAGTCATACCTCCATTTTTTGGCACTACCTGTGTGAGGCTTACCCACTCGCTGTTTGATATGGCATAAATGATCCTTATCTCGAGCATCTTTATGACTTCTTTCTTCACCACCTCCTGCATGTGTGGATTCAACCTCCTTTGTGGCTAAAGCACTACCCGTGCATCCTCATGCAAAATAATCTTGTGTTTAAATATATATATCTTGAGGCTTAACCCCTGGATATCTGACATCTTCCACCCAAAAGCCTTTTTGTGGATCTTCAAGACTCTTAGTAACTTCTCTTACTGCAAAGGGGTAAGTGCAGACAAAATAATTAAAGGAAGTAAGTTACTTTGAAGAAATATGTACTTAGGTGTTCAAGTAATTGATTTAGCTCCATGTCTTTTGGTGGGTCCTTGATGGACGGCTTCATCTTCTCTTCATTCAATTCTATCTCCATGAACTTGTGCCATTTTGCATTGACATACTCAGTGGCCTCCAAGTCGTAAGCTGCTTCTTTCAAACTTTCATCAGGGTCCTCCACAGTGCTCGACTTTATCAAACAGTCATCCAATGGCTCAGTATATCCCTGCATGTCACTACATTCCGAAACAAGAGGATAAATAGAATCGAGAAAATGACATTCATATGGGTCATCACATGGGTGCTTTATAGTTTTGTAGACATTTAAGGTCATAGTCTCATCACCCACTCTCATTGTATTCTCTCATTTCTATATATCTAAAAAGTTCTACCCGTAGCCAAGAAAGGTCTACCTAACAATATTGAGGTACGACTATCCTCCTCTATATCTAACACACACAAAATCGACGGGTAAAGCAAGTTTCTATACCTAAACCAACACATCCTCAACAACTCCCATAGGGTGACTAATTGACCTATCCGCTATTTGTAAGGTCATGTTTGTTCTTTTAAGTTCACCCAACCCCAAGCACTCAAAAAAATTCCTAGGCATCAAGCTGACACTTGCTCGTAAATCACACAACACCTTAGGAAACAACATTGTGCCTATAGTGCAAGGGATAGAAAAACTCCCAGGATATTTCAATTTTAGGGGCAATTTATGCTGGAAAATAACAAAACGCTCCTCGTTGTGACTAACAACTTCCTATATTTTAGCCTTGTTTGATAAAATCCCTTTTAGAAATCTAACATAATACGAAAGCACGTGTGCAAGTAGGATATTTATCTCAACCTTTTGTAGGATATCAAGGAATTTGTTTTGACTTTTAGTTAAAGTTGGCTTTTTATTGCCACTAGGAGGATAAGGAAAAGTAGATAAATCAAAAGGTTTCTTTACAAAATCCATAGTTGAGCTGTCTTTACCTGCATGTGTAGTGTCTGGATGCTTTCTTGGCAATGAATGTGGTGCATTTGCCTCTTTCTCCATCTCTTCAGCTTCATTTGGTTCATCAATTACCACCCAATCATCAACTTCTTCTTTCTACTTCTCTTTCTTGCTCTCTTCTTCAACCTTGGTCGCCTCCACATCGCTTCCTACGACCTTTCCACTCTTTGTATAGATTGCATTGACCCCTTTGGGGTTCCTCATGATGTTGCTTGGCAACCCACCGCTTGGAGATGAAGTTTAATTTTCAGTTATTTGCTATATTTGTGTTTCCAAGTTTGTCACAACGGATTGCAAGTCAAGTGGGCATTTTTCATCTCTTTCACATCCTTACTCCTTTGCTTTAATAAGATATCCGTGGAAATTCTAGGTTGCATGGATTCTCGAGATGTTGGTGCTATCTGTGAGGGTGGGGCATATTGCACATGAGCATTATGGTGCATATAAGCCCCTGGCTGAGGTTGGCTCTTATTCCTAAAAGTACCTCGAGGTTGAGGTATATATTTGCTCTGTTGTGGTTGAGCAATATGTTGTTGAAAATCCTATGCCAGCCCCAGATTTCGTGCCCATGCTATATTCCGGTTATCTCGACAATTCTAATGATATTTCTCTCTATTCAGCTATGCTATGTAATTCACATCCATTTGTTGCAGGTCTTGCATCAAATTCAGATCAACAGTAGCTAGTATTGACTAAAGGGCTTCCATACATAGGATTCATATCCATGTAATGCATGTTGAGTGGATTCTCTTTTGTCGAGTCTATCTGTTGGAAAAAATTGATCATTAAGAATCTGACAGGATATGAAGAACTCCAAGGCATGCAAATTGCGTTATCTTTTAAGAGATGTTTTTTTCCACACGATTGTCATTTTGATATGCAACCTCATACTTTCCTCATTAACCTCTGGCTACACAATCACTACAATCGGCATCCTCGGATTTTGGGGAGGGGAATGGGCAATAAGCCGTGGCCTAGTGGGCATGCCCCAAGGACGGATTTGCCAGTACTTTACCAATTTGACACAAACCGGCACGGAAAGTGTCATAGGTGATCTGTCCAAATTGATCGGCTCAAGTAGACTTGGCAGCCCTAACATAGAATACGACTTTGCAAAGCCAAACACTACAAACCTATGAGGCCAACCTGTTGAGACCATGAGATACCTAAGCCTGAAATTTAGTTCCAACCATGTGTGGATATTCTTAAACAAGCAGGTCAAAACCACTACCATAATTGAAAAAGGCAACACAGTTGAATGTATAAACTAGGGATATTATAGTCTCAAAAAGGATAGGAATTTCAACAAGTCATGAAAAACATTCTTTAAAAGGAAGAAGATGCCATAAGTTCACCATGCAAGAAAGAAACGATACATCACAATTACAATGCTACTCACGCTAAGAGTTCAAGTTCTATTTATTTGTTTCCATGTTGGTTTGAATATCTTTCCAGAAAAGAGCCAAATGCCATGGATCTAAGTATGAAGATTAACTTCTAACACGGAAATAAGCACACATATATAAGGAAGGTATCCATGAGCAAGTCCATTGACATGATCCATATGTGACTCAGAGTACCGCATCCACATTCAATGACGATTCCCATTACCCCTGCAAACGCATAAAGCAAAAATAAGTATCCATCAAGGTCAAGTCACCTCACCCCCCACCCCTAGAAAAAAAAGATTAAAAAGGAAAAGTTGTCCATCAATTATTCATTATGGGAAGCTTACAATAGAGCCTAGCTTGAGGGTGTTTCCCCATAGATTTTAAACGTGAAATGGTTGTAGGATGACCGTACAAGTGGCATATATTAGAGCATTATTTTCTTACCCTTTTTCATATAATACACTTTTTATTATGTGTGAGGGTTAGAAATGAGAGGTTTTAATATGTGTCACTTGAATACAACCTTCTTACAACCGTTGTATTATAAAATTTCTCGTGTTTTCCTAAAAGTGTTTCACCCTATGAATTTATTTTATTAAATGGATAATAAAGGTAATCAAAGAATAAGCACAGAAAAAAATGCGCACAATAATAAAAAATTAAAAAGCATCATATAGTTTGTTCCATAAAAGCATGAGTGCGTTTTCCCTAAACGTGTTTCTCCCTATTAATATTTAAATAATTTGATGACAATTTTTATATTAAATGGATAAATATACGTAGTCAAATAATAAGCAGATGAAAAAAAAAGGCACGATGATAAAACAAATTTAAAAGCACCTTATAGCTGTTTTTATAACGCAATTATAGCTGACCCTTTGGCCAAGGGTTTTGCAGAATAAATATGTTTATCATTATCTATCGTACATACATAAACATAGAAACATATGTTATTATAATAAATACAAATTATTAATAATATTTATTATCTAATAATAATATTAGTAATAACATACTACTCCAACAATAACAACAACAATTATACTCTTACTATAATGTTAGTATACGAGTAAATTGAGAGTAATAAAAATGGCGATATGAACTTCTTCTCGCACATCTCCTCGGGTTGGAGGATACATAGCTTCCTTACGCTCCTCGCTATATATTAAAGGGTTCGATGGAGGTCGATTCTCCAGATGTTGGAGATGGTCCTCTCAACATTAAATCCTTCGTGAGAGCAATATAAGTGCTGCAAATTCCCAACATGTTGCATTTAGTTTTATTATATTATATGATTCTTGAAGATTTGCTTAAGTTTCATCTTCGTTTTGGGCTTAAATCTTTTTGTCTTATAGCATTGCTTGATAATAAGCATGTCTTGATTATAACCGACTTTTCTATCAACGTTTTTGGCCTATTACTAAACTCCGATGTAATTTTTTAAATGGATGGTTGATTTTTTATGCCATAATCAAGAGGTGTCATTGGCCCCGTTTGGATAGATCCACTGAATTATCTCCCCCTATATTTAACAAAAGTTGTCTATTCCGAATTTCCCTTTGTTTAATAATGATTATATGTGCCTGATTGCATCTTTTGGCCGGACTCTTCAAATTGACTTTTTTACTATTGAACTAAGGACTTCTAATGCACATGTGATGGTCAAAGTTGATTTGTGTATTTCTCGAAGTATCCCCAGACAATTGTCTGAGACTAATCCTCCTAGGTATTGTTGTCCACCAAAGGTAGGGCCTCTTCCAGGAAAGTTTGTTGCATCCACAAGAACTCAAACTTGGGATCTCTTGCTTACAAGACCAAAGCCTCTTTCACTCAGGCTTGGGTGGATTGTATCTGGATCAGGAATGATGATTCTGGGTTTTGGCCGATGATTATGAATGAATCGGCCTTCGTACCATCATTTTTGCAGGTGTAGTATACATCATGAGCATGGGTGCCCTAAGAAGCATCATAATAAGATGGTAAATACTAAGGAAAACATCATGACTCGAGCTAAGCCTCAACATGAGTATAGTAGGAGAGACACTCAAAGACCATTTCCTGAAGAATAAAGGTAATCAATGTGAAAAAGGTTAATGGTATAGCAGCAGAATGATTTCGAAACCAGGAAAAGATTTTGAGGTCTTCTAGAAATAAGCTAGAACATCATAATATTGTGTCGAGGAATGAAAGCAGATTAGTTGAGGATCAATTGGTAAATGAAGCCGTTTCTAAATGTGTGGACAAAGGGAATGAGACTTTACCAGTTTGTACATGTAATTCGAATGAAATGCAATCGATTCGACACTATTCATTACCATAGGCTTAAGAATTGTTTGATAATGATCTTGCTATTGACAAGGCTTTGTTGCAGTATAGGCGTAGGGTTGACGAAATAGAGCATGAAGACCGCGGCCTCACAGCATGCTACGGTGTCTTCAGGTGAGGATTTGAATGGATGTAGAAATAAGGGGTGTAAAGGGTTGCAACAAGTATCAACAAAATGATTTATGCTTTATATCAGATGCACATTCGGAGGCCATTAAAAAGCCTTTCCTCTCACATACAATATCATTAAGTAGGAACATAACAAAGTTCAAATTCATGGCAATGAAAGACCAATAGGATCGGGATAATAAGACCATGTTCAGTGATGATTTGTCTTTGGATGAGGGATCAGAGGATTCTTTTGGAGATTTTGCTGTTCGATCATCTCTTTTTGAATGAGGCTGGTGGTTGTGAAGGTAAAAAAAGATATAGATTTACAACATGTTTTACAAAGAAGTAAATGACCATTATAGGACACTCCTTCACAATCAGAAGCTCGGGAAACCAAAAGGCAAGAAATGGGATCCATGAAGGGGAAAATCAATATATCCACTTTTAAAACAAAATTTAACAGACGTATCATTTCCTCTTATTTGTTTTTCCTATCTAGGTTTGCTAATATAGGATTTTAATGGTGATCACTCACATAAATACACGGTTAGTGAATCACATAGAGAACTAGGTTCAGAATATATAAAACTCAAATCCATTAGTGAACCTTGCATAGAATGTAAATTATGTATACAATGCATTAAAATCCCAAATACGTGTGTATAGTACGTAGTCAGTTATATGTTAGGTTCACTAATGGTAGCTTTTATGATGGTATGTTTTTTCTGCAAACCAAATACCCAAATGCATTGATTGAGTGATTCACCCAAAGAAACCGATTGAATAGATTTGACGGATAAAATCAATTAAGTTTCAAATTTAGTTACTTCTCACAAAAAAATTGAAAAACAATTAGTTACTAGAATTAACTTATATGCCATGATTTAGGGGTAGTTGTTTCGGGATAAAGGACAACTTGAATTATATTACTCATCACTGGTGTTAAATTTATAATACATTTACTAGATTGTCCTACATACCAAACTTTTACAAAGTTGTCCTATTTGCCTAACATCTACACTTAGTCCTTATATCCTTTTATTCGTAGATAAAATTCATAATACAAAAGTATGGCGATATTCCTTATATCGCTTTATCCTTACATAAAATTCATGTTACATAAGTATGGTAGATATTTAACTTTGTTTTTTATATTTATTTTCTCATAAAAAGAGCGTGAGAGCCAAATGAATTGATAGATTCATGTTTGGTTTGGGAAGGGGTTATGGAAGTTATGACATGTATGTAAATATAATCTACTTTCATTAAGTTATTTATTAGATAATCAAAACATTGGATCTTGAATACTATTTGAAATTCAGAAGAACTACGTGGATGGGCCATTGAACAGTTGGAAAAAGTACGGGCTTGCTTAGAAATATTTATTATGATTTATAGTTTAAGCTTATTTGTATATCAAAATATATAATGATCATTATTCATCCTTATCCCAATTCAAATTCAAATTTACCATTCTAACACATAACAAAACTATATAGTCATAAATAAAGGAAGTAGATTTATATAGCATGAATAATGCTTGTATAACAATTAAAATATATTTATGCAATTTATACAACTTGAAATTCAATTTGGTGTCTCTCATGTTTTATTTACCCTATTAATAAAATTCAATCTTAGATTAAAAAAACTTAATTTTGGCTAAAATGATGTTATAATTATGTAATATAACTGATAGTTATTAAAACATAATATTTACTACTCGATCTAGCTAATAACTGTTACTGTCAGTTGATTTTCACCGTAACACATTTCTCATTAATTTTGGATCAAAATAAACCATGTTTTAAGGAAATTATTTTTATATCAACAATATAGTGAATTTTCGTTCATTATTTTCCGGTTTGAGATGTAAATGTTTTTTAGCTCAACGTAAGTGATTGATCATTACACAAAGAATAAATATAATTCAATAATAATCATGTTACACAATTAATAATTCACCATTTTATGGTTAATAAATCTGGCTGACAATAATTTTTTAACAAATACTATTTGTGGTTATAATAGGATGTTAATCTAGACATATATGTATATAAAACAATACATGAATTTTTGGACGCATGCTATCTTAATAATGTTATTTAGGTTAGAAGAAATTTGTATAATATCTACACATATACGAGAGACCATAGGTGGATACATGTAGTACTAAACGACGTACACACACCCAGCTAAAATTATTAAGTAAGTTTTAACTATAAAAAGATTATGACCCCATTGAAAAAAATACTCTTAAAAACATTTGCCCCCCCCCCCCCCTCCCCCCCCCCTCCCCAAGAAATTTTCTGATCTCGCCACTTGGAGGATAGAATTTGAATACATGATTTTGTAATCAAGAATTCTCATCATATTTAAAAGAATGACAAGTTTAAATAGCAAGTGTGTTGTTTAGAATATTTGAATACAAGATTTTGTAATCAAGAATGCTTATCATATTTAAAAGAATGACAAATGTAAATAGCAAGTGTGATTCAATGCATATGAATAAGAGAAATAAAACAAGTCTACCAAGCATGAAATAACAAGAAATAATTTTTTTATTATAATATTTCTATTTTATATAAACTAAACACATATTTAACAATATATGTGTAATACTAAACTAATTCTTTTTTAAATATTAAAATTTATTAATTTAACCAAACACGTGCGAGACACTTGCATTTTTACTAGTATTATGAAAAAATACGATATTTTTTGCAACCTAATAAATGGGTTTCGTATTAATCTTAAGATAATAAGAGAGAGAATGTTGAACATATTGCAGGAAATTCAAGCAACTAGAAGAATTGGCTACCCTTATGGCAACCTAAACAAGAACAACATTTCCAATTGAAGATTGAAAATACTTTTCTTTGGATGAGTTAAGCGCATTAGTTAGACATACAAGATATTTAATTCAGACACAAATAAATAGATGCTACTCCGTATACTTAAAAAGAAAGCAAAATATTTTGCAAGATTTCAGTTTTGCTCAATGCTACCCGTAAAAATGTACCTTGCATTTCCCATGTACAAGAGCAATATGTCTTAACATCTTGTCTCAAAGTAGCTCATAATATGAAGGAAACCAAACTAACATAGGGCAAGCTTAAATTGAAATCATAAGATTGAAACATGAAGTCATAAGGCCTGGTGTGAAGTATGTCAGTGATGGAGACGGGAAGAAAGCAAATGATTCTGTTTATGAGAGGGGAGATAATAAGAATCGGTAGATTCTCGTAATTTCCTTCAGTTAGAGATAGAAGTTTATGACGGAAGATTAAGATATCTTATCGAGTCAAAATCTACCTCTTGTATGAGCAAAGGCAAGATTTGTGGACAAATGTGGTATTCGTCTGAAAGTATTTCAGTAATTGATTTTCTAGCTATTCAGATTAGATAAAGTTTGTACTGAAGAGAATTATCTCATTAGATTTCTGTTGTGTACAACTGTGCCATTCATAGAATCAAATCTAACAATAATCTAACTTATTACACATGGCACCAACACATTGTGACATATGTCACAATACTACCACAACCACAATTATATTATAGATATATCTCTAACAGCCCCCCTCAAACTCAAGGGGGTGGAGACCACATTGAGTTTGTGTCGAAAATCTTCAAACTTGGATCCAGAAGTAGCCTTGGTAAACACATCAGCAACTTGATTAGCTGAAGGTACAAACTGAACATGGAGCTTGCCTTGAAGGACTTGATCACGAACAAAATGAACGTCGATTTCAATGTGCTTCGTCCTAGCATGAAAGACTGGATTATACGCTAAGGACTGAGCACCAATGTTATCACACCATGCTATAGGTTTGGAAGTTAAAGGCATATTAAGTTCCTGTAGCAGGGATCTAATCCACTGCATTTCTGCTGCTAAATGAGCTAAAGCCCGATACTCGACTCAGTCCTGGAACGAGAGACAACTTGTTGCTTTTTAGAGCACCAAGAAACAAAAGACCCCCCAATATAAACACAGTAACCAGCGACAGATTTTCTCTCAACAGTGTCACACCCCCAATCAGCATCCGAGAAACCAATAAGATTAAGAGAGGAGTGAGGACTAAAATGCAGGCCATAGTGTAAGGTTCCTTTAATGTAACGCAACAAACGTTTAAGAGCCTGCTAGTGAATGACAATGGGACGTTGCATGAACTGGCTGAGAGTGTTAACAGAGTACACAATATCTGGCCTAGTGTACGTAAGATACTGGAGTGCCCCAAGAATGCTCCTATAAAGGGATGGATTGTGCATAATAGTACCTGTATTGGTGTAGAGTTTTGTGCCAACAGACATTGGTATGGGCACAGGCTTGAGATTGGACAGCCCTATTTTATCCAGAAGCTGCATAGCATACATGTGCTGGGACAAATAAAGTCCGGTATCATCCCTGTGAGCTTGAATGCCTAGAAAATGACTGAGCTGGCCTAGGTCCTTAAGAGCAAATCTGGAGTTCAGAAGATGAATGAACCTTTGAATGCTTGCTGAGTCATTCCCTGTTAATAAGATATCATCCACATAGACTAAAGCATACAAGAGAGTATTGTTAGTATGGAAAACAAATAAGGAGGAATCAGATTTAGCTTGTGTAAACCCCCAATATAGCAGCTGTGATCTGAGCTCTTCAAACCAGGCCCTAGGGGCCTGTTTGAGGCCATAAAGAGTTTTCTTCAAGTGGCAAACATGTGTAAGTTGATCCTTAGAGACAAAACCCTTTGGCTGAGGCATAAACACAGACTCATAAAGAGTACCATTTAAAAAGGCATTGTTTATGTCTATTTGGTGAATTTTCCAGTTTTAGCAACAACCAGAGCCAAAACCACTCTAATGGTGGAGGATCGAACCACAGGACTAAAGGTTTCATTATAGTCCAAACCAAGGGTTTGTAGGAACCCTTAGCTACAAGCCTAGCTTTATACTTTTGTACTGTACCATCAGGTTTAGTTTAACCTTGAACACCCATTTGTTGCCAACTAATCTTTGACTGGGACAAGAAGGGACAAGATCCCAAGTATGGTTCTTTATGAGAGCTGAATATTCCTCTGCCATGGCCTTGCTCCATTCTGGATGGGCAAGAGCCTCTGAAACCTTTGTAGGTTCTGTTGGATAGGATGAGGGAACCTTAGAGGCAATAAAGGAAAAGGTTTTAGGCTTATAGATGCCAGACTTAGATCTGGTTTGCATATGATGGACAGGAGGTGGAGAGGGGGGTGGAGGAGAGGGGGAACTAGAAGTAGAACCTGATAAAGATGGAGAGCTGGAAGGAGTAGGTGTTGGAGGTGTTGTATTAGAAGGAGAGGAAGACAGGGGTGTAGGAGGAATAGATGAGGTAGGGGTATGAGCAGTTGGTGTATGATGTGGTGTGTCAGGGCACACAGAGACCCCAGAACCAGGCCTAGATGATACTGGGGTTGATGGTAATAGAGGTGAGAGAACAGGAGGAGAAGTGACATGTTGTAACATGAAGGAAGCAATGGATTGGGAAGGGAGTGGCACAGGGGATTGAGAAGTGGTACACTTAAAAGGGAATAAATTCTCATCAAAGGTAACATTGCTAGAGATATAAATCCTACCAGTAGGGGAAAGACACAAGGCTCATTTATGATTGGGACTATGACCTAGATAGGTGCACCTCTCAGTGTGAAATTGAAACTTATGAGTGTGATAGGGTCTAAGAAGAGGGTAACAGGCACAACCAAAGACCTTGAGACTGAGATAGTCAGGGATTTTGTGATACAAGGCTTCAAAGGGAGAGATATTTTTAAGAACAGGAGTAGGAAGTATGTTGATTAACCTGATAGCATGATGAAAAGCATGCCACCAGTAGGTTAAAGGTAAGGATGCCTGAGCCAAAAGGGTAAGCCCTGTTTCAACTAGGTGTCTGTGTTTCCTCTCTGCCTTACCATTCTGAGGATGTTCATGAGGACAAGAGTACCTGATTTGAATGCCATGTTATTGGAGAAATGGGATAAAGGTTCTAAATTCTCCACCAAAGTCAGATTGCAAAGCCTTAATGTGAGTGTTAAACTGATTTTCGGTCAGAGCCTTAAACTGTTAAAAAGCAAGAAAAGCATCAGATTTGTTTTTAAGAGGGTAAACCCAAGTGTATCTAGTGTAATCATCAAGAAAATGAATGTAATATTGATAACCGATTTAGAATGAACGGGAGAGGACCCCACAAATCGGTATGAATCAATTCAAGCACAAAACAAGTATGAGAAACGAAACATGATAAGGTCTAGCATGATGTTTGCCAAATTGGCAAGATTCACGAAATCCACGAGCGAAGTAAAAGACATATTACACAATCTTTTGATTTGATTTAAAACAGAAACAGAGGGATGTCCAAGTCTTTGATGCCACAAATTTGCATCATACTTAGGAGACAAATGAGCAACTAACGACATACTATTATTAGAGAAAAGTGAAGGTGACTTCTCAGCAGAATGAGTCTTGGAGTGAAGGGAGCTGACTGGGACACTGATTTGGTAGAGGCCATCCTTAAGCACTCCTTCCAGAATGATTTTCTTGGTGAGGGTATCCTTCACAAAACAAGAATTAGCATGAAATTCTACAAACACAGAATTATCAGTAATTAACTTGGAAATGCTTAAAAGATTCTTAGTGATAGAGGGAACATGAAGAATGTTGTGAAGATAAAGATGAGAGTGATTAGATGTGGGAAGTTTAGATGCCCTATGTGATCTATTTTTAGGTTCTCACCAGATCCAACAGTCAAGGATTCAGAGCCCTCATATCCAGAGTTGATGTGCAGGTTGCTAAGATCAGATGTTACATGGCTAGTTGCTCCACTATCAGCATACCAGTAGGGATCATTCACAGTATCAGGAGTGGCCAAATAAGCTGCATTTTGTCTAGGACCATTAGCTTGATTTCCACCAGAACCACCATTAGAGTTTGGATTGGAGTATCTGAAGTAACACTCCACAGCAGTATGACCAACCTTTTTACAAATTTGACAAGTATGTCTGTTGGCATTGTTATTGGTGGTATGATTCCCAGAATTTTCATTATTCTTGCCTCCCCTACCACGGCCATTTCTACCTCCTCTATTGCCTCTACCACGATCTGAAGGTCCTTGCCCTCTAGAGCCATTGTAACCAGATTGTTGTCCTGGATTTCTAGTTGTAGCAACATGAGCTGCATTTTGTCCCAAATCAGTGATGGTAGAGGAGTTAAGTCAAAGAATCAGGCATTCGTGAGTAAGGAGCTGTGATTGAACCTCCGGCCATGTCAGTGAACCAACCCTAGACGTCAGATTGATGATGACTGATTCATATTCTTTCCCAAGACCACAAAGGGCAGCAAGAATGAGCTCTGAGGATGTTATGGGGTATCCTGCTGCAGCAAGACCGTCGGAATAGGACTTCATCTTTGACAGATAATCAAGCATAAGGGTTGATCCTTTCTCGGCTTTCGCTAAAGCACCCTTAAATTCGAGCATACGGGCCTCCGATTGACTGTTAAAGAGGGCTTCAAGAGTTCTCCAAACTTCATGAGATGTCTCACATCCCATAACTTCAAGTAACGCCTCCTCTGTCATTGAGCTTTTCAACCACCCCAGAAGAAGTTGATCCGTTTGATTCCACAACTCGACGGCCGGACCAAAGACTGGGTGACCAGGAATAGACGGAGGTCTAGCAGTAGTGCCAAAAAGAAACCCATCCAAGCGGTGACCACGAATGACAGGCAGAATAGTGGAACGCCATAGGAGATAATTGGATCTGGTGAGTTTGACAGTGCATGTCTGACTCAGATTACTTCCAAACGGTGGTGTCACCGGAGGAGCAACAAACGGAGAGTTGGGAAGGATAGTTGAAACTTTGGAAGGCACACCTGTAAGTGGCAAGGAAAATCCAGATCCCAGAGAGTTTAGAGAAAACGGCGGTGCTGAAAGGTGATCGGAAAAATCAGAAGTGAACGGGAAAGAAATTGGAAAGGAGAACTGTGGTAGAGAAGAGATAAAGTAATTTGTGGTGAAGTAGTAACAATTGATGAAGAAGGCACGTTTTTGTAACCATTGAGGTCTCCACGGCGGAGGAGGGCGGTGGCACCGCCTCATCGGCGTTAGCCATAAAGGCTCCGATACCAAGATAAAGTTTGTAACAATAATCTAACTTATTACACATGGCACCAACACATTGTGACACATGTCACAATACTACCACAACCACAATTATATTATAGATATATCTCTAACAAGATTTCACTCCAATTTTGGGAGACGGATTTTTAATTTTTTCAAACTATCAATTATCACTTTTGGTTTTCTATTACCTTCACGAAGCACTCAAATGAAGTATAACTTTATACTTTTGGTCAAATATACATTGTCATCCTGACCCATTTTCTTTCTATTACCCTCACAAATCACACAAATGAAGTTTAACTTTATACATTTGGTACAATATTCATTGTCAAGACGAACCATTTGCACGAGGTAGACATATTGAAAAAGAACTTGCATTCGTTCGTTTTAGTCCCGAGCCCAACAGGGGAAAATGATAAATCAATTCAAGATTTTAGCATATTGAAGGAGAAGAAGAAAGCTCCTACTGGTTCATTCACATGAGCACGATATTTTCATATAGATAGTATAATACACGCCTTAACAGATTGGAATATACCCATTACACCAGATAATGCCATGTGGACACAAGTCCAACAGAATCTAACAAAATTAGTTTAAGTACCAACTAAGGACATGCATAAAAACAAATAGATCCTTCAACATCCTCTTTCAAAATAGAGGGTGTCTTTAGCATTTCGAGTTTGTCCCTGAAGTATGTGAACTTTGATGCTAAAAGAGGCTTGGTCAAGGCTTAGCTAATTTATCAGGTGAGGGTATGTAAAACACCAACAACTTCCTTTGTAAGACCTTGTCATGAACTATGTAGACATCTAATTCCATGTGTTTTGTCCTTGAATGAAACACTGAATTATGAGCTAAAGATCTAGCTCCTAAATTGTCACACCACGGAGTAGGTTTGTCTGATACGGAGAGGTGCAACTCAGACATAAGATGTTGCATCCATTGAACCTCTGTTGCTGCATTAACAAGAGCTCTGTCTTGGACACTATAGTAGAGCGGGAGATACCTACTGCTTCTTTGATGGAAAAAATACTAAACACCCTACAAGATAAACACAATATAAGTCTATAGACTTCCTTTCGATCTGGTCACATCCCCAGTCTACATCAATGAACCCTGTGATGGTGAGAGGTTGATGGGGATTTAAACGCATGACATAATGTAATATGCCTTTTATATATCTTAGAATACGTTTCACACTATCAAATTCCTACTGTTGCTAATTGAAAGTGTTGACTTATAGAATTGACAGCAAAGGCCAGGTCAGCTCTTGTAATGGTAAGGTAGTGAAGACCTCATATTCCCTTCCAATAAAGGTATGACCAGTTATGACCTCATTTGAAGTGGACTGTTGAGATGCAAACATGGCCATTGGTGTGGGACTTGGTTTGAGGTGTGGTAGGGATATTTTCTTTAAGAATTGTGATGCATAAGTGGCTTGGGACAATTATTGACATGTTTCATCTCTCTAAGCATGCATACTATGGAAAGGACTCAAGGGTCCCAGGTCTTTTAAGAAAAATCTTGAAGTTACGAGCTAGGTGAAGTGTTGAATCCTATTGGGTTCATTCCAAATTATAAGAATGTCATCCACATAGACAAAGACATATAAAATTGTATTATTAAACTTAAAATGGCCAGAGAGGTATCAACTCCGGATTGTGTGAATCCCTAAGGAATTATTGTTTTTGTTACTCATCAAACCAAGCCCTAGATGCATTCTTCATATCATTGAGGGATTTTTTGAGATGACACACATGATGTGGTTTAGATTGATCAATGAACCCTTAGGTCAATCCATAAACACATCTTAATAAACTGTCCCGTTTGAAAGTCATTATTAATGTCTATGTGGTTGATTTGCAAGTCCAATGAGATAAAAATTGCTAGACCACTTTGATGGTAGTTGACTTAGCCAATAGACTAAAGGTCTTAGAATAATCCACATCTCAGGTTTGATGGAACCCGTTAGCAACTAATATGGCCTTATGCTTAAGAACACTTCCATTTGGCCTTAGTTTTAACTTAAACCTCCATTTATTTCCAACCAAATGTTGTGAGGGTGAAAGAGGTACTAGTGTGCAAGTCTTATTTTGAAAGCAGCTAAATATTCTTCCTTCACAACCATTTTCCGGTAGATCCTGAAAGGCATTTGATACTTTAGTGGGTTTTGTGTGAGAGGAGGTGTGAGTGGAAGCTAAGTAAGAATAGGTTTTAGGTTCATAAAAACGCTTTTGGCACATGTCTGTATAGCTGGTGCATATGGTGAACTATTGCTGGAAACCGAAGAGGAAAATAGTTGATTGGTTAAAGACTTAAATGACTCAAGAGAATATGACTCATGGGCTGATAAAGTAAGGGAAGCTGGTGGTGTTAGATAAGGAGCAGAGACATGAGAGGTAGAGATGGATGAGAGTTTGGAGAAGTAGGATTGGGAGAGCATATGTCAGGACACTCAGTGATAAGATGAGGCCATTGAGTTGTCAGAATGATATGTAGGCTATAGGAGAGATATAGGAAGCCCGACAAGGGGATTTATTATATATGAGGATGATGAATTGGGTGAAGTTGTGGATCTATGAGTGGAAGGAAAATTTGACTTGTCAAATGTGGCATCTCTTGACCAAAGACTTTTCATGAGGAGTCCAAATAAAGAAAATCATTGCAAGAGGGGGACTAATACCAAGGTAGACACACTTTGTAACGTGAAATAGGAACTTAGTCTTTTGAAAGAGTCTGAGATTAGGGTAACAAACATAGTCCAAGGCCATTAACAGGAAGTAGTTAGGCGCTTGATGGAACAATGTCTCAAAAGGTGATTTATAGTCAAGGGTTGGAGTATGTAGCATGTTGATTAACCTGACAGAATACTGGAACCTTTCCCATCAAAACCTGAGGGGCAAGAGGCTTGCGCTATGAGAGTGATTCTCATTTCAAATATATGTTTATGTATCCTTGCAGCCCTGCCATATTGGCCAATGTCATGAGGACAAGGATGCCTAAACAAGACACAAGACTCATTTAAAAAGGGTATAAATATCATGAATTTCCTCCCCCGATCAATTTGAAAACACTTGATGTTACATTGTGGTTGGTTTTCGACAAGTTTCTTGAATTTAATAAAAGTAGGTTTTATATTTAAATGGAAACATTTAGGTACAAATGGTACAATCATGAACAAAATGAATGTAGTATTGATAGTCAATAGCGATATCACATAGGAAGGTCCCATAAACCAAAATGAATAAGTACAAGTGGTGCAATAGTTTTTGTAATAAAATCATAATAAGGAAGAGAAAGTTTCTTTCCAAATCTACAAGATTCACAAAAAAAAACATTTTCCATTCATAGAGACACTACAAAATTTTAGAACATGACTTAGAACCCTATAACTAGGGTAACGTAATCTTCTACACCACATGTTGGCAGTGGAGCTAGCATACTCAGTACAAACATATCTCTAAACAGAGAGAGATCAACATACTTCTGATGAAAATAAGACTCGACAGATGGAGTTCTAGATAGGTTGGCCTGAAGAAAACTCTAACTTTTTTAGTGAGAGGATGATGGTTGTTGTTCATATAATCCATCTTTAAGAAGACCGTCCAATAACACTTTCTTTGTTGCTAAATCCTTCACAAGACAACAACAATTGGAGTAAAATTCAATTAAAACAAGGTTATCAGAGGTTATTTTAGAGAAACTTAAGAGTTTTTTTTGTGATGTTTGGTACATGTAAAACATGTTTTAAGGATAGGGTAGAGTCATTAGCATTAAGATTAAAGTACCCAATATGAGTTATAGGATGAGACACATCATTACCCATTGTTAAAGTATCAGACCTTCTTACCCAAAGCTGAGATGAAG
Source organism: Gentiana straminea (assembly GCA_036785695.1). Classification (NCBI taxonomy): domain Eukaryota; kingdom Viridiplantae; phylum Streptophyta; class Magnoliopsida; order Gentianales; family Gentianaceae; genus Gentiana; species Gentiana straminea. Next base: position 6,819,105 of record JAVUPR010000265.1, on the reverse strand, counting down.
ACTATTGAGATCAGAAGAAATATGGCTGGTTGCACCACTGTCAACATACTAGTTTGGGTCCAACAGGGTCTCAAAGGAGGTAAGTATAAACATTTGGTCTAGGAGTCTGATTTAAGGATGACCTGAGTTCGAACTCGTTCCAGTATAACTTGAGTCATATACTACCTCCGTCCCAAAACGTAAATCTATTTGGGGGTTTTCACACAGATTAAGAAAGTTGATTAAATTGGTTATGTTTTGATGAAAAACACAAAAATGACCTTTGAGTGGTATTAATGCAAAGTAGTGAAAAGTGGGTGGGTAACTAATAAATGAGGGGTAAAAGGAGAAAAAAGTAATAAATGTTTCATTGGTTTTCTAAATTGACTTACATTATGTGACAAAACAAAAAACTAAATAGACGTACATTTTGGGACGGAGGTAGTATGTTAAACAATGAGCTGCAATGTGACCAACCTTATCACACACCTAACAAGTTGGTCTAGGGCCGAAAGCCACTTTGGCCTGATTTACCTCTAAACGTGTTACCTCGAAATCCTCTTCCTCTACCAATATCATAAGCAAAGCCACTGCTATGTGGCTAAAACTAGTTATAAGATCTTCAGACTTTTGAACAACAATATTAGCAGAACTTTGAGATAAATCAAATTGAACAGTGGGATTAAAACGTGCTAAAAGCCGTTCCTGGGTGACTAATTGGGATTGAACCACTTTCCAAGTAAGAGATCCAGTCTGTGAAGTGACGTTGACTATAACAGATTCTTAATCCTTCCCTAAGGGCAGTCCCAGCAGACGCCCCAAATTTTATCCTTAAAATAATATAAAATAATACATATCCCTATTTTACAACATCTCAATTCAAAAACCTCTACAATAGCATCCATATCCTTATCCCTATAATATTTCAAATAATATTAAATAATACATATTCTACCTCACAACCTATTTATACACATTAAATATTTATTATTTCACTCCAGAAGCATCCATATCCCTATCCTTATAATTTTTAACAATTAAATATGTTTAGGGCAGTGAATAGTGCATCCCCACAAATAGGGATGCACTGTTCATATCCCTAAAAATAAATAGGGATAGGGACTCTGTTGTAGGAGCTATTTGAGGCAAAACTCTATTTTTTATCCTCATTTTAGGGATAGGGCACCGTATAGGGCTTCTGCTGGGAGTGCCCTAAACCTCTAAGGATAGCTAGAAACGGTTATAAATTTGAAATGGGATACCCATCAGCCGCAAGCCCATATGAGTAAGACTTTGTGAGGGCTAGAGATAATCCACCATTGATTTGGCTCCCTTCTACCTTCATTAAAGCACTTTTGAATTCAAGCATTCTCGCATCTGATCTGTTATTGTATAGAACTTCTTGAGTCTTCCAGACCTCGTGTGAAGTCTTGTAGTTCACCACTACCAGTAGAGCAGACTTAGTCATTGAGCTAATGAGCCATCCCATGAAAAGCTGATTTAGTGTGACCCAATCATCATAAGATGAGTTGAGAAGTTTAGGAGGACGGTGACCAAGTCTTGATTGAGCTGATTTAGTGTGAACCATTACACTAAATAATTCCATGTGGGCACAAGTCCAACAGAATCTAACAAACTAAGTTTATGTACCAACTAATCACATATGTTATGCTTAATTACAAATAGATCTTTCAACAAATCATAACAGTGTTTTCTAGATCGTTGCCAGTAAACATCACTTTGTTGTTATGCATGTGCCGTTCAAAGCAGCTAAGAATGACAATATACCTCTTTCTCTTTTTGTTATTTTGGTTTACAAATCATACACAATCTGCTACACTCTAGAATATCTCGAAGGAACAAGAATGCAATGAGTGTATTTAAATCCAGTTCGGGTCGTATGATCCTTTGCAAATTATATAAGGATAAAATTATAAGCTTAAGTTGCATCATTTCGAAGCATAATACAAGCACCAATAAGTGATAACACTCCCTGTTAAACGGATGTCAGGAAAAAAAATATGACGTTGTTAATGACAACATAGTCGATCATACGGACACAACACTTTAGAAAAATTTTGACGTCTCCAAAATCGAATTTTTGTACATATGTTCGACTTTGTAGATCGAATTTTTAAAAGTAATTGATTGTGCTGCAATTTCAGCATCAAGATTTTATGTCAATCTCATGCCTTCCATTCAATTGATTTCAATTGAAATGGATAATAAATAAAGCAAATAATAGTAAATGGGCAAAACCATGTAAACAATTAATAAACATAAATATTAAATTCAACAACAACAACAACAAAAAAAAAAAAAAAAAAAAAAAAAAAAAAATTGAAGTGGAAAAAGAGGAATTTAAAACTCAATGGAAGAAAAATATTAGATTGTTAGTACCTTTTTGGACGACGAACTTCTCTAGGGGCCCAACCTTCAAGCTTAGCATAAGGGCAGCCGCATTTGTACCGGAAAATTAGAACCGCCCGACCATTTGGCGGAGCTAGGTTCTTCAATTGTTCCCTTACAGTCTCATATTCATGGCAATTCTCATTTCCTTTCCATGGCAACTCATCAATGTCCTTAAAGGCATCAATCATATTCCCCGTTCTCAAGGTCTCCTCGTCCTGCAACTTCAAATCGTATTCCATAGCATTCCAAAACCCTTTGCACCCTTCTCTTCCACAAGCTCGAAATCTGGGATGGAAACAAAGCCTGCATATGATCACAAGAAACACCGCCGCCGTCATCGTACATGAATAGATAAACACTTCGGGCCCAGGGTTGAGTTTAGAAACAAGGGTGGATAGAGAGAAAGATGGTTTTGGTAGGATAAGAGAAAGGGAGTTGAAGATGTAGGAAGCAAGTGAAAATACGAGGAAGGAGGCGGAGAAGGTGACAATGAGTAAAATGAGGAGATCAAGAATGGCTGAAGGGGAGTGTTTACGAAGGGAGTTGGGGTTAGGGCATCTAGATGGTAAGTCTGCAGTGCTGCTGTTTTTTTTGATATGTTTGGAGGAAGCAGGCGGAAATGGGGAAGAAGAAGAAGAGGAGGGGGTGGTGGAAGAAGAAGCAGCAGCCATGCTTAAGGTGCTTGTGACGGTGGCGGCGATGGGCGGTGGAAATGGTGGGAATTAGGAGAAGGTGGCGCATTTTCGCTTATTAGAGGGAGGGGGAGTGAGGATTTAAGGTTTCACCTCTCCAAAGTGTGTTTGGGACCGTTAAGACTGAGTTAAATAAGATACCTTATACAGCTTTGACTTTTGATGGATTTTTTTTGGGTTTGTTAGTAACTAATTGGAGGGGATTAAATGATTTCATTTCATAGTTTTGACTGAAAAATTGTTTCTATTCGGTATAGGGGCCTTTGGATGGTTAGGGGTTTTCCATTTTTCAATCAATCAATCTATATATATATATATATATATATATATATATATATATATATATATGAATCTGCTTCTCGTTACTAAATCATTATCCGGAAAATACATTTTCGATACGTGGTAACTGTTTGGTGGTTGGGAGCTGTATGAGCGATAACGTCCACGTAGGGCTTCGTTAGAAGAGCTTTTAGAGTAAATTATAAAATTCATATAATTCTGACGTCATATCATAATAATAAAATAAGGCGGTGAAGAAATATTTGTTGAGACTCCGAGAATAGACCTTTAGGGTCTACCAAAAACAGAAAACGACCGAAAACCACTCCTGTCAAACTACAATAATACTACCTCCGGTCTAAAATATAAGTCATCCTAGGAGTTTTCACACAGATTAAGGAATTGGTTGAATGTCATTAATTTGAAGGTTAATGTCTAAAATACCCTTTGACTATCATTAATGCAATAGTTGTTAAGTAATGAAAAGTTGTTGAATTCATAATAAATTAAGGTTAAGATAGAGAAAGAGCAATAAATGTTGCATTGGTAATGTAGAATGACTTATATTATGGGACAAGTAGAAAAGTGTAGGATGACTTATATTTTGGACCGGATGTAGTACTAGCTTAAACATAACAACTTATAAATCGACAAATCCAACATGACAACTGAAAGAAAGAAACTGCTATAACTAATTTGGCACGCAGGTCATGCATAAAGAAAACAACGTATGCATCACGACCGAACACCAACAATACATCATATGCTTGGCACGCAGGTAATACATAAAGAAAACAACATATGCATCACGGCCGAACGACAACAATCCATCGTATATATGCTTGGCCTTTTGAGATATCAACTTGTTCATTATAATCATGCAAAACTTCTCAACTAAAACAAGAAGGAGTGGGCACTGACTAAATTAAATGATCAATGAGAAGTTGAAGATCAAAATGAGATATTCATGTTTGTCATAAGACGGGAGTCATGAAAAAAATCTACTTATGCGGTTCACAAACAGTTTAGAGAATAAAGCAAAAAGTATGAAGAAACCACTTGAAAAGCATACTTGCTTAATAATGTGTAACGCCCCAGAAACTGCGGGCCTGGGTGCACTACTTGGGGCATAATGGACCTGGTAACTACTTAGACCATCGTCCTCACTTGGTCTAAAATGGTTAACCCAAGTTATCAAATCCATTATTCCCTCACTCTTAAATACTAATCCCAATTCCCACAAGCTAGCAATGTGGGATTTTGGGTCGTGACATTCTTCCCCCTTAAAGGACCGGCGTCCTCGCCGATCCTACCAAAGGTATCTAGAGGTGGCCCCCACCAACTCTAAGGGTGTGGCACTTAGATCCGTCTGGTAGTCGTCTCTAATACCAACTGTAACGCCCCAGAAACTGCGGGCCTGGGTGCGCTACTTGGGGCATAATGGACCTGGTAACTTGTTGCGATGGATGTTGTATAGCACTTGTGACTTAAGAGGCTGAGTGTTTTCAAAAAAAAAAAAAACCTCCTATAACTCACGGCTGAACTTCTCCATCCCTTTTATTTTATTTTATAGTGGGATTGAGGGAAAATGACAAAAAAATAATAATATGAGACACTTATTTTTTTAGTTGTAAAAAGGACAAAAAAAATTTGACACAGACAAAATTGACCCTACATAAATGCGCGTCATCATGCACATCAGTTTTACATTACCTATCAAATGCACCTGCTTGTTTTTGTTTTTTTTTTTGTTTTTTGTTTTTTTCAAACACCAATAACTTTTGATTTATAACTCCGATCATCGAAATTTTTTCACCAAAATTCATAATTTTTTTGCTCTTTAATTTGAGCTCTCATGATACCCTTCCGACGTATATTATGAAAGCCGAAAAATATTTACATTAACCGGAGCGTTTTTCTTATAAACGACCGTAACTTTTGATTTTAAACACCGACCATTAAAATTGTTTCACCAAAGTTCTTTTTTTTTTTTCCTTTCATTTTGAGACCTCATTTGATACCCTTTCGACGTAGTATTTGAAAGCCGAATTTTATCGCAGCGTTTACACTAACACAGTAACACAGTAACAATAATACGTTTCATTAACAGACAAAATATCACCATTAACATTGCGTAAAACAACTTTCTATCAAAAATGCTGGATATCGTAATGAAACAATCTAGGGGGAATGAGGGAAAATGACACAAACATTTCATCAATTAGGGAGAATGACAGGTTTTTGAAACTTTTGCATAAAGGACAAAAAAAAATTATTTTATTTTTTAATTTCTGGCGCATATTTTTAAAAAAAATAAATCCAACACACTTTCTCTCTCATCCATCTTCCTGAAACACTCATATCTCTCAATCTAGAACTCCAAATTTGAAAATTCTTTCACCAATTTTTTATTTTTTCACTCTTTATTTTGAGACCACATTCAATATATTCCGACGTGATTTCAGAAAATCCGTTGTCGAAATTCATTGTTGTTCGATATTCACTGTCGATATTCACTGATTTTCAAAATTCACTTGGGAGATTCATTGAGTGAATCTCACAAAAAAACGATGTAATTACATCGAACCAAGTCTCAAAATGAAGAGCATTAAAAAAATAAAAAATTCAGTGAAATTTTCATCACGTTTGGAGATCTAGATCAAAAGATATGAGTGTTTAAAAATCGGAGAGGAAAGAGAAAAAAACAAAAACAAAAAAACTGGAGCGTTACCCCCAGAGAACAGTAGCGCGTCGCATTTGTATTTTTTTTGGGTTTTGTCCTTCAGCCTATAAAAATTATGAGAGTTGTCATTCTCCCTATAAAAAAATATTGACTGTCCTGTTACTCAAAAATATTCCAAAAGATGTCCTTATCCCTAATTCTCCAAACAATCTATCAAAGCATTATGGAGATGCAACTCCTGGGGAATCAAGAGAATAAAAGCCTAATACTATTGGATATAATCAAAAATCCTATCAGGGGATTTAAAACATTCTTCAAGTTGTTGAAGACCAAAGCAGTATGTTTTACCATCTACAGACCTTTATTCTTCAAACCCGCACCACATCAAACTTCATGAAAGATTTATGAAGCAGAAAATGCATTAAATAACAGCAGCTCGGCCTCATCAATAGAGAATCTAGGCTCCTCCATTTTTCTAAAGACAAAAACACACCAACATTGCCTCACCATTTGAATCAACAACCTTCAATCACCTAGGCCAAAACCACACCACAACAAATAGTGGAATGCAAGGAAAGATTAAAACCAAATAAAGACACCATATGCCTTAAATAACACCTTTTACGAACAATACATAGCGATATTAACAGTAACACAGAAACACCTTATCAACACAGTAACACAACCAATTTTGTTTTTCTCTTCAACTTCTCAAAACACTTTTCAGTACTAATAACCACAGAAAACAAATATACATTGCATTTCTTATCCATTAATGACTGAAATATCATCATTAGTATGCTTCCCAATGTAAATGAGGGCGTTTGAAGCACACTACAAGCGATTCTTTTTTGAAAAGAAAAAAAAACATTGCAACATTGCAACTTTCTGTATATTTGAACAAAGTAGAAGAAGGCAACAAGATGAAGTCAATAATAGTATTTGAAGATTTCAAAGAAGTCACTAAATAATAAGAATAAACACACAACATACCTTAACAAGCTCAACATATTCCAATGATATATATCAAATTTTCTACATCATACACTCGATGTTCAACCCATTTTTCAGCCCTGAAACACTTGGTTTTCGGCCCTAAAATATGATTTTCAGCCTTATTCTTGGCGTATATATGGCTGAAAATCTTACACCACATAGTGATATCAACAGTAACACAGTAAAACCCCCCAAAACTAGTGTATTAAAAAGCTTAATGATATGAACCAAGTGAACAACACAATCAATCTTCTTTAAAACATCATAAGTGCATCCTTAAACCAACTCTTAAACTGTGAGATCACCAATATTATCAACCACAACAGACTAACCATTATTTGTGTTCTCAACAGAACTATTAGTTTCAGCTCCATTGTTATCAAAAGAGTTGACGATGGTAGCTTCAATATCTACCATGGCAGTTTCAATACCTGCCTTGGGATTCCTTTAAACCCTAGTTGCAAGAGGAACAGTCCCAGACTCGATACGCGAATTATCAGACTCAATACGTAAATTTCAAGAATTTTCAGAACTTGAAATGCTAGGACCAGTAACATTAGCAGAAGTAGATACCTTCGAATTAGTCGAATTTTCAAGAATGCTACCTCTAAACTGATAATTGCAACTGTAATAATAGTACCCCCAGAATCCGTTATATTATATCCACGACTTCTAAGCTGAAATATGCTATTAGATAATCAACTTTAACCTCGCCTTAATATGCCATTACAGAATTGTCAACCTGTATATCATTCCAAGACCAAAGCCAACCAGTTAAATGTATAGATTTGCTGGTCCAAAAGGCCGTAGATTCTATTTTTGCAAATGACAATAACAGTTGAACGATGAAGGTAGATATCTACATTAACAATGCCCGGGTTTGGGTGCTACAAGGAATTGATTTTATGGATTGCAAGACCAAATCTTTCCAGACAAAACAAACAAAACAAAAACAAAAAAACAAGATCTAAAACCAAATTCACCATGACTAATGAAATTATAGATACCTGAAACTAAAATTTGCATACCAAGCATGAAATAAATTACTTTGTGCTCTTTCCACTCACTGCTCTTCTTCGCTCTTTTCATTACTTTGAATGGATTTTAGAATGGAAGTGCTGGAGAATTAATTGGTGTGGGATGAGGAAGGAAAAGAGAATGCACGGGAGAACTGAACCATATGGACCTCTTAATTAAACAACACTACTAATGCAGAGGCGTTCTTTGAGCAAACACGGTGAAAGCTGCCGCCGATTCTGCACCGCCGTTCTACGAGGTGGACGAATGCAGAGGCGTTCTTCGAGTTTACACAGATTGCGATTGAAATTGTTGTTCAATTCAGCTTTATCTTATATCAAGGGTATTTTAGTCCGAACGAAATTATTTTGTCCTTATTGCAACAACAAAAATGACAGTGGATTAAAATTTATATACATGACAGAAAGTGGACTAATACCTAATATTCCGTTTTTTTATATAAAGCACACACAACATAAAATAGTATTTATTTATAGCGCGTGTAATCTTTTTATTTGTTTTTTGGCAAGTAATCCACTAAGTACTTGTATTAATTCAAGTTCAATCAAATCTCTTCATAATTATTCTTTTGAATTAAAAGAGTCACACTCCCGGTCAAACATGTCTTTTTCAATGATTTACTAGTCCATAAAAATCATATAATTACAAAAAAGACAACAATAACCTTAATTAAAAGTTTGGCGTTTTATATTTCTTCCTCCTTTAAAAGAAGTTTCATCCTTGAAACGTGTTGTACCTCACGTTTCTTTCATCACCATCAAGGGCGGACCCGTGCCCCAGGGGGCACGTGACACCACTGGATTTTAAAAAAAAAGAAAAAAATTTTTAGTATTAAAACTATGTAGTTTTGTTGTTAAAAAGTATCATTTTATCGATAAAAATTGATGTTTTAGACCCCGGTGACCCCACTGGAATTTTATTTGGATAAAAGATGTAGTTTTAGACTTCGATGACCCCACTGGAATTTATTCCTGAATCCGTCACTGATCACCATGCTTCTGCTGTGCACTCTGACGAACCTTACAATTTCTAACATCCAACGTACCACGGAGAGATTCGATCGTTGGTTCTCAGAAATCCAACCGACCCAACATCCAAAGTAGTGATCCGTCTAGGTCCGTACTTGATCAGCATTCAACGCCATATAACACTACTTTATATATCCTGCAACAAGATTATCCATTACTGTTAACAAATATTCAGAGGAGGAACAGATAAATCCCGTCTTACGGATTAAGAAAAGTTATCATGAAATTAAGAAACAACCGTGACAATGAATCTATATTTTAACAGTAGACAAATTAAGAGCTAAAACAATTTAAAAGTGCAAATCTTTCAGAATGCAAACTTTTAAAAAACAAAAACATCTTGAAAGAAGATGTAGTTTATGAGTATACACACCCTAAGTTTCAAAAGAAAAGAAACATCTCCAACAATATCATGAGAAAAAAAACCGTTAAATAAGACAACATATATATGATGAACTTGGAAATTTATGATGCAAAACGAAAAGAACGTATGGAATAATAGTGCAAATCGAACAAAAATTGAATTGATTGTTTAAATGACTTGGTACATCAATCTTAACCATATCTGGCATGATTTCCAGATGAAACTATTTTACAAACTAGGAAGGAAAATTTAATTTGCATGGATATGGAAAGTGATCATTTTACAATAGACGATTAAAGAAGGAAAGGTTGTGCACCTGTGTATGTAAAACAACTTAGTATGCCAAAAAAGAAAGTTAAATTCTTTACACAAAGAAGTCACTTGGGTTGAAACCAAGAAACTGAATACTTTAGAGTGCGATATAAAATGCTGCTAAACGCCACACGATACGAAGTGTACTTGAATGAGTTGCAGTTATGTATCTTCTTCAAGAAAGGAACTCAGCTAGTCAGCCAAAGAAGATAAATGTCTAAAAAAACTTATTCTATTGGAAACAAGGCTTACTGCAACAAAAATATCTTTTAAGAGGGAAACTATGAAAGAGTACGTACAAAGAAGCAAAATGTACTAAAATGGAATGGTTTTAATTTGTTTCAAAGTGTAGCCATCATCGGCATCGCTCGTTAGTTAATTTCCTTGGATGAGAAGTTAATTTCTGGAAACAAAATTTATTGCATTTATCAAACTCTCATGGTTTTCAAGATACTTTATTTAAAGATTGAAACTTGAGGCCAAGTTCGAAACTCTACTTCCCAAAGCAAACCCAGCCTCAAGCTAAACCACTCAAACACCTACATTCACTTACTTAGGCACTAAAGTTGGATTTCAGAAATGGAATACACTATAAAAAAAACTACCAGCAACCTGTTTACGGAGGACGGCACATTCATCCTCACCCATGATATTCAAGTCTATCTTTCCAAACCTACGCACCGACACATCAAAACCTACATGAACAAACCCTTCGAATTTTATACCTATGAGTATTACAACATAATGAATTCTAATTATATGCAATAGCGTTACGTCTATGTTTTCCTAACTTAGTCTCTGATACCAAGTGTTACACCACACTCCCAAATCTTTATACAGAAATAGAATGTTCGGCATGAGGCTTTTAGAGTAAACCCTAAAATCCACATACGCCTGACATCATAGTAGAGTAATAAAAAGAGTGCGAAAGAAAAACTTGTTGAGAATCGGGGGATAGACCCTCAGGGTCTTCCAAAAACACGGCACAACTGAAAACCACTATTGTCAAACTAGAATCATAATTAACCATGACAACAACTAAATCCACAAATCCAACATGACAAATGAAAGAAAAGAACTATTATAACTAACTTGGCACGTATTCCATACATAGACTAAATTATTGTATTGGTATCACTATCGAATGGAAACAATCTATCATATGCTTGCTCTTTTGAGATATCAACATGTTCATTATAAGCGTGCAAAACCTTCTCAACCAATAAAGAAGGAGTAAGCAATGGGTAGATGCTTAGTAAGAAGTATATGATAAAAAATAGATTTATGTTTGTCGAAAGCCGGAAGACATGACATGAATATACTTATGCAGTTCACAAACAGTTAAGAGAATGAAACATAAAGTATATATAAAGAAACTTTTTAAAAGCATACTTGCTTAACTATGGGTAAAACATGCTTTGCTGCCTATATTAGTTGCCTTTAATTATCTTGGACGAACTTGTTGGGTTACTTAACATGCACTCCATCTTATGCATACTACAAGAAAATTGGGTTTTAATGACAGGAAAATTGATCATTAATAGTCATTATCCCGTCATTGAAGACGTTTAATGACGGGAAATTTCCCGTCATGGCCCGTCACTATTACTTTCCTAGCTAAAAGTAAATAATGACGGTATAGTGTCCTATCATTATTGTTTTTATATAATTAATGACGATCTTATACTCTCACTAAAAGTTCATATTAATGAAGATAATTTTCATCATTGTTGCTTCGATCTCCCGTCATTAAAAATAACAATAATAACAATATAACCCGTCATTAGAATATCAATATTCCCGTCACCGTAAGTCTTTTTACCGCCAATATTTTACTTGTCTTTAATATTTATACCTTCATTAAAAGATAATTTAATAATGATAAACTTATCGTCATTATTAATTATTAATAGCACGACAATGAATTTGCATCTATTTAAAAACCACAAATATAGATACACAAACATAAAAAGCAATAATAGATTTTATTGAAATAAACATTAACATAATGTTTTCAAACACTGAATCATCTAAGAAAAGACGAGTTCAACCTCAAAAGAACAAGCCAAATAAAATGTAATCAAAAAACAAATATTGATACACAAACCTTAAAACACCTACACTACCCAAACACCAGAACATAGCATCATCCCAACGAACTTGAAACTACGAGGTGAACTATAATGAAGCGGGTTCTTCAAGCTTATGCAACAATCAACCTAATCAAGATCATCAATCTTGTAATTTATTTTTTTGCGAATTGAATGAACCAATTTTCAACATGGTATGCAATGAATTCAACATCTCCTGTAAAATTGTTATAAAATGAGTAAGATAACATTTAATGAATAACTAAAAAGCGACACGAGACAAAAAAAAGATTTAGATACTAACAGCACATTGATATTATCAAAGCGAGGCACAATAGAACCATTCTTTTGTTTCTCAATTGTCAGAGTTCAGGACCTCCTCAAGTGACCCACTATCGTCGCTCTAAGAGCAACCATATTGAGAGGGTTGTAGCCATGATGGTGAATGGAAGTTCAAATATCTTAAGGCTACAACCGATCAAATATCTTGGGAGGGTTGTAGCCATCAATTTGGTCCACTGTTCCTATCCACTGGCCAAATCCACTACAACAGGTGGATGTGGGGCCATAAATAATAAAATATAAATATGGAATATGACATGGAAGATGAGAATCTATAACTTCCATTCCAAAATTCAATCATAAAAACGGACCACTTAAAACAAATCATTAGTCCAGGTAAAGTGTAAATTAAAACCTCCCATCTGGATCACAAGAATACCAAAGCTAGTGCTACTATTATCTGTTCCATAAGACGAATTCGATTAATCCTAGGATATGTAATGGGAGCACAGACTAAGTTTATTACTACCATGATTATAAACATGACATGTGAATATCTAAAGCTGCCTTTGCCAAACAGTTTGTAGCAGCAACTATGACAGAACAAGAAATCACAGATTCTATCTATCTATCTATCATCTTAAAAGGTCCAGTAATCACTAATCAAGCCTCAGGATCTTGATAATTCAACAGAGTTTTCAACCACATATATTTCCTAGGATATCTGAGACTAAATTTCAGAAAGAAAAAAGGTAAAAGCTACTGCTCCTGTGACATTATTGTAGAATTACATTCACAATAAGACGTTCAACCATTTCACGAGATCCACAACCAGTGTTATTACACTTAACACACGGACACCGGATGGTGTGCTCTTCACCCGTCTTTCGAAAAGCATATTCTAAAAAATCTTCAACACCGGCCTTGTATTTTACATTGAGTCGATCATTGACAAGACTCATGCATTCCTTATTGGGTGCCATTTTCCTAAGTCAATCACTACTTAAAAATTTAAAGATATACTTTGGGGATAGACTTTAAAGATATTCAGTCAATTGGATGTAAATGAGTCTATTGAATAAAATATAAATTAAATGGTTCAATAGAGGGACAGAATTGACTGCCACATGTATATTTTTACCCATGGGAGTAGGTCACATTGACCTTACTATATAGAGGTGATTAACTTCTTTTTCTTAATAGTTTGCCCCTGATCATTTTTTTGAGTTATTGTAGGGAGGTGAAAAACAGAGTCTCTACACAAATCCTAAACAATTAAGTAGCGAGAAGAACACTTAATTGAGTTTTAGAAGTGTGTAAAAGAACCTTCGATAAAAACTAATGTTATGTGTGACAAAACGAATTTAAAACAAAGTTGCACGAATTAATAAATCACAATGTAGCAAAAACGATTGCACAAGCAAGTGACAATTTAAGCACCGCAATTAGGTTGCTTATCAAAGTGATTGATTAAATTTGTTTGGGACTTAACTAGATTTTAAACCAGATGTACTACAAGAGCAATATAAGTAGTGATCACAATCAGACATGATTAATCAAGCAGACATATACAAACAATACAAGTTCAGTTTACAGATTTTGATTAAGCAGGAGACTGAACTAAATTACTCCTATTACTAGAGATCAAAATGTTCAGTATCCTGATGACATGGGATATGCAAAACTACAGCAAGTTGCAAGTACAGACAGCTAAGATTACAACCAATGCAATGATATTCAGCAGACTACACAAAGATTGTAAAATTAGGAACAAACATCTGATCAAAAAACAGCAATTCAGTCTGATAATCAAGTTTATCAGACTGAAAATGTTAGCAAACTCTGTACATTCATTAGAATATAGATTTTTCCTCCCTACAAGGGACCGGCTGAAGATATGCTTGTTTATCTAGATATTCAAGAAATCCCAGAGATACAAAGAGATAAACAGATGCAATTAATCTCATTTCAACAATATCAATTGGCTATTTGGATGCTATTTTAGGAACCATTGTTCAGGCAAGTACTCCTGTTAATAAAATGCATTTGGCTTCATTCTTGGATCATCTTTTCATCACTATCCTACTACAATCAACACATTTAGTTATTTTTATTAGAAAAACTTAACACCAAAGAATCACTATGGCATAGCAACCAAGTTGTTTAAGAAAATAAAAATAAAATGAAGCTAAGAACCACAAACAATAACCCCTCTAATCTGTCTATTTGTAAGAATTAGAAATTGAAAGACAAAGTAGTATAACATAACAAGCCATCCGAATACAATACTTATTGTAACTGCCCCCTCAACTATTGTGTAACCACCCCTCCCCCGGTCAAAATTTGAGGTGGATAAACCAGAGCAAAGCAGGTAGCAAAATTGAACTGGGCATAAACAGAACATGACTGATTCTAAGCAAGTTGCAAGGACACAAACCAATCTTTCACACAAGCAGGTTCAGGACTTAAGACTAGAAGGCATTAGACAAGGCAAAGACCTGATAGGCTAATAAACCAAAAGTTTAATTTACTAACCATCACACATAATCAGCACACATGTCATGAACAAAACATATTGGACAAGCAAACATAACTTTAATAAGGGACATCAAAACACTTTCCATATTAGATTCGTTCAAAAGGGCATTGTTAATGGCATCATAATTTCACAAGCAGAATGCCTAGAAATCTACAAGTCTATTTAGAAGAAATGTGAAATCTGATAGAGCATAAATGTAGCACACAATACATACAAGCATTTCTATGAAAACCAAACAAGAAAAAACCCTTTGAATCACACAATGCTCAAAAGCTTTCGAAAATCGAATCATAACATTATAACACAAACAGCAGAATCAATGGCGGATAAGAGTTCACAGACATTATTGTAATACGCAAAATAAAGCTACGGTTGCAGTATATAATCTCTCGATGTAAATGAGTATGTTCCGGGTGGCTTACGGCTTTCATCCACTGTATCATTGATGGTGGTACTACCTACCAGAATGTGAAACGGGTTGATCCTTTTAGTGATAGTACCTGGGATCGCTAAAAAGCCTAGACACCGAACGAGAAATGGGTGGATCGTCTGAAGATTTGGGCTGGACTCTCAATTAGTTGAGAGTTGCCTACGTATCCAAGAATATCCTGGAATCAAGCCCGGTCGTAGTTCTAACCTAGGGGTATTTATAGGACACGCCCTAACCCTAATTTCCTAATGGTTCTAGGCATTACCCTTTATACCCTTATTGGGCCTTGCCACGTACTTACACGGACCCTGGGTAAGTGGGCCTAAGAAACCGGGCTGTTCGTCCGTACGGAGATTAGGCCGATCAGCCCCCTGAGAGACGCTGTGCGGCCTAATCAGGTCTTCCTCGCCAATCCGGGGGGTATTTACCTGCAGGGTCTCGCCCCGACCACTACCGAACTGAGACGCAGTTCGCCTTATAGGGCACCTGCCCTAGACAGCCTTAAACACAAGGGTAAAGCTCCCAAAATGTGCCCGTAACAAGTGACACATGTGATGTATTATTTTTATATGATTAAATATACGTTATATTATTATGTTTTATCAACAAATTCTATATAAAATATATGAAATTATGATATATAATGTTAATCTTTATAGTTTAGAGTAGTTAGTAGTAAAAATAATAAAAAGTTGTAATTTTGTACCGATTTTAGTAAATCGGAGTGTCGTGTCAGATTTACGTGGGTATTTGTGGTATTTTATTGCGGTTTATAAACCGAGACCCCGAGAATCGACATATTGAAGTATAATCATATCTCTGGAATGATTTAGAGAGTGCCACGAGCTTAAATGGTCAATTGAAAAGCTTAAGTGGATAAGTGGCCAACCAATCTGGATAAGTAATAATAGAGAAATATCTTCGACAAACGAATGGCTCATCAAAATGATATTTTCGAAAAAGTGTTCTTCACAAAAGTTGTAGATTTTACCAAGAGCTTTCCAATGCAATTTAAATTATGAAGATTGGAGGTCTACAACTTAAACAAGTGATCAAGTGGCTAATCGATTTGGATTAATAAAAATCCCGTAAAAGCTTCGGAGGAACACGAGGTTATCAAGAAAGCGTTATCTGGAGAAGAGTCCTTCATGAAAGTTGTAGAGTTTCTCGAGATCTTAATTTTGGCATTTCGTTTGCAATTTTTGGAGGTCCAGAACTCGAGATATGAATTTTAGAAGTTTAATAATTATATATAAAAATAAATATCTCCAACGCACATGCTGGAGTGATCAAGTTAGTGGGGATCATCATTAGTCCGGACCGAGCCGGCCTAATACCGGACCGGTCCGGCCTTGGAAGATTTTTCTATAAATAGAGGCCTCATTTCAACAGAGTCGAGGGTACCAAATATATATAAACCATATCATATATATATTCTCCTCTCCTCTCTCTTTTTCTTTTCTTTTTTGTAGTAGTTTGTAAATAAGGCCTTACGCCGTAATAATGTAGTTTTAGTATCGTTATAATGCTCGGGAAAATCTCGGAAGTCGGTTTTGCTAAAGAAGTTGTAATGTCCGGAAAATACGATTTCTGAATCAACTGCCGTATTCGGGTAACTTTTCTTCAGTATTTATGTTTGTTTTTATATTTTTCGTTGTTATAATGTTTTTAGGCTAAATATAATACTTGGCCAAAACTATGTAATCGGTTTTATTTCGATCTTTTCGTTAAAGAAATGTTGTTAAGTTAAAATGACTAAAATTGAGTTAATTGAATCTTTTTCTATTTTGATCGTATTCGTATTGACATATTTAATAGATCTGAGGAATTCATAATCTAATTATGAATTGACGCCTCGTAGTCAGGATATGAAATAAAAGATAGAAAAACCGGAGGGTAAAATTGGCCGTGTGAACAACGTGATAACGGAATCCGATTTCCTACCCGGGGGTAAATTGGTTTTGGGAGAAATGAATTTTATTATAATTTGTACTCGAGATCGTAATAATGTTAAATCATCAGTTTAATTGAAACTTAAACCGGAAAGTTAAATCGTCCGGCTTTGACAACCGGAGCCTTTAAAATAAAATTGACCGTTTGACGAACGGAATGACTCCTTTTTATCTAAAGGTAGATTTGTACTCGGGACTGTTCGGATTAATTCGTTTACCGTAACGATTGTGGACCTTGGACCGATGCAATGGACATATGACAATTTCATACGCTCGTGTGAGGAGGAATTGTTTACCTCGGAGTGCACCGTTTCACTTACTCAATTGGACCTAAAATAAAAGGAGAGATCGAACACATTTCAATTAATCGAAAAGATCGTATAAACCAATTATATAAGTTTTGGCCAGTTCTCTAAAAATCTGTTTAATATATTGGTATCTATATATTTATATCTATATATATACTTTACAATTTAAGTACATCTATATATATTTATATATCTATATATATTATATTAGAATAACTTTTAAATTACGTATTTATTTTATGTTGACTAGAATAGTAGTGATCTGTGTTATAAAATTGCGATATAGATCGAGTTAATAACAGCTCTTTGGTGTTTAACCACACGTAAAAGAAATTACCAAGTTCCCTGTGGATACGATACTCTGATTCACCATACTAGCACTACAATTTGACCCGGTACACTGCCGGTTAGGATCGTTTAAACCAGGAAACGTCTGTCAGATTTCTGGCACTGTTTTCAGGGTTAGGTTTAGGGTCTGTCAGCTCTTTGGCGCCGTTGCCGGGGAACGTCGCTAATTTCTTTTTATGTGTCTATGGTTACTACTTGTATTAGCTTAAAATTCTCGAGAATAAGTCAACACTTTTCTTATCTCATTTCTATTTTATTTTTCGTTGGTTGTTACCTTTTAGGAAAATTACCAATTTTTACTACTATCAATTTCGTGTTATTTTCTATTTTCGTTAGTTGATGACCAGAAGTGGTAAGGCCCCTCTCACTCCTTATAAGCCTGACATAAACACTTACGAAAGGCAAGTTAAGAGTAGAGAGTAAACGCGGTCATACTAGTCGGGAAATCCTGACCAAGAATCATCTTCAAACAAAAATACGAGAATGGCTGAAATCAGTGATGAAACACCTGAACAAGGGCTGGAACATGCTCAAGGGCATGGACAAAACCCTGTTAACCCTAATAATAATAATAATAATAATAGAAATAATCAAAATCGGAACCAGAATAATCGTAATAATCCGCCAAACCCGAGACCTATCTGTGATCAAACCGTAAGGAGAAACCAGACTAATAATCCCATACTTTTACCTAATGAAGGAGCGAATAATTTCGAAATTAAGTCTCATCTTTTTGGTTTAATTGACGC
This sequence comes from Gentiana straminea, assembly GCA_036785695.1. Lineage (NCBI taxonomy): Eukaryota > Viridiplantae > Streptophyta > Magnoliopsida > Gentianales > Gentianaceae > Gentiana > Gentiana straminea. Next base: position 6,800,624 of record JAVUPR010000265.1, on the reverse strand, counting down.
AAGTGTCCAATTCCTAGGAGAGGATGATGAAGATCCACATCATCATCTCTATCTTTTTGAAGAACTGTGCAATACAGCCAAAAGTCAAGGTGCTCATAAGGAATTAACGAGAATGACTATGTTTCCTTTTTCTTTAAAAGGACGAGCCCGAGATTGGTTTATGTCTCTTCCGCATCATTCACTTACTAGTTGGGAGGAGATTCAAACTGAATTTCTGAAACAATATTTCACTCCTGGACGAAATTTGGAATTAAAAGTCGAGGTTGCTAACTTTAGACAAGGATCTGAGGAAACTCTTGGGAATGCATGGGAAAGGTTTAAAAAATTGTTAAGAGCTTGTCCCGATCATGGTTATTCCTTAGATATGCAAATTCAACTCTTCTATCGTAAATTGAGAAAAGACTCACGTGCGGATGTAGATCATGCATGTGGTGGTTCGTTAATGATGAGTGAAGCTCAAACAGTTTACGATGCTATAGAAAAGATTTCCAAAAATAACAGAATGTGGGAAACCGGTTCTAGCACCAGAAAAGTAGCTTTTGCAGGAGAATGTACGTCTAATACGGAAGTTCTAGCACACTTGGAGAATTTGAGTAGAAAATTTGATGGTTTACAACGAATAAGAACCAAAATTCGAGAAAATAGTACACCAAATGAATACTCAAGTCATGATAATGTGGCATTAGGGAGTGAAGAACCAACGGGATATTCAAGAGAGGAGGTGAGTTTTCTTCGACGAAGATAGGAATTTGAACAATGCATACTCAAACTCGTTTAATGCTATTAGAAGAGATCATCCTACTTATCGATGGTCCGAAAACCCTAGTAAGCGGGACAACCGCCATATCCAGGTCCCATATAGGAATAATAACCAAGTTTATCAAGAAAATACATCTAATCGAATTTACAATCATTACCAAGATCCTATCCTCAACATACCACTCAAAGTATACCGGTAACTCGAGTTCAACTCAACTGCGAAAGGAGTTGAAAAATGGGAAAAACTAATGGAAAATGTGATGGGTGTAGTATCTACTCAAGCTAAGAATATGGAAACAATGATGACTTCTATTGGTTCAGTCACCAAAGATATGAGTACAATAAAAACATCTATGAGTGGACATGATACCAGAATGAGAACAATAGAAGCCTCATTGAGGAATATGGAAGATCATTTGAGTAGGGAAGGTGAACGTAACAACAGTAGACCCCCAGGAGGATTACCAAGCAACACTGATAGAAACCCAAGAGAGGTAAATGTTGTAGTTACGAGAAGTAGGAAGCTTAGTGGAAGCAATGGAGTAGAAAACTTTGGGAATAATGAAGTAGAAAATGATTTAGATGGAAAGAATGATGAAACTAAAGATGAAATTGAATTCACTGACGAGGAAGAAGAAATTATAGATAATTTCTTGAAAAGGAATAGAAGTTTGGAACCTGAAAATGAAAGTGAAAATTGGGTAAAAATCCCTAGGATTTTGAAAGACCCTATGGATAAGGATTTAAGGAATTTATTCAAGGAACATGTTAGAATAAATGAGAAACAGGAAGAACCGAAAAAATCTGAAGTAGAGATTGATTCAGGGAACAATTTAAAGGAAAAAATTCAAGAACCTGAAACATGGCGACTAAGTAATACTCAAAGGTTTAAGGAAAAAGGAAAAGAGAAATTGACTAGGGAGCCAAAGGTTATAGATTTAGAATCTTTACCTTACCCTCCTAAAGATCAAATCAAAAAGGCAAAAACTGATAAGAAGTATGCTCGTTTCCTTGATACTTTTCGTCATCTTCATGTTAATATCCCTGTTATTGAAGCTCTGATTAATATACCTGCCTATGGAAAGTTTCTGAAGGATATACTATCAAATAAGAAAAAATTAGAGGAATATGAGAATATATGCCTGAATGAAGAATGTTCTGCAATTCTGCAGCATAAGTTACCACCTAAACTGAAAGATCCTGGAAGTTTTACGATTCCATGTGAAATTGGAGGATTTCTGTTTAAGAAGGTCTTATGTGATCTTGGAGCTAGTATAAATCTCATGTCTTATGAGGATTATAAAAAGCTAGGCATAGGAAAGCTTACTAAGACTGAAATGACTCTGCAAATGGCAGATAGATCGATTAAGTACCCTAAAGGAATGATTAAGGATGTACTGGTTAAAGTAGACAAATTCTATTTTCCAGTAGATTTTGTAGTTATGGAAATGGAAGAAGGATATTCAGCGCCTCTTATTCTAGGTCGTCCATTTCTAGCTACAGGAAGAACTTTAATCGATGTTCATAAAGGAGAGTTAATTTTGAGAGTCAATGAAGATGAAGTTGCTTTCAATATTTTCAAAGCTATGAACCATCCATATACATCACCGAATCATGTTCTTTTATAGAAGATATTCATTCTCGTCTATGATAATCAGTTACCAACTTTTGAAGACAGATTAGAAGAATGCTTAACTCTGTCTATCTATAAAGAAGATGAGGAAGACATTGAAATGAAAGAGATAATCCTTTCTCTAGATAAAGGAAGCTTTACTTTTAAGCCACCATGGCATAAGTATTTGGAGTTAGAACTAGAAGGACCGCTTCTTAAATCGTCAATAGAAGATCCGCCGAAGAATCTGAATTGAAACCGTTACCTTTAAATCGAAATATGCTTTTCTAGAAACGGATAATCTATTACCGATTATTATTTCATCAACTTTAACTGAGCAGCAAGAAGATCAATTAATAAGAATGTTAAGAAAGCATAAGAAAGCTTTTGGATGGACAGTTGCCGATATTCGAGGTATTAGCCCTGAGATTTGTGTTCATAAGATAATTTTGAAAGAAGATGCTAAACCTTGTATTCAACCGCAACGCCGCCTCAACCCGAATTTACAGTTAATCGTTAAGAAAGAGGTCATTAAGCTATTAGAAATGGGAATAATCTTTCCTATATCAGATAGTGAATGGGTAAGTCCAACTCAAGTTGTACCAAAGAAAGGAGGTTTCACAGTGAAAGAGAATGATAAGAATGAATGGATTCCAACAAGGGAAATTACAGGTTATCGAATGTGCATTGATTTTAGAAAACTAAATGATCATACTAAGAAAGATCATCATCCGCTTCCATTCATAGTTCAAATGTTGGAACGTTTAAGTGGTCATAAGTATTACTGTTTCTTAGATGGTTATTCAGGTTATTTACAGATTTTCATTGCAGCAGGAGATAGGGAAAAGACTACTTTCACTTGTCCTTATGGAACTTTTGCGTATAAAAGAATGCCGTTTGGTTTATGTAATGCTCTTGCTACGTTTCAAAGATGTATGATGTCTATATTTTCTGATATGGTTGAGAAATTCTTAGAAATTTTTATGGACGACTTTAGTGTTTATGGAGATTCTTTTGGTAAATGTTTGTCGCACTTAGAAAGAGTGTTACAACGTTGTGAGGATACCAATTTAGTTCTAAACTGGGAAAAATGTCATTTAATGGTATCAGAAGGAATTGTTCTAGGTCATAGAATCTCTGAAATAGGAATTGAAGTTGATAAAGCTAAAGTCGAGGTGATTGAAAAATTACCGCCACCAGTTAATCTAAGGACTCTAAGAGGATTTCTTGGACATGCAGGATTTTATAGGAGATTTATTGCAGATTTTTCAAAGATAGCAAAGCCTCTAAGTCATTTGCTTGAAAAAGAAGTACCTTTTAACTTTGATAGTAAATGTATGGAAGCATTTAAGACCTTAAAAGCAAAGTTGATTACTGCACCAGTATTGGTAGCACCAGACTGGAATTTACCTTTTGAAATTATGTGTGATGCTAGTGATTTAGCTGTAGGAGCTGTTTTAGGTCAAAGGTATAACAAAATTCTCAAAGCTATTTACTATGCATCCCACACATTAAACGCAGCTCAGCTTAATTATGCAACTACAGAAAAAGAACTGTTGGCTGTGATTTTTGCCTTAGATAAGTTTAGATCGTATATTGTTGGTTCTAAGGTGATAGTCTACACAGACCATTCAGCTCTGAAGTATTTACTGAGTAAGAAGGATGCGAAACCACGTCTTCTTAGATGGATTCTCCTACTTCAAGAATTTGATATTGAAATTAAAGATAAAAAAGGAAGTGAAAATGTAGTAGCAGATCATCTAAGTAGAATGGAAACGAGGAAGAGATAGGAAATGAAATTAAAGATTCATTTCCTGATGAACAACTATTTAGAATAGATACTCCTTCAACCATGCAGTTATTAAAAAATAGAATTCCTTCTAAGGAAATTTCACCTTGGTTTGGAGATATCATTAATTACTTAACTTTGTGATTATATTCCGTCTCATTGGACTTGGCAACGAAAAAAGAAATTCTTTTACGACTTAAAATTTTATTACGGGAGGAACCGGACCTTTTCCGTAAATGTTCGGATGGGATAATCGAAAAATGTGTGCCCGATAATGAAATTTTAAGTATTTTATCGTTTTGTCATGATCGTGAGGCGGGAGGTCATCATGGAGGATGGAAAACTCGCTTTTAAAGTTTTACAATGTGGTTTTTATTGGCCTACACTATATAAAGATGCTTATAAATATGTTAAATCTTGTGAATCTTGTCAAAAATGGGGAAATGTATCTAAAAAACATGAAATGCCTATGCAACCTATTTTAGAATGTGAGTTATTTGATGTTTGGGGTATAGATTTCATGGGACCTTTTCCTATATCATTTGGAAAAAGATTTATTCTTGTAATGGTAGATTATGTTTCAAAATGGGTAGAAGTCCGAAGCTCTTCCCACTAATGATACCAAGGTTGTCATACGATTCCTTAAAAAGAACATATTCACTAGATATGGCATTCCGAGGGCGATCATTAGCGATAGAGGTTCACATTTTTGCAATCGACCATTTACTAAGTTAGTTGAGAAATATGGTGTAACGCATAAACTAGGAACGCCCTATCATCCGCAAACCGGTGGTCGGTCAGAGGTGTCAAATAGAGAGATCAAAAGAATCGTGGAAAAAACGAGTTGATTCAAATCGTAAAAGCTGGGCGAGTCAAATTAGATGATGCGTTATGGGCGTACGAACGATGCTTTTAAAACACCAATTGGTTGTTCTCCCTATAAGCTAGTCTTTGGTAAGTCATGTCATCTCCCGGTTGAGTTAGAACACCGAGCCTTCGGGCTATTAGATTTCTAAATTTCGATCCTAAGGTTGTCGGTGATCATAGATTGCTTCAATTGACGTAACTAGAAGAATTTCGTCTCGATTCTTATGAAAACGCTCGAATCTACAAGGAACGCACGAAGTCTTTCCATGATAAGAGAATCTTTAAGCGTGAGTTCCATGTAGGTGATCGAGTGCTTTTGTACAATTCACGTTTAAAGTTGTTTCCGGGTAAGCTTAAATCTAGATGGACGAGTCCATTTAAAGTAACACGGGTTTACAAAACTGGAGTTTGTTGGACTAACGATGGAAATACAACTTTTATAGCCAATGGCCACGAGTAAAGTTATTTGTGGAGGGAGAAGGAATCACACCGAAAGAAGAAATAATGCTACCGATTGATCCCCCGACAAATTGAAAAAGCGAGAGGAAAAATGAAAAACCGAAAAGCGAGAAAACCGGAATCGGCCGAATACCGGGTGCTATCTATCTTTACTCTACTTTTCTCGTAATTTTAATTATGTTTAAACTCTTTTCGTCTTTTACCGGATAGACGTAAAAGAACCTGGATGTTTTTTTTAGATAGAATAGGAGTTTTTATTTTACTTTTGAAATTAGGCCTTGATAAAGATGTCGCGTTTTCTATAGAAGCTTTAGTTTTTGAACAAAACAAGAAATTGTTGAGAGAGATCGATTGAGAGAAGTATGTAATGGAACATCAAGAAGTGCGATAAAAAGAAGGGCAAAGTTTCTAATGAGATGCGAATGTGGAAAAAGTGAACATGTTGGACGCTGTGGGAAAAACACAACCAAATCCCAGGATGAGTGTTTGAATATTGTTAGGAAAGGAACGATTAGGTGGTTATCCGAAAATCCCGATGGAATTCCGAGAGATAATTCAAATGCTTCATTTTTAGGAGTTAGGTTGATTGAGCGTTATATCAGAACTTTGGAAGATTTAGAAATCGAAGAATCAGGAACCCCTTAAGTTTCGAGTCTTTTATTTTATTTTATAAAATTTTCGCATAACTTCTGAGGATTTTATAAAATTGGATCTTTATGAAACTTGAGGAGTTTTATAAAAGTTTTATAAAAGTTGTTTTTTAGTTTTAATTTAAACGTTTTATAAGAGTTGATATAAATTTATTAAACTTTTATAAGCTTTTTATTAAAGTGTTATAAAAATTTTATTAAATTTTTAGAAATTGTTATAAAATTATAAAAGTTCCTTCAAATTTTATTTTTAGTAAGTTTTAAAAATTATCAATTAAGTTTTATTAGGATTTGTATAAGTTTTATTCAAAAATCATAAAAATAAAAAAAAATAAAAATCGCAAAAATAGAAAAATTTGTGCACGGACCGATCCGGCCTTAACCCGGACCGGTCCGGGGTCTAAAAACATAAAAAAGACGGGGACCCTTCTTTTCTTCTTCTTCTTCCCTAATTTTTTCTTTACAGCCGCACCACACACCAAACCCCACCATTACGAAATTTTTTACTTTTCTTCCACAAAACTTCATCTCACACTACACCATTACTTAATTTCTTCTCATTATCATCTCCTCTCTTCAACACAAATTGAAAAATTCAAAAAAGGGTCAAAAACAAGCTCCATTCATTCCGGCGACTTTAACACTTTTCCGGCCTACTTTTCAACGTTTTCTACACTATAAGGTATAATCTAGTTTATTTAGTTGTCAATTTCGTATTTTTCATAATTTTTTAGATTAATTTCAACTTGTTTTGATTTTTGAGTGTGTTGTGACATTTTTATTTTTTGTTGTTTTTGTTGTTGCTTTTGTTGTTGATTGGCATTACCAATATCGTAGAATGGCTGAGTCGAGTACTAGAGTCTCTAAAAAGAGAAAATCAAAAATTCCAATTTCAACTCCCCGTCGTAGGCACGATAATTTTATCACCCGAGGAAGAAGCCGTAAGCTTTGAAAGAACCGCATCACCTGAGGCTAAGAAAGCGTATAAGAAAATTTATAGTAAGTGTGATGTTCTGGTTGAAAAAGGATTAGACTTGGATGACTTAGGTGATGAAGTTAAAAATATCTTTAGAAAGCGTCAGTGGTTAGATTTAGCAGCCAGAAGGGAAGGGGAGATTAACACGACTATAGTAGCTGAGTTTTATTCGGTTTTATCTACTTTGTCAGAAGAACAGCTTACTCAGTTGGAAACTGTACCCTTACGAGCCAGAAATATTCCTTTTAACCATGCCGTCATTAATGCAATCTTAGGAGTTGAGGTTTTTCCTGATGAGGAGGATTACAGGGTAGTTTATAATTTAAATGATCCTGCTAGTTTTGAGCAGACTGCCCTGAGAGCCCAGACTGTTTTTGACCCGACCGCGGTGTGGGTTGAAAATCGGTTTAATTACGGGAACTGTTTTAGAGGTTTGAGGGCAATTAAAAGATTTATTAGCCATAATCTCTATCCTTCTAGTAAACATACTGCTTTTGGAAAGGAAGATGTTTGTATCGCTTGGGCAATGGTAAATGATGTTAGAGTGGATGTTGGAAAGGTCATGTTTAAAAGAATTTTTGAGAGTATTGTCATCGCCAGACCAGGGAGTCATCTATACTTCCCTTGTTTTATCTCTGATTTATGTCGTAGGTTGGGAGTACCATTCCTGCCTAATGACAAGTTATCTCTGGCTGATGGAAATCTGATTGGACCTAGTTTGACTAGTCTTCCGGATGGTAGTATTAGCTCTTTGCTTAGAAGACGTCAAACTCAGCCAGCTCCACCAGTTTTTACATCTTATTCTTTTCCATCTTTTTCTAGTCAGCCTCAACAAACTCCTTTCTCCAACACTATCACATATGACATGTTTCAATCTTTAGTGACGGATGTTGCACGTGGTCAAGCCAATGTGGCTTTATTCGGCCGAGAGTACTAGGCGGTGGTGTGATGATATTCGTAGAGGTTTAAGAAGGAACGAGCGGTTGCTTCGTAATCCTACTTTTGATGATCCCGCCTATCCACCTTGTCGATCGCTTCTTATACCTTACCACGAGTGGGAAACACCTATTCCACCACCGTCGAGCTTTCATCCATCGTCATATCCTTTTGGAAGCCAATCTAGTGGGACGGTGTATTTTCGACGGGTGTTCAGAGACCAGCGATGTCGAGTTGGGGAGGATTCACTGAGTTTGCACATGTCACGACTGGCATGAGTTCGATGGGTCTTGATAGTTCAGTCAGGACCACGACTACAGTTCAGGCATCAGCTTCTCAGTCGTTTCCGAGTTCGAGTTTTCAAGTTGATCCGGAGGAAGACTATGATGAAGATTGAATTTTAATGATTGATTAAACATGTTTACTACACATTTCATTGCATTCGACTTTTGTCATTTAACTATTGGTTTGTTTTCATTTTTCGTTTAGTTTGATTTTATCAGTCGTTTATAAAAATTTAGTTTGTATTTTAAATCGGTTTCATTTTCATAAAAACTATAAAAAAACCCAAAAATAATTTTTGTATTAAGTCGTTTTCGAAAAATATAATGTGTCGTTTTATCCGTTCGTAACAAAATCAAGTTGCTTCAAAAGATCACCAAAATTTCACACGTGAAGTAAAAAAACAAAACTCAAGTTGTCTTTTACCTCTGTCCCCTCAGTAAAAGTAGGATGAGGCCGGACCGAGCCGGCATTTTCCCGGACCGGGCCGTGAAGAACAGAAGGCTGAGTCATTTTTGAGTCCGTCTAATGCACACACGTAAGTTTTTGTTTTTTTTTTATCTATTTAAGGAAGTAAAGGAGAAGCAAACCATTGCTCATCTTTTCACTGTCTTCAACTTTCCTTCTTTTGTTTTTATATAATGTCGAACCACTCCTCACCGTCGGTTAATTCTTACGAGCCGCATACACCGGATCATCCGGAATCTCAAGCTTCCAATGAGAGTATCATTTTACACAATCGATTTGCGAATTCTCCAATTCTATTGGAGAAAGGTTTAAATTTAGATAAGATTGATCAATGGGGAAAAACTATCATTCGAAGTTTTGGTTGGAAAAAATTTGTCAGTACACCGAGAGGTAGGATAAATGTCTCAATAGTGCGAGAATTTTATTCTGCACTAATGACGACATCTATGATTGATATCACTCAAATTGTTCTAGTAAGAGGAGTGGCTGTTCCTTTCTCTTCATCTGTTATCAATCAAATCTTTGAAATTCCACCAGTTACGATGCCGCACTTTGAAATGCAATGGGGACTCCAAAATCCCTCTAATCATTTGAATAAAGTACACGAGTCGTTCCGATGTCTGTTCCCGCTTTTTGATACAAATCACGACATGTCAACACGAGCTCTACTTCCACACCTAAAGGCGTGGAAGCATTTTATAAATTCTCGAGTTTATCCCACCTGGGATTTTGGAAGTTTGGCTGAGACTGAAATGCTTCTACTTTATGCTTTGACATTCGGTGTATTTGTTGATTGGGGGATTCTGATTCAAAGGACAGTATTGGAGTTTGCGATCACGAGAGGTAGTAGGGGGAAACCTATGCCTAATTCATGGATGATATCACGTTTGTGTATTCTTCTGAATGGAGTAGAAGAGCTGGAGACGGATGAAATTTTTCCGTCTAGAGATAGTCGGTTTGGTTTGCTACCGGTTGATACACCGGGATGTTCGTCTACCATCTAGAGAGTTGTTGGTAGTTTGTTAGTGATAATTAAATTTTAATCAGTTAAGTTTTAAGTTCTTTATTTAAATTTACGTTTTTCTTTTAAGTTTGTAATAATGTGTCTTGTTTAATATATATGTCTTAGTTTTTTAAGTTTGTTTAATTTAATGATATAATTAGTATACGCATAAAATAAAATCAGAAAAATAACGTTAATAGATAATTTTAATTTTATTTTCGAACCTACTTCTTTACTACTCATTGAACATCGGGACGATGCCACTTCGTAAGTGGGGAGTAGAGTTAGGTTAGAAAAATCATTAAAATTTTCGAAAAATAGTCAAAAATAATTATATTATATGTCTAATTTAGATTTTAATAAGATTTTAAGTTTATATAATTGAGTAATTAATATTAGATATTGTTTTTATAAAATTATATAAGTATGTTGATATTTATAAGTAAAATTTTTTAGAATCATTGTCAATATGAATTATGAGTTTGGAATTGGATTAAGTTTATTGATTTTTGACACCACAAAAATATAACTATAGCCAAATAACCTACCTCAGCCTTGATTAGAGTGATCAAGACCTCACTCGAAATTGTCAATTGTGATTAAAAAACCGAGCTTTAGCTATTTTGGTCTACATTTCCTTGAAATACCGCAAGTTTGTACGTACTTATAAAAAGAGATGGAGACATAAAAGCTAAATTTTGGTATATCTTTGAGATTGGAAAGATTAGATAAATAGTAGTATATTCGATCTTACCTCATGACACTTGCAACATAGTCGATTTTGGTAATAAGTTCGGATATATTAATATTCTATAAAAGAATTAAGAACGAAGCACCATATTTACACAGAATTAATCAAATATCAGGTATCTTCCTTATCTGTGATTAACAACTTAAAAATAAAAATAACAAATCGGTTGTAGCTACCAATGATTGGAGTGAGTAGGGTATTATCACGAAATATCCTATATCACTATGAGGTAAGTAAGCTCCCGATTGCCTGATGATAGTAGTCCAGCTAGGGTATTATCACGAAATGTCCTATTGCTGGGAATGAGGGCACAAGATAAATTGAAAGAGGAAAAGTTGAATCATAAGATCTCAGGAATTATTACAAGTTTAAGAAACCGGACTTGTAATTTTCGATCGAAAGAGTAGTACTCCGATCAATCTTGATGAAGCAATGCCTGTAATCAAAAAACAAATATTGATACACAAACCTTAAAACACCTACACTACCCAAACACCAGAACATAGCATCATCCCAACGAACTTGAAACTACGAGGTGAACTATAATGAAGCGGGTTCTTCAAGCTTATGCAACAATCAACCTAATCAAGATCATCAATCTTGTAATTTATTTTTTTGCGAATTGAATGAACCAATTTTCAACATGGTATGCAATGAATTCAACATCTCCTGTAAAATTGTTATAAAATGAGTAAGATAACATTTAATGAATAACTAAAAAGCGACACGAGACAAAAAAAAGATTTAGATACTAACGGCACATTGATATTATCAAAGCAGTGCACAATAGAACCATTCTTTTGTTTCTCAATTGTCAGAGTTCAGGACCTCCTCAAGTGACCCACTATCGTCGCTCTAAGAGCAACCATATTGAGAGGGTTGTAGCCATGATGGTGAATGGAAGTTCAAATATCTTAAGGCTACAACCGATCAAATATCTTGGGAGGGTTGTAGCCATCAATTTGGTCCACTTTGTTCCTATCCACCGGCCAAATCCACTACAACGGTGGATGTGGGGCCATAAATAATAAAATATAAATATGGAATATGACATGGAAGATGAGAATCTATAACTTCCATTCCAAAATTCAATCATAAAAACGGACCACTTAAAACAAATCATTAGTCCAGGTAAAGTGTAAATTAAAACCTCCCATCTGGATCACAAGAATACCAAAGCTAGTGCTACTATTATCTGTTCCATAAGACGAATTCGATTAATCCTAGGATATGTAATGGGAGCACAGACTAAGTTTATTACTACCATGATTATAAACATGACATGTGAATATCTAAAGCTGCCTTTGCCAAACAGTTTGTAGCAGCAACTATGACAGAACAAGAAATCACAGATTCTATCTATCTATCTATCATCTTAAAAGGTCCAGTAATCACTAATCAAGCCTCGGGATCTTGATAATTCAAATAGAGTTTTCAACCACATATATTTCCTAGGATATCGAGACTAAATTTCGAAAAGAAAAAAGGTAAAAGCTACGCTCTGTGACATTATTGTAGAATTACATTCACAATAAGACGTTCAACCATTTCACGAGATCCACAACCAAGTGTTATTACACTTAACACACGGACACCGGATGGTGTGCTCTTCACCCGTCTTTCGAAAAGCATATTCTAAAAAATCTTCAACACCGGCCTTGTATTTTACATTGAGTCGATCATTGACAAGACTCATGCATTCCTTATTGGGTGCCATTTTCCTAAGTCAATCACTACTTAAAAATTTAAAGATATACTTTGGGGATAGACTTTAAAGATATTCAGTCAATTGGATGTAAATGAGTCTATTGAATAAAATATAAATTAAATGGTTCAATAGAGGGACAGAATTGACTCGCCACATGTATATTTTTACCCATGGGAGTAGGTCACATTGACCTTACTATATAGAGGTGATTAACTTCTTTTTCTTAATAGTTTGCCCCTGATCATTTTTTTGAGTTATTGTAGGGAGGTGAAAAACAGAGTCTCTACACAAATCCTAAACAATTAAGTAGCAGAAGAACACTTAATTGAGTTTTAGAAGTGTGTAAAAGAACCTTACTGATAAAAACTAATGTTATGTGTGACAAAACGAATTTAAAACAGGTTGCACAGAATTAATAAATCACAATGTAGCAAAAACAGGATTGCACAAGCAAGTGACAATTTAAGCACCGCAATTAGGTTGCTTATCAAAGTGATTGATTAAATTTGTTTGGGACTTAACTAGATTTTAAACCAGATGTACTACAAGAGCAATATAAGTAGTGATCACAATCAGACATGATTAATCAAGCAGACATATACAAACAATACAAGTTCAGTTTACAGATTTTGATTAAGCAGGAGACTGAACTAAATTACTCCTATTACTAGAGATCAAAATGTTCAGTATCCTGATGACATGGGATATGCAAAACTACAGCAAGTTGCAAGTACAGACAGCTAAGATTACAACCAATGCAATGATATTCAGCAGACTACACAAAGATTGTAAAATTAGGAACAAACATCTGATCAAAAAACAGCAATTCAGTCTGATAATCAAGTTTATCAGACTGAAAATGTTAGCAAACTCTGTACATTCATTAGAATATAGATTTTTCCTCCCTACAAGGGACCGGCTGAAGATATGCTTGTTTATCTAGATATTCAAGAAATCCCAGAGATACAAAGAGATAAACAGATGCAATTAATCTCATTTCAACAATATCAATTGGCTATTTGGATGCTATTTTAGGAACCATTGTTCGTGCAAGTACTCCCGTTAATAAAATGCATTTGGCTTCATTCTTGGATCATCTTTTCATCACTATCCTACTACAATCAACACATTTAGTTATTTTTATTAGAAAAACTTAACACCAAAGAATCACTATGGCATAGCAACCAAGTTGTTTAAGAAAATAAAAATAAAATGAAGCTAAGAACCACAAACAATAACCCCTCTAATCTGTCTATTTGTAAGAATTAGAAATTGAAAGACAAAGTAGTATAACATAACAAGCCATCCGAATACAATACTTATTGTAAATCGCCCTCAACTATTGTGTAACCACCCCTCCCCCGGTCAAAATTTGAGGTGGATAAACCGAGCAAAGCGTAGCAAAATTGAACTGGGCATAAACGAACATGACCGATTCTAAGCAAGTTGCAAGGACACAAACCAATCTTTCACACAAGCAGTTCGGGACTTAAGACTAGAAGGCATTAGACAAGGCAAAGACCGATAGGCTAATAAACCAAAAGTTTAATTTACTAACCATCACACATAATCAAGACACATGTCATGAACAAAACATATTGGACAAGCAAACATAACTTTAATAAGGGACATCAAAACACTTTCCATATTAGATTCGTTCAAAAGGGCATTGTTAATGGCATCATAATTTCACAAGCGAATGCCTAGAAATCTACAAGTCTATTTAGAAGAAATGTGAAATCTGATAGAGCATAAATGTAGCACACAATACATACAAGCATTTCTATGAAAACCAAACAAGAAAAAACCCTTTGAATCACACAATGCTCAAAAGCTTTCGAAAATCGAATCATAACATTATAACACAAACAGCAGAATCAATGGCGGATAAGAGTTCACAGACATTATTGTAATACGCAAAATAAAGCTACGGTTGCAGTATATAATCTCTCGATGTAAATGAGTATGTTCCGGGTGGCTTACGGCTTTCATCCACTGTATCATTGATGGTGGTACTACCTACCAGAATGTGAAACGGGTTGATCCTTTTAGTGATAGTACCTAAGGACTGCTAAAAAGCCTAGACACCGAACTGAGAAATGGGTGGATCGTCTGAAGATTTGGGCTGGACTCTCAATTAGTTGAGAGTTGCCTACGTATCCAAGAATATCCTGGAATCAAGCCCGGTCGTAGTTCTAACCTAGGGGTATTTATAGGACACGCCCTAACCCTAATTTCCTAATGGTTCTAGGCGTTACCCTTTATACCCTTATTGGGCCTTGCCACGTACTTACACGGACCCTGGGTAAGTGGGCCTAAGAAACCGGGCCGTTCGTCCGTACGGAGATTAGGCCGATCGCCCCCCGAGAGACGCCGTGCGGCCTAATCGGTCTTCCTCGCCAATCCGGGGGTATTTACCCGCGTGGTCTCGCCCCGACCACTACCGAACTGAGACGCAGTTCGCCTTATAGGGCACCTGCCCTAGACAGCCTTAAACACAAGGGTAAAGCTCCCAAAATGTGCCTGTAACAAGTGACACATGTGATGTATTATTTTTATATGATTAAATACACGTTATATTATTATGTTTTATCAACAAATTCTATATAAAATATATGAAATTATGATATATAATGTTAATCTTTATAGTTTAGAGTAGTTAGTAGTAAAAATAATAAAAAGTTGTAATTTTGTACCGATTTTAGTAAATCGGAGTGTCGTGTCAGATTTACGTGGGTATTTGTGGTATTTTATTGCAGATTTATAAACCGAGACCCCGAGAATCGACATATTGAAGTATAATCATATCTCTTGGAATGATTTAGAGAGTGCCACGAGCTTAAATGGTCAATTGAAAAGCTTAAGTGGATAAGTGGCCAACCAATCTGGATAAGTAATAATAGAGAAATATCTTCGACAAACGAATGGCTCATCAAAATGATATTTTCGAAAAAGTGTTCTTCACAAAAGTTGTAGATTTTACCAAGAGCTTTCCAATGCAATTTAAATTATGAAGATTGGAGGTCTACAACTTAAACAAAGTGATCAAGTGGCTAATCGATTTGGATTAATAAAAATCCCGTAAAAGCTTCGGAGGAACACGAGGTTATCAAGAAAGCGTTATCCGGAGAAGAGTCCTTCATGAAAGTTGTAGAGTTTCTCGAGATCTTAATTTTGGCATTTCGTTTGCAATTTTTGGAGGTCCGAACTCGAGATATGAATTTTAGAAGTTTAATAATTATATATAAAAATAAATATCTCCAACGCACATGCTTTGGAGTGATCAAGTTAGTGGGGATCATCATTAGTCCGGACCGAGCCGGCCTAATACCGGACCGGTCCGGCCTTGGAAGATTTTTCTATAAATAGAGGCCTCATTTCAACAGAGTCGAGGGTACCAAATATATATAAACCATATCATATATATATTCTCCTCTCCTCTCTCTTTTTCTTTTCTTTTTTGTAGTAGTTTGTAAATAAGGCCTTACGCCGTAATAATGTAGTTTTAGTATCGTTATAATGCTCGGGAAAATCTCGGAAGTCGGTTTTGCTAAAGAAGTTGTAATGTCCGGAAAATACGATTTCTGAATCAACTGCCGTATTCGGGTAACTTTTCTTCAGTATTTATGTTTGTTTTTATATTTTTCGTTGTTATAATGTTTTTAGGCTAAATATAATACGGCCAAAACTATGTAATCGGTTTTATTTCGATCTTTTCGTTAAAGAAATGTTGTTAAGTTAAAATGACTAAAATTGAGTTAATTGAATCTTTTTCTATTTTGATCGTATTCGTATTGACATATTTAATAGATCGAGGAATTCATAATCTAATTATGAATTGACGCCTCGTAGTCAGGATATGAAATAAAAGATAGAAAAACCGGAGGGTAAAATTGGCCGTGTGAACAACGTGATAACGGAATCCGATTTCCTACCCGGGGGTAAATTGGTTTTGGGAGAAATGAATTTTATTATAATTTGTACTCGAGATCGTAATAATGTTAAATCATCGCTTTAATTGAAACTTAAACCGGAAAGTTAAATCGTCCGGCTTTGACAACCGGAGCCTTTAAAATAAAATTGACCGTTTGACGAACGGAATGACTCCTTTTTATCTAAAGGTAGATTTGTACTCGGGACCCGTTCGATTAATTCGTTTACCGTAACAGCTTGTGGACCTTGGACCGATGCAATGGACATATGACAATTTCATACGCTCGTGTGAGGAGGAATTGTTTACCTCAGAGTGCACCGTTTCACTTACTCAATTGGACCTAAAATAAAAGGAGAGATCGAACACATTTCAATTAATCGAAAAGATCGTATAAACCAATTATATAAGTTTTGGCCGCTTCTCTAAAAATCTGTTTAATATATTGGTATCTATATATTTATATCTATATATATACTTTACAATTTAAGTACATCTATATATATTTATATATCTATATATATTATATTAGAATAACTTTTAAATTACGTATTTATTTTATGTTGACTAGAATAGTAGTGATCTGTGTTATAAAATTGCGATTTATATCGAGTTAATAACAGCTCTTTGGTGTTTAACCACACGTAAAAGAAATTACCAAGTTCCCTGTGGATACGATACTCTGATTCACCATACTAGCACTACAATTTGACCCGGTACACTGCCGGTTAGGATCGTTTAAACCAGGAAACGTCTGTCAGATTTCTGGCACTGTTTTCAGGGTTAGGTTTAGGGTCTGTCAACATGGCGCGAACCGGGTCGGGTATCATCATAGCCCCCGAGATCTGTGATCACTTTCACAGTGGATCAGATCTGATGCTCTGGGAAGTTCAGTCGGGCTAGTCCAACCTCACTTCGTGGGAAATTGCCAGCTGGCGGTTTGTTAATTTGCCATAATTACATTTGAGGGAACCGAGGCGTCTCTTCGCGATTGATGTTGCCACGTATATAGATGTCCTTTCAAAGCCGAACGGTTATTCTTCCCGCCGTCACTATTAACCCGACGAGTTTTCTAGAAGCGCTGCACTTGCAAGTAAGTTCTCTCACCGTTACTGAATTCTTTACTTTTTTTTACTTTTTGTTCTTCCTCCATTCTGCACTTTTCTTTGTTTATGAGGGCTAGTACGGCGTCGAGCAGCTCTATAGAAAGAGAGTTTGAGTCCTGTTCGGAGATTGACGCTGAGGTTACACAACCTTTCACCCAGCTCGGGGGCCCCATAGACATAACACCCTTAAACACCATAGCTGCTCGCCCTGAAAGGGAGGAGATCGTTACCGACCAAACCTCTACCTCTTCTCGATACCACTCTTCCTTTGGTTTCACTTCCCTTTATCAGTGTTTGAGAGCAAACATGACGATGAGGTCGGCTATAGGCTGTTATGGAGTAAGATCCAAGTTAACCCAGGAGGGAGTTCTTCAGATTTGTACTCGGTATAACATAGATATGGATCGTTATGCTCCTCAGATCCCCTCTGGGGTTAATATATATGCCCATCAACCGCCTGAAGGTTATTGCACAGTTTTCAGGGACCAGCTCGCGTGCGGTCTAAGGGTCCCCTTTTGTCCAGCCTTCTTGGCGGTGCTTCGCCATTATCATCTGGGAACCGCCCAGATCGCCCCTAACGGCGTTAGGGCTATAGTTGGGACGGCGATCTGGTGCCGTTTAATGGATATTCCGTTCAGCGTTGACCTGTTCCGGACTTTTTATCAGGTCAAGAAGGTCCGGAATCACAGCGGATGGTACTATTTTCCTAGGAGAAATGATCATCGACGGGGGATCCCCATGTTGTCCGCCGGAAAGACTTCGATCCATGACTGGAAGAGTCATTTTTTCTTTGTTCGTCACGTGGGACAGCTCGATCTGGGTCAATGGAATTATTACCCACTCCCTTCCGATCCTTGTCCCACTACAGTGCCGGAAGCCTTGTTGCAAGACATTGCAGGCGGCGGCGTACTTCTCAACTTTGAGTACTGGTCGGATGAGCTGTTGGAGGCTGCTCGTCTTTCAGATTCTGGGCCTCAGCCATATGTTCGTCTCAACACTGCCGAGTATAATCATTGTAGGGTCTCCTTTTTATGTTTGCTGTATCCTCACTTCATTATTGTTTGCTAACACTTGTCTTCGCAGTGGCCGACCTAGTTGACATCTTTGACGCGGTGATTCCCGAAGATGAAGAAGTTGAACAAGAGCAGCAACAGGATCAGCCACAAGATGAGCTCGTGAATCCCGGGGCCGAACAGATCCGGATCGTGAAACCGAGAACACCGGGGGCAATGTAGAGCATAACAGGACTCATGATCGGGGCCGCGTCGGGAGCCGGTCTTTCATACTCGACAGGCGAAGGTGCAGAGGATGACTTGGTCGTCCCGGAAAGAATGGATTCCGGGTCTCAGCGACGATCCGGTCGTCGCTCGAAAGAGACCCAGATCTGTGCCGGGTACTTCTGAAGGGGACTCAGGCTCTTCGGCAGAGTTCATTGCCGACCTGTCCGACAATGCCCTGGCTTCCTTTGTAAGTTGTTACTTCTTTTGTTATGTTCCCCATTTTCCCTTGAGACCCTTTTTGTCTATATTTTTATACACACATTTTTTTTTTAGGTCGTCAAGGCAGGCCAAGAAGTGCTCCAACGTCTGACTGACTTTTCTGCACAGAAGACTTCTCTGGAAAAAAGGGTCGCCGAAGTCTCCGCCAGCCGAGCCCAGTATAAAGATACAGCTGCTGCAAGAGCTACTCAGATCGCAGATCTGGAAGCCGAGGTGAAGAATCAGCAGGCCGAGCTGGACAAACTAAGGGCCTCCCTTGCTGTCGAGAAAGAGGCATCCGAGAACCTCCAAGGTGAGAACGAGAGGCTGACGGCTTTGCATAATGAACTCCGAACTTCCCCGCTCGCTCGGCGGTCCAGAGTACAAGAACTCTTCTCATTTCACCGGCGCTCCGAAGATCCTTCTTGGACATATCTTGAGTTACGGATACACTCGGGGGTCTCCCAAGCTAAAGAGAAGTACCGATCCGGTCGTTGCCGACCTACCCCATGGGAGGATGTTCAAAGAAGGTTGCAAGGAACTATACGAAGCACAGCTCAGAGAGTTCCAAGCTGGCGAAGACTTGGTGGCTAAGTATGGTCGCCGATCTGCCCGTCAGGCAGGGAGTTCTTCGGGTCAAGGCTCCGATCAGCGAACAGATCCTTAGCTCTTCTTACTTCTACATTTCTTTGCGGTTTTTTTTTTTTTTTTTTTTTTTAACTGTGGTTTATTATATACTTTCTCTTGTGACGAGGTCTGTGCTTATTTCAGCGCACAGGCTTGCTCGGAGGATTTGTACTTCATACTTTGTTTTAATTCAGTGCGCACAGGCTTGTTATTTTTCCTTTTCCATCTTTACTTAGCCCCCTAAGACCATCATTTCGTAGTTTACTGAGAAACGATGGTCTTTGGCTCGTCTGTAAGCGCTGATCGTCTGTCCTGCCGACTTTGAAAGTTAACGTAGCTCGTACTATGCGGATTATCAGAGATTGACCTGTGGTTCAGATCTATCTAAGACTGACCCGCGGTTCGTTTTTTTTTTTATTTTATTTTTTACGAACCGTTTTCTGAGACCGACCTGCGGTTCAGATCTTGAACTGAATCCGACCTGCGGATCAGCTATTCACCTGTCTGTCCTACAGACATCGTGATTCGTTTTTTATGAACCGTTTTCTGAGACCGACCTGCGGTTCAGATCTTGAGCTGAGTCCGACCTGCGGATCAGCTATTCATCTGTCTGTCCTGCAGACTTATCGTGGTTCGTTTTTTACGAACCGTTTTCTGAGACCGACCTGCGGTTCAGTTTTTGAGCTGAGTCCGACCTGCGGATCAGCTATTCATCTGTCTGTCCTGCAGACTTATCGTGGTTCGTTTTTTACGAACCGTTTTCTGAGACCGACCTGCGGTTCAGATCTTGAGCTGACCCCGATCTGCGGATCAGCTCTTCATCTGTCTGTCCTGCAGACTTATCGTTGTTTTTGCAAACTTCGTTGAATTCGACCTGCCTTTTATTCTCGGTAATCATACATAGCAAACAAAGAGAATGATTCATTCAGTGCTTAAATTAAAGATTTGTTCGAAATAAAACAGCAAACATGTCTGACTGGGTCTTATACATAAAATTTTCTCAAGTTAGAGGCATTCCAGCTGCGCGGTACTGTTCTTCCACTTGCATCAGCCAATTGATAAGCTCCTTTACCATGTACTTTAACCACTTTGTATGGTCCTTCCCAGTTAGGGTCCAACTTCCCTTGTGGCAATTGCCTGCTCACTTCGTTCTTTCTGAGTACCAGGTCCCCTTCCTTGAAATAGTTATGCTTGACACGTGAGTTGTAGTACTGGGAAACTCTCTGCTTATACTTGGCCATCCTTATGAATGCGACATCGCGAGTCTCTTCCAAGTCATCTTTTGAGTGTCTTAATTCGGAGAGCTGCTGTTCTTCGAATAAAGAGACGTTCTGGGTGATGTTAGGCCGATCTCGGCCGGAATAACTGCTTCGCATCCAAACGTGAGACTGAACGGAGTCTCTCCCGTGGCCGAATTGGGCGTTGTTCGATAGGCCCATAAGATGTTGGGCAAATGTTCTGTCCAGCTTTCCTTTTCCTCTTCCAAACGCTTCTTCAAACCGTTCTTAATCTGTCGGTTGGTCTGTTCCACCTGCCCATTAGCCTGGGGATACCCCACTGAGGTGAAATGTTGAGTGATATTCAGCTCTGCACACCATTCTCGAACAGCTCTGTCTTCAAACTGGGTTCCATTATCTGACACCAGAGTCTTGGGTACACCATACCTGCACACAATGTTCTTCCATAGAAATTTTCGGATCTGCTTCCCTGTTATGGTGGCCAGTGGTTCGGCCTCTACCCACTTGGTGAAGTAGTCAATAGCCACAATCAAGAATCTAACACTTCCTAGGGCTTTTGGGAGTGGCCCCACTAGATCTACCCCCCACTGGTCAAAGGGCCACGGGGATACCATCGGGACCATATCTTGTGTCGGCCGATGTGACAAGTTATCATGGACCTGGCATGATCTGCATTTTTCCACCAACTGCTTAGCGTCTTCAAACATTGTAGGCAAAAAATAACCGAACAGCCTGCATTTTCTTGAAAGTGTACGAGCCCCCGGGTGGTTCCCACAGATTCCTAGGTGTATTTCTCGTAGTAGATAATTCCCTTCTTCCTTGGTCACACATCGCAGCCAAGGGGATATATAAGATTTTCGATAAAGCACTCCGTCGAACAGTGAGTAACGAACTGCCATGAGCTTTACTTTTCTGGCTTGTACTTTATCTTGTGGCAGAACAGCGTCCTTGAGGTATGATACAATTGGATCCATCCATGTGTTAACTTGTGTGATCGGTTGAACAACCCTCTGTTCATAGCTCTTCTCCTTCAATAATTCTACTAACACTTTTTTGTCAGAGAGGAAGTTTGAAGCCAACTTTGACAAAGCATCTGCTCTTCTCGTTCTCGACCTCAGGTATCGTGCGATGTTTACTTTTCGGAATTTCTCCAAAAATGTCTTAGTTGCGGCCGGTACTTTTTCATTGGTTCTTCTTTGGCTTCATACACACCATTTATGTGACTTACCACAAGTTGCGAATCGCTCGTATATCCGTAGGTCTTCAGCTCCAAGTCGGCTGGCTAAGTTCAACCCTGTGATCAAAGCCTCATATTCCGCTTCATTATTTGTAGCCTTAAAAGCAAATCTGAGGGCATAAGGGAACTCTTCCCCATTTGGACTAACCAGCAGGAGACCTGCCCCTGCACCGTCTTTGTTTGAAGCCCCATCGACGTACAGCTTCCATTGGCTATTGCTTTGTGTCCGCTGTTCTTCGGATTGAAGTGAGACTCCTTCGACCAGGAAATCAGCCAGCGCTTGTGCCTTGATCGCAGCTCTTGGTCGGTAATCGATGTCGTACTCCGCCAGCTCGACAACCCATTTAGCTAATCTTCCTGAGGTCTCAGGTCGGCTTAATATTTGCCTTAGTGGTTGATCAGTGATCACAGTGATATGGTGAGCTTGAAAATAGGGTCTCAATTTCCTTGAGGCATGCACCAAGGCTAAAGCCAACTTTTCTACATTTGAATACCTAACTTCCGGCCCATGCAACGCTTTACTTACGTAGAAAACTGGTATCTGCACACCGTTCTGCTCCTTAACCAGCACTGAGCTAACTGCTTCTTCGCACACAGCGAGATACACGAACAACGAATCTCCCTCGCGAGGGGCTGTCAAGGCAGGAAGGTCAGCTACATACTCCTTCAACTCCTCAAAGGCCTTTTGGCATTGTTCGTCCCAGTGGAAAGGACTGGCTCTCCTCAAAACTTTAAAGAACGGTAAAGCACGCTGCGCTGACCTTGATAAAAATCTGTTCAAAGCTGCAATCCGGCCGGTCAAACGCTGCACTTCTTTCACGTTTTTGGGTGGAATCATGGTTCTCAAGATATCAATTTTGTCTGGATTTGCTCTGATCCCGTCCCTAGAAATCATATACCCTAAGAATTTTCCTGATCTAACTCCGAATGTGCACTTCTTAGGGTTGAGTTTCATCTGAGTCCTTTTTAACACTTCAAAAACTTCTTGGGTATCCCTTAAAAATTGGTCAATCGATCTGCTCTTTATCAGCAGATCGTCGACGTAGACCTCCATGCATCTTCCTATTTGATCAGTAAAGACTGCATTAACAGCCCTCTGGTATGTTGCACCTGCGTTCTTGAGTCCAAAGGGCATGGTAGTGTAGCAATAGGTTCCAAATTCCGTCACAAAAGCAGTCTTTTCCGCATCCTCTGGGTGCATCATGATCTGGTGATAACCCTTATACGCATCTAGAAACGCGAACACCTCATAGCCCATTGTTGAGTCCACTAAACGATCTATCTTGGGCAAAGGATAGCAGTCCTTTGGACATGCCTTGTTCAAGTCCGTAAAGTCTACACACATTCTCCAGTTCCCATCCGGCTTTTTGACTAGCACTGGGTTAGCTAGCCATTCGGGGTAAATGACTTCCCTAATTATGTTTGCACTTAATAGCTTTTCCACCTCTTGCTTTATGGCTGCGATACGATCAGGGGCGAAGTGTCTCTTCTTTTGACGAACAGGCCTCCTGTTCGGATCAAGCTTCAAATGATGCACAGCTATATCAGGAGACAATCCTGGCATATCTTCAGCCTTCCATGCGAACACATCTCTGAACTTTACCAGGGTGTCTACCAAGGCTTCTTTGTATGGAGAGGGAATCCAGGACCTAATGTTTACTGTCGCTTCGTCTTGTTCATCCCAAAGCCGAACAGCCTGTGTTCGGTCTTCTGACGACCAGCTATCTTGATCTTCGGGCAGCAGCTCCTCAACCCTAACCTGTTGTACCATCCTGCCGTTGATCGTTGCGGCATAACAGCTCCTGGCTGTCTCTGTATCTCCTTTGACCTCTACTGTTCCCTCGGCTGTTGGGATCTTCATACTAATGTGTGCTGGGGAAATTACAGCCCGGAGATCGATAAGGGCTGGTCTTCCTAAGATAACATTGTATGCTGAAGGTGCCCTTACCACCACATAATCTACCATCAGGGTCCTGCCCTTTCTTCCTTCACTAAAGGTGGTGGGCAACGTGATGACCCCCAGCGGGTGAACTGGTGGTCCTGCGAATCCGAACAGCGGGGTTGAGACTGGGGTCAGATCAGCGTCTTTGAGCTGCATTGCTCTGAAAGCGCTGTAATAAAGGACACTTACAGCACTGCCGGTATCCACACAGATCCTCTTCGTCAAATTTTTGTTGATAACCGCCTCAACCACCAAACCTTCATTATTAACGACCAGGGGTAGTGAATCCCTTGGTCCGTACACTACTTCTCCTGACATTCTTGGTCTCTTCACTGTGGACGAACTTCTCCCGCTCTGTTCTTCTGCCACTTTGGGGCTGTTCGGCCCTCCCAGGATAGTGTTGATAGTATTTACCGGGCGGTTATCGATGTGGGCATCTCGATCAGGGGAATGATCCCTTCGCTCCCTACTGCCATCTCCTCGATGGTCTCTTCGATAGCCATTTCGCTCCCTGTCCCCATAATTGTGGCGCTTGAATTCACGCCGTCCCTTGGGATCAGCGTTGTGTGACCGATCTACGACCTCATCAAGCTTCCCTTCCATTATCGCTGCATCTATGTCCCGCATTAGATCTCTGCATTTTTCTGATTCATGCCCTATATCCTGATGATATTTGCAATATTTGCTAGAGTTTCTGTTTTCCCGAGGTCCCCTCAGAGGTGGTGGTATTTTTGCTATTCCTTTCCGCTGCATAATGGCCAGAATCTGTTCACGAGGCCGGTTCAAAGGAATGAAATCTCTGTCCTGCAGAGCTCCCCTCTTTCCTAACCGTTCTGCAATAGGTGATTTCACTCGGTCCCATACGGACTTTCCTTTTCGATCTGACCGCTCCTCAGACTTGTTCTTCTTGTTGTCACCTCTCTCCATTTCTCTTTTCAATCTGTTAGCTTCCTCACCTTGACAGTGCTTGTAAGCTATGTCCAGACACTCCTCCATTGTTTGTGGAAGTTTGCTGTTGAGTTTAGCATGCAATCTCCCTTCACGTAGTCCTGCTACGAATGAGGTAACTAGCAGCTGATCGTCTGCATCAAGTACTTGTGCGGCCTCTTCATTAAAACGTTTTATAAAACGCAATATTGTCTCATCGTGTCTCTCGCTTCAAAGTGAGAAGATGCGTCTTGTTTCTTACAAAGGGCCGAGCTGCAATAAAAGCGTGTACAAACTTCCTGGTCAGAGTTCCAAAATCAGAGATAGATCTAGGGGGAATCTTGTTGAACCATTCTCTTGCCCTCCCCGTTAACAGTGCTGGGAAAGCCTTGCATTTCATCTCATCAGAAGCGTTGTACAAGTTCATGTGAGAAATGTATTGGTGCATGTGATCATAAGGATCCTTGGATCCATCGTATGCATTAATCTTGGGAATCTTGAACCCCTCTGGCCGGGGATAGCTGTCTATGTCCGAAGTAAATGGGGACGCACAGATTAGCTCTCCTGACCGCCGACCAAGTAAATTGTCCAGTTCGTCCTTGGCCGTCTCCTTATGCCGAGCCTGTTCGGTATGAGCACTGGATTCGATCAGCTCTGGCTGTTTCTGAGTTTGTGTGCGAGCCAGGGCATCTCCTTCTGGGGCCTCCTGAGGACCCCGTCCCTTCAAGATCTCTTCGAAAATGGCTTTGACGGTAGCATCGTCTAGATTCTTCAAAGACTCTACCAATGCCTGATTGGGGAGGTCTTGAAGCGTGCGATTATCACCTGTAGCATCTGCATTTCCCTGGTCGTCTCCTTGCAAGACTGAGTTCGTCCTTTCCTGTTGTGGATCTGCCGCTTTTTTTCCGGCGTTCTTTGGTGGTGCCATGGCAAAACAGGGTCTCTAAAGTACTAACAGTAAAAGGCCCTCCTTCTAGCGCCAATTGATGGTGGTACTACCTACCAGAATGTGAAACGGGTTGATCCTTTTAGTGATAGTACCTAAGGACTGCTAAAAAGCCTAGACACCGAACTGAGAAATGGGTGGATCGTCTGAAGATTTGGGCCGGACTCTCAATTAGTTGAGAGTTGCCTACGTATCCAAGAATATCCTGGAATCAAGCCCGGTCGTAGTTCTAACCTAGGGGTATTTATAGGACACGCCCTAACCCTAATTTCCTAATGGTTCTAGGCGTTACCCTTTATACCCTTATTGGGCCTTGCCACGTACTTACACGGACCCTGGGTAAGTGGGCCTAAGAAACCGGGCTGTTCGTCCGTACGGAGATTAGGCCGATCGCCCCCGAGAGACGCCGTGCGGCCTAATCGTGGTCTTCCTCGCCAATCCGGGGGGTATTTACTGCGGGGGTCTCGCCCCGACCACTACCGAACCGAGACGCAGTTCGCCTTATAGGGCACCTGCCCTAGACAGCCTTAAACACAAGGGTAAAGCTCCCAAAATGTGCCCGTAACAAGTGACACATGGCGCGAACCGGGTCGGGTATCATCAATCATCTATGTTTTAAGCCATATGTAATACTTACACAGACAACTGATTATAGGTTTTTTGTGTCAAAACAACGACAACAACAAAAAAAAAAGGTAGAAGCAACAACAAATTTTATATATGTACCTGATCAAACTGATATCAACACAAATAAAGTCGATGTCGTGTGCCAAATTCACTGTGAAGTGTTCACATATTCAACCCAAAAAAACAACGAAGAAAATTTAGGGAGAAAAAAATCGATTTCGTAAATTATGTGTGCAAAATCTGAATTCATAGTAAATCTTAAAAAACCAAAAAAAAAAAAAAAAAAAAAACAAAAAACAAAAAAAAAAAAAAAAAAAGAAAGAAAACACACAAGAAGAAACGCCGACCTGATAGGGCAGAAAGATTTGTGTGTGTCTTCGATATGATGATCTCCTTGATGATAAAACTGACAATCGCAACAAAATATTTCCCGCGAATGGGATTTGGCCAAAATTATTACTCCGGCTACTGGATTTTGCAGTTATCGGATTTAAGTTTTTTTTAAGACAAATTAAAATCGGACTGAATTCCTGTTCAAAAAATCGGATTGAATTCCTTCGATGTTACTCAAAAAATCAAATAAAATTATATATATATATATATATATATATATATATATATATATATATATATATATATATATTCCTTCAGTGTTTTTTATTTTCTTTAATTTAATAATATAGTATTTATTGTATCCAAAAAAAGGATCCGTATCATATTTTCAGGAAATTTTATTGACAAATTTTATAATACAACCGTTGTAGCAAGGTTGTACCAAGTGGCATACATTACAACCATTCATTTCTAACATCTCACACACGATAAAAGTGTATTATGTGAAAGAGAGTAAAAATGAGAGGCTCTAATGTATGCCACTTGCTGCAACCTTCTTACAACCGTTGCACCATAAAGTCTCTCAACTTTATTTGCTTTATTTTTTAAATTGTATCAATGCTGACCAAATTAAAATTGGTCACTAAGATTTTACCTTTTAATGATACAAAATTCAACCTCTCACTAAAACTACAAAAAATTTACGTTTGGTGACCGGAATCTCGTCCTGTCACTGATTTTTTGTCATTATATCTTCATTTTTTTGTAGTATATACTTACGTAACCTACTTATCAGTTTTTACTTTACTTGTTAACTAACCATGTTTAATTACTTACATATTTGATTTCTTGTCATGATTACTGTAACATCTTATGGACACAACCAGATATTCAAGGGTACAACGCCATGGTGAAACCACACGTGGAGTCCATGGTGCAATGTGGCCGTATGACTAACCAGCATCCCACGTGACACATAAGATTCAACAAAGCGCGATTTCAATATATAACTAAGACCTGCAAAAAAAAAAAGATTGAAAAGGAGTCAATAAAAGAGTGCAATCCCAAAAATAGCATCTTATGTTTGTTGTAGTTTTGTTATGTAATAAATGGGGTGTGAAGTCTATATCCTGCCAAAAGTATGAAGTTGTGTTTGAGGTTCATTGTTTGAGCACGTTGTTGGATAGACCCCCTTGAAATAACATAATTTGAAGAATTGGTAGTAATATGTTTCATTAGTCTTAATGACCTCAAACCATTTCTTGTCATGATATACATTCTATCCTTGTCTTTTTTACCACATTTTCACCCATTTTCCTACCTTTTCGGGCTATTCTCAAATACCATCCCATTCAATGTCCTTAAGATTTATGTGGCGCATGTTATCTTGGTGATTGGTATGAGATAATATACAAGCATATAGTAGGGCAGTTTCATTGGAATGAGCTTAAGAGATTAACCACCTTACAAATATGAGTGTTGAGTGATTGTATCTCGCGAGGGTCTACTTGCATGTTGTTCTTAGTGAAAGACATTGGTCAATTTAAGTGTGGTATAATGGAACGATTATAGTAGAATATACCAATGCCCATTTATTTTGCATCATATTTGAGGATGTTTTATGCGTGTTCTAAGTGCTTCATCTTGTGTTGGTATTTTGACTTGCTTGAGGACACGCAAGGTTTAAACTTGCAAGAGTTTGATGAGTCCACCAAAATAATCATTATTGGTCTAGTTTGGCTTGTTTTGGTGCTCTATTTTATGACCCTATAGGATAAATTTCTTCTTTTGGACTAGCTTACTGTTGTGGCTTTGATAATACGAATGTATGTTGAATATGAGTTATAAGGTGTTGAAAGGTCCAAAAGATGTCAAAGTTTCATGAAGGCAAGCAGAATCACACCCAGGTGACAGCAAATCATAAGTGTGACGCACTTATGAAGCACATGCAATCCAAACATAGCTTTGTCATTCTTGGCCTTTGTTGATGACGAATGATGCATATATTGGAGAGAGAGAGGCTTACACACATGTTTTCCTATCTTTTTGGGTGTTTGATATTTTCTTGGGTTAATTATATTTTTTAATAAGGAAACATCTTGTATTGTGTAATTATCCCTTTTATATTCATCTTTTAAGTCGTGAAAACATTATTGACGTCTCCCATATGTTAATTTAGTTGAATTTTTCCTCTCATCATCATCATCTCCAATCTCCAAGAATATAGGTTTTAGGTGCTTAAAAATCAAGAACAAAGCTTTTTCAAGGTTGGATTATTTTATGCAAGGTTTATTTCTCTCTTCTTTATCTTTTTCTCTACTTAATTATTTTTCTTGTCAATGTATGATTTCAATGATCGAATCTTGGAATCATGATATAGAACATGAGTATATATCAGTTTCTATGATTAGGAGAAGCCCGAATATGAATATATGATGTGAAAAACCTTATATTTCCCATGTTTAATGAATTTGGGGCTTATAAATTGATTCTTGTGCGCTTTTCTTGTATGATTGTCGGAATTAATAGCCTGAGTGGGTGAGAATAACCACAAATTATGTTGAAAAATTATTCAATTAAATAGTGACAATTTAAGTACTATTTACTTAATACTTTATAAACCAATAATTAAGTCTAGGGGTTTATTGGAATCAAAGTTTAAAATTAAAAAAAAAAAACTAGATGGCATGAAATTATATGTCACTTTAAAGGATATAAATTCATTATTTATCGCAGGAAACCGGGTATAGTGTGAATTTAGGTACGATCACGAAAATAATTGAAAAGAATAATTTTGGGATAAAAATCAATAATTGCTTTTATAAGTGTAAAATTCATATCTTGGGGGAAAGATTGTTGGTAAGTCATATAGGTAATTCCATGGTGCCTCCAAAATCCTGGAAATGCTAATTGAAATTCATATATTCACGTTTAATATTTATATTTTATAATCATAACCTCCAAGAAACTGATTTTTCTAGCTAATTGAAATCAAGAATTGTTTGGTGATTGACTACAAGTCCTTGTTGGATCGACATCCTAAGTACTATGTGAGAAGCCGTGCACTTCTATAAATGAAATAGAAGACACAAAACGGAATCCTCCAAGCTTAATTTCTTTGCAATTGAGTTTTTATAATTTAATAGTTAACATCCACTAATATTAAGGCCAAGTAAAAGATAAATTTGGGCTATTCATTTGTGTTTAGGTGGGGGTACGGGGAATTTTTTTTTTCAAGCTGTTTCAGAGGTTGGAATTTTTTTTGAGGTTAAACTTTACATGAGGAGCCGAAAAGAGGTTATGCTCATGTATACGTACGGGGTAGGAGATTCACGGGTTTATTATGTGATGGAATGGACAATTTCACGGATATAATGCCAGAAAATTGTATCTACGGGGCGAATCCCATTATGCCCGGGGCGAGGGTGTCTTCCCGGGTGTAATAAGCACGGGAATTCTGTTTCACAGAGGTATACATACGGGGCGAGTCAATTTTCTATGGAAATCCCTTATGTCCGGGGTGAGGGTAGTTTCCCGGCCATACTAGGCCCGGAAATTATGTTTCTCGGGTGTATTACATCCGGGGTGAGGGTAGTTTCATTCAGGTTCATTGTTATTGGTGGTGAACATAATTAAACACCCACCAATAACCAATTACACGGTTCAACCATTCTTCACCTTCTTCACCACTCCTTCTTCCCCTTCTTCATATGTACATCATCAAATCAGATTTAATATTATCAAATTGGATAGTTTGGGAAGGAGAAATGTATCAACGGATCGAAAACCTTATTTTACGAAAAAATGAGTACATCATTTTACTATATTTGTTGTTTTTTTAATTCTGAATGTTTATATATTACAATTATTGATATTATGATGTATGTTTTATAATTTTTTTTACTATATATTAATTGTAATGGAAAAAAACCTAAAAAGGTTAATGATAGTTGAAATTTTTTTTTAAAAAAATTTGTGTGGTTGGTTGAGACTATTAGTTTAAAATAATTACACACTAATATAATTTGCGTAAATTTGTGTTTAAATTGTAAGTGTACATACTTAGTATGACAATGCTCATAACAATTTTATCCCCGATTATCGTTATTTTTATATTACATAGGTGTAGCTCCATGATTAACTATTTTGTTTGCTTATGTATGTTATACAACGTAGTTTAAATTTATTGTAGTTTATATTCTTTGTTTAAAACTTATAGTATAATGATTGTTATTGTAATAGATGTGACACATATCAATACAATAAAATGTAATAGAAGACTTGGAAAAATGAACGCCACAACTAATATAAATACGGCGCATTCCATGGTATGTCTCGACTTGATGAGGTTCTTAGAAATTGCATGCTTCCTTAGGGTGTTTTCGATTCTTTCTGATTAGCAGTGTCAGCCTAATCCCGAGGCATTGTATTGGGGCTCCTTATATAGCGTAGCTCGTAGAAAATTTCATTAGGTCCGCACAATAGAGCATCCTTTCCTATTCTCAACAGCTTGGTAAAGCCTCGGCCGGAAGTGAGGCATCCCGTTAGATAAAAAAAATAAAGTTTTGTTCTGCTGGCTCTGTCTAGCATTTGTTCTTCATCATCATGATGTAAATACATATAACACGTCATGATGATTAATGTATTACGGCGCTACGCCACAACCGAACTTTTCAATAATATATCATACCAATAATGCAATTATAAAGTATTTTACCAAAGAATCAAAAAAGCAATCTCTATATATAATATTACCTATATAGTATTTTACCAAAAAATCTACAAAGCAATCTCTATTGTATACGTAAACATAACACACGCATCTATATATATAATATAATATAATATAATTGAAACTATATATCTAGTTCCATTTATTATTTTTATAGTCAACTGTATACTGACGTGACTCATTTAAATTTTCATAGATAACAACAAGATGAGAATTCTTTTTAGCTTCAATGGAGATTGGGTTGAACCTGTTAAAAGAGGAAGAAATTGGTCTTACATCAATGGAACCGGTTTTTGTATGCGTGTGCCGCAAGATATCTTATTCATGCAATTCCGGGACAAGTTGTATGAAACACTAGACATTGAACAACATCAATATAAATTGACTGTTAAAGCGTTGTACACGGGTGAGGGGCGAACGGGGATGCCACCGATTGAGATTAGAAACGATGATTCACTTGAAGTATACATTGATTCTGTTTTGTCTCGGTCCCAAGTTATATTGTGCGTTAATGCTGAAACCTTATTCGTTAACAATCAGCCGATACTCATTAACGATAATCAGGCATACACAAGAGTTGATAATATGGATGTAAACGAAAATAACGAGGATAGAATTGATTTGAATGTTGGAGTTGTTGAGCTGGATGATGATTCTAGCGAAGATTTCAATTCAAATGCTGGGTTAAGCGACTCTAAAATTGGGTCGGGATCAGACCATGATGAATATCTGACAGAATGTGCCCAAACTAACATGCCAGAGTCGAGTGTCGGTCGTACGTCATACATACCTGAGCAACAAATCGATCACGCAGTACCTATACCAAACACCGAAACAAATGTTAAACACACAAGTAAGATGTTTGGTATGAATGTTCCAACATCATAGGGTGGGGCTTATCCAACAACATCACACGGCCTTCTAAACTTCACAAGTCAGATGTTTGGTAGTATGATTGTTCCAACACCACAGGGTGGTGCTTATCCAACAACATCACACAGCTTCCCGAACTTCACAAATCAACAGTTTGGTAGTATGAATGTTCCAACATCATATTGTGGGGCTTACCCAACAACATCACACGGCTTCCTGAACTTCGTAAATCAACAATTTGGTAGTATGAATGTTCCAACATCACATGGTGGGGCTTACCCAACAACACCACATGGCTTCCCGAACTTCATAGAGCATGGAACCAATATGCATGGTACTTCAGTAACAAACTTATTCAACACCCCTCTTCAACCTTATGCTACAGCTGAACAAACATTCACTCAGGGCATGAGCTCACGTTCCGAAGCGGCAAATTACAGAGATGATCTTCCACACTTTGTCATACCCCCGTGTCCTTCTACTGGGACGTTAGATGAACCATAGATGAAGAGTTGTTCATTGGTAAGGAGTTTGCCACAAAGGAAGATATGAAATTCGCAACGAACGTTCATGCATTGAAAAACAATTATCAATGGAAAGTGGGTAGATATGATAAATCCACACTGTATCTCGCTTGTAATACTTCCAACGAATGCAATTGGAGAGTGAGGGGTGTTTTGGTACCAGAAAAAAATATCTAGATAATAAGCATTTATGTTGAAAAGCATACTTGCGGACTATCGAGTCTCGTACCTGGGAGCCGTAATGCCAAACCTAATGTTATAGGTCGACTTATCAAGAATAATATCATAAAGTGTGGAAAGCGTCTCACAGAAAAGACCGTCCAAATCAAGGTGAATGATTTATACGGCGTTGTTCTTAATTATCAACAAGCATATAGATGTAAACAGAAAATGGTGCTTGAGCTGGGCCACTCACCGGAAGATTCATTCAATATCTTACCTAAGTACTTCTATATGTTGAAAAAGTCGAATCCCGATACCCGGACACACGTGGAGCAGGATGAGTATGGTAGGTTCAAGTATGCTTTTATGGCTTTGGGGGCTAGTCTTGTAGGTTGGAGGCACTGCAGGCCTATATTATGTGTGGACGGTACACATTGAATAGCTTTTACGGTGGTAAATTGCTTGTGGCTATTGGAGTAGATGCAGGTGACCACCTGTTTCCAGTAGCGGTTGCTGCTGTTGATGGAGAAAAATGTTAGGAAATCTACGCGGGAACGCAGCGGAATTCAAAAATTTGATTTCCTTTTCCCCAAGATCGACTTCGTTTAAGCAATAAACGAATAAGATAAAGACGTCGGTTACCTTGGTTGATCTAAAAGATCGACGCTTTGACCGTCTAAGGAGAGTAGTTCAGCATGGAGCCGCCCAAGTGTTCGGCCTCTACCGCTATTCCACACGAACAGCCCGCCGGAATCCCACCATGGATTGCTATCGGAAAACCCCGGTTGCTAGACCGGACTTTTTCCTCCCTCACAAACTCACTATAGGAAGCCCCCTCTTTCTTACACAAGAACTATGAGTTCTTGCAATTTTTCACAAGAACAATTGCTCTTGGAAGAATGGTGTACTAAAGAGCTTGGCAAGCCCTCTTATTTATACTAGAGAGGGGCGCCCAAGAGGCTTGTAGGAGGGGAAAACCTTTTTCCAATAAAAATAAGGAAAAACAATTAATGTGATTGATTTATCTCTTTTAATTTAATATCTTATATTAAATGAATCCATAATTTATAATTCTCCAATATCTTATATTGAATGTAAATTATATTATTACCATAAATCTATTTTCTCGTAATCAATTAATATCACATATTAATATTATGGTAATCTTATTAATTAAATTGCACAATCCAAGTGTGTCATACACACAATGAATGTGGCGCCCAAAGTTTCCATAAATTGGATTATGGAAAATTCTTTAATTAATATAATGTTATGATTAATTAATTTGCAAAATCCATATATATATCATATGTACACATTTCGAATTTTACACATGTATCAATATACATATTTAATTAATCATCATAATTAATATCTTGTATTATATTTATTCATAATAAATAAATACCACCATATTAATTTACCACTATAACCTTTATAGTCTCGAGATAAACTTTCCTTATTTGGTTATCATCTATAACCACATTTTAATCCGGCTGGATATTCATATGTGTGTGACCCGATAGGCTTCCGAATATGTTGGCCGTAGACACAAAGCGCAAATTACGAAAATGCCCTTCATGCCTAACGATTACGGGATAGCGTCTAGCAACACACCGTGACCCCCAATCATCGGAAGAGTCAAATGCAATGACTACTACCTTTCATGTGAAACAGTTACCGTGTAACTTACAATCCTATCGCTGTAATAATATCCATACGGTCGTTAGTCGAGTGTCAAAACATCAACGACCGTATCTTATAATCTGGATATCATGCTCTCTCGAAGTAACTCGTTTACTCACACTTTGCAAAGATTCACGAGAGTAAGACATTCCTTATAAGAAGGCCATTTCGGATATTCGATCCCAATCATAGGATACGCGATTCCCGGACAACCAATCATGTATACTCCGCATGCTTCAGTATCACACCCAATCACTACCGCATGATCGCCCCGTGGCTAGGGGAAACCTCAATAGTGTCAAAGTATGACAATCCACACCGTGATGCCATGAAGACTCCGGTCAAAAGGATAATTACACAACCGTCACATAGTATGACACTTATCCGTGTAAGTGGGTCAGTCTAACGTACGCATTCTCTAATACACGTCCACGTACAGTCCAAGTGTCTCTACACTTCGATAGACGAGATCTATCCCTGCCCTAAAGACAGAAGACATCTAATACGTGCTAGTCTGTTTATACTATCAATGTCCTGTTTAATAGTACATCAGCCTAGAGACATTTAAGTATCAAACTTATTAAAGTGATTAGAGATCTCATCAACCATAATCGCCTATCATGGTTTCTCTACCACAGTTTAATACTAAGGACGTTATCATATAACAATTCATAATTGGTTCTTTAAAAGAACATAAATATGACAACATAAAAGCCACTTAATATATGTATAAACATAAAGAAATAGTAGAAATGATCCGACCCGGTCGGATCCGGTCCAACCCGATTGGGTTTAGGACACTATTCCAACAATCTCCCACTTGGCCTAAAACCAATCACTAGCACACACAAGACCAAGTTGAAACACAAGAATCTCATCCAATACTCGCAACCAGCCCTAACCATAAACGGATCGCTATCCATGGGGACTCAGACTATCTTCAATCATGTTCGAATTGACCAAGTCAAAGGAACTGCCTCAACACACACACGAATCTTTGACGAGACCCTGGTCCTTGCTCCAAGCAATGAATCCACTTACTATATCAGCTATATAGAAAGAGTGGAAGAACCATACAAGGTTCAGGAATGAACCTCCTAGATCCATGTACTGCTCCCGCTGCGCCTCCAAGGCACTACTGTGTTTTGGCCTCGTTGTAGATTTTACAGCGGCCCATAAGCTAGAACATTTCTAGCTCACTGTATCACTTTAAATAAAGTGACTGCAAACCCAGACCGTAGCTCCCACTCGCCTTCATAAGACTTAGGATATATGTATGTATATCTACGTTTATATAATTCCAAGTTTCAATAAACTAAGAACTTTCCTTAACTTGTTTAAGGATATTCTCGACGTTTGCTAGAATTACTTTCATACTTGCTCATGACTATTCATGGAGTGTGAACCTCTAGCATAACTTTTATGATGGTTCCAATTTCCGTAGAGAGGGAAACCTTTCATAAGTATCATCCTTTTACCTCATCTTTGGGACTAACGTCCTAAGATAGATAGATCTTGAGAACACGGGCTAGCAAGTGTCTCCTATCGTGATCTATGTAGGTAAACTATAATCTAACAAAGAGCTAAATCTATCGCTATAGATTCTTATTTCCAAGAACTCGCTAATCCAAGTGCTTTCGTAAAGACCCCGAACTACCAAACATTAATTGATCGTGACATGGGGTGATAATTCCTGAGAGAGATTTAATACCTTCCTCAAAAATCGTAACACACTCCCACTATCCCTCTTGCACATTGGGCATATCCTTATTTTGACTAAATCAAACTCCTTTGATTATCAAACAAAGAGATCGTCTAGAGAAACTTGTTTGAGTCCATAAATGGACCTCGTGGGATCACATATCATGTTATAGTCTATGAGCATTGAGCTGTCTGCCCATCGTCTTCAACACTATCATATAGCCATGATACGAAGTTATAATAAGCATAGTCTGAATAGAACCGGGCTCAGTCTTACAGGGACATTCCCTGTAGGTAGGACAAACTAGGTTCACAACCTGGTTGTCACTGATGGAATCCAATTCAGATATTATGGCTCCTGGCCATATCTCTCAATCTTGCCTTTTAAACGTTCTTTCATAAGTCATGAGATATTCATTCTTCAAGATGAACATACCAACAGCTGTTCGGAGGATTTTGCATCACTAAACAAAAATAATTTATAAAACCCTAACCTCTATGCAAACTAACTCCTAACCGACCGAATATCGGGTAATTGCTAGTAAAGCGTAATGAGTAAGGGGTCGATCCACAGGGAATTGGGCTGTTGAATCTAATTTTATTAATTCCTCTAAATTATCACTCAAGAAAACAAATAAAGGAAAAACAAACATAGAACAAATAAGATAAATCTAAGCTAAGAACAATAAAAACGACCTAAGCTAAAAATACATGGGATCAAACAGAATACAAACTAAGTGATCTCAATCCTAGTTCATCTCATGATTTTAATTCAAATTGTGGTTTCACCTTTACACGAGATACAAATTCCTAATCTCTTAGTGAATCCGTTTCTCAAGCTATGAATTCCTAATTCCTTAGTGAATTCAATTATCGATCTCTCCTCTTCCGAATGTTGAGACCAATATTCCATACAAAACGAAGGTGTAGATTCAAGTTAACTCTCGTATTTTAGAATCTAACAACCTAGATAATTAACCGATTAACTTGTCACGAATTAACGATTAAAGATCCTATCTTTCTATGGTGATCTAGCCTAACAACGATTCTCATCGGCGTTAGACAACGATTAGTAAACAATCTCTCGATATAGTTCACACAATAGCATCATAATCATACAAGGATACAAAATAAATTAAAGATCATAAAAATAAACTAGAGATTGAATAAATTAAAAAGAGATTAAACTCACATAGTTCATACAAGGGTTGATCTTCAAGCATCAACGATGAAAAAAAAAACGAGAAAAAAAAACATCCTAATCTAACCCGGATCACCCGAGCACAAGGCTCGGGTGATCGGCCTTGAAACCCCTCAGAAGTGCGGCTGCCTCTTTTTTTAGGTGAATGGTAGTGTGTTTTTTTTGTGGTGATGGAGGTGTGTATATATAATGGGAGGTGTATAAGGGAGGTATCATTTGGAAGGTGTATAAAGGAGGTAGCATTTGAGGGAGGTGTATAAGGGAGGTATCATTTGAGGGAGGTGAGAAGTTTGTTATGGAGGCTTGGGAGTAATGATGAGTTTGTTGGGGAGGCTTGGAGTGAGGTTTGGAGTTTGTTAGGAATCATTATTACACTCCACATGCACCATTTGATACAAAAAAAAAATATCCCGGTTCGTCCATTTTTTCCGCTGTTCGGAGAAAAAAAATCATAACTTGAGTTGTAGACCTCCGATTGACGTGATTCAAAATGCGTTGGAAAGCTCATTTCAGTATCTACAACTTTTATCAAGACCTCGTCCCCTGAAAATGCCTCTAAGTCGGGTCAAATTTCCATCGAAAACAGGTTACGGTAGAAGTGCGTTGGAAAATATTGATCCGTTGATCTCGTAAACTCGTGGCATCTTCTTCTCTTCCTCAAAAATCCATCTTTTAGGACTCAAAACATGTTGTTACATGGGATATTTTGAAAGCCTTAATCACCAAGTTTGTGGTAGAAAATATCCAAGATATTTTTCCTTGCAAGCTAAGCACATGGGGTGATCATTCAAGCCTTGGACGCCCGTCCACTTCCTCTCGGACGCCCGTCCGGTAAGTTTCGAACTCTCGATCCGACTTCGCTCCGGTGGACGCCGCTTCACTTCTTTGGACGCCATCCACCGAAGATCACAATCTTGATTTCTTTCCTTAATCTTCCAATCTTCCATAAATCTCTTTAGCTCTTTCCAACTTCGAATTTAGCTCTCTAAAATCATCTTTTCCATCATCAATGAGTATCTACAAGAGGATCAAACATACCAAAGCGTAACATAATTCCAAAATAATATAAATTCATCATTTAAGCACATAATTCGTTACGTTTTGCAATTTAACTCTTAAAAACATCATTTACTCAATATTTCAATATAACGCTCGATTTCTATGGAAAACATCCATATATGGGGGAAATTGATAGAAAATATATCGTTAAAAATCATACAATTTGACCCTAAACAATACCCCCACACTTAGCTTTTTGCTCGTCCCGAGCAAAACAAAACAATAACATAGCTCGAGATAAATAAACATCTTAGCAAATATAAAACATATTCAATAGTTTAGAGGTTCGCCCAAGTGTGTGTGCATAGCCATAATAAATTTCCACTAAATCCACACTTGAAATTGATTCAAGCAAAACTTGCTAATACCCCCTTCAACTAGAGACAAATGACACTTACAAGATGTACCCTAAAAAAACGTGATATATCCTGAAAAATATGATAGAATACATCTAGGACCTTTTCGACATACTCAGAGGATAATCCCTACAGCATATCTTTTAGTTTATACTAGGTATAAGATTAACGATAACCAAGTCTTTAATTAATTTTTTTTCTTTCACTTTTATACGCACATTAGAATGAGCTCTTTCCCGTCATAGTAGAATAGGATGTTTCGGGATAACACCCTACCTTACTCAAATCATAGGTTAGCTTCTTCTAACTGTCGTGAGCTTTTAGTCATCATAGTGGTATAG
Source organism: Gentiana straminea (assembly GCA_036785695.1). NCBI lineage: Eukaryota > Viridiplantae > Streptophyta > Magnoliopsida > Gentianales > Gentianaceae > Gentiana > Gentiana straminea. Next base: position 6,761,337 of record JAVUPR010000265.1, on the reverse strand, counting down.
GACATTTCGTGATAATGCCCTACCTCACTCCAATCATCGACTAGCTTTCGACACACCCATTTATTTATGTGATTACTTAGAGATTTCTGGCTAGCAGTGGTAAAAATTATTTTTTTTCTAATGACCACTGAGCATAACACCTCAAGTAAACAATTTATTCATTATTATTATTTTTTCAAAGACTTTAGTTACGTTTTACTTATCACATTCAAACCTTCGTATATTCACAAGATATCATACTGATCTAAACATAAACTATTATAAATCTCACGATATATACGTTAGCACTAAGTACACGACTTATAAGAAAATCAAAAATCACTAATCCAAAAAGGGTATAGCTTTATATTTTATAGCTCATCATTCACTATGGCATGTGAAAAATAGTGTTGGGTGAAACAACTAAATTTACTAAATATGCAAAATAACGCATCAATGATATAAAACTCAAATAAAGACATGCAATGCTCACTCGGGACAAAACAAAATTTTTTGAAAATTTAGCTCATTTTCGCATAGAATAAAGCAAATGAGTGTAGATACATATCGATCATTCCCCTCCCCCACACTTAGATTGCAACTTGTCCTCAAGTTGTACGTAAATAAAAATTTAGGGACTTAGCCGATTTGGTATTGATTCGAAGAGTGGTCAAGAGGACAACAAAGGTGATGTCATATGGAGTCCTTTTCCAAAGAACGACTTCCAAAGTAGCTTGACAAAAACAAATGAGGAATGGTACCGCACCACTTGAAAAACACAAACATCTCGGGGAACAAAGGGTTATACATGTAAAACACATGGAAAAGAAGTCATAGAGATTTTTTTCGATTAAGCTCATATAAGGATGGACATATACATGGAACATTACAAAACAAGAGGGCTAAGTGCAACTACATGAAAATATATTACAATGCAATCTACATGATATGCAATAATGATGGCATATGGAAAACCAACAAGAACCATCATGGAAAAAAACGAGGTAGTATTACGGAAACCGACAGTAACTACACTCTAAAAAGAATAAAAGGAAAAAAAAATAGAAAAACAAATGCAACTAGATGAAATGCACCTAAGTGATATGCATCTAAATGGTATGCAAAAATAACGGAAAATAAAAGAAAGAAAACTAGCCCATTTATTTGCAACGAAACATGTATGTAATAAACGTCTACCAAATAATGATAGTTTACGATAAACGACAGTACTATTCATTACATGCAGTGTAGACGCGCCTTAAGACTCGTCAAGAGGTGATAGCATTATGGAAAACCAACAAGTAGCTATACTAAACAAATATAACTCATAAGCCAAAGATGGTAGCAACGGAAAACCGACGTAGCTACCCATATGAGTTACAAAAATAAAAAGAAAGCACATAAGTCTTAACGCTCACAAGATTCATCACAACGATATGTAGCATACGGAAACCGACATTAGCTACTAAATAACACTAAGAACAGCTTATAGCATACGAGAACCGACATTAGCTATAACATGCATGGATGAATCATGTATATAAAAATAAATCAATTACTTAACATGGATTCGTAGATGGAAAGATGTAAACATGCACGTTCAGAACATCTACGTAAAAGAAATTAGCCACAGAAGCTCGTATGAAAGTATCCAAGTCAAATAAAGCATTAAAAATCAAGTTAAGAGAAATTATGGAACCTGGACGTGCGTCCAACAAGGAAGACGCTCGTTTGCCATGAAAACAGATCGGACGGGCGTTCAGTGAAGACAGACGCCCGTCTGGTTCTTGAAAATAGAACAGAACAGAGTTGATACTTTTTTTTGCACAGGACGGCCGTTCAACAATCCAGACGCTCGTTCACCTGCATGTTAGGGGCTGGACGAGCGTTCACTTACTTGGACGCCCGTCCAAGCATCGAATTTTGCAACGTAAGGCTGTAATGCAAAAACACAGCGATCATCAACCCAAACAAATCATACATCACAAAGAACCACATCAAATTTTAGCATAGAGCACACAAGGTTAAGATTAGATTACACTTCACGTTTCACAAATCGAGTAAAAAACTTTTTGCACATTCTTAACCCAACGGTCATCGAAACACGGCAAAAATAAAAACTCTCAATTTGTTTAACGCTACTTTTATTGAAAGAAAATAAATCGTAACAAAATAGAGAAATTAACTCAACTAAATTCAACAAAACACCGATTCCCCGGCAACGGCGCCATTTTGTTCGGAGGATTTTGCATCACTAAACAAAAATAATTTATAAAACCCTAACCTATATGCAAACTAACTCCTAACCGACCGAATATCGGGTAATTGCTAGTAAAGCGTAATGAGTAAGGGGTCGATCCACAGGGAATTGAGCTGTTGAATCTAATTTTATTAATTCCTCTAAATTATCACTCAAGAAAACAAATAAAGGAAAAACAAACATAGAACAAATAAGATAAATCTAAGCTAAGAACAATAAAAACGACCTAAGCTAAAAATACATGGGATCAAACAGAATACAAACTAAGTGATCTCAATCCTAGTTCATCTCATGATTTTAATTCAAATTGTGGTTTCACCTTTACACGAGATACAAATTCCTAATCTCTTAGTGAATCCGTTTCTCAAGCTATGAATTCCTAATTCCTTAGTGAATTCAATTATCGATCTCTCCTCTTCCGAATGTTGAGACCAATATTCCATACAAATCGAAGGTGTAGATTCAAGTTAACTCTCGTATTTTAGAATCTAACAACCTAGATAATTAACCGATTAACTTGTCACGAATTAACGATTAAAGATCCTATCTTTCTATGGTGATCTAGCCTAACAACGATTCTCATCGGCGTTAGACAACGATTAGTAAACAATCTCTCGATATAGTTCACACAATAGCATCATAATCATACAAGGATACAAAATAAATTAAAGATCATAAAAATAAACTAGAGATTGAATAAATTAAAAAGAGATTAAACTCACATAGTTCATACAAGGGTTGATCTTCAAGCATCAACGATGAAAAAAAAAACGAGAAAAAAAAACATCCTAATCTAACCCGGATCACCCGAGCACAAGGCTCGGGTGATCGGCCTTGAAACCCCTCAGAAGTGCGGCTGCCTCTTTTTTTAGGTGAATGGTAGTGTGTTTTTTTTGTGGTGATGGAGGTGTGTATATATAATGGGAGGTGTATAAGGGAGGTATCATTTGGAAGGTGTATAAGGGAGGTAGCATTTGAGGGAGGTGTATAAGGGAGGTATCATTTGAGGTAGGTGTATAAGGGAGGTATCATTTGAGGGAGGTGTATAAGGGAGGTATCATTTGAGGGAGGTGAGAAGTTTGTTATGGAGGCTTGGGAGTAATGATGAGTTTGTTGGGGAGGCTTGGAGTGAGGTTTGGAGTTTGTTAGGAATCATTATTACACTCCACATGCACCATTTGATACAAAAAATAAATATCCCGGTTCGTCCATTTTTTCCGCTGTTCGGAGAAAAAAAATCATAACTTGAGTTGTAGACCTCCGATTGACGTGATTCAAAATGCGTTGGAAAACGCATTTCAGTATCTACAACTTTCATCAAGACCTCGTCCCCTGAAAATGCCTCTAAGTCGGGTCAAATTTCCATCGAAAACAGGTTACGGTAGAAGTGCGTTGGAAAATATTGATCCGTTGATCTCGTAAACTCGTGGCATCTTCTTCTCTTCCTCAAAAATCCATCTTTTAGGACTCAAAACATGTTGTTACATGGGATATTTTGAAAGCCTTAATCACCAAGTTTGGGGTAGAAAATATCCAAGATATTTTTCCTTGCAAGCTAAGCACACGGGGTGATCATTCAAGCCTTGGACGCCCGTCCACTTCCTCCGGACGCCCGTCCGGTAAGTTTCGAACTCTCGATCCGACTTCGCTCCGGTGGACGCCGCTTCACTTCTTTGGACGCCTTGATCCAATTCATCGAAGATCACAATCTTGATTTCTTTCCTTAATCTTCCAATCTTCCATAAATCTCTTTAGCTCTTTCCAACTTCGAATTTAGCTCTCTAAAATCATCTTTTCCATCATCAATGAGTATCTACAAGAGGATCAAACATACCAAAGCGTAACATAATTCCAAAATAATATAAATTCATCATTTAAGCACATAATTCGTTACGTTTTGCAATTTAACTCTTAAAAACATCATTTACTCAATATTTCAATATAACGCTCGATTTCTATGGAAAACATCCATATATGGGGGAAATTGATAGAAAATATATCGTTAAAAATCATACAATTTGACCCTAAACAGCAGCCCTTTCAGGCTTTAGGTTATCCACAGACTTACAGAACATTTGTGTACACTGAGCAGTGTACTACACCTCATCGCTATGTGGCGTCCACTCACGTTCCTATGGTTGAATATATCTTTGTGGTTCTCAAACTCTTTTGAGATCTGATTCACTCCCACTGTTTCTCTTGGAAGAAACACTTCCTCTAGAAGACAGCATGTTTGGAGACAAACACCTTTTGCTCCGCGGATGAGTAAATAATATCCAGCGTGCTAGCTAAGACATTCCACAAAGTTGCATATGTCGTACTAGGCTCCAAGCCTTTCTGACTTTGCCTATGACAACTTCAAATCATCGGTTAAGATAGATTTGACATTATCCTCTTCCACATCTAATATGGAATTTTATTCAACCTTTATCTTTGGAACTCGGTTAGGTATAAGGGCACTATCCCGAAACGGGTAAGGGATACTTCGCGCGGCTTGCGTCACACATTTATCATATAAAGTGTTGTTTCCATTTTGGGAACACAATCTAATTGCGTATCCCAAAGATGGTATCCTTCAAGGGAGAATCTTATTCCTTTTCAGACGACTTCTGAAACACCCTTCAGGTATTAATTACTTCAATCCAATTGAAGATTAATTCCTAAGTAGCTCATCAATCTCATATTCGTACTAGCTAGAACTTTTCGGGCTTTCCGAATTATCGTACTTCAATAAGTACGTTCAACTATTTCTAAAAATAGTCATAGAGATTAATAAACATTTATTTGTGATATTAACTATCATGAGCCAACAAACATCGGTATGTTTAGGCTCTAGTCAAACTTCTAGGTTTCATAACCTTTTCTTAAAAGGGTACTTTAGTCCTTTTTGGATAAGGTACGTATAACCCACATGATTCATGATCATATGGTTCAACACCATCAGAATGACGCTTAATTACACGCTTCCCTTCCAGAGAGACTATGCCTAGAACAACCACAAATCAAGAATAACAGCCATACAAATATTTAGTTGAGATCTCATCACATATATCAACTATATAGTGACATCAATCTAGTATGTTAGATTCAGTGACCCTCCAACTTTATCGGAATAACATTTATTCTTTACAATTGAGTATGTCTACCAAATCCTAACAAATAACTGAAAGTATGTTCTTCATAAGAACCGGAACATAATAACATTTATTTGGTTCCCTTTTCGCTTTACTAGATCCGAATATGGTAAGTGTCACAACGTTTGTTTCACCTTCCATATTTGTCATCCAATCCTTCTAATTTAATCACACTCGTAAGGTATCATATATCTTAGGGTTGACTTTTAATTTGGAAAGATTTATCTCAACTCTCTTGCCTATAATAGAAACTTCGATAAGTTCTCTATTTAAGCACACGCCCTAACTTTCCTTTTAATCCTTTAAGTACTTGTAAAAGTTTCTTATTGTAGTCTTCATAAGACTTAAGAAATATCACAAGAACCATGTCTTCAATTTCCTTTCATAAAGAAAATCTAAATTCATTAAATAGTTTATTTAACCTTTTGAATTGCATTCAAAACATTAACTATTCAATTAACCTTTAAGCAATGATAGAATTAAGTCGATACTTAAATCTTTTAATTTTGAAAACAACCTTTCCAAAATTAGACATGGTCATTCTCATTCAACGTTTGAATTATTTGTCATCGTATGACTGAATGATCATCTTGGATCGTATCCAATATCATGAGCTTCCGCTTTCCTTTAATAATTAAAGTCTCGGAGTACTGCATCAATTATGTAGTCTCCTTGTCTCTAACTACTATAACGGGATTGCTCGTGTCATTGCTTATTTTAAAAAGGATTAAAACTACTTAACCATATTTGAGAACGATTCTCAAAAGGTAACAGTCATGTTTGGTTTTACTAATCGAGAATAAAACATAAATATAGAATTTGCTAACTACAACATTAAAAAAATGAAAATAAAAGAGTGTTGTTTGTTTATACACGCAAAATCAAAAATGGTCTTTTGGTTTATGATTTTGCTCCTACTAGTCAACTACTCCCAATTGACTTTCAAGAATTATTAATTTCTTTAGTGGACAAGATCCCACTAAACTACCGCGACCCCGGCTTTGGCTGGTGGGCCGAAAATAGTCTAATATGTAGACAACATCTTTGTCAATCGTATCTTATACGACTCTTGTTGTTTGACTAGTCAACTCTTTGACAATTTTCATCTTATGAAGTAGTCAAACCCTTGCCTCTAAAATCCAAATGACCCCGCTTTGGCTGGTGGCCGAGAGAATTCTTAGTCAAGTCATAACCCCAATATTCGTGAGATCTCATACGATCATATCTCGATAATGACGATATACCCGAGGTAGGTCAACCCCCGCTTTGGCCGATGAGTTGGATCCGAACAAGGGCTCTTCACCGTCATTATAATATGGGGAGGCAATTTCAACTTGATTCTTTTGAGGTGGAAGTATTTATATAAATTAATTCACTTAATTAATTTAATTATGGTCTCATCATAAATATGTCTATCTCTATAAACATACATCCTACACATTTATCTAGATCGTGCCTAGTCATGCATCTATCGTATCATATAAAATAAATACAAGCACAAAATAAATAAATGCATAAAATAACCGGTATGATCATGGACTTTTCCTAGGTGCGGTTTTGAATACAAACTGACGAAACCGCGGGTCACAATCTAAGGGTAGCTGAAACCGCCAATAGGATCTTTAATGCTCCATTCTTCAATGGGATCTTTATTTTCGTCTTTCTTTGGTCTCCATCTTCTGCTCCATTCTTGTTACATTTAATTCTATCTAATAAAATAAATACACCCGCCGTACACGGGGGGAGCCAACGGGAATGAGATAATTGCAGAAAATAAACTAGGTCACGTTCTTCATAATGGCCTAGGACATTTTTTAAACCAACAGAAAATTAAATCATTCACATCTATCCTATCGGTCGAGTCCATGATCAATCGGGGTCCATATAATCATATTATATCTACACTATCTAATCCATACAATTAAATCTTATGAAAAAGATAAAATTAAAATTTAACTACTTGCGTCTCAATTAATCAATTAACATTTAATCCATTAAATAATTTTATCTAATCAATTAACTAATTAACATTTAATTAATTAAATGATTTTAATCGAAATAAAATTAACGATTAATTTTAAACGATTTTAATTTTGATTTTAATCAATTAGAACTATTCTAAAATTAAATTAAAATTAAATCACTCTTTTGTTTCTTTCCTTTTGATTCGTAATCAAAAGGGATGTCGTTGGTTTCCTAAACCATGACACGACTAAACAACGAGATATCTATGCACAATAAATATCACGGGACGAAAAGTCGAGCACATCGAATAATCGAAGAGTGGGTTCACCGAGAATCCATCACTCAACCTCGACTTAACGTGTCGTGATTTGAATCTTGCATATATCGATTAATCACAACTATGAACTATATTGAAACATAAAATACACAAAACAAAAAATCTTCTTTTCGTGTATCGTTTTACGAATCAAAAACTTTCATCTTTTAATTACGTGATTTAAACGATAAAATTAACTACGCATATAAACATGCTTATTGCTTAAGCTCGAAGCTCTCTCTGATACCACTGTTAGGAAATCTACGCGGGAACGCAGCGGAATTCAAAAATTTGATTTCCTTTTCCCCAAGATCGACTTCGTTTAAGCAATAAACGAATAAGCTAAAGACGGCGGTTACCTTGGTTGATCTAAAAGATCGACGCTTTGACCGTCTAAGGAGAGTAGTTCAGCATGGAGCCGCCCAAGTGTTCGGCCTCTACCGCTAGTCCACACGAATAGCCCGCCGGAATCCCACCATGGATTGCTATCGGAAAACCCCGGTTGCTAGACCGGACTTTTTCCTCCCTCACAAACTCACTATAGGAAGCCCCCACTTTCTTACACAAGAACTTTGAGTTCTTGCAATTTTTCACAAGAACAATTGCTCTTGGAAGAATGGTGTACTAAAGAGCTTGGCAAGCCCTCTTATTTATACTAGAGAGGGGCGCCCAAGAGGCTTGTAGGAGGGGAAAACCTTTTTCCAATAAAAATAAGGAAAAACAATTAATGTGATTGATTTATCTCTTTTAATTTAATATCTTATATTAAATGAATCCATAATTTATAATTCTCCAATATCTTATATTGAATGTAAATTATATTATTACCATAAATCTATTTTCTCGAATCAATTAATATCACATATTAATATTATGGTAATCTTATTAATTAAATTGCACAATCCAAGTGTGTCATACACACAATGAATGTGGCGCCCAAAGTTTCCATAAATTGGATTATGGAAAATTCTTTAATTAATATAATGTTATGATTAATTAATTTGCAAAATCCATATATATATCATATGTACACATTTCGAATTTTACACATGTATCAATATACATATTTAATTAATCATCATAATTAATATCTTGTATTATATTTATTCATAATAAATAAATACCACCATATTAATTTACCACTATAACCTTTATAGTCTCGAGATAAACTTTCCTTATTTGGTTATATTCTATAACCACATTTTAATCCGGCTGGATATTCATATGTGTGTGACCCGATAGGCTTCCGAATATGTTGGCCGTAGACACAAAGCGCAAATTACGAAAATGCCCTTCATGCCTAACGATCACGGGATAGCGTCTAGCAACACACCGTGACCCCCAATCATCGGAAGAGTCAAATGCAATGACTACTACCTTTCATGTGAAACGAGCTTACCGTGTAACTTACAATCCTATCGCCGTAATAATATCCATACGGTCGTTAGTCGAGTGTCAAAACATCAACGACCGTATCTTATAATCTGGATATCATGCTCTCTCGAAGTAACTCGTTTACTCACACTTTGCAAAGATTCACGAGAGTAAGACATTCCATATAAGAAGGCCATTTCGGATATTCGATCCCAATCATAGGATACGCGATTCCCGGACGACCAATCATGTATACTCCGCATGCTTCAGTATCACACCCAATCACTACCGCATGATCGCCCCGTGGCTAGGGGAAACCTCAATAGTGTCAAAGTATGACAATCCACACCGTGATGCCATGAAGACTTCGGTCAAAAGGATAATTACACAACCGTCACATAGTGTGACACTTATCCGTGTAAGTGGGTCAGTCTAACGTACGCATTCTCTAATACACGTCCACGTACAGTCCAAGTGTCTCTAGACTTCGATAGACGAGATCTATCCCTGCCCTAAAGACAGAAGACATCTAATACGTGCTAGTCTGTTTATACTATCAATGTCCTGTTTAATAGTACATCAGCCTAGAGACATTTAAGTATCAAACTTATTAAAGTGATTAGAGATCTCATCAACCATAATCGCCTATCATGGTTTCTCTACCACAGTTTAATACTAAGGACGTTATCATATAACAATTCATAATTGGTTCTTTAAAAGAACATAAATATGACAACATAAAAGTCACTTAATATATGTATAAACATAAAGAAATAGTAGAAATGATCCGACCCGGTCGGATCCGGTCCAACCCGATTGGGTTTAGGACACTATTCCAACAAAAACATCCCTGCATGAACGTATTTCCTGGAACAGCTGAAGGCGGCCATTGGAGGAGAACGCCCGGATTTAGTTTTTGTTTCTGATAGAGACAGGTCTATCGTAACTTGTATTCCAAATGTATTTCCTAATGCCCATCATGGGTATTGCTACCACCATATAACAATGAACCTGAATGACAAGTTTAAGGATGAACAATGGAATCTGGCAACTTTCAAACAAGCGGCATACGCTTACTCAAAAGTTGTTTTCAATAGAAATTTCAAAGAATTAAAAAGGCAAGCTTCAAATGTAGCATAATACCTGGAGACGAAAGTAACTTTCCCCAAGTGGAGCAGGGCGAATTTTCCCGGAACAAGGTATGCTATAATGACAAGCAATTATACAGAAAGCTTCAACAACAGAATTAAGGATGCCGCGGTTGTAATATCACGAACATGTTCGAGTACATCCGTATGATTTCAAAGGAATGGCATTTCAAAAGAGCGGAATTCACAATGTCGTGTACTAGTGAATTGCATCTGGAAGTTGAACCAGTCGTCGCGAATGATGCTGCCAAACGAAGAGGTCTGAAGTTAATGGCATCAACAGAGGTGTGTTTGAGGTGAAATGTTGTGATGAGCAAGGCCGTGTAGACCTTAATCGGGGGGAATGCTTATGTGGAAAGTTCCAAGCATTAAAACTTCCATGTAGACATGCCGTCGCTGCATTCGGGTCTGTTGGAGGAAACTTGTATGACCTTTGTTCTCCGTATTATCGAGCTCAATGTTACAAACGGGTATGGGAAATTCCGGTAAATCCTGTCCCTGCTGAAATAGACTGGGAATACCTGATGAGATACTGAACAAAAGTGTTTATCCGCATGTTCCAAGGCCACTCGGTGAAGAAGTGGTACAGGGACCGAGACATGGGCGAACTAGTACCCGAAGGATACCGTCATTAGGTGAGGAACCTTCCTCGCAACGGCCACGAAGGAAGTCCAAAAAAACTATGCATTGTTCGCGATGTAAGCAACCAGGACACACAAAGAGGAAATGTAGGGGTCCTATCTCGGGAATCGCACAATGAATTGTCTATAATTCAAAATTGCATGTTTTGTTCTGTGTGGTATCTATTTCGAGCTTGTGTGGTATCTATTTTGTATGATGATAATCTATTCACACCCTAGCAATTTCATTATGTTTGTGTCTTTGTTGTGTGTAGATGTTCTCGCCTACGAATGAACTATTTTAAAGAATGTTTTATTATTGTGTTTTGCTCTTATTTGTTCAACATCGTTAAACATATTAGATATTTGAACAGTAGACTGATTCCCATGAATGTTATCTTGGTAGAAGTCGTTTTCGGATGTCATCATTAATGTGAATGTGTGGTACGTATGCGGAGTTAACAAATCACTAAGCCTTAATGCATGTAACAAAAAATTATAACTAAAATGCGTAATAAATTTCTAGTGCTAAAAATATTCGACACAACAAAAGATATTACCTCCATGATCTTGCAAATACAAAACATATTCGATACAACAAAATGTCATACATATAGATAGTATTTTCCCCCAAAATATGCAAGTGCTAAACACGTAATACTCCATCATATATGTCTATCGCCATTTTGGCACGAAAGTAGTCTACATTCTCCTTATTAATCGGTTCAAGAGTGGCTCCATTGATGATTAGATGCTCAACTTGCTTCAACGCATAAATGAGTCAGTCAGGCCTGTACAATACATATATGCAAGTGTTTGTGATTAAGATATTTAAGAAATTGTTCAAATACATGAACTGCAACAAAATACTTACGAGGTGGGCACTTGAGGACAAGCATCACCATCCTTGCGGTCCACTTTGAAAGTAGGTTTCAATGGATTCAACATCTTCTCTAAACCGGATACAGGAGGGACCCCACTCAATAACATGCGTATGTATGTGGCCCATTTGTGTACAGTTATGTCTATGCGGTCCCGGTCTTCGTGATCGTAACAACAGTCATACACCGTAATGGTCCATTTGGGCTCCGACATGACCACGGTCACCGCATGATGTCCGCTAACTTTCCAAATACAATAGGCAACCGTACTATGATACCAGGTAGCTGTGTAGAATGCAAATTGCTCTGGCAGTTGTTGTCCCTCACACGAATGCTCGAAAGAATTCAGTTGCTTGACCAATAATCTGCTGAAATCGGTACAGCACAACGTTGCACCATAGTGATAGGATGTGGGGTATGTATTTATTCGAATTGCTAGCAACCCCAGATAACAGTCAACATGCTGAAATAATAAATGAAAAACATAAAGTTTAGTTAAAAGTTTGGATAACAGTAAAAAACATAGAATAAATACTACAAATAAAAAAACGGTTTGGATAACAGTCAAAAGTTTCACATTACTCACCTGAGCTGTAATGGGCTTTCCTCTTGTAGTGAGTTGTTAGAAGAATTCTTCATTCACTTTAACCTTACAGGAATCGGGCATGTATTTGGGCAGGATGGCTACATCTACGGTTTTCATTGGGTCTTCTATTTTCATCCACGCCGTCCACCGGTCACGAGCACTACCGTTCAGCCTCCGAGTGAATTGAAATCACCGAGCACCTGCTTTTTTAAAGCTCTGGGGTCCAAAAAACTCACCTTCTGATCTCATCATGGCAGTTGGTTGTACAACCTGCCGAAGCCCTAGTCGCATCATACTTCGGTTAACCGGTGTTATAAATAAAGGCATGCATATACACGCCAAATACAGTTCTTTACACAATACATTTTTTTACACTTCTCAGTTTATAATAAAATCTTCAGTTTTTCTTAGAGCAGTTTTTATGCAAGTTCTGTAATAATGTAAGTTCTTGTATTTATTTGTCCTTAGTTCTTTGTAATTAAGTCCCCAATTATTGTTTATTGTTTGAGGTTGTTCCTTCTTCTCCGAACGATGTAAATCTAAGGATACGATATGAGGCAGTGGGGATTCCTTGTCTATAAGGATCTACACGCCCAGATCTGTTATCCGGTGACCTATAAATGACGTTGGTATGATCGACAATCGTGTTTTTAGTAGATCTATATAATTGCTTTATGAATCTCTATTTTATCCGTTACGTATAGAGAAACGTTAAGATTTAGGTTTTCGCCGCGTCAATCTAGCCACGTCTTTATGGTGTGATTGTCCACCTAGAATTTCTTATCTTAGTAGGTATGGCTACGGCTACGTTGCTCGTCTGTTTTAATTAGCGTATTATTAGGAAATACCAATATAGGGCTCCTAGGTCGGCTCATGAATTGATCTTCCGGGACTTTCAGCGAGATCTAGATCTGTTCTGTATTTTGGAATTGTCGACACCTAGTTATACGTAAATCGTAGATTAACATGAGACCGTCCAGGTGATTGTTAATGGGACAGAGACTGATGCGATCGCTTAGGAAGTACGCCTGAACAAAGGAATGTTGCCTGGGTGAGGAATACGGTTAATATCGGCATCCCTAGTTTTGTAAGCATGTGAGTCATATGAGATGGAGGCCTAAAAAGCGAAGTCACGTGATGTAGCATAGTGATCTAGATGGCCTACCCGGAGCTAGATATAGTTTTGGGGATGACTCCCGTAGCCAAAATAAAAGAAATACGAATCGGATTAATAGTTGTCGAGTCTAGCTTAATTATATAGAATCTCTAGATCCAAACTATAACATGATAATTGGGGAGGTTAATTACGTTGTTTATGTGTTGTGTCGAGTCGTGTCCTTTATATTTTCTTGTCATTTGTTGGTTGTTAACGGTGATTTTTACGGTTTATATGACTTTATTTCGTAACAATTTCCTTCGTGTTTTACTAATTTTTATAGAAAATTAGGTGTTTAAGTGAAATATTGAAAGAATGCGTATGGAAATCATTAAAATGCAAAGTCGGGTTATTTACGTGATTTTATTAGAAATTACCTATTTATATATGTGATGTTACACTTTGCACGTTTTTATTATTGTAGGTACAACGAACGCATGTCGTGGAATGAGTCAAAGAGTCAAGGAATTAAAAGAAGCAACATTTATTTGGAGATTAAACGAAGGGCGAAATAGGGATTATATTTTTTATTAGGGTTTAGGGTTTTATTTTTAAAAGGAAAGAAAAAAAGGTTAATAATTATCCTAGGTCGGCGAACAAGCATAAAAGGGGGGCGATCATTGGAAGCAAGACACGAGAAATCATCCGGGAACAGAGACGGCATAAAAAATCAAAAAAAAAAAAAAAAAAAAAAAAGGTTCACTCGGTCGACCGAGTGCCCCCGCTCGGTCGACCGAGCCATATTATATATATATATATATATATATATATATATATATATATATATATTTTTTTTTTTTTTTTTTTTCCGGTCCGAGGATGGTCGGAGGTTTGAGTCCGATTTGGACAAGTTCTCGTGAAACCGATCGTTGCAGCAACTTGATTTCTACTCTTTTGGATTGTTTTGTGAGTTTTATTAAAGTTTCATCTTTATTATGTTTAATTTGTTTTTATGCAATTGTATCGAGAGATTTTTGCATGTTTGATGTTTAACGTTTGATGAAAATCGTTGTTAGACCTAGATCACCGTAGTAAAGATGGGATTTTTAACCTAAAAATAACGAGAGTTGCTAGGTTAAATTTCTAGGTTGCTAGATTGAGAAATCTTACACCTTGGTTATGGAAACGTTAATCTTTAAGATCGAGAGATGAAAGATTAATAGGCGAATTATCTACGAGAGTAGGAATTCATACCTTTGATAGGTGAACCACATCTTTATTAAATCTTCACTAAACGATCTAGGGTAGAAATTGAGAGTTGCGAGATAGGTGGATCATTGCTTGTTCCTCGTTAAAATTAATTGAAATTATCTTGGTGCCTTGTTCTCCGTTGTTATCTTAGAAGTTTATTTTCTTTTTAGTTTATAGATTAGAGTTATTTTCGTTCGCAATTATCTTTCCTGGCTTTGGATTGACAACCCTCTGTCCAGTTTATTGTATTCGTTTTAGTTTTGTTTTGTGTTTTTCGTGACAAATCTTTAGGAAGATTAATAAACTAGATAAACAACCTCGATTCCCTGTGATTCGACTCCGGTTGTAATCGCTATACTACGATCCCTACACTTGGGGTATACCGGATTTATAAATTTATTACTTGTTATTTTTCATTAGATAAAATCCGAGACAACAGCAGGTGGCAGCCCTTACAATGTCGTGTAATCTTATGGGTCAAAACCAGTATTTTCCACAGAACTCACAAGTTCTGTTCTGTGGAAGGTGTTGTCGACCTGGCCATGCTTTGTTGGCCGGTGTCGCTTTTCCCCTCCCCGCGTACCAAGTTAATACTGTCCATAATCAGGGAAATTTCAGTCTAGTCACATGCCAGATATGTGACAATGTGGGACATACTGCTTGTTTCTGTCCTATGGATGGACAGAACGCTGAATTTCATGCTTTCAGTGGTCAGCAATATCAAGGATTTAACGATCGGTTCTCTGGCCACGACGATTTTCAAAATCAGGGTTTCAATCAAACTTGGAATTTCAATCAAAACCCGAACTTCAGTCAGAACCCAAATATTAATTCTTCCAATCAAGATCAGTGGTTCAATCAGAATAGTCCCAATCCTATGTTCCAAAGTTGGCCTAGCCCATCTTTTCCACAACACTTTCAGAATTCCTATCAGAGCACCTCTCAATCTATTGATCTTGAAGCTAAATTGGAGAAGCTCCAATCCTTTCAGAAGGAGCAAAACGATAATTTCCAACTTCTTCTTGGTATGCTTGCTAATATTGAGAGACAGATCGAGCAAATGGCCCAGACTGAGTTCGATCAAGATGAAGGCAATTGGCAACAAGAGATGATTGATGAGCGGGAACCTGATATGGATCGGCTTAAGTTACAAAGGTTAGAAACTTCCTTCCCTCCTGCATGGTGTGATGATGAAGACGGTTGTCCTATGATGGATCCAACATCAGAGATGGTTGAAGATGTTAATCATCGAGAAGGTGAAGAAATACACCCGGTGTTGGAGAACATAGAGGACGATGTGCCTAAATTAGAGATAAGTCACCCGGAGGAAGTCGCATTTGAGGAGCCGTTGAAGCCAGTAAGTGTTGAGGTGATTGTGGACGAGCGAGTGAGCGTGAAGGAAGTGATCTTCCCACTTGATCACTATGTCATGAACTGGGAGATGGAACCCCCTAATCCCGTTCTTCTTTTATTGGGAAGATACTTCATAAAGGTCCTTCGAGCCATGGTTCCATTAATTTCCTATGAAGGTGAGTTGGATGGCTCGTATGCTGAATATTCATTGAAGAACCATGCGAGAAGGACGTATCTGTTTGATAATGTATAGTGAGCTAAGTGTGTCTAGCCAAAGACATTAAAGAGAGGCGCTTGTTGGGAGGCAACCCAATATTAAGAAAAGTTTTTGCTATTATTATTTTATATTATTTTGTTTTTTGTTGAATAAGGGGGGCTAGTTTTGTCTTGTGTCGTCTAGGTTTTTGGAGTCGGTTTTTCTGGCCAGGTAACTTGCATGAGCGGAGCTAGATCTAGTTTAGGGGATGACTCCCGTAGCCAAAATAAAAGAAATACGAATCGGATTAATAGTTGTCGAGTCTAGCTTAATTATATAGAATCTCTAGATCCAAACTATAACATGATAATTGGGGAGGTTAATTACGTTGTTTATGTGTTGTGTCGAGTCGTGTCCTTTATCTTTTCTTGTCATTTGTTGGTCATAGACCGCTTATATGTTCTTGGCATGAATGATTAATTGTTTGTATATAAATGACCCACAATTGGTTCCCTGTGGGATCGACCTTGATTCGCTATAGCTATACTACGATGGACCTAGTCCTCTTGCTAGTATTGGTTTATGGTGGTCAAGTATTTTATTATCACTTGATCTACGTCATCAAGTTTTTGGCGCCGTTGCCGGGGAACCAACGGTCAATTTTATATATAAATAATTTTTTATTCATGTCGAGTTTTCTGTTTTAGAGTCTCTTTTTATGTTCTTGAGTCCCTCTGGTTGTCTGTAAGTTGTAAAAAAAATTTAGAATCTGGAACAGCTGGCTTCGCTCCCAGCGAGACTGCCTCTCGCTGCAAGCCTGGTTCTATTTTCTGGAATTTCGCGTGTCTGTTTACCTCCGTATGTTTAATCCGTAGGTCTGATAGCAGCATGGGAAACCATGTTAAAATCAGTCTACGGTCCGTTTTGTTTTTCTTTTGTTTGCAGAAACCGGGGAAGCAATAATCCGAGTAAGTAATTTTTCATGGGCGCTGAGAAAATAACCCAGCAACATGTGGAGCTACGAATCTACGATGGGAAAAGTGATGGAGGCAACACCTTTAAAGAACCAAGATGGCTCCGAGAAAATAAATATTAAAAGGTTTGAATTATTCGTCGTACAATGTTGAAGGCAAGATACTACCTTTTCTGCTTATGATTTACTATCTTTTAGTCTTTTGAGCATAAGTTAGCCTATACATGAACCTGAGTGTGAATCTTAGCCCGGAGTGGTTTGTAAGATTAATTTTATTAGTGTGGAAGGTTCTGCCCCAAATATGTCTCATCTAGAGGGTGTAAGGAAACATGTAGTAGTTGAAGGAAGCAGTGAATAAGGAGTTCCTCGTAGTTCTGTCAAGATCTCATTGTCCTATGCATGAGATTGCTTCTACTGGCCAGGGGAGCAACAATTTGTGTAGTTTAAGCTTTCGCAATCTAAAGAAGACGTTGAGTTTTGAGAGAGCATAATGAAGCAGCATTATAGAGGATATGATTAAAATGGGTCCCTAGGACTAAATCTTCTTAGAATTCACTAATTCCTAAAACGAGAGCCGAGGTAAGAGCTTTGTATAAATGGTATGGATAAAAGTCGTTTCCTAGGTATCACAACCAAGGGAAGGATATTAATCCGCAAAAGCGACGAGCCCACCTCACATAGTGCTCAAGGGGTCAACATCGGGCGACCCAAGAATGATAACTGACAAGGATAATTTTTGGAAAGTCGAGCTGAGGACTTTAAACTCATAACTAATTCTTTAAAACCCTTAGGATATCTTTTTAGGTTTTGTTTTCTTTGAGTCAAATAAAAGTAACGTGACATATGTTGAGTTTTTTTATTTTGCCGTGTTCCGATGGCCATTGGGCTAAGGATGTGCAAAAAAAATTTACTCAATATAGGCCACGTGAAATAGAGTTCCGTAAGAGAGTCGAGAAATTGCTAAAGAAAAGGAAATTTAGCAATCAACCTTAAGATGGAAGCATTAAGAGAGCTTGAGAATTACTGAAAATGTAACAGAGAATGATTGGTACGAACAAGAACGCTTTTTGGTCAACTCCCAAAACTTTTTAGAATGGTGATCCGAGTGAAAATCCAAAATTGTGTGCAATTCGTTCTGCAACTACCCTTATCCTTTCCTTTGTACCTTTTCACCCTTCAACCTTTCTATTCTCTCACCAATCTGCCTCACAGTTCACATTTCTAACCATTCCTCTCTCTTTCTTTCCATCTATTTCACTCTCCCACCCTAACCCAATCCCTTAACCAATTCCCACCCAACACAATTTCTTACCCACCCTTTATCTTTTCTTACCATCTTTATGTATATCTTTTTCTAAACCCATCATACTTTAAACCTCCATTTTGTTTACAAAATACCTTTGTGTTGCGGAATTTGAAATATTGCTAAGATTTAATGTTTATCGTTTATCATTTTGGTTTTCATGATCCTAGCTGGGGTACGTGTAGCTCTGACCCTAGCTAGATTTTAAAAGTTTTTTTTGGTACGATCAAAATACAACTTATCTTTCTACCGGAAGTTTTAAATTTCACACTTTTACGCCTATCCCGGCATTTCTGGATGATGAGTTCTGTTCTAAAATATCACACCAATCCGACACCAAGAAAATCTGTTATACCTTACCAAGTGTCTCTTTCACACTGAATTAAATGCATGGTTAATCCAGTCAACCTCGTGTTTTCCCACATGGGGTAATGCTTTTTGATCTTTGTCTTCTCCAACCGGTTTTAAGAATATTTCAGCGGTGGGGATTATAGATGAAGACTACCTTCTTTAGTTGCTTGTTTATTTTTCTTTCTATTTAGTATTTTTCTTTTTGCGTCTATATATGTATCCTTTTTTTTTAGACTTCGTGTCTGAACAAGTAGTTTTAACTCTTTGGTTTTCCTTGTCATTGGGTGTATGAAATAAAGTGGCTTAAAATTGTTTTTGGATATTTTATATCTACTTACTGCCACATTATTTTATAACTTCCATTGACATGTTATTAACGGTTTCGTGGAGTTTCTATTTGGTTTGCTTAAACAGGTTTGCACTTGCAACTCCACGACGTGCTTGAATAACTCCGATGTTCTGCATCTACTTGAGAGCCGTTTCCAGAGCTAAGTCTTTTTCTTAAATTCTCATTTTTATTTGTCATTGGGGACAATGCCAAGTTTAAGTGGGGGGTAGGAGACTTAGCCATGATGTTATAATTGAACAATTGAATGAAACGGTGAAAAATGAAAAAATTGAATAAATGCCAAATTAATTATATCTCGTACCCTTAGAACTGTGAGTTCCTAGCTAAGAATTGATAGGAAAGGAACCAAGTTGCATAATTACGTGATCATATTATACTTATGTGAATGTGAATTTAAGGATATTCATGCCGATTGTTGCAAGTAGTTATTTATTATTTACTTACTCAATTTGAATCGACGAATACCGCACAAATTAATAACTAAAGAAATTATGTGTACATTGCGTATATGATTGGTTATGTAGACTTAGTGTCGATATTTATCTGCTGATGTATTCCTATCTTCTGGCCATCAAAGCGGAGTAATAAGCTTGAGAATTATCTGTGTTTTGACAATGTGTTAAACACTGGGCTTGTAGTAACATTACCAAAGTAGCCCCGCGCTTGTGGTAATATTCAATGCTTCCACTAATCCGTGAGAGGAGGATTCTTGCAATGCATACTTTACTTTTAAAGCAAGTTTCTTTCTTGAGAGGTGTTAAAGCTTGAAACTACGGAAATGCGAAAAAATTCAACTTTTAAGAGGCTTCGAGTATTTTTTTTTTCTCGGTCTCCAAGTCCAAAAACCTTATGGATAACGCTCTTGCTTATTGCACCATGTCTTTACCCATTGCGAGGCTTAAGAAGTGGGAATGCTGATGTTGGTAGGTTGATATTACGAAGTTAGCATAAACTCTAATCTTGCTTCGATTATATAAACCTGAATGCACATGCACACATCACTTCGGTTCATAGAGAGTAGTGAATAATGGATATCTTATGAGCATGATTGGTATGGGTTGACTCGAGTTTCTTGTGTAAGTATGATTTGACCATGGCAATTGTTTTCTTGGGGAATGACTTGTTGATGCTTTGTTCGGGACGATCAAAGTCTAAGTGGGGGGTAGTTGATGACGGTCAAATTATACCCGTAAAAGTCATCAACGTTGACCTTAAATCAAGATTAATAATATATATTTTATAATGAATCGCAGGTTTATATTGATTATTTAATGTTATGTGATTTATAAAATATAATTTGGTATTTATCCATTTTTATTATGTAATTTGGTATTTATCCGTTTTTATTATTTAAAAGAGATAAATTAGTATTTATCCGGTTTATTATTTAAATATGATTTATTTTGGGATAAATATCTATTTTGTAGACTTGGATAATTATGGAGGATAAATACAAATGGAAGAATTTAATCTCAAGATAAATCCAAGATGCATTAAAGATAAATATCGGATAAGCACGAGCAGAGGAGTAAAGCATGACAAAAGCCGGCAAACCAATCCAAAGATGGCGCCAACTTTGAGGATACGCATAAAAGGGGGGGGGGGCGCACTTCATCTTTTCTTGATCGGCCCGGAGTTATCTCTTATTTGTTTTGATATTTTGATGTATATCTCTTAATTAGCTTGAACCCCTATAAATAAAGGCATGCATATACACGCCAAATACAGTTCTTTACACAATACATTTTTTTACACTTCTCAGTTTATAATAAAATCTTCAGTTTTTCTTAGAGCAGTTTTTATGCAAGTTCTGCAATAATGTAAGTTCTTGTATTTATTTGTCCTTAGTTCTTTGTAATTAAGTCCCCAATTATTGTTTATTGTTTGAGGTTGTTCGTTCTTCTCCGAACGATGTAGATCTAAGGATACGATATGAGGCAGTGGGGATTCCTTGTCTATAAGGATCTACACGCCCAGATCTGTTATCCGGTGACCTATAAATGACGTTTGTATGATCGACAATCGTGTTTTTAGTAGATCTATATAATTGCTTTATGAATCTCTATTTTATCCGTTACGTATAGAGAAACGCTAAGATTTAGGTTTTCGCCGCGTCAATCTAGCCACGTCTTTATGGTGTGATTGTCCACCTAGAATTTCTTATCTTAGTAGGTATGGCTACGGCAACGTTGCTCGTCTGTTTTAATTAGCGTATTATTAGGAAATACCAATATAGGGCTCCTAGGTCGGCTCATGAATTGATCTTCCGGGACTTTCAGCGAGATCAAGATCTGTCTTGTATTTGGGAATTATCGACACCTAGTTATACATAAATCGTAGATTAACATGAGACCGTCCAGGTGATTGTTAATGGGACAGAGATTGATGCGATCGCTTAGGAAGTACGCCTGAACAAAGTAATGTTGCCTAGGTGAGGAATACGGTTAATATCGGCATCCCTAGTTTTGTAAGCATGTGAGTCATATGAGATGGAGGCCTAAAAAGCGAAGTCATGTGATGTAGCATAGTGATCTAGATGGCCTACCCGGAGCTAGATCTAGTTTTGGGGATGACTCCCGTAGCCAAAATAAAAGAAATACGAATCGGATTAATAGTTGTCGAGTCTAGCTTAATTATATAGAATCTCTAGATCCAAACTATAACATGATAATTGGGGAGGTTAATTACGTTGTTTATGTGTTGTGTCGAGTCGTGTCCTTTATCTTTTCTTGTCATTTGTTGGTTGTTAACGGTGATTTTTACGGTTTATATGACTTTATTTCGTAACAATTTCCTTCGTGTTTTACTAATTTTTATAGAAAATTAGGTGTTTAAGTGAAATATTGAAAGAATGTGTATGGAAATCATTAAAATGCAAAGTCGGGTTATTTACGTGATTTTATTAGCAATTATCTATTTATATATGTGATGTTACACTTTGCACGTTTTTATTATTGTAGGTACAACGAACGCATGTCGTGGAATGAGTCAAAGAGCTGAAGGAATTAAAAGAAGCAACATTTATTTGGAGATTAAACAGAAGGGCGAAATAGGGATTATATTTTTTATTAGGGTTTAGGGTTTTATTTTTAAAAGGAAAGAAAAAAAGGTTAATAATTATCCTAGGTCGGCAGAACAAGCATAAAAGGGGGGCAGTCATTGGAAGCAAGACACGAGAAATCATCTGGGAACAGAGACGGCATAAAAAATCAAAAAATCAAAAAAGAGAGGTTCACTCGGTCGACCGAGTGCCCCTGCTCGGTCGACCGAGCCATATTATATATATTTTTTTATTTTATTTTTTTTTCCGGTCTGAGGATGGTCAGAGGCTGAGGCCGATTTGAACGAGTTCTGTGAAACCGATCGTCGCAGCAACTTGATTTCTACTCTTTTGGATTGTTTTGTGAGTTTTATTAAAGTTGCATCTTTATTATGTTTAATTTGTTTTTATGCAATTGTATCGAGAGATGTTTGCATGTTTGATGTTTAACGTTTGATGAAAATCGTTGTTAGACCTAGATCACCGTAGTAAAGATTGGATTTTTAACCTAAAAATAACGAGAGTTGCTAGGTTAAATTTCTAGGTTGCTAGATAAAGAAATCTTACACCTTGGTTATGGAAGCGTTAATCTTTAAGATCGAGAGATGAAAGATTAATAGGCGAATTATCTACGAGAGTAGGAATTCATACCTTTGATAGGTGAACCACATCTTTATTAAATCTTCACTAAACGATATAGGGTAGAAATTGAGAGTTGCGAGATAGGTGGATCATTGCTTGTTCCTCGTTAAAATTAATTGAAATTATCTTGGTGCCTTGTTCTCCGTTGTTATCTTAGAAGTTTATTTTCTTTTTAGTTTATAGATTAGAGTTATTTTCGTTCGCAATTATCTTTCCTGGCTTTGGATTGACAACCCTCTGTCCAGTTTATTGTATTCGTTTTAGTTTTGTTTTGTTTTTTTCGTGACAAATCTTTAGGAAGATTAATAAACTAGATAAACAACCTCGATTCCCTGTGATTCGACTCCGGTTGTAATCGCTATACTACGATCCCTACACTTGGGGTATACCGGATTTATAAATTTATTACTTGTTATTTTTCATTAGATAAAATCCGAGACAAGTTTTTGGCGCCGTTGCCGGGGAATCGGTACGGTTGTCTAGTTTATTAATTTTTCTGATTTTCTGTTATAAGTTGGGATAAAAGGGATCGTTAGGGCACATGGTAGTATTTTGGCCGTAACTTTCGGCTCGAGTGTCCATTTGGCGCGCAGGACCCCAATTCGGAAAGTTCGTTCCGACACCGACGTCGTGGTGAATGGCCAATGGCCGTTCGACACCATTTTCGAGGTCAAAATCTGCTGTTTTCCCTTCCATTTTGGGCTCAGAAGCTTTCAACACGTTTTTCTCCTTTTTATTGTTTTCCTGTTTTCTGTTTTAAATTTTTCGTAGGTAGGTTTCTATTTCTGTTTCCGTTTCTTTTTCTGTTTCTTTATCTTTTCTAAAATAAAATAAAAAAAAGAAAATGTCATCAACTAGGATTATGCAAGATCAGATCGCCATACTGCAACAGCAGGTGGCAGCCCTTACAATGTCGCGTAATCTTATGGGTCAAAACCACTATTTTCCACAGAACTCACAAGTTCTGGTTCGTGGAAGGTGTTGTCGACCTGGCCATGCTGTTGGCCAGTGTCAGTTTCTTTCCCCTCCTGCGTACCAAGTTAATACTGTCCATAATCAGGGAAATTTCAGTCTAGTCACATGCCAGATATGTGACAATGTGGGACATACTGCTTGTTTCTGTCCTATGGATGGACAGAACGCTGAAGTTCATGCTTTCAGTGGTCAGCAATATCAAGGATTTAATGATCGGTTCTCTGGCCACGGCGATTTTCAAAATCAGGGTTTCAATCAAACTTGGAATTTTAATCAAAACCCGAACTTCAGTCAGAACCCAAATATTAATTCTTCCAATCAAGATCAGTGGTTCAATCAGAAAAGTCCCAATCCTATGTTCCAAAGTTGGCCTAGCCCATCTTTTCCACAACACTTTCAGAATTCCTATCAGAGCACCTCTCAATCTATTGATCTTGAAGCTAAATTGGAGGAGCTCCAATCCTTTCAGAAGGAGCAAAACGATAATTTCCAACTTCTTCTTGGTATGCTTGCTAATATTGAGAGACAGATCGAGCAAATGGCCCGGACCGAGTTCGATCAAGATGAAGGCAATTGGCAACAAGAGATGATTGATGAGCTGGAACCTGATATGGATCGGCTTAAGTTACAAAGGTTAGAAACTTCCTTCCCTCCTGCATGGTGTGATGATGAAGACGGTTGTCCTATGATGGATCCGACATCAGAGATGGTTGAAGATGTTAATCATCGAGAAGGTGAAGAAATACACCCGGTGTTGGAGAACATAGAGGACGATGTGCCTAAATTAGAGATAAGTCACCCGGAGGAAGTCGCATTTGAGGAGCCGTTGAAGCCAATAAGTGTTGAGGTGATTGTGGACGAGCGAGTGAGCGTGAAGGAAGTGATCTTCCCACTTGATCACTATGTCATGAACTGGGAGATGGAACCCCCTAATCCCGTTCTTCTTTTATTAGGAAGATACTTCATAAAGGTCCTTCGAGCCATGGTTCCATTAATTTCCTATGAAGGTGAGTTGGATGGCTCGTATGCTGAATATTCGTTGAAGAACCATGCGGGAAGGACGTATCCGTTTGATAATGGATAGTGAGCTAAGTGTGTCTAGCCAAAGACACTAAAGAGAGGCGCTTGTTGGGAGGCAACCCAATATTAAGTAAAGTTTTTGCTATTATTATTTTATATTATTTTGTTTTTTGTTGAATAAGGGGGGCTAGTTTTGTCTTGTTTCGTCTAGGTTTTTGGAGTCGGTTTCTGTGGCCAGGTAACTTGCATGAGCGGAAGCTACTGTCGTTTTTTCTTGATTCATCTGTGCTTTAGTTGAAGCCACTGTCGGTTTTCCGTCGCTTTCACTTTTAGATGGATCTTGTAATCCTTAAGACCGTTTACACTTTCAATTTTCTTTTCTATATGATTTATATTTGCTTTAGTATAGCTACTGTCGGTTTTCCGTTGCTATCACTTTCTGATGAGTCTTAAGGCATGTCTACACTTTACATGGCAAGCTTCTGTGGTTTTGCATAATCGAATTTTGTTGAGCCTCTGTGGCTTTATTTAGAAGACGTTTATATATTTGACCTTCCTTCTATGGTTGACATGTTTCATCGCTTAGTCCGAATTGTAGATTATGGTGATATCTATGGAATTAGTTGGGCTAGCATTTTTCTTGATTTTTTTTTTGCCTTATTAGTATAGTTGCATATCATTTAGTTGCATTGTGTATATTCTGTTTTTTTTATTTAGTGCACCTAGCCACCTCGCTACTCGTAGTGTCCTCTATCATCATCATGTAAGCCTTAACGCGCATTTGCACTTTCGGTTGGAGTTTGGTATTTCTGTATGCACATGTTGGACCATATTTGTTTTGTAAACCTCTGTGGTTATATTTGACACTTAGATGCCCTGTGTTTTCCCTGTGTGGTGATTTTTCCATCTGAGCAATTATATCCTGTGCTTATATCAAATTTTTCTGCGCAATATGTTATATTCCCCTATCCCCGAGATCTTGTCTTGTTTTTCAAGTGTGCAGGATATTTGCGATAGCAATTGTGAGCATTTAGACGATATCAGTTTTCTGGTGGATGGTCCACAATCTACTGATTTCTTCACGCATTTCTGGATCTGACTCATGACCACTTCCAGAATTGCACCTTCGAACTACAATCAGCTAAGTACTTTATCTTTTCTTTAATTCTACACAACCTGAGGACATGTTGTGGTTTAAGTGTGGGGGAGGGATTGGTTGTACCTACAATGTGCTTAATTTAGTATGCTTACCACCATTCTTCAAAAATTCAACAAATTTTGAAATTTTTTAAAAAAATTGTCCCGAGCATGATTTTATTTTGGCTTACTTACTTGTTATATTCCCATACTTGTGATTAGTTGACTAGTATTTTAGCATAGATCTTTGTTAAATAAGCCTTTACTCGAATTATTTTCACGTAAGCCTCTTCGATGACGAGCTGAACTTAGGAAACTGTACCCATTTAAACCGATGATGTTTGATTCTGGTTATCAGACCGTTCGCTTAGTGCTAATGTCATGGAAATTGTAATATGTGCATAGTTGGAATTGACGTAGGAGGTATTGTGAATATACCGAAGCCTGAATGTGATAAGTGAAACGTAACTACTGTGCTTTGGGAAGAAGTTGAATAGAAAATAAATGAAATAATTGGGTGTGTCGAAAGCTGGTTGATGATTTGAGTGAGGTAGGGCGTATCTCGAATGTCCTATACCACTATGATGACCAAAAGCTCACGACAGTCAGAAGAAGATGACTTATGATTGGAGTAAGGTAGGGCATATCACGAATGTCCTATTCTGCTATGACGGGCAAAAGCTCATTCTGATGTGTGTTTATATGTGAAAGTTAATTAAATCAACTTACATAAGGAAAGTAGTATGAATAAGTGAAAGACTTAGTTATCGCCTACCTTATCCCCAGTATAGGCCAAGGTATATGTTGTAGGGAATATCCTCTGGGTACAACTGAAAAGATTTCGAAAACACATGTATCACTCTAGTCATTACGTGAGTAGTTTTGTATGGCGTATGTATAGTCAGGGTGATTCATTATCTGTCTTTAATGGGTATTGGTTGGTTAGCTTGATTTTAATTGTCAAGTGTGGAATCGGTGGAAGTTGAAGAAGGCTTTGCACACACTACACAGTCGAGTAATCGTTTATTGCATGGGATGTATGTTTTTGATGCTAGTCGGCTGGTTGTGATTTGATATATGGGATTTTATGTGGTTCAATGTTCAAGTAAGTCCTTGGTTTTCTTGTTTTGTTTTGCTCGGGACGAGCAAAAGCTAAGTGTGGGGGAGTTGTTAACGGTGATTTTTACGGTTTATATGACTTTATTTCGTAACAATTTCCTTCGTGTTTTACTAATTTTTATAGAAAATTAGGTGTTTAAGTGAAATATTGAAAGAATGCGTATGGAAATCATTAAAATGCAAAGTCGGGTTATTTACGTGATTTTATTAGCAATTATCTATTTATATATGTGATGTTACACTTTGCACGTTTTTATTATTGTAGGTACAACGAACGCATGTCGTGGAATGAGTCAAAGAGTGAAGGAATTAAAAGAAGCAACATTTATTTGGAGATTAAACGAAGGGCGAAATAGGGATTATATTTTTTATTAGGGTTTAGGGTTTTATTTTTAAAAGGAAAGAAAAAAAGGTTAATAATTATCCTAGGTCGGCGAACAAGCATAAAAGGGTGGCGATCATTGGAAGCAAGACACGAGAAATCATCCGGGAACGAGACGGCATAAAAAATCAAAAAAAAAAAAAAAAAAAAAAAGAGGTTCACTCGGTCGACCGAGCCATATTATATATATATATATATATATATATATATATATATATATATATTTTTTTTTTAATTCTTTTTTTCCGGTCTGAGGATGGTCAGAGGCTGAGTCCGATTTGAACGAGTTCTGTGAAACTGATCGTTGCAGCAACTTGATTTCTACTCTTTTGGATTGTTTTGTGAGTTTTATTAAAGTTTCATCTTTATTATGTTTAATTTGTTTTTATGCAATTGTATCGAGAGATGTTTGCATGTTTGATGTTTAACGTTTGATGAAAATCGTTGTTAGACCTAGATCACCATAGTAAAGATGGGATTTTTAACCTAAAAATAACGAGAGTTGCTAGGTTAAATTTCTAGGTTGCTAGATTGAGAAATCTTACACCTTGGTTATGGAAGCGTTAATCTTTAAGATCGAGAGATGAAAGATTAATAGGCGAATTATCTACGAGAGTAGGAATTCATACCTTTGATAGGTGAACCACATCTTTATTAAATCTTCACTAAACGATCTAGGGTAGAAATTGAGAGTTGCGAGATAGGTGGATCATTGCTTGTTCCTCGTTAAAATTAATTGAAATTATCTTGGTGCCTTGTTCTCCGTTGTTATCTTAGAAGTTTATTTTCTTTTTAGTTTATAGATTAGAGTTATTTTCGTTCGCAATTATCTTTCCCGGCTTTGGATTGACAACCCTCTCATCCAGAGTTTATTGTATTCGTTTTAGTTTTGTTTTGTGTTTTTCGTGACAAATCTTTAGGAAGATTAATAAAATAGATAAACAACCTCGATTCCCTGTGATTCGACTCCGGTTGTAATCGCTATACTACGATCCCTACACTTGGGGTATACCGGATTTATAAATTTATTACTTGTTATTTTTCATTAGATAAAATCCGAGACATTGGTCATAGACCGCTCATATGTTCTTGGCATGAATGATTAATTGTTTGTATATAAATGACCCACAATTGGTTCCCTGTGGGATCGACCTTGATTCGCTATAGTTATACTACGATGGACCTAGTCCTCTTGCTAGTATTGGTTTATGGTGGTCAAGTATTTTATTATCACTTGATCTACGTCATCACTTTCTGAATTAGATCTACATGATACTCCTTCATCTACCCCGGACTGACCTGAACTAGATGATCCTGGAACCGGAGTAGCTAAGAAGCATGAACCGTGTTGTTCGGACCCTTTAGAGGCTACGACTATACCACATGTAGTGTCAGTTACCATTCCCTCTGCAATTACATCATCGTCTACATTATTGTCGTCTACATCATCTACAGATCTACATGATACTTCTCCATCTACCCCGGACTGCCCTACACTAGATGATCCTGGAACTGGAGTAGCTAAGAAGCATGAAATGTGTTGTTCTGGCCCTACAAAGGCTACGAATATACCACATGTAGTGTCAGTTACCATTCCCTCTGCAATTACAGCATCGTCTATGATATGAACCAACTTTACTGTAAATTTCTGTACAGTTTAACCCACGGTTATCACGTTTCTAGCATGTTTCAGGTGAGTTTAGACCCTATATTCAGTGTTAATGAGGTTTTCTTTGCACGGCGTGTAACTGTTGGTTTTTCCGTAAACTCGGCCTACTTTCAGCACTTTATACTCATTTCCCGAGCACCCGTAGATTGCGGGGTTATGCGTTTGCTTGTTGTTTCCATGTTTATGCAGGATTTGGGTGAGTCGGGAGCCCGGAAAGCGATGATTTTATGAGTTTAGACGTGTCCGAGGCGAGAAACGAAGGCTAAGTATGAAAAAAAGTGAAGTTTTTGAAGTTAAGGCGTCTATCCGTACGGACAAAAGTCAGTCCGTACGGACAACTCTCAGATAGATGCAAAAATATTGAACAGAGACTTATCCGTACGGATAGACAATTATCCGTACGGATAGACTGATGCAGTAGAGACCTATCCGGACGGATAGAAATCCAGCCGTACGGACAGACACTTGGGAGCACAAAACAGAAGATGTGATCACAGACTTATCCGTGCGGATATCCTAGAGAATCAAGAACTAACCATACGGATAGCCTGTTATCCGTACGGATAAGCTGAATTTTGCCCTAGGCTATAAAAGGGCACCTCAAACGTTTTCTTCAGCAGACTTTTATGAATTTAGATAGTTTTAGCCTCTTTTGGGCGACTTCCTTCATCCGAAAGCGTAGAATTAAGTATCATATACCATTGTTCTCGTCTTTCGATCCTCTATTACATTAGATACATTACAACATCAATCCGTTACATTTCGATTGTCAAGAGTTGATATTTGTGAGCACAACTTTGGTACTTCATCAATTTTCAATAAAGTGGGTATGATTTCTTGTTCTCTTATCGTTTATATCATGAATTCATTTACCGTTTATTGTTTCAATTCGATAATGAGTAGCTAAATCTATCGTACGGCCGAATTAAGTGAAAGCGGATGAAACGCCATTAAGGAGATGAACCGGGAGGTAGTGTAGCACGTAAAAAAATGTTATAATCGATAATTCATATCACGAAACCTGCTTTAATTGTAATTGACCTAGCTTGATCACCTAGTTCACCATCACACACACCTAGCTTATAAATGTATGTTGCGGCGAAGTGTGGGAACCGGGGTTTCGGGACCGTAGACGTTTTGGCTTAAAAGGTAGTTTGACACCTACCTGCGCACTAGATTGACACCCTAGTCGTTAGGTCCATGTGCAATACGGGGTTTTTATCATTCACTCGGGTGAGTCTAGAACTTAATCACGTCAGGTGAGTTGGCCTTCTAAAGGGAGGGTTGATGAGCTTTGCGTAGGGTGTGAGTTAGCACCAGAATTAGGACTCGACACCTGTGAGTTTATCATTACACAGACAAGGAAGGTAGAGCACACTCCTGGGGTAGTTTGTCTGAGGGTAGAGTAATCCGCTGGATCGTAGTTTGGTTGTACCTCTTTTTATCGTTAAGAAATCCGATTAGTATAATTTTTCTTTTATGCAATAGTATAACGACATATTTTTCTGGTTGACCTGAACTGAGTGCTAAGTCAGCTGTGGTACTCCAAGCCAATCTCTGTGGGTTCGACCTCGGACTCCTCAAGCACTACCTACAATCGATCCGGTCCACTGCCGGTTAGAAAGTAGATTTTACTAAGGTTTCGAGTATTTACTTGATTAACTGGATTGCAAAAATTCTCTTATCAAGTTGGCGCCGTTGCCGGGGATTGGCAATACTTTGATATCACAAAAGTTGACCGAAAGCTTGGGCTTAGGTCGTGTTTTATTGTTTTCTTGTTGTTTTGTTTTGACTTGCAGTGTATGACCCGGAGCTCTGGGGCACCTCTAGAGCCTTATTATCCGGAAATCGACAGGCACGCAAGGCAGTTGAGGAGAAGATTGTTTGCTCCTGTTCCAGAAACCGTGGATGGACACGAAACATCAGACTTCTCTTCAGAGGAAGAAGAAATGACAACCAATGGTAGAGATCGCTTGAATGATGACCGGACGTCTCAAATGGGGGGTTTGGGTACTCTAAATAATCCACCTCCACGCGAGAGGAATCCTCTGGACCCACCTATGGCTGCAAGGACAGATGGGAGGAATTTATTTGACCCCACTCTAGAAGGGGGTGATGGAAGAAACAGATAGGACCAACAAAATGAAGTGTTAAATGGTCAGAGGCAGCCGAATGGACAAAATGGTCAAGTGGGGGGTGGTCAGTTCCAAAATAACAACCCACCACCTCTTCGCCAACAGCAACACCAACCAGGGGGTGGTCAGTTTCAGCAACAGCCGCCTGGCCAGGACAATTTGCAAAGGCAGATGTATCAGTTAATTCAACAACAGATGGCACAGATTCAGCTCCTGCAAGCGAATCAGAACAACCTGAATAATAACCCGAACGACCAACAGCTTCCATTGGTCCAGAATCAGCAACAGCAGAACAACCCACAGGCAAATCAGGTGTTTGTATCAGCAAGGGATTACGTGGTAACCCCGTATCAAGGGACCGGACATAATCCGATCAGAATCCCAGCTATCCATGCTAACAACATGGAACCGAAGCAAAATGTCATCAACCTGATCAGCGAGAATGCAGTTTTTTACGGGCAGCAGAATGAGGACCCGAATGAATTCTTAGACAACTATGTGCAGATCATCTCGACACTGAAGTACAACGGAGTGAGCGAGGAGGCGCTCAAGTTGATGATGTTTCAATTTGCATTAAGGGGAGGTGCAAGAACATGGTTCAACACCCTTCCTAACGCCTCATTGTCTACATGGGCCGAAGTGACCGATGTTTTTCTGAAAAAATATTTCCCTCCAGCAAAGATTGAGGATTTAAAGCGAGAAATACACAATTTCAGTGGGCGAAAGGGGGAAACCATGAAGGAGACAGTTGAATGGTTTAGGCCATTGCTAAAGAAGTGCCCTCCACACAATTTGAGTACAATTGAGCAGGTGATAAAGATTTATAGATCCTTGGATAAGTCAGACATAAATCTTTTAGATGCAACTAGTGGAAACGGTTTGACGAGAATCGACCCCGAGCTAGCAATGCAACATATTAACGATGCTATCGAGAGGGATGATGAATGGGTCTCCAGTTCAGGGACAGAAAACCCGAAAGAGCCACAACAAACTGTTAAAGCCCTTGAAGAGCAGTTGGATAAAGAGACGGCCGCACATATTGAGTTGTTGGCACTTCAGACAGAGATGAAGAAACTGAAAGAGGCACAACAGGTTTGTCAGTTGTGTGGCAGTAATCACTCAGCTCAGTTATGTATGACCCCGACCAGAACGACTTATCCTCAGAAATTACCACAACAGATACCACAACCGACCCAACAACAACCTGTAGCAAATGTATCTCAGCAACAACCAGTGGCAGTTATGGAAGATCTAGTTGCAGCGCTTAACAGATTGGGGACAGGGAGTTCAAATAGCGGTAATCAGCAGGTTTCCGGGAGGAATCCGCAATTTGGTCAGCAAAAAAATTCTGGGGGACAATGGAACCAGAACAACCCATGGGGTAACAACCCAAATTGGCAAGTTCCACCGAACTACCAAGATTATGAGCCATCGATGGGGTGTGGCATGGAAGAAGATTTCCAACAGAACGATGTGAACTATATCGGAAATAATTCTGAGGGAAATTGGAACCAAGGCAATAACAACCAGGGAAGCTGGAACAACAACAATTCTAGGAACAATTGGAGGAACCAGAATTCAGGGGGTAATTGGAATCAAACATAGGGGCAGAATTGGAATCGAAACAATAACAATCAGAACCAAGAGTTTAGGCAGAACCAAAGCCCAAATAACCAATCTTGGAATCAGAACCCCCTGAATCAGAATGCCTATCAAAATACCAATCAAAGCATGTATCAAAACAATCAGCAACAGGGCCACCAACAGCAGAATAATCAGAACTGGGGCCAGAATAATCAGGGACAGAATCAGAGTTGAGGGAGCAATCAAGGATGTAACCAGAATCAGGGGCAGCAAGGAAACAATAATCAGCAAGCTAGTCATCAAAACAGAAATAACAATTCTGGGACTTATCAACACCCGAATGCGCACCTTCATCAGAATAACCAATCAAGCAATTCGGGTACCCAGAATACCTCAACGAGTTGATTGTTAGAGAAGATGGATAAGACTATCTCGAGCTAAATAAGAGTGCTATTGAACGAGAAGGTAGCAACGCACTCAGCTATCCGGAATTTAGAGACCCAAGTTGGTCAAATCACAAATACATTGAAGAAGAGTCTGAGTGATGCTGAGCAGAATCCGAGGCAAGTGAATGCCATATTCACTAGGAGTGGTAGAGAGCTGGGAGTCGACCAGCCAAAGCAAGCAGTTTTAGCAGAAGAATATCTGGATGAGGAGGATGAAGCTGAGGCAGCAGAGAGAGAAAGAATGGAAACCGAGTTAGAAGAAGTACAAAGAGAGTTAGCTGCTGTTAAGAGAGACCTTGCGATTGTAAGGAAAGAGCGAATAATGGAAGTACAGAGGGAGCAGGAAGCTCAAACCAGAAGAGATGAAGAAAGGGAGAAGCGGGATTTCATAGTTCTGGACATTAAAGATGAGTAGCCGAGCAAGCCAGTGATGACAAAAGAAACTACATCTAGGCCTCCAAGTCCAAACACTCGAGGTAAGAAAAATTTTATGCCCCCTCCCCCTTCTGATTTTGATGAGAATACATTGCCTTACCCACCTAAGGGTCCTAAGAAGCCGGTCCTTACTGAGAGTCAGAGTAGATTCCTCGACATTCTTAGGAAGGTAGAGATCAGTGTTCCCTTGTTAGAGGCAATTGCTAGTGTGCCTGAGTATTTTAAATGTTTGAAAGGGATGTTGACAAGCCGAGAGAAAATGGGTAAGATAGTGAAGCTGAGGGAGGAGTGTTCAGTGGTTAATGATAGTAAGATACCCCCTGAGATGAGAGATAGAGGAGGTTTCACCATTCCTATCACCATAGGCAATACTGTAATTGAAAATGTTTTATGTGATTTAGGAGCTTCTGTGAGCTTGATGCCTAAGGCCTTATATGAAAAATTAGGGTTAGGTGAACTGGAACCTACGGGAATGACCCTACTGATGGCTGATAGGTCGGTGAGGAAACCTTTGGGGGTAGCGGAAGATGTCTTAGTGAAAGTTGGAAAGTTTGTGTTCCCCATGGATTTTGTGATTCTTGACATGGAGATGGACTCCAAGACCTCTGTTTTGTTAGGTCGCCCTTTTTTGACCACCAGTGACGCTCATATAGGAGTTAAGAGTGGAGATATTTCTTTTGGTGTTGGGGGCGAGAGAGAGCGTTTAAATGTTTACAAGGATAGAGGTCCAAATGCTATAAATGATGAATGCTTATATACAGAATCTTTGTTTTCTTGTGGTATGGTGCGTACTGACGTGTAGGAAGGAAAAAGATTGTCGAAAGGAGATGCGGTGCACTTACGATATGTCGTCGATCGAGGCACAGAATAAATCGGGATCGCCCGTCGCACCGGTGCTCCCCAAGCTGGGAAAAGTGCGGATTGATAAACCGCCTGATTGCAAGAAGTCTAAAGGGAAGCCATCTAAAAAGCCGGAAAAGAAAGAAAGTGTGAGGTGGCAGGAGAAAGCGGCGCAAGTTGCAAGAGGTAAGCCGTTCACTAGTTCGAATATTTTGATGTTTGCACTAGGTATATCGTTGGGCATGTTCAAACTTATGAATGCTGAATTTGGTTGACATGCTATGTGCTTATTTGGTATGTTATTTGAGGTTGTTTGAGTTGAGTCAGTTGAGCGTCATTCTGTCGAGCAAACGACATTAAACAAAGGCGCTCGGTGGGAGGCAACCCACCATCTTTTGTGTTTTGTTTGTTCTTGAGACCCACGTGTTGTGTTTTTGGTGTTTTGGTTTTATTCGGATGGTCACGATGGGGTTTTTCTATCTAAAACTTCGTTTTCACTTTGCCAGCCTCCATCCGTACGGATAAGTTATCATCCGGACGGATAACTCTCAGTACTCAAATTTTTTCAGTTTCAGCCATTCATCCGTACGGATAGCTTCTTATCCGTACGGATAGTTCATCGCCTTCAAACTTATCCGTACGGACCCCGAGCACACCAGGGACTGCCCCAGCCACTGCTACCACTTCTACTACTGGTGCTGCTTCTGCTTCTGAGCCCACACTACCTCCTCCCGAGGACCAGACTGGAGTTTAGAGTCGATGATGTTCCTTTCGAGTCGGTCCTTAGTTTTCCTTTAGGTCAAGGTGTTGGTGTCTCAGTTTCCGTTTAGATTTGGCTAGGGTTTTTTGTTTTGTGATCATTTTTGGTGCTACTTTTCCCTCCTTGGTTTGTAAGCCATAAGGCACCTCTTTTCACTACTTTAGCCTTCTTGACTTGCTTTCTAGACTATTCATGGATGGATGATGATTTTGGATTTTTTATGTATCATGTTTGATGCTTTATCCATATAGTACTCTTATTCGAGTTTTCTGACGTAACGAGGTCGAATATTTTGGTTATCCCCGGATTTCCCCCTTATTACCTGCTATGGCACGTGGACCATGTCCCGTGCACGTCTTGGATTTGTTATTCTTTTTATAGGGATTCGGGATGCTTTACCTCACGACCGTTACGGAACTTGATCACGCCGTTTTGCCGGGCTACTAAGCTAAGTCTCTTTTTCCTTTTCGTTCACACACCGAGGACGGTGTTTCACTAAAGTGGGGGGTGGGACGACTTAGCTTATTCGCATGTTTTCATAGTTTATTATGCCGTTATGTGATGAACTTAGTTTTACTCGTTTTCGAGTTGATTTCTAGGCATTTTCAAATTTTTCCAAGGTTTTAACACCGCGATATATGCATGCTTTTCACGGTTGAGTTAGTCAACGGTTTTTAGCCTTGTGAATGTCTCACAGTGAGTCCATTATATCACGATACGGAACACTTTTAGTACACGTTTGACGACGGTTATACTTAGTATGATTGCTTTACACACCTGTACCCCTAGTTTTGAGGCGAAATAGAAAGGATTCACCCTGGGTAGGTTCGGGATGACGGAAAAGGCATTTCTTTGAAGCGACTAGAGCCAAAGCCAACATCCCAACATTATCCCTCTAAACCCTCCTAAACCTTGATAGGAACGGTCTGACCACCGTCCGAATTTTGAGCCGTTTTTGGTTACTTAGCCTATAATTCCTAGCCCTGAGCCGATAATTTGGTCACGTTCCTTTTTGACTACCCTACGAGTGGACTTAGTTGTTTCCTTTAGACACACTTGCCAAGGCAAGTGTGGGGTGGGAGAGAGTATGTGAAATGATATGAGGAGGGAGTTTTGAGCTAACATCTAGAAGGGGAGGAGCTCGAGGAAATCTTCGGTGTGGCCTTTGGTTCGAAAGAAAAAGTTGTTTCAAAAAAAAAAGTGAATAAAGTCGAACCAAAGAAAGCCGGAAAAGGGGTATATGCGTATTAGCTAATATGATGTGAGTTTGGATGTTGTTCTAATGGAAATTCGAAAGAAGTTTGGTGGTTTTCTATGTTCGAGTTGAGGGAGTACACGCAATGATTAGGTTCACTCGTGCCTTCTTTTCTCCAGTCCCAAATTATCTTTCGATAACCCTCGTCCGAGCCTAACGTTATAACCTTTCAAGTCCTACCTGACCGGATCTCTGGCCCTGGTGAACCTCGATTAGTGGAGACTCTAGGAAGGGCAGGATTGTGTGCAGTCGTTTGTCCGGTATTCCAAGCCGGTAACCGTATTGAGTTTAAGTCGTCGTCATTCACCACACACTCACTCCGTTTCGTGATTTTCTAGAGTCAAGGTATTACATTCACGTGTCTAAGTCCCTTTTACTTTGATATTTTGAAACGCATGCATGTACCGTAAGGTTGATTCCTTGGCATTGTTGATCGCCTGATTTACTCGAGGGCGAGTAAAGGCTAAGTGTGGGGTGGTGATAGGAACCAACTTTACTGTACATTTCTGTACAGTTTAACCCACGGTTATCATGTTTCTAGCATGTTTAGGGTGAGTTTAGACCCTATATTGAGTGTTAATGAGGTTTTCTTTGCACGGCGAATAACTGTGGGTTTTTCCGTAAACTCGGCCTACTTTCAGCACTTTATACTCATTTCCCGAGCACCCATAGTTTGCAGGTTATGCGTTTGCTTGTTGTTTCCATGTTTATGTAGGATTTGGGTGAGTCGGGAGCCCGGAAAGCGATGATTTATGAGTTTAGACGTGTCCGAGGCGAGAAACGAAGGCTAAGTATGAAAAAAGTGAAGTTTTTGAAGTTAAGGTGTCTATCCGTACGGACAAAAGTCAGTCCGTACGGACAACTCTCAGATAGATGCAAAAATATTGAACAGAGACTTATCCGTACGGATAGACAATTATCCGTACGGATAGACTGAAGCAGCAGAGACCTATCCGGACGGATAGAAATCCAGCCGTACGGACAGACACTTGGGAGCACAAAACAGAAGATGTGATCAGAGACTTATCCGTGCGGATATCCTGGAGAATCAAGAACTAACCGTACGGATAGCCAGTTATCCGTACGGATAAGCTGAATTTTGCCCTAGGCTATAAAAGGGCCCCTCAAACGTTTTCTTCGGCAGACTTTTACGAATTTAGATAGTTTTAGCCTCTTTTGGGCGACTTCCTTCGTCCGTAAGCGTAGAATTAAGTATCATATACCATTGTTCTCGTCTTTCGATCCTCTATTACATTAGATACATTACAACATCAATCCGTTACATTTCGATTGTCAAGAGTTGATCTTTGTGAGCACAACTTTGGTACTTCATCAATTTTTAATAAAGTGGGTATGATTTCTTGTTCTCTTATCGTTTATATCATGAATTCCTTTACCGTTTATTGTTTCAATTCGATAATGAGTAGCTAAATCTATCGTACGGTCGAATTATGTGAAAGCGGATGAAACGCCATTAGGGAGATGAACCGGGAGGTAGTGTAGCACGTAATAAAATGTCCTAATCGATAATTCATATCACGAAACCTGCTTTAATCGTAATTGACCTAGCTTGATCACCTAGTTCACCATCACACACACCTAGCTTATAAATGTATGTTGCGGCGAAGTGTGGGAACCGGGGTTTCGGGATCGTAGACGTTTTGGCTTAAAAGGTAGTTTGACACCTACCTGTGCACTAGATTGACACCCTAGTCGTTAGGTCCATGTCCAATACGGGGTTTTTATCGTTCACTCGGGCGAGTCTAGAACTTAATCACGTTAGGTGAGTTGGCCTTCTAAAGAGAGGGTTGATGAGCTTTGCGTAGGGTGTGAGTTAGCACCAGAATTAGGACTCGACACCTGTGAGTTTATCATTAGACAGACAAGGAAGGTAGAGCACACTCTTGGGGTAGTCTGTCTGAGGGTAGAGTAATCCGCTGGATCGTAGTTCGGCTGTACCTCTTTTTATCGTTAATAAATCCGATTAGTATAATTTTTCTTTTATGTAAATGACATATTTTTCTGGTTGACCTAAACTGAGTGCTAAGTCAGCTGTGGTACTCAAAGTCAATCTCTGTGGGTTCGACCTCGGACTCCTCAAGCACTACCTACAATCGATCCGGTCCACTGCCGGTTAGAAAGTAGATTTTGCTAAGGTTTCGAGTTTTTACTTGATTAACTGGATTGCAAAAATTCTCTTATCAGTCTACATTATTGTCGTCTACATCGTCTACAAATCTACATGATGCTTCTTCACCTACCCCGGATTGCCCTACAATAGATGATCCTGGAACTGGACTAGCTGACAAGCATGAACCGTGTTGTTCGGGCCCCTCAGAGGCTACGACTATACCGCATGTAGTGTCAGTTACCATTCCCTCTGCATCATCTACATTATTGTCATCTACATCGTCTACATAGTCTACATCATCGTCTACATCGTTTGTCAGAACGTCTACATTATAACCAGACGCAACATGAAGATCGGATGATGGTGTCATGCCCGTTGCAGCTCCGTCGTGGTGTGCCCTATGTTGGTCCCTCGTTGAGGATGAAGGGGCCACCGATTGTTTGGATACATTTCTAGCTGGAAGATCATTTGGCTCTTCGACAGTTTGTTGTTGAGGCGGAGGCGAAGGCGGAGGTGGAGGCGGAGTCTGCGGTTTAGATGAGCATGTTAATAAATTTTGAACAAAGTAATATGTAAACGACAGACAACAAGTTAAATCATATAATACATGTATCAGTTGTTGAACAGGCGGAGCTCTAAAATAGTGTTCATACGGTCCACCTTGGCTTCCACACGGTCCACTTTGGCTTCCATACGGTCCACTCGATCTATTATATTTACATCATCCCTCGTAAAATCATCTCTCACACCGTCAAAGACATGATGTAAAAAGGGCATTACATCATTGATGTGAACATACCCCGCCGAAGATTGACCTGTATCCGGTTGTCGCTCATTATCACGACCACTCCTTATAGACAAAGGAGCATCGACATGTCCTCCTCCACGAGGTACCTGCGTTGGAAGCTCATCGACCTGGTTTCGATGCCGTCGAGGTCGATCAGGCACCTGGGCATGGATCGAATCATGTACCTAATCGGAAATGTTATATGCACGTTGTGGAGGCAATAGTTGTCCTTCGGTAATCCCTAACCCGCGTAAGTTTTGCATTTCTCACTCTTGTAAGGTTATAGGATGGTTCGTTTGTACCTACAAAATAAAAAGCAAAAGCACTATTAGTCGCAGCATGTTAGGTAGAAATTTAAGTATATAAATTAAAAATGCAAGTATCATTAAGTCCATACCTCAATTAACAATTCTTGCAATGTGACTGATTTTTGGGTGGGTGTGTGTCACCTCAATTTCAACATTCTGGGAAGTTCATCCGGTTTAACTAAATCAACGAACCGTTTATCATTATGTCCGGTGTGTAACAGAGGAAAGATCTCGTATGCCCAATACTGCAACCCGGGATACCATCCTTCTATCTGAGGCTTGTGCGCTTTTCCCCTATCTCTGTATCCCTTAACTTTAGAGAGACACTTACCCATCAAAAAGTAACTTTAGTTCCACACCCCACAGATACAAATTAACTCGATCAAGGTTCTCGACTATATAGAATATCTCCCTTGGTATGTTAGTCTTTTCTTCATATCCTAACATAAATTTAGAAACGATGTACACAAGGCACAACCGGTCTAGAACATCAGTTTCAATTTGATCATTAGATTTTAATTCTTTCTCTAACATCACGACCGTGATTGGTTTTTTACCATCGAATAAACGCCTATCTCCGATACACATCGATGTAGTTTCAATTTCACCGGTGTATGTGCCAAAACGTAGACCAGAAATCATGGCAAACTCTCTTTTGCCGTATGTATGAATCACGTCACCAAATCTGAACTGTAACTCGTCGCACCGGTCAGGATATACCATTCTTTCAAGCATGTAGTACCATATAATACCTGAGAACTGCCAATTTGTTCTCGCTTCGACAACCTGATCAAAGATGGTTTCTTTCAATTTGTTCATTTGAGAACTGCCAATTATCTTGTCCAATTTTTTATTCGGCCCCTTATATAGCCATTCTGCTGACCATCGCAAATGTGGTGGAATAACATACACCTGGAACCCCAACAAGCTGCGCAATGTGTGTATGTTACATAGTTTATAAATATATATATATAGAGAGAGAGAGAGAGAGAGACAGAGAGAGAGAGAGAGAGATAAATCTGTGTTATTTAAATATTTTTGAAAAGTTTGGTAATGTCGTAGTGCTGTAAAACGGGGGATGGCGTATACTACACCACTTTCCCTACAACATTACTTAGTTTCTATTAAATGCGGTCAAAACACATACTACCTTTACTTATATATTTTTTTCAATTCATTACATATAAAAAAATTGTCAATACTAGGTGTTTCTATTTTTACGGTTTTAGTGTTTATTTAAAATGAATTGTCCAAATAATTACATAAAATTATTTTTCGGTTTTAGTTTTTATAGTTCCACTTGACTACGTAAAGAAAATATAATTTCTCAATCAACTACAGATTTTTTCGGTTTTATTGGGTTTTAGTTTTTTATCGGTTTTATTGTGTGTGTTTGTGTGTGTGTGTGTATATATATATAAACTTGAAAATTTTCATGAAAAATGAAAAACGAAAAAAAAAAAGGTTTCACAACACTCTGAATGAAATGAAAGGAGTAGGGAACGTGGTGTGTATACCCCGTCGTCCTTGTATATTTTTCTTCATTTGATATATTATTGAAAAGTTCGGTTGTGACGTAGCACCGTAATACATTAATCATCATGACGTGTTAAATGTATTTCAATCATGACGATGAAGAACAGATGCTAGACAGAGCCAGCAGAACAGAACATAATTTTTCGATCTAACGGATGCCTCACTTCCGACCGAGGCTTTCTGCCAAGCTTTCTTGCGATAATAGGAAAGGATCTTTCTATTGAGCGAGACACAATGAAATTTTCTACGAGCTACGCTATATAAAGAGCCCCAATACAATGCCTGGGGATTAGGCCGACCACAGCTGATCAGAAAGAATCGAAAACACACCCTAAGGAAGCATGCAATTTCTAAAAACCTCATTAGGTCGAGGCATACCATGGAATGCACCGTATTTCAATTCGTTGTAAAGTTCAATCGTTCAATTGGTCGTTTTTCCAAGTCTTCAGATTGTACAATTTATTTATGAATATAAATTTAAATAAATGTAAAATACAATGTATACGTAAGTAAAACTGGTAATCAATGATGATCCTACACCTAAATCTAAATAAGCGAAAGTATTTTGAAAAGTCAGTGATCTATCTAGTTAATTATTTACGTAATACGTGTAGTGTAAGTACTAACAAACAATCTATTCTATAGCTATTATATATAGATACAGATTTAAATTAAACCAAAAACCCTAAATTAATCAATCAAATATGGTAATACATGTATGGACTTCTAATTACATTACATGATACAAATATTTTTTAAATACAATATGATAAAATTTTCTTAATGTTATATATATATGCAATATCACACAATGTATTGTGTTACATAATGTATAAAAATAATATACATATTAAAATCAAAATTTCTAAATATGTTATTGGCCCAAACCTCTGGATGACGAGCTGGGCCAGGGATGCCGCCGCCGCTGCCTGCACCACCACCACCACCACCACCTACAAATCCACCACCACCAGCACTAAAACCACCACTGTAACCTACAAATCCTCGACCAAAAGCGGAAGAAAAGGTTCCGGAAGCTCCAACTCCGCCAGCACCACCACATCCAACATCACCACCACCAACAATTCGGCCAAATCCACCTCCATAAACATCAGCATCCGCCAAAACACTACCAAAAACATCATCATAGCCTAACATCTTTGCAAACCCGTCGCTAATTTCAAACCCGTAATGTTCTTTTTCAAAATCGTATTTTACGATTGGAGAAGAAGAAGTTCATACAGGATGGGTGTTATTTCATACAGGGGATTTTGATTTTGAAGGAAAGAAGAAGAAGAACGGCCCTAAAAAAAGAACGGTTTTTTTTATATTTAAGATCTGAAAGGATTTTGTGTGGGAAAAGGTTTTTGTGTGTGAAGGATGAAGAAGATAATTGATTCCGTATGTAGTTGCCCCGGGAAAAGAAATTTCCGCCCCTCACGTATATCTCTATGAAACACCATTTCCAGGCCTAGTACACCCGGGAAAACACCTTCGCCCCGTACACCTCGGACATAAAGGATTTCTATAGAAAATTGACTCACCCCGTATGTATACTTCCGTGAAACAGAATTCCCGGGCCTATTACACCCGGGAAGACACCCTCGCCCCGGGCATAATGGGATTCGCCCCGTAGATACAATTTTCTGGCATTATATCCCTGAAATTGTCCATTCCCACACATAATAAGCCCGTGAATCTCCTACCCCGTACGTATACATGAGCATAACCTCTTTTCGGCCCTCATGTAAAGTTTAACCTCAAAAAAAATTCCAACCTCTGAAACAGCCTGAAAAAAAATTCCCGGGGGTATGGGTATAATATATGGCTAGGTCAACATTAAGTAAAGTTCGTGGCTTAAGGGAGCTATGTTAATTGATGATACAGTGGTTTCACCCCTCCACGTGTCGTCTAACAGTTGGTCCCCACATGAACCATGAGTGTTAAGGCACGCATGTCGTGTCCCGACATTTGAGCAGTGTAGGTCAATGGTCCAAAGTCGGCTAGAGCAAGTCGATTAAGTCGACCTCGAGGACAGAGCCCGCATCAGCTACGAAGGCCCATTATCAGCATGATAACTTGGGCAAGGGGCAAGGCCCATAAAGGGTAAATGTGACAATAGCTAGAACCGACCTAATATTAGGGTTAGGGCATGCATTATCATTATAAATACCGCGTTCCAGGAACTACATAAGGCTTGATTTCTGGACAATTACAGGATACGTAGGCAATCTAAGACAAGCTCTTCGACTCAACCGCAAATAACACCAATAACCACCACGCTTATAGGGCATTAGGATCTTGGATATTCAACACTAGATTCATAGAAGCCCGGATTAATTAGGTGACATAATTTGTCATCGTCATTGGCGCTAGAAGGATGGCCTTCTACTGTTGAACACACCAAGATCACGATGCTTCTCAAGGAAAAGACTGCCAGGAAAGCTAATTCCAAGGCCGCAGATCAACAGGGTTCACAGAACAACAAGCGCGTGGATCTGGATCCACAAGGAACAAAGGATCCGGTGATGGATCCTATCCATGAAAATCCCCAAAAAGAGAAGCAAGGTCTCGCTCCCGAACATCAGGTTATCATGGATCAATTAGCAGCAGTTGATCGTGATTTGATGTCCAGAATTATAGCGGAGGTGTTCTTGACGTAGAAACAGGCAGACGGCGGCAAGAAAGACGCTACAGAAAAGGCCAAGCAAGCCCATGGGACAGAAGTCAGTGCCTCATCCAGTTTGGTGGAGAAGAAGAGACGTGAGATCCAACAGAAGCATCAAAGGATGGATGAGGACAGCGTTAGGCAAGAGCTGGATGTGATTCTGGGCAAAATCAGGTCTCACTGTGGTTGGAATCACCTTTCACGAAGGAGATCGAGGATTTTCCAAAACCTAAGTGGTTTAAGATACCAAAGATATAACCTTATGATGGCACCAGCGATCCGGAGGACCATCTGCATAGGTATCTGTCTCAGATGAGGTTGGATGGCGCACCTGATGCAATGCGGTGACGCGCTTTCGAGACGCTGCTCGTCGGTCGAGCTAGAGAGTGGTTCACCAAGCTACGACCAGGTTCGATCTCTAGTTTTGCTATGCTGGCCCACAAGTTTGGAAACGCTTTTATTGTAAACAAGAAGTTTCATTTAAGCGCTACACACCTCATGAATATGAAGCAACAAAAGGCCGAAACGGTGATAAACTATTTAAAGAGGTTCAATCTTAAGGCCATGCAAGTCGAGGATGCAGATGATCGACTTTTGAAGGCTGTACACAAAGCTGTACATGAAGTTGTACATGAAGGGCTGCGCAATACAAGGCTGTACATGAA
The DNA here is from genome assembly GCA_036785695.1 of Gentiana straminea. Taxonomy (NCBI): domain Eukaryota; kingdom Viridiplantae; phylum Streptophyta; class Magnoliopsida; order Gentianales; family Gentianaceae; genus Gentiana; species Gentiana straminea. The sequence goes on along the minus strand of JAVUPR010000265.1, from coordinate 6,716,668 downwards.
GTTGAGCAGGGATGTCCCTCGAACCATGGACGAATGTGTCAACGTGGTACACAAATTCTGTCAAGGGGAAGAGGCAGTGCGTCGGCACACCCAATCCGACTGGATAGATTCAAAGAAGGACGCTCGAGGTCCGAATAAGAATCAATCCAAAGGACAGAACACTGAAAGCAAGTCGACAGTCTGGGATCGAATTACAGCACCCGTCTCGGACAGTCTAGGAAAGAAAGGAGCCCTGCGAGATAAGGATTTCATCCCCCTCAATCGGTCTCGGTCAGAAGTGTTATCCATTATGCTCTCAAAGAACATAGCGAGGAAACCGCCACCGTTGAAAAAGCCTCGAGAAAAGAGGGATCCAAGCAAGTACTATGAGTTTCATGAGGATATAGGTCATACAATGGAGGATTGTAATGACTTGAAAAGAGACATCGACGCTTGCATTCAAGAAGGAAAACTCGATGAAGTGATTGATAGATTTCAGTGCGACGAGCCCAAGGGCCGTAGAGATAACTACGATCGAGACAGGTATGACGACAATCGACCCAAAAATTTGTTGGAAAGGTGTCCTAAACCCAATCGGGTTGGACCGGATCCGACCGGGTCGGGTCATTTACAGTCTATTTAGTTCATGTAATAACTTTATTATGATTAATAAAAGCACTTATGTTATTATATATTGTTTGTCTTCATATTATTTGTTGTATATATATATAGTAACGTCCCTAGTATCAATCTGTGATAGAGAAACCATGATAGTGATTATGGTTGATGAGATCTCTAATCACTATAACAAGGTTGGTACTTAAATGTCTCTAGTCTTACATATTATCAAATGGGACATTGATAGTATAATCAGACTAGCACGTATTGGATGTCTTCTATCTTTTAGAAGATAGGGATAGATCTCGTCTATCGAAGTGTAGAGACACTTGGACTGTACGTGGACGTGTATTAGAGAATGCGTACGTTAGACTGACCCACTTACATTAAGGGTCACACTATGTGGCGGTTGTGTAATTATCCTTTTGACCGTAGTCTTCATGGCATCACGGTGTGGATTGTCATGCTTTGACACTATTGAGATTTCTCCTAACCGCGGGGCGATCATGCGGTGGTGATTGGGTATGATATTGAAGCATGCGGAGTATACATGATTGGTCGTCCGGGAATCGCGTATCCTATGATTGGGATTGAATATCCGAAATGGCCTTCTTATAAGGAATGTCTAGCTCTTGAGAATCTTTGCAAAGTGGGAGTAAATGTGTTATTCCGAGAGAGCATGATATCCAGATTATAAGATACGATCGTCAATGTATTGACACTCGAGATACGATCGTATGGATATTATTACAGCGATAGGATTGTAAGTTACACGGTAATTGCTTCACATGAAAGGTAGTAGTCATTGCTTTTGACTCTTCCGATATTTGGGGGTCACGGTGTGTTGCTAGACGCTATCCTGTGATCGTTAGGTATGAAGGGCATTTTAGTAAATTGCACTTTGTGTCTACGGCCAACATATTCAGAAGCCTATCGGGTCACACACATATGAACATCGAGTCGGATTAAAATGCGGTTATAATTGATAACCAAATAAGAAAAGTTTATCTCTAGACTATAAAGGATACAGTGGTAAATTAATATGGTAGTGTTTATTTATTATGAATAAATAAAATACAAGATATTAATTATATACAAATTAGATTAATTAAAAAATATTCCGGAAGCCAATTTATTGGCATATGGGGCGCCACATTTAAGTGTATGAGATACACTTGGATTGTGCACTTTAATTAATAAGATTGCCATAATATTAATATAAGATATTAATTGATTTTGGAAAAATAGATTTATGGTAATAAGATAATTATAATCAATTTAAGATATTGGCAAAATAAATTATAATTAAAGAGATAAATCAATCTAGTTGATTTTCCTTATTTTGTTGGAAAAATGTTTTCTTCTCCTCCACACCATATGGGGCGCCCCAACCACTATATATAGGAGGTGGGTGTCAAGCTCTTTTGTACAACACAATTGCAAGAACTCATAGTTCTTGTGTAAAATAGAGAGCTATCCATAGTGAGTTTGTGAGGGAAGAAAAGGTCCGGTCTAGTAGCCGGAGTTTTTCCGATAGCAATCCAAGGAGGATTCCGGCAAGGGGTTCGTGTGGATTAGCGATAGAGGCCGGACGCGTGGACGGCTTGTGCATTGAACTACTCTCCGTTGGCGGTCAAAGCGACGATCTTATAGATCATCTGAGGTATAACCGTCAAACTACTTAACGTGTTTATTGCATTAAACGAAGAACGATCTAGAAAAGGAAATCAAATTTTAAATTCCGCTGCGTTAAACTAGTGATTTCCTAACAGTGGTATCAGAGCCAGACTTCGAGCTTAAGCAATAAGCATAATTTAAATGCGTAGTATTTAATCAATAGATGCAAGATTTAAATCACGAAACGTAGAAACAAAAAAAATAAAAATAAAAATAGGGTTTATTGGGGGCTCGGCCGACTGGCGGCGGCCCCCTCCCTCTGCGGTGGCGGTGCCGGCGGTGGCCCTAGGGCTGCCGTCTGTCGGCTGTCTTCTTCCAATGGGGGAGATCAACCATTTTCGTTTTGTGATATTTATTGTGCATAGATATCTCGTTTGTTTAGTTGTGTCATATGACCAACCAATGGTTCAAATAGTTTGGGCCATTGGGAAACCATATGGCATATTGGCATTTCCAAATTTTGATTGAAATAGGCCTAGGCCCTTTTCAAATATTTGATTTGTAAAAGGCCTAGGCCTAGGCCACTTCCAAAATTTTGATTTTGGAAAGTGGCCAGGCCTAAATCAAAATTATTTGATTTGGAATAGGCCTAGGCCCTTTTCAAATATTTGATTTGTAAAAGGCCTAGGCCTAGGCCACTTCCAAAATTTTGATTTTGGAAAGTGGCCAGGCCTAAACTAAAACAATTTGGCATTTCCAAATATTTGATTTGGAATAGGCCTAGGCCATTTTCAAATATTTGATTTGTAAAAGGCCTAGGCCTAGGCCACTTCCAAAATTTTGATTTTGGAAAGTGGCCAGGCCTAAGCTAAATTTAGTTTTTGAAAGGAAACAAATAGGAGACTTAGTAATTTTAATTTTATTTTGAATAGTTCAAATTTAATTAAAATTAAAATCGATTTAAAATTAAATGTTAATTTAAATTTTCGATTAAGTCATATAATTAATTAAAAGTTATTTAATTATTTGACGTGATAAAATAAAGACGCATGAGTAGTTAAAATTAGAATTTAATCTTTTTCATAAGATAAAATTGTATGGATTAGATGTGTAGATATAATGTGATTATATGGACCCCGATTGATCATGGACTCGACCAATAGGATAGATGATAATGTTTTCTTTATGTTGGTTTTGAAAAATTGTCCTAGGCCGTTATGAAGAACGTGACCTAGTTTACTTTTTGCATTTATCCCATTCCCGTGAGCTCCCCCCCGTGTGCGGCGGGTGTATTTATTAGATAAATTATAATGTAACAAGAATGGAGCAAGAAGTTGAAGACCAAGGAGAAATAAAGAACCCATTGGCGTACAACAATAAAGATCCTATTGGCGGTTGCAAATACCCTTAGTTTGTGACCCGTGGTTTTGTCAGTTTGTATTCGAAACCGCACTTAGGAAAAGTCCATGATCATACCGGTTATTTTGTGCGCGGAATGTTGTGTATGTTTTACTTTATATAATATAGTAGTAATATGCACATAGTAGATGAGACCATAATTAAACCAAATTAATTAAGTGAATTAACTTAAAATTATTCCCACGTCAAAAATCAAGTCGGAATTGCCTCCCCATATTATAACGACGGTGAAGAGCCCTTGTTCGGACCCAACTCACCAGCCAAAGCGGGGGTTGACCTACCTCGGGTATATCGTCGTTATCGAGATATGATCGAAAGAGATCTCATGAATATTGGGGTTAAGATTCGACTAAGAATTCTCTCGGCCACCAGCCAAAGCGGGGTCGTTTGGATTTTAGAGGCAAGGGTTTGGCTATTTTCATAAGATGAAATATTGTCAAAGAGTTGACTGGTCAAACAACAAGAATCGTATAAGATACGATCGACAAATCGTTGTCCACCTATTTAATTATTTTCGGCCCATCAGCCAAAGTTGGGGGTCGGGGTAGTTCAATGGGATCTTGCCCACTAAAGGAATTATTTTCTTGAAAGCCAATAGGGAATAGTTGGCTAGTGGGAGTAAAAACCTTATAGAGTTATTAAGTGCAAATTTAGGGTTTTTATACATGAGGTTTTACTTATTCTATCTTTATTTATTGTTGTAGAAAATGTCAAACAAATTGAACCTTCGTTTTATCATCGAAAACAAGCTTGACGAGACAAATTTTCTCGATTGGGAAAGAAACCTCAAAATCGTTTTGAGGCACGAGAAGATTGGCTATGTCTTGGACGAGGCCCTACCGGAAAAGCCCGCTGAGGGTTCGGCCGCGTATGTTGTCGAGAAGTACAACAAGCACTGTTCTGACAGTACTGATGCTACATGTATCATGCTTGCTTCTATGACACCTGAACTGCGAAACCAGCATGAGTCTATGGACGCCTACTCTATCATGGTCCACCTGAAGGAACTTTATGCTTCTCAGTCTCGCACTGAGAGGTACGAGGTCTCGAAGGCCCTGTTTAGTTGTAAGATGGCATCTGGGACTGCTGTGGGGTCACACGTGCTTAAAATGATCGGGTACATAGAGAGGCTTAGGAAGCTGGGCCACAAGTTGGAACGAGAGTTGAGTATTGACTTGATTCTGCAATCTCTACCTGATTCATTCTCGCAGTTCGTGATGAACTATCACATGAACAAGATAGATTGCTCCCTTGCGGAGTTATTGAACATGTTGAAGACTGCTGAGGGCACTGTGGGGAAGGGAAAGCAAGTGTTGCTGGTCACTTCGAGCAAGGGCAAGGCAAAAGCCCAGAAGAAGTCCAATAAGGCGAAGGCTGCACCTAAGCCAACGCCTAAGATAGCGAAAGACAAATCCAATGATGCTTGCTTCCATTGCGGTGAGACCGGACATTGGAGGAGAAACTGCAAAGGCTTCTTGAGTACCAAGAAGAAGCATTCTGATGCTTCGACTTCAGGTATATTTATGATTGAGATCAATATTGCTTCTTCTAAGTCTACCCACTGGGTATTAGATACTGGTTGTGGTTCTCATATTTGTACGAATATGCAGGCACTAAGAAGAACTAGAGATCCGAGGAAAGGAGAGGTGGACCTACGCGTTGGAAATGGAGCAAGTGTTCTGCGCTGGCCGTAGGAGTTTATTTTCTTTCATTGCCCAGTGGGCTAGTACTAGAACTTAATAACTGTTATTTTAAACCTGCTCTTACGAAGAGCATTATTTCCATTTCTGCATTAGATGTTGATGGTTTTTCATTTACGTTTGAGAATAAATGTTGTTCTTTTTCACGTGATGGAATCTTTTATGGTACTGGCATACTTAGCAATGGTCTCTACATATTAGATATGAATGTTGAAGTACTTAATATAAATAACAAGAAAGCTAAAACAAATGACTTGAATGAATCCTACTTATGGCATTGTAGACTTGGCCATATAAATAAGAATCGCATCTCCAAACTTCATAAAGATGGAATGTTGGATCAATTCGATTACGAATCGTTTGACGTATACAAAGCTTGTTTACTTGGCAAGATGACAAAGTCACCTTTTAGTGGAAAAGGGATAAGATCCAATGAATTGCTTGAGCTCATACATACTGATGTGTGTGGCCCAATGTCAATTCAAGCCAAAGGTGGATACTCTTATTTTATCACCTTCACTGATGACCATTCTCGCTATGGTTATATATACTTAATGAAGTATAAGTCTGAAGCCTTTGAAAAGTTCAAGGAATTCAGAAGTGAGGTGGAGAAACAACTAGGTAAAGAAATCAAAATACTTCGATCCGATCGAGGTGGAGAATACCTAGATGGAGAGTTTCAAGACTATTTGAAGGAGAATGGGATTCTACCTGAATGGACCCCTCCCGCGACGCCACAAATGAATGGCGTATCTGAGAGGAGGAACCGCACCTTGTTAGACATGGTGCGATCCATGATGAGCTATACAGTTCTCCCAAAGTCGTTTTGGGGGTATGCTCTAGAAACCGCATCCTATACACTGAACCGAGTTCCATCAAAGACGGTTGACTCTACGCCATACGAGGTATGAACCAAGAGAAAACCGAGCCTAGGTCATCTAAATCCTTGGGGTTGTCCGACTTACGTGAAGCGGATGATGCCTGACAATTAGAGCCCAGGTCTGACAAATGTCTATTTGTGGGATATCATAGGGAAACCAAAGGGTACCAATTTTACCATCATGAGGAACAAAAGGTGTTTGTTGCCAGGACTGGCCACTTTCTGGAGAAAGATTTTATTCTGGATAGGGTCAGTGGGAGTAAAATTGATCTTGAAGAAATTCGAGAACCACTTACGGATAATAGTCAGTTGATGGAAGTAGAGGACTTGCCACACACAGATGTGACACCAGCCTCTACCGTGGACACACTAGCACCTCAAAGATCCACCAGGGAATGCCGTGAACCTGAAAGGTACACTGGCGTGTATCTCATGGAAGATGAGGACCCTAGAACTTATGAGGAAGTGCTATTAAGGCATGACAAAGAGAAATGGCTAGAAGCCATGAATTCTGAAATGGAATCCATGAAAGACAACCAAGTTTGGGACTTAGTTGATCCACCTGAGGGAATAGTTCCCATAGGGTGTAAATGGGTGATGTATAACATTTATATGATAAAAGTTACGATATTTTATATACGTTATCGACTCTTTTTATATAAAATATAAGAAATTATAACGATAATCTTATAAAATATTAATAGTTATGAATAAATCTAAATACTATAAAAATCTAGTAAAAGTGATAAAAAGTTATAAATTTTGTACCGGGTTAATAACCGGAGTGTCGTGTCAGATTTACGTGGGTATTTTTGGTATTTTATTTGCAGATTTTAGGTAAACCAAGACCCCGAGTGACGACACTTTTTGAAGTAAGATCGTATCTTTTGAAGGAAGTAAGGAAGTGCCACGAGATTTAAAATTCAAGTAGGATCAATGGTTCGTGACACCATTATCGAATTATATTTTCGACGAACAAATGGCCCATCAAAAAGGCATTTTCTGAATAAGAGTCCTTCATGGAAGTTATAGATCTTTTCAAGAAATTTCCAACGCTTCTTGAATTATGTCATTTGGAGATCCAGAGCTCAAGTTATGATTTTATCAAGTTTCAGATCAAGTTATGGAATAAAAGCTACCCGGATCAATCCGGATTTACCTCGGATCGATCCGAGGAAACATAATGATTATCCAGCATGTGGTCCTGCAGAGAATAATCTTGGGGATAAGATTTTTTATTCCCGGATCGATCCGGCCCTTTCTCGGATCGATCCGGCCCTGGAAATCTTGCCTATAAGAAGAGCAGCTTTGCAGACACATGAGGATGTACCAATATATTTTCTTAACCTCTTTTTCTTAGTAGTAGTATGTATGTATATAGGCCTTATGCCATAAATAAAGTAGTATCGTTATAATGCTCGAGAAATTATCAGAAGATCAGTGTTGTTGAAGTCGTTGTAATATCCGGAAGAATACAGCTTCTGATTCAACAGTTGTAATCGGGTAAAATTTCTAAAGTATTTATGTTTGTTATGTTTGTTTTTTTTTATCTTTTTATAATGTTATTAGGCTAGATCTAATAACTAGCCAAAGTTATGTAATCGTTTTATTTCGATCTTTTCGGTAAATGAATGTTGTCTAAGTAAAATTGATTAAAATTGAGTTAATTGAATCTTTTTCTATTCTGTATCGTATTGATAATATTCGGATTGACGTAATTAACCAAGATGAATCGCACCATATAACCTAACGATGAACTGACCAGAGAAGTTAGGATATGAGATAAAAGATAGAAAAACCGGAGGGTAAAATTGGCCGTGCGAAAGCGTGACTACGGAATCCTATTTCCTACCCGGGGGCAGATTTGTCTTGGGAAAGATGGATCTTATTAAAATTGTACTCGAGATCATAATAATGTTAAAATCAACGGTTTAATTGAAACTAACACCGGAAAGTTAAATCGATCCGCCTGACAACCGGAGCCTTTTGAATAACATCGGCCGTCTGACAAATGGAATAACCTCTTTTATCCGGGGTAGATTTGTACTCGGTACTTGTTCGACCTAACGAGATTAGCATGGGACAGTTGTGGAGATTGAACTGATGACAATGACATATGACAATTTCATACGCTCGTGTGAGGAGGAATTGTTAACCTCAGGAGTGCACCGTTTCATTTACTCAATTGGACTTAATATATAAGGAAAGATCGAGCACATTCCGTCTACTGAAAAGATCGTATAAATCAATTATATAAACTTTGGCTAGTTTTATATATTGGTATCTATATATTTATATCTATATATATATTTTGCAATCTATGTACATCTATATATATTTATATATCTATATATATTATATTAGAATAATTTTTAAATTACGCATTTATTTTATGTTAAGTAGAATAGAAGTGATCTGTGTTATAAAATTACGGTTTAGATCGAGTTAATAACAGCTCTTTGGTGTTTAACCACACTTAGAAGAATTACCAAGTTCCCTGAGGATTCGACACTCTGACTCACCATACTAGCACTACAGTTTGACCCGATACACTGTCGGTTAAGGACTGGTATTAGCACTAGAAAAGGCCACGTCAATGGGTCTTTAAGAGAAAGACCGACATGGACGGCAACGTGACTACCTACAAGGCTAGGTTAGTGGCAAAAGGTTATAAGCAAAGACAAGGAGTTGACTATGACGAAACCTTTTCGCCTGTTGCCATGTTAAAATCCATTAGAATTTTGCTCGCTATTGCAGCATATCATGATTACGAAATCTGGCAGATGGATGTGAAAACAGCTTTTCCTTAACGGGAACCTGTCTGAGGAAGTGTATATGACACAGCCTGAGGTTTTCACAACCAATGACGCTGGGATGGTATGTAAACTGCAAAGATCCATTTATGGATTAAAGCAAGCTTATCGGAGTTGGAATCTTCGCTTTGATGAGATAATCAAACAGTTTGATTTCATCAAGAACGAAGATGACCCCTGTGTTTACAAGAAGGTTAGTGGGAGTGCCATTGTGTTCTTAGTGCTTTATGTAGATGACATATTGCTCATAGGAAATGATGTGCCTATGTTACAATCAGTCAAAGCTTGGTTATCCAAGAACTTCTCAATGAAGGACTTGGGTGAGGCAGCCTATATTCTAGGAATAAAGATCTATAGGGATAGATCTGAAAGGTTGCTTGGTCTGTCGCAATCCACCTATATAGACAAGATGCTGAAGAGATTCCGCATGGAGCAGTCCAAGAAAGGATTGCTGCCCATGTCAAATGGGGTCTACCTGTCGAAGGGAATGAGTCCTAAGACAGAGGAGGAAAGGGCACAAATGAGCAAAGTCCCTTATGCTTCGGCAATTGGGTCTATCATGTATGCCATGTTATGCACAAGACCAGATGTCTCGTACCCTCTTAGTATGACTAGTAGGTACCAGTCCAATCCAGGTGATGGTCACTGGATTGCTGTCAAGAATATCCTTAAGTACTTGAGACGTACTAGGGATATGTTCCTGGTTTTCAGGAACGATGATTTAGTATTACGAGGTTACACAGATGCCAGTTTCCAAATTGACAAGGATGACTTTAAGTCACAATCTGGATTTGTTTTCACGCTTAACGGCGGAGCAGTGAGCTGGAAGAGTTCCAAGCATGAGACTACTGCGGACTCTACAACGGAAGCCGAATACATAGCAGCCTCGGAGGCGGCAAAGGAAGCAGTTTGGATGAAGAAGTTCATTACTGAACTTGGTGTGGTTCCTTCCATTGAAGGTCCAGTGCCTCTGTACTGTGATAATAATGGAGCGATAATAATGGAGCGATATCTCAGTCAAAGGAACCAAGGTCTCATCAGAAGTCCAAACATGTGCTACGGCGCTATCACTTGATTAGAGAGATAGTAGATAGAGGAGATGTAAAGATAGAGAAAGTCCACACGGATGATAACATAGCTGATCCGTTAACCAAGGCATTGTCTCAAGCTAAGCATGAGAAACATGTTCACTTGCACGGGCTTAGGCATATGGGTGATTGGCTTTAGGCCAAGTGGGAGATTGTTGGAAAGGTGTCCTAAACCCAATCGGGTTGGACCGGATCCGACCGGGTCGGGTCATTTACAGTCTATTTAGTTCATGTAATAACTTTATTATGATTAATAAAAACACTTATGTTATTATATATTGTTTGTCTTCATATTATTTGTTGTATATATATATAGTAACGTCCCTAGTATCAATCTGTGATAGAGAAACCATGATAGTGATTATGGTTGGCGAGATTTCTAATCACTATAACAAGGTTGGTACTTAAATGTCTCTAGTCTTACATATTACCAAATGGGACATTGATAGTATAATCAGACTAGCACGTATTGGATGTCTTCTATCTTTTAGAATATAGGGATAGATCTCGTGTATCGAAGTGTAGAGACACTTGGACTGTACGTGGACGTGTATTAGAGAATGCGTACGTTAGACTGACCCACTTACATTAAGTGTCACACTATATGGCGGTTGTGTAATTATCCTTTTGACCGGAGTCTTCATGGCATCACGATGTGGATTGTCATGCTTTGACACTATTGATATTTCTCCTAACCACGGGGCGATCATGCGGTGGTGATTGGGTATGATATTGAAGCATGCGGAGTATACATGATTGGTCGTCTGGGAATCGCGTATCCTATGATTGGGATTGAATATCCAAAATGGCCTTCTTATAAGGAATGTCTAGCTCTCGAGAATCTTTGCAAAGTGGGAGTAAATGTGTTATTTCGAGAGAGCATGATATCCGGATTATAAGATACGATCGTCAATGTATTGACACTCGAGATACGATCGTATGGATATTATTACAGCGATAGGATTGTAAGTTACACGGTAACTGCTTCACATGAAAGGTAGTAGTCATTGCTTTTGACTCTTTCGATATTTGGGGGTCACGGTGTGTTGCTAGACGCTATCCCGTGATCGTTAGGTTTGAAGGGCATTTTAGTAAATTGCACTTTGTGTCTACGGCCAACATATTCGGAAGCCTATCGGGTCACACACATATGAACATCGAGTCGGATTAAAATGCAGTTATAATTGATAACCAAATAAGGAAAGTTTATCTCTAGACTATAAAGGTTATAGTGGTAAATTAATATGGTGGTGTTTATTTATTATGAATAAATAAAATACAAGATATTAATTATATACAAATTAGATTAATTAAAAAATATTCCGGAAGCCAATTTATTGGCATATGGGGCGCCACATTTAAGTGTATGAGATACACTTGGATTGTGCACTTTAATTAATAAGATTGCCATAATATTAATATAAGATATTAATTGATTTTGGAAAAATAGATTTATGGTAATAAGATAATTATAATCAATATAAGATATTGGCAAAATAAATTATAATTAAAGAGATAAATTAATCTAGTTGATTTTCCTTATTTTGTTGGAAAAATGTTTTCTTCTCCTCCACACCATATGGGGCGCCCCAACCACTATATATAGGAGGTGGGTGTCAAGCTCTTTTGTACAACACAATTGCAAGAACTCATAGTTCTTGTGTAAAATAGAGAGCTATCCATAGTGAGTTTGTGAGGGAAGAAAAGGTCCGGTCTAGCAGCCGGAGTTTTTCCGATAGCAATCCAAGGAGGATTCCGGCAAGGGGTTCGTGTGGATTAGCGATAGAGGCCGGACGCGTGGACGGCTTGCGCATTGAACTACTCTCCGTTGGCGGTCAAAGCGACGATCTTATAGATCATCTGAGGTATAACCGTCAAACTACTTAACATGTTTATTGCATTAAACGAAAGAACGATCTAGAAAAGGAAATCAAATTTTACATTCCGCTGCGTTAAACTAGTGATTTCCTAACACAATTATGTTAACACGATCTTTGGGCCGACAGAGAATGATAAGGACCGAGCCAGTCGAGAGTCAACTGACAACTCGAGGGAAAAGAAGAGGCTGAGGTTTACGACGGAAGTCGCTTATGGACCTAAAGACGACATTCCTAATCCTCGAAGTCCCAGTGAGGGCCTGGTAATTGAAGCAGTGATCAGTCGAACCAGAGTATCAAGAGTCTGTGTCGAGAATGGCAGCGCGGTCAATATCTTGTACTACTCAGTTTTTAAGGCGATGAAGCTGAAGGAGGAGGACATGGCACCTTTGACATCTCCCTTGTTCGGGTTCACAGGGCAAGTGGCCCACCCTATGGGGTCAATAAGGCTGCTAACGACGGTCGGGGATGGTGCGAGAGGAAGGACCCTTGAATTGAACTACGTGGTAGTGAAGGCTCCCTCAGCATACAATGTCATATTGGGTCGACTTGCTCTTTTCGACCTACGGGCTATCATCTCCACTGTCCACAATAGCTTGAAATTCCCCACTAGCAACGGCTTGCATGAAGTAAAATGAGACTTTGACGCTGCTCGGGGTTGCAACCCCATCATCATGGAGGGGAGGCTGGCTTTGCAGCAAGTCCTGGTTGAAAAACTAATTCCGGAGGAAGAAGAGGAGAAGAGTTGGATTTCGGTCGACCCGGTCGAAAATGTTCATCTATGGGAAGACGAAGAAGATCAGTGCATACAAGTCGGGGTTTGGATCACGGCTAAAGAAAAATAGTTGCTAGTCGAGCTGATAATCGAGTTCAGAGATATTTTTGCTTGGAGGGCTGATGACATGCCGGGATTATCTACAAATATCGCGGTCCATAAGCTCGAAATAAACCCGGCCAAGAAGCCAGTTAGACAAAAAAGAGGAGTTTTGCGCATGATCGGGTCGAAGCAATAGAGATGGAAGTTGGTAAGTTATTAACAGCCAAGATAGTAAGAGAGGTGTTCTACCCAGAATGGCTGGCCAACCCAGTGTTAGTCAAGAAGCCCAATGGCAGCTGGTGTGTGTGCGTGGACTTCACTGACCTGAATAAAGCATGTCCAAAGGACTCGTATCCATTACCAAAAATCGACAAGTTAGTAGACTCTACTATCGATTTCGAAGTGTTTGGTTTTTTAGATGCATACAAGGGATATCACCAGATCCTAATGGATCCTCGAGACGCTGAAAAGACAGCTTTCATCACGGAATTCGGCACTTTCTGCTATGTAACCATGCCATTCGGGTTGAAAAACACCGGGGCTACATATCAGAGAGCAGTCAACAAGATCTTCGCCAATCAGATTGGTAGGTGTATGGAAGTGTACGTAGATGACTTGCTCATCAAGAGTCGATCTATGAAGCAATATTAAGTAGATGCTCGAGAAGTATTTGAAGTGTTGAGGGACATGAAGATGAGGTTAAATCCAAAGAAGTGCACCTTTGGGGTCAGGTCGGGGAAATTTTTGGGATATATGATCTCGAAGGACGGGATTCGGGCGAACCCAGACAAAATCGACACTTTGAAAAATATGCATGCCCCTTGAAATATAAAGGAAGTACAGAGGCTTACCGGTCGAATGGCCGCTCTGAACAGGTTTTTATCGAGATCCGCGCAGCGCGCACTACCATTTTTTAAGATTCTCTGCAAGGCCAGTCCTTTCCATTGGGATGAAGAATGTCAGACAGCCTTCGAGGAGTTGAAAGCTTACTTATCAGAGTTACCCACCCTCACTTCACCTCGAGAAGGGGAGAAGTTGTTAGTCTACTTGGCGGTATGCGAAGAAGCAGTGAGTGCGGTTCTAATTCGAGAAGGGGTCTATGGCCAAGTGCCGATCTATTTTGTCAGTAAAGCATTACATGGACCCGAGATCCGATACTCACCAGCAGAAAAGCTAGCGTTATGTCTGGTACATGCTTCGAGAAAGCTTAGGCCCTATTTCCAAGCCCATTCTAGTATGGTAGTCACTGACCAACCACTGAAGCAGATCTTAGCAAAACCCAATACTTCGGGCCGATTAGCAAAATGGGTAGTAGAGATGGCGCAATACGACATCGAGTTTGTGCCTCGGACTGCGGTTAAGGCCCAGGCCTTGGCACATTTTTTAGCTAAAGGGATTTCCATCCAACTCGAGCAAGAGAAGCAAATTCTGGAGGAACAGTGGACTCTCCAAGTCGATGGAGCGTCGAGTAAAGAGGGGGCAGGGGCCGGGCTCCTTCTAATTAGCCCAAATGGCGAAGAATTCCCCTACGCCCTTCGATTTAACTTCAAAGCGACGAACAATGAGGCTGAATATGAAGCTATAATCACAGGTCTGAAACTTGCTTTGAAGCTAGGTGTCGAGAATCTACTGGTTTACAGTGACTCGCAGTTAGTGGTAAATCACGTCAGAGGGGAGTATGAAGCCAAGGAAGAAACCATGAGGAATTATCTAACAGTGGTGCAAGGCCTCATACCTAAGTTCAAGATAATTCAGATCGAGCAAGTCCCCCGAAGTCAGAATAAGAGAGCCGATGCACTATCTAAGCTCGCCTCGAATTTCGTCTCGAATAAGAAAGTTCTAGTCGAACTATTGACCGACAGGAGTTACAAAGAATTGGAGGCCCAGCCGATCACTCAGCAGGCCACGTGGATGGACTCGATCGCCCTCTACCTTAAGGATGGAATTCTCCCATCCGACAAGGTACAATCGAGGAAAGTCCGACTCCAATCAGTGCGGTACGCATTCTTTGACTCTGTCCTTTATCGAAAGTCCTTCGTGGCACCATGGTTGAGATGTGTATCCGAGGAAGAAGGTGAGTATCTTTTCGAGGAAATCCACAGAGGAGCTTGTGGAAATCATTGTGGAGCTAGAATGCTTGCTCGAAAGTGCAAGCTAGCCGGATACTTTTGGCCGTTGATGCAACGAGATTCGAATAACCTAGTTCAGAGGTGTAAACCTTGTCAAGTCCATGACAATATCACCCATCAACAAGCCCAAGAAATGAATGTCTTCTCATCAGCCTGGCCTTTTGATCAGTGGGGTGTCGACATAGTTGGACCTCTACCCCGAGCTCCGGGCAACAATAGATACGTGGTCGTCGCAGTGGATTACTTCATGAAATGGGTCGAAGCCAAGGCTTTGCCCGACATCAGAGCTGCGACCATCAAAAAATTCTTGTGGGTCGATATTTAATGCAGGTGCGGAATCCCGAAGGCTCTGATCTCAGATAATGGCACTCAGTTCGAAGACTGAAGAGTTAAAGAATGGTGCAGCGAATATCATATCAGTCAGCACTTCACCTCGGTAGCTCACCCGCAAGCAAACGGTCAAGTCGAATAGACACATCAACAGATCAAGCTAGGGTTGAAAAAGAGGCTAGAAGCTGAAGGTCGAGACTGGGCAGTACAACTTCCGAGCATCCTATGGTCGTATAGGACAGCTTCTAATTCTTCAACAGGAGAAACACCTTTATCTCTAGTCTATGGGTGTGAGGCGGTGATACCCGCCGAGATCGGTGTTCTCTCTCCTCGAGTTCTAGCCTATAACATCGAAACCAATGCTCCCGACCTTCGACACGAAAAAGACAACGCTTAGGAGCGAAGAGTGATCACTTCAGCCCGAATGGCGAGATACAAACAGAAGATCTCGCAGTACCATAACTCATGGGTTAAGTACAAATACTTCAAGGTCAGAGATCTGGTTCTCAGAAAGAATGAAGCAAGTCGACAAGAAGTGGTTGGAAAATTGGAACCGAATTGGGAAGGCCCGTATCAAATTCTTAAGGTTCAACCCAAAGGGTCCTACCAACTCGGATGAACTGATGGAACCACGGTTCCTCGACAATGGCACGCCAAAAATTTGAGGAAGTATTACGTTTAAGTTAAGCTTTATCTCGATTAATTTTTGTTTTTACATTTTTATGCCTTGTAATAAGTCCATGTGACAATTTCATAAATATTCTAATAAACATGTCTTTCCTCGAGATGCTTTTATGTTTGTTAGGATATGATCCAAACTTTGAGGCTCAAATAAAAAGCTCAACAAAAATTATTACAATAATCAAGAAGAAGCATCAGGAGTTGGCTCGACATCAGCAGGGGTCGACTCGAAAACAGCAGCAGAAGTCAGAGGACCATGCTTTTGGGCTAAATATTCTCCTTGTTGGAACTCCTCATTGTACTGGTCATACAACGCCTCCGACTCGGCATTAGAGAACTGCGGCGTTGCGAGAGTCGATACGTCGAATCCCAGATAAGCTACCGTAGCCTGCTCCACCGCCAGAGTGAAGCCTCTCATCATAGCCGCACGCATCATCACGGTCAAGTCCACATCGAGCTCCTTCGACTTCCGGTACTCTAGGACTGCAGCTGCCTTGGCCATCTCGATCTGTGTGGGAACCTGGTCTAGCTCGGCTCTCAAGGCATCTCTCTCTTTTTCCAGATCGAACCTCAGGGCATCCCTCTCCTGTCGGGCTAGTGCTACGTCGGCCAGTGAAGCCTTGTGCGCCTGCTGCACCTTGTCGAAGTCCACAGCCAGATCGGATAACCTTTTACCCTGATCCTGCCGCTCATTCTGTGCTCGGGTCAAGTCATCGGCGGTAGCCGTCAGCACGTCCTGTAGCTTCTTGATCTCGACGTTTGCCTCACGCGTGCGAGTCTCAAATTGAGACTCTAGACCGGCTATGGCAGCGCTCTTCTTGATGTTCTCTTCAATCAGCTTGCGGATCTCTCTCCTCAGATCCTCTTCTGACTCGACTGGCTTAGCCAATCGTCTGGCAGCCTCTTTGCCAAGGAAGTTATTCTGTCAAAAGAAAAGAAAGGCGTCAAATAATAAAGACAAGGCACATGCCTTGAGAGAAATCATCAGAGAAAAAAGCCAATTGACTTACGATGCGGCATGACTTCCGAAACGCAGAGGATAGAGCTTTGTCCTCCATGGTCGTGCAATCATCAGGAACCAGGTTCATGTCGATTTCGGCCTCGGTAGAGGCTTCACCAACCTTGGCCTTCTTGGCCCTTCTATGTTGATCCTTCACCGGGTCGGTCAGGGTCGACCTCTTCTTGGGTTGGGCCGCCACGTCCTCGACGTCCCCACCTACAGCTGATGTCAGGTCAATCGGGGCATCATCGCCCTCATCGCGCAGGGACCCATAGCCAGTGACTGGCGCATCAGCGGATTGAGACCGTGCAAGAGTACGAGTAGCAGCCGCCGACTCGGCACCCACCGTGTGTCCTGGAAGAGTCGGCTCGAGAACGACCTCGACAACAGAGGAGCTCCCTTCCCCAACCGTAGGTGTTGTCTCCTTCTCGACAGCCTGAGTAGAAGAGGTTACCCGACCCCCAAGAGGTGGAGTAGACGTCCCCTTCGGCTTAGGGACTTGAGTAGGATCGGTGATGAGTGAGAATTTCCCCACTGCAAAAGAATAGGCAAAGTTAATGACATCAGCAATATCAAGTTATAAATCTCAACAAAACAAAGATAAACAGAGAAAAGCCCTACAGTTCTCTCGATCCTCGACATGAATTTGGGCGTAAGGCATCGGCCCCGCCTCTTCCAAATTGGCCAGGCCATATAGAAGATGCAGATCTCGGGTGACCACCTCAAGACCAGAGTTATCCATTGTGCGAGCATCTCGAGGGGCGGGTTCACTACCTAGTTTGTCATTCTTGCCTCTCGACCTCCACTGCCCTATGTACGGATAATCCATACCGTGGTGAAGAAAGAAGAGCCTCGGCTTCCAGTCACTGTGAGACGAGGTCCCTTGGACACGAACTCGTGTCGATTCATCCTTTGCTGGAAAGTATACCACATCTTGTCTGGCATACTTGCGATCTTATAGTAGTATCGAAAAAGGGGAACCGAAAAGCAAAGGCCGGATACTCGACATGCGATTATGAATCCCATCAAAATCCTAACAGCGTTAGGGCCTAATTGAGAAACCCCAATCTCATAGTGGTTCAGAATTGCTAGGACCGCCGGACACAATGGGAACACCAACCCACTAGAAAGCTGAGCCTCGTAAACGGAACAGAACCCTTCTGGAGGTTCATCGGCGTATTGGTGAAGACCGGAGGGAAGTTGGATTTCAAAGTGAGGGCTGGTAATATTGAATTTCTTATGGATTTTGTTAATGTCCCCAAGGGAAAGGACACAAAGGCAACCTTTAGGACCTTTGCCGTCCATCATAGTGACTAGCTTTTTGGGTTGGTTAGGGACAGGAGGAGAGGAATCTACAGGTTCGCCGGAAGCTGGCCGGAGAGGATGGTCAGAGTGGACAGACACCGGAGTTTGACTATGGGAAGGTGATTCACTACCCCTATCAGACTCAGTAGCACTACTTGACATGGATAAATGCAAGATAAAGATGAAGAACACAAGAAGAGCTCTTACTTGAGAATTGGAGTTTATGCGAATGGAGTGATGAAATAGCTCTTCTCTAACTTCCCTCTACCTTTTGTTCTTGCTGAAGTCTGAAATGATGTGAAAGGACGTGATTTAGGGAGTTATAACCCCCTACAGATCGCGAGAATCAAGGTAATAGCGTTACGGTTAACGAAAAAGGACGCTTCGTTTCGTGTGCTGAAAATACGGCTTTAATGCGCCATGACGTCACGATTGGCTAGGGTTACAGGTGACAGTACAGCTATTTCCCGCCCAAACAACGCACCAACTCGAAGACAGTTTCGAAACGGTAGATTTGACCTCGGACAACGGGAGTCGCATCTCTCGATTCTTGGGGGGGCTTATGATGATACAGGGGTTTCACCCCTCCACGTGTCGTCTAACATTTGGTCCCCACATTAACCATGAGTGTTAAGGCACACAGGTCGAGTCCCGACATTTGAGCAGTGTAGGTCAATGGTCCAGAGTCGGCTAGAGCAAGTCGATTAAGTCGACCTCGAGGACAGAGCCCGCATCAGCTACGAAGGCCCATTATCAGTGTGATAACTTGGGCAAGGGGCAAGGCCCATAAAGGGTAAATGTGACAATAGCTAGAACCGACCTAATATTAGGGTTAGGGCATGCATTATCATTATAAATACCGCGTTCCAGGAACTACGTAAGGCTTGATTCCTGGACAATTACAAGATACGTAGGCAATCTAAGACAAGCCCTTAGACTCAGCCGCAAATAACACCAATAACCACCACGCTTATAGGGCATTAGGATCTTGGATATTCAACACTAGATTCATAGAAGCCTGGATTAATTAGGTGACATAATTTGTCATCGTCATTAATGTAGGAAGAAACCAATACCTTACTCATTATTATGTGTATGCAAGATCAATAATATGCAACACATGTTCTAAAGGAACAAAATCACATAAGAGATAATATGCTTAATATTTGGATGAGACTGAAGTGGTCTGTCATATGGATGGAATATCTCACCAAGTCAATCTGTCTACTCCCTTAGTCTCAATCATTCCGAACAAAAATCAATGCACACTTACTTCTGATTTATTAGGATCAAATACATGCATATTCCGTATCAAATTAGCATGTACCGATTTTCATGCATTGTTGATTGTATTCAAGACAACTATGTGTAATCCAAGCAAGACACAAACTCAAAACGACTCAAATCAAAGACTCTAATTGATCGACTCTTATTGACACTAAAACAATGGATTCGCAAATCAACCAAGGAACTGCAAGTGACGCTCCTCTACACGTAAGTATAACATTGTTCCCGATGTAAATAAATAAAAAATAAAGCGAGGGTATGTTGAAATATAACTAATATTTGTGCTATATGTGTTTGATTCATTTAAAATTATTGAGTATTGATCATGAAATTAAAAGAATTATAAGTGAAAGGAAAATTTTTAATTAATAATTACTGAATTGTGATATACAATTAAAGCTTATATTACGTAACTAATTAAGGTGGCTTCTACCGGCACTACGATCTTACTATCGGCATCCTTTATTTTATTATTTTTCATTCACTTCTCTACACCACCAAATCATCAAGGCACCACATAAATTTAATAACTTTCAAAAAAATGTATACTTTAGACCCTCAATTTTTATAAATTATAAAATAACACTTTTTAATCTCTTAACACTCTTATCCTAATACATAATGTATCCCACTTTTATTACTTATCTATCATATAACCCCTTTTCCCATCTTATAGAACCCTTTCCATCTCATCTTGTAACTCAAAAAAACAAAAAACTAAAGAGAAGAGAAGTGGTTTGCCGGAGAGGAGAAGAGGATCGCCGGAGAAGAAATAGCTCGCCAGAAAAGTGCACCGTAGTAGCAACACAACAAAAGCAAACTACTTCCTCGTTGCACCATACCACCAAAAATCAAGAACCCACACCTTTTAATGTACATTTCAGTTGAAAATGGTTTAGTTTACTAGAAATCGCAGGTGTCTTCTTCACAATGGAGAAAACGCAGAGTTTCACAAATAACGTCAACACGACCGACGTTCTTATGAACTACCAACGTCACCGGCAAGGACGTTTCTAAAACCACACTTAAAATGAAACCTCTAGCTTAACGTCGACATAGGTGACGTTGGTTATTCAGAATAACGCGGCAAGTGTGAGCCGAGGCCTATAACGTCGGCCATGACATCATTCATATACATATCTAACGTCAAGGCCGGTGACGTCCAAAAAATACAAGAGACACTGCCTCTAGAAACGTCTGTCATGATAATGCTGATACAAACTCTCAACGTCAACAGTGGTGAGGTTAACTTAACGTCAACCAGTTTGACATTAAGTTTACTTGATAACGTCATTTGTGATGCCGTCATTCAAATTCATGGAAAATGGGCATCTACATATAACATTAGTGGGCTTGACGCTAATGAATTATTCCAACATCACCCGAGTTGACGTTGCATGCAATTGTCAGGGACAATCGGGGACGTAACACAGAACGCCGAAGGAATACAAAAAGCGGCCGGAAAACGCAAAAAAAAAAAACCTTGATTTTTCCATAATTCATGGTGTTTCAAACCATTGAGCATGTAATAAGATAATACATTCACATATTTCATTAACATGAAAACAAGTTATTTTGAGTTTAAAAGATTATCAATTTTGATTCCGTTTGTGCTTTCATTTGCCTTGAAAATGGTATGGCTTTTGATGATTTTGATGTGATGAGGAAGATGAAGGTGTGTAGAAAAAATATGAATGTGTGTAGATTGTGGATGAATGGTTTGTAGAAAAAGATGAACAAAAGGGTTTTTGATTTTTTTTTTGGTATGAAAAAATGAATGTTGACGATGAAGATGAAGAAAGTTGTAGTATTTGGGTTAATGTTGATGATTTGGATGAAAATTAAATTTGTGGATTGTTATGGTGATGAAGAAGAAGGTTGTGTGTAGTGTTTATTAATGAAATTTTTGTCGAAGAATAAGGATGATGAAGATGAAGAAGGATGATGAATATTTAAGGGTGTTTTGGATTAGGATTAAGATTTTTGGAAGATATGGATTATTGGTTAATATTAAGATTATATTATTAATGAAGGACTAAATATTCTATTAATGTAATAAAGTACTTGATTGTAATTTTATAAAATTGTGGTGTATGAAGTAATTTTTTTTTATTTTTTTGGTGGTGCCTAAAGTAAAAAAATAATAAAAATATTCAATGTGGTGTCAAGAGTGATTTATAGGGTGCCAAGAGTAATCGTGGTGCCCTGAGCACTTTCGTGGTGCCCTGAGCAGTTTCGTGGTGCCGATAGAAGCCCCTTCATTAATTATACAATTAAATAATTAAACTATTTAATTAAGGTATATTGGATCAGGCCTTATTAAAAATGAGCCCAAATCCTTATTAAAATGGCCAGGAGCTGCTATACAACCACCATCAAGAGAAAAGGCATAGTTCCGACCTAACACGCTTTGGGAAGGTCCATGCCGTCCAAGAAAGGTTTTGAGATTTCATAATTTTTTTATGCTCTGTTTTTACTGCAAATGGTAGTTTAAATTCGACAATGTTTGAATAAAGTATACTCATTGAGTACCCAATTCTGAATTATTTCGATTGTGTTTTGCTTTTCTATTTTACATGACGTGAATGGTTGTTATAAAGTTTGTAGGGCAAACGTACACGCAGCAAGTCTGCAAAAGACAAATTTATTAAGTCTACAGGACAAACATTAAGGCTTTGAGTTCTGCAGGTTACACTCGACATCTGAGCTCTGCATGTCAGACTCATCAAGTTTGCAAAGGACAAACTCACCAAGTCTGCAAGACAGACAAACTGAGCTCTGCAGGTTGGACTCCGTCCAATTCATTAAGTCGGTAGACAGACATTGAAGAATTGAGTTCTTCAGGTCGGACTCGACATTTGAGCTCTGCAGGTCAGACTCATCAAATTTGCAAAAGATAAATTCACTAAGTCTGCAGGACAAACAATCTGAGCTCCGCCAGGTCGGACTCAACCCAAAATCGATAAGTCTGCATGACAGACCCAACATCTGAGCTCTGTAGGTCAGACTCGGCAAGTTTGCAAATGACAAACTCACTAAGTCTACAGGACAGACAATCTGAGCTGAGCAGGGTTCTGCAGGTCAGACTCAAAAACAAAAAATACACAATTATGCCATCCAAAAGAACTTAACAAAGTTTGCTGAATTTGGATATATAAAAGTTGTTTTAAATGTTTCAAGACTTTCAAAAAGCAAAAAATATGTAGCCTAAAGACTAGGAAAAAGCAGGGGATGAATTCTGCTTAGACACCGGAGCAGCATTGATCACACTGAAAATGATACTATAAATCATACCTTTATTTGCGCCGAATCATGCTCAATTGATTAGTGATTGTTGGAATATTGTACGAAATACTTGTCGATTGCCTAATGTCGGTTCCCCGGTTATTAATTCTGCATCTTTATATTTTATCCGGATATTTGGTACTGTTTCGTCTCATTTTATGTGATTTTCAGGAATACCATATCATGGGCTAAAAAGAGATGGATCCGGAATAGAGAAAGAGACGTGGAAGTCAGAAGAAGTCAATACGAAGTCTGTTGGACTAGAAAAAGAGAAAAAGCCCGGAGGCTGCGGAAGCGCTAGCCGTAGCCGTGGAAGCTTGGAAGACACGGAAAGAAGAGAGCCGTGATTTGCATTAAGTCGGTTAGGGTTACCTTGTATAAGTCAGCTACAGCTCTATATAAAGTTGTATGAATTCATTATATGTAACAACTCTTGATATATACATACTATTTACTCCAAATTACTAGATCTATGAAATAAAGAATTCTTTGTGTTTAATTTGAGTTCGTTGCTTGGTTACCTCCTCCAATCCATCAACTAGCTTGAGTTGATCAAGCTAGGTCGCCATTGATAAAGGTATGAATATTTTAACGTTCCTTCGTATTTTGATCATGGTAGATTTAGTAAGATTAACGTGTTGTAATTAATCTGCATGTCTAAACAACTCATAATAAATGAGAGTAATCAGAACATAACAATGCAGATTTCAGAATTAGGAACCGCCGCCGCCGGTCCTGTGACGGTCTATATCGCAGCCGCGACAACTGAGGTCCCCCTAATCTGAAGATTCAGCGTCAGCTACGTTGATCGACAAGTTTAATTAACGGTAGGTTAGATCTGGCCAATCTGATTATTGTATTCATAAATTAACATGAAGGACGATAAAGTGAAGTGTTAATTAGGACATAGTCTGATCAATCCCTAGGAACATGCTAGTCAATCTACGATAGCTGCTTAGGGAGGTTCTCGGTTTGAGCCGGCAATTTCTAATACTTATTGCGTGTGAGTTAATACAACCAACGATGGAGGTTAATGATGACCAAAATAATAACGACCAACCTTAACCGGCAGAGTACCGGGTCGAAAGTACTATAGAGGTGAGCAAGGTCGTATCCCTCGAGGAATCAATCGAGTATCAAAGTCATTTTTCAACATAGTTTAGGTTAATCAAAGGTTGTTCACGTTATCAATTATACTACGACGACAATTAAACAAAAACTACTTCTAAGAGAGAAGCATAGCCAAGACATGATCCATTTGAATACTTTCACCCCCCTAATCGACTATCTCGGGGACAAGCTTAACCTTCCAACCAACCTAATGATCATATTGACTCATTCACGGGTGCAAACTCCTAAGCTAGTGTAAGAGGCCATGCAACAATTAAACACCCTTTGCCAGGTTCAACAGTTTGCCTTTAAGGATTTAACTGACCGAAACAAGATTAACGCGCTAGAGTTGCTCGATTTCACAGCCGAATGAACCTCACTCCCTAATCAATCTAAACAACTCAGTTGAATATAAGAAATGATCTTAAAACCCCTTTTCTCATACCCCTTCGCAACATACATTTATAAAAGTGGTGTGTGAGTTCATGAACTAGGTGATCAATCTAATTCAAGCATTAAGAACAAGTTTTAAGACATGAATTCATCGATACAACATCAATTAAGCACTACCCATTTCCAATTTCATCAATTAAAGGGTGATTTCTTCAATCTTCACATGACTTAGCTATGAAATGTTTAACTACTCTTGATTAAACAAGAAATAACAATCAAAGATGAAATTAAAGCCATAAACAAGATAGAAACTCAGATTGATTACCAAATCGTAGAAAAATCTGGATTGCATCAAGCTCCAACACCACCCAATGTCACTTGATGATGAAGAAGACCCAAAATGACAAATCCAAGGGTAAAGAAGAAACTTGAGCTAAATTAAGCTAATTCTATGTAATATCTAGCGTATAAATAAATCTAAGGGTGAAAGGAGGGAATTTCAACCTAATGCAAGTAAAAGGGTATGAGGAAGAAGCTCTAGGTAAAATGTTGTGTGTGACGAATGCGCACTTTTGAATGCGTACACATTCCAAGTGAATGCACGCCCATTACCCTGTGCTGGCTGGAAAAGGACTTGATTTGCTATGACGAATGCGCACGCATTGGACGGGCTTCTCCAATCCCGAATCTTGATGCTTTTGTGATGCGTACGCATTATTCACAATGCGCACGCATTGCCTATGATTCTTCCAAACTGAGCATCCTGTATTATGAATGCGTACGCCTCTCCCTGAATGCGCACGCATTGGCTGAAATCCTTCAAATCTGAACATCATGTTCCCTAATGCGCACACATTCCTATGAATGCGCACGCATTGCTTGCTGTCCCTCTAAATCTTCACTTTTTCTTCAACTTTTCCACTCCTGAGCATCGTTTTTGCCTTCATAAACTCGATGCCTTACCTCCCGGGCTTACGAATACATATATCCTGCGTCATAACATCCAAACATATACCGAGCATAACTCCACAAGATAAATAGGGCTCAAAATGGGCCAAAAACACCGCAAAATGATGAGGTTTACCATCTAGGTGATGATTTGCTCGAAGTGCACGCTCTAAGTGATTTTTCCCTATAAAAGGTCTTAACTACCTGGAATGAGCCAAAAGTGCCGTAAACGAGGGTTAAAATACGCACCGGAGCGTAGTAAGGTTGACTCTCATCAATTAGCTGCACATAGACGTCTACTGTCCTTTCCATGGAAGTAGATAAGATTAGGAGAGTGCATCCGTAGCTAAACTGAATTAGAAAACATTCTGGTTAATCTAGGAAATTCTGAGGAAAAGTAGACATAAAGATTAATGGCACCAAGTTAGGAGATCGGAGAGGATAGATACATCAATTACCTTTTCCGTATTTATATAGGTCGAGGGACCGTTGTTTGTCTCATTTTTTAGATTTAATGGTTATTATCTAAGTTGCATTGTCTCTGTGGGATCGACATTGACTCGCACCAACTATACTATGATTGACCTAGTACTTTTGCTAGTATTTCTTGCATATTAGTGGCTTACACGCAGATCAAGCATCAGTTGAAGGCAGTTCAGTGGGAGGAGCACAAGTAGAAGGCACTGAACCAGCAGGTGCTTGACGAGAGGTGGCACCACGGCAAGAGTACCTGGACACAATGTCCACTCCTTCCTTAAACTCCTTTAAACAGGTGTTATAGACTACACCCATGCTAGCTTGTAAAAAGTTTTGCTAGCTAGGTCATCAAGGGCAAGGTCATCAAATTGACCCTTAGCTTCATCAATACCTAAGGTATAGCCATGGTTCAGGACCAAAGTTAGTAGCACCTTCAAGGCCTGAGTATACTCGTCTGAAGCCTTGTAATCCAGAAGGTCTTCAGTTATCTGACTGGAACAACAACTTCCAACTCGTTCTTCTCGGCTCGTAACTTGGCTACAATATGCTCCAACACAGTTCTCTCTCCCGAAAACTTGTCTTATGCGGCTTGAATATGAGCAGCATACTTATCTTCCTTAGCCTTCAGCTCAACCTTTTGAGCTCGGAGCTACTCCTTGAGAGTTTTAATCTCCTTATCTTTGGCCTCGGTCGATCCCTTAAGCCTGTACCGACTTTGCCGCAGCTCGGCAATCTTCTTCTTTAGATCACCAGTGTTGGCAGAAGACTTAGCAAGTCTTTTAAAAACCTCTTGGCCAACCGGCGTACCCTGCATAACAAGTCAGCAAATGTGAGAAGCACTATCAAATCAAGGTGCGAATATAAGTAAAGAGGGCAAAACTCACGTATTTCATGGCCTTAAGGCCTGCCTGAGACAGCTCTAGATTGGACATCATTGAGAGCCTCTCCTGATCAGTAGCAGCATCTTCCTCCTGACCTAGATGGCCCTGAGTTTCATCAGGAAGGGTGCCAGACCCGCCACTCTTCCTCGGCCTGCCCCTCTGGGGACAGCGGTAACTTCAGTTCGACCCCTTCTTTGGAGCCAATATTCGTCTTCATCTTCTGGACCGGAGCCATCCAGAGTAACTAGATCTATGTCCTCTAGGACAGAGTAGGAAGTGGACGGTATTGCTGCATCATCGGGGAGATCTGCCAATGTCTGGACTTCAACAGCATTCAGAATCGGGCCCGCAGATCGGACCAGAGGGGGTTTCACGTTTGAGGTCATCTCAGTACCTTGACTCTGCTCAGGCTGACTCTTCTCAGCCTTTTCTTCCCCAACACCAGCCAATAGTGCAGCAAAGTCTACCACTGCAAACAAATAAAACAAGGTCACGATTAGTCAAAAACAGAAACAAGCACGGGTGCAAATGCAAAAAAGAAAGCATGAAATAGGAACATGTGAAATCCTACAAGTATCCCTTTCCTTGTCACTAAGAGCCACGTAAGGACTAGGCCCCACATCAGTCAACCGAGCAGCGGTGATCAGGTCGGCAGAGAATTTCTTAACCTCCAGGGTAATACCCAACTCCTAGATACCTTCTATGACATCCTCACTAACGTTGGTTAGGCAAGTATCTTTGGAAGTTCCTTAGACTTCCAGTGACCCAGCTCAGGTCGTCTGTCATGATGGAGAAAGAAAAGCCTCTCCTTCCACCATTTGTGAGAGGATTTCCCCTTGGAAAGGATCGGAATGTTCTTCCGAGGGCCGGTTCAGCGGGGAAAGTAGTACCACCCGGGAGACTCTTTAACCTTCTTGTGTTGGTAAAATGATGTAAATAAGTTCACAAAGAACTTAACCTTGAGCATCCAGAACTAGATGGCAAACCAACGCAATACGGCCAAATAGGCAAGGCAGAGTGGAAACCTAAGTCCGGCTTCGATTTGTTCCTTATAAACGGAGCAATAACCCTCTGGGGGCGGTGTGCGAAGCTATGGGTATCAAAAGGAAGTTGAGGGCCGTATCTCGTCATGTCCACCCCATACTTGTTACATATGTTGGCTATCTCATCCTTAAAGAGGATGGAGTTTACACCCTCGCTACCTATAATTGCCCTAGTGGCCATTTGGGCTTTTAGGGGCTACAACGAGGACTTGAGAAACCCGTATATTGATTTAATAGAAACGGACGTGAACAAAGTAAAAGAATGCAATAGAGAAAGAAGAACGTCTTACTTGCTAGAAATCGGAGATTGAATAAGAAAGGAGAGCAATCGGCAATATGACCCCAATCTTCTGATTTAATGGCTGAGATAATGGGGAACGGTTGATATGACGGGGTTTATAAACCCTAAGCACGTACTTGGAAACCGTCCCACTGTAAAGATGTGGGTGTAAACGCCTCGAATGTTGGAACAATTATGGCAATGTCATAACGGAACTTTGCCGACTAGCAGGGCAGGATATCAGAAAGTCTACAAGTCTAGATGACCAAACCGAGCTACATCCTTGACAGCACTGACTCCAAGAGTTCAGTTAGATCTGGGGGCTTATGAAGGAGGTCGGACTGCACATCGCCATGTGTCACCCCCACATTGACCAAGCATTAAATAAAACCATAACATTAAGGGCCAGGAGCCCCACTTTAGGCATAAGGGCAGATATTAACTCCAGCTGGGAGATCGGTCTGGCTCGCTTCTCAGTCCACCGAATGTCGGTCATGGTGCAACTGAGCTGGGTCAGCGCAGTTCGGGTCATAATGGCCTCGGGGGCTCGATGCAGGTCGGCCAGAGCTACCCCTAATAGATTGCCCACGTGCGTAATGTATAAGATAAACATGGAAAGAATCCTCAGCCATAAAGGCTCTGATCCTATTATTCAGTTACCGTAATTATCTTCTAAAATCTCGGGATTGACTCGGTTAAATCCAATCTTTAGGGAACACGAAATAGAATCCACATTGGACACGGCACATGCATGCCTAGGGCAAAAACCCCTCTATATAATCGATCCCAAGAACTATGAAAAGACTTGATTCCTGACTTATACAGGATATGTAAGCAACTTGGGCTTAAATATCTCATGCTCAATCTAAATCACCAGAAAACCACCCATGTTTCATGTTTATTCAAAGCTTCTAATCTTGTTCAAATTGTCATTAGGTTATTACGACCCAGATTATTCACAGACGAGATCCAACATTGACGATCCAAAAATAGTCAAGGTAAACTTCTAGGCTCCTTCACTTAGTGATAACATGAGGATGCTCCAGAAACACAGAAAAACAGTAAAGAGGGGATGATTTGGGATGTTTGAGACCGCACTTGGGATGTTGTTTCTCAAGCTGCCTACGTATCCAATGCTGGGATTGGAATCAAGTCTCTGTAGTTCCTTAGGGATTGTTTATATAGAAGGGCTTGTGCCCTAGAGTTATCGTGTGGCGTGTCCGTGAAGGACACTGATTAATGTGTTCCCTAATGAAAAGGATTATGATTAGTTAATCTCCTTGATTATAGGAGATAATTATGGTATTCAAATATTCGTGTTTAAGGGATAAAAATTGGAGTCTTTATGACTCAGGATTCATTCATGATTATCTGTATATTATACACGTGGGAAATAAGATTAATAACAGACTCTGACTGACCTAGACGACGCGATCTAAACTGACCTGAGCTCCTCGGCCGACCTACGGGAGTCGGGAAGCATAACTAGGCTAGTACCGACTAGGAATCGAATCTGTAGACTGATAAGCTTGAGGAACTTAAGCCGACCGGTTAGGTGGGTCACCGATTGACCAGGATACAAGTAGCGACCGACCTTAGAAGGTCGAGCACCGAAACCAGAGCTACTCGTAAATATTGGAGGTCGATCAAAGCCAGGTTGACCTGGAAGGGGTGGGGCGAGTAGCTGAACTACTCCGACCCGACTACTGGGACACCTAGCAGTGCCGCTCCACGCTTGGTGTTGAGCCACTATGTAGGGTGGTAACATTCTTGGCACCGTCATAAGCCCCTTAGATCCAGCCGACCTTTGGTTGGTCGGCTCGGATCTATCGAGGTGGTGGCTCGACACGGAAGTTGAACTTGTGGATTTTGAAATTGAAATGGAGCTGCCAAGTGGCAAAGCTAGTTATGACGTCATTATAGCTAACCCGGGGAACGAGGCGTTGCTGCCTACTAATTACTAACTGAGGCCACCTTTCAAGGTGAGTGGGGGGTTATAACCCCTTTATATCAATCGTTTCATAACTACGCTGGGTATTAAGACTGAGGATTTGCTGCTGGTTGCCATTCTTCATCTCTTCTTCAAATTCGAATTTGCAAGTAAGTGTATCTTTTCCGCGTTTTCGCTTTGTCTTGATTTTTCTGAGTATAAATCTTATTTCGCCGGAGCCCTATACCCGATTTTTCTGAGATGGCTATTGCTGACAGTAGAGATGTTAGGTCTATTCTGAAACAAGAGGACGTGGATGAGATTTGTGAGTTGTATGGGGTGGATAGGGAGAGGTTTGTTCCAACGTTGCCTTCAGAACCGAAATTGTTTGCTTCGGACCCGCCGGAGGGCTTCTGTACGGTCCACCGGGAGTACTTTGAGGTAGGTCTGAGACTACCCTTCTGACCGGCGCTCTTGGCCGTACTCCGGTATTATGGGCTTGGGGTTTCACAGATAGCCCCCAATGGCATTAGAGTTGTCATTGAGTTTGTTATCTGGTGTAGGTTGCTGAACATAAAGTTTAGCGCGAAGAAGTTCGGATTTTTCTACCATCGCGTAGGGGTAAAAGACCACCCCTATCAGTATTACTTTTCCAGGCGGAAAGGCAAAGCCTCCGATATCCCTATCCTGGTTCCTGGAAGGGATTCTTTCAAACGGTGAAAGCAAAGATTCTTCTATGTTTGTCATGAAGGTCATCCCGAGCTGAGCGTATGGAACACGGCCGATCTAGATAAAGATGAGCGCCTGGAACTGTCGGACTCATGGGTGAAGAAGGTCAGGAAGTTTGGGTATTCGATCGAGTGGCAGGATTTGTATGACGATCTTATTACAGCTGCTCGTCTGGAGGATGCGGGGCCCGAACCCTACGTTGAGTTCACAGAGGCCGAAAGGCAGTCCTGTAAGACCTTTTTGCTTGATAACATAACTCTGTTGTTGTATTTTTGCCTGTGTCCGACTAACGCTTTGTTTGTATCTGCAGTGGCCGATTTTGCTGAACCGTTGGCTGGGGCGGAGAAAGAGGTGGCTGTGCATCAGCCTGTGCCGACTCCTGCTGTCTGGATTTTGCCTATGGAGAATCATACCGTAGATGTGGCGGGTGCTTCTCCATCAGTCCCTCCTCAGGAGCAGGTTGGAAAAGATGCTCTTTAGAAAGCTGCTGGGAAAGAGCTGGTCGCGGGGAAGACGATACGTCTGAGGCCGACCTCGCACGAAGGTCGGTCCTCCAAGAAGTGCAAGTCTAAAGCTTCTGAGGGAGCTCAGGGAGAGGCCACCTACTAACAGCAGCAGGTCGCCAGTATGTCCGACGAAGAGTTGGCGATTCTTGGTTGCAAGACTGTGGAACTGGTAAACGTTCTGTCCTGACTCTATTCTTATTTAAGAAACTTAGCTATTTATGATCCTAATATTTTTTATGTTTGTTCAGGGTGGCACGATTGGGCAGGAAGTTATCAAGAGGATGGGCAAGGCTTCTACAGACTAAGCTGCCCACAAGAATAAGACTACCGAGCTGAGGCAGGCAAGAGAAGAGCTTAAGGCGGCTGCTCGCCTTAAATATACAGAGATAAAGGCCCTACAGGTCCAGCTGCTGGCTCAGGAGAAAGAGCTGAATTCCTTGGCGGATGAACTTGCCGAGGAGAAGAAGATGAAGGAAAAGGAGGTCGGAGACATTCTGGCAAATGTGGCTGACCTGGAAGCCACAAACTCGGCCCGAAGTGCCGAGGCCGTTCAGGAGTACAAAGCTTCGGCAGATTTCGCTAAGGCTTTGAAGGTGTTGCTAATTCCCATCCTCTACCATGGGTATACCCAAGGGGTAGACGAGGCGAGGATGCAACATCCTTCCCTTGTGCTGGATGACCTTCCTAAGAAGGCCTATTACCAGCAGGGAATGGGGGCGGCTTATACCGAGCACGTCCAAGACTTTAAGGCAGGAGTGGACATAGTGGCTAAGTATGCCGTCCAACCCACTGCTACTCCTAGCTCGGCTCCTCCATCAGAGCCTCAAAAGAGTCCTACTCCCGACTCTTAAAGTTTTATTTGCTTTTGTTTCTGAAAGGAAGAATTTTTGTAATATGACTTGATTTTTTTAATGAGAAGGTTATTTTTGATCCTTTGAGTTTAGTGGTGTTTGGTTTTTTGTTGCGTTATATTGTTGGGGTGGTATGGCCCCCAATATGCCATGTATTAGTTTTAACGTTTTAGATGGCATACTTGTTTAGATTGTATTCCACCGAACTTGACGCTTGGATTAATTTATACCGAAGTAAAATTTGTTAAGGGGCGTTTTGCCCGTCGTGCAGCTCTGTTTTAAATATTGCACGGTTATGTTTGCATATGAGATCGATCTCAAGCTCGAGTAGTTTTGTAAAGTTATGTGCTCTCGTGTGTCCATGAGCTTTGTTAAGTTTGGTTTTGTTTTGTTGTACTGTTTATACAACT
The DNA here is from genome assembly GCA_036785695.1 of Gentiana straminea. Lineage (NCBI taxonomy): Eukaryota > Viridiplantae > Streptophyta > Magnoliopsida > Gentianales > Gentianaceae > Gentiana > Gentiana straminea. Next base: position 6,684,285 of record JAVUPR010000265.1, on the reverse strand, counting down.
GGAGGGATGAGCCCTCCAGTATTACTTATTTGTATTTGGCTTAAACTGCCGTGGGGGTTCGGTTCGCACAGATCCAAGTTAATTACTGGCGTCAGGCATACCATTCTGAAGTTTCAGGATAAATTTCACAAATCAGATTAGGTATAGCTCTGCGTCGAGCATGACTGAATCTAATTGTGCTTATTGTAAACCAACCTAGACGAATAACATCAGGTTGTGATTCCATCCAAGGAATTTATGTATTCCTATTTGTTGTTGACTGATAAGTTTTGTTTTGACACCTTGTTGCTGAGCCTGACGCGTGCGTTCGACTCGCACAGACATAAGTTTTGTATTTACACTCAGTATGCCATTCTGAAGTTTTCAGGATGCACACTTATTTTTGTACGTAGGGCCGAGAACTATTTGTTGGCTCGGGAATCTATTTGCTGGAATTCCTTCATATTAGCTCTATATTACGACGAGCAGGACAAAGTCTGGTCGTCTTTAATACAAAGTTTAGACGGATAACATCATATCGATCAGGGCAGGATTGGCCTAACTAATTACGTAAAGTTTTTAAGGGCGAACATGTGAAAATTTCCCTATTTGTTCTGAGTTATAGGTTTGTTCTTGTTAGTTATTTTTGGAGAGGGTAAGCCCCCTGTATGCCATGCACCGACTAGGACTGGTGGATGGCATACATGTTTAGATTATGCCGAGCTCAATGCTCGGGGTTTAATTGTATAAGATTCTTTAAGATTTTTTAAGGGGCTTGTTGCCCTATGTGCAAGTCTGAATGTTCAGATTGCACACATGTGTTTAGTATGAGGCCGAACTCTTCTTATGAGCTCGGGCAACTACAAATTAGGTACTGAATCTTCACAAGTTAAGGTATTTTTAATCTTATATTAGTCTACGGTAAATAGGAATAAGTTAAATTGACCTTAGGACTGACGAATTAAGCTTAACAGTACGGACTGACTTCTTACGTGAAGTTTTAAGGATGAGCAGGGCCAGACTAGTGCTGACTTCTCGTTTAAAGGCATGCCGATCAGGGCCAGGTCGGACCGACGTCTGGCGTGGAATTTTAAGGATGAGAAGAGCCAGGCTAGTGCTGACTTCTCGTTTAAAAGAATGGCGAACGGGGCCAGGTCGAACTGGCGTCGTGTAGAATTTTGAGGACAATGTATACCGGTCGTACATGCCTTAAAAGTAGGAAAAAGCGCGGCAAAGCAAGTATGTTGACGCAAAAAAATCGTTTAATCAACGAAAATGGAGATATCCAAAACGGACATAAAAAAGGATGAAAACAAAGTGCAGGAATGAACCAAAAGTATCCAAAGCAAATAGCGAAAAAAAAGGGGAACAAAATGAAAGTGCAGAAATGAGAAATAGTTTGGAAATAAGCGCTAAACGATAAAACTTGCCGAACCGATCAATCCAACATGATTCTTTTGTCCTTGATGATGGCCGCATAGCAACTTCGAGCGACATCCAGATCTCCTTTGATTTCCACCGGACCGCGGCCAGTCGGGAACTTCAGACTGATGTGAGCTGGGGAAATCATAGCCCGTAGATCGATCAAAGCAGACCTTCCCAAAATTATGTTGTATGCTGATGATGACTTGACCACCATGTAATTGACCGTGAGCATCCTTCCCGCTGATTCCTTTCCGAACGTTGTCGTGAGCCGAACCATCCCCATAGGGTGGATATGAGGACCTACAAATCCAAACAAGGGCGCTGAAACATGGATTAGTTCGGACTCCTTAAGATTCATAGCCTGGAAATCTGCCAAGTAAAGGACGTTGACGGCACTGCCAGTGTTAACGCAAACTCTCTTCACCAAGTTTTTGTTCACCACGGCTTCAATCACCAAGCCTTCGTTGTTCGGGACCAAGGGGAGTGAGTCCTCTGGTCCATCGCTTACTTCTTGAGAAGGGATTAGACTTCCTCTGCTCGCCTGCGTGCCCCCTGATCGGGTGTTTGGATTTCCAACCTCAAATGTATTACTAGGGCCCCCCACAATAGCGTTGATGGTGTTGATTGGGCGATTGTCCCTCTGTTGACCTTTGTCCGGAGATTGTTCCCATCTTCGCTGGGGCTCTCCCTGCCGATCGCGATCTTGATTGAAATTCTTCTGCGGGTATCCTCGTCGTCCTCGACGTTCGCCATACCGAGGTCGTTCTACCACCTCATCCCGCTTCCCATCCGCAATTGCGGCCTCCACATCTCGCTGAAAATCCCTGCAACTGTCCAGCTCGTGCCCAGTGATTTGATGATAGGTGCAAAACTTGCTCTGGTCCCTTCTGTCCAAGGGACTTCGCAAGGGTGCGGGGGTTCTCGCCAAACCCTTCCTTTCCATGATCACCGGTACTTGTTCCCGATGCCTGTTTAACATCGAGAAATCCCACGGCTACAAGGCACTTCTCTTCTCGGATCGGCCCGTGGCCGATCCGCTAACACGATCTCCGAACGGCTTTCTCTTCTTGTCAGATATATCCTCGGTCTTGTCCTTCTTGGACTCTGATTTGTCTACTTTTAGCTTCACTCGATTGGCTTCTTCTCCCTGGCAGTTCTTGAACGCTACTTCCAAGCATTCTTCCATAGATGCGGGGAGCTTGCTGCTCAGCTTGGCATATAGCCTCCCTTCGCGTAGTCCTGCCACAAAAGATGCGATCCGAACCTGATCGTCGGCGTCTTATACTTGCAAAGACTCTTCACTGAACCGCTTGAGGTATTGTAGAGCAGTCTCATCTTTCTTCTGTTTGATGCTGAACATGTGGTTAGCATTCTTATGGAACGGCTTCGCCGTGATAAACACATCGAGGAACATCTTTCCTAAAGTATCAAAACTGTAGACGGTCCGGGGTGGTATCTTCTTGAACCATTCCCGAGCTCGACCGGTGAGTAGCGCAGGAAACACTTTGCACTTCATCTCTTCCGGGGCACAGTCGAGATTCATGTGCGTGAGATACTGGAACAACTGGTCCTGAGGGTCTTTAGTTCCATCGTAGGGCTCCAACTTTGGGATCTTGAATCTTGTCGGTCGGGGATAGTTATCGATCTGCTCGGAAAAAAAGTTTCGAGAGCTAGGAGTGCTGATTTCCTTCCTGCTATGGCCTCCAGTTCGGCGTGAGCTGCCTCCATCGCCTGGGGTACAATCAGTTGTTTTCTGAGATTTGAGGATGATGAACGATCCTCCCTTCTGTTGCCTTTACGTTTTGGTGGAGGAGGTGTTTGTTGCCATGACCCGTCATTGGGGTCATCTTCTTCCTCTGGTTCCTGGTCCTGGGAATTTTCTCCAGACGATCCTCCATTCAGTTGATGCAGATCTTGTGAATTCTCATCGAGGGGGTCTTCTTCTTCTAAGCTTTCCTAGTCCTCATTCTCTTCGTCCTCTTCTGCCAGAACGGCATCGAGAACAGCTTCCTTTGTTGCGTTGTCCATAGCTGTGAGTTGATTTACCAACTCCTTCTGGGTTTTGGCAAGAGAAACCTCTTCCGGCTGTGAGTTCTGGTTGTTGGCATCTGATTCAGTAGTATTGTTGGCGTTACTTCCGTTGGCGGCTTGTTGTCGTGTGGTCACCATGATGATTCTGAAGTCTTTTCCTGAGATTATCAAGCAAAGAAACCCTCATTCTAGCGTCAATTGACGATCCAAAAATCATCAAGGTAAACTTCTAGGCTCCTTCCCTTAGTGATAACCTGAGGATGCTCCAGAAACACAGAAAAACAGTAAAGAGGGGATGATTTAGGATGTTTGAGACTGCACTTGGGATGTTGTTTCTCAAGCTGCCTACGTATCCAATGCTGGGATTGGAATCAAGTCTCCGTAGTTCCTTAGGGATTGTTTATATAGAGGGGCTTGTGCCCTAGAGTTATCGCGTGGCGTGTCCGTGATGGACACTGATTAACGTGTTCCCTAAGGAAAAGGATTATGATTAGTTAATCCCCTTGATAATAGGAGATAATTAGGGTATTCAAATATTCGTGTTTAAGGGATAAAGATTGGAGTCTTTATGACTTAGGATTCATTCATGATTATCTGTTTATTATACACGTGGGAAATAAGATTAAGAACAGACTCCGACTGACCTAGACGACGTGATCTGAACTGACCTGAGCTCCTCGGCCGACCTACGGGAGTCGGGTAGCATAACTAGGCTAGTACCGACTAGGACTTGAATCTGTAGACTGATAAGCTTGAGGAACTTAAGCCAACCGGTGAGGTGGGTCGCCGATTGACCAGGATACAAGTAGTGACCGACCTTAGAAGGTCGAGCACCGAAACCAGAGCTACTCGTAAATATTGGAGGTCGATCAAAGCCAGGTTGACCTGGAAGGGGTGGGGCAAGCAGCTGAACTACTCCGACCCGACTACTGGGATACCTAGCAGTGCCTCTCCACGCTTGGTGTTGAGCCACTATATAGGGTGGTACCATTTTTGGCATCGTCAAATAACATTTACGGAGTCTAAATCGATAATGATGCAAATCAATAATAATCAACGATACATAGAAATGATATAACGGTCGTGTCCGAAACATTAACCCCTTTCGCGCTCATGTCACGTCGAGGTGCTGCAGAAGAAAAAACAGCCAAATCCGATCCAATTTATCGTAATCGATTAGTTAACATGTTGGTTAACCGTATTCTGAAACACGGAAAAAAATCATTGGCTTATGACCTAACAAAAGAAGTAAACCAGAAGTGTTGCGAAAGACTGGGATGAGAAACAAAACGGAATGTACCGGATTTTTAGCACGTACAACCATCAAACCGAGAGACCAAAGCGAGGCTCGACAAAACGAAAGTATCATATTACGTTACGTCGTCCTTCCCCGAAATGGAACTTTCATGCTTTGGAGCAAGAACTAGCATGAAAGTCGATATATTACGACCGGCGCGGTTGTTCGTATTTCATTTTCTTCTTCCTCCGTCGAGCGAGCGTAGAGAAGCATAGCGAGTTATTAGCATTATAATCCTCTTGCTTATGAGGCCGGGAGGATGCTCGTCGTTCGAGTGACATCTATATCTCAAGTAATTACTAAAAATGAGTTGATCGGTCGTGATCGATACACTTTAAGTGAGTTTATGATGGTACGAAGTAGCTTTAGTACGTATGTACTAATGGTACTCGCTCATTCTGGTATTTACCATCATTAAACTAAAGAAAAGGGAAGCAAGCGCGGGTTTCTAGTGCGCCTTACACAAATACCATACCTCGAACCAGGATTGAGAGTGGTACCCTTCGCCGGACCGATAGCGCACCGAACCGTACCGTAGTATGAAGAAAAGGATGCACCGCCGCTTCGGGCACGATTGATAAAGCACTATCCTCTTCGAGTGAGACAGGGTCACCGAACAACTTCGTACACCGGGATAGTAGCTTCGCACCTCTTGACGAGCATTATAATCCTCTTCTCGTGTGCTTCGAAGTCGTGGGAATTACATATTAGACGCCGACGGAGATGCCTTCTTTCCCGACCTTGTTCCGGGAGCCGGCCATGAGTCTCCCGCGGATTCGCAATTAGTTCCGGGAGCACACCCCCAACATATGGAGAAAGGATGGGTGGTTCACTTTGACTTCTTGATTTCCTATCAACAAAGTACCCCACCGTTGTCCTAAGAAGCTCAATACCATAGGATCCGAACTCTTGCTCGCCTAAAGCTCAACCTCGCCGCTCAAGTTGCTCGTAAGCTCAAGTGAAAGTCTACCATCTTCGGCCCTATGTTCCGTATAGCCAGCCATGGTTCCGTTTTCGGGTTCTTCTCCTTGGTATAGGTACGGGGGCATTGACCCATTCCAATGTTGTGGTTCCCGTTAAGATCTTGAGTTGGTTGTTCTTTCCCGATGTTGACTATGGGAGAAAGGATTCGACCGCTAAAAGTGAGTAAGGAAAGTGTGGGAATATTTCGGCGATAATGGCCCTCTACTTCTACTTCTAACTAAAGGTGAATAGCCGGCATTGAAAACTAAGAAAAGAGAGAGCCCCCGCCCGTTTGAGCCGTTGCGAGCCGGAAAGCGTACCGGCTGTTTGAGTCTCTCTCTTTTGGCCTCATAGTAGTCAATTTCTTTCCGGATGTTTTGTGTTGTAAGCACCTTTCCGCTCTTTGATATCGATCGCTCTCGAATCCGCCGTGCCAATCCGCTCTTTGGCTGTTGTGCTCGAATCGGTTGTTACAAAATCTGCTTCAACTGTCTCAAATGGGGGAATAGATGCCACCCGCCGAAAGAAAGTATTCAAAGTCGAGAGAAGTGGACAAATGCTGCTAGTCTTTTCGACGAATCACTTGTTGTCTCCATAAGCGCTGTTAGGAGTAGCACTATGACTTTCATTTTGGAAGAATGGGTTGTTTGCGGACAAATAGCGTATATAAGATCGATACGTACGTTTTTGGGACATTTCTACTCGTGACGGAACGGGAATGATCGCATCAAGGCACTTATACATGCGAAAGTTTCCGTAACGACTGGCCGGAAAGAATGACCTTTAAAGGAGTTGAGACGACCAGGTACCTGGGTAAATAACATCCAATCGAAAAGAAAAAGACGTGCTTTATTCTATTGTGTGGCAATACGCTTCCAAATTAGACCAGAATAATATATCTTTTACGCTGGGTCATGAAACCCCTTTTTTGTTTAAGATCCTCAATTTTTTAGGGTGTGGAATCACCCCTTCATTACACATTAATTCTTGGTCTGGCTGCTATTCTAGCGATCCTTCCTAGCCGCCGTCAGTGCAGCGTGCCTGCTAAAGACCGTAACGTAAGTAACTCAGTGCATGGGTTGGGCAGAGTAAATTAAAGATAATTTTTTATTCGAAGTCAAGCATGATGAGTCGAAAACCTTTTCTATGTTCGAAAGAGGAGCTATTGGATTTGTTTAAAGAGAAGTGAATTCTTTTTATTATCCTTACTGGAAAGCCGACAGGGTTAAGGAAATCCAGAGAAAGATCTTAGAGGAATTTTGTTTTCACCGCTAAAGCTGGAGGTCTTCCCCAAGGTAAATCGGACCAAGTGAAGGTGTGAAAGAAGTAATAAAAAGGGGGTAAAATAGCGTTCGTTCTTTTCTTGCCTGTATAGCTTTCGTCGGCGAGAGATCTAGCAACGCATTCTAGGCACGGATTCTTGGTATTGGATGTATCGTTAGGTTGTGCCGAGTCAAATCGCTTCCCTTTTCCGTTGACGTAAAATAAATCCCTTCCCCCCGCTTTCAAAAATGATGAATAGAAAGTCCGGGAGGCTGCAGTACTATGGATCCTCCGACTCCCAATCGGGTTGCCTTCCCGTGTCTCGCCGGTGTTGCCCGTAGGTCGTGATGTGCCTTGAGATGGCCGTCTCCCCGTCCTCCCGCCGGTGGGGAATCCGCTCCCGGGTCGTCGCTCCGCTGCGTCCGGCCCGTCCTCTAGGCGCCTTTGGAAGGCGGGGACAACGTACACGCTTCCCTTTACTCCTCTCATCGCCGCGGGGTTTGGTGGCCCTAAATTGACTTGGCTTCGCCAAAAGGCCTCATCTCTAAAAGCCCGGCTCGCGAGGCGTCCCTCTCGAAGTAGGCGTTAAGCACCTCGCCTCGCTCTTGTGACATGCTATCTTTCCCCTCTCTATTCCTAAGTCAAGGGTGAGTCCCATGCTTTTGTGGATCGCGGTCTCACACACTAATCCCTACAGTGCCCGTAGTAGGCCGGCCGCCCTACCTAAACCAATCATCATATCGGTCCCTAGGCCCCATTGCTTTGAAAGGCTCGGCTTCAAAACCGTACGTGGAGCTTCCGCCTCATACGGCTCCTCTAGGGATGGAGGTAGGCCCGGCCCGGCTTTGTGCGGTTAAGGTTTTTGTACACGATCTCCATTTCAACTAGTAGTCCTAGTAAAAAACCCCTCATCCACCCCGCTATGTGGTAGAGTGTTAATCTCCCCCGCTTCTTCGCGAAGCACCCTATTTTTCTTCTTATTATCTTCGGGAAAGAGACTCCGAAATAAGCATTCCAGGTCTCAGAACAGGGCTTGACTGAAAAAGTAAAGTAGTTGTCCCTGGTGGAAGCATGAAGGAAGAATATAAAAGTACTAGATAGATTAAAAATTATCGTATATAACAAAAAAAATTTCAAGGAAGAAAGAATGAGCTCCTATTAACAATAACAACGATTTTTTTCTTTATTACTTCATTATACGATTATCCAAGTTATCTACTCAACTCATGGAAGCGATTAGGCAATGATTGATAGATTCACTAAGTTCCTTTTTCGGCTTTTTTTTTAACATAACAGAAAAGAAAGGACGTAGTGTGTGGTCAAGAAGCATCAACCGAAGAATAATCAATGGAAAAAGGGCTAAGCCCAACTTAAAGATCTTCTTTACTATATGATATTAGGAAAAAAAAAGTAAAAAAGAAAAGGGGCTGGGTTTGCTACTTACTTCCTTCCCTAAGCCGGATGGATTGAATTGCACTAGCTTCTTCCCACTGAACTCAGAAATAGTATCGTATCGACCGACCAAGTATTTACTTAGAATATACAAGTTGAGGATAGATCACTATCTCGCCGGATGGAATCGGCTTGCCCACTAAACTAACAACGATTCTCTACCAGTATAATCCACAAAGATTCTATACCAACTAATAACTTATAATAAAAATGTCGAATTCTATCTATTCGATATCTGTTCTCGAAGCCATCCTTTTGTTCTTGAAGAACCTTGCTATCGAGACCCTGTGAGACGGCTTCGTAACTATTAGTGTTGACCGCTGATATCCCAGGTCACATTGCGTGCGGGATGTGTCGACCGGCAATGCGAGGTCGTTTAGATCATCTCTCGTTCACAAGGCTATTCTGGAGAACAGGGGGAGCTTCACATAAGGCAGGAACGAGCGTAGACAAAGAGGTGCGTACGCCACTCGTAAGAGGAGAGTCTTTTTTTTATTACTAGCGCTCTGCTTGGGAACAAAGGGAGCAATCTCGTACTAAAAAAGATCTATCGTGTCATCTCTGACAGGGCGGAGTTTCTTTACCCTTTCGTTGATCCTCCTGACGGCATCGGTACACTCATAAGTTCATAAGTAAAGGGTTTCTTATTATGTTAGAAAATTATGTAGCAGAGGAAGGCCCTCGTACTATAATGCCATTGCCGCTTTGCTGGATGAAAGAAAGAACCTTAAGCATTAGATAGAGTAGCGGGAAGGGAAGATCTCGCTTGACTGACCGTACGTCTTTTTCTTTTCCGTAGCTTCGGATGATAGATGAAAGCATGGGAAGGAAGTACAGAATAGATTGGGAATGAGAGAGAAGCCCGACCTTAGCACATTTGAAATCTCTTATATAAGAAACAGGACTGAGAACCATAAGGCGAGCGCCAAAACGCTAGCACAAACAGCTCCCACAGACACGCATGATAAGGGGTGTGGGGCCAACCAGGCCACCACTTTTACCAGATATGGCAAGAGCCCGCCACTAGAACCCAACCCTTAAGGGGCTAAGTGACTCTCAAAAGTCGTCTTTTGTATCGCGTCAAGATAAATTACATAGATAAGATCATTGCTGAAATAGTTTCATTGTCAAATAGATCTCGGAATTTTATCCGCTCTGCTGCCCAAAGGTGCTTTATGAAAGCCGGTCCACAGCAGTGAAAGTACGATTGATTCCGTCGATCGAACGAAAACCGCTTCTTGCTTTTTATATTTTTTTCGAGATTCTCTTTGTGTTCAGCGTATAAAGTCCCCAACCACTTAGGGATCATCTTTACCAGAGTCAAGAGATTGGCATCAACAAAGCAAGTCCCCATTGAGCTTAGCCATGTGTAGATCGAAAAGGTCTCGCGAAGCCGGGAAACCCTTGCCGAAGATCCTTCTCTTTCTCTGTGAAGACCATGTTGACGTCCGGGAAGTCCCTAGGGGTGAAAACTTATTCTAGTTCCTGTTCGAAAAGAACAGCCACCGTAGTTCCCGAATGAGTGATAAACCGAATAGTATGCACGGGTCGATCGGTCACTTCCTCATACTCATAGTAAGATTCTATCTCTTACTTGGGTTCCAAACCCAGGTCCGCCGTGCCTTCTCCATTCTCGTCGAGTGGCGAACGAACCTTACGCCCCTAAGAAATGGTACTTGTCGAACATAGATAGTAGGACCCAAGCCGGTACCTACGAACATAGATAGCTAGCCGATGTTGCCGTTCCCGAATCCCGCTCTATTGACCGATGGGAGAATAGAAATCGAGAAGAATTCGACTTCCTAACCTCGCTCGCTTCTTTCATAAGATATCACCGGATCCGGTGATAGACCATCGAAAGTACACGGTGGCGATCCGCCCGGGACGCAGCCTTTTTACCTTCGACTTTCACCGGAGTTGCCCTTAATGAAGCGAAGCCGCCACTCACATCCACACTCAAAGCCGTCAACAAGCAAATAAGAACATTAGGTTCGCTATACACAAACTCACGGAACACTAACTTGAATCCGGTGACCGAGATAGTGCGAAATGAAAACCAATGCAAGGCAAGTAAAGCGGTAAATGAGCTAGACTAAGAAGGAGATGCTTGACTTCGAAGGAAAGGTAGGAGCACACATTGCTTTTCGGCTTTCATAATTGTCCTCTTTCTCTTACATTGTCGGGACTTTTGGTCTATCATCCGAAAATGGTATCTAATATCGATCACGACCGGGACCAATCCCTATATGAAATGCGGTTGGAGAATACCGAGTTCCTACACCGCTCCTTCGTTCGAGTCCAAGGCCGGTTCGGTCGTGCAATTAGGAATGAGATAATGAAGAAAGATAGTGGTTCGAGAGAAAGTTCTTTTCATCTATCCTAGAAAAGCGATTAGCGAGGAGTTCTAGTCGTACTTAGAAGAGTTGCTTCGTTAGCTAATGCTCGTACCATATTCTTTAGGTGTTATAGGTCTTATTCTTCCCTGACACCTTGATTTGAAACCTTGTCTTTCTATATTGAAAAGGTGATGGTAACTCCCATCTTTTTAATAGATTGATTGAGGGGCATCCGAGAGGGTGCTCAAAGATGGGTCGGGCCATATATTGTGAAGAGCATCACTAAGGCAGGCTCATGGATATGGATCTGGACGACAAGTTGAAGATATCCCCAGCCCACGATCGTGTAAGGATGATTAACGATTCGTGATGATATCCGCGTACCTAACGAGAGAATATGATACTATGGGGTATTACACTCGGGGCGACGGTCTTCTTATCGTATCCTTGTATGTTGCCGAACGTACTTCTTTTGATCAACGGTACCGACTTCGGCTTGCTTACTTGCGTTGATCGATCGGTTTACCACCGCCGAGAAGCTCCGTTGATTACCTTCCCTTTGGAAAGCCTGTCTTATTACTTATCTATTATATCTCCGGCGCGCTTTGTTGACTTAGTTGTTGTGGTACTAGCGACCCGTGATCGGTTATTATCATTCTAACGAGAGAGAGAGCTAAACGGGGGACTCGTTGACTTATCTATCTAGTATTTACTTATCTTTTCAAACAATCGGTGCGGTAAACCTCTCCAGAAGATTGGAAAGACAAGGTGACTGTTGGCTAGGGATCAAAAGCTCAAGAGGACATCATCATCTGACGTGCGTACCGAACCACTTCGCAATGTATGACTACGATCTCGAGGCTTGTATTCAATAGCCCAAGCTTTCGGGATCTTTACCTTGTTCGGATTTATTCGCTTTGGAGTAATGTGCTGACCATCAAGACGGCCTGTAGATAGACCGCGTCACACATGTCGATAGCCGTTCCCGTGGTACACTTGAGAATAACCCCCGCTAGGTTTTATGATACAAAGACCCGTTCCCGTGGTACACTTGAGAATAACCCCCTGCTAGCGCTCTTCGTTTAGGCTACTAACCACTCACTCGCCTACCCAGGCTCGCATCGTTCTTCCCACGGTTATGAAAGAAACTAGATACTCGGTGTACCGGCAATGGTAAAGAAAAAGAAGTGTACACCCCGCTCACCGTTTTAGGCAAAGAAACTAGATACGCCCCATCCGTTTCTTGATTTGATACCGCCGTGATTCCCCCGTCGAGGTGCCCACATTGGATACTAATCTCGAAAGGGATGTCGAGTTAGACATAAATTTTTAAAAAATAAGGGACCGGCAACCGCACGGGGATCTATCCGTTATCTAAGATATAAGATATTTATTTCCCCACCGGTGGATTGGGTTTTAACATCTTATCACTCGAAACTGGCCGTAGGGTTATGCCGCTTCAACCTCTCCTTTCAGTCGAGTGACTTACGTACCTTACGCGAGTAGTAAAAGAAGGACTAGACTGATTCGACTGCTCTCACTGGCTCAGCAGCTCGATAGGGCGTTCCAACAACTTCCACTTATGCGGGACATTCACTCTCAAAAGCACCCTATTTAAGTTAGAATAGAATGTAGTTCCAGGGCGAAAGCTGCCGGGGGCGATTCCTATTTCTATCTTTATGTTCTGAGTGCTGCACTTCCGCATCGAATTCTGTCGATAGGGAAAGAGCTCCGTGGAAGGCCCGATCGTGGCAACTTGTTCTTTTCCATAGATTCTGATTCCAGAGCAGTGTTTGGGACATTAGTTTCCATAAGAGAAGGTAAATAGCCTCATTTCGGGGCTGGGGAGAAAGGAGAAGCGGCAGTGTCGGTAAAGCCGCAAGTCCTAATCGTAGCACATAGGCCGTTGAAGAAATTCGGTAAGCCGCCTTGTACGGGGCTCGTTACCGTACGACGGAGATAGCAAGTAATCTCAATCGGCGATGCCTCGGAAGGTACCATTCTGCTCTCCCAAGACTCGGACTCGGACTAGTCATTTTTGAATGTTGAGAATTCGGCTAAAGGGCGAACTCTTCCTCGGTAAGAAAAAGAGGCATCCCACACCGGGTGGCACGAGGCCAGAACTGAACCCGTGAAGAGGCAAGATGCAAACAGAATAGATACCATATGGTGATTTCGAGCTAAACAATTGAATATGGGCTAGAAGACCGAATTCGTCGTTTTTAACGTGGGTTTGTTATCTTAGGTTAAGATCTATCATGAGGGTAGCCAAAGTGGCGTTTTTCTTTAGTGAAATTGACTTGCCCTTGCCCGACCTTAGACCCGGCTAGTCTCCCGCCGCCTTGTTGAAGGAAGGACGGGAACCAAGTGTTACGGCCGAGCTCACATCTTAGACGGACTCACACCCCAGGGAAGGCTACGACTCGGAGGAGGGTTGACAGATAAAGATAACCCACCGGGCACTCGTACTATAAATAGGATGTGGGGCGAGACTAGACACTTATTACCTCCCGGTAAAGGAGACTAGGCAAGACCGGGCAGGGAACCGGTCGGGATCAACGGCAAGGGCAACTACTATTTAGATTTAGCTTTCTCCCAATCGGGGAATTGGAAATGACTGCTACGGAGGTTTTCTTATAGTAAGGAATTCGCCCCTAAAGGGCTTGCCGAGCCCTCACATGGGGGTTGGGTTGCGTTGGTCATCCTCACTTCCTTATCTGGCTGGGGCTTTCTTACTTAAGCTTTAACGCGGATTATGCCTTCCACGAAGCAAGTCCCACTTTATTTTTTAATTGAATCTGGGTACCTCTCCCGTAGGTCGAGTCTATTTCATAACCTCTTTAGAGCATTATAGTATCCTCTCTCTACGGTCGAGTGGCTCAGATCACGATACCATGTGTGCGTGTACGACGGAAGTGAACTGTGGACGAAGAACGATTCCCCTAGCTTTATTTAGCAATAGGGTAATGGTTATCAAGAGTAGTATGATACCACTCTTCGATGTTGCGAGTGGCTTTGGTTACCTCCTTTAGAGCATTAAATCCTCGATAAGAAGTTATCTTTGGAAGAACGATAGCAAGGGATCCACATGCGACCCCCGAAACCGATATGCTCTTTGCGGAGTTCGAGATATGCTCGTGGACTTTGAGGCGTCTTCCTCCCATGATCGATTTCGACGTAGCGGCTCACGCCCGACCTAAGATTTTTTTATTTACTTGCTATTATAGAAGGCGAGAATAACCCGCATTCAACTCTTAAGGGAACGAGGCGAACCCGGGTGGGCGAGCGAGTGGCGGGCGGGAAGGGAAAGTCTATGGCGTGAGGCCTTGAGAGCAAAGTATTATGATGTTGGTTCTTAGGAGTGGTAAACCGATGGCGGGGGTATCCAAAGAAAAGTATCCATTCATATGGCGGTCGAAAGGCCAATAAGGTAATCCCCTCTTTCGAGACCCGGTTGAGCAACGTACCGGGGACAAATAGCCCATTTCTTTGGCCTACCAGGGGTATTATAGAGTTTCCATATGAAAACTTGTTTCGTCGTTGCCCGTCTTGCATCGTTTCCATCGTTCGTGCTCGCTTCTCTACCCTCTCGGACTTTATAAGCTTATCGACGCCATCCCGGGTACCGGCTAGTGATTAGCCGGCCTAAAAGGGAGACTTGGAACTTATAGACGACTATGCTTAGGTTGAGCTCCGGTTCATGTAGGCGGCGAGAACACACGGGGTAAATGTTAATAGGGATTCGGTGCACGGCGCCGTCCGCCGCTTAGGGAAGAATTCGAGAACGTAGCCAAGATGATTCTAGCTCGGTAATTAGAAGTAACCCTCTGTCTTAGGTTTTCTAGTCCGAATTCGTCACAACATGAGTGGTTAAGCCTAAGTCCATGGAGACCTTTTCTCGCTTGTTGCCATTTTGCCACCGTTGTCGGAATAATCGCTTTTGGTGGTACGGGCATGGCTTAAGCCGGCTCCGCAGTCGAGGGTGACTCCATTCATTCCTCTAACGAGTGGTAATTGGAAAGTTCCGGTGAATAGTACGACTAGATCACGGCGGTACCAATAAACCTTAAGCATTAAGGCAACCGCCGGATAAGGGCTTGTTCATGGAGATATAAGTACCGATCGAATATAAATATAACATTTGAAACCCGATAACCGAATTATGGATACCGAAAGCGGTTGTGCTTTGATGCCGCCTTAGGGAATTCTTATCTTATCTCTTACAGTAGGTGTATAAAGGTAAGAAAGTAAGTTCTTACCTGGAGCTGACCTTAAAGGAAGTTCTTATCTCTCAATTACATCGACCCTTGGTCTCAGGAAAAAGAAGAAGAAACTTGGCTAAGAAAGACAACTAAGAAGGTTAATCACGGATATCTATTAGATAATTTAACACTAACCAAAACTTTACCTTTCATCGCTCTCTCCTACTCATATAGATTGGTGTAAACGATTGAAAGATAAAGAAACCCGCCAACCAATTTTGAGAAGTCGCTACTCAGACATGCCTATTAAAATAAAAAGGTTTCGCTTTATTATTAGCAACGTGACCTTCTCAATCACAATCCTTCACTCTAGGGCGTACCAAGTCCCGTTCCACCTTTGAGAATAGGACGGAGACTCCCTCCCGATACTAGCACTTTCTTCCTTGTCGGCAGGATTCGTAGGTTTACAGTACAGCCAATTGGAATAGTTTCAGGGCTCGCAGTGCCATGCCAGCAAAGAACAGCAAGCCATACCGGATCAGGAATTGACTAGTTGTAGTGCAGATCCTAATGGTCTAGTGGAAGAATGTATATATAGAATCTATATGGAATTAAAGGATTGAGTGTACGCCCACGCGATTCAGCCACTAGCAAAAAATAGAACATAAAGGAGTCGACGAAGCCAACTGGCTCAGATACGATACTGGCTTAGATGTTGCTACCTATGCCACTGGTGCTCTTTCCTCCGCCTCCACAAGCAGCGAACTCTTCGTAGTAGTGCGGGATTCTACTGCTTATTAATATGTTGGCCGCTTAGGGCTCACTCGACTTGGTCTCCACGCTACCACTGACCAGGTGACCAACCACTCCTTTCCAACCTTCTGTGGACCTTGCTTCCTATATATATGATGGAACTGCCTCAACAACAAGGATTGGCTTCGGATGGTGATCGAGCCGGAGATGAAGGACCTGATACTACCACTTGGATCTGGAACCTAGCTCACGATTTCGATAGTCTGGAGAAAAGTGCTCATTTCGGCCATCTGTGGTCCACGGTGCTCGTTTTTCCGCATGGCTAAGCTACTGGATTAATTTCTTATTCACTAAACTAAGGTATACCAGTCCACAGGGTAGATCGAAGATCCATTTCGCTGGATTAGCCATTTGGATATATCCAAATCGTTTAGAAAAACCTAGGCTTGTGAGTGAAGCTAAAAAGCGCTTTCACAATGCGTAAGAAAGCTTTGGAGGTTTCAACGAGATAGTTTGCTTTGCCCGGAGAAGACGAATGTTCACCTTGTTCACGGCTCGCGGACTAGGGGATATGTCTCACTATACAAAGTACACGTAGTTAAGCGATAAAAGGAAACAACAGAGATGAGCACACATCTCGATCTCGAAAAGCCTCTCTTAATGGGCCTTTTCAATTCAAAACAAAAACGGAAAAGGAGAGATTAGATTCCCTCATGTGGGAATATGCCCCAAAAGAATGAAATAGGAATATAGAATTCTTTGGATAGGATTTCGTTTGGCCTAGTTACATCAACCCCAAAAGAATAAGTTGCGTTGGAAGCGATCGACGGATAATAGGAAATATCAATAGAGGTGAGTTGCCGGGGTACGCCTTGATTGGCCTCTTTCTTATAACCACTCCTCTTTAGAGTGGCTTCGCACCTCGAAGTGGATGGATTCAAGCCCCTTCAAGAGAAAGAACAACAAAGAACAACTCATAACAACATTCACTCTAGAACTCGGGAATTCTATACTTTATCTACTCCGGTGGTCTTGCTTTAGGAATGGTAGTACCCTAGTGGGGAGAAGCAATTAGAGAGTTCCGTCTTTAGATCGAAAGCCAATTCAAGTATCTCTGCACGGTGAAAGTCCTTCTTTGATACTTGTCTCATTGAATATGAATAGTCCCAAATTCGAGTGAGTGAGAGTGACGGATGCTTTGCCTAGCCTGTGTAAGGAGTCAAGTCTTTGTCCTATTCCTTCCCGAGCCTGGATCAAACTCTTCTTTTGACTATGTTTGCTCGAACGAATCAAAGAATTTCTTTTTTGAAGGGCGGAAAGACTAGCACTCAATTGAAAAAAGTAAGGGCGGGGGGTATAGCATAGGATAAAGGTGCATTCAATCCTGTTCTCACCCACTGTGCTTTGGAGTACGCTTCATTAGGATGATAAATCGCCTCTCCCTCCTTCACCTAAGGTAGACTCTCTGGCGAAGCATAGGACGGACGTCGACATTTATAAATTAGGGTCTTAGGCGGGAGTTGAAAGAGCTGCTCGAAAAGGCTCCCCGCCCGGACCAAGACATCCCGGTATATCCACCTCGTGGTGCGTAATAAGGCTCATGGCCCATGTGCGTGGATTAGGATTATCCCGGTCTTAAGAAGATCCAAGAATCGCGCTATCCTTTAGCAAGGAGAGATGTCTTCTTCCATTTGACTAGTTGAGGGAGGACCGCTCCGCGCCTTAAGCTCACTTCACCTTAAGAGATAGAAATTTAAGTCGGGATAGGAAGAAGCGGTGGAATGCCCCGCTTCCGGCTAAGTATACGAGTTGGGCCTACCGTTCATTCAACCTTAACGGCCTCTATCTACCCCCTACTCCTAACAAGTTGCTGGCTTTTCATTTTGTTTGATAGGAGTAGGTGCTTGCTGCTCGCTCGCTGTCTACTAAATGAGCCTTCACTGCCCGCCCGGCCCCTATCTTAAATCTTAAGTAAAGTGAAGTCAAATCAATGAAGTGAACAGCCCAACCTCTTTATTTGAAGCTTTGTTTCCCCTAATTCCGAAACACAACAATCAATAGACTTTTTCTATAGTATAGGAAAAAGCTTATCTTTGATAGCGGTCATAGGGGAGTTCAGAAAGATCTGATCGTAGATAGAGACTTAAACCTGTGCGGGGGTAGGGGCGGATGTGGCCAAGTGGATCAAGGCAGTGGATTGTGAATCCACCACGCGCGGGTTCAATCCCCGTCGTTCGCCCATCAATAAATGTTTCGGAGACACAAGACAAACCTTTTTTTTTTGAGGGGTAAACGTAGATTTATTAATGGATATCAGCCACAACGGCTGAGCAAACATGTGCCGGTGGATTCGATCCATAGCACTTACAACCAGTCAAAGATAAGCCTTCCTTAGCTAAAAGATGAGCCGGGGCATTCCCCTCCCGTCTTACGCAAGAGAAAGAAATAGAATCGAAACAAGAAGATACATAATGACAATCCTCGATAATTTGTCCAAGAGGTGAGCGATCCTCTGCGGGAGTGACTAGCTTGTGAATGACTGCTTGAGAATCACCTTCGAAAATAACGTGAAAAAAACCCCACGAGATAGCAAAACACATGGCATGGTAAATTGCCAAGGCCTCCCCCACAGCCACTTCAAATGTCGCTTCCAATTTCATTGAGAAGGATTGAAGAGTAGCACCATTGTGATCACGGACAAGCCCACCGATTGCCATACACCCATCTTTCAAGGCGGCATCGACATTGAACTTAACATGTGACGCACATGGTGGTTTCCATGTGGCGATTTGAGGAATCGGCTTTTGACAATCATCTTCTTTATTGACTGCTGAGATGTAGTCTTTTGTTTCTGCTTCAGCCTGATAGAGGGAGCTAGTGATAGAAACTGCTTTATTATCAAATAACCATGCACATCGTGCCTTCCATATCTGCCACAAAATGTTGGTGACATGAGCCATAGTAAATTCGTCCCCCGAGGTGAAGAGTAAATGAAAAAAATCCGACATAGAAGTGCCAGGCAGCCTACTCCATGGTTTTCCCATTGGGGATTCTTTCCACAAAGCTTTTGGAATGTGACACTCAAAAAGGCAGTGATATATCGTCTCATCCGCTTCTCCACAGACACCACATATACCATCCCCTACTCGCCGAATAAATAAATTCTTTGCTGTAGGAAGTGCATTTTGTAGAATTTTCCACACAAAGAACTTCACTCTTGGCCTAACCTTAACCTTCCATAAGAGCTTCCAGGTACGGTCCGAACCCGACGAGCATGATCCTGACAAACTGCCATCTTCTTCAGCCTTCTTTTGCTTGGCAATTTTATATCCAGATTTGACGGAATATATACCATTAGAATTAAAATGCCATAATAATTTATCTCTCCGAGGCTGCATCGAGAGAGGTATATCGAGGATCTTTGAAGCAATGAGAGGGTGAAAGAGACTACGTACCAGATTTGAATTCCACTGGCGAGTGTTCGGATCAATAAGTAATGAGACTTTACTATCTTCGGGCAGAGAAGGGTCGTAAAGCTTCACTTTAAAGACAAACCTAAAAAGCATTTTTTTTTCAAGTAATCTCGAGGCTTTGAATTCAAACGCATCCAAGCAATTGGTATTCGATTGAAAGATAGAAAGCATAGATTCGCGTCGCCTACTTGGATTCGGCTAGGCACTTTCTTTAGGGATATTGTGTTGTTGATCGATACACTCTACAGCTTTTCCTTCGTTTGTTACTCGCACTTGACTCGCTTCTGTTAGGTTCTTAGTAGCAGTGGGCGATCTTTTCTTCTTTTACTTCACTATCGTCTCCTCTGTCGAGCATTTAGAGTATCCTTGATAGCTGGAAGTTCTCCAAAAGTATGAAAAGCTGGAGGACTTTGTACCATCCATTCCGGTGTGGTTGAATCCTGTTCAACATAATAAGTATCATGTAGAGCAATGTCTAGCCCGAATTTGCCGAACTATTCCGGTGAGTCCTCCTATGGTAAACAAAAAGATGGACCCTACAACAAATAACATGGGTGTTTTGTATTGTATCGAACCCCCCCACATGGTAGCGATCCAACTAAAGATTTTTATTCCGGTGGGGACGGCTATGATCATGGTAGGCTGCGGTGAAGTAGGCACGGGTATCAACGTCTAAGCCCACAAGTAAACATATGATGAGCCCAAACAAGAAATCCAAGAACACCTATACCGATCATGGCATAAACCATGCCTAGATACCCGAAGACCGGTTTTCCCGAAAAAGTCGAAACGATATGACTTATGATACCGGATCCAGGCAAAATTAGGATGTAAACTTCGGGTGCTTCTCTCTTCTACTAATATAAGCGGATGAATAGAAGAAAGGTGGACTATATCATCAACTTATTCCATTTGTCTAGGAAAGCTAGCCATGCTTTATGGTGAATACTGTCGGGTTTAAATGCTTTGAGATCATAAAGATTGTAATATTCCTCAATAAGTCGTGATTTATGACTTCGGAAAGTACTTTATTTTAAGTAATCTAGCATCATGATAACATCCTTTCGACTTTGTACGTACCATTGATAGTAACCATTTTTACTACTATCAAAGTAAATATTTCCTCCGGACTCTACATCTTGTAGAAGTTTATTAGTTACTCGAATACTTAGTTGAGGTAGTAGATTATTCATAGTGAGACCAATGGTACCATCGGCATCAAAGAATCCCGCAAACCAATTTGATTGAGCATCTAGTGTAATAGGTAGAATTAAGGGGATATCCAATACTTTACAAACACGATGTAGTTGAAGTAGTCGTGGCTTGAATGTCGAATATGACCATTAATACAATTCATTAGTTTAATCATACCAAGTTGATTATGTAGTCGATAACGATAAGCTTTAGCACTCGATCGCATTTTAATACTTCCACCAAGCATATGTTGGATATATCGTAGTAGTGGTAGATCTTCAAGTCCCATAGTAATTTCAAGAGAAGTATATCCTTGTTTACTAACTTGAATACTTCCATCACCATCGAAAATTCCAAATAGCCACTCACGAAGGATTTTTGATAAGTTGTTGCGCATGTAGTCTCGAGGTTCCTACTAGACGGCTTTTATGTCGTTGGTTACCTGTCGATTGTGTCTTAGATACTCCATTTTTACTAGATCGGGGTTTTACTAGAAAACCACTTATGAACATAGTAGGAGTACCATTAAGCGGATAATCCCAAAGATACGGTGCAATGCGTATTCGATTTGAATCGAAAAGGGCCATTTACATTTAAAACCGAAGAACCGAAAGAGATCTTTGGTATAATATGGGGTCTCCCCTCCAAATGGGATCGAAAAGGTTGTATTAAAGTTTCGATCGGTTAATAACATGGTAATTGCCCCCGCCGGTACCGGAAGTGATAATAAAAGTGGGAATGCTTGTCACTTAGAACGGACCACACAAAGAGGGGTGATCTATGCATAGTCATTCCAGGTCCACGCATGTTGGAGATGGTTGTTATAAAATTGATAGAACCTAAAATGGATGAAACACCGGATAGATGAAGACTAGAAATTGCTAAATCAATCGCTCCTCCGGAATGGTGGTAATACCACTTAAGGGCGGATAGACCGTCCACCCGGTTCCCGCTACCCACTTCTACTAAGGTTGGGCTTAATAGGAGCAAGAGACTTGGTGGCAACAACCGAATGAAATATTATTTAATCGTGGAAATGCCATGTCGTGCACACCTATCGAATCGGAACGGACCAATTACCGGATCCACCTATCATCGCCGGCATAACCATAAAAAAGATCATTAAAAAAGCGTGAGCCGTTATTAAAACATTATAAAGTTGATGATTCCCACCAAGAATTTGATCGCCGGGTCGTGCTAATTCCATACGAATCGATCGAGAAACATGTGCCCATCACTCCAATGGCACCGAAGATGAAATATAGAGTCCCTATATCCTTGTGGTTAGTGGAGAACGGCCATCGGACCGGATTTGTCATAAAAAATAATGGATATTCTTTCTTTTCTTCCTTATCATAGAGGGGCCCCTTAGGGAGCGGGGCTTATAAAATTATGAAGCAGCTACAATACACAAAATACCCATTTTATCATTGGCCTAAAGTCTAAACTAATTGTCGTTTGGTTGGAATGCACAAAACACCGAGAAAACGGGTCGTTCTATCAGTAGGACTCCCTAAGTAGGAATCTATACGCGACGGGATCCGACCACACGGTTCGAGATAGAATACACAATGCCCCGTGTGTGGAACCGCTGGTATGGGATCTTTGCGCAGACGCTTCCCTAAGAGGAAATTCCCTGGATAAATTTTCCCGAAAAAACGCGAACTCTGCTATTCTGTCTCGTCACATTTGACGAAATCTTCGCTCATAAAAGGTAAAAACCAACAAAATCAAAACAAGAAATTTCTATTCGGTTAAAATTACAGTACTGTACTGGAAATGGAAACAGTATATGAATACAGACAAACTGGGCTGGGTGATTTTTCTTTTTAATTTTGTTTAATTTAATGAAGACTTTTGTCGCAAATCGAAATCCTCAAATTATTGATTATAAACTATTTTAAATGAACCTCTCGAATTCAGCTTCCCCCCCTTCACCTTCCTCCTCGTCGTCGCCCTCTTGGTTCAGCAGCATTGTCCGGGGCCGCTCCGGCAGTGTAAAAATGACCAATAATTCCTCCGCCACTTCTTCTGCCGCCGCGTCCGGCGGTGAATTCGGAGGCGGACCAGTTAATCAGAGAAATCAGTTACGTGGTGTTATGTTCAAGTATGGCTCTAAGGCCATTCAGGTCAGTTTTTTGGCTGATAATTTTCCTTTATTCCCTAACCTTCTGCACTGTTAATGGTTAATCTCTGTATACTGCTCTTCTTTGATTCGACATTTCCTAATACAAATTTCTGAGTAAATCTATATGTGCATGTTTAATTTTTTAACATGTCGATCTCAGTAACTGTTTAGTGGGAATAGGGGGAGGGAGAGGTCTACGTGACTGCTATTGTGTTTTAAAACGAAAACTGTAGCTATTCAGTCGTGGATTTGAATACGGGCAAGAATTTGCATTGATATCCCCTGCTGGATTGGCTTTTTGCAGGGAGATGTAAATCTGAGATGAAATGTCAATTTTAATTATAAAAAAAAAAAACTCCTGTCATCGTTTCTGTGTGACAATATCTGTTGGATTTGAAGTTTTTCTTGTTTTATTTATTTTTATTTTTATTTTTATTGTAATCAAAGATTAATTTGTAAACTGAGCACATTATGCGGATTGAATGCTGCAATTTCATTGAAGACTGTAGTACAATGAAGCTCCTTCTTGATCTTGAACTTCTATTTGTTATTTCAGATGACATTATTCTTGGCAACTGTTGTAGGTCACTTTTAATCCTTTCGAGATAAGGCATATAAAAATATGCAGAGAGAGAGAGATAGAATGCCAAGACTGAAGTAGAAATAAAGATCAGTTCTTGAAAAATCGAAAGGAAATCTTGTTAAAGCCTGAAAGGATGTCAGCTATTAGCTTTTTACACTGTACACGCAACTGTATTTGGACTCCAGCTCGCTCTTAAAATCATTATTCCTTCGAAGCACATTGTAGTGATCACCACAGAGATTCATAGACATTATTCACCCTCTAGTCTGCTTTGCCACTCATGCAATCCAATTTTCTCCTGTTTGGTCCTTGGTGTGATATTTTGTGGTCGCCGCCGCTTCTTCAGTGTTTTACACCTCGCTTCTTCAGTGTTTTACACCTGATCATTTTGGGTTAATCTTATAGAGAATTTTCTTCTCGTTACTTCTGATTTTCATTCATTTGATGCAGGTTGCTTTTAAAACTGGAGACTATAAACAACAAGTTATTTTTATTGGTGGACTAACTGATGGATTTTTGGCTACTCAGTATGTCTCTGTTGAAACAAAATACTCTCTTCTACCGTTTAGAGCTCAAAAAACTTAGGGATTGTCACAGTATTGATTCAAGGCAAATAGAGTGGGAGATGTGGTACCTTTGCTGGACCACCCTGCCTAGGCGGGTTGCATCTGTTGAAAAAGTGCTAGTTTATGGTGTTCATATCCTCAGCAACTGAATGCATATCAAGTATTAAGTCAAATGAAATTTCCATGCCTTTTTAAGCTGACGACATTATTTTGCAGATATTTGGAGCCTTTGGCTATTGCTTTGGACAAAGAGAAATGGTCATTAGTTCAGTTTCTGTTTTCATCTTCGTATAGTGGCTATGGCATGTCGAGCCTGAAGCAAGTAACCATTGTTTCTCTCTCATTTCTGTCAATCATATCTGAGCAATAGTAGTGCTACTATAATTCTGTCAATGATGTACTTCTTTGTCCAATTTATCGTTTAATATGTCAAGGGGCATGCCTAACCTTAGTATAAGTAGCTACACGTTCTTGATTTCATAAAACTGCAACCTATTTTGGTTCGTATATCTTGTGGATGAGTGATTATTAATTATTATCAAGATTATTTTATTTTCATTTTCCAATCTATGTTTATTTATTTATTTTCTTGTGCTGTTATTTCAGTGCAACTCATTCACCGTTGATAACCAAACAAATTTTACTTCTTTGTGTTGCCCATTTTCTAGTCATATTCAGCCTTTACCCAAGGGCAAGTGTGTTAAGATCAAGTGTAAATATGGCTTTAAATATATATATGTATATATTTGACAAAGTGCTTTGAGTATTGAAGAATTATTAGTTCTTTATTATGTTTTTATGTCTAAACCTGTAATTACCTTTTTGGTCTGTAATTAGCCGTTATATTAGAATAAGTGTTAGCTGATTTATATCTCCCTACCCTCCAACCTCCTCCTTTAATTTCACAGCTGTATTGGCTCCTTTCTTGTAAGTATTTAGTCAGTTCTTCTTCATGGAATAACACATCAAATATTCTCCACACTTGTCAAAACACTCTACATGGTATCAGAGCTGATACCATTCTAAAGCTCGTCTTTTCAAATTTCTCAATGGAATCTGAATCGACCACATCTGATGGTTCTACCCCGAGAACTGAATATCTCTCTAGCTCATTTGCTGGGACAAATGTCGGTAGTCAAACTGAATGGGGAAAACTACCTTCATTGGTCTCGTTCTATCCGGCTATTGATCACCGGAAGAGAGAAAGAATGGTACTTACATGGAGAAGGAGATGTTGCAGTCCCTAAGGCAAGAGAGCCAAAATACAAGCAAATCAGAGAGGAAAACAGCCTGGTAATGTCATGGTTGATGGGATCTATAACCCCTGAAACTGCTGAAAATTTCATCTCTCTTGATACAGCAGAGGAAATCTAGAATGCTGTCAGAGAGCTATATTCAAAGAAGGATAAGACATTACAGGTCTATGAAGCTGAAGCAAAACTTCAAGAACTCAAACAAGGGGACCTTTCTGTCACCGACTGCTGCAATCTTCTGGCAAAATCCTGGCAACAAATGGACATCTTTGAAGATCTACTATGGAGCTGCCCAGATGATGCAAGAAGGTTCACTGAACGCAAAGAAAGAAAAAGGGTCTTCAGGTTCCTAATGGGCCTAACCTCTAAAATTGGTGATATCAGGGTGAGAATCCTCAGCATCAAGCCCCTGCCCTCACTCAAAACTGTATTCTCTGAAAATAAGGCATGAGGAGAGTAGAAGGAAAATAATGCTGAAGGCCAAACCTTCTGAGGGGTTTCAAGAAGCATCTGCCATGGCTTCCAAGACTTCCTTTATAATTGGAAAAGGGAAGAAGGACAAACCCATGTGTGATTACTGTAAAAAGGTTGGTCACATCAGAGAAAAATGTTGGAAAATACATAGAAACCTGACTCAGAAAAATCTGGGAAGAACCACTTCAAAGAAATAATAAAGGAGACCTTTGTTATCCATGTGAATACATAAGCGGAAGAGCATTCAAACCCCTTCACTCCTAGACTCATGGAAGCATTACTCTTGCTGTGAATCTAAACCTCAGTCAGAGCCACACTTAGATTGCTGATTCAGATGCCTCAGACCACATGACTGGGGACATTAGCTTACTGTTGAAATTTACACCCAACACCTCACATCACTATGTTAAAATAACTGATGACACCTCCTCTTAATATCTATATATCTTTTCAAAGACATCAACTTAGTAAGGGTTCTGTTTGTCCCCAATCTAAAGTGTAATTTGTTATCTGTTTGGAGATTCATACATGACCATAACTGTATTATCAAATTCTCACCTAAGTCTTGTGAGTTTCACGATTCAATCTCCAAAAGAAAGATTGATAATGCTAACTTAACTGGTGGACTGTTCTTATTCAACCATGAAGATTCCAAGGCTGACAGGAGACAAACTTTTGCTTTACCTAGCCATTTGAACTTCTGTAATATGGATGACATAACCGTTAGACTTGGTTATCCTAGTTTTATTTATATGTCAATAAAATTCGGTGAAATGTTTAGGAATAAAAATCCCCGTTTATTCTAGTGTGAAACTTTGTCAATTTGCTAAAGTGACTAGGAAACCTTACCCTGCTATACCTTATAAGGGCACTCACCCTTTCTCCCTGATTCACAATGATGTTTGGGGCCCTTCTAGGGTGAAACATCTTACTGGAAAACATTGGTTTGTCATTTTTATTGATGATCATGGTATTATGACATGGACTTTTTTTAATGAAAGACAAATCTGAGGTAGGTGCTATTCTTACAAGTTTCTATAAAATGATTTTAAATCAACTTAACACAAGTATAAAAGTTCTTATTACTGAAAATGCAAAAGTGTACTTTGAAAAACATCTTGGTTTGTTCGTTATAGACCATGACATCATTCACACAAGCAGTTGTGTGGAAACTCCTCAGCAGAATGAGGTCTCTAATAGAAAAAACAGACAACTCTTGGAGATAGTTAGGGCTCTAATGTTCACTATGAATGTGCGTAAGTATTTGTGGGGAGATATTGTTCTCCCATCCACTTACTTGGCCAATAGACTACCTAAGAGAACTCTTAAGTTCTCCAACCCTAGGGCTCTCTTAGAAGAATGTTTCCCCAGCATGAAACGTGGGATTCCCTTACCCCTCTACCCTCACCCCTCTACCCTCACCCCTCAGAGTGTTTGGCTGCATTGTGTATGTTTATGTTCATGTTGTAGTATATTAGACCCAAAAGTTGTGAAATGTGTTTTTTTGGGCTACTCACCATTCCAGAAAGGATATAAATGCTATTGTCCTGTTCCTAGGAAGGTCTATAATACTTTAGATGTCTGTTTCTCTGAAGACAAACCCTTCTTTAAATCTATTGACATGTCTTATGAACAGAGTACTCAACATTGGGACAATCAGGATGTATCTGTCACTATTCCTGATACTACTCAGTCAGAACCTCAACAAGGAAACAAGGCACATACCTTACTTGAATAATAATTAAGGAGCCTGTGCCACCTATCCATTATATTTATCACAGGAAACAAAAAGGCTCTTAACCCTGCACCCCTGACCCTGGTAAAACACCTCACCTAACTCTTCCAACTCATCTACTAATTCAGGTAATCTCTTATCTACTTCTTCTGAGCATGATGACCAACTTATAGCTCTTAGAAAAGGTGTGTGAGCTTGTACTAAACATCCTATTTATACTTTTTATCTTATAAAAAATTTTCCTCTTTGTTTAGAATGTTCACTTATAGCTTAGACAATGAACATATTCCTTCTAATGTGCATGATGCCCTTAAAGATCCAAAATGGAAAGCATCCATCCTTGAAGAGATGTCTGCTCCTCAAAAAAATCACACTTGCAAATTCACTGACCTTCCAAGAGGAAAGAAACCAGTGAGGTTCAAGTGGATTTTCACAATTAAACAGTGTTCTAAAAAGCGCAAAAGGCGCCGCCTAGGCCCTAGGCGCACCCCGAGCGTCTCGAACATACCCTAGGCGACCTCTGCTGGGCGATCGGGTCTTCTGGGCGGTCTTGGGCAGTGCTGGGCGGTCCTGGGCGGTCCTAGGCGCCGCCTAGGCGACCTAGGCGATTAGGGTTCCATCTGGGCGAACATCCAAGTTTTCCCATATGTTTAGATAAGAAAGAGGCATATAGAACACTCATACCTTAATAGTTGATACTGTTGGGCAATAATGATGACGTAGTGTATCAATTTCCCACAATGAGCTCCCGGCACAAAAACACAACTGTTAAAAGCTTTGTAGACTAGAATTCTTCGGATCAAGTCATCCAAAGTAAAGATATTACACTCTAGAGTTTTCTCCCAAACTGTAAAAAGCTATTACTCTGATTGTTGGAACTCAAGAGACTTGTACTCAGACTAGTGTAACCCTAAAACCCCTTAAAACCCTAAAACCGCCTAGGCGCCGCCTGGGCGCCCTAGGCCCTAGGCGCCCCAGTAGCGTACCGACTTCGCCTAGCGAGTTTTAGAACATTGCAATTAAATACTACCAAGATGGATCTCTTGACAAGCACACACTAAGACTTGTGGCAAGAGGCTTCAGCCAATCCTATGAGATTGATTACCAGGAAACATTGGCCTCAGGTGCCAAACCTAATACATTCAGAATCCTATTCTCTTTAGCTGTTAACCTTGATTGGCCCCTTAATCAACTTGACCTAAAAAATGCCTTTCTAAATGGGGATCTACAAAAGGAAGTCTGAGAGTTCCACCTGGTTTTGAATCTAGTGTTTCCCCTACCACAGTCTGCAAATTTCGGAAATCCCTATATGGCCAAAAGTAGTCTCCTAGGGCTTGTTTGGTAGGTTTACCGCCACCATTAAGGCTCTTGGCTAACACTATTGTCAATCTGATCATACCCTATTTGTGCATTATAGCTCTCATAAATTAGCAATACTCATTGTGTATGTTGATGACATCATCATTACAGATGATGGCCACCAAGAAATCTCCAAACTCAAAGGTTTTTTTGGCAAGCAAGTTTGTAGTGAAGGACCTTGGAAACCTAAAATACTTCCTAAGGATGGAAATAGCCACAACTCATGAAGGCTTGTCTGTCCTCCAAGTAACTGGTTTCCTGGGATGCAACCCTGCCATTTCTCCTAATGAAGCAAATCCTAAACTGAGTGAAGGACATGAGGATGATGTTGTGGATGAAAGTGTATATCATAGGCTTGTTGGTAAGATCCTATACCTTTCCAAACAAGGCCAGAGTGCCAGACACCTCCTATGCTGTCAGCCTAGCCACAATTTGTGCACAATCCAAGAAGAAGGCATCTCAACCTGGTTCACCGACTCCTTAGCTATCTCAAATCTATTCATGGACAAGGGCTTTTTATGAAATCTACAGACAAAGATCTTCAAATCTACATTGATGTGTCGATTGGGGAGGATCTACTACCGATACAAGATCCACAATAGGCTACTGCTGTTATTTATGGGGCAATCTTGTAACCTATTATTGGACTGATCTTTTGGTGGGAAATGAAGCAAGAAACAACCTACTCTATCAAGAATTAGTGGTGAAGATGAATTCAAGGCTCTTACCCTAGGTGTATGTGAGGGTATCTGGATCAGTAGATTCCTACAGGACCTGAAGTTACCTAGTGATCTCCCGGTCAAGATTTTTGTGATAACACCTCTGCCATCAGTATGGCCCAAGACCTTGTCCATCATGATGAATCTAAACACGTTGACATGCATTTCCTCAAAGAAAGTGTTGACTCAAAAAATATTCTTATTAATCATATTCCAACAAAGTTTCAGATTGCAGATCTTTTCACTAAAGTTGTTCCTCCTACCACTTTTCCTGAGTTAAGATGCAAGTGGGGTAGCATTAACATCTACAACTCAGTCTGAGGGGGGTGAAGAAGAATTAGTTCTTTATTATGTTTAAATTGAATTCCTTATTAAGTTTTTATGTCTAAACCTGTAATTACCTATTTGGTCTGTAATTAGCTGTTAGATTAGAATAGGTGTTAGTTGGTTTATTATCTCCCTACCATCCAACCACCTCTTTTATTTTCACAGCTCTATTGGCTGCTCCCTTGTAAGTAATTAGTTTGTTCCTCTTCATGGAATAACAACATCAAGTATTATCCACACATGTCAAAAACTCTACAAAAATATCTTCACTTGGAGAAAAAATTATCTATTCATTGCATTGTGATTATCAATTATGTGTGTATTACTCATCTTTTTTCATTGTTTTATTGTTACTGCTGTTGTGATTGTAATTATTTTTTGTCATTGTTGCTGGTGTTGTTCTTCTTACTTGCTAGTGCTACAATTATTCTTATTGTTATCATGTCCTCTGTTGATTGCTAATGTTTAAAAGACATGACGACTGAAGACAGATATAAGTACCCTTCAAACACCCCATCAATCAATCTTTGTCACATATCTTAGTTAGCCAAAGTAACTTCCGGATACAATGCTTATATCTTGCAAACTTACTAAGTTACTATTGTACTTGTTTTCTTATTGTGATTCTGTGCTTTTGACTTAATGCTGTTTATGGATGGAGTCTAATATTGACTAAATTTCCTGCCTTAAAGGATGCAATGGAGCTGGATCAGTTAATAAATTACTTGATAAACAAAGAAGAATCAGAGGGAGTGGTACTAGTAGGACATAGTACTGGATGTCAGGTGTACTATCTCATATTTTGTTCTTATCGTATATGTGAATCAAGTATCTTATAATGCGCATTTGAAATAGTTTTCAGTTAAAGTGTATCGGCTGAATCATAAATGTACTTGATAAGATGTGGTCTTGTATAGGATATTGTGTACTACTTGCGGACAAATACTGCATGCTCCAGAGCAGTCCGAGCAGCCGTTTTGCAGGTTCTTTTTATTTTAATTTTGTTTTAGGGGGCAGTTCTTTTTTTCAATGCATGTTTGCCAATGTGCTTATGTTGTTTTCCAACCTTAGCAGGGGTTGGTTTCAGCTGCACGGTATCTCTGGAACATCATTGTCATTTTAGATTTTTTTTGAAACACTCATTTTAGAATTTAAATGAACATTTTTCTTATGCATTCAGTGGAAAAAGCAGTTGGAGATAATCATATAATCTCAACTTTCTTCTAACTTTAGATCCTGCTCCCCGTTCTCCTCAGGAGTCTGTTGCGGTGGTCGGTCTGCTTTTTTTCACTGTGGCTTCACTCATATCTTCTTTACCACTTTAGGGGAAATTATACATCTTCTGGATATCTGCTTTGAAAATTGCAACTAATCCCTACTAGCAACATGATTGCTCTGTTATCCTAAATAATGAAAATGTGAATATTATTCCTAAGCCATCATTTTATATAAATATACTCTTGAATACTGTGACTTCACTGAATTACATGGGAAAGTAGCAAGACAGTCTTTATTGTATAAGTAACTTCCTTTGCAGCTTACGTGATTAATGACAAGACTATCTATCGCATTGGTTGTGCTTCTGTTTGTCCGATTCTGATAAGATATGTGAAATAGATTTTGAACTTTCTTTTCGGTAACTAAATTTATGATCTCGCCTTTTCTGCCTGAGCATGCAATTTACTGCGTTTCTTCAGGCACCTGTTAGTGATCGGGAATACAACGCCACCCTCCCTCAAACTGCTTCAATGATTGATTTAGCTTCAAAACTTATAAGTGAAGGCCGGGAATCAGAGTTGATGCCCAGGGAAGCAAATCCAGAAGTCCCCGTAACTGCTTATAGGTGAGATTGACGTCGTGTATCACCGTTCATTTCATTCAATTCATGTCTGCTTATGGCCAAGTGTTTCTCACTTCTGTTACCTGTGTTTGAGTGATTGATGAAGATTAGGCACATTATGCTGATGTTCTCTTGAAATTTTTGTTTTGTGTTCATAAGGATGCCCTTTAGAAACCCAGCATCAGGTTTGCTTGCATATATCGTTTTTTTTTCC
Source organism: Gentiana straminea (assembly GCA_036785695.1). Classification (NCBI taxonomy): domain Eukaryota; kingdom Viridiplantae; phylum Streptophyta; class Magnoliopsida; order Gentianales; family Gentianaceae; genus Gentiana; species Gentiana straminea. The sequence continues at coordinate 6,652,719 of JAVUPR010000265.1, read as the reverse complement.
CTTGCAATAAAGTAATCATGCTTGTTGTTTCTTTAAATAAATTATTTGATCAAAAGCTGAATGAATGTCGAAGATTGATATTCTGTGGAGTTATCATACAACTTAAGACTGTAATTAGATTACGTTGGTCTCCATTACCTGTCAATTTCCATGATGTCCTCAAATTAATTCCAGTCGTCGATCAGTCATTTACTTGCTGCTTGTAGAATGTCATAATCAGTTGCTAGTCCTTAGTGGCTCACTCAAGGATGAACATTATCATAAAGTTTTTTGGTTTCAAAAAAGTGCTATCTCGTTTAAATTGGGCAACAATTTTTTTTTTTTGAACTGCTATATTATGAACCTCTGTATAGGGGTTTCCATGAGAATCTGTTTTTTCAAAATTTATTCATTAAGGTCTAATTAGAGGCGCTTCGGTTTCAAAATACAATAGATTTGGAAGTCCTCATTTGACCTATATGTGCCACACAAGTGCTCAGGATTTTTCACTTGCTTTTAATATATATATATATATATATATATTCATATTGTGTGTGTGCGTGCGTGTGTGTGCAAATAAGTTATATCAGCTGAAAACTATGTTTGCTTGCAGATACCACTCACTCTGTGCATATAATGGTGATGATGACTTGTTTAGTTCTGATCTGAGTGAAGACCAGCTGAAACAGAGGCTTGGACACATGTCAAATACACCTTGCCAGGTAGATGATTGCCCTTGTACTCAGACTGTGTGTCCTCCCCTGTGAAATGGTGTAGTGGTCTCTCCAGTGACTATTTTAACGTGAAAAGACGAGATGTGTTTTAGAAGCAGTGCAGATACACGGTAAATTTGAGGATCTTTGCACCAATTTCATAGGAGAGGATCTCAAATGTCATACTCGAGGACCAAAATCTTTCATTCATTTGGAGTTTGGAGAGAGTGGGGGGCAAACAGTTTTCTGGATTTCCCAGGATTCATCAACAGATTCTGCTTACATTTTGTGCAATGCATTTGTGTAGGATCGATCCATTTCATGTTTCTGTATCACTTTCTTGGCAACTGAATACAGACACTTCTGCAGGTTATATTTTCCATGGCTGATGAATACGTGCCAGAATATGTTGACAAGAAAGCATTGGTCGATAGGCAAGCAATGAAAATCACTCTCGTGTTTGTGTCCTTTTTAAGTATGAGAACTTATTGACCAACTGTTTTACTCGTGTTGCGAAACTTGTCTAGGTTATGCAGAGCAATGGGTGGTGCAGAAAAAGTTGAAATAGAATGGGGAAACCATTCTCTGTCGAACCGAGTTCAAGAAGCTGTCCAAACCATTGTGGATTTTGTCAAAAGGGAGATACCCAAAGGGTGGGATGATCCATGGAGTTGATATTGTTGACTGTTGCTTTCAATTATCCATTGTAAGAAGCAGTGTCTTTGTTTTGAGTTAATTCCTTAATATTCTTTTTGCTTGTTCGCCATATAGATAGACATCCCATTTTTGTTTTTCCCTTTTTTTTCCTTCAAGATTTAATCTGTTATTATACCCACGTTTGTATTCTGTGAATTCCGAAGAAATTGAAATAGCACATTTCATATGGATATGGAGATCTTCGACATCTTTTTCTGAATAGAGATTCTGTTTCATTTCATTATTTTTTTTTTTTCTCTTTTTTCGTAGATAATCTGTATTTGATCTTGTTTGTTGTGTGTTCAACAAGCAAAGTAAATTGATTACACTAATTGGGCATCTCATATCATATGCTTATACTCCCTCCGTTTTTTTTATATATGTCCAGAGAGAAGATTCACACAGATTAAGAATATAATTAATATATCTCAAATATAGTGTTAGAAATGTATTTTTTTATTGGAGATGTAAATACTTTGTTGATAAATGTGTTTTTAGTATTGGAAATGTATTTTTTTTTAGTGCAAATTAGTTATAAGGCCGTCGTTAGAGAATTAATGATCATTTAGGACACTCCGAAATCTTATTTAGTTATAAGGACATTCTAATTTTAAGAAGGAAACTTATTTAGTTATAAGGACATTCTAATTTCAATTGGATAAAGAGGAAAAAGGAAGGAAGAAAAAAAAAAAAAAAAAGATGAAGCGCTAGGAAAAGAAAAAAAAACGCTGGGAAGGAAAAAAAAAAAAAAAAAAAATGAAGCGTTGGAGTTGATGTTTGTTTGTCTTTTTTTTTTTTTTTAAGATGCAGTGACATTGATGTCTGAAGCAGTGACATTGATGTCTGAAGCAGTGACATTGATGATTTTAGCAGTGACATTGATGTCGGCAAATGCGATGACATTGATGACTTATGCGGTGACATTGATGTCGATACAAGGACATTGATGACTTATGCGGTGACATTGATGTTTGATGCATGGACATTGATGTCTCACGTGTAGGACATCGATGTCCGATGCAGCCGACATTGATGAATGATGCAGGGGACATTAAGCTAAACAAGCTCGTCAAATGATTCAAGATCGTGTTAAAGAATTGAGGGATTCCACAATGAATCCAATTATCAGGAGGACACAAACAACGTGTGGCCATTACAAGAGTCATAGTGAAGAGTTTTTGTAGTTTCACCAAACTAGTAATTTTAAAAGCTCCACATTTGGAGAAATGCAAAATAAGAGCAGAGCTGACTGATGCAATTGTTAGGTTTTATGCAGTGACATTGACGACTTACGCAATGTGACATCGATGTCGACGCAACACATTGATAACTTTTGCGGTGGCGATTGATGTCCGAAGCGAGTGATATTGATGTCCGATGCAGGGGACATTGATGACTTTTGCAAAGTGACATTGATGTCCGAAGCGAGTGACATTGATGATTTGTATTTACAATTAGATAATTGATGCGCAACGATATTGATGTCACCGCATATACAACTTGATACACACATCTGATAACTTTGTAAAGTAACTTTATTTCTTTGTTATCTTTAAATACTTGATTGATGTTGGTTTATTTGATTAGTGTTGGTTTAAATTTTCGATAGTAAAATAACTGTATTTCTTTTGTTTTTTTTTTTTGGTTTAAATGCTTATTTTTACAACCAAAGGTATGCATAAATTGTTACAATAACACGTCACTGCATAAATCGTTACAATAACACGTCAGTGCATAATTCGATACAATAAGACATCACTGCATAGATCACTACAATAAGAAGTCACTGCATAAATCGCTACAATGAGACGTCATTGCATAAATAGCTACAATGAGATGTCACCGATCAAGGTTGTCAATGGATCGTGGCGCCAATTCATCATGGTAGCCAATGAATCGCGGCGGTGAATGCATCGGGGTGGTTAATGGATCCCGGTGGCCAATGCATCCGGGTAGGTGGTCAATGCATGACGGTGATCAATACGTCACGTCGATTTTTATGAAGAAAAAAATTGATTTTATGAAATTTATTCGGAAAAATATCAAATTTGATTTTAGAATAAAGAAGACGAAAAAATATGAATTTTAGTGAAAAAATTATGATGATCCGAGCTTTGGATCAAAATATATGACATTTAGAATATGGTGAATTAAAATAAAAATATAAAAAAAAAAAAAAAAACCTGATTCAGCGCTTCTTTTTTTTTTCCCCTTTTTTTTTAACTCATTCAGCGCTTCTTTCTTTTTTTTTTTTTTTTTTTTCCTCTTTATCCACTTGAAATTAGAATGTCCTTATAACTAAATAAGATTTCGGAGTGTCCTATTACCCCTAATAAGTTGAAAATTAGTCCTTTTAAATAATTGGCCCTTTTTTTATTGGAGATGTAAATATTTTATTGGTAAAGGAGGAAAAAGTAATAAATGATGTATTGGAAATGTATAATGACAGATAAATAAATAAAAGTAAATTGTGAAATGTGACAGATAAAAAATGACGGATGAAGTATTATCTAAAACAGTTAAGAACCTATCAACATTACACTCAAGAATAATTTCGATGCTTATGTGTTGTTTGATTACAAGATTGGTGCTCTCATTATACATGAGTGAGTAATTAGAGAGGCTACAATTATGGTAATTATATGGAATAGTCTAGAAAAACATAATTAAATATTATCATTAATATTACTTCCTCTGTCTCCTATTATAATTCATCCTAGCTTTGCACATAGATTAAGAATTTAAATAAATGATCCAACTTTGATAGTTTTGGATTAAAATACCCTTAGGTTGATTATAATGATATAAAGCTTTGGAATAAGGGTAAAACAAGAAAAAGAGCATTAATTATTGCATTGAAATATGAGAATGACTTATGTTGTGGGAGGAATGAAAAAAATGCTAGGATGACTTATAATATAGGATGGGGGTAGTATTATTCATGGTGCCTTCAATACGCTTCTGCAATCTTATGGAAATAGAATGGACATGAAAATTGACCTTCACTTCATTTCCTAGAAGCGGGTGGTGTTGAGAGGGTTCGCCAGAATGTCCGTATGTTGGTCATTTGAGGGGAGAAATGCAATTAGTATTTGTTTGGAGTTCACTAGCTCCTGATTGTGATGAATGTCATTTTCTATATGATTTGTACAAACATGGAATATTGGACTGGCAGATAGACAAGTAACTCTAATGTTTTCACACCATAAGAATGGGTATCAACAATGAGAATGACTAACTCATTGAATAACAGTTTAAGCCATTGAAGTTCAGCCGCGGTTGTGGAATGCGCCTTATACTCAGCATCAATGCTACTCTTAGCAACAATAGGTTGTTGTTTACAAAGCTAACTAATGAGATTCAACCTAAGAAAAACGCAATAGTGATGGAGCATCGATCATTAGTATCACTTTCCGAGTCAGCATCAGAGTAGGCGTGTAACCGTGTCGTAGTGGAATAATGCAAGAGAAGACCTTCAGAAATAGCATGTTTGAGGTAGCGTAATATCGTTTGACAGCAATCCAATGTGTATCTCGAGGTTCATGCGTGAATTTGCTAACATCATGAACGGCAAAGTCAATATCAGGTTGGGTAAAGTGTAGACACAAAAGGCCACCAATGATACTTCTTGACGTTGCCTGAAATTGTCCAAGATGATTTGACCGTTGAAATTGTAGTGCAAGCTTTGTATGAGTGATCAACAGCTAAATCCGAGGTGAAGGTACTTGTAAAACTAAAGAATCGTGAAGGGTCCCAGAGTTCTATCTCCGGAAAAACCATCTGACACTCAAGTCAGTATTTGACAGTAAGGTGGAAATTTTGAGTAAGTAATGAAACAGAGTAACCGTAAGAAAATTGCGTTAAACCGTAAGTAAATTACGTTACCTTGTGATTGAAGGAGATGATCATTTTCTATAGTGTACCTCAATGAAGATGAGGGTCCAACCAATGGTGATAGTGTGTAGGTCTAGTTTTTGTCAGAATGGTGATTAACTTCTGCCTAATGCATGTTGAGCAAGAGGACGGAAAGTGGCCGAGTAAGACAGGTGATGTGTCCGCTGTGGGGAGTATAAGGGCCGTCATGCGCAAGGGATCCTATTAGAGATGCCTATATGCCGAGCTCTGAATACTGTGTACATATTCGTGGTCTTATGCTCGTAACCTCTCTGTGTGAGTGCCACGTGTACGGTGGCCTATCTAGCCTATGTCAAAAGTCCTAGACCCGAGATGGGATGTATACATATAGATCACAGGTTAGGTCTGCTCATAAGTGATGTGGCATTCTCTGAAACGAGGAGTCTAACGATGAATATGACGCGTGCTGAGCTCCTGCCAGCTTATAAACCTCGGAATGTGAACGATTGTTCCAAGTATCGAGATATCCATCTATTCATTGATTGTTGTCTCTTTTGAAAGAGTCTCAATTGCTAAGGACTTTTATGGTTCCCATGGTGGGTATAAAAAGGAGATTCACCATTTCATTGAAGATATTCGTTACCCCTTACAACTTTCGACGCTTGATTTCGTACAAGAATTCTACTTCCCAGAAACATATCCACCCAGGCTTCGAACAAGTAAGCCTCATTTCTTCCTTTCTTTTTTGAGTTTCGATTTTGTTTCCTCCATGGAGTTTTCCAACATTCCTCTCTAGTACAAGCAGTTCCAGCAGCTCAAGTAGCGATTCACCCTCTTCTAGCGGTAATGGTTCATGTCTAACTGAAGTATCTTTTTAAAGGCATTTGGGGAAAGAAATCGTTTTGGATGCTTAATTGGTGGAGGATTTATTTTGTACAGATTCAGATTCTGGTAGCTCTTCTGGAAGTGATTCTGATGCTGTTGATGATGCAGCATCTTGACCTAACCCTTAAGTTGGTAATGGACAGGGACCCGGAAGTAGATCCCTTTATGTGCTGTTTTTTTACCTTGGCTTGTTCTTTGTGAGGTATTGAGCTGTTGTCCTTATTGAAAAGCCTGTGGAGTTGGTGTTGGTTCTTTTTCTCAATGTCTGAATTTTTTGAATGAAAAACATTGCAGGCTCATGTCAAATCCCAGCTTGTTGTGGGGAAGGTGAAGAATGCCTGATTTTTGGAGGTGAATTGGCAGAATTGCAGTTGCTTAGTTGACTTAGAATATTGTAGGTGTTGTTAAATTTTTGGGGTAAAAGAGGGGGCATGGTCAAGTATTGTTACTAGTCATAGATATGTTTTGATGAATGGGTAAAAGAGGGGGCATGGTCAAGTATTGTTTGTAGTAAGTGTAATTATTTAATCTTTATTGATTTTTGAATAGTCACATTTTAGTTCTGGATCTTCATTTATTTATGTGTTACCCATTAAGTCTTGAGTCTTGAATATGTTGGCCATAAATATAAATTATAATTCTATTGATAGAATTAGATAAATTAAATTATTTAATCTCATATCCAACCATCATGATTAATGACATCTAACAATATGTCAAGATGCCCAATGGCCGGGAGAGTCATTGCTTTGACTACATCATTCCATTTGAAACGGTTACCGAATAAACACACCCCTTTGTATAATTAATAACCACATAGTTATTATTCGAGTGTCAAACATCGTGTGTTTCTTATATCAAGAAATTTAATATTCTCTAGAAGTGAACAATTCTCTCTCACTTTGTAAAAAATCTGACAATATAACATTCCTTCATAATATCCACATATTCATCCGTAACATGAGGAAGTGTGAATCCCGGGTGATCGACATAAATCATATGCATGCATTAATATCACTTTCATTCACCACCGCACGATCACTCATTCATGGGGAAACCTCAATAGTGTCAAAACATGATAATCCACACCGTGATATTATGACGACTTTGATGACAGTCAGCTTTATGATATGTTTTGTAAAACCCCTCACATCTTTGTAAGGGTATTTTAGTCCATTCGGAATTTATTTTTCCTTTCCTTTTCTTTTTAAGTTTTTTCCTCCAAGTATCTAGAACCTATAAAAAGGCTCCAATGCAGCCAAAAATACATAATGTTAGCGTTTTCGAGTTCTGTGAGAATTTGGCTCACTGAACCGAGAATCCACCTCGGTTAAGCGACCTGTTCATGCCTAAGACAAGTCCCAGAGTGCCCAAGACAAGCCTAAGACGGTCCCAGGACACCCTAGCTCGCTGAACCAATCATTGTGGCCGGTTAAGTGACAAAGTTTTGCTCCCCAGGCTCAGTTTTGATCATTTTAGTTCGTGTCTGCAGATCAGAGCCTTTCGAAGCAGATCCTGATTCAGGAGAAGTTTCGGATCTTTGTTCATCTTAAAAAGGTAATTATCGTAATCCCTAATTAGTTCATAGTTTGATCATGTTGAGTTGAGGTTCTTGGCTTTGAGATTGGGGTTTTCATGGTTTGTAGATTCGCGTATGATTTGGAAGTAAAATGTTGTTAGTTCGTAGTTAGGCTCGTATTTTAGGTAAGGACTTATTATCAAAAAGATCATTTTTGTTCTAAAAGTTAGGTTTTTAATTGAATTTACTATTGTTTCTGTATATTGCACGAAACTGGATATGTTATGTGTTTAGGACAGTCTGCCAGGTACGTGCTAGATCAGAAAATGAGTATGGGCATCAACTGGCTCGCTGAACCGAGAGCCTCTCTTTGTAATGGTATTTTATAAGGAGGGGAGAATGTAAAGCCCCCACCTCTTTGTAATTGTATTTTAGTCCATTTGATTTTTTTCCTTTTCCTATTCTCTTTAAGTTTTCTTTTCATTCAAGTCTTTGGAAAATTGACCTAGGGTTGTCTAAGACCTATAAAAATCCACCCAGACAGCCCATAATAAATGTTCGTATTTTTAGAGTTATCTGAGAATCTGGCTCATCGAACCAAGAGTCCCCATTGGTAAATCGGCCTGCTCATGCCTAAGACGTGTCTTAGAGTGCCCAGGATGACTCCCAGATAGCCCGGGATGTGCCCAGTACACCCCGGCCTGCTAAACCGAGCACTATGGTCAGTTAAGCGACCCAATTTTGCTCATGGGCACTGTTTTTATCATTATAGTTCATGTCTACAGATCAGAGCCTTAGTTTCAAAGCATATTCTGATTTAGGAGCAGTTTTAGATATTGGTTCTTCTTTAGTAGGTAGTTATCGTAATCCCCATTAGTTTGTTGTTTGATCATGTTAAGTTGGGGTTCTTGGTTTTTAGATTAGGGTTTCTGTGGTTTGTAGATTCACGTATGACTTGGAAGTAAGATGTTGTTCGGTTCGTAGTTCGGCTCGTCTTTGAGGTGATAAATTCTTCTTATCAAAAGGATCATTTTTGTTCTAAAGGTTGTGTTTTTAATTCGCTTTAGTATTGTTTTCTATAAATTGCATGAAACTATACATGTTATGTGTTTAGGACAGTTTGCCGGGTACGTACTAGATCAGAAAGTGAGTCTGGGCATCAACTGGTTCGCTAGACCGAGAGCCTCTCTTGGTCAAGCGACCAAGCAACCCCCAGATTGTCATTCTGTTCGTTTTGTGGTGTCTACTGTGTTTTCAGAAAAGTATTTCAAGTTCTGGTCACATTTTTGCTATGTTTTTTCGTTATTAGTGGAGATAGGTTGGGAGTATGATGTTGTTATATCCTTTATGTGTTCACGTAGGATACAGGTAGACTATAACGTGCATTAATGTGTTTTATGTGCTTCTATGTGTTTATAGTTAGTGACCTTGAAATGTATTGAATGGAGTGCCATGGGTTCTAAGTCCTATGTCGGACATGTGGCTAGTTGTATTCCCCATTTTGTTCTCAAGACGATGTACCGAGCGGGGTACCGTGACCCAGTCCCACGTTGAACGTATGACTAGTGATGTTCTCTGTGTCGCACCATGCCCTAATGTCAAGTAAGTAAAAATCAAGACAAGACAAGACGGTATGACAAGAACATGAGTAGGTCAAGTAAGTAAGTAATGTAACTTAACAAGTACGTGCAAGATAAACCGATATAGTAACTAGACATGTTTTCCGTGCATCGAAAATGTACGTTAAAGTGGTTTTCTTTACGCTACCAGTATCGTTCTTTAAACTGTTTGTGAAAGTGGATGAAGTAGACTCATGTCGTGTCAGCTGGCATCCGACATACATGAATCTCACTTTTTATCTTCTTTCTCCTTACTGAGCATATGCACGGGCTCACTCCTTTATTTGAAATAAGAAGATATGCAGGTTAAAGACGAGTTGGATGTATGAGCATTGAGTACAAGCTTAGGAATGGAGCTATGGAGTTCTTTATGTATCATCAGTTCCCATATTAGTCAAGTTGAGTTTTATATAATGTTTGTAGTTATTTATGATTTAGTTTGACAACAGTATTCGTTGAGTTGTTTAATGCAAAGTCTTCAATGTCATTTTTTTGAGTCTCATGCTTGTTTTTTTCTTCCACACTTCTTTATATGACATGAGGCTGACGAGAGATTTAGGGTTTACTCTAAATGTCACGTGCCGAATATTCAGTTTTCCGATAAGGACTCGGTATCCGGGACAGGGGCGTTACATGTTTTATCATCAATTTACCCTGAACTTGTGTCTTTATTGTTATAATATGTGTGAAATCATGGGTTAATCTAGCTAAAGTGATTAATTCACATTTGAGTTATTTATGCATATTTACTATGTATTTTTATGCGTTATTTGTTGAAAATAAAAGCTACTACGTGTGTTATATTTTTATTGACAGAAAAATAATTGTTTGGAGCAACATTTGGGCTAACTATTAGAGTTGAACAAAGTTAAACTAATAAAATAAGTGAACTGGAGCTGAAGGTTGAAACGTTTGAGCCAAGATTGGACTCGAAAATTTGATTAGCAAGTGAACTTGCAATATAATTTTGAAGGCTATAAATGTTGAATTGGGCTTTGTGTCTTTCATTAGAGTTATAGGTCTCGAAATAAGAATCTAAAGCATTTTGAGTCACCCAAATCAAAGTTATGTTGGGCAAATTATGATCAAAATATCGACACCCAGTCTAGTATGCTTGCTACAACAAGCACATGGTGCGCTGCAACGGGATCGGAGATCGAAATTCCGCTGATTCTACGCTGTCTTGTCCTACAAGTATTAGGTTTACCATTAGGTCGGTCAATACACTCTATACAAGGCCATTAAGTCCGATTTTTTTTTTTTTGCTTAAAGCCCCGGAAAGTCCAAATTTTACATATAGATTATACCATATACCAAGCTTATATACAATGTAGTCTTTTAGCGATAATTCTTGACGGCTTCTGTTGGAAACAAAATTTATGTGTTGATGATGATTCATCAGTTATTTAATTATTGTTCTTAACCCCATTGATGAAGTGTCATAACTAGCTGTTACAATGCAAAGCAAAAAGATGTCTAGAAATCAATGTTATGATTTATTAGAGTCTGATATTTGTATAAGTAAAATCAGACAAGCACTGTAATAGTTCTAAGATCAGAATGAGAAAACGAGAAACTGACTTGATGTTACTAAGAATACAAAGTTTACAACTGAAGATATATCAATTTAGAAAATTGACTCAGAATACACCAATTGAAGAACTGAAGAAGGTAAGTTCGTTGAGGGACATAGACTCGGTTGACTTATCTAAAAGCAGAAAGCTGAGGGAACAAACTCAGTGGATGAAGAACCGAGGGACCCAAACTCAGTTATTGAAGATCGAAGAACTAAGGGTTCAAACTCATTTATGCAAGATAAAGCCGAGACTATAAAGTTAGAATTCAGGCAAGATTGTGATGGCCTGAACTGACTTTATGGATCTTGTATGTTACCTAAGATACATAAGGACAATGATATCTTAGCTGATTTGTGAATTATAGTGTACTCTGATTAAGTCAATTATAATCAGATGAAGAATAGAGTACTGAGCTTTTTGAAGAAGAGTAAAACTCAGTTAATGCTCTTAAGCTGAAAACTGACTAAATCGTATGAGGCAAGTTTTCATGCTGAGGTCAAGAAAATCTGAAGAGGATCTGACCGTTATAAAACAGGCAATTTTATTGGTTGCACAGAAATTTCAGAAAGGACGCTGACATTTAACAGAATAAGCAGGACCACCAACGGATACATGGATTCGAATTCAAACGTTCAAATTCATCTAACCATTAGAGAAACCCCTATAAATAGGTCACTTCTACCTAAAGAAGAAGTGCGGAGTTCTAAGGTTATATTTATCAAGAAAGATTCAAGTAAAGGGGAAAGTGAATCAAAAGAACTCCTGCTAATTTCTATATTGCAAGATCAAGAAATCTTCAAAGTGTTCATAAGCATTCGAATAAACATCAAGACTCACACTTGAGCATATCATATACATCTAGAAGAAGAATCTCGAAACACAAATTGAATCATAGTTATTGATTCAAGTCTCAACTTTGATTTCATCAAAGGTTTAGACTGTGAAACACCAAGAAGGTGTGAAGGACAGTTGAGTGCAGTCAGGAAGACTGTGTTTGTGTAGAGCTGGTGAAGAGGCAATCCTACCCTTCAAGGACCAGCGTAGCAAGCTTAGTTCAAACAACAATTCCACCTGTTGAAGACTGAAGCTGGAAGATTGTAAAGCTAGGGATTAGTGAAGGACAATCAGTGTTTAAATTTACTTTGTGTCTTGTAACTGTAAACCTCCAGAACATAGTGAATTTGGCCTACGACATCACAAGGGAAGAGAGGACTGACAGGATAGCCACCAGGAACCTCTATAATTTCTGTCTTATTTACTTATTTACTTTACGCATTTATTTACTGGATCTAAGTTTATATTGCACCTGATCACACTCAGCAAACATTAGAAACTGAGTCAGCACAACACTGCATTTAATCTAGACAAACTGATAAACTCAAGTTTTTCATAAAGGCTTAACTTAATCCACTGCCAGTTAACTCAGTTAAGGATAAGTCAATCTTGACTTATACTCAGCTAAGTTAGCTTAACCCCACACAAGTTTAAAGCTGAACTCAATCTATTCAAGATTCAGTTTTCAGTTGGTTTTTTGGGACAAGTTTATTCACCCACCCTCTAAACTTGTGCTAGCGTTTCCAAGGGACCAACAGCTTCTATTGGCGGTACGTTTTTACTTCCGGCAACACAATTATTCTCGGCACCCTTCAAATTTCTCCCAACACCACAACAATATTTTTATTATTTTTTTACTTCAAACACCACAAAAATAATAACAAATTACTCCATATACCACAATATTTATTAAAACTATTAAGTCCATGAGTTTATAAAAATATCAAAATAAATCCAACATTTTAACAATTTATCCATTAACCCCAATCCCTATTTTCATCATCTCCACCATCTTCACCCACCTCCCACCATCATACCTCGAAAACCACCCATAAACCACAATTACCACCCGCCACCAACAACCACCACTAACACCCGCCACCACAAGAATTAAAAACCACCAAATCAAAAGTAAAATGGTTGAAAACCATCATCTAGCAATGTTCATTTTCCTACCATCTTCAGCGAGCTACAAAAATGGAGAATCTTGCCGGTGATTAAAAAAAACCCTCGCTGGAATCCGACCACCATCGTCATCCCTCCCCCAATGTGTGAAACCCCACCTCCGAACCCGCGTCTAGTAACCCAGCTCTCCCTTCTCTTCCCTCTTTGCGGCTGAAACAACCAGATCTCCTTGAAATCCGGCCACCCGCGCAACCCGACTGAAACAATCATCTCATCTATCATCCATTTCCATCAAATCTAAAATCAAACCTCCCAGAATCCGTGACTTGCAGAGAAATCGAACAATGGAATCCGGCCACCTGCTCATTTTCTTAGATCGGAAAAGGGTGAACGTGATTTTTCTTCTTTACCTCTTGATTTGTTTTTTCTTTCTTATTATCGGGATATCGGAGTGAGCCGCTGCGTTTTCCGGCAGCTGGTCGGGGCTGGTGGTCCTATGAATGGGCGGGGGAGATGGTGGATCAAATCAGGGGCGATTTGTGGTTGGGGGCTGCTTCTTGGATGGTCGAAAGATGATGATTTTGTCGGGTTTGATAGGTTGAGATGGGTTGGGTTGGGTTGGGTTAATGGGGGAAAATGGTGGAGGGTGGCGGCTGGAGGGCGAAGGTGGGGGCTAGGAGGCTAAGAAATTAAAGTGGTGGCTAAGGAGGGGTAGGGGTGACAAATTTCCTGATAATCCCGACCCGTTCCGAAAAATCCCAATCCCGAAATTTCGGGATTTTTCCTGACCTAAAAAATGCGGGAACGAGATCGGGTATAAAACTCAATCCCATCGAGTTCCCGATCCCGACCCATATATATATATATATATATATATATATATATATATATATATATATATATATATATATATATATATATATATATATATATATATATATATATATATATGTTTCATCCCGATATAAATTCCACAAACCTAAATACTAAAAATATAAACATACTACATTCTATGCTTCTGTCGTTTCACACTTTCTCTGCACCTCACTTCTGCTCTCTAATATACCAGAGTCTTCTGCCTCACAAAAGTCACCCGGCTCCACCGCCCCTAGACTTTTTCACCGTTAACTCATTTCTCCGCCCCCTACCTTTTGAACTATTGTTTTGATCAATTAATTGTTGTCATTTTTTTATATTAACATGAATTTTTTTTATCATCATATGTTCGGGACATTCAATCCCGACCCGACGGGATCCCGAACATTCGAGTATCCCGATTCTCAGGACCCGACACTTATCGGGTTCGGGAAGAAAAATTAAATCCTGAATCTTGTCGGATCGGATTTCGGGTAGGAGGTTTACTGGTCCCGACCCGATGCCACCCCTAAGGAGGGGTATGTTTAGGGTTTCTTTTGTGATACAGGAGAAGAGAAGAGTGAATAATATTGATAACAATTTGGGGACTAAATTGTAAATAATAATGATTTGTGGTGCCATCAATTTATTGTGGTCCCTTCAAAAAAAAAATATTATTGTGGTGCGCTAGAGCAAATGAAAAATAATGAAGAAAATGGTGTCAATAGAAAAACTGTGTTGTTTAATTTTTTTTCTAGAAATTAAATCATCAATATTTCATTATTGAATTGTGTTTTTCTTGTGTTCATCGCGGATCGATTTGAATCGCTAGTGAGGGAGTGAATTGAGGAGTGAGAGAATCGTTCTTCGTCACGGGTAACGTCTTTTTCTGTTCCAAAGTTAAATTTTGTAAACTAAATTCATGATTGTTATTGTGATGGATATAAACTAAACTTGCAAGTGATCAAACTATGTAGCGATTAAATGAACCATAATCTTGGTCTTATTCGTTAAGCATGAGAAACACATATTCAGGATCTACGGCGCTTACGCCGCGACGACGGTTTTCACCGCTGCAGCATGGCACCCAGTAGATCGGGAATTTGTGTGTTGTATGTCAGCTACGTCAGTTATCAGTTTTAGTTTATATGTCGTAAACCTGATCAATTTACTACATGTTTTCGTAACTTTATTTGGTGGAACTCCGGTTGAAGAATTACGTAGGCCATCGATAATTAGATCATCTTAGATAACTAGCCCGTCCACGATGGTTACTTAGGTGAGGTTTAGGGATTATTCTTTTGTTTCTAGTTCTTTATGCATGGTTAATTAATAGGTTCTACCCCGTCCATGGTAGATATTTAATTGAACATAGAGTTCTATTCTCTCGCAAAAGAAGTAGTAACCAATTTAGGATTTGCACCCGTAGCTACAATGGATTAAGAGTTTTATAGTGAATTCACGAATCACATGTAATTACGGATTAGGGGAGTTAGTTACCAATAGTTTGGTTAATGTATTTTCAATATTTGATTGATTCTTGGTATATTTGCGTTGTTCTTAGATAGCTTCTATTTACTTTTCCGCACTATTTTGGTCATAGACCACCCTTTTGTTTAACCTATACATTCATGGTTGTGTTTAACCTATACATTCATGGTTGTGTTTAACATAATAAGATAATAGTCTTTGTGAGATCTACCTTGACTCGCATTGCTATACTACGATTGACCTAGTCATTTTGCTAGTATTAGTGACTCACACGCGATCAGACCTTGGGTTTAAGAACAATTATAAAACCCCACATAATCAAGATACTTAAGTAAATAAATGGGTTTCAAACCTATGCATTCTTCCATTACATGTCTACATACAAGTCTAACCATCGACACACTTTAATGAATGATATTTATTAATATCTTCATAAGATGAAAGATATTCAATACGTGCAAGTATATATGCATTAATAATATCTCATTTATTAATATTTGTGAGTTGTGACTTTGGATGTTTAAGAAATAAGTCATTTATTGTGAATCGAAGTATCATCAGTCATAATCTTACATTATGATATTTCGATACGTTTTGATTCTAGCGAATATATTATAAGTTAGTTTAGATAAATGAACCAAGATATAATAACTGAAATATCATTAATATATGTATAAGTATAAAAGTGTAATAATATTGATCCAACTCGGTTAGACCCGATTGGGCTTACGCCATTGCCCTGACACTCTATCTCTTCAACCAAAAATCTACACATGTTCATGCTTTCTTTGATTCTTATTGGATTTCCGATCTAGATGATTGTTGTTCAGTTGGGCCTTACTACATTTTTCTCGGCCCCAAGCTCATTAATTAGTTGGTTGTGTAAACAACAACCAACTGTTGCCCAAAACAGTACTGAAGTTGAATATAAATTTGTTACGTCTACCGCCACAAAAGCCTAGTGGGTTCAAGCTCTTCTTTATGAATTACCATTGTGCCTTAATACGTTGTCGGTGGTGTGATAGTGTGGGAGGAACCTATTTAGCTTCCAATCCAGTATTTCATGCACATATGAAGCATATTCGGATCGATCTTTACCATTTCGTGAGTTAATTGTCAAGAAAGCACTTCGAATTCGTTATATATCTACAAATGACCAATCGACGGATATTCTGACCAAACCTCTTAGTAACCCACACTTCCAATCATGGCCGGCCCTGAGCATATACTTAAGAGACCTGGGTCTAGGGTCCCACCAAAATATAGATGATTTTAGGGCCCCAGTCCGATAAATTATTTTATGATATAATTAACTGTTCGTTGACTCCAATCCAATAAGTACACACATAAATCCTTTTGTTACTTAGCATTGGGCGTTTAGTTTGGCCCAATATCACAGCCTTTTGATTTTCCGTCATTTACAGCTGGTGATAAATTTTGTTTTTTCTTTTTTTTCTTTTAACCTTATTGGTATTGGAAATGACATTCCGCCTTTTTTGCTTTTCCATTTTCCGTGTATTGGAAATCACCTATTCTATATATTGAGAAGAGTATAGGTGAAAAGGTAGATTATTTTTTACTCCCTCCGTTCCAAAATAACTGAGGCAGTTGTCAAAAAGTTTTGTTTCAAAGTAACTGAGGCTGAACATTTTCCAAAGCAGCATTTATTGATAATTTTCCTACTTTACTCTTATTTAATACTATGTAAGAAGTTAAAAAGAAGACTCCATTAATTGTATCATAGAGATTTTTTTGTCATTGTATCCTTAAAGTCATAGCATTAAATCACATTCTTAATAAACGTGTTTTTGGCAACTGACTCCGATATTTCGGAATGGAAGGAGTATTGATTAGAGATTTGGAAGATATGTTTAAAAGTAGCATGTAAATTCTTCAAAAAAAACAAATAATAACAAATGCCATGTAAATTTGAACTTCAATAAAGTTTGACATCTTTTTATTACAGATGTTTCTTTACTTCAATTTTTCTTTTACTAAATTGAGAGGGCCTTGTTTGAAGATTCGGTATAGGGCTCTAACTCCCACAGGGCCGGCCCTGCATCCAATTGCTCAAAAGTAATCTTCATATTATCCTAGGTTTTGGCTCGATCAAGTTCAATGTCTAGAGTAGGGGTGTTCACGGATACGGTTTATCCGAAAACCGAACCGATTCGAGGTCATTCGGTTCGGTTCGGTTCGGTTAATACTCGTTTTCGGTTCGGTTTCGGTTAATAATATAGAGAAACCGAAAATTTCGGTTCGGTTACGGTTAACGCTACAAACCGAACCGAACCGAACCGAATTAAAAACCGAACCGAACCGAACCGAATTAAAAACCGAACAATTAACCGAACCGAAAACCGAACCGAATTATAAACCAAATAATTAACCGAACCGAAACCGTTTCAAACAAAAAACCGTTAACCGAACCGTTTGTATCAACATGTATAATTAGTTTTTATAACCAAAATATTACAATTTTGTTATAAAAATAGCTTATAACCGAACCGTTATCCGAACCGTTTATTACCGAATGAAAAAACCGAATAAAAAACCGAACCGTTTAGAACCAAATCGAATTGTTAAATAGTATTCGGTTTTCGGTTAACAGAACCGAACCGAACCATATAATTCGGTTCGGTTTCCTAAAGCAAACGGTTCGGTTTCGGTTTCGGATATCTATTAACCGAAATTTTCGGTTCTGTTTCGGTTACGGCCATTAACCGTACCGAACCGAACCGTGAACACCCTTAGTCTAGAGCCGACAAGGATGTTTCGATTGAGGAAATAGAGATAAAATTATTTTTTATGTATCTTAATTTTCAATTTATGTCTTTTATATCTTTGTATCTATATAAAGAGTTTATCATCATGCAAACTTATCATGGAAATAAAATCTTGTATAATATCCAACATGTCGTATCAAAACTTTTATTTGCAAGTAGTATTCTATCCGCTGCTTGGACGTGTTACATTAATGTCATCAAGATATTGATGATCATTTCTCTTATTAAATTTAGACATTATTTTCAAAAAAAAAAAAAATTAAATTTAGACATTATTGTTTAAAAGAACATTAAGTAAATAAAAAAATGCAAACATGACAGTGATTTTTTCATTTACAAATATACAAGCGTTTATCCACTACAATTTACATTCTCTCTTCCACCCGATTACAAAAAGAATATATCTTTTGATTAAACGTCAAAAGATCGTAATTCTTTTAATATATTTTACTTTCTTCGCCCAAATTATTTTAACATTTTGTTTGATATTTTTCTGACGACATATTCAAGGTAATTTTCATAAAAAATAGCGCAGTATAACAATAGAACAATAGATTTGGAGTATATTTCACCGTAAAACATCGTAGCGAACAATGGATTTGTGTAGCTAACAGAGCCATGATTCCTATTTTTCTTCCTTTTTTCGTCCTTTATTCCTACCACCCCCTCCTTAATTTTACAGGATTAATGATACGGGCATAACGGTCATCTGCACTGTGATACCCCGTGTTTCACGTAAGGGCATAAGTGTCATTTCGAGACTTTATGGTATATTATAGCCTTTATAATAAAGGGTAAATGAAGGTTTTGGGTGTTTTCTTAGTAAGGGTATTTTTAGAAAACTAAGTTTTGCTACAACACCCCAACACTCTAAACCCTTAGCCTCATTTCACTTTGCCTCCAAGTTCGAAAAAAAGAGAGAGAAAAGAGGAGAGAAAAGAGAGGGGGAAGAAGAAGATTAATCTTTTCTCGGAGATCTAATTGCTGATTTTAGATCAATCACACCAAGACGATCATGACGAAGAGAGCAACGAGTTGATATAAGTTTTGCTTCTTCCAAAGTAAGGATCTTCAAAACCCGTTTTTAGATCTAGAACCATTATCTAGATCTAGAATCTTTCCAAAGACTTTTCTTAGATTTGAGTTATTTATAGGTTGTAATAACCTTGATTCTACGTTTTAAGTTGAAGAATCGATGGGTGCTTAGATCATGAAGTGTTCTTGCAATTTTCTTTGAAGATCTGCTTGGGTTCAACTTTGCTTCAAGAAATTGAGGTAAATGGGTGTTCGATCGAATCTTTAGTTGTTAGTTGCTTTAAATCTTGCCCATGAATTGTAGAAATGTTAGATTTGAATGTCGTAAGTGATAGAAATGGTTAGAAATAAAAAATGCACCAGTCTGAACATTGATTCAGTAAATCCGCGTCGTTTGGCGTTCACCAAAGGCTTTTAGCATGTGCCAGACAACAACAGAGTTTTGCAGAATGCTGTTTAATCTTTTAGCACACGCCAGAAGGATTTAGCACGTGCCAAGGTGATACAGAGTTGAACAAGATGCTTCTGTTAAGTTTAGCGCATGCCAAAGTTGACAGAACAGAGCAGGATGCATCGTGGGACTTTTAGCTGGCGCCAAAACGTTTCAGCGCGCACGGAAGTTGCCACAACTGAACATGAAGCTCCTGTTAGAGGTTGGCGGGCGCTAAAATGTCCAGTAGTGTAGAGCCTTACGTGAGATGCTGTAAAGTGCAATGTATGTGTTCTAGTGGTTTTGGCTCCGCACCATGTCTCACGGGAGCATCGATCGGAACACATTTCATTTGGCCTTATGTGATTTAATTTTTATGTGGCGAAGTTAAGGATTTAGTTTCTAGTGGATTTTGTTCAGCATCTTATGGAGACCCTCTGCGAGGAGAAACTCAGGATCATTGGAAGCCTTTTCCCTTAGCCTTGTGGATATTGGATTAGATTCTTAAATTTATGTGCAATGTGCGTTGTGTAATGTAGAGTTTGACTAACGTCTAGTGGTCTATAGGAGGCATTTTTATGTGCAATGAACTTAATTGGTTAGATTAAACATGAAAATACATATTTGACTTTTCTAAAAGCTAAAACATGTTGATCTTTCGTAAGACACGTTTTTGCACCGCTTCATGGAACTATTACACCTCCACAGGTTAAGATACCACAGAGACTTGTGTAATATTCCACATGGTTAGTTATCATGCCCTAGAGATGTTGAGGATATGTCATGGTGCATTCTCACCATGAAAAGTACGTGTCATTAGATCAATGTGTAACAAATGTCTTTGATGGTTATGGCTACTAGTGAGACTAGTAAAGAGGAGTGGCCTATTTGAAACTACGTGATATTATTATTCTTGTTGGTATTCCATGTGTTATAACGCTTGTACTTATCCTTTATTATGTTGTTTCCCACCCCAAGAAGATGATGCAGGTGATGAGGTGTACGAGTACTAAGAGGAGTGACCTCGTGACATCTTGACGAGCTTGAATGTATTTGTAATAGAATCGACTTTTGAGTTTTGGAAGAAGTTTGTAGTAGCTTACATTGTTAATCTCTTTTGGTGGATTATCGTTGAACACTTTTGATTTAATGGTGCAATGGAAACAACATTGGATTTCCTATTCTACCCTTAGTATAAATATGTAAATCGAGTCGTTATATCTTCCGCTAAGTAAACTCTGATATTAGTTTTAGAGGCTTACGTACGTATATAAGTTAATTAAATTTAAGTTATGTGCTTGCCGGATGTTAAATTTCGATATTAGTTTTAGAGGCTTACGTACGTATATGTTAATAAAGACTCGGTATTCGTGCACGAGAGATGATGTCATGTACCATCAGGGGCGGCGGCATGTAGAGGCTTTAGGGTCACATTACCCCCTAAAAAATAAACTTGTATGTATTTTTTACACTATTTAAAAAATGAAACACTAATTACCTACTAACCGACATTCTATTTTTTAAATATTGACCCATATCCCATTACCCATAATCAAATTTAGATTTTTAAAATTATTGATTTTAAACTTGTAAAATATAAAATTATTGATTTTAAACTTGTAATACGGGTACTGTTCTCGATCTATGTCGACCCGTATCACCGAATTCTTGCAGCCGTCCCCGTGTACATTGATCATGATGATTACCGTTATGTCACTGATTGAGACAGTCCCCGTATCATTACTTAATTTATATAGGTTATGAGTCAAAAGGGCGGGTTAGATAAAAAAATGAAATGGAGATCGAGTGAAAAAGAAGCAAAATAAATAGAAACGAAGATATATATGGTTATGGTGGACGACGCATATGCATGCATATGGGCTGACGAATGGAGCAGCAGGTAATCTGCATGAAGAAAAAGATGGAAGACGAGAGTAAAGTATCACATTTACACACACCCTCTCCTTTATCTCATTCTCACGCGGAGGAAAACGTAATTGTACAAAGATAAAAAACGTGAGATGTAAATATTTCACAATACTATACCCTCAAGAGAGAGAAAAATAGTCGACTGAAAATTAAACTTTGAGAGATGTAAATTAACCTCACGGGACTGCAACATTCAGCATTCAATTCCCATCCTGTACGTACTTGCTTACACAGCCCCCCCCCCCCCCCCCCCCCACAACCCCCTCTTACCCCACCATTCTGTAATTCTTCCTTACATATATATATATATATATATACTCAGAATATGAAAATATTAGTGCCAATTGGAGATCGATCGATCGAAGCATGTCTCATATAGCTGTTGAGAGAAATAGGAGAAGACAAATGAATGAACATCTCAAGGTTCTACGTTCCATGACGCCTTGTATCTATATAAAACGGGTACATTGTTATATTTCTTATGATGTACATTCTTTACATGTTTCCATTACAAGTGATGAATATTGTCGAGAGAGTCTTTTTCACACCAGTATATACGTTATTCTGACCGAACTTGAGTCAGAAAATACTCCTCCGTTCTAAAATAACTGAGACAGTTGTCAAGGGCGGAGCGAGGATTTTCACTTGGGGTGGGCTAATGGACTATATCAAATTCGTCGGGTGGGCTGGATTAAGAATATTTTATGGATCGAACGGAACTACATACACTTATTAGTGTAATATTTTTTTTTTCGGGTGGGCTTAGCCCCCCTATGTCTTAACATAGGTCCGCCCTTGACAGTTGTTAAAAAATTTGTTCCAAATAATTGAGGCAGTTATATTTCCAATGCAACATTTATTGTGTTTTTCCTACATCTACCGTTATTTATTAATGAGTGAGAAAATAAATACAACATTGTATTAATTATAAACCAAGGGTTTTTTTAGTCATTTTGGCATTCAAATTAAAGCATTAAGTCACATCCTTGGTATACGTGTTTTTGGCAACTGCATCAGTTATTTCGAAACAGAGGGAGTAATTTTTATTCTCACCGACTTTGGTTCAGAATGTTGAATATTTTCTGGACTCAATATCGATCAGACAATTGATACTTTCTAACTTAAATTCAGTCAGTAAACTAATCAAGGTTCTACCCAAAATTGGGTCAGAATCGACTAGTAAAAAGTAGAAAGTTAAAAAAAAAATAGTTAATTGTCAATTATGACACATTTAGAAAGCTGTCAGGATTTTAATATAAGAAAATATTTTTGTCAAAAAATAAGTGAAAATGATATTGAAATTGAAAGTGAATTACGTTGATTTTGTGTTGGAAATCAACGTAATTCACTTTCAAATTCACTTACACTTTCACTTTCATTAGTGAAATGTCCTTTTTGATAAAAATCTTTTTTAATAGTCCTTTTTGACTGAAATCTTTCATATTGTGTCCTTTGGGACACTTAGTCCAAAAAAAAAAAAATGGTGTGTTAAGAATTTTTGTAGACGTGAGAAGACTTTTTACATATTCAACGGAGGACAATCGATTATCCTTAGAAATGCACACATTATATCGAATCAATATGCATATGATTTACAAAAATAAATAAATTCAACTGATTTAACATACTAAAATCCTGTAGTATAACTTTGAATCAATTATTTTTAATTTTTAATTTTTTTCTTTTTTGTTATTAATTAAGGGAGACCAAGCATCAATTATATCGGGTGTGGTAGACTTTATAAAGGAGTTGCATCAAGTTGTGGAATCACTTGAGGCAAAAAAGAGGAGAATGAGTTTAAGCCCTAGCCCAGGACTAAGTCCAAGGACATTATTGCACCTAAGTCCTCCTAATCCTTCTGAAAGTTCATTAATAGGGCTTCAAAATGTTAAAGAAGTTGGAACTTGCTGTAACTCTCCAATGGCTGATGTGGAGGCAAAGTTAGAGGGCTCAAATGTCATTTTGAAAACTGTTTCGAAGCGCATCCCTGGTCAAGTTGTGAGGATTATCACTTTGCTGGAAAAAGTTGGTTTTGAAATTCTTCATATGAGCATCAGCAGTATGGAAGACACTGTTCTTTACTCCTTTATCATAAAGGTATCTGCATTGTTATCTGCATAATTACCACACAGTGACACAACGGTTATCTGCATTGTTGATCATAATGAGTCTAAATTAATCATGATGTAAACTCATCATGATCAACGGTGCAGACGAACATTGTGTCATTGGTTGTGACCCAACGGTTGTGCCCATATCATTATTCTATAACACAATACGAGTAATGATACGAGTACAACCATTATGCGACTAATAGATCGATGATCACACAGCTGAATTTCTTAAGTAGATCATACATAATGGGCCCTACATCATGACCAAAGGATATAAATGGTGTGGCTTGTGTCTTTTTACTAGAAATCACTCATATATAATTACCACGGTCTTAGATGATAATTACCGTTCACATGGGGGAATAAATGGTGCGTCGGCTCGCGTTTTTTTCCTCTAGAAATCACTCATTATCACGTTTTGAGATGATAATTATTGTTCACTACGTGGGGTATAAATGGTGCGGCTTTTTTTTTACTAGAAATCACTCATTATCACGGTTTTAGATGATAATTATGGTTCACTCGGTGGAAAACCTCTATTGGATAGTCAAAAAAACGATTAGTCAAAAAAATGTGATGACATTATATATGTGGCTCGATCACCATAAAATCTCTCCTATTTCGTATGGTATTATAATGATCACTTGGCAATAATTAACATGCAAGTGATCATGTCATACGAATATGAATATCACTATATATAAAACCCTAACATAAATAGATTACAGTAATTTTGACAAGTTAATGCCTCACTTTTGCTTCATCACTATCACAAAAATTCTACTCGAAAATGAAATGACCACAACGAAATGATTATATTAAATGATACACGTCATTTATAATGATGAGATCTATAAATTAAATATTTGAATCCTACCTTAATTATAATTTTAATCAATGACACAAAATTGTTTCATTTGTTACAGATCGGATTGGAATGTCAACTCAGTTTGGAGGAACTAGCCATTGCTGTCCAGCAATGCTTTTGCACAGAAGAAGCTGTTTATGCTAAAGAAATTCAAGCACAATAGAGAATATGATTATAGAGTGTTCAATAAATAATTAATGACTTGTTGTTTTAATAAGGTTTCTTTGCAAGCCAGTTGACCAACACACACACACAACATACAAGAAGGCTTCTGAAGAGAAATGAGTTGTCCACGGTTATGCAGTGTTTTCGAATTTAAAACTTTTTTCGCTCGTGCAATTTCAATATATATATATATTTACATATTAGAAAAACTACATCTTTGTGTTCTTATTTCTAATGTTATAACATTTTTATTTATCTTATAAAACTAGTAGAAGTACTAATCTCGTTATGCACAATTATGCCCAATCCAAAACATGGAAGGCATACAATATGATGGTGTTATAACGGATTCGTCAGGAAGTGATGATGATTATGAGTAAATAACAGACAATTAACAAGTAAGAAATACAAAAACAATAAGAACATATATTTAACGTGGTTTTCGGCAATATGCCGACTACTCCACGTACAATCGAGAATTATTTTATTATCAAAGAAAGTTATAATTTACATGCATTACAGATGGTATTTATAGGTCTTGGGAATCCAACCCTAACCGACTTAACAATCAAACCATGCAATAACTGAAATATCGTCCCTAGATGTAACTTAACTATTATGGGAAAAAAAACCCATGCAAACGTGTTCCCCAAGTTTGCTGTGAACCAACTCCGCACAGCAGACTCATCATACCAACTCTGCTGACTTCCTTCAGCTGAACACCAGACTCAGCAGCAGCTTCATGCTTTGCTGATTAGAATAGACTTCCATACATACTCAGTTGAGTATCACATTCAGCTTACCAGACTCAGCATGCACAGTTTAAGTCACCATTACAAATCTCCACCTTGACATGAACTCCATGCAGACTGATCAACCAGATGCACAACCAAGTGCCAGATTTCCTCTTTGTCTTCAGATTTGAATACCTCAGCAAAACCCAAGTAAATCTAGAGAAATCATCTAGAATGGTCAAGAAATATTGTTGTCCATTCACAGTACGATGCCTCAAAAGGCCCCAGGTATCTGTATGAATAAGATAAAAAATATAGCATTTACATTTGAAGTACTTAACATAAAAGGATTTTTCTTTAACTTGGCTGCAGGACAAACATAACATAGATCATGCTGACAAAAGTTGACATTAGCAGATTGGGAGCTAATAACTTGAAGTCTCTTATCTGGCAGATGTCCTAGTCTATAATACCACATAAGGGCATCATCTAGCCTATCAGACAAAGTAGCATTTTCTACAGCAATGACAGTAAAAATCTTGACTGGTTGATCTAATACATAGAGACGTCTTTGCAACTCAGCTGAACCAATCACTTTCATGTTCTTGTCCTACAAAACACACTTGTTAGCAGAAAAAACAGCTGCACATTTTGAATGATTAATCAAAGAAGGTAAAGATAAAAGATTATATTTAAAACCAGGAATACAAAATACATCATGTAAGACCTGCTGAGAATTTACTCTCACTTGTCCAATATGTGTAACAGAAACATTATTTCCATTAGGTAATCCCATTTTTATACCAGTTGAAGGTTTATAATTACTTAACAGCTCTAAAGAACGTACAATGTGATATGTGGCACTAGAGTTCAAGATCTATTGAATATGTCTCACTAACTTCAAGCCACATGTCCCTGTAGCAGGTAAAAAATGACTGATTCTGCATTAGGTTGCCCAACAGCAAACCCTGCATGTCTAGGAGGATCAAAACTCTACAGAATCATCAACTTCTCAAGTTGTTGTGCAGTAAGATTAGGAAACCCTGGTCCAATAGATCGACCTATTCTGGGGCCGATCTTCTTCTGCTGACTGTTGCTCTTCTACCAAGTTAGCCCTTTTTGACTTGAAACCATGAGGATAACCATGCTTCTTGTAGCAAGTTTCTTCAGTATGACCATTGAATTCACAAAAACTGCATTGTATTTTCTTAGGATTCTTGGGCCTAGTATTTTCAGCAGGTACAGATCCTAGTCTGCTGACTGCTTGGTGTTGCCCCTGTCCATTCTTCTGAGACAAGAGAATCATAGAGTCTTGATTGTTCGCCTTATTAGCTACATATAACTTATGTCTTTCAAATTTAATGGCCATTGCAAAGGCATCATGGATCTTCAGGAATGGCACCATCAGCATAGCCTGGGAAACCATAGGCTCAAGTTCATC
Source organism: Gentiana straminea (assembly GCA_036785695.1). Classification (NCBI taxonomy): domain Eukaryota; kingdom Viridiplantae; phylum Streptophyta; class Magnoliopsida; order Gentianales; family Gentianaceae; genus Gentiana; species Gentiana straminea. The sequence goes on along the minus strand of JAVUPR010000265.1, from coordinate 6,626,069 downwards.
TCTTAAACCTTTAAGATGTTAGCATATATATTTATATATTATATTAGATATTTAGTATTTGCCTTAAGGGTATTTTAGTCTTTTTGTATTTGCTATATAAGCCATTCTTGTAACCTTAAACCCTAAGTTTTCTACACATTCTTGTTAGCCCATGCAAGTGTAGTTCTTCTTCTTCTTCTTGATTTCTTGGTTTCTTGGCTTTTTGATTTATTGTTTATACCAATCCTAACATCGTATCAGAGCCTCGATCCTATGCAAAGCTAAACTCAAACACAATGATTTTTTTTGCTTCGCAAAGACAAGCGTTTTTCTGGTTTCGGTTGATTTTCTCTGGTGTTTGGTGAGTTTACGCTGCTCAATTTATGTGTTTTCTTGTGCTTTGTGGTTGAATCGGCCTTTTCGATTCGTTCAGTCTTGTTGTGAAATTGTTGGATTCGATTTCGCTTTAGTTTGAGTTGTGCATCTTGTTCAAATGGATGGCGGTGATGATTCGTTGCAGATCATTAGTGTTCGTTTAGATGGTAAAAACTATTCATATTGGAGTTATGTAATGAAAAAAATTCTGAAAGGCAAACAGATATGGGGTTATATCTCTGGAATTGTTGTGGCTCTTAAATCGGGAGATGACAAGTATGTTGAATTGATGGAGAAGTGGGATACTTGTAATTCAAAAATCATTACTTGGATTAATAACTCTATTGAGAATAGGATTGGTATGCAATTGGCCTAGTATGATACTGCTAAAGAGGTTTGGGACTATTTGGAGAGGTTATATGTGCATTCTAATTTTGCTTTCCAATATCAGTTGGAAGTTGACATTCGTGCTATGTCACAGAATGATAGAAGTATTCAGGAATTTTATTCTGAAATTACTGCTCTTTGGGATCAATTTTCTATGATTGAATCTGCTAAGTTAAGGGCATTTGCACCTTATATTTCTCGTCGGGAGGAGCAACGCCTTGTTTAGTTGTTGATGGCTCTTCGACCGGAATATGAAAATTGTTGTGCGGCCATCTTGCATCGCACTTCTTTACCTTCTGTTGATTCTGTTCTTCATGAGTTGTTGGTTGAAGACACTCGTCTCAAGACTCAAACTGATAATGGAGTTCACACTTCATTTGCATCTGTTTTAGCAACCCCCTCACAACAGAACAAGTCAAATGCTAAAACAGGTCGTGATTGTCATTATTGTAAGCAACCAGGCCATTGGAAAAATCAGCGTCCTGAATTATTAGCAAGGCAGAAAGCAAATGGTTAGAAGCAATGTGACAGGTCACAACAACAGCAACGTGGTGGACAACAATGGTCATACTCTATGAGGCAAGGGCAGCCCCATAGTAGATCTCATCAGATGACTGTTGCGTTGGTCCATCCCTCTGGTGACTCGGTTGTGGATTCTTCTGTGAATCCTACTATGGACTTTCTTGCGGAGCAGTTTCAGAGGTTTCTTGCTAGCCAGTCTCAAAGTCATACTGCTGCTCAGTCTCAGCACTATTCCATGTCTACTCGTTCTGCCACAGGTTTGGCCCCATTGCCTAGTTCAGGTAAAAAATCACCTTTATGGATTTTGGACTCTGGAGCCTCATATCACATGTCCTCTGATTCCTCTTCATTTACATCTATGTCTTATGATTCTCTTTCTCCTAATATTATGACTACTGATGGCACACCCTTGTCGGTGACTGGCATTGGTACTATCCACACTTCACATTTCTCCATCCCTAATGCTTATTGTATTCCCCAACTTACTATGAGTCTTGTCTCGGTTGGTCAATTATGTGACTTTGGTTACTCTGTTCATTTTTCTTCCACCTCTTGTCATGTGCAGGATCCCAAATCCAAGAGGTTGATTGGGATAGGCCGTAGATAGGGGGGACTCCATATTTTGGATGAGTTGCAGATTCCGGGTCATGTAGCTACCACTACTATTGACCTATCTTCTTTTCATTTAACTTCTTCATCTTCTAAGTTTTATTTTTTGCATTCTAGACTTGGTCATGTATCAGGCTCTCGCTTAAAATATATGAGCAAAGTGGTGTTTTGGAAGATTTGCATCCTCATGATATTTCAGATTGTAGTGGATGTAAACTTGGAAAATTTTCTGCTTTGCCTTTTAATCAAAGTCTATCTGAATCTCGTGCACCTTTTGATTTAGTTCATTCTGATGTTTGGGGTCCTTCTCCTATCCTAACAAAAGGAGGGTCTAGATATTATGTTTCATTTACTGATGATTATACTCGTTACTGTTGGGTGTATCTGATGAGACGTCGTTCTGATTTTATTGATATATATACTTATTTTCAAGCCTATGTCAAAAGTCAACACTCTACAGTTGTTAAATGCTTTCATTCTGACTTAGGTGGAGAATATACTAAGGGAGACCTTTCTGACATCTTTACATCTGATGGTAAATTGCATCAGTCTTCATGCACTGATACCCCACAACAAAATGGTGTTGCTGAGAGAAAACATAGACACATTGTTGAGACTGCCCGTTCTATGCTTTTATCAACTAGTGTTCCAAACGACTTTTGGGGTGAAGCTGTTCTCACATCCGCTTACCTTATTAATAGGATCCCGACTGCTCATAATTCAGGCATTTCTCCTTATGCTAAGTTATTTGGCTTTACTCCTGATTACTCTCATTTGAGAGTTTTTTTGTTCCACTTGTTTTGTCCTTCGTCCACATGTAGAACGTACAAAATTATCTTCTCGTGTCGCTATATGTGTCTTTCTTGGGTATGGCATATGACAAAAAGGTTATCGTTGTTATGATCCTTCTTCAATGAAGTTGTATGTTTTTCGACATGTTTCTTTTCTTGAGCATATTCCATTCTTTTACCTTCCCGCTAGCTCCCACAATATGACTAGGTCTGATCTTGTTCATATTGATCCTTTCACCTCTGATCACTCCTCTGATTCACCATCTTCCGCCATTGATGCATCACCATCTTCCGCCATTGATGCATCACCATCTTCCTTACATTCTGCTTCTTCACCTTCTCATCATGAGCCTTGTGAAGATGATACTTCACCCCCTGCTACAGCTTCCCAATCACCCCTTGTGATGATGGATCCAGGTCAGCCTCGTTACCCCAAGCGCACACGTAAGTCTACTCAGTTATCTGATTTTGCTTATTCTTGCTACTCTCAGTATTTTGCTTCTTTTCTAGTTTCTATTGACACTTTTTCTGAGCCTACCTCTTATTCAGAGGCGGTTTGTTCTTCTGATTGGCAAAATTCTATGGCTGAGGAACTGTCTACTTTAGACAGGAATGGTACTTGGGATCTAGTCTATCTTCCGGCTGGTAAGAAAACTATTGGTTCTCGATGGGTGTACAAAGTTAAGAGTCAGATGGTTCTATTGAGTGGTACAAAGCTCGTTTGGTAGCTAAAGGGTTTGCTCAAGAGTATGGTATGGATTATGAGGAAACATTTGCTTATGTTTCCAAGATGACATCTGTTCGGGTTCTTATTACTGTCGCATCTATTCGCCAGTGGCATATCTCTCAGATGGATGTTAAAAATGCTTTTCTCAATGGGGATCTTAAGGAAGAAGTATTTATGGTACCTCCACCTGGTGTTTCTCATGCTCCGGGGCAAGTTTGTAGGCTTAAGAAGGCTTTATATAGCCTCAAACAAGCCTCGTGCATGGTTTGAGAGATTTTCCCATGTTGTCACTATTGGAAAGGTGTCCTAAACCCAATCGGGTTGGACCGGATCCGACCGGGTCGGGTCATTTACAGTCTGTTTAGTTCATGTAATAACTTTATTATGATTAATAAAAGCACTTATGTTATTATATATTGTTTGTCTTCACATTATTTGTTGTAAATATATATAGTAACGTCCCTAGTATCAATCTATGATAGAGAAACCATGATAGTGATTATGGTTGATGAGATCTCTAATCACTATAACAAGGTTGGTACTTAAATGTCTCTAGTCTTATATATTATCAAATGGGACATGGATAGTATAATCAGACTAGCACGTATTGGATGTCTTCTATCTTTTAGAAGATATGGATAGATCTCGTCTATTGAAGTGTAGGGACACTTGGACTGTACGTGGACGTGTATTAGAGAATGCGTACGTTAGACTGACCCACTTACATTAAATGTCACACTATGTGGCGGTTGTGTAATTATCCTTTTGACCGGAGTCTTCATGGCATCACGGTGTGGATTGTCATGCTTTGAGACTATTGAGATTTCTCCTAACCACGGGGCGATCATGCGGTAGTGATTGGGTATGATATTGAAGCATGCGGAGTATACATGAATGGTCATCCGGGAATCGCGTATCCTATGATTGGGATCGAATATCCGAAATGGCCTTCTTATAAGGAATGTCTAGCTCTCAAGAATCTTTGCAAAGTGGGAGTAAATGTGTTATTCCGAGAGAGCATGATATCCAGATTATAAGATACGATCGTTAATGTATTGACACTCGAGATACGATCGTATGGATATTATTACAGCGATAGGATTGTAAGTTACACGGTAACTGCTTCACATGAAAGGTAGTAGTCATTGTTTTTGACTCTTCCGATGATTGGGGGTCACGGTGTGTCGCTAGACGCTATTCCATGATCGTTAGGCATGAAGGGTATTTTAGTAATTTGCACTTTGTGTCTACGGCCAACATATTCGGAAGCCTATCGGGTCACACACATATGAACATCGAGTCGGATTAAAATGTGGTTATAGTTGATAACCAAATAAGGAAAGTTTATCTCTAGACTATAAAGGTTATAGTGGTAAATTAATATGGTGGTGTTTATTTATTATGAATAAATAAAATATAAGATATTAATTATATACAAATTAGATTAATTAAAGAATATTCCGGAAGCCAATTTATTGGCATATGGGGCGCCACTTTTGATGTGTATAAGATACACTTGGATTGTGCACTTTAATTAATAAGATTGTCATAATATTAATATAAGATATTAATTGATTTTGGAAAAATAGATTTATGGTAATAAGATAATTATAATCAATATAAGATATTGGCAAAATAAATTATAATTAAAGAGATAAATCAATCTAGAAGATTTTCTTTATTTTATTGGAAAAATGTTTTCTTCTCCTCCACACCATATGGGGCGCCCCAACCACTATATATAGGAGGTGGGTGTCAAGCTCTTTTGTACAACACAATTGCAAGAGCTCATAGTTCTTGTGTAAAATAGAGAGCTATCCATAGTGAGTTTGTGAGGGAAGAAAAGGTCCGGTCTAGCAGCCGGAGTTTTTCCGGTAGCAATCCAAGGAGGATTCCGGCAAGGGGTTCGTGTGGATTAGCGATAGAGGCCGGACGCGTGGACGGATTGCGCATTGAACTACTCTCCGTTGGCGGTCAAAGCGACGATCTTATAGATCATCTGAGGTATAACCGTCAAACTACTTAACGTGTTTATTGCATTAAACGAAGAACGACCTAGAAAAGGAAATCAAATTTTAAATTCCGCTGCGTTACTCTGATGATTTCCTAACAGTGGTATCAGAGACAGACTTCGAGCTTAAGCAATAAGCATAATTTAAATGCGTAGTATTTAATCAATAGATGCAAGATTTAAATCACGAAATGTAGAAACAAAAAAAAGGGTTTATTGGGGGCTCGGCCGACTGGTGGCGGCCCCCTCCCTCTGCGGCGGCGGCGGTGGCCCTAGGGCTGCCGTCCGTCGGCTGTCTTCTTCCAATGGGGGAGATAAACCCTTTTCGTTTTGTGATATTTATTGTGCATAGATATCTCGTTTGTTTAGTTGTGTCATATGACCAACCAATGGTTCAAATAGTTTGGGCCATTGGGAAACCATATGGCATATTGGCCTTTCCAAATTTTGATTTGGAATAGGCCTAGGCCCTATCCAAATATTTGATTTGGAATAGGCCTAGGCCTAGGCCACTTCCAAAATTTTGATTTTGGAAAGTGGCGAGGCCTAAACCAAAACTATTTGGCCTTTCCAAATATTTGATTTGGAATAGGCCTAGGCCCTTTCCGAATATTTGATTTGGAATAGGTCTAGGCTTAGGCCACTTCCAAAATTTTGATTTTAGAAAGTGGCCAGGCCTAGACTAAAATAATTTGGCCTTTCCAAATATTTGATTTGGAATAGGTCTAGGCCCTTTTCAAATATTTGATTTGTAAAAGGCCTAGGCCTAGGCCACTTCCAAAATTTTGATTTTTGAAAGTGGCCAGGCCTAAGCTAAATTTAGTTTTTGAAAGGAAACAAATAAGAGACTTAGTAATTTTAATTTTTGTTTGAATAGTTCAAATTTAATTAAAATTAAAATCGATTTAAAATTAAATGTTAATTTTAATTTTCGATTAAGTCATATAATTAATTAAAAGTTATTTAATTATTTGACGTGATAAAATAAAGACGCATGAGTAGTTAAAATTAGAATTTAATCTTTTTCATAAGATAAAATTGTATGGATTAGATATGTAGATATAATGTGATTATATGGACCCCGATTGATCATGGACTCGACCAATAGGATAGATGGGAATGTTTTCTTTATGTTGGTTTTGAAAATTGTCTTTGGCCGTTATGAAGAACGTGACCTAGTTTACTTTTTGCATTTATCTCATTCTCGTGAGCTCCCCCCGTGTGCGGCGGGTGTATTTATTAGATAAATTATAATGTAACAAGAATGGGCAAGAAGTTGAAGACCAAGGAGAAATAAAGAACCCATTGGCGTACATCAATAAAGATCCTATTGGCGGTTGCAAATACCCTTATTTTGTGACCCGCGGTTTCGTCAGTTTGTATTCGAAACCGCACTTAGGAAAAGTCCATGATCATACCGGTTATTTTATGCGCGGAATGTTGTGTATGTTTTACTTTATATGATATAGTAGTAATATGCACATAGTAGATGAGACCATAATTAAACCAAATTAATTAAGTGAATTAACTTAAAATTATTCCCACGTCAAAAATCAAGTCGGAATTGCCTCCCCATATTATAACGACGGTGAAGAGCCCTTGTTCGGACCCAACTCACCAGCCAAAGCGGGGGTTGACCTACCTCGGGTATATCGTCGTTATCGAGATATGATCGAAAGAGATCTCATGAATATTGGGGTTACGACTCGACTAAGAATTCTCTCGGCCACCAGCCAAAGCGGGGTCGTTTGGATTTTAGAGCCAAGGGTTTGGCTATTTTCATAAGATGAAATATTGTCAAAGAGTTGACTGGTCAAACAACAAGAATCGTATAAGATACGATCGACAAATCGTTGTCCACCTATTTAATTATTTTCGGCCCATCAGCCAAAGTTGGGGGTCGGGGTAGTTCAATGGGATCTTGTCCACTAAAGGAATTATTTTCTTGAAAGCCAATAGGGAATAGTTGGCTGATGGGAGTAAAAACCTTATAGAGCTATTAAGTGCAAATTTAGGGTTTTTATACATGAGTTTTTACTTATTCTATCTTTATTTATTGTTGTAGAAAATGTCAAACAAATTGAACCTTCGTTTTATCATCGAAAACAAGCTTGACGAGACAAATTTTCTCGATTTGGAAAGAAACCTCAAAATCGTTTTGAGGCACAAGAAGATTGGCTATGTCTTGGATGAGGCCCTACCGGAAAAGCCCGCTGAGGGTTCGGCTGCAGATGTTGTTGAGAAGTACAACAAGCACTTTGTTCGACAAGATGCGATGCTACATGTATCATGCTTGCTTCTATGACACCCGAACTGCGAAACAACATGAGTCTATGGACGCCTACTCTATCATGGTCCACCCGAAGGAACTTTATGCTTCTCGGTCTCGCACCGAGAGGTACGAGGTCTCAAAGGCCCCGTTTAGTTGTAAGATGGCATCCGGGACCGCCGTGGGGTCACACGTGCTTAAAATGATCGGGTACATAGAGAGGCTTGGGAAGGCGGGCTACAAGTTGGAACGAGAGTTGAGTATTGACTTGATTCGCAATCTCTACCCGATTCATTCTCGCGTTCGTGATGAACTATCACATGAACAAGATAGATTGCTCCCTTGCGGAGTTATTGAACATGTTGAAGACTCGCTGAGGGCACTGTGGGGAAGGGAAAGCAAGTGTTGCTGGTCACTTCGAGCAAGGGCAAGGCAAAAACCCAGAAGAAGTCCAAGAAGGCGAAGGCTGCACCTAAGCCAACACCTAAGATAGCGAAAGACAAATCCAAGGATGCTTGCTTCCATTGCGGTGAGACCGGACATTGGAGGATAAACTGCAAAGGCTTCTTGAGTACCTAGAAGAAGCATTTTGATGCTTCGACTTCAGGTATATTTATGATTGAGATCAATATTGCTTCTTCTAAGTCTAACCACTGGGTATTAGATACTGGTTGTGGTTCTCATATTTGTACGAATATGCAGGCACTAAGAAGAACTAGAGATCCGAGGAAAGGAGAGGTGGACCTACGCGTTGGAAATGGAGCAAGTGTTCTTTGCGCGGCCGTAGGAGTTTATTTTCTTTCATTGCCCAGTGGGCTAGTACTAGAACTTAATAACTGTTATTTTGTTCCTGCTCTTACGAAGAGCATTTTTTCCATTTCTGCATTAGATGTTGATGGTTTTTCATTTACGTTTGAGAATAAATGTTGTTCTTTTTCATGTGATGAAATCTTTTATGGTACTGGCATACTTAGCAATGGTCTCTACATATTAGATATGAATGTTGAAGTACTTAATATAAATAACAAGAAAGCTAAAACAAATGACTTGAATGAATCCTACTTATGGCATTGTAGACTTGGCCATATAAATAAGAATCGCATCTCCAAACTCCATAAAGATGGAATGTTGGATCAATTCGATTACGAATCGTTTGACGTATGCGAAGCTTGTTTACTTGGAAAGATGACAAAGTCACCTTTTAGTGGCAAAGGGATAAGATCCAATGAATTGCTTGAGCTCATACATACTGATGTGTGTGGCCCAATGTCAATTCAAGCCAAAGGAGGATACTCTTATTTTATCACCTTCACTGATGACCATTCTCGCTATGGTTATATATATTTAATGAAGTATAAGTCTGAAGACTTTGAAAAGTTCAAGGAATCCAGAAGTGAGGTGGAGAAACAACTAGGTAAAGAAATCAAAACACTTCGATCCGATCGAGGTGGAGAATACCTAGATGGAGAGTTTCAAGACTATTTGAAGAAGAATGGGATTCTACCTGAATGGACCCCTCCCGGGATGCCACAAATGAATGGCGTATCTGAGAGGAAGAACCGCACCTTGTTAGACATGGTGCGATCCATGATGAGCTATGCAGTTCTCCCAAAATCGTTTTGGCGGTATGCTCTAGAAACCGCATCCTATACACTGAACCGAGTTCCATCAAAGACGGTTGACTCTACGCCATACGAGGTATGGACCAAGAGAAAACCGAGCCTAGGTCATCTAAAACCTTGGGGTTGTCCGACTTACGTGAAGCGGATGATGCCTGACAAATTAGAGCCCAGGTCTGACAAATGTCTATTTGTGGGATATCTTAGGGAAACCAAAGGGTACCAATTTTACCATCCTGAGGAACAAAAGGTGTTTGTTGCCAGGACTGGCCACTTTCTGGAGAAAGAGTTTATTCTGGATAGGGTCAGTGGGAGTAAAATTGATCTTGAAGAGATTCGAGAACCACTTACGGATAATAGTCAGTTGATGGAAGTAGAGGACTTGCCACACACAGATGTGACACCAGCCTCTATCGTGGACACACTAGCACCTCGAAGATCCACCAGGGAACGCCGTGAACCCGAAAGGTACACCGGCGTGTATCTCATGGAAGATGAGGACCCTAGAACTTATGAGGAAGTGCTATTAAGGCATGACAAAGAGAAATGGTGGAAGCCATGAATTACGAAATGGAATCCATGAAAGACAACCAAGTTTGGAACTTAGTTGATCCACCTGAGGGAATAGTTCCCATAGGGTGTAAATGGGTCTTTAAGAGAAAGACCGACATGGACGGCAACGTGACTACCTACATGGCTAGGTTAGTGGCAAAAGGTTATAAGCAAAGACAAGGAGTTGACTATGACGAAACCTTTTCGCCTGTTGCCATGTTAAAATCCATTAGAATTTTGCTCGCTATTGCAGCATACCATGATTACGAAATCTGGCAGATGGATGTGAAAACGCTTTCCTTAACGGGAATCATGTCTGAGGAAGTGTATATGACACAGCCTGAGGGATTCACAACCAATGACGCTGGGATGGTATGTAAACTGCAAAGATCCATTTATGGATTAAAGCAAGCTTCTCGGAGTTGGAATCTTCTCTTTGATGAGATAATCAAACAGTTTGATTTCATCAAGAACGAAGATGAGGCCTGTGTTTACAAGAAGGTTAGTGGGAGTGTCATTGTGTTCTTAGTGCTTTATCTAGATGACATATTGCTCATAGGGAATGATGTGCCTATGTTACAATCAGTCAAAGCTTGGTTATCCAAGAACTTCTCAATGAAGGACTTGGGTGATGTAGCCTATATTCTAGGAATAAAGATCTATAGAGATAGATCTAAAAGGTTGCTTGGTCTGTCGCAATCCACCTATATAGACAAGATGCTGAAGAAATTCAGCATGGAGCAGTCCAAGAAAGGATTGCTTCCCATGTCACATGGGGTCTACCTTTCGAAGGGAATGAGTCCTAAGACAGAGGAGGAAAGGGCACAAATGAGTAAGGTCCGTTATGCTTCGGCAATCGGGTCTATCATGTATGCCATGTTATGCACAAGACCAGATGTCTCGTACCCTCTTAGTATGACTAGTAGGTACCAGTCCAATCCAGGTGATGGTCACTGGATTGCTGTCAAGAATATCCTCAAGTACTTGAGACGTACTAGGGATATGTTCTTGGTTTTCGGGAATGATGATTTAGTATTACGAGGTTACACGGATGCCGGTTCCAAGCCGACAAGGATGACTTTAAGTCACAATGCGGATTTGTTTTCACGCTTAACGGCGGAGCAGTGAGCAGGAAGAGTTCCAAGCAGGAGACTACTGCGGATTCTACAACGGAAGCGAATACATAGCAGCCTCGGAGGCGGCGAAGGAAGCAGTTTGGATGAAGAAGTTCATTACTGAATTTGGTGTGGTTCCCTCCATTGAAGGTCCAGTGCCTCTGTACTGTGATAATAATGGAGCAATATCTCAGTCAAAGGAACCAAGGTCTCATTAGAATTCCAAACATGTGCTACGGCGCTATCACTTGATAAGAGAGATAGTAGATAGAGGAGATGTAAAGATAGAGAAAGTCCACACGGATGATAACATAGCTGATCCGTTAACCAAGGCATTGTCTCAAGCTAAGCATGAGAAACATGTTCACTTGCACGGGCTTAGGCATATGGGTGATTGGCTTTAGGCCAAGTGGGAGATTGTTGGAAAGGTGTCCTAAACCCAATCGGGTTGGACCGGATCCGACCGGGTCGGGTCATTTACAGTCTGTTTAGTTCATGTAATAACTTTATTATGATTAATAAAAGCACTTATGTTATTATATATTGTTTGTCTTCACATTATTTGTTGTAAATATATATAGTAACGTCCCTAGTATCAATTTGTGATAGAGAAACAATGATAGTGATTATGGTTGATGAGATCTCTAATCACTATAACAAGGTTGGTACTTAAATGTCTCTAGTCTTATATATTATCAAATGGGACATTGATAGTATAATCAGACTAGCACGTATTGGATGTCTTCTATCTTTTCGAAGATAGGGATAGATCTCGTCTATCGAAGTGTAAGGACACTTGGACTGTACAAGGACGTGTATTAGAGAATGCGTACGTTAGACTGACCCACTTACATTAAGTGTCACACTATGTGGCGGTTGTGTAATTATCCTTTTGACCGGAGTCTTCATGGCATCACGGTGTGGATTGTCATGCTTTGAGACTATTGAGATTTCTCCTAACCACGGGGCGATCATGCGGTAGTGATTGGGTATGATATTGAAGCATGCGGAGTATACATGATTGGTCATCCGGGAATCACGTATCCTATGATTGAGATCGAATATCCGAAATGGCCTTCTTATAAGGAATGTCTAGCTCTCGAGAATCTTTGCAAAGTGGGAGTAAATGTGTTATTTCGAGAGAGCATGATATCCAGATTATAAGATACGATCGTTAATGTATTGACACTCGAGATACGATCGTATGGATATTATTACAGCGATAGGATTGTAAGTTACACGGTAACTGCTTCACATGAAAGGTAGTAGTCATTGTTTTTTACTCTTCCGATGATTAGGGGTCACGGTGTGTTGCTAGACGCTTTCCCGTGATCGTTAGGCATGAAGGGTATTTTAGTAATTTGCACTTTGTGTCTACGGCCAACATATTCAGAAACCTATCGGGTCACACACATATGAACATCGAGTCGGATTAAAATGTGGTTATAGTTGATAACCAAATAAAGAAAGTTTATCTCTAGACTATAAATGTTATAGTGGTAAATTAATATGGCGGTGTTTATTTATTATGAATAAATAAAATACAAGATATTAATTATATACAAATTAGATTAATTAAAGAATATTCCGGAAGCCAATTTATTGGCATATGGGGCGCCACTTTTGATGTGTATAAGATACGCTTGGATTGTGCACTTTAATTAATAAGATTGCCATAATATTAATATAAGATATTAATTGATTTTGGAAAAATAGATTTATGGTAATAAGATAATTATAATCAATATAAGATATTGGCAAAATAAATTATAATTAAAGAGATAAATCAATCTAGAATATTTTCTTTATTTTATTGGAAAAAGGTTTTCTTCTCCTCCACACCATATGGGGCGCCCCAACCACTATATATAGGAGGTGGGTGTCAAGCTCTTTTGTACAACACAATTGCAAGAGCTCATAGTTCTTGTGTAAAATAGAGGCTATCCATAGTGAGTTTGTGAGGGAAGAAAAGGTCCGGTCTAGCAGCCGGAGTTTTTCCGGTAGCAATCCAATGAGGATTCCGGCAAGGGGTTCATGTGGATTAGCGATAGAGGCCGGACGCGTGGACGGATTGCGCATTGAACTACTCTCCGTTGGCGGTCAAAGCGACGATCTTATAGATCATCTGAGGTATAACCGTCAAACTACTTAACGTTTTTATTGCATTAAACGAAGAACGATCTAGAAAAGGAAATCAAATTTTAAATTCCGCTGCGTTAAACTAGTGATTTCCTAACAGTCACTTCTCTTGGTTTTACCTCTAGTCCTCATGATTCAGCATTATTTGTTAGATCGACCTCTGCATGCCGTATTCTTCTTCTACTATATGTAGATGATATGATCATTACAAGTGATGACGTTGACGGTATTGTGAGTTTGAATGCAACCTTGTCTCGCTGCTTTGATATGAAGGACTTGGGCCCTGTACGTTACTTTTTAGGCATTGAGGTAGCCTCCTCACCACAAGGTTATCTCCTTTCACGGTCCAAGTATGCTGCTGACATTATTCATCGTGCCCGTCTTACTGACACTCGTGTTGCTGATTCTCCTCTTAAGTTGAACGCTCGTTATGCTCCGACTGATGGCCTTCCTCTCTCTGATCCTACTTTATACCGTTCTATTGTTGGCAGCCTTGTATATTTGACAATCATTTGCCCTGACATCGCCTATGCTGTTCACATCGTTAGTCATTTTGTCTCCTCTCCCACCTCTGTACATTGGGCTGCTGTTATACGTATTCTTCGTTATCTACGAGGAACTCTGTATCAGAGTCTTTTGTTTCCCTCAACTTCATCCTTGGAGCTTCGTGCCTTTTCTGATGCAGATTGGGCTGGTGACTCAACTGATCGAAAATCCTCAATAGGTTCTTGCAAATTTTTAAGGGATTCTCTCATTTCATGGAAGAGCAAGAAACAAGATGTTGTCTCACGCTCTTCCAACGAGGTAGAGTATCGTGATATGGCTTCTACCACGTCTGAGATTATATGTTTACGTTGGTTGTTGGCGGACATGGGTGTTGCACTTTCTTCTCCCACGCCGATGTATTGTGACAATAAAAGTGCTATCCAGATTGCCACAATACAGTTTTTCATGAGCGCACCAAGCACATTGAGATCGACTGTCATTTCACTCGACATCATCTTCAGCATGGCACTATTTCTTTGCCGTTTACTCTGTCTTGTATGCAGCTAGCTGACTTCTTCACGAAGTCTCATACTATCGAGCGTCATAGATTTTTCATTGGCAAACTCTCGATGCTTCTTGCGGCACCATCGTGAGTTTGAGGGGGGATGTTAGCATATATATTTATATATTCTATTAGATATTTAGTATTTGCCTTAAGGGCATTTTAGTCTTTTTGTATTTGGCTATATAAGCCATTCTTGTAACTCTACCAAGTTTTCTACACATTCTTGGTTGCCAATGCAAGTGTAGTTTTTCTTCTTCTTGATTTCTTGGTTTCTTGGCTTTTTGATTTATTGTTTATACCAATCCTAACATAAGAAACTTCATGACATGTTCAGTTTCCATATGATCCACCAATGTATTGATGGCATTGCACTGGCACTGAGGATCACATGAACATACAGGCATGGGTCTGATAGTCTTGATTTCTTCCCAAAGAACCATCAATCTTGTAAAATACTAATTGACAGAATCTGTGCATTGCTTCAGCTGATGCATCTCTTTAAGAAGATCTAAGAGCCTTAATGCATCTACATTGGAAAACTAGCAACAATCCAAACTGCATGAGCACTCTTGAAATACATCAAACTTTGTGAAATGGCATTCTCTACAGAATTCAAAATCCATGACCTCACTATTGTATCACACTGCCTCTATGCACAAAAATCTACTGAATCTGCTTTTGACCTTTTAATAGTGCCATCTATAAAGCCAATTTTATTCTTGGTGATCAACACCATCTCCATGGACATCTTCAATAGATTATAATTGTTGCCATTCATCAATGGCTGAACAAGTACCAATGATGGATTCTCATTAGGATGAACATAGAATGGACTGCAGGGGCTTAGTTCTTGCTTTTTAGTTGTCATGGCTATCAAGGACTCCAGGAATATACCCGTTTATAAAAGTATAAATGAAAGTCGATCAAGAAATGATAAAAAAAACAAAGAATATCCGCAGTTTGCTCTCAAGAAACTGTTGGAAACTCAGCAAAAGTGAAGAATTCGCTCAAGATTCTCCAAAAATCAGAAGTAATTAAACGCAGAAAAACATTAGAAACTCTCAAGTTTCTGCTCTGATACCATGTTGAAGTTTGTAGAAAACAAACAAAAATAAAAGAGAAAATGCGGAACTTTATTATTCAAGGAATAATTCTCAAGTTAAATTACAATTCTACTGAACATGGGGTATTTATTGCTTCATTCACCTCATGAATCAGTTATAAGTAAGTTACAAACGGTTATAACAAAATCTAATTAAATATACATTTTATGCGTTTGGTTCATCTGCTGACTAGCTCAGCAGACTGCTGAGTCTTCATGTGATCAGCCGAGTCTTCAAAATTTAGCTGACTTGCACTCAGCTCTTCCTTCAGCACTTATACTCATAGGAGCATGTCGATCTATGACTAGGTGTATTACTCATATCGTCCCAGGACGATGTATCGAGCGGGGTACCGTGACTCAGACCTACGTTGGATGTATGTTAGTCATATTACCCGTGTTGTACCAAAGCTCCATGTCGAGTCAGTAAGAAACATGAACAGAACAGTCAAGACAAGAACATGGATATGTTAAGTAGGTAAGAGACATAAATAAGATAGATGACGATGATAAATTATGTCACCTTAATGATTTGAGCCCTAACTTAATCTAGTGATGAACACACAAGAACCCTAATGCCAAAAAGGAATGAGGGGATGGATTTTATGTATGCGGCTGAGTCCAAGACCGTATCTCAGATTGCCTACGTATCCTGTTATGTTCCAGGAATCAAGCCTTACGTAGTTCCTGGAATGGGGTATTTATAATGACAATACTTGCCTAAACCCTAAGGTTAAGTCGGCTTATGTTATTGTCATATTTACCCTTAAATGGGCCTTGACCCTTGCCCAAGCTATCGCTGTGGGTGGGCACAGCTGGCGCGGACTCTGTCCTCGGTGTCGATACTGCCGACTTGCGGTGATCGACCCTAGACTCATTGTCCTACACTCGCTAACCGGTGTGGACTCTATCCTTATGGACTTGTCATCTCACACTGCTCGGTAGTCGATAGTCGTAACCTGGAGCCGGTTAGATGGCCCTAGCCTCGGTCCTGGGTCTCGACATGAGTATGTTGTAGCTCATTCATAATGTGATGACTAACCGATAGACGACACGTGGAGGGAGTGAAACCCTGTATCGTCATAAGCCCCCGAGACTTGAGAGAGGTGACTCCCGTTTTCCGAGGTCGAGTCTGTCACTTGAATCGTCATCGAGTTGGGTTTTTCTTTGGGCGGGAGAAAACCCGCCTTTTCACAACCCTAACTGCCTTATAGCCACGTGGAACGGTATCTAGCATATGAAACGCTTCGAATCCCACAAAAGACGCGTCACTGCCTTGATTGCCGCGATTTCCAGGGGTTATAACCCCCATTACCCACGTCTCCTCAAATCATTTATAACTTCTTCACTAGCATATAAAAGGAGAGAGGATAGACGCCGCTGCAAACTTGCTTGCTATTTCTTATCACCATCTCCAAAATCCAAAACACCAAGTAAGACTCCTTCTTTTCCTTAGCATTCATCTTTTCTGTGATTTTGTTCATGTCTAGTAGTAGTAGCGCAACTGAATCAGATAGGGGTAGTGAAACGCCCGTTCATAGCCAATCTCCGGCACCTGTTATTTCCGATCCTCCTCTCCGGGGAGACTCCGGTGAACCTGCTGCTTCCCCTCCTCCTGTCCCTAACCAGCCTAAAAAACTAGTAACTAGGATGGATGGAAAGGGGGCAAAATGATGTCTTAGTACACTCTCTCCAGAGGACATTGTTGAAATCTGCAGGAAGTATAATATTGTTAGTCCTCCGTTCGAATATCGACTTCCTTCTGGTAATCACATGTTTGCCGATGAGCCCCCGGAAGGATTTTGTGCTGTCTACGAGAATCAGCTCGCGAGCGGATTAAGGTTTCCACTCTGCCCGGCCATCCTCGCGATTCTGCACCACTATGAGATTAGCATTTCCCAACTTGCCCCGAATGGCGTCAGAACTCTGATGGGGTTCCTCATAGCATGTCGAGTGGCTCAAGTCTGTTTTTCGGTGCCCGTGTTTCGATACTACTACAAGATTGCTGCCACGCCCGACAAGTTATGGTATTCCTTCCAGAGGAGAGCAAATCGCCATGAGTTTATAACGAGGGGGCCCTCTTCCCACGGAGAGTGGAAGCCTCGATTTTTCTTTCTCCGTCACGGCCTAGATAACCCTTACATCGGTCAGTGGAGGTTGAGAGAGGGGAAACAAGACAAACTTGGAAAGGAACCGGCTCCTCACGAGGCTCGACTCCTGAGTGGACACAACTTCGAGGTGTGTACTCGAGACCTGAGTCTCTTGTATCACCTGGCCCACTTGGAGGGAGCTGGGCCGATGCCATACGTGGGCCTCTGCGTCCCTGATCACGAGAATCGTAGGGTATTCCTTATTTGCTTGTTTTTACATGCTTATTATTTGTTGAGTTGATAACTTGTTGTTTGTCGGTTAGTACTAACTTGTTCTCTTCTCATTTTGCAGTGGGCAAGTTCTCCAAGGTTACCAACCCCAAGCGTATCCCCGAGTCGACGGTCATAGCTGCTCCACCTCTCGAGGGTCAGGCCACTCCCGATTTGCCAGTGGCTGAGACCAGGGTGACTTCTTCTTCCCGAGAGGGGGGTGCTCTTCAACCTGACACAAACCCTGCTGGCATCGAACCGGCTGCCGCGGCTGGATCGACCGAGCTACCTCCGACCGCTGGTAGCTTAACTGTTCGATTTGGTTCTCTTCGAGATGAAGAGGAGGAGGAGCTTGTCGATTTGACCTCGAATGTCGAGATTAACGTCGAGGAGCATGCGACGCGGACAAAGAAAAGGCCAACCGTTGCCGAGGTGGTGAAGGAGCAGCTCCGAGAGGCGAAAAGGAAGAAGGTTGCTGAGACCTCTACCGAGTCAGGGATCGGTGTGGACCGGGTCTTCGACGACTACGGCGGGTGTAGATGACAAGGACCTGTCTCATGTGCTTCGGAAGTTGAATCGCCTCGTAAGTCGATTCTTCTTTTTATATTAGCTTTTCTCGAGGCCTATGCCTTGTCCATTTTTTGATATACTTTTTATGTTTTGTAGAATACCCTTGTTGGTCGGGAGGCTGCCCGACGGCTAGCCAAGACTGGGGAGTCGGCGGACGAAATCAAGAAGGAGAATGGCAGGCTGCTCCAAGATAACGTCGCAAAGAGTGCTGCCCTCTCTGCCGTTGAAAAACAATATAATTCGTTGAAGCGCGAGTCGGTCGCCGAGTGCCAAAAATTGCAAGATAAACTGGCTGCGGCTGAGGCAAATCTGATATCTTCCGAGAAGGAGCTGACTCGACTGCGGGCTGAGAGGCAAGATCAGGATAGGGAGCTACTCAAGGTGACCCATGAATTCGAGAAGGTTCAGGCATGGTACAAGGCTTCCTTGGAGGACGTGGCGAAAGCTCGACAGGACCGAGATGCACTTCAAGTTGAATTGGACCAAGCGCGCACGCATCTCGAGACTGCCTCGACCGATACGATCATGGAGTATCGTAAGTCGAGCAACCTTGAAGACGACCTGGAAGTGATCATGCGTGCCTCAATGATGGGTGGATACACACTGGCCGTCGATCAGGTGAAGGCCGTCGTATCAGGATTCGACGTATCATCCCTCGAGACGCCTATGTTTTATAACCCTGATTCGGAGAAGATTTACGATCGATACTTCGAAGAGTTTCAGCGAGGAGAGTCTTTGGCCATCAAATATGGTGCCTCTAGCTCTGCCCCTGCTGCTGATCCAACCGCTATCGATCCGACCTCTGCTAATTCTGAGCCGACCCCCGAAGCTGACCCCTGATCGTTGTCTTTTTAATTCTTCTTTTGATATTTGAACTTCTGATTTGTAACAACACTTATTTTAACTTTGGCTGGTCTTTTCGACCTGGCCTTGTCTTGTGACAACTTTACTCTGAATTTTGATTTGATTTTGCCATCTTTTTCTTATCTTTTTTATCTTATTGCTTTGCTCGTCTTCTTGGTGTCTTTTCGATACTCGCTACTCGCTTTATTTGCTATACTTGTTGTTGATATTATGTTGCCCCCCAAGTGTATTATGAACCTTTGGTTCTTATTGCACTTGAGATCGACTTGCTTGCCTTAGTCTTTCGCCCCTTAGGCTTATTTGACCTTAGGCTGAGCATTTTAATGTGAACTGCCCCTGGTTTTAGTCTTTTTTTCCATTTAGGCTCTTTCGACCATCGAGTGGGACATGTGGCCCGACTATGCGAACCGTCCTTTGTCCAGGCCTTTTTCGCCCCTCGGGCTTATTCGGCTTTCGACTGGGACAGGTGGCCCGACTATGCGAACCGTCCTTTGCTTTAACCTTGTTTGCCTCTTGGGCTCGTTCGGCTCTTAGCTTGGACCTTTGGCCCGACCCTGCGAACCGTCTCTATGCCTTTGCATTCGTCGCCCATTAGGCTAACTTTGCTTTGGCTTTATCGAGATGTCCGACCTGCGGATTTCTCTACTCGTTTTCGATTGTTTTGCCTTTAACTTTTCTGTCACATTGGACTTGTATCGTTTTGGCTATAAATCCTAACAAACACAGAAAGCATCTCGAAAAGATACAAATTTATTAGAATACTCATAAAATTGTCTCATGGACTTATTGCAAGATTCATAAGTGAAAAGTAAATAAGTTCATCAAAGTAAAGCTTATCTCAAACATAATACTTCCTCAGATTGTTGGCGTGCCAATGTCGAGGAACTGTGGTTCCATCTGCTCGACCAAGTTGATAAGACCCTTTGGGGTGAACCTTCAGAATCTGATATGGGCCTTCCCAATTCGGGGTCAACTTTCCGACTGCTTCCTGTCGACTTGCTTCATTTTTCCTTAGAACCAGATCGCCAACCTTGAAGTATCTGTGTCCTACCCTCGAGTTGTAATATTGAGAGATCTTCTGCTTGTACCTTGCCATTCGGGCTGAGGCTATCTCTCTTCGCTCCTCGACATTATCCCTTTCCTGTCGGAGTTCAGGATCGTTTGTCTAAACATTGTAGGCCAGTACTCGAGGAGAGGGGACTCCGATCTCTGCGGGTATCACCACTTCACACCCATACACTAAAGAAAAAGGGGTTTCCCCTGTCGATGAATTAGGAGCTGTCCTGTATGACCATAGGATGCTCGGAAGTTGAATTGCCCAATCTCGACCTTCTGCCTCTAGCCTCTTCTTTAACCCCAGCTTGATCGTCGGTTAGTACGTTCGACTTGACCGTTTGCACGGGGGTGAGCCACCGAGGTGAATCGGCCGGTCGATTTGGTACTCGCCGCACCATTCTCTAACTTTTCGATCTTCAAGCGGGTACCGTTATCCGAGATCAAAGCCTTTGGAATTCCGTACCTACATAGAATGTCGACCCACAAGAACTTTTTAATGGTTGCAGCTCGGATGTCGGGCAAAGCCTTAGCTTCTACCCATTTTGTGAAGTAGTCCACCGCGACGACCACGAATCTGAGATTTCCCGGAGCTCGGGGCAAAGGTCCGGCAATATCGACCCCCCACTGATCAAACGGCCATGCTGACGAGATGATGTTCATATCTTGTGCTTGTTGATGAGAGATATTATCATGGATCTGACAAGCGTTGCATTTCTGGACAAGATTATTCGCATCTCGCTGCATCGACGGCCAAAAATACCTAGCTAACTTGCATTTTCGAGCTAACATTCTAGCCCCGCAGTGATTTCCACATGCTCCCCTATGAATTTCCTCCAAGAGATATTCGCCTTCATTTTCAGAGACACATCTTAACCATGGACTTACAAAAGATTTTCGATAAAGGATGTCGTCGAAGAACGCATATCGAGTGGACTGGAGTTGAATTTTTCTTGATTGCACCTTATCAGGTGGTAATATTCCGTCCTTAAGGTATAGAGCGATCGAGTCCATCCACGTGGCCTGCTGAGTAATCGGCTGGGCCTCCGTCTCGATGTAACTCCTATCGGTCAGTAACT
Organism: Gentiana straminea; assembly: GCA_036785695.1. Taxonomy (NCBI): domain Eukaryota; kingdom Viridiplantae; phylum Streptophyta; class Magnoliopsida; order Gentianales; family Gentianaceae; genus Gentiana; species Gentiana straminea. The sequence continues at coordinate 6,604,895 of JAVUPR010000265.1, read as the reverse complement.
CGACCAGAACCTTCTTGCTTGACATGAAGTTTGATGCCAACTTGGAGAGCGCATCGGCTCTCTTGTTCTGACTTCGGAGGACTTGCTCGAATTGAATTGTTTTGAATTTTGGTATGAGGCTTTGGACAACTGCTAAGTAATTCTTCATGGTTTCTTCCTTAGCCTCATACTCTCCCTTCACATGATTGACCACTAACTGCGAGTCACTGTAAACCGTCAGATCTTCGACACCCAGCTTCAACGCGAGCTTTAAACCAGTAATCATGGCCTCATACTCGGCCTCGTTGTTCGTCGCCTTAAAGTCGAATCGAAGGGCGTATGGGAATTCCTCGCCTTTCGGGCTTACCAGAAGGAGTCCTGCTCCTGCCCCCTCCTTACTCGATGCTCCATCGACTTGGAGAGTCCATTTTTCCTCTGGACTTTGTTTTTCCTGATCGAGTTGGACGGAGATCCCTTCAGCCAAAAAATCCGCCAAGGCCTGTGCTTTGATCGCAGTTCGAGGTACGAACTCGATGTCGTACTGAGCCATTTCTATTACCCATTTCGCCAATCGACCTGAAGTATCAGGCTTTGCCAAAATTTGCTTCAGTGGTTGGTCTGTAACAACCACAATAGGATGAGCTTGAAAATATGGCCTCAACTTCCTCGAGGCATGAACCAGGCATAATGCTAACTTCTCAGCTGGTGAGTACCGGATCTCGGGGCCATGTAGTGCTTTACTAACAAAGTATATTGGCACCTGGCCATGTACCCCTTCTCGTACCAGAACCGCACTTACTGCTTCCTCGCACACGGCCAGATAAACCAACAACTTTTCCCCTTCTCGAGGAGAAGTGAGGGTAGGTAATTCTGATAAATAAGTCTTCAACTCTTCAAAGGCTGTCTGACATTCATCATCCCAATGAAAAGGACTGGCCTTTCGGAGTATCTTGAAAAATGGTAGCGCACGCCGTGTCTTGATCTCGATAGAAATCTGTTGAGAGCTGCCATTCGACCCGTGAGCCTTTGTACTTCCTTGATATTTCGTGGTGCGGGCATGTTCTTCAATGTATCAATTTTATCCGGGTTCGCTCGAATCCCGTCCTTCGAAATCACATAGCCCAAGAACTTACCCGACCTGACTCCAAAAGTGCACTTCTTCGGGTTTAATCTCATCTGCGTTTCTCTCAACACTTCGAAAACCTCTCGAGCATCGACCAGGTATTGTCTCATAGATCGACTCTTGATAAGCAGGTCATCTACATAAACTTCCATACATCTACCAATTTGTCTTGCAAAAATTTTATTGACTGCCCTCTGGTATGTTGCCCCAGCATTCTTTAATCCGAATGACATGGTCACATAGCAGAAGGTGCCAAATTCAGTGATAAAAGATGTTTTCTCTGCGTCTCGAGGATCCATTCGAATCTGATGGTATCCTTTATATGCATCTAAAAAACCAAAAACTTCAAAGTCGATGGTCGAATCTACTAACCTGTCGATTTTAGGCAATGGATATGAGTCTTTTGGGCAGGCTTTGTTTAGATCTGTGAAGTCTACACACATGCGCCAACTCCCATCAGGCTTCTTGACTAATACTGGGTTAGCTAGCCATTCGGGATAGAATACCTCTTTCACTATCTTGGTCGCTAGTAGCTTGCCGACTTCCAACTCGATGGCCTCAAGTCGATCCGACGCAAAATTTCTCTTCTTCGTTTGACCGGCTTTTTAGCCTTGGTCAATTTCTAGCTTATGAACCGCGATGTCGGTGGACAGCCCCGGCATGTCGGTGGCTTTCCAGGCAAAGATGTCCCTGAACTCGATTAAAAGCTCGACCCGTAGCTGTTTTTCTTTCTCTGGGATCCAAATCCCGACTTGCACACACTAATCGTCCTCTCCTTCCCAGAGTCGGACGTTTTCGACTGCGTCACTGGAGACCCAACTCTTCTCCTCTTCGTCCTCTGGAATCAATTCCTCGACTAAGACTTGTTGAACCGCCATCTTCCCATTCATGACAACAGAGTTACAACTCCGAGCGACTTCAACGTCTCCTTTTACTTCATGGGAACCGCTCCTGGTAGGAAATTTCATGCTATTATGAAAAGTTGAAATTATAGCTCGCAGATCGAAGAGCGCTGGTCGTCCCAGTATAACATTATATGCTGAGGGAGCCTTGACCACCACATAACTTAATTCAAGTGTCCTTCCCTTCTCGCCGTCCCCAACTGTCGTGAGTAACTTTATCGAGCCCATGGGATGGACTGCTTGTCCTGTGAATCCGAACAGGGGGGATGCTATAGGAGCCAAGTCTTTCTCTTTCAGCTTCATCGCTTGAAACGCCGAGTGATATATGATGTTCACTGCACTCCCGTTATCGATACAGACTCTCGATACACGGGCTCGACTAATAACTGCCTCAATAACTAACCCTTCGCTATGACTCCTCGACTTGGGGATATCATCTCGAGGGCTGTATCCGACTTCGTCGTGAATCGAGCCGCTTGCGCTCTCTCGAGCTATTAGGCGGCTCTTCACCGGTCCGATCCTTATCACTTTCATCCGGACCAAAGATCGTATTGACATAGTTTACGGTCGATTTTCTTCGTACCGTCCCGGCCAAAGTTATCTCTCGTTGTTTCCTTCCCGACCTGGGGATCGATTCCTCTGAGGTGACCGATCCCTTCGTCTCTGGGCATCTCGACCTCGGTTCTGTCTTGATCGGAGTTTTTCCTCTTAAATTCCCCACGCCCTCTGGGCCCATCATACCGAGATCTGTCAACAACTTCGTCTAGCTTTCCTTCCTGAATGCAGACGTCGATGTCTCTCTTCAGGTCGATACAATCCTCTGTTGTATGGCCTATGTCTTCGTGAAAATCACAGTATTTGCTTGCATTCCTCTTTTCTCGAGGCTTCTTCAACGGTGGCGGTTTCCTCGCCAAGTTTTTTGAAAGCATAATCGACAACACCTCGGATCGAGGTCGATTGAGCGGGATAAAGTCCTTGTCACGTGAGGGTCCCTTCTTGCCCCCACGGTCTGAGGTGGACGTGTCGATACGGTCCCAAACCGATGGCTTGCTTTCGACATCCTGCCTCTTTGACTGATTCCTGTTCGGACCTCGGGTGTCTTTCTTGGGGTCCATCCAGTCGGATTGGGTGTGCCGCCGCACTGCCTCTTCCCCTTGACAGAATCTATGCACCACATTGACACATTCGTCCATGGTATGGGGAACATCTCTGCTCAACTTCATGTATAACTTAGTATTACGCAGCCCCCCTACGAACGACGTGATCAGAAGTCGGTCATCTGCGTCCTTGACCTGCATGGCCTCGAGATTAAACCTCTTCAAATATTCCATCATTGTTTCATCTTTTTGCTGCCTCACATTCATGAGGTGCGTGGCACTCAGATGAAACTTCTTATTGACTATAAACGCATCTCGGAATTTTTGAGCGAGTACGGCAAAACTGGAAATCGACCCTGGTCGTAGCTTCGTGAACCATTCTCTTGCTCGACCTACGAGTAGCGTCTCGAATGCCCGACAGCGCATTGCATCGGGTGCTCCATCCAACCTCATTTGAGATAGATACCTGTGGAGATGGTCCTCCGGGTCGGTGGTGCCATCATAAGGTTCTATTTTTGGTATCTTAAACCCCTTGGGTTTAGGAAAGCTCTCAATCTCCTTCGTGAAGGGAGACTCGAGCCACAACGAAACCTGGTTCTTTCCCAAAATTGCATTTAGCTCTTCCCTGGCGCTATCATCATCCCCTCTCTGGTGTTTTTGGTGGATCTCACGTCTCTTCCTTTCCACCGAGCTAGATGATGCGCTTATTTCGTCCCCAGGAGTCTGTTTAGGCTTGTCTACTACATCTTTCTGACCGCCTTCCGCCATAGCTTCTTTCTGGGCGGCATCTGCCTGCCTTCGCGCCGTAACTGCCTCGGCTATTACCCTGGACATTACCTCCAGATCTTCCCCTGCCAACTGATCCGCAAGCGCCCGATATTCTGGAGCAAGAGCTTGCTTTTCTGGTTGGTGGGTCTCCTGGATAAGGTTCAAAGCTGGATCTTTTTCCCCCTGTTTCTGCTGAGGATCGTGCTGAATAAGATCCAAGGCGGGATCTTCCTCTCCTTGCGTATCAGGATCGATCGGCTCGTTCATCTGGGAGCCCTGATCAACCGATTTGGATGCAGTTTTGGATGCAGCTTTCTTGGGAGGCATCGTGTTCTTGCGTATTTAATCAATAGAGGCCCTCCTTCTAGCGCCAATGACGATGATAAATTATGTCACCTTAATGATTTGAGCCCTAACTTAATCTAGTGATGAACACACAAGAACCCTAATGCCAAAAAGGAATGAGGGGATGGATTTTATGTATGCGGCTGAGTCCAAGACCGTATCTCAGATTGCCTACGTATCCTGTTATGTTCCAGGAATCAAGCCTTACGTAGTTCCTGGAATGGGGTATTTATAATGACAATACTTGCCTAAACCCTAAGGTTAAGTCGGCTTATGTTATTTTCATCTTTACCCTTAAATGGGCCTTGACCCTTGCCCAAGCTATCGCTGTGGGTGGGCCTGGACAGCTGGCGCGGACTCTGTCCTCGGTGTCGATACTGCCGACTTGCGGTGATCGACCCTAGACTCATTATCCTACACTGCTAGCTGGTGTGGACTCTATCCTTATGGACTTGTCATCTCACACTGCTCGGTAGTCGATAGTCGTAACCTGGAGCCGGTTAGATGGCCCTAGCCTCGGTCCTGGGTCTCGACATGAGTATGTTGTAGCTCATTCATAATGTGATGACCAACCGATAGACGACACGTGGAGGGAGTGAAACCCTGTATCGTCAATAGACAAGACATGAACATGCTACGGTTATTAGACAAGTAAAGTATGGGTTGGTAGATGGTTTATGTAAGCTTGATCAGTAGGACATGAACATAGTAAGTGAGTAATTTTAGTAACGAACAAGTACGTGCATGATGAAATGAATGTAGTTAATAGACCTGTTTTCTATGCATGGTTTAAAGTTGGTTCACTTATGTTTGACAGCAGTTGTAATATATCTGTTGAGGTTGTTAATGAAAGATCTTTAGTGTTAGTTCCCGAGTCTCTTGCTTGTTTCTTTTCTTTTGCGCATTTTATTACTCTGATAAGACATGAAGTTTACGTGAGATTTAGGGTTTACACTAAATGTAACGTGCCAAATTTTTTTTTTCCGGATAAGGACTCGGTATCCGGGATATGCGCATTACAGTATCGAAAATGCAATGACAATGGTTACTGAAGGTTATTCCGCAAATTATATATATGATGACAAATAAGTCATTACATTGAATAAGATATTTTGAATATATATGGAAACATAAGGATCGATAAACTTATAAAATAATTCAATTTCAGATTTGAAAATCCACATATCTTCTACAAAACAATTTAAACACTTAAATGAAGCCAAATCGGTTAAGTTGAGGTTTCAAAACCATTACTCTTTTTTTAACGAAAACGAAAGATACACACAAACATCTTTTTGTTCACCCGTAACGGGACTCGAACCCTAATCTCAGGCTAGTCTAAACCTTTAGGCCGATACTTTCTTGGTAGCTATTGAGTTCAATAATTAACCGCCAGGTACTAGTTGAGAAAATTGTGCTATGAATAGAGCTCGAAACAGTGGCGGAACCAGAAATTTTTTTCGGGGTGGTCTTGGTATATAAACTGCAAAGCTAAAAAAAAATCCGGGGAAAAAATAAAAAATGTTGGTAGTGAGATTTGAGCTTACAACATAGAATTATGGAGACTGAAAATAGTTTATTCTTAAACCACTAGAATATAAGGTCTTTTGTTCAAAAAAAAAAGACATATAACATACTAATATTAACACTACTATTAATACAATAATAAAAATTTGGGGGGGCTTGAGACCATATGGGGGGGGGGGGGGGGGGGGCGGGGGCTTGACAACATTTGGGGGGGGGGGGGTTTGAGACCACCCTAGCTATAGGGTGGTTCCGCCCCTGGCTCGAAAGATTTTAATGAAATTTCGAAACCGTCACACTAGTGAAACAAACAACTTAGTGGGGCGGATTCAGACCGCGTCTCAACTTTCTGTGCACATATTAGAGATGTTTCCAGAATATCTACATGGTTGAAATGTGCATGCAGTTTATTGTATTTTTCCATTATAGTAATATTTCTTCTCTTTCGTTCGTGGATATAGATCACGTAGGTCACGTTGACCGAAATATGTTAATTTAGTGTCTTATGTGATGCTTGCCACTTGGTCAAGATATATAGCACTCTTGATTAAGAAATGCAAGTCAACTACTTTGTAAATCTGATCTGCACAAGGTGGAGAATGAAGTCAACCCTTAGAGGCCAAACAGTTTTCTTATTTAATGTTAGATTATTATGTTGGATCTAACTTTATGTGATATGAATCACTTCAATCCAGGATCGTTATGCTAAACTATCAAGAATCAAAACAAGAATTTAACTGTAAACATACCCGAATCCATAGCAACGGAAGACTCTGTAGATGTTGTAGGATCGATCTTCTAGATCTACACCGTCTAGTAATTTTCAGAGGAACCCTTTAGAATTCTCTGTAGTTCTCTTTCTGGTAATGGGAGGCAGAGCAGAATAGATCGGTGTGTGACCTAGGGACCATAACCCTCCTTATATAGTGAAATATATTTTAGGTATTTTCATTTCTACCCATCAACGAAATAGAAATTACCACTTAGTCTCTACACATAAAAGGCCCACACCCTAATGATACATTATAGCTTAACAACCGTAAACCGAATTAGATCACTTTTATATCGAGCTAATATTTATTGACAGTCTGTAATAAATAATTATTTCACGTATAATCCCAACGTTGGATTAATGATCCAACAATCTCCCACTTGGGCTATATGTGTAACCTTATAATTATTTATCACAAGATAACCGAATGAGCGCTCAACTTTGCTGTCATCACAAAAGAATGTATCAATGACAATCCTCTCCATCAATCTCATCAACATAGGACCAAAGCGGCCTTCGTCACATCTATCGTGACGGGACCCATCAATGACCACATATGCTGATAAAACTAAATGACATGGATCCTGATGTGGATGCGTAGCATGAAAAATAACATGACATGTGATCTTAACATGTATATTTCCAACTGGTCCACCTTAAACTTAATGAGATCAAAACCGTATATCGAGATCAAAGTGTGAAATAACAAAAAACTTAAATTTCTGCAGAAATAACCGTAACTGTAACTTTAACCTTAACCGAAACAACTGAAAATTGTGTGTATATCGAAACAAACGTTATCAATTACAAACTCCCACTAAACCTGAGTATCCTTAACTGACATGACACCCATATGAGCAATATGCTCAAGAACATCTTAGGTGGCTGTCCCATAGTGAGTGGATCCACAATAATGGAGTTTGTCATGATATGTTCAATAGACACCCGTCCACTTCGAACTCTATCTTTAACAACTAGGAACCTTATGTCAATGTTCTTAGACATCGATGAACTCCTATTGCTGTTGGGATAAAACACTGCAGAATTATTATCACAAGAATCCTTAATGGTCCTTATATAACCAAATAAAACTTCGCGACGAAATAATATTTCCGCATCCATATCCCATCTCTAAGTGGCTTCAAAAGCCCTGAATTTTGTCTCCAAAGTCAAATAAGTCATAAGTGTCTGCTTAGCACTTTTCAGATAAACAACTTCTCTTGACAAAATGAAGACATATCCTTATGTGGATTTAAATGTATCTTTACATCCACCAATATCTAAGTCAGTATACCGAAAGATCTCTAACTTTTTTGACTCCTATATATGTGAGCATCCTATATTTTGTTTTCTGTAAGTACTTTATAACCTAATAGGCTGCAACCAAATGACCCTTTCCAGGATCTTTTAAGAATCAGCTCAACCTGAATGAAATGTACACAATAACCAGACATGTACAAACCTAAGCACACATTAGACTCCCTATAATAAATCAAATGGAATCTTCTGCATTTCCTCCTACTTTATATCATTAGAAAAGGCACAGCGAGACTAAACTTGTCTCACTTAGACACAGGGATACCATGTTGTTTACAATACATCATGTCGAGTCTCATAAGAAAAATTTATCGATATAGTCTGTTTGTAATGATCCAATAATACCTCAATAATAACCCTGATATACATGGATCCCGAAAAAACTAAAAATAGCGTCTCCTAAATCTTTCAACTCAAAACTGAACGAGATAAATGATTTAGTTTCACGCCCAAAATCTATATCATTACTGAATATCATCGACATACAAAACCAGAGTATGAACCTACTCCCACTAAACTTATGTTAGATACATTCATCAACCGAATTTAACTCAAAAAACCAAACGAGACAACAATTTGATGAATCTAACATACCATTGACAGGAAAATCGTTTGAGTCCAAAGATGGATTTCTTTAATTTGCAAGACATATTCTTTGCGTCACCAAATGCAAAGTTTTCTGGCCGCACTAAATCAATGTTTCATCAATGTCACCACTGATGACCATTGTCTTTACATCCATCTAATGTAACTCATAATCCATATGAGCAAGTAGAGCCATAATTATTCCGAAAGAAACCATAGAGAAAGCATTTTATAATATATGCTCCTTTTGAGTAAAGCCTTTAATGACAAGACATACCTTATATCTTTCCACATTACCATCTGAATCCCTCTTGGTCTTAAATGTCCATTTACAACCAATGGATTTCGATCCTTCTGGAAATGGTAGAAGATTCCAAATGTCATTGTCCTTCATGGACTTCCTCTCATTTTGCATAACCTTAATCCACTTATGAGAGTTGGAGCTTTCCATGGCTTGGGGAACGGTAACCGGATTGTCCTCCATAATGCCAGGATCCTTATGCTTAAACAGGTAAACAATATAATCATTCTGAATTGTTGACCCAATCTCTCTAGTGAAGTGTCTTGGTGGCGGTGCCACTGATTTATCATGTGGTATCTCATATGCTCATGTTGCTCCCATATAGGTTATTGAGGATGTTGAGGTTGTCTAATTGGAAGTTCAAGAATATTGTCATAAACCGTATCTGGCAATAGTATACATCCTATTTGGGAAATACAAATTGTTACCAACTGCCACTGTAGGGAGAGTCATGGTAGGCTCTTCCTTAAAGACAATATTTCATACCTTATCTTCCCCCAAACTCAATATCCTCAAGGAACCTTGCAGATCCCGTCTAATAAAAAAAAAAAAAAAAAAAAAAAAAAATGGAAGTAGGACCATAGAACTTAAAACCCCTGGATCTCTTATAAAACACCACACATAACAGTTGACCATTCTTATGTCCAATTTTCTTTCCTTTGGCTTTTAAGGCAACCTTAATTGGACAACCTCCAATATGATTACAGATTACACCGAATACTGGGTTACCTCAGTCCATATTTCATATGGGGTTTTGGTTACTGTTGTAGTGGGTATTTATTTAGTATAAGCTGCTATCTTTAATTTCCACAGTGACTGCCATTTAGTATCATCCTTAATTGAACAAGAATGTCCTAATTTGTCCAATCAAGAAATGAAAAGCCGAATTCCGCCATAAAGACGGCCTGATAAGTCTTTTCCAAGTCTAGAAAATGTTCAATCTTCGGTAACAATCTAGTTTCTGAATAGCCTTAAACTTTATTGCATCACCATCACCCACAAAGATGTATCTTTCAACATCAACTAGTGATCTGTAATGCTAACAACTCTGCATAAACACACTTAAGTAAATAGCAACACCGTAATCTATCCACCAAGTATGTTGAGGCACAAAAGTCAAATGAACTCCTAAACAAACCAATAATGGAAAAACTTAACTTTATTTGCTCAGGAAACATGACACATCAAGCAATCTTTCATTGTGTTCCTACCTATTGGCTTAATAAACAACCAACATCCTCATGTTGTCACTTTTACCCCTATTGTTGAATACCAGCAGCTTCCTTAATCTTAAACGTTATTGTACATGAAGAGAATGAATGATAAATTGCACCGTAAGGCCATCACAGATATCCAAATCAAATATTCGAAGTTGGAAATCATATGAGCCAATTCCAAAATGTGCCCATAATGTTGCATTAGCCTTAGTACATTATAGAGATTGGCTAAGACATGACAAGTTGCCTCGCCTTTCTCATCATGGCATTGTGCAACTCTATTAAACACACAAAAAATTTCCTTATTGGTCACCATAGTATTTATGTCACTTCTAAGAGTATTTGGATTGGCTTCCCTATTGATCAAAGACTCAACCTATTTGATCACTCACATTTCTCAAGGTACAATCTATGACTGCTTGCACTATCCTGATTGAGAGGTTTAAGAGGATCATACCTAAATGTCAAGTCTAGATCCTTAATGCCAATGACAAGAACAAACTTGTTCTTTCTAACTCTGGAAATCATAGACAGTGGAGGAATATAATGCTTAACTAAGCAGATATATTTTAAAGCAGAATTTAAAACTAAATACAGATAACAACTTAATTGACCTTAAGCTCACGTATATAAGATCCGAAGAATATCCAAAGTGAAACAAATTTATGATATATTTTCCCATCACAAGATACCGGCACGACATTAGTATCTCATCTTTGGACGATAATACTAACTCGTAATTGACATCTTGGCGTAGTGATCAAATACTGACAATAAATCCTGTCAAATAATAGACCAATCTTTGGACCGTATCTATTACCCACATGGAAAACAAATAATTGTCACGTATTTATCACCACGGGTGTATTTACAATTCTGCCAAATAATATCCTTCCTTTGGGCCGAATACTATCCGCATGAATTAATAAAAACACAAACCATTTTACATCCCACTGTGAATCCATTTCCACGTAGAGGTCACTTTGGCGACATATCGCTTCAACGAATCCACTTAGAGACATAATAAATGCTAATACCGCAATATATCAATATTTGATTTTATCGTAATGACCTTTAAATAAAATGTCTACGAAAATCGGGTTGCTTATTTCTTCGGATGTTACTTTAATTCCTTATATGGATCAATTATTAAATAAAAGATCCAGCTGAATTAAAGATCCAAATTACTCAATGCCAGAAAATAAAGGCTGTATATTTCCGAATGCATTGATGTCCACGCAGTGGCGGATCCATTAATAAATTCCAGTGGGGTCATCGGAGTCTAAAACTACATATTTTATCCAAAAAAAATTTCAGTGGGGTCACCGGGGTCTAAAACATCAATTTTTATCTACAAAATGACACTTTTTAACAACAAAACTACATAGTTTTAATACTAAAAATTTTTTTTTTTTTTTTTTTTTTTTTAAATTCCAGTGGGGTCACGTGCCCCTCCCCTGGGGTACGTGGGTCCGCCCCTGTGTCCACGTACCTGCTTCCTTGCATAACGTTTGCGACAAAACATGAAAGGTCCTTTTTACGTTATGTTATACTACTCTTAATTAATGGGACTTAAACAAGCAAAATACACAGGGATCTAAAGGCTTTATTCAGCCTGGTAAAGGGACCATTGCCTTTCAGCAAATACATAGTATCAATTCCAACTTTGAAAAGTCGTCGGCCAAGCATATGGAGCAATTTGCTGTATTGGTTCATTCCATTCAGCGAATTTCTTCTTTCTTTTATTTTTATATTTTTATTTTTATTTTTATTTTTATTCTATTTAGACAAATAGCCCTTAAAAAAAGAATAAACCCTAATGCTCCTTCTAGCCGCAGCCGAGAGAATTCTTGTCATGGTAATCACTGATCAACAAACAAAAAACAACTGAAGTATTATAATACAACGAAGGTGAGATGAACCATATTTCCATTCCAAAGCTTTTCCCCGGTAATAACAAAAGTACCATAATAACTAAATAGACAATACTTGGATCTGAATCCATATAACAGAGACGATGTGGACAACGACAACAGCAAATTGGAGAATGGATATATCAAATACTTTAAGAAAACTTTCCTTCGTCTATTCAGAAAAGAACCAAATACACAGGGATACACCAAATTAATCGAAAATAAACAACGATTCTCGATAATTTAACATAACCTGGCTCCGATACCACTTGTTGGATCTAACTTTATGTGATATGAATCACTTCAATCCAGGATCGTTATGCTAAACTATCAAGAATCAAAACAAGAATTTAACTGTAAACATACCCGAATCCATAGCAACGGAAGACTCTGTAGATGTTGTAGGATCGATCTTCTAGATCTACACCGTCTAGTAATTTTCAGAGGAACCCTTTAGAATTCTCTGTAGTTCTCTTTCTGGTAATGGGAGGCAGAGCAGAATAGATCGGTGTGTGACCTAGGGACCATAACCCTCCTTATATAGTGAAATATATTTTAGGTATTTTCATTTCTACCCATCAACGAAATAGAAATTACCACTTAGTCTCTACACATAAAAGGCCCACACCCTAATGATACATTATAGCTTAACAACCGTAAACCGAATTAGATCACTTTTATATCGAGCTAATATTTATTGACAGTCTGTAATAAATAATTATTTCACGTATAATCCCAACGTTGGATTAATGATCCAACATATTAATCTAACTTAACTATCAAGTCCACAAAGAAAGAGCAACTAAATGGATCTTCCTAAACTACCCCTTCTGATTTTGCTGGCTTTCATATATTATCAAGTTTCAGCTTCTACTCTGCAAAACAGATCTCTTGTTGCACCTATCAACAAAGATGACAATACCTCTCTTTACACTATTTCTCTTAACCTCAATGACAAGTATGTCATTGATCTTACTTCTCAATTTCTCTGGTACATATGCACTTCTCAACAACACCCTAAAATCCCTTGCTCTTCATCAACATGTTCCCTTGCCCAATTATACCCTTCTTCTTGCCGTTCAAACGATTCAAAACGACAAAAGCCGTGTTCTTGTTTAGTCCACCCTGTAAATCCCATTACAAAATCATGTGCTTTATCCCAGTTGACCTACAGAAACTTTTCAGTTTTTGCAGTAAATGGAAGCAACATTCTTGGGATCATAAATTTGGATCATACATTTGTATCTTGTGCTCCGTTGTCGTTCTTGCAATCCTTGCCTAGAGGGGTTAAAGGGTTGGCTGGTTTTTCTTGGGCTCCTCTATCTCTTTCAAAACAGTTCAGTCCTCCATCACTTGGATCAAGAAAAAGATTCGCAATTTGTTTGCCAGATTCGCCTACATCGCCCGGGCTCGTTTTCTTTGGAGACGGGCCTTATAATCTGATGCCTCCAACATCTTTTGATGTATCAACTATTTTAGCATACACTCCATTGCTAAAGAATGATCCAAACTCACCTAATTATTACATTGGGGTAAAAGCTATTTCAATTGGTGGAAATCGTACCTTGATTTCAAGTAAAAAGCTAGCACTTGACAGACGATTAGGCCATGGAGGGGTAGTTCTTAGCACAACCTCTCCTTACACTACACTAAGGAGTGATATCTACAAATCATTCCTTAAGAGCTTCAAGCAGAGCATCCATGGCGTTCCAAGAGTCAAGAAAGTGAAGCCATTCACACTATGTTTGAATGCCACCGCGATTGGATTTAGCCGTGTTGGATTACATGTGCCACAGATTGATTTGGAGTTGGGTAATGGAAAGAATTGGACAGTATTCGGTGCGAATTCGATGAAGATAATCGGTGTAGACACCGCGTGCTTGGCGTTTCTGGACGGCGGTGGGAAGACAACAGAGGCAGTGAAGATTGGATCATTTCAAATGGAGAATAATTTCTTGCTGTTTGATCTAAGAAATTCAAGGCTAGGGTTCAGTTCTTCCTTGTTTTTCATTAGGACTACATGCAGCAACTTCAATTTTACTGGTATTGTGGATTGATTTAAATTTTGATGTCTGAGATTCTGGAATATTGTGATAATAATGTGTATGATTTATCAATTGAACATCTAGCAAACGAAAAAAAAATAATCAGACCAGGAAGTGAGGAATGAGTGCTGTTAAACGAGCAGAACCGCTCACGAACAAGCTCATGTTCTACTCGTTAGTATCTGTGATCATTCGTTTGTTTAATTTAACGAACCAAGCTTGAATAAGGTTTTAAACTCGTTTCCTAAATGAACGAACATGAAATTACTCGTGAAAACGTTCGTTTATGTTCGCGAACCTACTTGTATAGATAAATTAATGTAAAACCTAACTTTAACCCATTGGATTGAGGTAATGGAATGTGATGGAATGTTTTTTTTCATTCCATTCCATCAATTTGGCGTGTTTGAAAACCGAAGAATGGAATTTGTTTTGATTCCAACGGAATGAAAATTGGTGATTTTCAATCCATCAAAAAACCTATGGAATGAAAAAATAAACTCGAGAATAGAAAAATCATTTCATAGCAAAACCATAAAATCATTCCAACTACAACCTGCGACCAAAAAGAAAAATACATCGGCTGCTCCTGCGACACATGGACTACTGTTGTTGTTCTGGCTCCGGCACCGAGTGAAGGTTGTTCCGGTGATAAACGATTTGATGATTCTTGTATCAATTTTCATGATTTTTCCACTGTTTTGGAGTCGATTTTTATTTAATTCGGTGTTCTTGTTTGCACTTCATAATGAATTTGATGATATTCACACAACAATAATAACCATGATTTGTCAAACAAAATTCAACATTTTTTACCCATGGTAGCCAAAGGTTGTATTTGTGCAAACCTTACCCCAATGCCTAACAGCTTTGCAGTGCCTTGCAAACCTTTCACTGAATTTTTTATTTTTTCATGCACTTCGTTTTGAGATTTCGTTTGATATAATTACATTGTTTTTTGTGGGATTCACTGTCGAAATTCACTCGGTGAATCTTCCCAATTAATCAGAAGTACAATGAATTTCGACAGAGGATTACGTCGAAATATGATGAATGTGATCTCAAAATAAAGAAAATGAAAAAAAACAAAAAATTTGCTGAAAAAGAATTTTTAAATTTGAAATTCTAGATTGAAAAATATAAGTGTTTAAAAAAAATATGAATATGAAAGGAAGTGAGTTGTTTTTTTTTTTTTTAATTTTTTAATTTTTATTTTTTATTTTATTTTATCTAAGAGAAAATTGCATCAGCATTAAAAAAAAGTTTTATCTTTTATGTAAAAATTTGAAAAGTTGTCATTCATAAAATATTTTTTTCTTACTCCACAAATTTGTCTTCTTGATTTCATACTTAGAGTAGCCAAGTCATTCGTGATCTCACAATTAGAGCGATTTAATTGAAGAAAATCAATAGAAGTCGTAAAGTGGAAGCTAGATTCGTTTAATTCGGTGTTCTTGTTTACACTTCATAATGAATTTGATGATATTCATACAACACTAACCACGGATATTTTCATTTCGTAATAATCATGATTTGTCAAACAAAATTCAACTTTTTTTTACCCATGGGAGCCAAAGGTTGTATTTGTGCAAACCTTTCTCCAATGCCTAACAGCTTTGCGGTGCCTTGCAAACCTTTCACTGGATTTTTTATTTTTTCATGCACTTCGTTTTGAGATTTGGTTCGATATAATTACATCGTTTTTCGTGAGATTCATTGTCGAAATTCACTCAGTGAATCTTTCCAATTAATCCGAAGTACAATGAATTTCGAATAATAATGAATTTCGATAGAGGATTACGTCGGAATATGGTGAATGCGGTCTCAAAATAAAGAGAATGAAAAAAAAAATTGCTAAAAGAATTTTTAACTTTGGAATTATAGATTGAAAGATATAAGTGTTTAAAAAATATGAATATGAAAGAAAGTGAGTTGTCCTTCATAAAATATTTTTGTCATTCTCCCCAAATCTGTCTTCTCGATTTCACACTTAGAGTAGCCAAGTCATTCGTGATCTCACAATTAGAGCGATTTAATTGAAGAAAATCAGTAGAAGTTGTAAAGAGGAAGCTTGATTCGGTTAAGTTTGGATTGAGCTCGACAATATGCTAACGAACATAGCTCAAACATAAAAATGAGTTCATTTACCAAACAAATAAATTCAAACTCGTTCGTGTATTAAGCAAATTTAAACTCAAAGATTTGATACTCAGTTTGACTCGACTCGTTTACGCCTAGAACCGGTCCTGTCTAGTTTCATTCTCTGTTAACCGGGCGCACAAGACGAAAGGAAGAATCGTACTATAGACCGCCGCTGCCGGCCGCCACTTACATTCTTCTTCGTTGTTTTCTCAGTCTCTTGTTTTTCTCTTTTCAATAAAACCAATGTTAAATTTGGGGAGAGTGGAGGTATTTTTTTTACAGCAATGGCTCTAAATCTCCTCTTTCTCCTCATCATCATCCTCCTTCCCATCTTTCTCCTCATTTTCCTCTCAATCATTGTCCGCCCAAAAACAATCAAAATCCCAATAAAAAACCGCCACGTATTCATCACCGGTGGCTCCAGCGGCATCGGTTTAGCTCTAGCTCAGCAAGCTGCCGTTGAAGGGGCCAACGTTTCCATCCTTGCCCGCAATTCCATAAAGCTCCAAGAAGCCAAGGATTCAATTAAGCTCGTAACTGGCCGTGAAGTTGCTATTTTCAGCGCCGACGTCAGGGATTATGATGCTGTGGAAAAGGCTGTTAACGATGCCGGCCCCATTGACGTATTGGTATGCAACCAAGGTGTTTTTGTTCCCGAGGAGCTTGAGAAGCAATCTTTGGATGAAATCAAGTTCATGATTGATGTAAATTTGATGGGAACTTTTCATTTGATCAAGGCAGCTTTGCCCAGTATGAAGAATAGGCCTGGGGGCGGCCCAGCCTCCATCGCCATAATTTCATCTCAAGCCGGCCAGGTATATAAGGGTTATATTTGTATAATAATGTTTGTGCTTTTTCAAGTTTATTATGGATTTTGTGTACTGATTATTTATTCATTTAATAATGTTGACTAGAAACAATTTGTCATTTGTTTAATTTTTCTTGGCCTTCAAAGGAGTTTATTTTAATCCTACTTGCTTGTAACTTTTGGTTTCCTTTTTGATGTATTGCAAAATGAATTTTCTGATTTCAAGTTTTTTTTTCTTTTTCAAAATATCTTATTTAATTCAATGCTGATTATATTGATGTTTTGTTGATTTATGTTCAAATGAATTTTCTTGGCCTCTGATTGAAGATTTCAAGTTTTTTTTTTTCCCAGAATCTTATATTTAATTCAGTGTGATTATGTTAATGTTTTGTGGATTTATGTTCATATATTGTCTAGGTTGGTATATATGGATATGCAGCTTATGCAGCTAGTAAATTTGGGTTAAGGGGCATGGCAGAATCCTTGCAACAAGAGGTGATTGAAGATGATATTCATATTTCTCTTGTTTTTCCTCCTGACACCGATACTCCCGGTTTTGCTGAAGGTTCGACTCTCGTCCTCGTTCCCTTTGTTTTGTTTTTTTATTTGTCTGTTGAATTCGTGTTCATTTTGTTGATACTGGTAAAAGCTTTTGCTCCTGTCTCGGTTGGTCCTCGTATCGAACATTTTGTTTCAGTTGTTTTTCTGGGTCCGCCACCAGTTGCCCTTTGGTTGCAAAAGGGCATCTTCTAATGTATTTTTGTTATTGAAAATTATCCCCCTTCCCCCCTTGGCAGAGAACAAAAAAAGGCCGAACCTTACTAAAATTATAGCAGCTTCCTCTGCGGCAATGAAAGCTGAAGAAGTTGCGGAAAAGGCATTGAGAGGCATCCAATCGGGCAGTTTTTTCGTCTCGTGCAACTTTGAGGGTTTTTTACTATCTCTTGTTACTGCTGGTCTTTCCCCTCAGAGATCCGTCGTGATGGCGTTTGTTGAGGTGGTTTCTGCTGGAATCTTACGTTTAGCAGCTCTCTGTTTCCAATGGAACTGGTATACAAGCATCCAGAAGTGGCAGGCGAAGAATGTTTAGTATCGCTATAAACCCTTCGTTGTTATAGTGAACGAAAAATATTTAACGATTTAAACTCTATCTTGTTGTTGTTGCCATGTGCATGGAAGCATATCTTTGCACTTGGGACGATGACGTGCCGAGCCGATTGCTGGTTCTTTCTGCCCTAGTTATTGGCTTTGTTTGTTGGGCCATTAACATGTTTTTTAGAAGGGATTTCTTCGTAATAAGCACTGAAAAATTGTGCATGGACACCTATAAAGGGTTCAGGAAGGGCCGTGTTCGGCCTATTTATCTTTATATAAGAGATTAGTAGAAAAACTCGTGCAATGCACGAAATAGTTTAGAAATTTAAAATGAATGTTTGAAGAACTATGACTACATAAAATGTTGTTAGAATTTGGATGTCAGCGAAGTAATTTGTACAAGTGTGTGTTTATGGTCATTATATTTAATGTAAGAGTAATAACCGTGTGTTTTGGTCATTATATTTAGGTGGCATCTATCGACACATATTTACTATTTGCATCTTTGTTTTTTCCATTTATTTCCGGCACCATACACGTTTTTTTTTTTTTATACTTTCGGCAGTGACATTCCTTTTCGATAATAACATCAGAGGATTGACGTTTCTCACCCGTGACACTTATATCACTATAACGCCTGTGCCACTGACGTTATTACCGAATATCAACATCAGTATCAGTGACGTTATTATAAAAAAATAACTTCAATGTCACTGACTTTTTTTACACAAAAATATTCGTGATGCTCGAAGTATTTTTTAGTGCCGGAAGCAATTGTGGTACCAACAATAAAATTGTTGTTCTAATAGAAGCCGCATATATTTAATGTAAGAGTAACAACAAATAAATTGCAGTAATAATATATTAATCCATTTGAGTCTTCCTCTTTTTTGCTTGCGCAAGGCATGCTGAGACAATTGTCTGAGGCTAATCCTTCGAGGTATTGTCGGACATCAAAGGTGGAGACATCTCCCAATAGGTTTCTGCATCCACAAGGGCTCGAACCTGAGACATCTTGCTTAAACGACCGGAGTTTCTTTCACTCCGACCAACCTTTGAGTCTTCCTCTTTGACATTCCGGTTATGTTCCTTTCTCTACCTTATGTTGTTCAATAATTCGATATAGCACCGACCCCTCTACATGCTGCAAGACATTATAAAAAAATTATTATCGTTTAACATCATATGGAGTGAATAACGCACCGTATGAATGTGTAGGAAAATTTTGTAGTAAAACAATACAAAAAATAATAAACCTCGAATCGTGTAAAAAATTCTCTTAAAAGACTATTTCGAGACAACTAAAATGTCTTACTAGGATAAAACGAGCGTTCTTTTTCCGTTATGAAAAAGACAATAAATACAATGATATCTACCAAAGTGATTTTGAAAAAATTATATTTTCTATAAAAAAATGACTATTCCAAAACTCTCCCTACTTACTAGGATATAGCTATGTATCTATACTCTCTCATTCTAAAAGAGTAAAAAAAATATTTTAATTAATTGTTCCAATTGAATCCATAATATATGCACACGATTGGAGACCAAATATAACCCTCCAATTAATTGACACATCAAGCAAATGAAAGGAAATAAATGCCGGCGGAACACATGAATGATTGTAACTTACGTGTAGCTTTAAAGCAAAAAAGGAATAGCAGTTATAAAAGAAAAAGATATTAGTGATTAATAATAAATGTCTAATTCAATACTAAATATCTCAAATATTTAAAATAATTTGTAACATGTAAAATATTTAAGATATAAAAAATATTGTTAATATAACTTTCGAAATATTATAATAATATTTACAACAGAATGTAGTGCGCGCTAAGCTATATTCATGTAGCTGACAAATAAGCGACAAAAAAAATATGGGTTTCTACCCCAGTATTCGATATGCATTAAAGAACCAAGCTGATCAATATGGTTCCGGATATCGGGGACTTTCTGATTTCAGAATCAGAAGAAAAAAAAAGGGAAAAAACAACCAGCGCCAAGCTAAATCGATTGAATTACACAAAAGTCTTATCTATCATATATCCAAAATGCTCATGCTAATCAAAGTAAAAGTTGCAGAAAATTTAACAAGAATGGAAAAGTTGCAATTAATAACATAAGCTATCAAGAGAAAGAAAAAAGGAATAAAATTGACAAAATGTCGTAGATTTGAGTCCGAACAGTATGAATGGAAGTTTTTTTAGTTTTGATGAATTGGTATAGTACTTAGATGAATTGGTATAGTACTTTACTAGAAGCTTGAAACTTTGAATAGGTTTGATCAGACTAAACACTGTAATAGAAAGCTGAAAGGTTTTTAGTAGAATATTCAAGTCAGATCCAGACTTGAAATCATATCAAAAGACTAGACTCTAAACAAGAACAGAAAATTGAGGGGTCAAACTCAGTATAAAAGACTGAGGAATCAGATTCAGTGTAGAAGATTGAAGATTGAAGACTGAGGGATAAGACTCAGAGCTGAAGACTAGAAGACCAATCCAGAAGAAAATATGTTTACTTCTAGGAAGTCAATTGTGATGATTTAAAGCAAACGTGATGACAAGTTTAAGCTACGTAAATATGGTGTATTCTGATCTCAAGTAAATATAAGATCAGAAAATATAAATCAGATCAGGAGACAAAGGTCAGAAATGACGAAAAAAATCATTGGAGTTCAGAGTTTGAATCAAAAGTGAAGATTATCCAGATTAAAAGAAAAGATTCAGATCAAATAAGTATGACATGATCAAAAGACAATTCAAAATGCAAGAGAAATTAACTGAAAAACAGTTCAGATATAAAGGATCATCATATAAGAGGAATAGACTCAGATCAGAGGAGAAGAAATTATCAGATCTGAAGGACCAGAGTAGAAGACTACTCATGTTGGCCAAAGTACTGAAGATTAAAATAATACAAGTTTAACGTTCAAATTGAAAAGGTTGAGCAATGATTTAATGCGGCCTAGTGTGTCAGAAATGTTGCAGCCGAGGTTTGAAATTGCATAACAGACAAACAAAAGGACCTTATCATATAGTACAAGCAACATCTACAATGTCAGGAATCTTTCAGATTAACGGCTAATTACTGGTCGATCAAACGAGTAGAATTCAGAAAATCCAAGATAGTATCAAGTTATGCAATGGTCATATTATCAAGACACATTCAGCTGAGTAAACAACTTTAGCTGAGTACAAGACAATTCATCCGTGAAGAAGCAAAGTGATGTGATCCGTAAATGAATCAGATTCGAATTTGCCCAACTGCGACCCTTAGCTAACCCGTAACTAAGAACCTTGGTATAACCTCAACTCTTAGAGAACTCGTATCTAAGAACCTTGGTATATGAACGCCACAAGGTATGCGCAGAACCTTGGTAAGTTCATATTCAAATACTCTACGAAAGAATACTCACAATAAGCTTGAAAGCTTTATATAAATTCACTCAATAATTATTGTATCGTATTGTGTTCATTACAATGACTCTAAATACCTTTTTATCAATAAACAACGAGCACCGCGACCCTTAGCTAACCCATAACTAAGAACCATGGTATAACCTCAACCCTTATATAACATGTATCTAAGAACCTTGGTATATAAATGCCACGACTAACAATTCATTTACTTTCAAACCGACCCACTTACTATCTATTAGTTGTTGACTAATCCTATTGGTGCCCGTTGATCAAAAGAATAAGGCCCGGAACCTTGATAAGTTTATATTCAAATACTCTACAAAAGAATACTCACAAAAAGCTTGAAAGCTTTATATTAATTCACTCAATAATTATTGTATTGTATTGTGTCCTTAACAATGAATCCAGATGCCTTTAAAAAGGCTACAGACTCCAAGTAAATAAGCAACTAAGCAATGTGGGAAAAACAACCTGACCTAGGCGCCACTTATTTGGCTTACTTGACTCAAATAGGCCCAAAGTGAGATTTATTGGCTGAAATAAAGACTTAATAACAACTAAAAAAATAAAAGACTCCAAACATTATTCATAAGCCCAATAACTTGAATAATAGACTTAATTTATTCCTTCTTCAATGGGTGCCAACTGATGTTCTCCGTAAACGAATCAAATCCAAATTTGCCCAAGGGCCGATTAAAAGTATCAATAAACAATGAGCACCGCGACCTTTAGCTAACCCGTAACTAAGAACCTTGGTGATAATGCCGAATATTATCACGGTGGTAATGCGGTTGTTGTATTATGGATATCTGGCTTGTTTGATGTGTTTGTAATGAAGGCAGCCGGTGGTGCACGGCGGCGATGTGGTGGTGCATATGAGTGTTTGAGAGGGTTTGGGAGGAGAAGTATTTTGACAAGAGTTTAGTTCTCTTTGTCTATTTGCCCATTATTCTTTTAGTTACACAAGCCCTCCTTTTATAGGCAAGGAGTGGAGCTTAGGGTACGAGAAAGGACATATAAAGCATAAAATACATTGGATTCAGGTAAGCTAAGTAGCTCGGCGGCGTTGACATGTGGTCGCCTATCTACGAGCTTGCTCTCTTGTCCTGTCTTGGCTTGCCCCTCTGTTGCTCTCCTCTAAGGCTCGTGTGGTCTCTTATGGACCCATGGCTGAGGTCGCAGTTCGGCCCCCCTAGCAACCAGTGGCCTTGTAGGCTTGAATGCTCTGGGCGAGGACCATACTGCGGCGACCTTAGCTTGACTGGCGTTGTGGACGCTATGGCCGCGGACCTATCCTATCCTGGTGGCTAGATAGGCTGTTTCCGGGGACTCATAGGTGACGATACTATTTAGACATATCAATGGACCCCTACTCTATGTCTTAGGCATTTTCATGAAATGTCAAGCGTAGAGTAAAGTGTGCGCAAAGATCGTCTTAGTCTGTTTGGGTCTTTCCGACGTCGTCTTATGAGATTTGTTGCGACCTGTTACTTAGGACCGCGCTATTAAGCGGACGGCCTCAAAGTGATTATTTGGCTTGTAGCCTTGTCGTCTTATGCGACTTGTTACTTAGGACCGCGCTATTAAGCGGATGGCCTCAAAGTGATGATTTGGGTCTTTCCGACCTCTGTTGTCTAATGCGATTTGTCGTCTTGTGCGACCTGTTACTTAGGACCGTGCTATTAAGCGGACGGACTCAAAGTGATGATTTGGGTCTTTCCGACCTCTGTCGTCTAATGCCACTTGTCGTCTTATGCAACTTGTTACTTAGGACCGCGCTATTAAGCGAACGGCCTCAAAATGATGATTTGGGTCTTTCCAACCTCTGTCGTCTAATACGACTTGTCGTCTTATGCGAATTTTTACTTAGGACCGCGCTATTAAGCGGACGGCCTCAAAGTGATTGTCTTACAGCCTGTTTGTGCCGTGCTATTAAGCAGACAGACTTTTGCTGAAGAGAACCCATGTTGGTGGCGAGCTTGTTCCTGGCGAGCAAGTTGTCATGGGTTGTGGAGTAGTTGAAGTGTCCGATCGTGGTTGTTTCAAAAGCTTTCTCGATAACTGCCGAGTAATTATGTAGGCAGGTAACCGGCGAGTAACCATGCAGTCCTTGATTGACGTGCTGCTGTAATTACGTGGGCATTGATTTATGTGCCCTAATGATGGCGGTTTCGAATTTCGAAATTCAAAAAGTAACTGCCCTAATCTTGACCGTTGGATGCATCGATCCCTGGCCACACAATCCGTCCTCCCTTGCCTATATAAGGTTCCAAACCCAACACCTACAACACTTTTTCGTCCTTTTATTTTCTACAGCCTTTTCCTCTCAATTTCGAGCGTCTTCAGTGAGCTTTAAGTGTTTTCCGTTTGGAGTTCGGAGGAGAGTTAGAGATTCTGGCTGCAATCTTTGAGGTTGCGAGATTTGGTTGCTGCGGTGAAGATTTGAAGTTTCTGGCGACGAATTTTGAGGTTTCCGGCCTGCTTCTCCAGTTTCCGGCTCATCTTCTAACTCAAGAACATGTAAATCCCCTTCCCTAAGCTCTTTTCCTTTATTTCTTTCTTGTACTTCGACTCTATCTTCGAGTTCGTTTTATTTTTAGCAATGTAAGCCTGATTTAGGGCGTTTTGTGGGTTAAGTTTGGATTTTTAAGTAGGCTTTGTTCATGTCTCGCTGCGGTTTTCTTCAAAGCATGAACTGGCGTGTTTTTGTGGCTAAAAGATGAGTTTTTTGGGGGTAGTTATACCTGGGTTTTTATTTTGATGATCCTTCGTATCACTCCTCTTTTTGCCTTTCCTTCATTTTGTTATTGCATTTTGTTTCTCCTGCAAAAAACGAAGGGGAAGGTGTCGAGATGGGTGCGATCACCTCCCTGGTGTAATCTTCATATCCCAGGCGATTTAAAATCTCTGCCTTTCCTTTTGTTTTGTAGGATGTCTGACGACGATTTTAGCCTTGAGGGTGGCTCTGAAGAGGATCATGATGTGTATGATTATGCCTTGGACGAAGAGGAGATCGCCGCATCTAGCCCTGAGGTGGTCACTCGGGATGACTTGGCCGATGAGCTGGCTGAGAGAGATGCTGCGGCCCATTTTGTTTTCTTCCTGATCCGAGGCCTCGACGGAAGAAAAGTCGCAAAGAAGCGGCCTGGAGCCAGGGTCAAACCGGTACAAGCGCTCTTGGTGGTGATGAGGATATTTTACCTGAGGAGCAGCCCGCTGAAGTTGGCACTAGTGGTGCCGCAGAACATGGCGATGATATAATGTACATTGAGGACACTGCCTTACATGAGTTGATGGGGTCCAGCAAGGATGAGAATGTATCGCTCCATCGCAAACCTTTTTGGGACCTCCCCAAGAATCCAAAAAGAAAAACGAGGGGCTTCTGCGACCATGACGGTTGGTGAGGCGGCGGCTAAGGGAAAAACTCCAAAGCCCAACAACCCTGAGGCCTTTAGGGAGTTTTCTCTCCTGATCCTGTATGAGAAGGATGTAGAGAAGAAGTGGGGGGCAGATCCTAAGAAGTAAAGAGCTAGCCCGGACTCTCCAGCGTCGCTACAATATTGACCCCGACCTCTACCGGTTTTCTCTGATTGATTTTGATAAGGAGGAGGACAAGTTAAAGCCCGGTGACCGAGAGGATTTCATATGTGCTCGCCGCACTGGAGATACCATAATTCTCCACTTTGATCATTTTCTCGCCAGTTTCCGGCCTCATTTCGACCTATTCTTGGTTAAGCTGCTATGTGAGCTTCGAGTGTTACCCTGCGACTTCGCTTTAAGGGCCGTAATACAGATCATGGCCTTCATCGTTCTCTATCGGACAATGAAGAAAGAGCCCACCTTTTCGTAGTTCAAGCAGTTTCACCTGATCTGCGGGACTTCTTTCCCAGGGCAGGTCTCTGTGAGGGCCAAGACTCCCCGTTTACTCTTTCATCTTCCTAACAAGGTACACAACTGGGGAGATCGCATCTTCAAGGTTGAATTGAAGGTTGTTTGGCCTTTTCCCCATGTCGCTCCTCGCAAGGGGAAGATTTCTGCTATTGCCTTTGATGATCCCCCCGTTTCTGAGCTTCGATTTATCAAAAGGACTTTTGCTGATCATAAACTCTGATGGAGTCGAGCCTTCAAAGGGGAATGTATCCTGGGTTGACCTCCTTGATATGGCGGAGCCCTATTCAAGTAGAGCCGGAATTGTCGGTCCGCCAAAAGCCCAACCCTTGGTGGCTATAGAGCCTGAGGAAAGTGATTTGGACTGGGTCGGGGATTTCCATATAAACCATTGCTTTCCTTCTAAGTGTGCTGTATGTCTGGGCGACCCTAAATGAAGACCACGCCGTAACTTTCCTTTACTTTCTTATATTATCATTCTTTGCACCTTATTGCTTTGCTCTTCATTATTTGGTCCTGTTTTTGATAAACTTTTTTTTTGAGTCAGCATGGTGGATGCTAATGAAAGGCGAGGTCAAAACCAATGATTGGCGGATGAGTCCGTGAAAGCTAGGCAGGCGGCGTTGAAGCAAGCCCTGGGGAGGATTCCTCGTTCTGTGGACGCTTCTGTTATTGATGAGACTTACAATCCCAATCTGCAAACTCAAACGGCGGCTAGTGTGGGCGCGGTCCCAAGTCAGGCCGGGGCCCAGAAGAGGTCGCAAGCTGATGTACCATGAAGGAGTCTCAGGGCCCCAAGCGATCTAGAGTTGAAAAAACCCAAGCTGCTGCGGGAGCTGAAAAGGGCTCTGGTCTCACTGACAAGCGCCCTGTAGAAAAGTTGACCACACGACCTGAATTTGTGATTGTTGAAGAGGTCGCTGAGGAGGCGGGGGTGCTGCTCAAAGGAACATTGCCTCGTGGGTACAAAGGGAAGGAGGCCATCTGGCTAGATGCCGAGTTTACCCGAGGCCCTCTTGACATGGAGAAAGCGAGCCAAATCAGGGAAGCTATTGCGGACATCATTCCCTTGGGTCGTCTTTCATGGGACTCGCCATCTGGAGTGCAAATGGAGATCGGCAGAGGAATTACTGCTCGCGTGGTGGTCCACGACGATGCTCCTGCCAAAGATAAGGCTGCTGAGCTGAAAGGCCTCGCAGGCCATTTTGGAATCGCGTCTTCAACGGTAAACTTTATTGTTGCTAGTCTATAAATTTTTCATTTTTCCACTTCTCTACGAGCTTACCCCATTTTCTCTATTTCAGCTTGGAACTCGCATCCTCAAAGCCACTAAGGACGCTGAGAAACATAGTGCCGAGCTTAGGAAGGCAATGACGGCCCTTGCCGCTTCAGATAAGGCCAGAACCACTGCTGAAACCAAGAATGTGAAAGCGTTGGCAGAGATAGACCGTCTGAAGGAGGCCATAAAGTAAAGTGCGAGACTGGATGCAGAGTTGCAACAGAAAGTGGAGATCCTAAATGACACCTCGCAGAAGTCAGTTGAAGCTTTAAAGATCGCTGAGGAGGAAGCTACAAGATTAAGGGAGCAACTCACCGCTGCAAACAAGAAAGCTAAGGAGGCTAGCCCCGTGGCTGTTGAAGAGTACAAGCTTTCTGATGATTTCTTGGACATCCAAGAGGCGAGCTTTGATCAAGGGTTCAATCATTTTGCCCGCTACCTCTGGACGTATCATGGTCGCGAGTCTGTCAGCCTTGAGGAGATGGCGAGGTGGGTTGCCTTGTCTCAGCGGAGGCCTGATTTCCTGGACCTTCACCCGGACATCCCTTACTCTCCTGAGCATATCATAGATATTAACACTAGCCAGATGAGGGATGGCGAGCTGGTATGGGACCCTCCCCAAGTCAATCCGGTAAACTTGGCTGTTTTGAAGAATCCTCCTCCAGCTGCAGATGTTTCGGCTGACGAACCTGTTGGTACTGATGCCGCAGATGCCCAGGAAACTGACCAGTTTCTTAACCTTACTGGCGATCACACCAACACTCCGCCTGGCCAAGATTGAAAACTTAATAGTTTTTGCAAACAATTTCCTGTGATCTGTAATCATTTAACTCTGCTTTTCGTTTGAACAATTTCGATGCTTTCTTCAGTTATTTGTAACTTGACTTATGGCCGGGTTTTGCCCATTTGATTTCGTGCGACTTAACTTGTGGCCGATTTTGGCCTGCTGATTTATGCACTTGACCTCTTTGACTTGTTATCTTTTGCTCTTGTATGTGTGCGTGGCCCCTTTTACTTTTGCGAGGTTGAGGGAATTTGCTCGCATAGCTCGCTAAATTAATATGGCCTCTTGAGCGCGATTGAGTTTGAAAATTTCGATACGCGGTCCCCTTGTTTTGGCGAGGTTGAGGGCATAACTCGCTGAAACAGTTGAATTTCTGAACTGTCCTTGTGTTTCGGAATTTGAAAATTCCTATATGCGGCCTCTTGTTTCGGTTGAAGCTTTGACGAGCTTGATCCGTACAAAGTAAACATTTCAAGATGCAGCCCCCTTGTTTGATCGAAACAAATTTAGGTACGCAGCCCCCTTGCATGTTGACTCGTTTGAAAAAATTTCACTATGCAGCCCCTTGTTTCGATTGAGGTCGCTAAGATCTTGCTCGCGATGATAGACCGAAAATTTAACCTGCGGCCCCCTTGTTTGGGAAGAGCTAAGGCGACCTCGTTGAAATACGTTGTTTGTACTTGATTGAGGTCAAGTTAAATTATTAACTCGATTCCTAAATAACCACTAGCAAGTGAACTAGGTTCAATCGCAGTATAGCTAGATGGAGTCGAGGTCGATCCCACAGAGAATCAATTTGTGGATCCTAACTTAAATAGTCAACCTATTTTTCCGTCTGACAACTATGGTCTATGACCAACATAAAGTACGAGAAAAGAAAGACACACTCAAACATATAAACAAATAACATATAAACAAATAACGTAATCAACTGCCCAATTATAACCATAATCATTTGGATCTAGACAACTTATATAACAGCAAGACTTAACAACTATTTAATCCATTCATATTTATTTATATTGGCTACGGGAGTCATCCCCTAAAACTTGATGTAGCACCGGTAGGTCACTATATCACTGTGGTATTGTTACGTGACTTCGCCTTTTGGTGCCTCCATCTCATATAACTCACACGCTTACGACTCTAAGGATGCCGATATTGACCGTACACCTCGTCCGGGCAACATTCCTTTGGTTAGGCGTACTTCCTGGACGATCACTCAAGCCCTCGTCCAACTAACAATTACCAAGTTATAGTCTCATGCTAGTTTACGATCTACGTGTAACAAGGTGCGCGCAATTCCCTAATATAAACCTACCTAGATAACGCTGAACGTCCGAAGATCAATTCCTAAGCCTACCTAAGAGTTTTATATCGGTATTTCCTTTTTACACGTTTTAATTAAATTAAGCGAGTGACGTAGCCATAGCCATACCTGCGAGATAACGATTCAATTAAGCTAACCTAATCATAAAGACGTGATGATTAACGGATGAAACGGATCGACGGCTCTCGGTCGACCGAATAGGTGCTCTCGGTCGACCGAGTGACACCTCTCGGTCACCCGAGTGCCTAACTCCCCGCATTTACATCCCCGAATATATTTCTCAGCGTTTCATATACGAATCGGATTATATAGTGAATCATCAGGACATCATATAGGCTAATCTAAATACACGTAAATTAAACACACAGATTCATCCGTAGATATTAGGTAGAGGACGTAGGATATGGGATCCTCATAGACAAGGTATCACCACCGCCTACTACGCCATATCCTAGATCTACATCATCTAGATATGCATAACTACTCAAACAATCAAAGCATAATTGGGAATTGATTACTTAAAAGAAAACAAGAAGATAAACTAGGGCTTACATGTTTGCAACCCTAGCAACCTCCAAAATCCTGTATGAATCCTTATTTGCTTCTATGTAACAATGAAATAATGTTGGTGAAAAAGGTGTGTGCTAAAAAATACAAAGGACTTGTGTTTTTATAGAGCCTCAGCCGACATAGAAAACCGACTTAAAATGCCGACCCTACTGAACCCTAACCGCCTCAAACAATGTGCCGGACTGCTGCTGGGCTTTAGGTCCACTCGGTCGACCGAATGCATAGGCTCGGTCGACCGAGCCTTATGTGCTCCTGGGCTTTCTTCTTTTTCCGTCTTGGGCTTTCTGAACTTGTCTGCGATCCATTAAAGCTTCTCCGAAGTCCATCATTGTGCTCCACAATGGGTTACTACAAATATAGCATGAAATACAGTCTGTAACATCAAATAATATAATAAAACCTCTTAATACATAATAATGAATCGTAACTCTCGGCATATGCAAATTAAGCGTGTAACGACTTATTATTACTCTATCATAGCTCCTTTTAAACTAGAATCGGGGATAAAGGTCATAGAATAACGGGCACAAAATGACCGTTATCAACTACCCCCCACTTAGCCCTTTGATCGTCCCGATCAAAATATCAATAAGTTATTCCCCATAAACTATTTTCCAGTGGTCACCGTATACCGACACAAGAAACTCGAATAAACTCATATCCTCTATGCTCGTCAGATATCCATTATCCACTACTCATCATGAATCGATGTGCTGTGTGCATGTGCATTGAGTTTTAAACATTCGTAGCAAGATTAGAGCTTATGCAACTTTGTAGTCTTAACCTACCAACTTCAGTGTTCCCACTTCTTAAGCCTTTTAATTTTTCAAGCAACTTTGGAATAATAAGCAAGAGCGTATCTATAGGGTTTTTGGACTTGGAGACCGAGTACTACTCAAAGCCTCGAAAGAGTTGAATATTCTTTTCATATCTTCATATTTTTCGGATACTATCAATCTCAAGAAGGAAAACTTTTTAGAGCGTCCCTCTATCTTAGATCAAATATTAGCATCGAATATTACCACAAGCGCGAGGCTACTTTGGTAACTTACTACAAGCCCGAGTGTTTTAACATTGTCAAACACAGTACGTCTCAAGCTTATTACTCGGCTTTTGTGGCTAGAATTTTTAGGAACACATCAGACGATAAATTTGACACTAGGTAAGCATAATCAATTATCTATGCAATGTACACACTATAATTTTTACCTTTTATAACAAGCGTAGTACAACTCGATTCAATTATTGAATAATTGAATAATAAACAACTACTTGCAACGGACAATATGAATATCATTAAGTTTACTAATCAATAAATCGCAGAGGCATAAAGTGATCACGTACTCATGAAATATGAGTTCTTTCTTATTAGATATAATTATCAGGGACCCACAAAAGTAAATTTGATTCTACGTTCAAAAGTTTAAAATTTCTTGCTCATTTTATTTATTATTTGATATATGGAATTACTCATTTGAGCTAAGTGACTTGTACCCCCCACTTAAACCATGCATTGTCCCCAATGTATAAAAACCGAAATAACACGCTCAGAAAAGGAACTTAGCTCGGATAAGCGGGGAAGTTAAATAAGTCTTGGAAATTCAAAGCAAAGTTCAACGAGCACGGGCATTGGCCGCTTGCACAAAAGTAATCACTGCAACACATATCTTAAACAAAACTTGAAACTTGTTACAGGATTAGTCCAAAAAGTAATAATCTCAAAAAAAAAAGGGACCGTAAAAGGGATGACAATTTCCTTAAACATTTTTAAGTCCTTAAATTAATGAGTACATTTCAATTCATTTCAGCACGTCCAAAACATTACATGAGTTCGAATTTAGGAAACAGAGATACTTGCTCTATATAACACGACATACTAGTAGAATTGAGTCAAAAGAAAAACTTGTTAATTAAAGGAAATGCAAACACTCAAATTAAAATACTTAATCCCACCCTGGATTGAATGGTGCTAGTTGCAAATTGTTCGGGCCGGCTTCGTCAGCATCATCCTCGGGTTCCCCTTCTT
The DNA here is from genome assembly GCA_036785695.1 of Gentiana straminea. Classification (NCBI taxonomy): domain Eukaryota; kingdom Viridiplantae; phylum Streptophyta; class Magnoliopsida; order Gentianales; family Gentianaceae; genus Gentiana; species Gentiana straminea. Next base: position 6,573,663 of record JAVUPR010000265.1, on the reverse strand, counting down.
GTTCTTCATCGTGACCGTGAATGACAGGCGGTGGGACAGAACTTAAAGATAGCATAGGCATTGGTCCCACAAAGGAATCGCCGCCTAACATTGGGCACTCGGCTCCTTCACAGAATGTAGTGATCAGTGACCCAAAAGGTAAAGTGTGCCGAGGCTTGAGAGCATCGTCTGTCATTTCCTTACGTATCAACGCCCCTACATTCACGGGCCATCCCATGTGCAACCAATAAAGCAAAGTGGCATGGGTATAGTAGACCGTAGATACATGCTTAGCTGGAAAGATATTAGAACGTATAAGCCGATTAAGGCATTTATCCTCCCATCTCCTAAAGTCTGTTTCCGCAAATGTGCGGGCAACCTCCCCTATAGTCCATTCAATTCCCAGATAGGCTCCAACTTCCTCCAACCAAGCATCAGACCCGTCAAATGTCGCCATATACTCCGGCCCATCCTCCCAGACATCCACCCCATAATAAGCATTAATCGTACCCGGAGAAATTACAATTGGTCGGCCACGAATATGTACGATATTGGTGTCGGGGTGTACGCGTAAATAAGCATAAAATTCCCTTACCCAATTGACGTTGACTCGGCCAGGGGGTGCTACGATATCACGCCATTGATAGCTTTCCACCAATTCTAAAAGCTCGTCTCCACAATTCCCCAAATCCAGTCCTCGAGCTCGATGTACAGGGGCATTAACAAAATGATTAACAAATGAAGAGTATACCTCCCGACTAGCGAATTGTGGTACCCCGTTGATTAAGGGAATGTTGCCTTCAACGACCATGAACGAGCGGCTCCGCGTCTTCACGGGTGGCATCCGACGGAGAAACGGCGCGGCGAGCGGACGGAGGGGTATCCCGGCTCTCGGTCGACCGAGCGCGATCACTCGGTTGACCGAGTGTGGTGATTTTGACAGCAACAGCTTCTGGCTCTGTATGCTTCCCGTGACTGAATCGATCGATCAGAATAAATTTCGATAGGCTTTTCGAAGTGAGTGAAAATGGTGAAATGGATGAGGATTTTCATAGCATATCCATTTGATTTCTACAGCGGTTTAAAGAAAAAGGGAAATGGAATAATTGTAATGGAGAAAGGGATGAGGAAAATGAAAGAGAGGGTGAGTGGTTTAAATAGAAAAATGGAGGTTGAAAAGTGGAATGTGATTGGTAGATAAAAGTTGTTGGGGATTGATGAGGTGGAAAGGTGGAATTTGAAAATTTTGAATTGGAAGAATAAAGAAATTGGGAAGAGGGAAAGGTGAATGGTTGGGAAGAGGGAAAGGTGAATGGGGATATGTAGAAATTAATGGTGTTGACCATTTCAATTATTTTGACACACCGTAACTTATCTACAACAAATAACCATGCCAAAATTTATTATTTCACTCTTGCAATTCCTACCGTAAATTTTTTTTTTCTCTAACCAATAAATCGTCCCAAGCACAAAAGCAACCTCATTCTTATCATGAATAAATCAAACAATCTGGTCTAAGCATTCATAAAATAACGCATTACCGTTTCCTTAATCAACAATTTTTTTACAAAGATTCAATTACTACACTTCACTTCACATAAAAGCGATTCGAATAAAAAAAATATTATTTTGCACATCCTTAACTAAATAGTCGTTGGAACACGGCAAAATAGAAAAAAAAACTTCTTATCGTTTCATGCTACTTTTATTTAAAATAAAAAAATAGAGACAAAAATAACTAAGGATAGAAATAGTTCTACAGTTTAAGTCGGTAGCTCGACTTTCCAAAAATCATCACTGTCTACGAACTGCTCTTGGCTTGCCAGGTTTTCACCCGGTTAGCCTTTACCGAAAATGTCTTGCTGTCCTTTTCCACGAGTGCCTTTCCGCGAGGTGCGAATCCAACGAAAAGACAGTCAAACTGCCCATCCAAGCAAGCTCCAATTTTCGTAATATTTTCAGAACTAGATGAGCTCTCTTTAGTTCGAACTCTACGAGTTCGTTTCTTTGTCTGCTTCCTTCTATTCTTGGGTCTGGAGAAAGGCAGGTCTTCAGGATTATGATTTTCTAGAACGAGGGCGGGATTGACGGCTTTTCTCACGACTCGGACCGTAAGGGTCTCATCTCTTCCTTCTGTATTGTCATCGACACCTTTTCCTAGGCTCGGAGTAATATCTGGTTTTGAATCACCAATTCCTATGACATTCACGCTCACCGGAGTAGGGAAATCTGAATTTCTTGTCCCATAGGTCTCGGAACCTCTAGCATCGAAAAATGTGATCTCACGCCTGGTCATACGAATTAGGGCTCTAGAAGTGTTCATAAAGGCTCTCCCTAAAATGATCGGGCAGTGAGGGTGCTCATCTATATCCATAACAACTATATCTATCTTAAACCTGAGCTGTCCTATGCCAATGATCATATTATACATATTTCCAGACATGACTGTTCTGGTCCCATCCGCAAATCTAACTTGCAACGGAGTATTCGTGGGAGTAAGGATCAGATTTCTATCACAAAGACTCTTCGGAAAAATGTTCAGACTCGAGCCAGAATCTATCAAAGCCAACCCTAGGTATGCTCCTTCTAAGGTAACCTCTACCATAAATGCTCCTGGGTCATCTAGTTTCGGCATCAACCGAGCTTCATTCTCAATATGCGCTGCATCTCTAGGACCGATGACTATAGGGCGACATAGGCCTAAGCTATCCTCAGAATCAGATTCTATATCTGACATGTGATGCATATAGTCATATCCTGAGTCTGAATCTGAAGAAATCTCTTCAGGGTTTAACTTGGACATACCTCTATATATGTAAGCATCTTTAGACTCTTTTGACCTCTTGGCTTCGTGAATTCTTGCCTTCATCTTTGCTATTCTTTCCTTGAGTTTAGGTGTCAACGGCTTTCTAGGTGTGGTTTTGGTTCTCAACACCATGACTTCTTCTCCTTGAACCTCGGAAGACGATGTGATGACATTTTGCTTTGAACGGTTCGGCTTTGGAGTGATTCCCTCGATTAACCGCATCATATGAAAAACAACAAACGGTTATTGAACTAACGGCGGTATGAGTAATCATACTTCTTTCGCTAGGCTTATAACCTACTAACGAGAATCACGGGGGAAAACAACTATCGGATAAAACATTAAAAGGGTTCGGTCGACCGAGTACCATATTCGGTCGACCGAATATACAAAATATTATATATATATATATATATATATATATATATATATATATATATATATATATATATATATATATATATATATATTATTATTATATTTTTTTTTTTTTAATTTTTATTTTTATTCACTGTAATAGAAAACAGAAAGACGAAATACTTAAGTTGATCATTTAAGCAGTTGGACCATTGATTCCCCGGCAACGGCGCCAAAAACTTGATTGAGGTCAAGTTAAATTATTAACTCGATTCCTAAATAACCACTAGCAAGTGAACTAGGTTCAATCGCAGTATAGCTAGATGGAGTCGAGGTCGATCCCACAGAGAATCAATTTGTGGATCCTAACTTAAATAGTCAACCTATTTATTCCGTCTGACAACTATGGTCTATGACCAACATAAAGTACGAGAAAAGAAAGACACACTCAAACATATAAACAAATAACATATAAACAAATAACGTAATCAACTGCCCAATTATAACCATAATCATTTGGATCTAGACAACTTATATAACAGCAAGACTTAACAACTATTTAATCCATTCATATTTATTTATATTGGCTACGGGAGTCATCCCTTAAAACTTGATGTAGCACCGGTAGGTCACTATATCAACGTGGTATTGTTACGTGACTTCGCCTTTTGGTGCCTCCATCTCATATAACTCACACGCTTACGACTCTAAGGATGCCGATATTGACCGTACACCTCGTCCGGGCAACATTCCTTTGGTTAGGCGTACTTCCTGGACGATCACTCAAGCCCTTGTCCAACTAACAATTACCAAGTTATAGTCTCATGCTAGTTTACGATCTACGTGTAACAAGGTGCGCGCAATTCCCTAATATAAACCTACCTAGATAACGCTGAACGTCCGAAGATCAATTCCTAAGCCTACCTAAGAGTTTTATATCGGTATTTCCTTTTTACACGTTTTAATTAAATTAAGCGAGTGACGTAGCCATAGCCATACCTACGAGATAACGATTCAATTAAGCTAACCTAATCATAAAGACGTGACTGATTAACGGATGAAACGGATCTGACGGCTCTCGGTCGACCGAATAGGTGCTCTCGGTCGACCGAGTGACACCTCTCGGTCACCCGAGTGCCTAACTCCCCAGATTTACATCCCCGAATATATTTCTCGGCGTTTCATATACGAATCGGATTATATAGTGAATCATCGGGACATCATATAAGCTAATCTAAATACACGTAAATTAAACACACGGATTCATCCGTAGATATTAGGTAGAGGACGTAGGATATGGGATCCTCATAGACAAGGTATCACCACCGCCTACGCCATATCCTAGATCTACATCATCTAGATATGCATAACTACTCAAACAATCAAAGCATAATTGGGAATTGATTACTTAAAAGAAAACAAGAAGATAAACTAGGGCTTACATGTTTGCAACCCTAGCAACCTCCAAAATCTGTATGAATCCTTATTTGCTTCTATGTAACAATGAAATAATGTTGGTGAAAAAGGTGTGTGCTAAAAAATACAAAGGACTTGTGTTTTTATAGAGCCTCGGCCGACATAGAAAACCGACTTAAAATGCCGACCCTACGAACCCTAACCGCCTCAAACAATGTGCCGGCTAGCTGCTTGGGCTTTAGGTCCACTCGGTCGACCGAATGCATAGGCTCGGTCGACCGAGCCTTATGTGCTCCTGGGCTTTCTTCTTTTTCCGTCTTGGGCTTTCTGAACTTGTCTGCGATCCATTAAAGCTTCTCCGAAGTCCATCATTGTGCTCCACAATGGGTTACTACAAATATAGCATGAAATACAGTCTGTAACATCAAATAATATAATAAAACCTCTTAATACATAATAATGAATCGTAACTCTCGGCATATGCAAATTAAGCGTGTAACGACTTATTATTACTCTATCATAGCTCCTTTTAAACTAGAATCGGGGATAAAGGTCATAGAATAACGGGCACAAAATGACCGTTATCAGTACTTTGTTGAAGTTTTTGAAAATTTCAACTTGCAGCCCCCTAACTTTTTGGCGAGTCTGCAATGTTAGGATCGCCAGAAATTTAAGGTGGAATTGCCTCAAGTTGAAATTTTCGCTTATCCGGCCCCCTAATTTTTTAAGTAAGTCGAGGGCGAGCTGGAGTGAAACAGGACAAACCTCCTTGACTATAAAGAAAAATTCGTTGTCCCGAGGTAAGTAGTGGGCGTGCTGCTGGAAAGCTGAGGTTCTGCCTTGATTGGACAGCTCTTTGGCAGGCTTTTGACCATTTAGGTAACTGCGATGGGACTGTAGTCTCGAATCTCGTCTCGATGACTGTCAGGCCGCGTGAATTGTGACCGTCTGATTCTGTTAATCTTGACCGCTTATTCTGTTTTTATCCTCTATAAGAGGGGGGTTTCCCTGCTCTTTCTTTACGCCTTTGTTGCACAAACCCTTATTTTCTGATGTCTTTCCGATCCAGCGAGGGTAGTTTGGTACGAGTGTACAAAGCCCGCCCTATGCGTGATGTTTCTCCCTTCTTTTTCACTGCCTCTAACACTGCCAAGTCCCATTTCTGGCGTTACTCGGTGTGGTTAAGCTTATGAGGGAGAGGGGTTTGAACGAGGACAAATCTGAAGGTGACGGCTCTTTGCTCCGGGTTCGGCTTTCTGGGTGGTCAGACTTTGTCTCCCCACCTATGACACCCTTCAACCTTACAATAGTGAGGGAATTTTACTCAGTCTTGTCAGATATTTCTCTTGAGGAAGCTGTTAGCTGTGTCGTCCTTCGGGGTGTTTCGGTCGACTTTACCCCAGAGGCTATCAATGGGGTTCTTCGTATCCCTGCCATCGATCCCACTGCTCATTATGAGGTTGCTAGGAATCTTGGCGAAGAGCAAAGTAGGCTAATTCGCCTACGTCGCGCAACTCGTGAGCTTTTCCCCAATCGCCAAAGTCCTCACACACTAAGCCCCGCGTCTGAATTATCTCGTTGCAATCGAGAGTGGAAAATGTTTATCAACTCGCGAGCTCTTCCATCCGTGGATTTCAGGGTCGTTACCAAGGCTGAAGCCTTTCTTCTCCACGCTATTCGCGACCCCCAAGTGGATGTTGACTGGGGGATCCTGATTCACCGCAAGGCTGTTAAGTTTTCCGTCACTATAGACCGCGATCATCGCATTCCTTTTGGTTCACTGATTTCTCGTTTATGTACTGATGTAGCTAGGGTGTCGGCTCATTCGTTGGATCGCTGTGGATTTTCATGAAATAGTAGCTCAGGTTTTACTGATAGTCACGGCCTTACTGAAGTGCTTTAAATTCCCTTAAAAAACATGAAAATTTTTCGTTGCGGCCCCCTATTCTTGACTAAGCCTGAGGAATTTTAACCCATAGGTTTGCCGAAAATAGAATGGTTGGCCTCTCTTTGTCGTAGCGAACTTTTGTTTAAAACGAGCCTTTTCATCCGATGTGATTTCCAAAATACGCTTGCACTCTGGCATGAAATAAATAGTTTAGGCTTACATGTAAAATCTTTTCAAGTTGTCGGCGTGCCAAGGCCGGTTGTACTCGCGTCCTTGGTTGTCCTTATGGACATAAGTCCCCTTCTTGACTATCCTTGCGACCTGGAATGGACCCTCCCAATTCTTGGACAACTTTCCTTTTTTTGGCCTCGTGGCTAGTGGCCTGTCTCTTTCGCAGAACATAATCCCCCACCGCGAAGTGATGATCACGGATACTCTTGTCGTGGTGTGTTTGGCCACTTGTTTGCAGTTGAGTAAACGGCCATACGAGTTGATTCTTTTTTCTTTTACTAGATCGAGGTCGAGCCGTCGACTTAGTGGATTTCGGCCTCGCTGAAGTGTGCGACCCTGAGACTTGGCAGGGCCATTTCCACCGGGGCCATAGCCTCCGACCCGTAGGTCAAAGCGAATGGAGTTTCCCCTGTAGTCGTCTTTCTCGATGTTCTGAGGGCCCACAAGGCCGCTGGCAAGTGATCCAGCCATTTTCCCTTTTTTTTTCATCCAAACTCTTTTTTAGCATGCTATGTACTTGTTTATTGGCATTTTCGGCTTGACCATTGCCTTGCGAGTAGCACACTGAGGACTTCCGATGCTTGACATTATGCTCCTCACAAAATGTGTCGAATTCCTCTCGGAACTGCGGCCCGTGATCGGACACTATCACCCTCGGGACTCCGAACCTGGTCTAGACTTTGTCGAGCAAAAAGTAGATCACATCTTTGGTTTTGGTTTTTACCAAGGCCTTAGCCTCGATCCATTTGGTGAAGTAGTCGACATATTCACATCCCGAGCGGCCTCTTTTCAGCGGCCCTATTAGGTCGATAGCCCACATGTCGAATGGCCATGCTGCGATGACAATGCTTTATCAACCGCCGGCAGCCTGGGAATGTCCACAAACATTTGACATTTGTCGCACTTTCTGCCATATATTTGGGTGTCCTCTGCAAGTTTTGGCCTGTAATATCCGGCTAACAGAACTTTCAGAGTGAGAGTACGGCTGGCCGGATGGCCGCCGCATACCCCCTCCTGAAGCTCTATTAGTATTCCCTCAACTTCCTCAGGCCGTACGCATCGTGACAGAGGTTTGGAGAATGATTTTCTGTATAAAACATTGTCCAGGATGGTGCACCTGGCGGCTTTTCTAATTAGGGCTTTGGCCTCCTTTGGATCATTTGGGAGCGCCCCTGAATCAATATAAGCTTTTATAGTGTCGATCCAACATGGATTACTGGGCTGGAAATCCACGACCTCGACCCGGTTGATTGCGGGCCCAGATAGATGTTCCACCATGACCGCCGGATTATACATATCGTCGTTGCCCTTTAGTTTTGACAGATAGTCCGCTCGGTGATTATTCTCTCGAGGGATGTTGGTGAACTTGCAATATTTGAAGCCGCCCTCGAGCTTTTTGACGAGATCAATATATTTTTGCAAGATTTCGCTATGGACCCCGAATGACCCCGTAACCTGATTGACTACCAGTTGTGAGTCACAGAATACTTCCACATTTTCGACTTTCATGGATTGGGCGATCTCAAGCCCTGCTATGACCGCCTCATACTCTGCTTGATTATTTGAAGCGGTGAAATCAAATTTCAAGGCTTTTTCGATTTCCTCTAAGGTGCCTTGTTCCAATAAGATAATCCCGGCACCGCAACCTTTGTGGCTGGAGGCTCCATCGACGTAAAGCTACCAGCAGTGACTCGGCCTTTGGGGTTTGGACGTTGTGGCCCCTTTTGTGGCGACGCCTGGTATGTGACAGGATACCACCTGTAATACCCTACTCCCGACCCCTAGGTCCACTAGGGTCCTTCTAGGAGGGGCTTTGAAGCTCTCGCCGCGACTTCAATAAAAAGACTATATTCCCAATTGTCACGGATTTATCTAACAAAGCAAACAAGTAATAATCCGGTTAACCTCAAGTATAAGGATCGTAGTAATAGTGGTTAATGCCGGGTCGATCTTACGGGGAACTGGCGATTGCTAACCCTAGTTTTTGTTTAACTAACTAACCTATGTCACGATTACTAAACTAAACAGCGAGTGAAACAAAACAAAACAGAAAATAAAACTAGACAGAGGATGTAATCCAAAGCTAGGAAGAATACGGGTTGTGAATTTATTTAAACTAAACTAGTCTAAGATGCAAATAAAAGTAAACTAACTAAACAAATTCAAGTTTTGAGGATTTAAATCAAGTTTATAACGAACAAACGAGGATTGATCCACCTATCCAACAAGCATTGATTTCCTATCTCGATTATGTTGTGGTTTTTATCTAGGTTGTGATTCACCTTATCTAAACATGAACCCTAATTCCTTAGAAAGTTCATCTATTAATCTATTATCTTCCAATGCAAGATTAACACGTTTTCTAACCAAAGGTGTAAACTTTATGTTTATAATCTAGCAATTAAACCTATTAACTTCCGTTATGATAGATTCGAATTACTATTCTTATTTATGATGATCTAGGGTTTATTAAGATTTCCATCAACAATAAACAATCACACATGCATATCTTCCGATGTAAAAGCAATTAAACGTAATAAACATGAATAAGAAACAACCTTTAAATAAAAACTCACAGTACAACCGAAGAAAACGAAATCAACAATCGTTGGATGGCTTCACAATACTCGTTTGGTGAAGCTTTTAGCCTCTGAACATCCTCAGCAACTCGAATTTGCAGAAATAGTACATAAAAAGTAACTAGTTTAATCTAGATCTAAAGTGCATAAAAACTGGAATAAAAGGAGAAAAACGCAGCCTAAAGCCGCCCCTAGGTTTAGGGTTTTGAATAATGAGTGTATGGTCTCCTTAGGGTTGAGAAACAGCCGCATATTTATAGATCTCTAAGTCGGTTTCGCTAAGTCGGCTACCGGACGCCCGTCTGGATCCTTGAACGCCCGTCCATTCTTCATATGAACTTCAAATCGGGCCGAGTCATGATCAGACGCTCGTCCACCCAGCGTCCACCTCAGCGTCCAAACTTGCTGAATCAACTTTCCATCCCTGGACGCTCGTTCAATTCACCAGATGCCCGTCCACTAGACGGAGATTCTGGACGCCAGTCCAAATGTTCGAATCTTGATTTCTTTGATCTCTATCTCTTTTCATCTTGTCAATTCCTTCATTATCTCTTTTAATCACCATATATTTCGACTCTTATCTCTTTTGATCATCATTTGAGCCTTGAAAAATGTATCTACATCATATAAAAACACCACAAAATGTAATATCGCTCAAATAATCGTAAAAACATAATTAAAGCACATAAATCAACCTATTTTGCGATTAACTCATCTAAAATATCATTTACTCAATATTTCCAATAAACACACGTTTCTTATGCAATTTAGTACAAATACGAGGAAAAATATCATAGAATATAGCGTTACAAATCGTATAAATTCACCCTTAACAACTCCCCCACACTTAAGCTTTTGCTCGTCCCGAGCAAAACAAAACAAAGATAAAGGCTCGAGAAAAGATAGACATCTAAACATATATAACACGTATCCAATAAATCAGAAGTTCACCAGTGTGTGTGCATAGCCATAATAAACTTCCACTAAATCCAAACTTGAGAAACTCAAAGCAAAACTAGCTAACACCCCCTTGTAGACTAGCAATAAGTGACACTCATAAGATGCACCCTACAAACGTGATATAGCCCGAAAAGGGTGATCGAATATATCTAGGGCCTTTCTGAAATACTCAGAGGATAATCCCTACAGCATATCCGTCAGTTTCTACTGGGGATAAGATAGACGATAACTTAGTCTTATATACATTTCGTAACACTTCATTAGTTGATTTAACTTTTTCACTTTTAAACACACATCGAATGAGCTATTGCCCCGTCATAGCGAGAATAGGATATTCGAGATATACCCTACCTTACTCAAATCATAAGGCAGCTTCTTCTGACTGTCGTGAGCTTTTAGTCATCATAGTGGTATAGGACATACGTGGTATACCCTATCGCACTCAAATCATCGACTAGCTTTCGACACACCCAATTATTCTTCATATCTTCACTTTTCAACTTTTTCATTTGACAATAAGTTACGTGTTACTTATCACATTCAAACCTTCAGATATTCACAGTATATCATACTTCGGATCTAAATACAGACTATCATAAATCTCAAGATATATACGTAGCACTAAGTACATGACTTATAAGAAAACCAAAAATCACTAATCCAAAAGGGGTATAACTTATAAATTAGCTCATCATTCACTATGGCTCGTGAAAAATAGATCAGGTGAAACAACTAACTTATCAAACATATGATATATAGCTTAAATGACTATAAAAATAACGAACATTGAATCGAATTGCCTACTCAGGACAAAACAAAAACAAAAGTGTCGAAAAATTACGCAAATTTTAGCTCATTTTGCATAGAAACATAGAAACATTACGAATTAAGCAAATGTGTAGATACATATTGAAACATTCCCCTCCCCCACACTTAAAAATCAACACGTCCTCATGTTGTGCAGAACGAAAGAAAAAGGAAAAGACTTAGCTGATTTAAATCGAAACGCGAATCGTTGGTCAGGCCGGAGCCTACATAATGACACTTAGAACGCGTAACCAGACAATGTAGCTCGACAAAACCGCTAAAAATATACCTGCACGTCTTGACAAACATGGAACCATCTCGGGGAAAACGGGGAATTATTCCAGAACGAAAAGAGATATCAAAAATGAAGATAAAGCAAAAGTTAAAGCATTCAATACATCCAGAAAGTATAAACACAGTAGAAGTGAAAGTACGGGTGCCTTATGGCTTACATGATCCATCGGGAAAAGTAACAGTAGCAATATCAAAATTACAACGAATCATATAAGAAAAAGTATCAATAACATACATCCATCGAATCAAAGAAAAAGAAAAACTAGAAGCAGAAAAATAAAATCAAGGCTGGCTCGGTGTCGCAGAATCATCGGCCGGAGGATCAGAGGCGGGTCCAGAAGGTGGTGACGTAGCCCTAGCTGCCGAGTCAGGCTGCTCCTCATCTGAAGATGACTCAGAGTCGTGTAGGACCTCCGCAATGACCTGCTCAATCTCATCAGCAAAGAGATAATCAACGGAGCTCGGATTGAAGGTTCTTTCGTCCCTCGGCTGCCGGCCCTCACAGATACATTGAAGAATCGACAAAATGTTGTTCTGCGTATCCCGGATATCACCTAGCCATTCCCGGAAACTATTGGCCATGCTCAACCGCATCTTAAATGCGGGAGATAAAGTAGGACGGGAGGATGCACGAGGCGGTGCCGAAGAACCAGGCTCCTGCGGTGCCCCCGACTCAGATTGACCCGAAGGCTTACTCTTCTCTCTCTGTATAGGCCTCGGATTCTTCGGCTTGTGATCGGCTCCATACTCAGGCACACCGGCATCGATACACAAACTGTGGATAAGGTGAGGGACGATCAAGCTCCGCGTGTAAACCTTCTGATTGATAGATATCTCGTCATACAAGGCTTGTCCCACATCCACATTCAAGCCAAATGTCAATGCATATAACATGCCTAGGTCACCAATATGAAAGTGTGTCAGGTTGTTCTTAGGCAACAACCGACTCTGAATAAACCGATACTGGACTTTCCAATCCTCCGTCCAGGTCATGGTAACCAACTCCTTCCGGTCGCCTCCCGGCCTTAACGTCCACGCCACATCCGGGCAAACTCGCAACCTCAACTCCTCCAAGGGATCCTGCCCCAAACTCTGCCTATGTAAAATCTCCTCCTTGTAATCCCGACCCTCAAAAGCCGCCAACCCATACTTTGCATTGATTACCTCCGGCGTAAACGGAACTTGGACTCCTCGAACCACAACTACCTTCGTTTCCAAGTCGGTTTCTGAACAATTGGCATAAAACTCCCGCACCAAGGAACTATTGACCTGGGTAGTTGGAATCGTCATCAAAGCGTCCCATTTCCGATCCCTTAACAGCTTGACAAACCCGGGATCAACCTTTGCCTCCAAAGTGGCCCTTTCTATCAACATCGTCCTCGAGAAATAGTGTTGTTTATACGCATCGTGAGCTCTAGGGTTCACGAATCTACGAGGCAAAGGCATAGGGGGTACGGTTTTGGCTCTCTTTCTAGGTGGAGCAGGCCTAGGTTCAACCGGCTCATCTTCCCGTGTAGCTTCTACAACCTCCTCAACCCTAGACGAGGCTCCGCATTTCTGAGCTCTAGGCATCCGTACTAAAGGAATATCGTCGTCCGTTTCAGAGTCTGAGGTTGGTTCATCTCTTAAGGTTGCCCTAGTTTAGGTGGCTCTAGGGGGTTGCTCCCAAATGCTCACACCTCGGTTGGGATCAACTAAGGTTGGGTCGAACTCTTTGCGCTTCTTCCCGGCCTCCCTAGCTACTTCCTTCACGTGTCTCTTCACAACTCCCTTTTTATGAACCATTTTCAAGCCTAGGCTACACCAAACAATCCCAATACGCACAAAAGATACCTGTTTAACATCCAAAGCGGGATTTCAAATCAACCAAACCACAACCACAACCATAACCATCACCAAACAACCCCATTCATCACCCATCACAACACCATATCACCAAAACAAAGCAAAAAGAAACACAAAACCAGAAAAAAAAAATGAATTAAGGTAGTATCCAAGTGAACGAGCCGACTCAAAGATCGAACTCGCAAAAACGTGAATGAAATCTAGAAAAGTTGTGACTAACTTACCAAGTAGGGTGAGTAAATGTTGATCGAGTTGAAAACGAGTCCAAACAACACCAATATGGGCTCCAAAATCGAATTCTTTCTCTAAAAAGTCGGACTTCAATGGGGTCTGATTCTCCAAAAATATGGTGTGTTGGGGAATTTGGTTATGAAAATCAAAGAGAGGGGATTAAGGGCGGCATGTAGCACCTTGAATCGCTCAAAATGGTTTAGAATTGAGGATTTTAGGGCAAAAGGAGGAAGAGAAACCGTTTTTACTTTTGAAAATTCTGAAAAATGAAGGTTCACTCGAAGAAGGGGTATATATAGGCAGAGGTTGGACGCTCGTCCAACTCAGCGGACGGGCGTCCACTAGGAAGACAGATGAACTGGACGGGCGTCCAGTTTAGTAGACGCTCGTCTAAAAGTTTAAATCACATACAGGATTGGAGGGAATAAATCAGACGGGCGTCCATGCTTAGTGGACGTTCGTCCAAGGATTGGTCATAGAGGACGGGCGTCCAGTCGTCTGGACGGGCGTCCAAGCAGGAAAATGTGCAAAAATCATAAAATTCCCATATAACTCAAATTCAAAATTTCATCTCTTATTAAACTTAAATAAAGCTTCAAAAATACAAGTAAAAATCAAACGAAGTACATAAAATTTCTAGAAAATAAATAAAACAAATAGAGAACAGTGGGTTGCCTCCCACGAAGCGCTTTTGTTTTACGTCGTTTGCTCGACGAAACAAACCTAACTAACACTAGTCTGCATAAATCTCGTCCCAATCCACCAAACGGATGAGACGACGAAGCATATCAATAGCAGGAGGGAAATCATAGTCGTCTTGTACGCCCCAGTCATCTCCAGCTATCTCTAAACCTCTAAAATGTAAAGCCTGTAGTACCAGCGCTAGATCTGTCAGCATAGGGTCATTTAGGACCGTATATGGACGTCCTATAGTTTCCTGTAGCTCCTCAGTAGTGAAGTCACTACCTCCCGAACAGCGGGGGACAATGAGAACATAGGTGATGGTCTTCGTACGGGTACTAAGCTCAAAATCTACGTGCAAGACTATAGTGCCTCCTGGTCCATCAGCTACTGTAATCAGTGGGATCCGACTAATGATGGGGAACTCCTCAGGAAGAACTCCGTAATCCATATCTAAAAAGCACACTAACTGACAGATGTAAACAGAAAAACTTAGTCAACTAAAACTTAATTAAACTAAAACTTAAATAAATATAACACTAACAGCATAAACAGAATTTAACTAATATAATAAGGGATATCTAGGATGCCTCCTAGTAGCGCTTTTGGTTAATGTCGTTATCTCGACACCGTTTAAAACTCGGCTGGATCGGGCCATTTGACTTTTACGCCGACCACTACCTCGTGTAAGCTCTGATCAGTAGTGTGGCTGCAGAAACAACATCTCACACATGGGGTGAAATCTTTAATAGCTTTCCAAATACGCTTGAACTTCCCCATGGGTGACCTCTTCATTCTCTGAGCCCTCTGATGACACTTCAACTGACGCTCCCTCTCCAATTCTTCCATATCCCAACTACCAGCTAGAACTTCTTCAGAAGGACCACTACAGCCATCCTCTGAAAACAGGTTGGGTGAAGACTCGTCGAATTCTTCGACTTCCGTAGCACCACACCCGAGGATATCGAGGCAATGGACAATCAGAGGTTTCTCTTTAGGTTCACCAATATAGTGCTTGCACCTTTGGCCATTCACTCGAAACGGGTCACCACTATAACCACGAAGTTCTAGAACACCTCCAGGAATGATTTGGAGAATCTCGAAGGGGCCGGACCAACGTGTCCTCAACTTTCCAGGAAACAAATGCAACCTAGAGTTGTATAGAAGAACTTTTTCGCCGACATGGAATTCTCTCTTCTTAATCTTAGCATCGTGGAGTAGCTTCATCTTATCTTTACTAATCCTGGCACTTTCATAGGCACGGAGTCGAATCGTCTAACTCATGTAATTCTTTGCGATCGATGTTTTCCACAAGATTGGGAATCAAAGTTCAAAAACTTTGTAGCCCAATAAGCTCTATGCTCTAACTCGACAGGCAGATGACATGGCTTTCCATAGACCATTTGATATGGAGATGTCCCCATAGGGGTTTTATAGGTAGTTCTGTATGCCCAAAGTACATCATCCAACTTCAAACTCCAGTCTTTTCTATGACTGTTGACTGTCTTCTCTAGGATTTTCTTGATACTTTGGTTGCTTCTCTCAACCTGACCACTAGTCATCGGATGATATGGTGTTCCTGTCTTATGACGAACACCATACTTTTCGAGAACTTTCTCTAGGGGTCGGTTGCAGAAATGTGTCCCTTCATCACTGATCAAGGCGCGTGGACATCCAAACCTCACGAAGATATTCTTCTTTAGAAATTTCATGACCGTTTTATGATCATTGTGAGGAGTGGCTTGAGCTTCCACCCATTTAGACACGTGGTCTACGCAGACTAAGATGTATTTATTACCGCAAGATGATGGGAATGGTCCCATAAAATCGATACCCCATACATCAAAGACTTCGCATTCGAGGATGGGTTTCAAAGGCATGTCAAAACGCCTTGTCAGAGTACCGGTCCTTTGGCACCTATCACAAGCTTTACGAAAGCTTCGTGTCCTTAAAGATCGTAGGCCAATAGAAACCGGATTGAAAGATCTTAGCAACGAGTTTTCCACGGACCAAAGTGACCTCCGGTGGGTCCACTTGTGGCATTTCTCAATGATATCACGTTGCTCGGATTCCGGAACACATCTCCTAAGCAAACCATCTTTACGGATCCTAAAAAGATAAGGTTCATCCCAAACGAAGTATTTCAAATCGAGAGAAGAACTTTTTCTTCTCCGATAAGACATTTACGGATCGAGATAACGGGCATGAAGGTAGTTTACAATGGAAGAATACCATGGAACATCGGGAGGACAACCGTCTATCAACATAATGTTTTCTAGAGGAAAGTAAAGATCTATATCATCCGGATCATCCTTTTCCTCCCTTAACATTCTAGAAACGTGATCGGCCACTACGTTTTCACGCCTTTTTTTGTCCTTTATCCGAACGTCAAACTCTTGTAGGGTCGGTATCCAACGTAGTAGGCGCGGTTTGGCCTCTTTCTTAGTCATCAGATACCGCAAAGCAGCGTGATCAGTCCACACAATCACCTGAGCTCCTAACAAGTAACTACGGAACTTGTCCATAGCAAAAACTACGGCCAAAAGTTCCTTTTCAGTAGTGGTATAGTTAACTTGAGAGGGGTTCAATGTGTGACTGGCGTAATAATTAGGTTGGAACTTCCCCTTGATCTTTTGTCCTAGAACAGCACCAACAGCATAGTTTGATGCGTCGCACATAAGCTCAAAAGGTAGGTTCTAGTCGGGCGATATAAGAATTGGAGCAGATATTAAACGATCCTTAAGCTCCTCAAACGCTTGCTTACAGCTCTCATCAAAATTAAACTCAACGTCTTCCTTTAGTAAAGTGGACAGGGGCTTGGCTATCTTGGAGAAGTCCTGAATGAATCTTCTGTAGAAACCGACATGTCCAAGAAAACCTCTAACTTCACGCACATTCTTAGGATAGCTCATTTTCTCAACAGCTTCCACTTTTTCCCTGTCAACTTCTATACCCTTGGCGGAGATTTTGTGGCCAAGAACTATTCCCTCGTCTACCATGAAATGGCATTTTTCCCAATTAAGTACTAAGTTCTTTTCCACACATCTGGATAACACTTGATCAAGATTGTCAAGGCAATCATCAAAAGACTGACCAAAAACCGAAAAATCGTCCATAAAAATCTCCATACACTTTTCTACAAGCCCGTCAAAGATAGCTAGCATACAACGCTGAAAAGTAGCTGGGGCATTGCAGAGACCAAATGGCATTCGCCTGTAGGCGAATGTACCATAAGGGCAGGTAAAGTGGTCTTTTCTTGGTCGAAATTTGGATCAATGGGTATACGGAAGTATCTGAATAGCCATCTAGGAAGCGATAGAATGCGTGTCCCGCCGGACGCTCAAGCATCGATCAATGAATGGAAGGGGAAAGTGATCTTTCATGGTTACCTCATTGAGCTTCCGATAATCGATGCGGACTACGTAACCGGTGACAAGTCTCAATGCTATCTCCTCTCCTTCTCATTCTTCTCAATTGTAATTCCACCTTTCTTGGGAACTACTTGAGTCGGGGAAACCCATTCACTATCCGCGATGGCATAAATGATTCCCATGTCCAGAAGTTTGATGATTTCCTTTTTAACGACTTCTTGCATATGAGGGTTGAGCCTCCTCTGGGGGCTGTCTAACGCATTTCGCACCCTCATTCGTCTTGATCTTGTGCATACAGATGTCCGGAGATATCCCTCTGATATCTCCTACCTGCCAACCAAAGGCTTTTTCATTTTTCTTCAAGACGTTGATAAGTTTCATTTCCTCTAAACAAGAAAGCTTGGCAGATATAATCAATGGAAGCTTCAACACCAAATCTGCAGGGGGGGTCTTCTAAACTCGACTTGAGATCTCCACTTTTCAACTCAATATCACTGAGTTTACTCTGTGGTCCCACTGCCAAAGCTTCTCCTTCCAACAATTCTTCCTCAAAATCAGCTGCTAATTGATCTAGATTGACAACACCATGAGTATTTAAATTATCAACCAATCGCTCATATTCAGCTTCCACAGCCATGACTTGCTTATCCATATAATCGTTGAAATCATCCGTCATATAATCAATGGAAAAGCCGGTTGGAGGGCCAGAGGGTACTTGAATGGACTTTAAGACATTGTAACTCACCTCTTGATCACCAACTCGGATAGTCACGTGCCCACCATCGCAATCGATGAGGGCTCTAGCTGTAGATAAGAATGGTCTTCCAAGAATCAGGGGGACGTTTTCGTCTTTCTCTATATCTAAAACATACCAATCAACTGGAAAGGTAAATCTATCAATCTGAACCAAAACGTCTTTCAGGATCCCTGAAGCTTTTTTAGAAGATCTATCAGCGAATTGTAAACTCATAGTAGTGGGTTCTAGAAGGCTTTGTAAACCGAGCTGTTTGCATACAGACATTGGCATAAGGCTTATAGAGGCACCTAGATCACACAAAGAATTAGGGAAGACCGGACCTCCCATTAATACGTAAGTACGAACTTGCCGAGGTCACCTCTTTTAATTGGTAAGTCTCCATAATTAATCATGGAGCAATCCTCACCAATTTGCCTTTCCATGCCTGCTAACTTCTTTTTCGAAGACACAACATCCTTGATGAATTTTGTATACTTAGGCATCTCGACCAAGACTTCTGATAATGGAATATTTACCTGAGTATTTTTCAAAAGGTTCAGCACCTTTCCGTACTTTTTGTCCTCACTCAAGGGAATGTTGCTCTTTCTCGGTGGAAATGGAAGCTTCTTAAGGTCATTCTCAGAAAAGACTTTCTTTGAGGATGCACTTACAACTTTGTCTTCCAGATCTTTCCATCGAACAGCTTTTTCAGATTTTTTTGTAGTCAGGGGATCAGCCTCCTGACTTTCGCTTGCTCTTTCAGTCCTCAAGGGATCAGCCACTTGAGGATCTCCAACTTCTTCACCTCTCAGGGGATCGGCCACACGAGTCTTTTCTTGCGGTTGAGGGGAGTGTAGGTGCTCGGCTTCCCCTCTGCCTTATCAATGGCGGGGAGGGGCTAGTGGTTTCCACGATGGGAATGACCACTAACTTGAGTACCGCTTCTCAGATTCATTGCACTGGCCTCCTCTTTACCGTATTGAATTGATGGCACGAGGTCAGTACATGGGCCTTTGTTCAAGTCGGCTGAGCAACTTGACCACCCTTTGGATTCTTCTCGGTGGCGGGCGGCGCCACGGGGGTCTAGAAGCTAACTGTTCAGCCAGTTGCCCAATTTGTCTCTCAAGATTCTTCATCGATCTACTTTGCTCCTCCAACTTGGCTTCAAGATTGTTAGATTGGGAGGAGCTTTGAGAGTTTTGGAAATTTGAAGAATAGGGCTGGCTGGGCCGACTTTGAAATTGAGAGTTGAATTGGAAGGCCAATTCTGATTGAATTTTTGCGTAGGATTGGAAAAATTCGAGTTTTGGTTCTGATTAAACCCAGGGTTTCTATTGAAATTCTGATTCGAATTAGGATTGAAATTTGAAGAAGGATTAAACCCTTGGTTTTGAAAATTGTTCTGGCCAGGAAACTGATTGAACCTTGGATTGTTCTGGCCATAGAATGCATTCACTTCCGCATTCCGTCCGTTCATAGGACCAGAATTTAGAAGTGTGCCCCACCTCGTCACAATTCGACATGTGACTTGATTGTCTTGTCCATAATCATGAACGGCATTCACTTGATAAGGTGCGGGGGGATTAAATTGGCACGGCCATTCATATGGCCGGTCGACGACGATTTTCGCAATACGAACTGAGGGTTCTGTGGAAAAGAAGAAGTTTGATTTATCGGATTTGAAACTTGAGGTGTTGCCATCTGCTTCTGCAGCAAGGCGATCAAACTTTGCAAATTGACTTCCTCAACCTTGGGAGGAGGAGGTGCTTGAATTGCTTGATAAGAGGGGGCGTAGTTGTACTTTGCGATGTCCTCAAACAATGCCCATCCCTCTTCCGGTGTTTTCTTCAGAAATGCCCCACCAGAAGAACTATTGACCATGCCCTTGGTGAGCTCGGTCAATCCACTGAAGAATGTATTGACTTGCCTTTCCAGTGGCAAGCCATGGTGGGGACACTTTCTAAGAAGAGACTTGAATCTCTTCCAACATTCGAAGAAAGATTCGTTCTCTTTCTGATAGAAAGTGAATATTTCGTTTAAGCACTGGGCCGTCTTTGAAGGTGGAAAATATTGACTCAAGAACTCCTTTTCGAGTTCTGCCCAGGTGGTGATAGATTCAGAAGGGAGAGAGGTGTACCACTCTTTAGCCTCTCCTTTCAAAGAAAAAGGAAAAAGTTTTAGCTTGATAGCATCCTCACTTACTCCTTGGATGCGTGTAGTACCGCATATCTCTAAGAATGTGTGTAAGTGGGTATGCGGATTCTCTGATTGGTAGCCATGAAAAATTGATGCATGCTGCATCATCTGGATAAGTCCTGGCTTTAGCTCAAAGGTTTGTGCGGTAATGGCTGGAATAACAATAGCCGGGTTGACTTTGACTTCGCCTGGCATGGCGTAGTCTGCCAACGTACGTCTATTATTAGCGGCCATTATCACAAAATCAGTGATTTCCTTTGTTAATTGATCTTCAAGATCTTGCTTGGCTCTGTCTGCCAGAACCGCAGAACGGAAAATCCGCCTGTTTGGACGGACTACGGTTCGCTCGGGGTCAGGGGTGTATAATAACGGTCCCTTTCGACTCCGAGTTTGCATAAACCGGACCAAAAACAAGTAAAAAGAAGCCTAAAAACTAAGAAATTAAAAGCACGAACTAAAAATTAAAAGCCTAAAAAAAAAACGAAAAAAAGAAAAGAAAGAAACAAGATTATTAAGGAAAAGATAAAACAGACGGGCGTCCAAAGGCTTGGACGGCGTCTGCTCAACTTTTGGACTGGACGGGCGTTCGGTTTGCCCTAACGCTCGTCTGGTCTTCAGAAAACTTGAACGGGCGTCCAAATTGTATGGACGCTCGTCTAAGTGAAAGAAAACAGAGCAGTGTTGGAAATTTTCCAGCGGACGGGCGTCCAATATCCCAGACGCCCGTTTGGTAGCGGGAAAATTAGAAAAGCAGGAAATTTGCAGAAAAATTACAGAAAAGAAGGGGAACGAAAGGAGAGAAGCAGAAGCAGAGAGAGGAAATAGAGGGGAGAACTAATCACAAGAGAACCTAAGCTAAAACCCTAATGAACTAATTACCTAAACGATTATCAACTAAAACAAGCATTTAAAACGAAATAAAAACAGGAAAAACAAAAACAGACAGAAAAACGAAAAACAAAAACTAGACAACCGTCCGGTTCCCCGGCAACGGCGCCAAAAACTTGTCACGGATTTATCTAACAAAGCAAACAAGTAATAATCCGGTTAACCTCAAGTATAAGGATCGTAGTAATAGTGGTTAATGCCGGGTCGATCTTACGGGGAACTGGCGATTGCTAACCCTAGTTTTTGTTTAACTAACTAACCTATGTCACGATTACTAAACTAAACAACGAGTGAAACAAAACAAAACAGAAAATAAAACTAGACAGAGGATGTAATCCAAAGCTAGGAAGAATACGGGTTGCGAATTTATTTAAACTAAACTAGTCTAAGATGCAAATAAAAGTAAACTAACTAAACAAATTCAAGTTTTGAGGATTTAAATCAAGTTTATAACGAACAAACGAGGATTGATCCACCTATCCAACAAGCATTGATTTCCTATCTCGATTATGTTGTGGTTTTTATCTAGGTTGTGATTCACCTTATCTAAACATGAACCCTAATTCCTTAGAAAGTTCATCTATTAATCTATTATCTTCCAATGCAAGATTAACGCGTTTTCTAACCAAAGGTGTAAACTTTATGTTTATAATCTAGCAATTAAACCTATTAACTTCCGTTATGATAGATTCGAATTAATATTCTTATTCATGATGATCTTGGGTTTATTAAGATTTCCATCAACAATAAACAATCACACATGCATATCTTCCGATGTAAAAGCAATTAAACGTAATAAACATGAATAAGAAACAACCTTTAAATAAAAACTCACAGTACAACCGAAGAAAACGAAATCAACAATCGTTGGATGGCTTCACAATACTCGTTTGGTGAAGCTTTTAGCCTCTGAACATCCTCAGCAACTCGAATTTGCAGAAATAGTACATAAAAAGTAACTAGTTTAATCTAGATCTAAAGTGCATAAAAACTGGAATAAAAGGAGAAAAATGCAGCCTAAAGCTGCCCCTAGGTTTAGGGTTTTGAATAATGAGTGTATGGTCTCCTTAGGGTTGAGAAACAGCCGCATATTTATAGATCTCTAAGTCGGTTTCGCTAAGTCGGCTACCGGACGCCCGTCTGGATCCTTGAACGCCCGTCCATTCTTCATATGAACTTCAAATCGGGCCGAGTCATGATCAGACGCTCGTCCACCCAGCGTCCACCTCAGCGTCCAAACTTGCTGAATCAACTTTCCATCCCTAGACGCTCGTTCAATTCACCAGACGCCCGTCCACTGGACGGAGATTCTGGACGCCAGTCCAAATGTTCGAATCTTGATTTCTTTGATCTCTATCTCTTTTCATCTTGTCAATTCCTTCATTATCTCTTTTAATCACCATATATTTCGACTCTTATCTCTTTTGATCATCATTTGAGCCTTGAAAAATGTATCTACATCATATAAAAACACCACAAAATGTAATATCGCTCAAATAATCGTAAAAACATAATTAAAGCACATAAATCAACCTATTTTGCGATTAACTCATCTAAAATATCATTTACTCAATATTTCCATTAAACACACGTTTCTTATGCAATTTTGTACAAATACGGGGAAAAATATCATAGAATATAGCGTTACAAATCGTATAAATTCACCCTTAACACCAATATAACAAAATAAATCCACATAGTAATCCACTAACTCCACAAATGATTTTACACTAATTCAATAATTATTTTCATTACAATATTACAACCCATAAATTACAATGGCTCTTAAAATAAAATGATGTACCATCCAAAACACTAATTTCATTTTCCTCAGATCTCGATCAATATCTTCTCCTATACGCTTAATTCCCCTCGATCATTAACCAGTATTTATATTTATAGAAAGAAAACAAAACAAAACAAAATAGAACTATGGAAAACTAGGCGTCAGCAAATGACCGGTATGAGCCACGTGTGCAAGTGTTATACTATATATATATATATATATATATATATATATATATATATATATATATATATATATATATATATATATATATATATATATATATATATATATATAATAAATATAAAAATAAAATATCTTGATAAACTTTTAAAAATAACAGCGGAAGTCTTTTAATTATTAATTGATTGAACAAATGAAAAGATCAATTTTTAGTATTGAAGTGCACGAGCATTAAGAAAACATATCAGGTTCATTTACAAGCACCAGCTTTAGCCGAGCCGATGAGTCAAGTACCGCCCTAACGCCATTTTACCATGGATTTCAACCGCACTTCACGAGAACTAGCCATGCCTGACAACTCCGGCCGGTTGTCAGGGAAAAGGAATCAACATTTGCCATGCAAACCTCCTACACGGTTCCAGCCAACCCTATCCATGCCTTAGGACCCACGCACCAACCGTCAGCCCTTGCTTTCCCGGCTGTAGCATGAATCTTCGGGGAAAAGGTACCGTCCCCGCTCTTACGAGCGAGCACTCTAGATACTGTCGGAAAGACTTCGAGTCAAGAGGCCCCGAGACCGGTGACTAGCCGTTCTTCTAGAGCAGTAACTCTAATCCCCCTAGCCACCAGAGCTTTGACACTTTCGTGCCACGAGCGAGCGAGCGAGCAAGTATATATTCCGTCAATTCCAAGTATCATTTTATTTAATATTAGATTATATTATTTACATTATTTTGTATTTTACGATTATAGCCGTGTTGGCTCTCTATATAAACCTATTGTACACACATTATTTCCTAATGACAATTAGTTTGTTATTCAATATTATCTATCATGGTATCAGAGCAATTTGATCCCTAAAAATTTTCTTCTAGCCGCCGCCGCCAGCCTTGTTCTTTTTTTTTTTTTTTTTTTACGCCGCCAACCGCGTACGTACGGCGGCTATGGCAACCTCCTCCGCCACCTCTGTCCACTCGGCCACCTCTGCAGCTTCCGGCGCTGCTACTGTGACTGCTGCGGCTGCAGCCCCCGCAGCCCCCACCACCGTTATCTCTCTTAATCCTGCTGTCAATGCTCCTACAAAATTTGATGGCAAAAATTTCACGGCTTGGAAGCTTCAATTGACCACTTTACTCACAGGTCACGGTCTCCTCGGTTATGTGACCGGTGCTACACCCATGCCGCCACCAACAATTCCGTCTGCGGCTGGTGAGGTTACGATCAATGCGGCTCACTTGCATTGGATACAACAAGATGCCTTAATCCACAATTTGCTTTTGGGTTCGGTTGATAAAGAATTTATCGCTACGATTCAGCACACGACAAATTCGAAACAAGCTTGGGACACTCTTCTCGACACGTATGGGAAACAGAGTAAGGGTCGTATTCGACATCTCAGACTGCGTTTAAATTCCATTACCAAAGGTACACTGTCAATCTCTCAATACTTCACTGCCGTTAAAACTGTTGCGGATGATCTTGCGTCTCTAGATGCTAAAGTACCCGATGATGACTTAGTTGAAATAATCTTAAAAAATCTTGGTAGTGAATATAAGGATCTTGTGAGTGCCATTCAGGCTCGTGATGACACTATCTCTATGCCATTGTTACATGAAAAATTGCTAATACATGAAGCGTCACTTTTACAAAGTCCGTCTGTTCCACCCCCTGCGTATACTGCTTTCCCTGCCTACCCTTCACCCCATCCCATGCATGTTCCGGCCAATACAGCCTATTCCCCCTATCAGCAGCTACCTCGGCCCCCTCCCCCTATCCTGCCGCAAGCTCCCTCCCCTACCCGAGACCCCAACAACACGGCCCTTCCCCCAATCACTCATCCAAAACTACCTCTGCCCGTCCCTCCAAAGGCTATCAAGGCTTCTGCCAACTCTGTGGTCTCCAGGGTCATGTTGCCACTCGTTGCACCGCTTATCCTCTCTACAATAATCTTCCACGTCCACCCCGCAACCAAGGAACCCCTCGGCCCCCTCAGCCGCCCCATGCCCATGTTGCCCAAACTGCTCATTCCAGCTCTACTCTGCAGTACTCTGATCCTTCTGCTACTTGGATGCTTGATAGTGGTGCCTCTCATCATATGACGCAGGAACTCAATTTACTTTCTCTTCACTCCCCCTACCAAGGTATGGATCGTATAGTCATTGGTGATGGTAGTTCTTTGGCTATCACACACATTGGCTCTACCTCTCTTTCTTCATTCAAATTAAATCATGTGCTTTGTGTACCTTCTCATTCTCGTAACTTATTATCTGTCCAGAAATTTTGCCAAGATAATTCTGTGTCTATTGAATTCTTATCTGATTCGTTTTTGTTGAAGGACTTGAAGACTGGCAAATGCCTCCACCAAGGACAAGTCAGTGATGGAGCCTATGTGTGGTCCTCCAAAGCTCTCTTTGCCTTCTCTGCTTCCAAAGCTTCTGCTGCCACTTGGCATCTCCGCTGCGGTCATCCTGCTTTTCCCATTATTCAAAATCTTGCAAACAATAATTTTTTAGAATTATCTACGGTTTCCCATTCTTCTTGTGATTCTTGTTTGTGTAATAAGAGCCACAGGCTCCTTTTTTCGGATTCTACACTGTCTACTTCTCAACCATTGGAAGTTATTTATTCTGACGTTTGGTCGTCTCCTGTTTACTCAGTTGATAATTTTAAATATTATGTTCTGTTTGTTGATCATTTTACTCGGTACATGTGGATATACCCGCTTGCATGTAAATCTGACGTATATAATACTTTCATTAAATTCAAGCATTATGTAGAAAAACTGTTAGATGCCCCTATCAAAATCCTCTATTCTGATAATGGCACTGAGTACATAAAGTTACGTCCTTTTCTCTGTGAGCATGGCATCTCTCATTTCACTTCTCCCACTTACACCCCACAGCACAACGGCATCTCTGAACGCCGGCACTTGCATATTGCTGAAACCGCCCTCACCCTTCTTGCCCATGCCAAAATACCAGTTACCTATTGGTCCTATGCCGTTAGTACCGCGGTTTACCTCATTAATCGCATGCCCACAAAAAATCTTAATATGCTTTCACCACACCTCAAGCTCTTCTCTAAGCCCCCCAATTATTCTAAGCTTCGCGTCTTCGGCTGCCTTTTCTATCCGTGCTTAAACCCTACAACCCGCACAAGCTTGCGCCTACATCCAAGCCATGTATATTTCTTGGTTACGCCCTCACACAAAGCGCTTACCTTTGCTATGACATCTCTGAGTCCCGTATGCATATTTCATGTGATGTTAGGTTTGTGGAGGACATTTTTTCCCTTTGCTAGCATCTCCTCTAACTCTTCCTTACCTCCTTTAACTGTCCTCCTTCCCTCTGCTTCCTACGAAACCGCGGCTGGTCCTATCCTTCCACCACCCCCCACGGCCCATACACCAACCGTGGGCATTTATGAGCCAGCCGCAAGCTCTCCCTCCTCCTTTTCTCCTGTCTCTTCCCACTCCAACTCTCCCAGTGATTCTCATTCTTCCCCCACTCCCATCTCGTCTCCTTCCACCTCGTCCCCCACTCCGCCGCCTCCACCCCCTCCTCCCTCCCAGCCGCACCATCCCATGACCACTCGTTCTCAAAATAAAATCTACAAACCTCGTCAACCCTTTAACCTTCAAGCCCAACTTCACAATCGCTACCTAGACACGGAGCCCTCAACCCTTAAGCAGGCATTGCAGTGTCCGCAGTGGTGTGTTGCCATGTCTGATGAGTATAGTGCGCTTCTTCGCAATGACACGTGGTCTTTAGTTCCCCCTGCTGATGGTTTAAATATAGTTGGTTGTAAGTGGGTTTTCCGAATTAAACGGAAACCGGATGGCTCGATTGATAAATACAAGGCTCGGCTGGTTGCCAAAGGGTTTACGCAACGCCCTGGTTTGGATTACTTCGAAACTTTTAGTCCTGTTGTTAAACCTGTTACAATCCGCCTTGTTCTTAGTATTGCAGTTTCCTTTGGTTGGTCTCTTCGCCAACTCGATGTCAATAACGCCTTCCTACATGGGACACTAGCTGAAGATGTGTATATGTCTCAACCACCCGGGTTTTGAGGATGCTACGAAACCCACCTTTGTGTGCAAACTTCGCAAGGCGATCTATGGTCTTAAGCAGGCACCTCGGGCTTGGTACCATGAGCTTAAGTCCTTTGTTCTTACCATGGGTTTTGTTAACTCTGCGGCTGATCCTTTTTTATTTGTTTATCGCACATCTATCAGCATTACTTTTATCTTGGTATATGTCGATGACATAATTGTTACAGGTATCTCCAGTGAGCAGGTTTAGAGTGTTATTGATCAGTTGGGCTCTCGGTTCTCTATTAAGGACCTTGGTCCCCTTTCGTATTTTTTGGGAGTTGAGGTCACTCATTCGGCCCTTGGTATGTTACTTACGCAGACCAGGTACACACGTGAGCTGCTTTCTCAGGTTCACATGACTCTAAGGCAGTTTCCACACCTATGCCAGCTGATGCCTTTTCCGGTGACCCCATTGTTTCTCCTCCTTATTCCGATCCGACTCAGTATCGTCAGGTTTTGGGTGCCTTGCAGTACTTATGCTTTACGAGAGTTGATATTCAGTTTGCAGTTAATAAGCTCTCCCAGTTTATGCATGCACCGACAGAGTATCATTGGATGCTTGTCAAACGTCTTCTGCGTTATTTGTCTGGCACTCCTACTATGGGTTTACAGTTATATCGGGATTCCCCTCTGGCCTTGCATGTGTTTTCGGATTCTGATTGGGCAGGTAACAGGGACGCTGGCTATCGCGACCCCGTGTCCTCTGAGTATGTGCCAGGTTACACTTCCACTTCTGCTTATATTGTCTTCTTGGGCAAAAATGCCATTTCCTGGAGCTCCAAGAAGCAACACTCAGTTTCTCGTTCTTCCACCGAAGCTGAGTACCGGTGTGTTGCAGATACGGCCGCCGAAGTTGCCTGGCTGACTTATCTGCTTGCTGATCTCGGTTTTACCGTTACCTCCACGCCAGTGATTTTTTGTGACAATTTAGGAGCGCTTCGTCTCAGTGCCAACCCGGTTTTTCACTCATGCATGAAGCACGTGGCCATTGACTATCACTTCATTTGTGAGCATGTTGAGCGTGGTCTTGTTCGTGTTGCTCGTGTCGCTGCTGCAGACCAGCTAGCCGATGTTCTCACCAAGCCCTTGCCACGGTTATCTTTTTCTTCACTTGTTTCCAAGCTTGGACTTCGCTCAACTCCGTCCGCTTGAGGGAGCGTATTAGATTATATTATTTACATTATTTTGTATTTTACGATTATAGCCTTGTTGGCTCTCTATATAAACCTATTGTACACACATTATTTCCTAATGACAATTAATTTGTTATTCAATATTATCTATCATTTAATGTTATAAAAAGTATGCAGTAGCTCAAATTAGTCATTTGTTTCAAATCACTTTACATTTTGTAATTTTAATAAATCATTAGAAAATGACTTACGAGTTAAAAACATCAACTTGATATAGATAAAATATTGAAAATAATTATAAAACACAGTTTGACTTTATATCGAAAATAAAGAACTCACCTTTTTGTTTGTGGTAACAACGGCTTATTATACATTCCACCGGCGATTTTCGAGATGTCTTTATTTATACTCCGACGAATCTCTTTTTAATGAACACAACCCACGAGCCTAAAGTATTAGTCAAATTATCACCAGCATTATGCGAAATAAGATCATTCATTCCCACTTGACTAATTCTTTCATTCCTCTGCATCTAACTCCCGGTTGCATCCCCATTCCAGCCATAAATTTCCCACCCAAACCTTAATTTTATGAATCATTTTCTCCAGCCTGTGTACGGTGTACGTACCCTACGATCCTTGAAACCCCATCCTCAAATTAACCCCAACATCATGCCTTACTGATGAATTTATCAAATGTTTCTTCTAATCAGTACTCATCAAAATATAAGAACGATGAAGATAAAAAAAAAAATGGCTATGCAAAAGTTAGATGGGTTCCAACCCGGCAATCGTAAATATTAATGGTGATGGTATAACACAAATTTATCTTCAGGGTGTAAGGATAGAAACTTGACGACACCTCCAAAGAAATTTACAGCACCGCAAAATGCTTAATATATACGGAAGGAAGATGTTTTTTCAATGTAGAAGTCCTTGTTAATTGTTATGGCAACAGACATTTCAATGACGATGGGGTTTAGGAAACAAACAACCGAAAAACGTCCGTAATTAAGGATTCCCGAAACTACGATGTTGATTTCTCGACGTTGGAAAGATACGGAATATAAACACCATGATAGAATATATACCCGGTGTAACGCCCCGTTCCCGGGCACCGAGTCCTTATCCGGAAATGAAACGTTCGGCACGTATAAAATAAAAGTAAATTCACTTTATACGTAAGCCTCTACTACGTCGTATCAAACAAAAAGCAAACGGAAGCAAAAACTCGGGTATAAAATTTCTAAACGTTTAAGAATAGAAAAGGGGAACTAAAAGCGAAAATGTAAATTTATTACATTTGAGAAAGTACGAAAATCCCAAAAGAAAAGTACTACACGTCTCGAAAGACCAAAAGTCTACCTCAAAGGTATCAAAAGTAATCCAAATTTAAAAGTAAAACGGTAATTGATAAGTCTTCAACGAGCGCCGTCAAACGTCGTCGTCGAACTCCTCCTCGAAAACCTGTTCATCTTCTCATCCCCAAACACATAGAAACATGCATTTGAGGTAAGTACAACGTACTTAATAAGAAAGAGAAGCTATGATAACAACTGTAGTTCATAAGGAAAAGATATTTAAATCGATTGGTTGTTTATGTGAGACCGACTCAACCTGGGGTTCATTTCATGTCCATCAACATGAGTTGACTAAACGTTTCTACTTAGCTTATCTATGTTACAACCGCACTCAAGGGCACTACGCGCATCCACCTCAGCAGAGTCCCTCCGTACTTAGGGTCATTATGACCTACGGAGTTCTTCCACCTCGGGAACACTCTTTTGCAACATATTAGTGGATCACACCAATATCCACGAAGTCTAGAAAAGGTAGACTCCGATAGCACGCGCGTCTCAGCAGAGTCCCTCCGTACTTAGGGTCTTTTGACCTACGAGTTCCTCCACCTTCGAGGTAGCACATGCATCGCGATTTAGCCTGGTGCCTAGCCAAGAGGGACAAGTTGTTTAATCTTTTACTAGTCAAGTACGTTGATTATTAGGATGATTAACTAGCCACCCTAGTGTTTTCAAATAATCTCCCTCACACACACTACTCTCTTCCTAGACCACTAGACACGGACAAGTCCTAGCAATTACACAGACATTGATGAAAGCTAACTCATCAAAGCACAAGCCTATCATGCTCTTCCGACGGATCCGAACTTCAACTCCCTTTAAGAGTACATTCGGTGTTTTAACTGAACGAATCAGAAACTCAATTCAGGCTTGTTCAAGTTTATACAGTGTTAACATATCACATTTAAAGGTTTAGAAATGATAAAACGTACTTATAAGGCTGAACAACAACCAAACGCCCGTTTAAAGAGATGGACTCCCGTCTGGAACTTACTGGATGCCCGTCCATCTTTCCCAGACGCTTGTCCACCCTAAAACAGCTACAACCTGAATGTAAAATAACACCTCAGACAATCACAAGGATATCTTCTATGAAAACAATCACAAACTTATCCAAATACGGCATGAAAACACGTTGCATCAAATCCATAAATGCAGATGGGGCATTAGTGAGTCCAAATGGCATGACAATGAACTCATAATGTCCATATCTCGTACTGAAAGCCGTCTTCGGTATATCTGCTACTTTAATCTTCAACTGATGATAGCCGGATCTCAAGTCAATCTTGGAGAACACTTTCTTGCCTTGCAACTGGTTAAACAGATCATCAATCCTTGGTAGAGGGTACTTATTTTTTATGGTAAGGTTATTCAGCGCTCGGTAATCGATACACATCCTCATGCTACCATCTTTCTTCTTCACGAACAAAACAGGGGCTCCCCAAGGCGAGGTACTGGGCTGAATTATGTTCCTTTCGAGCATATCTTTGAGTTGAGCTTTTAACTCCTTCAATTCAGCCGGTGCCATCCTATAAGGTGCCTTAGCAACTGGTGCCGCTCCCGGTAACAACTTGATCTCAAACTCGATTTCCCTATCTGGCATGTTTCCCGGTAGCTCTTCTGGAAACACCTCGGGATACTCTCTTACTATAGGAGTTTCCTCTAACTTCGGCTTCACTTGCTCCACATCCACTGCATACAACAAGTAGCCTTCACAACCCTTTTGACAAGCCCTGATGGCCTTAACTATTTGAGATGATTGGATGTCGCTTCTTACCTGGCTTGTACACATTCCCTTGATACGTCTTGTCTGATTTTCCAGGTACTTTAAAAGTCACTTTCTTCTCCCTACAGTCCAAGTGAACAAAATTCTCGGATAGCCAATCTATTCCGAGGATTACGTCAAAATCCGAGAAGTCCAAAACTGTGAAGTCGCTCTTGCATCGGTAAGGTCCAACTCGAACTTCCACTTGAGGTATCATCCTAGTCACCTTTGTTACCTTCCCTAACGGTGTAGTTATTTCCAAAGTATTCCTTAAAGGTTCTGAAGGTAAATTCAATTTCTTAGCTACCTTGGTTGACACAAAAGTATTTGTCGCTCCCGTATCAAACAAGGCATTGACCACTAGGTTTTCTAACATTATCGTACCTAGGATGCATATTCATTTATTTAAATATAGTTACAACATGAATAATCACGCTATAAAATATCTTAACAAAAGAACAAAACAACAACATGGTACCTGAAATAACGTCATCCTCTGGTTCCACAAAACCAGCATCAACTGCAAAAACTCGAACCGGTCGGCTTGGGCCGCTCTTTCCGCTTCCTTGACTCGAACTACCTTTGTTCCCTCTGTTTGGACACGCTCTAGAAAAGTGTCCTGGCTCTCCGCAGATGTAGCAACCAGTCCTGTTCTGCCTGCACTCCCCTGAGTGATTTCTGTTGCATTTAGAGCAAAGTGGTGCACTGCTCGGGGCCTTAGCTGCCGTGGGAGTTGTCGTCTTCTTAACGTTCTGTTGCGGTGCTCCCCTGAAATTTCCTTGACTAGTCCCAAAGCTTCTCTTGTTCCCAACAACTACTGTAGCCCTCTTTATAAAGGTCTCGACTTCCAAAGCTTTATTCAGTAGTTCTGCCATATTCTTTGCTGTAAATCCCAACATGCCTGATTGGATTTCATAAGCCAAGCCGTCCTTGTAAAGAGCCATCTTCCTTTCCTCCACTTTCATCAACTCGGGGTAGAACCGCCCCAATTCGTTAAACTTATTGGTGTACTGGGTCACCGTGTGTTGAGTACCTTGCTTAAACTTCAAAAACTGACTTGCCTTATCAGCTTGCACCGTGGCCGGGAAGTATTCGTTGTAAAACATGGCTTTAAAACCTTCCCAGTCTATTATCTTACCGTTACTGCTTTGAATGGCCTCAATCCATGCTTCTGCTGCTCCCAACAGAAAACTAACTGCCAGCTGTGCCATTTCTGTCTCAGGGACATGTATATTCCTGCAAGCCTTTTCAAAACCTCTCAACCACTCTTCTGCCTTCATATGTTCCACATTTCCATAAAAGTTCTCAACCCAATTCCTTCTTAACCTTGTGTACCAATCCACAACTGGTGCTTGCTCAAAGGCCGGTCTAACTGGTGGGTAAACCGGTGGGTAACCATAAGGTATCTGTTGTGGGTACTGTTGTTGAGGAGGGTAAGCCGGATTCGCTTGAGGTACAGGCTGGTAAGGATAGTATCCCTGAGGGTAAAGCTGGTGGGGCTGCGGAGGGTACTGGGGTTGCTGAAAACCAAAAGGTGGGTAACCAATGCCTTGTTGATGATCAAGGCGTGGTGAAGGGGGTATGGTAGGTTGAGGAGCATGACCTACAGGAGGAGGGTAAAAGACCTGCTGCTGCTGAGGATACACTGGTGGATAAACACTTGTTGGTGGAGGGTACACGCTAGCCACAGGTGGTGGTACATAGCCAGCTGGGATATCACTTACCATGGTGAACTGAACCGAACTTCCCACGTGCCATTGTGGAGGTCGTTCCTAATGAGGTCGGGGTGACAAACTCTGATGAGACCTCGGTGATGGTGTCGCCGTATGAGGTGGTGGTGATAAACTCTGCCGGGATAGGGGTATTGGCCTCACTACACCACCCCCTACAACCGGTACGGGACTTTCCCCTCGAACTCTGGAAGACTCTGCACCCGCTCCAATCCTCGTGAACACCATCCTGATGATCAAGAAAACCAGACGTTACTAAAAGGTCTAAAGAAGCTTATCTTAAAAGAAAAGGAAGCCTAAATGACGCTTTTCTCTGATACCAACTGTAACGCCCCTTTCCCGGACACCGAGTCCTTATCTGGAAATGAAACGTTCGGCACGTATAAAATAAAAGTAAATTCACTATATACGTAAGCCTTTACTACGTCGTATCAAACAAAAAGCAAACGGAAGCAAAAACTCGGGTATAAAATTTCTAAACGTTTAAGAATAGAAAAAGGGAACTAAAAGCGGAAATGTAAATTTATTACATTTGAGAAAGTACGAAAATCCCAAAAGAAAAGTACTACACGTCTCGAAAGACCAAAAGTCTACCTCAAAGGTATCAAAAGTAATCCAAATGTAAAAGTAAAGCGGTAATTGATAAGTCTTCAACGAGCGCCGTCAAACGTCGTCGTCGAACTCCTCCTCGAAAACCTGTTCGTCTTCTCATCCCCAAACACATAGAAAACATGCATTTGAGGTAAGTACAACGTACTTAATAATAAAGAGAAGCTATGATAACAACTGTAGTTCATAAGGAAAAGCTATTTAAATCGATTGGTTGTTTATGTGAGACCGACTCAACCTGGGGTTCATTTCATGTCCATCAACATGAGTTGACTACACGTTTCTACTTAGCTTATCTATGTTACAACCGCACTCAAGGGCACTACGCGCATCCACCTCAGCAGAGTCCCTCCGTACTTAGGGTCATTATGACCTACGGAGTTCTTCCACCTCGGGAACACTCTTTTGCAACATATTAGTGGATCACACCAATATCCACGAAGTCTAGAAAAGGTAGACTCCGATAGCACGCGTGTCTCAGCAGAGTCCCTCCGTACTTAGGGTCTTTTGACCTACAGAGTTCCTCCACCTTCAGAGGTAGCACATGCATCGCGATTTAGCCTGGTGCCTAGCCAAGAGGGACAAGTTGTTTAATCTTTTACTAGTCAAGTACGTTGATTATTAGGATGATTAACTAGCCACCCTAGTGTTTTCAGATAATCTCCCTCACACACACTACTCTCTTCCTAGACCACTAGACACGGACAAGTCCTAGCAATTACACAGACATTGATGAATGCTAACTGATCAAAGCACAAGCCTATCATGCTCTTCCGACGGATCCGAACTTCAACTCCCTTTAAGAGTACATTCGGTGTTTTAACTGAACAACAACCAAACACCCGTTTAAAGAGATGGACGCCCGTCTGGAACTTACTGGTGCCCGTCCAAGACTGGACGCCCGTCCATCTTTCCCAGACGCTCGTCCACCCTAAGACAGCTACAACCTGAATGTAAAATAACACCTCAGACGCCCGTCTGAAATGTAGCCAAGGCAGACGCCCATCCACATGAAGTAGACGCTCGTCCGACCTGGGTTTCGGCTAGAACCCTAAAATCTCCAACACGATTTCCACATCGTTTCTCAACCAAACATCAGCAAAATTAACACAGTGAAGCACCAAAATACTCATCTAAAAGCACCATATCATCCATAATCATTAACCAAAAGAAAACCCATCTTCCTAACACCAAAACTTCAAAAAAAAGATCTAATCCTTACAACCTAGAATTGAAATCATAGGAATAGTTTTTCTTACCTAAAAGCAACCAAAAACTTATCAAAAGACTCAGAAAAGCCTGCTGCACTTCCCACGAAATTGGTGTCAAACGGTGCACTCTTCACAAGGATTCCAAATCTTGAGTCCGGTCTGAAAACAATTCAACACCTCCTTAGATAATTGAAGAACTCTTCTAGTCTCTCTCTTTTCTTCCCAAATGCGCAGAGATGGAGTAGGAAACGTGAAACTAAAATTCTGATTAGGTTTTTAGGAGATTAACCTTTGTTAATTTTCCCTTAAATACCCACTCCCATAAAACCTTAGTTTTCCTTATTTGCCCTTAGTTATAAAAATTCAGATTTCCTTAACTATATATATATATCACTCGAAATATATATATACAACGTCCAAATTAATTAACTCCGAATAAAAGAAACCGAACCCAATATTTCGTTTTCGCAAAAAGACACGTCTGCACTTTCCCGAAAATCGGAATATTACACCCGGCCTCAGTTGTAGACTTGTAGCAGCATAACAACAATGAGTTTAATTGTTGTTTAGACATTATAAGTGACACGGGCGATTGGAATCGGTTTAAGGATTGATGGTGATGGTTGATAACCAAACTCGCCGGAAACAATACTTCAGGCTACCATATATATATTTAGCTATGATGACTATATATAATCACTGTAAGGTATTCTGTAAATGATAAGAAAGTAGTATGGAGTGATATAGTTGGACAAGAAAGTGGAAAAATATAGTATAAACAAAACAGTGTTGCAAATCTGAGTTTGGCTCCGGCTACGTACATGGATGTATGTATGTATATATACTGAGACACCAAAAGATTTACTTAGGAATCAGGATGCATATTAAATAAAACGTACGGTTACAATAACCTATATTTACCAAACATGCTATAAAGCTTATGTTGGTTAATTAATTGTTTTTTCTTTTTTTCTTTTTTCAGTTTACAGTATATACGTTACAAATTTAAGTGTATACTAGGGGCGGTCTGTGCGATGCACAGGGCGCCAACGTCTCAGAATGTACGAAGAATGCAAGGAAAATAAAAAATATTTACAGCATTCAACAAAGGTTTTTTTTTCTTTTTGTTTTGGTTTATGAAATTCAACATTTTGGTATTTCGAAATTTGTTTAGAGTTTGATTGTCCAAAACAGTCAAGGCAGTACAAAAGTTTAACAAAATGCTGATACAAGTGCATTCACTACATACTTTATATACACAAAACATTGTTTCTGAATTGCCTTTCATTGTCAACCAGATTGATCCCAAAATGAAATAGTAGTTAACTTCTTCAATTCGACTTGCAGCCTTTTATTTCTTACTCTCATGTTCAAGTTTGACCTTTCTCAGTTGTTGTGGACTTGCTGTGTCAACTTTGCTTGCATCTGAAGTTGTTGGTGCTGTTGTTATTTCTGCTTCGACAACTGGTTTTTGCCGTTTTGGTTCATGTTTTTCTGGTACAAAAAAATATGTGTTAAATTGATTATGTTGAAGTAGTCTTAAAAAATAAGTACTTGTACCTGGGGTTTCAATACTTTTAACATCACTTGTACTAACAACTAGATCTTTATTTTTTGATTTAAGTGATTGTTGAACAGATGAGGTTCCTTTTTCACCTATACTATCAACTGTTGTCGGCACTTCTACTGTGTAAGAACGCTTGTTATCTTTCTTCTCTGCAGTGAATTGGAGTATTAAAAATTTACTGTATGTGTTTATTCAGTTTATTGTTGCCTTTATTCCTAAAATTGATTTCTATTTCAATTAGTTGATATTTATGAGTAATAGAAGTTCAGTTGTACCTGGAGTAAGTATTGTGTTTGGAGTTTGATTGGTCTGTGGAACGACAGAAATAGTTTCATCATCTTTGTTGCTCCAACTATAGATAGTATACCTCACCCTTTGATTTGCATATCTCTTTGTTGATGTTCTTACCTCTGCCATGATTTTTTTTGTCCTTGAATTTTTCATCAACTTTCTTCAACAAATCTGCCACTTCCTGCATTTTTTTCCTTTGTTTTGATTATAGTTGATACAAAGATGTGGTTGTTAAATGTTGTGCAATCAATTTGATTTACCTCATATGGCATTATATGAATCTGTATAGGACTAACTTCAAGAAGTTTTTCTGCCTCCTCATCATATAATGTTGCATCGATTGGATTTCCATCTCTTTCTATGCGCACAGCTATTCTGTAACTGTATAAACAATGGAGTCTGATGTTTTGTTCATTATGTGCAGAACGTGATATAAAATGTGTTCAGTTTATAAGAAATACCCTGCTACAGTTTTTTTAATTGCTTGGCAAGTGGGGCAAGGAACTTCTTCATCTTTTTCTGCAGTAAGAATGTGATGACATGTTTCACAGTAACAACACGAAATTTCTTGATGTGGATCAAGAATCCTCAATTTTCCTTCAACTATGAATCTCTGTGTATAAAATTTGAAAACAGGAGGGATCAAACATTGAGTATTATGATAAAAAGGCATTTATTACAATGGTATGTGGAAGCGGAATTCCTTAATTATAGTATAAAAGAACAGTCACCTTAGCATTCTCATCTGTCCCAATTAGATTGCTGGAACGTCCTGCTACATTTATAGCAACTTTTAATGCTTGTTTTGGATCCTTAGATGCCTTTTGGACACTTCGAACGGCTGCAATGTTCTCCGAAATCCTGTAATTTATTTCTGAGGTTATTAATAAATGTTTAAAACGTCTACTTTAACAAAGTTATGATTAATATATGTCTTTACCATGTGCGTAAATTCTGGACTTCAGTGATGTCTGGTTCAACTGTTATATATGATCCTAAATTTGTAGTCAAAGTTCCCACTGCATTTAGAAGACAGTAATTATGATACTTCTGAGTAGTTGAATGTACTGCGTAGGGTGTATTCCAGTTTAAGTACATACCTTCATGGTTAGAACCAACAATCTTCCGGCCTGTGATGATTGGCATACTTTGCCTCAGTTCATAGAGTTCCAGTGCTTGATTGTTTAGGAATTCTCCCCACATAGTTAGACGGATCGGAGTTAAACTGTTTAATAAATCAATTATGATGAGATATCTTAATCTTTTATAATGACCCTAGTCTTCGTATTTTGTTACCATTCTGAAGATAATGCATGAATATGATGTCTATAAATCTTGAATCATTTACAATGAAAGTTGTACGTTTATTAATTACCTTTGATCAATCAACATGAACTCTTGTAAAAAAACATTAGCGTTGCCAATCGGAACTGAACGAGGTCGTTCCACATGAATTACAAATTTGCAAGGATGTCTAACATATTTGGAAAAAGTTATTATGTGTTTACTTGTTAGTATTGTTCGATATGTCCGTATATTGAAAAAATTGATAGCATAAAACAAGAAAGAACTTATTCACTTTGGAGAACCATTAGTAATTAAAGGATACACTCTTGCTAGAGGAGTACTTTCAAATGGTGGATAAGGTATGGCCTCTCGTAGCATCGGTGATAGGCATAATCACGGTGTTGGGAGTTATAGTCCACTCAAACAACATACGTGGTGATAGATATTGGTATTGTTCTTTAATGCGTTCTACGTTGCAACCTCGAATACTGTATGTAGTAAAAGGTTCAAGAGTAGTTGCAAACGAATCTATCCTATCATTCCATAAAACACATTCTATCATAGTCCCCTGTAATTATATATAATTCATATGTAAGTATATATAATGATTATTTGAAAGGAGTTTTAATGGTTTGTAAAGAAGTTTTATTATTTTGATATACTTACTTGACTATCTTGTATAAAAACTTTTTGCAGCCTGTGTTTATTTTTAGTCAGATGTACAATGGTTTTGTCTAACACCAAAGCTTTGCATTGCCACCTAAAGTCACCAACCTGAATCTCTGCAATAGTTTTAACAGGCAGTCTTCCAGATGCAGACATCTACACAGATGATGAAATATTCAGAATTTAGAGAAACCAAAAGAAAACGACAGCAGAATATATTTAAAGTAGTTAAACATAAGAAAGAATTGTATGTATAATATGAGATTTAATATACCTTGCACTTCTTATAGTTGTTGAAAGAACTTTATATTAAATGTATGATTTCGTTATACACAATATTCTGAGTATGATTTGACTGCATTTTATCAGAAAAGGTAGGAGGAGTAATGAGTACTCTCAAAGAATTGAATGTCCGGACCCTAGAAAAGGCAACATATAGTTGTCCATGTGAGAATATAGGTTCACGTAGGTAGACACCTACTCTCTCTAACGTCTGTCCTTGAGCCTTATTGATTGTCATAGCATAGGACAACCTTACTGGAAATTGGTACCGTTTGAAAGCTACACCGAATCTTTCAGAATTTGATGGTTGTAATGGTATTTTGTGAAGCACTGTAGTATCCCCTTTGAAAGGACCACTGGCAATCTCTGCAATGATTATGTGTGGTTTTAATTCCT
Source organism: Gentiana straminea (assembly GCA_036785695.1). Taxonomy (NCBI): domain Eukaryota; kingdom Viridiplantae; phylum Streptophyta; class Magnoliopsida; order Gentianales; family Gentianaceae; genus Gentiana; species Gentiana straminea. The sequence continues at coordinate 6,534,042 of JAVUPR010000265.1, read as the reverse complement.
TGCAAAGTAAACGAGTTCCATTGCATAGGCCAGCTGTAGGTTTTAAATTCCTCAATAGCACTATAAGAGAATTGATTTTCAAATTCAGTTCATGTGGAGGTAAACTACTGGGATTTGTTGCATGTAGTAGATCCTGATAGTCACCTTGATGCTGTTGGTCTATTGTTGTGTCATGACTTATATAAGTTATTACTTCTCCAACTGCATAACTTAATATTGTATTGTTTAACTCATCTACACAGTTATTAGTTGGAGCCAATAAAACACAATCCATGACTGAATCAGTATTATGCATAAATGCATTCATGTTAGGATAGACAAAATGTATAAGTTCTTTTAGAGACCTCTCTTCCTCAATAAAAGGCACAACAATTTGGCTTGGTAGAATAATATTTCCATTTTCATTCATTGTTTCTGTTCCATGACCAATACGCAATAAGTACGCTGCAAAATAAGGATCATTGATAGACCTCATGTTTTCAGTTAACTGTAATCGAGTAAGATGAGACCATAAGGATGAATGGAATAAACTTGCCATTACTTGATCCCGACGAGTGCCACGAGGTACGACCGGTAGTACCGTCGAAAATCCCCACCGAAAATGACCGTTTTATTTCCAAATGGCAAGTTAACATCGGTGATGTCACGTAACATACATTCAAAAGATTCAATACTATCTCGATGTGCCATTGGAGCCTCATCCCATATAATTATTGTAGCCTCACGAATCAATTGAGTTTGTGACCGATTGTTTGCCGACTCGGCTATTTTTTCACCTCATCCCGAAGCGGTAAATTGAAACGGGAATGTGCTGTACGCCCACCAGGTAAAACACATGCCGCAACGCCAGATGTTGCTGTTGCCAATACAATATCACCTTTATCTCTCAGAGTGGCCATAAGAGCTCTGTACAAAAACGATTTACCAGTGCCTCCAGGACCATCTATGAAATAACACGATTTCTCAGTGCTATCTAAGTTGGAGAGTATAGAATGGTACGCAAGACGTTGTTGACTGTTAAGTTGGTGTACAGCTAATTTGTCCGCTGCATTGACCAAGACGTTTCGTTCAAACAACAGATCTTTAGGAGGTCCTTTTTTACGGTATAATGTATCTGCCTCTGGACCAAGATTAAAATCAGCCAATCTACGACCCATATTTTCTAAGCAATCCTGCATGTCTTGTAATGCTTTCATACGTGCAGGAAGAGGATGCATATTTGCTAACTTATATGATCGTAAATAATCCTCAGATAAAGCATCTTTATATTTCTCCCATAATAATCGAGGATTTGTTGGAGAACAGAAAACTAAAAGTGAAGAAAATAGGTAACGGAGTTGTCTTGGCATTTGATATACAGCAGCTTCGTCAATACATTTTTCATAAACTGAATCAGTAGTCAATAGATCTCTAGCTAAAGCAGCATCCCTAAAAGTTGGATGTCTAACTTCATTAACATTACGTAGAGCTTCATATGATTGAGGAGCTCTAACATGGTTAAGTAACAAGCGTAAGTAATAACGTTCACCTTCAACAGGACCCACCGATACAATTCTTCCAACAACCCTACCCTTTTTACGGATAGTCCAAGTTCTTTTCCCGGCATCCCAAACAAAGTAGCGAGGGAAATCACGGTAGAAGAGATGCATTTTTTTGGCTGTAACATCATACTTATTCATATAGAAAAATCCAGTTAACATAGTTCTTGTTAAGAAAGTATTACCAACTATATTACTGAGATCTTCCGTAGCTTTGAATGATACGTAATGTTGATTCGGAAGATGTATCTGTAAGGGTATTACTGCAGGTAGCATATCAAAAAGATCAAATGCATAAATACGCCAGGCCGCCTCTGGTGGTCCTATCCAACGGCCACTTTGGTAATTTTCTATTTCATTTTCAGATTGCAAAGTTGCTAAGTGGAAAGAAATCTTATCAGGTCCTTTATATATATACTTATAAATGTACTTGACCAGCTTAATAGTAGAGCAAATTTCCACATTTATATGGCAGTCGAATTTCTGCAGTAAATATGGATTATAAGGTACAACCCACCGATTATCAATACATCAATGTCGAACAACAGCAGTAATTCCATTATTTCTACGTCTGTATTGAGGATAGGTATCAGCACCATGTATAGTTGTTTCTAGGAATTCTTTAGGATACTTATTCTTGCATTTATTTTTTTGCATACATGGGCTCCTACTATTTAATTCCCCACAAGGTCCATGAATCATATGCTTCAAAACCAATTCATGAAGTCTAGGATTCAAACGACAGGATCCGTAACTCTGCCGAGACAAATCGATCATATGCTTCCGAATTTAAAAGTTTGGATTCACGAGCCATAATAAATAGCGGATGTGCATGTGGTAAGCCTCTTTTACGGAATTCTATAGAATAAACAAAGGCATCAATTTGTCCAAAAGCTTTGTTCGTACGAGATCTTGTTTAAGCATCTCCAGTTTAGCTTTGAATACTCTACTTAACAAATCAGGTCGATCTTGAGGCAGTTGATTAGGCAACAAATGTTCAGAGATTTCGGGCCAAGATGGATTGCATGTTATCGTTAAAAGGAAATCCGGTTTTCCAAACTGTTGAACTAAAGCCATAGCATCTAAATAACGTTTTTTCATGTTACGCGGACCACCTACAAAAGATGGAGGTAATATTACTTTCGACCTATATAGCCGAACCTCTATTGTTTCCGGTACCTATACTATCCATAACACCTTGAAACGATTCCATCCGTATCTCCTTTTGATGTTCTCGAAGATATTCCGGTCGAGATGTTTTAATTTTAACATACATATCCACAATATATTGCCGAAACAATCTACCAAAGGTGTATAATCATGGAAAAGTCGGCCTCACGAATCAGTAGTTTGTAACAATAGTACTTGTCGAGGGGTAACGAGGTTACGTTTCCGTCTTCTTGAATGCACGGCGTATTGAATGAATAAATTATTAGACATGCTTTGTCAAAATTAAATATTTATTCAAATTAAGTAACCAAAAAGCTAACCTTGTTGTTCATCGGCTATAAGATAATCAACATCGTAGCTTTGTACATTAGTTATCGGTAATGGCGTAACACATCTATGGTTACTTTTCAGCGCATTAGGAGGTAACTTTTGAATACCATAATGCCAGCCGACCTCGCCCTTTGTAAATATAAGGGGATATTGTAATGAATCATAACAGCCATAGTTATGATAAATTTGATGTGCTCTGTCATCCTTAGAATATATTTGTATATGACATTTAGGATTGACTCCTACATCATCATCCACATGCAGAATGGCAGAAACATCAGAACAAGTCGGTAAATTCGATACTCTTTGATCCATCTCAGGATCCTTTACTTAATAAAGTCGAGTATCATCAATACTGGGTAAATCCCTAAGCTGGCGTAAGAACTTGCATACGGATTATCAGTCAAGATCTTTGTTAATTTAGCCATGGTGGACCTTGAGAAACGCTCATCCGACTGCAACCGTTGTTCTAATTCAGTTTGAGGATCATATATGTAAAGTTGAATGCCAGAAGGAGATAAAGGTATTCCTGCAGATGGATTTAATGGATTTAAGAAATGATGCACTTTCCCTTGAACTTTGAAAGTATAAACCCCCTGATGATTACGTAACAAATCATTATCCTTTCGTGCTGAGAATGATGTGAAGGCAAGATTGTTATTATAGGTACGGGCATATTTCCAGAAAGCTATCGATTCTGCATCATTTTCAGTGAATAAAGTACGTAATTCTGCCGGCATCTCAGGATTGACAAGTTTTATCTCTCCTTGAGCACAACAGAAGCACGCGGATTCATGGAAAAACCTGAATGCTAAACAGTAACAACATCGTTGAGCATTCGGCAAAAGTGAGAAGTTGACAGTACAGGTATCATCATTACTTGAGTGAAGTGGCATTTCATCACGTAGATGATTCCGTGTTGCCACAGAAGGAAAGTCTGAAGCTTGAATAAAAGCTCGCTCATTAATTTGCCTAAGCAAAGATACATCATTCACTAAAGCTGTATGGGCAAGACTTTTTTTTGGGTTGTATTGTGGCCTCAACATCAGTAGAAGTTGAAGCCTTACTGGCTACATCCAGCTTCTTTTCAGCATACTTGGCACGACGACGCTCTAGTAAGGTAGTTTTTTTCGTCGCATCCATTGTAGCATATGCTCTGCGTTTTCGTTTGTTATAGTCATCACGCCTCTCATCATCCATTGTTAAAAATATTACTGAATGAAGTTACATAAAAGGGATGATATTAATGTATAAGATTAACCCTCATACCTAAGCAAACAGCCTAAATTTTACAAACACTCATATGTAGAACATATGGCAGCATTACTAACAACATATAAAGACATTCTGTCAAAACCGTTAATGTTGTGCAAATCTGAGAGCTAACGTAATACAACAATGTTGAATATAAAACTTAAAACTGTAATAATATGTAGAGAAATTTATGTAATAACTGAACTTTGCAGGCTTTGGATAACATGAACAAGCAGAAACACATTAAAAAAAAAGGAATAAGTCAGATATAAAAGAATGTACCTGAATCCAGTTGAGTTATATTGCAACTGAAGTTGTATGAAGAGAAATAATCCTACCCAAAATACAGATACTGCAAAGAACAAACTACAAAACCTTAGAAATCCAAAAACAATAATTATTAAAATATATAACTTACAAAATTTGCATTCATAAATATCAGGAAATCATTAGTAAGTAAAGCAATGAATCTGAATAATGATAATAAGAGTTAAATAACCATCCATGATAAAAAGAAGTAAAATTCATCAAATAAAGGCATAATACTGGAACTGACATCAAAGGTTCATAGCATCAGCAAAAACAAATCTGTAAGCTTAAAGATAAATAATATTAGGACACAAAGCTACAAAGTACAGAACACACACAGATAGCAATCAACTGAAAGATGCAAAATTAATTACCAGTATACTAAGATGGAAGGACCAACAAATCCATAAGAAAAAGAAAAGCATACACCACAAGGTACACAAAACAGCTGAACCAAAAGCTAACAGATGTTTTAAAAACATAATACCAATGAACATGATTCATTTGTCTTTTTCTCCCAAGACAATCGGCTTCTCGAAACCTCGCGTGTTGATCGCGTGTATTTGCGATTTCAGCTGATTGTTACTGGGGAGACTCCCATGAATGACTTGGACCTCCCTTTGGTAGACGTGAGGTTGTCGCCCTTTATTGGCGCCGGTATCAACATCGTGTTTATACTTGGCCGCTGGTCCTTCTCTGATCAGCCTTTCGATTTCCCTCCTCAAATTAAAACATTCATCAGTAATGTGTCCGTGATCCTTGTGGTACTCACAGTACTTCGATTTGTCGCGAGTGCTAGCGTCGCCCTTCATTGGCCTGGGTCTCTCGATATGTTCGTGAATTTCGAAGAGTATCTGTGATGGTTTGGTGTTGAGTGGTATGAAATCACTTTCATTGAATTTTTATGGCGCCTTGGCCTCGCGGTCTTTGTTCATGCCCTTACCGCGCTCTTTCTTACGATCGTCCCCGCGATCATCTTTCTGCGAGTTGTGCTCGGGTCTAGATTTTGATTTTCTCGAAGGTGACGGCACTTCACTCACCCCCATCATTCTGGCCCTTTCTAACATTTCCCTTAGGCCCGCTCTAGGGGGCCGCAGGTTAAAATCCGTTTTTATCGGACCTTTGGCTTTTCCTGTGAGGAAGCAGGTTATGATGGCGTCGTCAAGAATGTTTCTTGTCTGATCATAAACCCTGACAAACCGCTCATAGTAGTCCTTCCCTGACTCGTTTTCGCCCATGCGGACCTTATAGAGATCATCTATGGTTTTCTTCGGTCTGCTTGCTGATTCGAACACCTTCACAAATTTTTCGGATAGATCCTCCCAACTTTCGACCGAACCAAAAGGAAGCCCGCTAACCCAGGAAGCGGCCATGTCATGCATGCTTCCGACTAGCGCGATGCACCAGGCGGACTTGTTCTGGGTCGTTAGAGTGATGCGACCTTGGAACGCTGTGAGCCAGTCACTCAGACAAGTGTTCCCGCTATAGTAATTGTAGAGGGATAACTGACATTTTCCTTGTTGGTGGGCAGTGTTTCCGTAATTCTTTTAGCGAGCACATCGATCCTAGAGATTGGTGCGGCCTTTTCGGCGGGCCTTGACTTTTTAAGCTCTACGATTTCTTTCCTCATTATCTCCATTTTTTCTGCCATAACGGGATCAAACCTTTGCCTAGGCGGAGGTTGGTTGGCAACTAGCTCGATCCCACGCTCTGAAACCGCCTGATTTCACGACTCCTCTTGTTGAGCTCGCTTTTCCCTTATTATTAAACGGGCGTCTCTCTCATCTCTTCCTTCTTGCCTGGGTATCACACCTCTCTCTGGGAGGCTCAGCCGACTTAAAGCCGGGCCTTTTTCTTTCTCCCCCAGCCTTTTCAAAGCGGATCCTTTCCCTCCACTTTTTTCCTTGGGATTTTCGTGGTAGGTCGAGCAGGAGTTTGGATGACCTCCTGCTCTTCCCGGCGTATGTTTTGTCTTGAAGATTGAACACTCTCCTCGCCCTCTACCCTTTGCAGCTTGCTTTGGCGTCCTTTTTCAGGCGCCTTGGGGTTGTGCTCGCTCCTAGAGGGGTTTTCCTCCCGGATTGGCAGTGGCTCGCGGCCAAGTGCTACTAGTCGAGAATTGGCTAAGTACATTCTCTCATCATACTTGGCATACTCTATCATTTCTGCGACCTCAGGATCCTCTTGGAATCCTGGTATTTTTTCTGGTACCTCTCGACTGCGCTGCGGCCTAGGTGTCCCGACTGCGTTCTTTTCCTTGCGGGCCTCCTCTAAAGCCACTAAGGCCTCTTTGGATTTTGATTTCTGATTCAAGACGTTTCGGACGTCGCCAGTGGCTAGGCCCTCTTTCTGCGGCCTACCCCCATCAGTGGGATTATCAAATGTTTCTACTGCGCCCTCGGCGCGAGGTTGATTGGACGCGCCCCATTTGTCCGGGGTAGGCGGTACTAGCGAGCCTTTACTTCCTGCCATCACCGTTGTATGTTGTAGTTACATTTCCAATACATATTTTAATACTCTTTCCACTTTTCAATATTACTTTTCAACTTTCTAGGCTCATTCAACCAATCAATCTTTAATATTCAATACACCACTACACTTTTCAATGAAAGTCAACACAATAAATCAATTTCTTAATCTGTGTGTTTTTCTCAAACGCAACATATAATTAGGAACGGAGGGAGTACCTAAGAACCTATGTATATGAATGCCACAATGTATGCTCGGAACCTTGATAAGTTCAGATTCGAATACTCTATGAAAGAATACTCACATAAAGCTTGAAAGCATTATATAAATTCACTCAATATTTTTTGTATTTTATTGTGTCCATAACAATGACTGAAAATGTCTTTATATAGGCTATAGACTCTAAGTAAATAAACAACTAAGCAATGTGGGAAAATAACCTGACCTAGACGCCACTTATTGGGCTTACTTGACTCTAATAGGCCCAACATGTGCTTTTATTGGATGAAATAAAGACATAAACCCAAAATAACAACTAAAAATAAAGAAAAGACTCCAAACATTCTTCATAAGCCCAATAACACGAATAATAGACTTAATTTATTCCTTCTTCAATGAGAATAACTTCATTCCCTCCCGGCTGCGAAAGGATTCGTCTTCAAATCAAAAGGATGTCATAAAACTGACCAATCAGAAACACGGACGGATGAACCACAAAACTCAATGAAGAGACGTCTGGATCAAATAGAATTTTAAATAAGGCTTCACGTCACTAGAACGTTGAAATGATGATGAATACATCACCAATGAAATGAATGAGTAGTAAGTTTGCGAGTGCCCAATGTAAATAATGTTTTATGGAGCAGCAATATAATCACAGGTATGAGAATCTGGAGCAAAATCACAATGCAACGCAAAAGGATCAATGAAAGTGTGCTCTGGTTTTCCACCAATGTCTACCGGGACAAGAACATCCATAGGTAATATAGGGGCCGGATTGGGTACATCAGATTGCCCAGTTTTCTCCTCAAGTAGATGATCTGCATGTACCTGCAAAGAAGACAAAATAGAACTCGAGCAAGTGCTCGGTGAAGTAGGACCAACGTTCTCATTTGCCTCGCCACTAATGTGTTGCCCTCATTCTTCTTCTCAACTTCACACTCTTTGTCATCCTTTATCTCCACCACACTTTCATTCTCACTGTTTTTCAATTCTTGCTCAATATTTTCTGCTTCCATCAATTTCACATCTTGAATCGCACTCCTATCTATTTCCATGGCCTTAGAATCCTCTACATGAAAATCACATTGTTGTCTAAGGGTAGGGATTCAAAGACATGCTTCTTGCCACCGTCACAAAAAGAATAGCGAGTCCGAGACGCATTATGACGTACCTTGTACAAATATACCCATGAATTCCCTAATATGAAATGTTCATCTCTCATGGGCACTACTTCACAAAATCTAACATCTTTATAACTTCCAATGGAAATTGGAATCCATGCTTGTCGTCTAACTCAAACACGTTGACGTCCCCCAACAATGTAGTAAGGATGATGATGCTTTTTCGTCCGCAAGTTCAACGCATTAACCACATATTGACTAACTATAATTCTTCTCTTCATCATGATCAATTCACAACTCAAATTCATTGTTTTAAATAAAGCACGATGAATGAAATAAGTTGTTACCTGTACCACCACGTATTGACTGATCAATATTGGGAACATTGCTTCCCCTTAACATGTTTTGCAACTTAGCCATCATCTCTTCCATCCTAACGGCATCACGTCGATTCATTTCTTCAAAATTTCTACCGATCAATACAGTTTGTTCCTCTGCCAATAACCGAATACGTGCATCAATAGAATTCTCGTCTCTCTCGGCGTGCTGTAATTGACATGATTGAAATCTGTAATTGACATGATTGAAATTCAGCAAAATATATATGTTCTCACAATCACTCGTGTTTACACTCCCCTCTTTTAGAGTTCAAATTGTAGAACAAATCAAATTAATGAGCACCCGAAGCAATCAAGACCAAAGAACCTAAGGATTTGGTTGGGTTACTTTAAAGAGGATAGGGCCGAAAAGAAGAGAAAAAAAGAAAAGAATTTTTTTAGTGGCGTACTAGAATCATAGGTGTGATTAGAAATCACACCAGATTGTGATATACTCAGCAGTTGCTAGTAATTGTTTTGAGTTGTACATCTGTTCCATGGACTTGGTGACAAGAAACCTCAGTTAATCAATTCGAAAACAAGAACGCAAGAACGCAGGAACAAAATTAGAGGACCGGACGAATTTAAGGAGAAGAACTATATTTTTTTTGTTTGGATGCAAGGAACGCAAATAATAACAAGAACAAGAAGTTGAATATTTTTTTTTTTGTAATAAGGGTGAATAACACGTAGAAGGAATAAAGCTGGGAAGTTTTTTTGTGTTTGATAATGAAAGGAAAGGAAAATAAAAACAAGGGATATTTGATACATTTAATTACTGACCTCTGATACCAACTGATGTGATCCGTAAACGAATCATATCTGAATTTGCCCAAAGACCGATTAAAAGTATCAATAAACAACGAGCACCGCGACTTTTAGCTAACTCGTAACTAAGAACCTTGGTATAAACTCAATCCTTAGATAACTCGTATCTAATAACCTTGGTATATGAATACCACAATATATGCGCAAATGTTTTAGGGGTAATAAGGGAGAATGACTCAAATATTTTATCAATTAGGGAGAAGGATATTTTTTTGAAACTTTTGCGGACAAAACTATTTTTTTTATTTTTCTGGCGTAGGTTTTCTAAAAAAAAAAAAAAAAATAACACACTTTCTCTCTCATCTATATTTTTTAAACACTCATATCATTCAATCTACAACTCCATATTTAAAAAAAATTTCACCAAATTTTTTTTTCCATGCTCTTTATTTTGAGACCACATTCAACATATTCCGACGTGATTTCAGAAAATCCGCTGTCGAGCTTAAGCTCATACCCTAGTGGTCGCCACTAGGGTCTACCCGGGCTCCCGTATTTGGAGACCCGGGTTCGAATCCCCCCGGTAGAATTTAGGTATTTCGTTTCCCGACAAAAAAAAGAAAAGAAAATCCGCTATCGAAATTCACTATTGTTCGAAATTCACTGATTTTCGGGATTCACTGGGGAGATTCACTGAGTGAATTTCGACAGTGAATCTCATGAAAAACGATGTAATTATATCGAACCAAGTCTCAAAACGAAGAGCATCAAAAATTAAAAAATTCAGTGAAATTTCTATCGCGTTTGGATAACTAGAATAAAAGATATGATCGTTTGAAAATCGGGGAGGTAAGAGAAAAAAAAATAAAAAAAAGGTTCCCATCCCCGGAATTGGCGCGCCCGATATTTTTTTTTAATATATATATATATATACATATATATATATATATATATATATATATATATATATATATATATATATATATATTGGTTTTTTCCTTCTGGCTATAAAAAAATATAAAAGTTGTTATTCTCCCTATAAAAAATGTGTGGATGTCATGTTACTCAAAAATATTCCTAAACATATCCTTATCCCTAATTCTCCTTAATTTTTATAAGTTTATATTCGAATACTCGACGAAAGAATACTCACAAAAAGTTTGAAAGCTTTATATAAATTCACTCAATAATTGTATTGTATTGTGTCCATAACAATGACTACAAATACCTTTATATAGGTTACAGACTCCAAGTAAATAAACAACTAAGCAATGTGGGAAAATTAACCTGTCCTAGTTGTCACTTATTGGGCTTACTTGACTCTAATAGGCCCAATATGGGCTTTATCGACTGAAATAAAGACTTAAACCCAAAATAACAACTAAAAATAAATAAAAGACTCTACACGAATAATAGACTTAATTTATTCCCACTTCAATGGGAATCACATCACAAAGCTGATTAGTAAGAAAATCCCAACTATAAATAAAGGATTTGGACACTGAGAGCAGAAAACGATTGATTCATCAAGACTAAGGCATTCTTATTGAGATATTTTAAGGCATAAAAGCGAAATCGAGAAATTCAAGAGATAGCAAAATCAAGGATTCAAACTGAAATTATCTAGGCTACTCTTGAATCTTGAACAACCCTGAACTTCAAAGTCATATCCATAAAAGATCTATCTTGATACCCTGATTCAACACTCACTCCAACTTGATTCAATCAACAAAGAGTTCAATCTGTGAAGATGTTGAGGCAGTCAAGGACTGACAGACAGTGAAACATGGAAGCTACGAAGGATGGTCATCAGCTGATCGAAGTAGTGAAGTTGTGAATGAGCTGAGTTGGTGATAGCTGTTGAAGATTACTTTGAAGGAACATCAGAGACAATCAGAGAAGCATCTGCGAAGTGTGAAGGATTGATGACTCGGATAGGGATGCAACATAGTGTTGTCAAGGATTATGCTTGCTGTTGTAACGGTGTACAAAGAACAATAGTGGATTCCTCCATCATCACATGAGAAGAGTGGACTAAAGGATTACACCACCGGACTGAAGTGGAAAGCAATTACATAGACCAGTACTAAAGGAAAGAATAGAACATAACAGAAAGGAAGAGACATAGTTGAAACAGAAGAAGAATATATAGGGGAGCAGCTGCGGCCGAGTTCTGCATATACAGCAGGGAGCGCTGGAAAAGATCAAACAACTCTATGTAAGTCACCTAATACTATTATGATTAATCATGCTGCTTTACCTTAAGCCCCTAGGAAGACAAAGCCCAATGTGGATGATATTCGCTACAAGAAGTTCATAGAAATGTTTAAGAGATTGCAAGTGAACATCCCTTTGGTAGAAGCTTTAGCCGGCATACCAGAATACTCAAAGTTCTTAAAGGATGCCGTCTCCACCAACAGAAATCTGTTAGACTTGGAAACGATCTTTCTGAATGAGGAATTCTCGGAAATCTTACAACATAAGCTGCCTCCAAAATGCAAGGATCCCGGGAGCTTCATCATTCAATGTACTATCGGAGACATCTGTTTAAACAATGTCATGTGCGACCTAGGAGCTAGCCTAAATATGATGCCGTTGTCCATCTTCCATAAACTTGGAATGAGAGAACAGACCGAAACGTCAATAACTCTGCAATTAGCTGACCGTTCATTAAAGAAACCTTGCAGAGTAGTGGAAGATGTCCTGGTCAAGGTTGACAAGTTCGTATTTTTGGTTGATTTTGTTGTATTGGACATGGAAGCAAGTTATGATGTACCTTTGAATCTGGGAAGACCATTCTTGGCAACCACCGGAACACTAATAGATGTCCGCAAAGAAGAATTAATTATGCGCGTCAATGATGAAAAGATGGTGTTCAATATTCTGAAGACAACAAGCTATAGAGATGATGAAGTAGACACATGCTTTTTTCTAGATGTTGTAGACATGATCATCAACCAATTTCAGCAACAAATTGCGTTTGACAAGACATCACCACCACCTTACTTTTGAAGGAAGGAAAGGACGCGGAAGATGTAGAAGCTAGAGAGAACTAGCCAGGCTGTAGTGAAGGGCGCGTAAGTCACATTGAGCATGCGTCCTCTTTAGAAACATGCAGGATCAGTCACCGACCTTCTTGGCATAAATTATTTTAACTGCAGCTAACTGAGCAAAAGTTGAAGACATCTCTAAAAGAACCACCAAAGAATCTAGTGTTAAAGCCGCTACCCTCACATTTAAACCTTACCTCTGATAATCTTTTCCTCTCTGACACCGCTTGAAGATAAGAAACTTTTGAGAGTGCTAAGAGAGCATATATGAGCTTTCCTCTGGACAATCGTAGAAATTTGAGGCATTAGCTCAAGTGTCTGCATGCATAAAATTTCCATTGATCCCAAGAAGAAAGCCACAACTCAACCCCAGAGGAGGTTAACACCTCAACTAAAACATGTTGTAAAGGAAGAGGTCATAAAGATGCTGGAAATGAGAGTCATATTCCTAATATCAGATAGTGAATGGGTAAGCCCGATCCATGTGGTGCCAAAGAAAAGAGGATTGACAGTTCAAACAAATGAGTTTGACGAATTGATACTCGTTTGGTTGATCACAGGGCATCGGGTGTGCATAGAATTCAGAAAATTAAACGACGCCACCTGTTGAGAGAAAAACACGTCAACTAACTGTTGAGCGAAAAATCTACCCTTCAAAATTTAAATTTATAAAAGACTCGAAAACAACCGTGGGTAAACTAACTCTCTAACCAGCAGAGTACCGGATCAATTGCTAGGATAGCTACAGGAGTACGAGGTCGATCCCAAGAGATAAGTGGTTTGTAAATACCAAAGTGAACAAAGACAAAAATAATAATTAAAACAACTAAGACGCACCATTGTTCCACCATCCCACCGAAATTAACAAGAAAGACACATTCATTTGTAAGTCTTGGATTAATAATCTGCTAAAGAGGCGGTACTTTCTCTTTCGGATTTAGCGCCCGTTGATTAGTTTACCACGGGGTACAACTAAAGATTTTACGAAACAAAGATTTGGATATAAAATCCTAATCTAACAACATTCTCCCTCAACTTTCGTATGTTCGGAAAATATCATCATTCTCCTTCACGGTAATCGACGAATTTATCAACTATCGTGTTTCTAAATTCGAACAAAGATGCAACACTACATTACACTTTAAACAAGTCTAAACATGAAGGAAGAACAAGAAAGCTTACGAATAAATGTATAAATCCTTATTTAATCCGATGAGGGTGGCTTCACAATGGTGGTCCTAGCACCGAGCCTTAACCACTCATTACAACAACGAAAGTTACAACGAGATATAAATACATATATAGATACATATATATATATATATATAAGATATAGTATATATATATATATATATATATATATATATATATATATATATATATATATATATACTAATTGCATAAAAATGAAATAAAGCAATAAAAGAAAAACGGAAACGAAATTATATTAAAACGATAACTAGTCGGGTTATTATACCGACATTATAACTACATATATAACTACATATAGGCCCCCCCAAAACATAATAAAAAGAAAGGAGTAGGAGAAGAGGGGCAATCTTGAACAAAGGGGCTGAGAGGAGTATTTATAGAGGTGGTCACCGGCGCGTGCCGGAGCTTCACCGGCGCGTGCCGGTGACACAGTACATATTCGATTGTCAGGATAAGGTGGGCCCAATGTCAGAGATATTTCTGCAAGATTCGGCCTTGTCCGGCGCGTGCCGGCCATCCAACATATCAGATGTTCGTAAAAACCTATCTCGAGCCGTAGACCTCGATTGATATGATTTAATACTCGTTGGAAAGCTCTTCTCGAAGATCTACAACTTTCATCCAGGACTTTTTCTCGAAAATGCCTCTAAGCTAGGTCAAATGTCTGTTGAAGATGAATTACGGTAGAAGCACCGAGGACGCTTGATCCGTTCGAACTCGTAAGCTTGTGGCATCTTCTTCTATCCCTCAAAATACCTCTCTTAGGCCCCAAAACATGCCGTTACGTGGGATACCGGTCATCTTATAATTCTGCAATAAATCACCAAAAATACTCACGTAAATCTGACACGACACTCCGGTTACTAAACCGGTACAAAAACATATAAAAACACGATATTTTATATAATTATTACTACAAACATACTTAGATAAATCTAAGGAATTTATGACTCGAAATGATATAATAATACTCAAAATGATCAGAAGTGGGGTAAAAAGTTATAATAATAACTATGAATTTGTCCCTTAACAACAACCCCCCACTTAGCGTTTGATCGTCCTCGAGCAAAGCAAGCGATAAAATAAAAATGAATAAGGGATAAATTCATGAAAAGATAAGATATAAGAGACAATCCGATGATACAACCATTTGAATCATAACCACACGTTAACCTTAATATAAATGTATAACGAGTGAGTGTGTGACAAGCCTTTTCAATTTCCACTATCCTCTCTTGAATGATTCAAGCAATACGCACAAATATCCATTCGGACGATCCTAATGACTTTCCTAGGTATAGGCGATATAGCCCACACAACGTCCTCCCGTGTACTTATTAGGATAATCCCTAAAGCATATCATTCAGCTTTATACTTGTGGATAGTCGAAGATAACTAAGTTTTCAACCATATTTCCATATTGTCATCAAATTTATTTTATTTTTTATTTTTATTTATGAACTATATTTTTTTCACATTTGCGGCGTATGCCTTCATTCCCGGCAATAGGACGTTTCGTGATAACCCCTAGCCGGACTACTATCATTAGGCGGATGCCCTCATTCCCGAATAGGATGTTTCGTGATAACACCCTAGCCGGACTACTATCATTGGGCAGTCGGGAGCTTTTAAACCTCATAGTGGTATAGGACGTTTCGTGATAACGCCCTACCGCACTCAAATCATTGGTAGCTACAACCGACATATAAATATAGTTCATCTTTTACTTTCATTTCATTTTCCCAATAAACTTAACTTATATCCTTCCTATCACATTCAAACCTTCGATATTCACGGTACATGTTCAGAAGTTAGGTACTAAGTTACTTCTATCTCTAAAATAACCAGTAGGCTACTGAATGGATACAGTTTAAAATTTTCGCTTCAATATCAAAGGCTTTCGTGAAGGATGAATTCATGTTACACAAATAAATTTGGAATTACAATGCACTTACGGTTCACGTTGGTTATACACATCCAAATTGATCATTACATCATCAAATCCATGAAATATATACCTTGTCCAATTTATTTTAACCAACTAAATAATGCTTGAAAAAAAATCAAAACTAAGGGTTTTAAATTTAAAGCCATTTATAAACCAACCACGACTCTACCCCCCACTTACGACCCTGCAGTGTCCCAAGCGTGTGAATAAAATAGAGAGGAAGACTTAGCTTATAAACTTGGCAGAAAGGTGCTACCGAATCCCGTAACAGCCATGTGTAAGCACGACCCGAATCCCTATATAAAAACAACCAAAACAAAACAAACACGAGACATGGTCCTCGTGCCAAGACATCGAATAGGGATATGGGAATAATAAGTAAATGGCCCTGTCACGTCAGAAAATTCGATAGGCAAATAGAGAGCATCATACGTGCATATATATCATATTTAAGGCATAAATTCATATTGGAAACAGACTAGATCATAAAATGAAATGTACGAAAAAGTATTGAGTCTTTTATACCCAGATCCTCAAGGGTTTAACAACCTAAGTCCAAGAAATGAAGCATTTGAATTTTATCTTTTCTATACCTCGGGATTTTCGGATAACCACCTAATCGTTCCCTTTAAATGATATTCAAACATTCATCATGAGACTTAGTTGTGCTTAGTGTTAATCTTCCATACGGATTCTACATTTCATTAAAACTAGTCTTATCCAAATTATTATTATTATTATTATTTCACACGATTTTATTAAGGCGGGGTTGCCTCCCCCCAAGCGCTTTTGTTTTACGTCGTTGGCTCGACTAATTACAAATCATCAACCAAAATCCGAACTCAAGAAGATCAATAGCTTAAGAAAAATTAACAATGCGAGAACCACATAAATTAAATTGTCTAGAAACGTACCTCTTTTGGTCCTCGATGCCAACTCCTCCCGGCCATGAGTCTTCTTTTATCGAGTCGTCGAGCCATCTTCTTTGCTATTCCATAAAGTTCATCCATCGGGGAGTACACAACCGGACCGCATAAAATTCATCCTCACGAGTGGACGAATATAGTAATCCGGGACCGTTATATCAAATATTACCAACTCTCCCGGTGGCTCTACCAAAGATGGCCGATCTTGCTCCTCTAACTCGTCTTATAGCAAATTGAATCATCAACCTCATCCTCAACCTGAACTTCTTCAATGAGCACCTCATCATCCTTAGCCACCTCTATTGCACCTGCCCGTTTTTCCTGCTCGAACCCCATTATTTCAATCAACTGCACCACCCTCTCTTGAAGATTTTTTATGGCAGAGCCAATACTTATATTGAACTCTTGCATGTCCAGCAGTCGCTCTTGCAAGATCTGAATATGTGCATAATTGTCAACGCTTTGAGTATGAACACCGTAATTCGATAAGCACTAGGGTTTGGACAACCCTCATAATATTGTGGTTCATAACTCGAATAGCCATAATTCGGTCCCGGTATGCACTAGGGCAATTATAGGACCAAAAATACCGGTTACTCGTCGTTGATACCGAGGCTCGTGCATATACCGTTGTTGATAACATGGTTCGGAGCCCGAGATTGGTAAGGGTATTGTTGTTCGGGTGAGTAGTATTGATTGAAAAATCCCTCCATTTCAAATTCAAACCGCAAGATCTCGAAAAACAACAAGAAAACAATAATATTTTTTTTTCTCTCGGTAATTACCGAGTGAGTTTTTATTATTATTATTATTATTATTTTTTTACGAAAATTGAAAACAAAAAACAAAAACACACACACGAAGATATTACAAATAGCACACTTATCCCCGGCAACGGCGCCAAAATTTCGTTGAGAGAAAAACACGTCAACTAACTCGTTGAGCGAAAAATCTACCCTTCAAAATTTAAATTTATAAAAGACTCGAAAACAACCGTGGGTAAACTAACTCTCTAACCAAAGAGTACCGGATCAATTGCTAGGATAGCTACGGGAGTACGAGGTCGATCCCAAGAGATAAGTGGTTTGTAAATACCAAAGTGAACAAAGACAAAAATAATAATTAAAACAACTAAGACGCACCATTGTTCCACCATCCCACCGAAATTAACAAGAAAGACACATTCATTTGTAAGTCTTGGATTAATAATCTGCTAAAGAGGCGGTACTTTCTCTTTCGGATTTAGCGCCCGTTGATTAGTTTACCACAGGGTACAACTAAAGATTTTACGAAACAAAGATTTGGATATAAAATCCTAATCTAACAACATTCTCCCTCAACTTTCGTATGTTCGGAAAATATCATCATTCTCCTTCACGGTAATCGACGAATTTATCAACTATCGTGTTTCTAAATTCGAACAGCATGCAACACTACATTACACTTTAAACAAGTCTAAACATGAAGGAAGAACAAGAAAGCTTACGAATATATGCATAAATCCTTATTTAATCCGATGAGGGTGGCTTCACAATGGTGGTCCTAGCACCGAGCCTTAACCACTCATTACAACAACGAAAGTTACAACGAGATATAAATACATATATAGATACATATATATATATGAGTATATATATAAGTATATAGATATATATAGATATATATATATATATATATATATATATATATATATATATATATATATATACTAATTGCATAAAAATGAAATAAAGCAATAAAAGAAAAACGGAAACGAAATTATATTAAAACGATAACTAGTCGGGTTATTATACCGACATTATAACTACATATATAACTACATATAGGCCCCCCCAAAACATAATAAAAAGAAAGGAGTAGGAGAAGAGGGGCAATCTTGAACAAAGGGGCTGAGAGGAGTATTTATAGAGGTGGTCACCGGCGCGTGCCGGAGCTTCACCGGCGCGTGCCGGTGACACAAGACATATTCGATTGTCGGGATAAGGTGGGCCCAATGTCGAGATATTTCGCAAGATTCGGCCTTGTCCGGCGCGTGCCGGCCATCCAACATATCGGATGTTCGTAAAAACCTATCTCGAGCCGTAGACCTCGCATTGATATGATTTAATACTCGTTGGAAAGCTCTTCTCGAAGATCTACAACTTTCATCCAGGACTTTTTCTCGAAAATGCCTCTAAGCTAGGTCAAATGTCTGTTGAAGATGAATTACGGTAGAAGCACCGAGGACAGCTTGATCCGTTCGAACTCGTAAGCTTGTGGCATCTTCTTCTATCCCTCAAAATACGTCTCTTAGGCCCCAAAACATGTCGTTACGTGGGATACGGTCATCTTATAATTCTGCAATAAATCACCAAAAATACCCACGTAAATCTGACACGACACTCCGGTTACTAAACCGGTACAAAAACATATAAAAACACGATATTTTATATAATTATTACTACAAACATACTTAGATAAATCTAAGGAATTTATGACTCGAAATGATATAATAATACTCAAAATGATCAGAAGTGGGGTAAAAAGTTATAATAATAACTATGAATTTGTCCCTTAACACCACCCGTAAGGATCACTTTCCACTACCATTTATCGATGAGATGTTGGAAATATTGAGCGGCCATGCGTTCTACTGTTTCTTAGATTGCTATTCGGGGTATTACCAGATACACATTGCACCTGAAGATAGAGAAAATACAACGTTCACCTGTCCGTATGGGACCTTTGCCTACAATAGAATGCCTTTTGGATTATGCAACGCCCCAGCTACATTCCAAAAGTGCATGATGTCACTATTCATGAACATGGTGGAAGATTTCTTAGAAATATTTATGGATGAGTTATCTTCCTTCGGCGATAGTTTTGACGGATATTTGAGCAATCTAAGCAAAGTGTTGAAAAGATGTGAACATACCAATCTAGTACGCAATTGGGAGAAATGTACCTACATGGTGATAGAGGGTGTTTTTCTGGGTCAAAAGATTTCGAAAAAAGGTATGGAGGTCGACAAAGCAAAAATAGAAGTAATAGATAAGTTAACTCCGCCTACAAATTTAAAGACTCTATGAGCATTCTTAGGACATGCCGAATTTTATGGCGGTTTATCAAAGATTTCTCTAAGGTATCCTGACCTTTAACCGGGCTTTTGGCGAATGACGTTCCCTTCATAGTCAATGATGGGTGCATGCACGCCTTCCAAGACCTAAGGGTCTAAGATCACTATTTTTATAGATCATGCGGCACTGAAGTATCTACTAACGAAACAAGATTCCAAACCGTGATTGCTTAGATGGATCTTGCTACTACAAGAGTTCAATGTGGAGATCAAAGACAAAAAGGGCTCCGAGAACCTGGTAGCCGACCATTTATCTAGACTACCATTAAAAGATACTGAGAAGCATACGGAGATAGAGGAGAGATTTCCAGATGAGCAACTAATCACCGTCTCCGTAATAGCCTGAGCTGATTCTCGAACCATAGTCAGGAATACCGTAGCAGTGTCTGGAAATACATGACCTTGGTTCACGCATATTGTTAACTACTTAGCAGGGAAGTATCTACTGCCAGAATTTTCACAGCAAGATAAAAAGAGATTCTTCGAAGAACTGAAGCACTATTATTGGGACGACCCGTATTTATACGGGTTGTGTTCTGACAACGTGCTAAGGAGATGTGTTCATGATATGGAGATTCCAAGCATCCTCAAGCACAACCATTCCATGGAAACTGGGGGTCACAGACGTCGTGGTCAATGACCCGAGATGGTTGAAAGGGCGATCATGAAGTGATCGTGACCCTGTAAGCGATAGTTACGGAGTTGTTACAAGAACGTGGAGTAATGTCATGTTTGACTGTATAAGCGTTGTCTAAGTTCTCTTAGGCTTATACCAAGCCGCGGATATGTAAACCTAGGTGAGCACACACCGTGTCAGTGACACTAGCTGGTAAGCAACTTTACTTCGAACTGACATCGGATATCCGGAAAGGACATGTATCGTGTCGATGGCTTAGGAGTCCTTCTCGTATTGTAGTGGTTACCTTATTGAGGTTGATATCCATTTGAGGTCTGGTGCAACATTGAGCTCTTTAGACCCGTTTTGCTCAAAAGAGTCGGAATCGGTAATTGCGTGCCAAGTGTAGGACTCCAGTCATACCCACATCACAACTCATGTTATTGGATGTTTATTTTTAGTTTAATCGAAGTGACGAATCTCAACACGACTTAATCAGCCGAACTAATGATGAATCTTATCCCGACTATTCAACCGAGCTAATAGTTGATCTTGTGTCACTTTTTAATTTTTGAGACATCAAAAAATAACAAAACGAAGCATGAATACAGTAGTTGAAACTTGAAAGTTTTTCCTAGGGAACATTATTTGTGCACACAAATAATCTAAACTATTCGATACATATAATGAACAAATAAAAAAGAAAAATAAAAATAATGATAACTTTGATTTAGTTTTTTTATGTCTAAAATTACACACTTTTTCTAAAAAAAATTTCGCGAATGAATCCAAAAATAATTTTAGTGTAGCAGAGCACAATATACTCCGCCATAAATTACAGCACATCATGCAGTGCAGCGACCAACAGACAGCTGAAAAGCGGGAAAAAGGTACCATAACAAAAGAAAGTTAAAAAAAGACTAATTAATATTCTTTATACGGTGCTCTATCTATAAAATAACGATATGAAATTTTTTCTCAAAAACATCTATAGCAGAAACCTCATCTTTATTTATTTTTAGGAACAATGAATTATGTATCCCCATTTGTGGGGCACTATCTCTATTTCAATGGTATTTGGCATAAAGATTGAGATGTGGATGATGTTGTGAAATGTTTTGACTTGACATGTTATAAAATAGGAATATGTATTATTTTATATTATTTTATAAATAAAAAATAGAGTTTCTGATGTGAATGCCCTAAGAAGACTTGATAAGTACAATGGGACCATGGACGGATCTACGAACCCGAATTGGATGCAAAGACACTTCTAATTTTTTTTATTAAGTTTTATT
Organism: Gentiana straminea; assembly: GCA_036785695.1. Lineage (NCBI taxonomy): Eukaryota > Viridiplantae > Streptophyta > Magnoliopsida > Gentianales > Gentianaceae > Gentiana > Gentiana straminea. Next base: position 6,512,319 of record JAVUPR010000265.1, on the reverse strand, counting down.
TATAAATGAGAAATGGTATGTGCACCACATAAAATATGTAGTGCATATATCACTACATACTTTATTTTCATTGATTAAAGTGATGAATTATTTATTGTGATGAGTCCTAAAAAAATCAATGATGTTCATTGTGTTGCGTAGTATGTTATGAAAAAATGAATAGTTGGTGTATCACTCCTCTTTATAAATAGACTTTGAGTCTACTAAAAAATTTACTCTTCAATAAAAGGAATGATACAGGCAAAACGAAATTACACAACCAATTGACACAACAGCGATCTACACCATTGATTATTGTGGGACCTAGATCAATCAATATAGTTGTCACAAAAACCAATGGTGTAGATCAATGTTGTGGCAATTGGTTGTGTATTTTTATTGTAGCTGTATCATTTTTCTAAAAAAATCTACCGCCTGAATTTTAGTTTTTTTAGGAAAAGTATTGAACCTGTGGATTATCTCCTTAGGCTCTAAATAAAGTTGTATATACATTCTAATCTCGATAAATAAATTCCTCAGGATCGGAGAAAATTATTTATTTGGCGAGGTTATTCATTTATCGAACATTCATTTGGCCCATTTGCCCAAGTCGGGACCGGAGAAAATTAATCATTTGGCGAGGTTATTCATTTATCGATGTTATATTGTAAGTTGTTTTTCTTAGGGCCGGCAAAAGTTCTCGAAATCCCGACCCTACCTGACTTCCATCTCGCTCTCATCCCGAAATTTTCCCTACCCGAACTTTTCGGGACTCATCCCATTCCGACTATAATCGTGAATGACAGTACTGGATTTCGTCTGATAAATAATCCGGGCTGTATTATCCTAGTGACAATGATCAAGATCCAAAAACACAGAAAAAATATGATAAAGGGTTTGGTATGTTTAGACTGAGTCTGAGATTGTGTAATCCCAAGTTGCCTACGTATCCTGGAATTGTTCAGGAATCAAATCTCTTCATAGTTCTTGAGATCGTTTATATAGAGGGGCCTTTGCCCTATGCATGCTTGTGTCGTGTCCGTGGTGGACTCTTGTTTCGTATCCCCCAAGGATTGGATTTTACCTTGTCAATCTTCTTGATTTTAGGAGATAATTACGGGTTTTGAATAATGGTTTAAATGATAGGATCATAGTCTTTATGACCAAAGGATCTTTCCATGTTTTTTTTAGTATAAGCACGTGGGCTAAACATTGGGGATAGCTCTGGCCGACCTGCGTCGAGCCCCCAAGGCCTCTATGGCCCGAACTGCGCTGACCTAGCTCCGTTGCGCCCTGATCGACCTGCAGTGGACTGAGAAGAGGGTCAGACCGATCTCCCACCCGGGGTTTGACCTACCCTTAGGCTTGTGGGGCTCCTGGCCCTTTGTATTATGGTTTCATTTAATGTTTGGTTAATGTGGGGGTGACACGTGGTGAGGTACAATCTGACCTCCGTCATAAGCCCCACAAATCTAGCTGAGCTCTTGGGGCCAGCTCAGATCTGTCAAGGTTATAGCTCGGCTCGGTCATCTAGACTTGTAGAATTTTTAGATATCTCACCCTCCCAGCTGGCGGAGTTCCATTATGACGCTGTCATAATTGTTGCGGGTTTCGAGGCATTGTTACCCACTCGCTTGAAGTGGGACAGTTTTCGTGATGTGTTTGGGGTTAATTACCCCCGTCGTATCAATTGTCCACTCCATTTCAAACTCCTATTTGCGGCCTTAAATCAGAAGACTGAGATCAATCGTGGATTTCTCTCATTTTCTTCTCCAATCTCCGATTTCTTGCAAGTAAGCCATTTTTCATTTTCTATTGCATTTTTACTCTGTTCGTGTCCGTTTCCATTGAACCAACACACGGGTTATTTGAGTCTTCGTTGTAACCCTAAGAACCCAAATGACCACTAGAGCAATCATAGGTTGCAACAACGTATAGTCCATCCTATCTCAGGATGAAATAACCAACGTTTGTAACAAATATGGGGTGGATATGACGAGGTATGCTCCTCAACTTCCCTCTGACCCCCATAGCTTTGCCCACAAACCCCCGGATGGGTATTGCACCGTTTATAAGGAATATTTTGAAGCGGACTTAGGTTTCCTTTCTGCCCGGTGTATTTAGCCGTACTTCGTTATTACGAGCTAGGGACTGCCCAGATAGCCCCTAATGGAGTTAGGACTATTATTGAATTTTCCATATGGTGTAGGCTATTGGGGATCAAGTTTTCTATGAACCAATTCAGATCCTTTTATCCGCACAAGAAGGTGAAGGAATGTCATGTGTGGTATTACTTTCCACGCCGAACGGGTTGTCGGAAGAACATCTTTATTCTTTCTAAGGGAAAATCCTCTCACAAGTGGAAGGAGAGGTTTTTCTTCATTCGTCGCGTTGGACGACCTGAGATGGAACGTTCGAATTCGGGGGAGCTTCCCAAAGATACCCTTCCCACTTGTGTTAGGGAGGATACCATAGGATGTATCCGAGAGTTGGGTATCACTCTGGATGCCAAGGACTACTCCATCGAGCTGATCAACACTGCTCGGTTGGATGAAGCTGGGCCCAATCCTTATATGGCCTTCAGTGACGAGGAGAGGGATGCCTATAGGGCTTCGGTTCTTTCATGCTTTTCTTTTTGTACTTGTCTTTGCTTTTTGACTAACTGTGTCCCTGTTTTACTTATTGGCAGTGGCAGATTTTGCAACACTATTGGCTAGTGCTAGGGAAGAAGAAGCTGAGGAGAGTCAGCCTGAACAAAGCCAATATACTGTGAGGACTCCAAGTATGGATCCTCCTTTGGCCCGATCTGCGGGTACAACTTTGAGCGCTGCTGGGCCCAGACGCTGGCTGGTTTCTCTGATGATGCAGTGATTCCATGCAGCTCTCATTCGGCCCCCGAGGATATTGATCCGGTACTTTGGATGGATCTGATCCAGAAGAAGAAGAAGGTGGCCTTCAACTCTAGAGGAAAGGCCGAGATGGAGTTATTTCCATCTCCTATTGGGGTAGGTCGAGAAAAAAAGGTAGGTCTGGCGCCCTTCCTGATGAGACTTATGACCTGCCTGGTCAGGAGGAAGATGTTGCTTCTGAGCAAGAGAAGCTCTCGACGATGTCTGATCTGCAGCTATCTCAGACAGTCGTTAGAGCGATGGATATGTAACTATTGTCTTATCTATCTGTATTTTGTACCTTGATTTGATAGAGCTTCTCACGTTTACTAACTTGTCGTATAGTAGGACCCGAGTTGACCAGCAAGTTTTCAAAAGACTTTCTAAGTCTTCTGCCACCACAGGGGATCTGAAGAATAAGGTTTCCAAATTACGACAAAGTCGGGAAATACTTAAGGGCTCATCGGAGTCCAAAGATAAAGAAATTAAACCTCTCACGGAGCAACTTAGAGCTCAAGAGGTTGAGCTAAATGATAGGGAAGATAAGTACGCTGCTAATCTTCAAGCCGTAGAGGACAAGTTTGCGGTGGAGTAGACTGTGGCCAAAATCCGAGCTGAGAAGAACGATCTGGAAGCTGCTGTTTTAGGTCGGATAGCTGGGGCCATTCGGGAGTACAAGGCTTCAAACGAGTTTTCTCAGGCCCTGAAGCTGCTAGTTACTCCGATCTTGAACCATGGCTACACTCTAGGTGTTGATGAGGCCACGAGTCAGTTTCCTGACCTCGCCCTTGAGAACCTGGCCAGCAAGGATTTTTATAAGCCTGGCATGGGTGCGATCTATCACACTCACTTAAAGGAGTTCAAAGAAGGGGTGGACATTGTGTCTAGATACTCTCGCCGTGGTGCGGCTCCTCGTCAAGTGCCTAATAGGTCAAACCCTTCTGCTTTGGCTGCTCTCACCTCGGCTCCTCTTCTTCAGAGAAACAGAGTTCAACTCCTGATGTTTAGACTTGTATTTTTACTTTTACATTGTTTTTTGTTTTGAAAATTCAAATTGTATCATGAACAACCTTTTCAGAATATATGAAGTGGTAAGTTTTTCTTACCTTTTTTTTTGTTTTGAGCACTTACTTTAAGTACTTCATTGATCCATAGTGAGGTAACCTGGGGTATCCTGCCCCCCAGTATGCCATGCATGAACTTGCAGTTTCTTGTATGGCATACTTAGTTGCGTACTTTTTTGCTTTTGAGTCTGACCTGCAGAGTTTTGAAATTTGATGTCTGACCTGCAGACTTAGTGAGTTTGTTTTACAAACTTGTTGAGTCTGATGTGCAGAGCCCTGTTATAGTCTGACTTGCAGATTTAGAAATTTTTTTTGGAGTCCATCCTGTGGACTTATTGATTATGTTGAGTCCGTCTGCAGAGCTCAGTTTTTCAGTTCTGCTGACTTGATGAAGTTGGCTGAGTCCGACCTACGGAGCTCGGTTTGTCAATCCTGCTGACTTAATGAAATTGGCATAGTACAACCTACGGAGATCAGTTTGTCAGTCCTTCTAACTTAATGAAATCGGCTGAGTCCGACCTACGGAGCTTAGTTTGTCAGTCCTGCTGACTTAATGAAATTGGCAGAGTCCAACCTGCGGAGCTCAGTTTGTCATTCCTGCTGACTTAATGAAATTGGATGAGTCCGTCATGCGGAGCTCGGTGTGACTATCCTGTAGACTTAATGAAATTGGTTGAGTCCGACCTACGGAGCTCAGTTTGTCAGTCCTGTTGACTTAATGAAATTGGCCGAGTCATCTTGCAGAGCTCAGTGTGTCTGTCCTGCAGACTTAATGAAATTGGCTGAGTCTGACCCGCGGAGCTTAGTTTGTCAGTCTTGTTGACTTAATGAAATTGGCTGAGTCTGATCTACGGATATCAGTTTGTCAGTCCTGCCGACTTAATAAAATGGCTGAGTCCGTTCTTCGAAGCTCAGTTTGTTTGTCCCGCAGAATTGATGAATTTGTCTTTTGCAAACTTTATACGTATGTTTGTCCTGCAAACTTAATCAAACCCATTCATATCATAAAATAAGAGACCAAAATGTAGTGGAATATATACAAACTGAGTACCCAATGAGGACTACCTTATTCAAACATTGTCGAATCAAAATAACTGTAATGTAATTACAGCAAAATTAAAGCAAATAATAAACGTCCGGAACCTGTCTTAGACTATATGACCTAGCTCCTCGCCGATGATAGGGTAAACCCGTACACGGTCCCACGGACCCGGGTTACCCCGGTCGGAGGTCACATCATAATCATCTCGCCTCAACTTCGTCTACTTTGATCCATCTTGTTTTCCAGGATGGACTCGAATCACAAGTTTGCGAGCACATCGTCACCTCGAGTCCGGGCCAAGCCTTGATAGCCCGGGGAATGCCTACACACTTACAGCCTCCTACACATTTAGAGCGAAACCGGACTCAACTCATCAAGCTGGGAACTACTATACCCGAAGATACAAGATCAACCTTAAGCTCGTGGAGAGATCAATGACCTCGACCCTGATCATCATCTCGCCACTAAAGATCGTGTTTTACGCCTAATTGTACTTTGTTATGTCTTGTCATCATTAGCATAATCTCGCTTAGTCCGTCGCCTATAAATAGGAGCTGTACAATACTTACAAGGGGACAATGAATTGATACAGATAGGCCAAGCTCTGACAATTTGTCGACTCCGTGTCTATATGCATATGGTCATCGGAAAATGCACATATTTCATATCAGCCACCATAATCGCCACCCATCCCACCAGAGAAATCACACATAAATAGCTAGATATCCACACGGCCTAGCCGTTACCGCTACCCTAATTGTCCACGCTACATCAGTTGGCTCCATTACCGGGAAACTTATCACAAATTAGCTCTATCCGGTCGTTCTCGCCACCGTGGAACCCATTTCCACGGTGTCTCCGGCGAATCCACCGCTTGCATGCTTGATATTGATCTCAAAAAAGGCTTCAATTTCTTGGGTTGTACGGCCTAAAAATCGATGCTTTATCATTTCTGAGGCTGAAATCAAAATCTGAGGCATCGTTTGCAAGGAGTCTTGGATAACTTTTATGAAAATACGGTGGCAAGGAAGCAACAACAACGTCAAAACATAATATTCAAGCTGCTCGCCAGGATTCTCAGCTTTTCCAGGTTTATCACACCTCCTGACTTAACGCTATCAAACTCTCTGGGCAGATTGAGCGTTATTACGTGCGAATCCTTGCCAGATTCTGGGTTTTGAGACATCTCCGGCCGGCACCGCCCAAGGATTACTTTACCAACAAGTTTTCTTTCAAATCATGGCTGGATGGAAAGTAGTGGAACCTGCAACACCGAACAAGGGGGCTAATCGGGACCCAACATGTGGCAACAACCTTCCACGTGCCGGTTCCGCATCACATCATAGTGGAAGAAGCCAGGGGTCACGATCCGGCCAAGGCCACAACGAGCAATCCGTTGACCCCGATATGCAGAGTGTATTAAATGAGAAGGCCAAGGCCCGAGAGTTAGAAGAGGCGGCTACAAAAAAGGCCCGTGGTAAGAATGTAGCCGGGGCATCTCACCAAAACTTCGAACAAAGAACTAATCTAGACGCCGAGTTGGTCGCAAGTCAAAATGCTCATGCGATGGCACTAAGAAATCATATGGAATACCTGGAGGATATGCGTCAAACCAATCAAAGTCTTATAGCGCAAGGTTTCCCTCCGGTGCCAGTTAGCAAATTTGTCCCGCCCGCTCCGGCTCTAACTGAGATTCAACACACTGTGCCACCTCTGACACCAGCAAGGTCACATCACAAGGATCATGAGGAAGGTATCCATGCTACCTCCCAACCAAGCAGAATTCAGCCTTAGCCCGCTTGGGGCCCACGGATAACATCTGTGGTGCAGCCCTAGAGCGAAGGAATTTGGAAAATGAAAGGCATGTCCGAACTTGAAAAGAGGGGCATGAAGAATCACAAAAAGAGCATAATATCGTCAAAATCCTCTTCATAAAGGAAAACACCAACGAGTTGTCGATAATGAAGAAACAAATCGAAGAGCTTCAGAAAGGAACAAGAACCGCAAAGGAATCTAAACCCACCTAGGGGACCAGTGTCTTGCACCCCGACATCCTCTCAACGGCACCCTGAGGAGGTACCCATTATCCAAATTTTACCAACTATCATGGTACCACAGACCCCTTAGATTGGCTATCAGCTTTCCATAGCAAGATAAACTTATGTATCTCAAGCGAGGAGGCATGGTGTATCGCCTTCGTAGGGGCCATGCAAGGCCAAGCGGCCTCATGGATCCGCAGCTTGCCCCGGCATCAGTTCTATCCTAGGACGATCTGGTAAGCAAATTTACCACCGAATTCAAATCAGTTGGAGGACCAAAGAAAACTCGTATCGACCTTCACGAGGTTCGACAAGCAAATGGCGAGTCAACCCGCAGTTACTACGAGCGATTTTACAAGGTTTATGAGCTTACAAGGGGCTTAGCTGACAATGTGGTAATGAGCAGCTTCGAAACAGGGTTCAATCCAGGGTATCTCAAGTCCTATTTCATGCTCAACCCGCCGTCTAACCTCCAAGAAATTCTAAGTTCAGATAGGAAGTATGTTGCGACAGCAGGAAGTGAGGGTGCTCCCTCAACTCATAAGGGGAAGCAAAGGACCGAGCAAAGCCCGCCAAGGGAACCCAGAGGGAACAGGGACCGAGACCTCAAGAAGCCCGAAAAATTCAAAGGGGAGAACTGGATTCCGATCAAAGTCTCCTACACCCAATTAATGCATGAAATAAAGGATGAGCTGCCTAAACCTTTTCCCATGAAAGTAGACAGAAGACGCGATCAGTCCAAGTACTATGCTTTCCATGAGGACATGGGTCATGACACCGAGGACTGTTTCCAATTGAAAAGATAATTCAAAAAATTGCTGGCTCGAGGTTGTCATGACCATTACCGCCGGAATGGCGGATGAGCGGATCGGAACGAGCGACAAGCATGTCAGTACGACCGAGAAATCCGAATCATCACGGTAAGTCCTCACAGTAACAACCAGATCAAATACATGATAGGGTCAATCAATAAACATGAGGAGAAACCTCCTGTCATACGAGGGAGTGAGCGACCACTTGCCTTCACAAAAAATGAGCTCGTAACAGTGACCAACATAGAGGACTCATGTCTTAGCATCTCAGTAGTGACGAACAGGATCAGAGACAATCGAGTGATGATAGACACCAGAGCATGCCGAGATATCTTTTATTACAACTGTCTCAAAGAGTTACAATTTGGCGATTCCAGCTTAAAACTACACAACGGTACTCTTGAGGGTTTTACGAATCACAAGATACAGGTCAATGGAGCAATTAAGCTGGATGTGCAAATAGGGGATTACGCACCTTTCAGAACTGAAAGGGTAAATTTCTTGGTGGTAGATCTCCAGTCAAATTATAACATGATCATTGGAGCACCCGCGCTGAGACAGTTCCAAATGGTTGTCTCTATCCCGCACCAGCGAGCCAAATTCTACGTCGATGACATGATCGGGGTATCAGTCAGTGAGCCGGCAGCTGTGCTCACATATATTCATACTTCGTGGTCTGACAGCAAACAGACTCAATTTGCACACCTAGAGGCAGCAGGTACAAGCTTGGTAAGTATGGTGAGACAACTGGTCCCTCCTGAAGTCAAATGCTTACAGCTCAGAAACGGGCCCGACTTCACCGCTGACGGCGAACTGGTTAAGGTAATCGTTAACGACGCTTATCCCGACCAAAAAGTCAAGATTGGAGCTCATCTACTTATAGTAGAAAAAGAGGCTTTAATCGAACAGCTACGGGCGAACATAGATGCATTCGCTCGGATAGTGATTGACATGAGGGGTGTAGAGTCGGAAGTCGCGCTGCATCATTTAAACGTGGACAACACCTACAAACCGATTCAACAACGTGCCAGATAATTCACCCCAAAAAAGAGGCCGTCATCAAAATCAAGGTCGACAAGCTCACGCAAGCAGGGATCATCAAGGAGCTGGCATATCCCACATGGCTTGCGAACGTGGTAATGGTCAAGAAGCACAACGGCAAGTGAAGAATGTGTGTGGACTTCACGGACATTAACAAGGCATGTCCGAAAGATCCCTATCAGCTGCCCAGAATTGACAGGTTAGTAGATTCTATCGCCGGTTTCGAAACATTGAGTTTTTTGGATGCATACTTAGGATACCATCAGGTCAAGATGGCGGAAGAAGACAAGGAAAAAACAGCCTTTCGAGCGGCGGGAGGACTCTACTACTACGAAATGATGCCTTTCGGTCTGAAAAATGCGGGCTCAACCTATCAGAGAATGGTAAAGAAGGTGTTTTGCTCACAAATCGTCCGAAATATGGAAGCATATATCAATGACATGGTCGTAAAATCGTCAGTCGGGGGTCACTCCACCGATCTGGCAGAAACATTTGAAAATGTATGTCGACATTCAATGAAGCTCAACCCAGCCAAATGTACATTCAGGGTCGGAGCCTGAAAATTTCTGGTATTCATGGTCAGTCACAGGGGAATGGAGTCAAATACCGAGAAGATTTAGGCATTACTCAACATGCGAGAGCCAACAACAATCAAGGAGGTACAGAGGCTTAACGGCCGGATCATAGCTTTGGGTCGTTTCATCTCCAAGTCGGCCGAAAAATGCTTGCCCTTCTTCAAAATCCTTAAGGGAAGTAAATCATTTTCTTGGGACGAGGAGTGTGCCAAAGCTTTTCAGGATCTCAAGGATTATCTCGGTAAACCGCCACTATTGGTCAGTCCCCTCACGGGGGATGTTCTATTCTTGTATTTTGCGGCATCAGATTGGGCCGTAGCAGCTGTCTTGATAAAGGAAATAGAGACTCACCAGCATCCCGTATTCTATGTCGGTAAGGCACTCAGCCCAGTAGAAAGTCGATATTTCAACGTGGAAAAGTTGGCTTATTCGTTTGTGATAGCAGCTCGGAAACTACGGGGATACTTTACCTCACACACGATCATTGTCATGACAGATAGCCCTCTGCATCAAATACTACACAGGCTAGACCTCTCAGGTCGATTACTTCGATGAGCTATAGAGATTACCGAGTTTGACATTCACTACCAGCCAGGAAAGCAATCAAAGCCCAAGCTTTAACCGATTTCATTGCAGAAACTAGCTTCACCTCTGAACGAGCACACACGCCATCAGCGCCGGAGCCCACAAACGAAGCTTTTAAGCCCAACAGCTGTTGGCACTTATACATAGATGACGCCTCCAATCAACACGGAAGCGGAGCGGGAGTTATCTTATCCGAGCCGGGGTCAACTGAGGAAATCGAGAAGGCTCTAAGGTTCGAGTTTAAAGCAATAAACAATCAGGTAGAGTACGAGGCTGTGATTTCCGGGCTTGGTTTGGCAAGTGAAATGAAGGTACGCAATATGCAAGTCCATTGTGATTCCCAGCTCATTGTCGAACAAATTTCAGGAGGGTACGAGACCGATATGGCCTCTTAGAAAAATACTGTGAAATTGTTCAACAAATGAAACGAGACTTTGACTATTGTGAGTTCACCAGAATTGGTAGGGAGGATAATGAAAGGGCTGACTACCTGTCAAAGTTATCATCGGGGGAAGAGATATCCGATTCATCAATAATGGTGGAGTATCGACCCATTCCTGCAATTGAAAAAGTAGAAATCATGGACATCGACGTGCCGAGTCAGACTCCGTGTTGGATGGATGATGTACGAGCATATATCGAAGAAAGAGCACTACTCGCAAGCCAAGATAAAGCCCGTGCCCTCAAAAGGCAAGCGGCTAGGTACATCCTCGATGATGGAATACTCTGTAGAAGATCCTTCACTAGGCTGCTTCTCAGATGTGTCCGCAAGGAAGAAAGTAAAAAAATCCTGATGGAATTACATCAGGGCGTGTGCGGAGGGCATCCCGCGAGCCGTTCACTTGCCCAAATGGTTATAGCCGCAGGCTACTACTGGCCGTCAATCACACAAGATTTGGAAAAGCTTGTTAGAGAATGCCCCGAGTGCCAAATACATACGGATATACCAAGACTACCATCCATCGAACAAAACATTGTCATCTCAGCTTGGACTTTCGACATGTGGGGCCTCGATTTGATTGGGCCATTCCTTCTGGGAAGGGGAGGCTGCGAGCTGGTCATCGTGGCCGTGGACTATTTCACCAAATTGATCGAGGCTAAGCCTATGGTAACTATTGGGGCAAAAAATGCAATGTATTTTCTACACGCTCAGATCTGGTCCAGATTTGGGATTCCGAGGGCAGTGGTGTCAGACCATGGGCCTCAATTCGGGGATGAATTTTCAACATTTTTCCTGGACTTCAATGTTAAACACTGGCAGTCGTCAGTCGCATATCCGCAAGGGAATGGCCAGGCCGAAGCCGGAAATAAGCAGGTCATCAAGATGTTGAAAAAGTGCATAAGTGAAAGCGTAAGCAAAAAAGCTAGTGCATGGGTCGACAAACTACCCGCCATTTTGTGGGCGCTACGAACACAATAAAAACACCCACTGGGGAGACCCCGTTCGCCTTGACATATGGGTCAGAAGCAATGACACCTATCGAAATGGCTCTTTCAAGCATCAGAGTAGCTAAGTACAACTCGGACGGCAATCTCACCAACCGGCAGCTCGAGCTGGATTTGGCTGAGGAGAGAAGAGTGGCGAGCTACCTAAGAATGGTCAATTACAAACAGATCGCTAAGCGACAAAACGACTGTCGAATTTGAGGCCCTTTATTTAAAGTCAGGGACTTCGTCTTACGAAATCGAAAAGCAACGGGACTAAAACCAGAAAAAGGAAAACTAACAGCAAATTGGGAAGGCCCCTACCTGATCGCAAGGGAGGTTAAGAAGGGCACCTATGTTCTCAAAGATAAGGACAGTTTTGACCTCAATCGCCCCTGGCACTCGGCTAATTTGAGGAGATATTATATGTAATGATCAGTAAAGTCTGTTTTCTTTTGGGTTATGGCCATCCTCTCGATGACGACTTGAGTGTTTAGGCTTTCTTTTATTTCTATATAAAGCTGGATATTATCTTGTGGGTATTCTCTTTTCAGGTTGTTGCCATCCTCTTGATTACGACTTGAGCGTTGAGGATTACTGGCATAATCATGTAAGATACGACCTCTCTTTAATGAAGAATTTCCTTTCATCATATTGACTTAAGAAAAGTGGACTATGTTAGGAAATCACTAGTTTAACGCAGCGGAATTTAAAATTTGATTTCCTTTAACTAGATCGTTTTTCGTTTAATGCAATAAACACGTTAAGTAGTTTGACGGTTAGACCTTGATGATCTATAAGATCGTCGCTTTGACCGTCAACGGAGAGTAGTACAGTGCGCAAGCCTTCCGCGCGTCCGGCCTCTATCTCTAATCCACATGAACTCCTCGCCGGAATCCTCCTTGGATTGCTATTGGAAAAACTCCGGTTGCTAGACCGGCCTTTTTCCTCCCTCACAAACTCACTAAAGGTTGCTCTCTATTTTACACAAAAACTATGAGCTCTTGCAATTGTGATGTACAAAAGAGATTGACACCCACTTCCTTCATATAGGCAAAGTGGCGCCCCTATGATGTGTGGAGGAGAAGAAAACATTTTCCCAATAAAATAAGGAAAATCAATTAGATTGATTTATCTCTTTTATTATAATTAATCTTGCCAATATCTTATATTGAATATAATTATCTTATTACCGTAAATCTATTTTTCCAAAATCAATTAATATCTTATTTAATATTATGGTGATCTTATTAATTAAAGTGCACAATCTAAGTGTATCTTATACACTTATAGGTGGCGCTCCATTAGTCAATAAACTGACTTCCGGAATATTCTTTAATTAATATATATTTTGTATATAATAATATCTTGTATTTTATTTATTCATAATAAATAAATATCACCATATTAATTTACCACTATAGCCTTTATAGTCTAGAGATAAACCTTCCTTATTTGGTTATCAACTATAACCGCATTTTAATCCGACTCGATGTTCATATATGTGTGACCCGATAGGCTTCCGAATATATTGGCTGTAGACACAAAGTGAAATTTACTAAAATGCCCTTCATGCCTAACAATCATAAGATAGCGTCTAGCAACACACCGTGACCCCCAATCATCGGAAGAGTCAAAGGCAATGACTACTACCTTTCATGTGAAGCAGTTACCGTGTAACTTACAATCCTATGGCTGTAATAATATCCATACGATCGTATCTCGAGTGTCAATACATTAAAGATCGTATCTTATAATCTGGATATAAAGCTCTCTCGGGATAACACATTTACTCCCACTTTGCAAAGATTCTCGAGAGCTTGACAATCCTTATAAGAAGGCCATTTCGGATATTCGATCCCAATCATAGGATACGCGATTCCCGGATGACCAATCATGTATACTCCGCATGCTTCAATATCACACCCAATCACTACTGCATGATCGCCCCATGGCTAGAGGACATCTCAATAGTGTCAAAGCATGACAATCCACACCGTGATTCCATGAAGACTCCGGTCAAAAGGATAATTACACAACCGCCACATAGTGTGACACTTAATGTAAGTGGGTCAGTCTAACGTACGCATTCTCTAATACACGTCCACGTACAGTCCAAGTGTCTCTACCCTTCGATAGACGAGATCTATCCCTACCTTCTATAAGATAGAAGACATCCAATACGTGCTAGTCTGGTTATACTATCAATGTCCCATTTGATAGTAAATGTGACTAGAGTCATTTGAGTATCAATCTTATTAAAGTGATTAGAGATCTCATCAACCATAATCACTATAATGGTTTCTCTATGTAATATCCCGAAATTTTGACTTCCTAATTATTTACTAAAAGATCTATTTTTTTTGGAATTTTGGGATTTATTAACTTTATGGAGGGATTTATTAATAATTGAAAAGGAGTTTTAAGCATTTAATAAATTAAAAGGATTTTCACTCTTTTCTCCCTTATTTCCCCAAACACAAATTTTCAGCCCAAACCCTCCCCTTGCCGTCGACCCTTGTAAGGAAGAAGGAGAGAAAAAAATCTCTCCTTGGTGTTTGGGAATTCGTCGCCGTCATCATCGGTAAGCATCGTTATTTCTTTTCCTACATCTCGAGCATGACGATCGACCGATCAAAGGCCATGGCCGATCCTTTTATGCGTTGGGAGGGGGCTGTGTTTGATCTAGGGTTCTACCTTTGGGGGTCACTAGAATTGTTTGGTGATCACTGTTTTCTTTTATAGATTCGGGCTTCGTAGAGGAGCGATTCTAGCTTGATAGCAGAGGGCTTTCAAGAAACACAGCTTAACCGGTAAGAATATCTCTACGTTTTGCTGTTGGTAGGCTTTAGAGTATAATGCTGATATTTTTCCCTAAAGTGTTGTGCTGCAAAATTTTATTCAAGGGTGTTTATGCTTGGTTGTCCTGTTTTGGGGATGTTAAATGCTCGTAATAGTGTGTTTTTGCGTTGGTTAAAATCTATAGTTGATATGATGCTTTTGTATGGAGTTTTCTGGGCTTAAAGTGTTGCTTTTGCTGCTGTTTTATTGCGTTGGTTAAAATCTATGTTGTTTTCCTTCTGTGTGGGTTGTTGGCCAGGCTTACGAACATGTTCCGTAGGTTGTACTTGGTGAGATTCGGTTATTGGGCATCGAAGTTCGTAGACCCGTAGTGGTTGGGCCGGATAGGGTAGCACCCGAAGCCGGGCACCCGGGAAGGTTTCCTTACGACGTTGTGTCCTTAATGTATTTGGGGAGTTGCAGACAGTGGAGTGGTCGGGCCGGACAGGGTAGCACCCGAAGCCGGGAACCCAGGAAGGTTTCCTTGCACCCCAGTACGTCATGGTCCATCTAGTTGTGGTACCATTGGGTGACCTTTAGGATCCTCCTCTCAAGGGCTTTACCCTTTGGAGGGATGTGCACATTCGGGACCTTTAGGTGGTTAGTCGTGAAGTATGGTATCCATTATAGATTGGTCGTAACTTGTATAGTGTTGGTCCCTTGGAAAGGCTAACACAAGTTTAGAGGGGGGGGTGAATAAACTTGTCACCAAAAACTTATCTTAAGTTGTAAAATCCCCAGGAACTGAGTTTCTCTGAAACTCAAACTGACTTCCAGTTCAGTTATGTTCCTGTCCCTTAACTTGTGCGGAGTTCAGTTAGCTTAACTGATTGTAAGTCAAAACTGACTTATATTCAGTCTTGTTAACTGGCAGCGGATAAAGTAATAGCCTTTAGTGCAATAGATGTGTAAACGAAATCTAGATCTTCTATGTATCGGTTGTGAGAATTCGATGTAATGCGTGTTTGCCGAGAGATAATGCGATAAATAAAACAAACACAAATGCATAAAGAAAATCAACACAAGATTTGTTTATGGAAGTTCCGGGTGGTGTAATCCCGTACGTCTCCCCTTCTCCTGTGGTGTAGGAGGTAACACTAGAATAATGAGATAACGTTACAAAATCCTAGTACTATGACAGTCCTTCACGACACTCTGGTTTCACTGTCTACACAAAATGAAGAAAGGTGAGATTGCTCCCTTCACTCTGCACACTGATCCTTTGGAGGTGGAATTGCTCATTCACCAGCTCACCACTAACACATACCCACAGCCCGCAGACTGCACCAACTGCTGTAGCAACACCGTATGAAGAAAGGTAGAATTGCTCTCTTCAAACTATGCACGACCAACCCTTTTTCACAAAGGTTAGGTTTAGAATTAATCACAAGATTAATTCAGTGAGCTGTCTGATTCTTCTGGATCTGGCGTTGTAGCTCTAAGATGCCTTCTTTCCCCCTTTGTGGGTTACTGGGTCTTTCTTTGAAGTCTTCAAGGCAATTCAGTTGGCTTCCCCTTTTTCTTGATATATCTGATCTGATTTTTCGGATCTGGATTTGGATCTTTGAATATATGCTTGTAAAGCTCTTTTTCTGATCCTCCTCTCTTTTACTTCAAGTGATTCTCTTGTGTATTTATAGGGGTGATGTAGCGGTCACTAGCTCTTGTAGCCGTTACACTTGTCGTTTAGCCAACGTTCACATGTACGATCTTTTGTCGTATTCTCAGTTTAAATTTGACAAGGCTTTAACTCAGTTTTCTACTCTTCTTCAAAACTGAGTACCTTGTATACTTAATATCGACTTTAATTGGCTAAGTCGAGTACACCAATCGTTTCTTCTTTCCCGGTAACCGATAATCTTTGTCCTTAAGAATATTCGGTTATACATGATCTATAATTACGTTTCGGTCACCACGGACTTGCTCGAATCCCGACTTATAGTCACGACTTAATCGACTTCTAACCGAGTTTGCCACCTCGCTTCTTCGGTCTCGTGTAATCGAGTATGTGTCCCTCGCTTCTTCGATCTTTTAGATAAGCCAACGAGTCGTGTCCCTCGGCGAACTTATCTTCTTCGGTTTCGGCATAACCGAGTTTGAACCCTCGCTCTTCAAGTGCATATTCGCTTTCTTGTTATAACTCGCTTTTCTTGTTGTGACTCGGTTGTTCGCCTAGTTCCTATTCTATTACAATGCTTGTCCGAAACAACCTATACAAGGTTCAGACTCTAGATAGAACTTATACATTTATCTCTAGACCATTTCTTGCTTCTTCTTTCATTATGCACTATAACAGTTAGTTACGACTTCATCATCATGGGTTGTAAGTGATTTGTCTAATTTTGTGACGAATCATCATCAAAACATAAATAATATTTCCAAGAATTTCCCCCTTTTTGATGATGTATCATAACCCTCCCTAAAAGCAATAATAAAGGAATAGTGCAAGAAATCATAACGAAACAAATGAACAAACTAGAACAGCCAAGTTTATTACAAGATTCAAAATGGAACAGACTGAGTTAAAAACTGAATTAGATTACATCTTTTCCAGTGCCATTAATTTCTCACCAGCAAATATACTCCTTTTTGTCTCTAAAAATCTTCTTGTTTTTCGTTCTTCTTCAATTTCACCAACTCTAGGCTTGATTTCCAGATATTCATTCAACAGTCTGTTTCCTTCTTCATTCTCTTGGTTTTTGAACTTGATCAGAATTTCTTTGAGTTCTTCTTCCATTAATTTCTCTTCTTCTTCTGAGATAAGATTTTCCTTCTCCTCTTTTCTTTCTGATTTCTTTTCAGTTTCCCCCTTTGTTTGTGTCTTCTTATCGGCCAACTTGTCAAGGGATTTGACACAGTTACAAGTTTCTTTCGACACTCAATACGCTTTGATTGCGGCTTCCTCATCATCCTCGCTTCTTGTTTCTTTAAAGTCTCCTTCGCAATCGACTCTTCAAACATACCGTCAACCGCTTCTTCATCAATTTGGGTAGTTAGTAGATCGGCATCTACTTGTCCGTCTTGATCTTCTATCGCTTGTCCGGCATAAGCCTCTTCGATCTTTTCTTCTTTACCGCATCATCATCACCTACGACTTCATCTTCCCCTTGTTTGAAGATAAGCGATAGCAATCTTCAAATAACTTACGTAGGGTGATGATGTTTGAGTACTTGTTCAAACCTGAAAAGTGTATTCTTCCAATTAATTCATGCAGTTTGAACATTTTCTCCTGTAGATTTTGTATTAAACATTCAATGAATTCTTTCAGATTTTTCAGTTTCTCAGCTTCAGTTTCTTGAGCCAGAGATTCTCCAAATGCTGATTTGCTTGTGGATGCCTCATGAGCTTGGGATGAGATGCCAGTTTCAGGATAGTAAAAGTGAGTATCATGAACTGTCAGTTCCTTTTCATACTCAGTTTCACAAAATTCTGCGTCTTCCACAGCTTCTCTCTGTTTTTCAGTGTATTCCCCAAACATAGTAGTGGGAAATTCACTCTCTTCAGATTCTTCACACTCGCTTTCTTCAGATTCTTCATCAACTTTTTCAGATTCTTCTTCATTCCCTTCAGTTTCTTTATCAGCTTCATCCTCAATCTCAATTACTTCCTTAGTTTCAGTTTTCTTTGCCTGAAACTTGTTCAACATTCTTTTCTGTCTTCTCAGGGTTCTGTCGTCCAATCTCACAGTCTCACTTGAACTGGAGTCTGAAACTTCACTCCATTCTTCTTCTTTGGTGACTTTTCTCTTCTTTGTCCCAGTGGATACTGACTTCTGTTTCACTTCGGTTGGTGTGGATTTAGAAATGGAGAAGTGATCCAGTATCCTTTGCACTAGATAGGTAAATCCCTTTTTCAGTAAGAATGATTCTCCAGCAGCTTCCTTGCTTTCTTTGATCCTCTCATTTTCATCAGAAATCTGCTTTATCAACTGATTGAGAACAAATTTGTTCCAATCAAATCTCTCTTCAAACCAAATTGCATAAATCATCTTCATTTTGTCTGTAGAAAGAGTGTAGAAATTTCGAGCATGACCAATGACATTTTTGGTCAGAAGTATCGTCAAGAATGCAAATTCTCCTTTCTGCTGATATATGGAGCCACTGAAATTCTTCTCCTTCTTATTGATTGCTGTGATATTCCAAAGTTTGTCTTTTTCTTCTTTCCCAAAAGTAAACGAAGAAGAGCCTCCAATTATATCTAGCCGGAATACCACGGAGAGCAGTTGTTCATCAATGACGAAGCTTTTGTCTTGGACAGTCGTTTTGAAGCTTCTTCCATTGTTGGTGATTTCAGCATTCCTGTAGAAATTTCTAATGCCGTCTGGACACAAAGTAGTGACCTTTGTATCAATCAAATTCTCCAAACCTCAAATCTTTTTAATCTTCTTTGTAATTTGAATTGAAAGATTGGAGTTTGAGAATTTTTGACAGAATGCGTCCAGGCTGGTTGTGATTCCTTCGTCAATGTTGTATTGCTCCATTGATTTTTGAATTTCGGATTTTTGAATGCTTGATTTTGGGTGAGCAGGATTCCGCCAAGATTTTGTCTTTCAATCGTTTTCAAGGTTAGAGTCGTGTCACAATCAATGAGATTATGTAGGGATGTACATCTACTTTTTCTCCCAGATTGACACGTGGCTTTGAGTGATTTGTCATGTCAGCCCAAACGTCAGATGGTAGCTGGAGAGTTTTTACTTCTTTGACAGCTTTGTCCTCCATCGCCTTTTTATTATCTCGCTTTTGTATAGAGGTCGGTTTCACGAGGACTTTGTAATGTGAACCGACTTCTCCCCGCAAAACAGTTTTAAGTTTTCTTCGGTACCCATATCTTCTTGGGTCCGGCTGAGTTAGTTACTGAAATATATTTTTCAGTTCCTTGGTTGAGAGAATTAAGCATTCTCAACTCTTTTCTGGATAAACCATTACGCTCAATCTTAGTTGATTTCACAAGGATTCTTTTACATTTATCATTTTTAGTTTCCTTGTGTAATCCACTAGATCTTCCAGTATTTTGATTTCTAGAGTTTATACTTTTTGAAGTCTCAAAACTGGGTAGGGGTGGGGGATTATCATTGCCTTTGTCAATCTTGCCGAGTATTAATCTTTCGGCTAGATTTGACACCTCGCTTCAAGAAACTCATTCCAACCTTTTGCTTTGCCAAGTTCTTTGTCTTTTTGTTCCAACTCCAATGAGAGTTTTTCGGTTAACTTGACAAGATCGAATTTCTCGACGAGTTCAACAAGTGATAACCGAGTAGAAGAATGTACCTTTCCTTGATGATTTGATATAGTTTGCACATTCCCTTGTTGCTGTGATGAGTCTTCTATGTCAACAACTATTTGCAACAATTCCTTCCCTTCTTCTTTTGAGAGGTCTCTTAGTGATGGAACTCCTCTGGATTCGTTAATGTGAACATTGAGGTTTGTATCCACATCATCACTGAGTTGAGGTTCTGAATATGTATATGAATCTGTCGCACTGAACCTTTCGATCATTTGATCCTGAAAATCAGATATATTTTGCAAACAATTAGTCAGGGGGTGAATAAGCCAACTTCTAATTCTAGATGTAGACATTGAAACTAAGTGAACTGATATAGTGAGGGGTCTTCAACAACTGGTTTGAAATGTATCTAGGATCTCCTCCAGAAGGAAGATTTGTTCTGATACCAATTGTTGGTATCAGAAACAACTGAACCTTGAAGCGGTAAACGATTTGGATCACCTTCAAAAAGAAGGAACCGCTCCGATACCAATTGTTGGTCCCTTGGAAAGGCTAACACAAGTTTAGAGGGGGGGTGAATAAACTTTTCACCAAAAACTTATCTTAAGTTGTAAAATCCCCAGGAACTGAGTTTCTCTGAAACTCAAACTGACTTCCAGTTCAGTTATGTTCCTGTCCCTTAACTTGTGTGGAGTTCAGTTAGCTTAACTGATTGTAAGTCAAAACTGACTTATATTCAGTCTTGTTAACTGGCAGCGGATAAAGTAATAGCCTTTAGTGCAATAGATGTGTAAACATAAATCTAGATCTTCTATGTATCAGTTTGTGAGAATTCAGTGTCTGGTGTTTGCTGAGAGATAATGCGATAAATAAAACAAACACAAATGCATAAAGAAAATCAACACAAGATTTGTTTATGGATGTTCCGGGTGGTGTAATCCCGTACGTCTCCCCTTCTCCTGTGGTGTAGGAGGTAACACTAGAATAATGAGATAACGTTACAAAATCCTAGTACTATGACGAGTCTTCACGACACCCCGGTTTCACTTGTCTACACAAAATGAAGAAAGGTGAGATTGCTCCCTTCACTCTGCATACTGATCCTTTGGAGGTGGAATTGCTCATTCACCAGCTCACCACTAACACATACCCACAGCCCGCAGACTGCACCAACTGCTGTAGCAACAACACCGTATGAAGAAAGGTAGAATTGCTCTCTTCAAACTATGCACAGCCAACCCTTTTTCACAAAGGTTAGGTTTAGAATTAATCACAAGATTAATTCAGTGAGCTGTCTGATTCTTCTGGATTTGGCGTTGTAGCTCTAAGATGCCTTCTTTCCCCCTTTGTGGGTTACTGGGTCTTTCTTTGAAGTCTTCAAGGCAATTCAGTTGGCTTCCCCTTTTTCTTGATATATCTGATTTGATTTTTCGGATCTGGATTTGGATCTTTGAATATATGCTTGTAAAGCTCTTTTTCTGATCCTCCTCTCTTTTACTTCAAGTGATTCTCTTGTGTATTTATAGGGGTGATGTAGCGGTCACTAGCTCTTGTAGCCGTTACACTTGTCGTTTAGCCAACGTTCACATGTACGATCTTTTGTCGTATTCTCAGTTTAAATTTGACAAGGCTTTAACTCAGTTTTCTACTCTTCTTCAAAACTCGAGTACCTTGTATACTTAATATCGACTTTAATTGGCTAAGTCGAGTACACCAATCGCTTTCTTCTTTCCCGGTAACGATAATCTTTGTCCTTAAGAATATTCGGTTATACATGATCTATAATTCGGTTTCGGTCACCACGGACTTGCTCGAATCCCGACTTATAGTCACGACTTAATCGACTTCTAACCGAGTTTGCCACCTCGGTTCTTCGGTCTCGTAAATCGAGTCCGTGTCCCTCGCTTCTTCGCCTTTTAGATAAGCCAACGAGTCTGTGTCCCTCGGCGAACTTATCTTCTTCGCCGGCATAACCGAGTTTGAACCCTCGCTTCTTCAAGTGCATATTCGTTTTCTTGTTATAACTCGGTTTTCTTGTTGTGACTCGGTTTGTTCGCCTAGTTCCTATTCTATTACAATGCTTGTCTGAAACAACCTATACAAGGTTCAGACTCTAGATAGAACTTATACATTTATTTCTAGACCATTTCTTGCTTCTTCTTTCATTATGCACTATAACAGTTAGTTACGACTTCATCATCATGGGTTGTAAGTGATTTGTCTAATTTTGTGACGAATCATCATCAAAACATAAATAATATTTCCAACAATTTCCCCCTTTTTGATGATGTATCATAACCCTCCCTAAAAGCAATAATAAAGGAATAGTGCAAGAAATCATAACGAAACAAATGAACAAACTATAACAGCCAAGTTTATTACAAGATTCAAAATGGAACAGACTGAGTTAAAAACTGAATTAGATTACATCTTTTCCAGTGCCATTAATTTCTCACCAAAGAAATATACTCCTTTTTGTCTCTAAAAATCTTCTTGTTTTTCGTTCTTCTTCAATTTCACCAACTCTAGGCTTGATTTCCAGATATTCATTCAACAAATCTGTTTCCTTCTTCATTCTCTTGGTTTTTGAACTTGATCAGAATTTCTTTGAGTTCTTCTTCCATTAATTTCTCTTCTTCTTCTGAGATAAGATTTTCCTTCTCCTCTTTTCTTTCTGATTTCTTTTCAGTTTCCCCCTTTGTTTGTGTCTTCTTATCGGCCAACTTGTCAAGGGATTTGACACAGGTTACAAGTTTCTTTCTGACACTCAATACTGCTTTGACTGCGGCTTCCTCATCATCCTCAGTTCTTGTTTCTTTAAAGTCTCCTTCTGCAATCAGCTCTTCAAACATACTGTCAACCGCTTCTTCATCAATTTGGGTAGTTAGTAGATCAGCATCTACTTGTCTGTCTTGATCTTCTATCAGTTGTCTGGCATAAGCCTCTTCGCCTTTTCTTCTTTAAATTTGCATCATCATCACCTACGCCTTCATCTTCCCCTTGTTTGAAGATAAGCGATAGCAATCTTCAAATAACTTACGTAGGGTGATGATGTTTGAGTACTTGTTCAAACTCGAAAAGTGTATTCTTCCAATTAATTCATGCGGTTTGAACATTTTCTCCCGTAGATTTTGTATTAAACATTCAATGAATTCTTTCGCATTTTTCGGTTTCTCGGCTTTAGTTTCTTGAGCCGAGAGATTCTCCAAATGCCGATTTGCTTGTGGATGCCTCATGAGCTTGGGATGAGATGCCGCTTTCGGGATAGTAAAAGTGAGTATCATGAACTGTCGGTTCCTTTTCATACTCGCTTTCACAAAATTCTCGCGTCTTCCACAGCTTCTCTCTCTTTTTTCGGTGTATTCCCCAAACATAGTAGTGGGAAATTCACTCTCTTCAGATTCTTCACACTCGCTTTCTTCAGATTCTTCATCAACTTTTTCAGATTCTTCTTCATTCCCTTCAGTTTCTTTATCAGCTTCATCCTCAATCTCAATTACTTCCTTAGTTTCAGTTTTCTTTGCCTGAAACTTGTTCAACATTCTTTTCTGTCTTCTCAGGGTTCTGTCGTCCAATCTCACAGTCTCACTTGAACTGGAGTCTGAAACTTCACTCCATTCTTCTTCTTTGGTGACTTTTCTCTTCTTTGTCCCAGTGGATACTGACTTCTGTTTCACTTCGGTTGGTGTGGATTTAGAAATGGAGAAGTGATCCAGTATCCTTTGCACTAGATAGGTAAATCCCTTTTTCAGTAAGAATGATTCTCCAGCAGCTTCCTTGCGTTCTTTGATCCTCTCCTTTTCATCAGAAATCTGCTTTATCAACTGATTGAGAACAAATTTGTTCCAATCAAATCTCTCTTCAAACCAAATTGCATAAATCATCTTCATTTTGTCTGTAGAAAGAGTGTAGAAATTTCGAGCATGACCAATGACATTTTTGGTCAGAAGTATCGTCAAGAATGCAAATTCTCCTTTCTGCTGATATATGGAGCCACTGAAATTCTTCTCCTTCTTATTGATTGCTGTGATATTCCAAAGTTTGTCTTTTTCTTCTTTCCCAAAAGTAAACGAAGAAGAGCCTCCAATTATATCTAGCCGGAATACCACGGAGAGCAGTTGTTCATCAATGACGAAGCTTTTGTCTTGGACAGTCGTTTTGAATCTTCTTCCATTGTTGGTGATTTCGGCATTCCTGTAGAAATTTCTAATGCCGTCTGGACACAAAGTAGTGACCTTTGTATCAATCAAATTCTCCAAACCTCAAATCTTTTTAATCTTCTTTGTAATTTGAATTGAAAGATTGGAGTTTGAGAATTTTTGACAGAATGCGTCCAGGCTGGTTGTGATTCCTTCGTCAATGTTGTATTGCTCCATTGATTTTTGAATTTCGGATTTTTGAATGCTTGATTTTGGGTGAGCAGGATTCCGCCAAGATTTTGTCTTTCAATCGTTTTCAAGGTTAGAGTCATGTCACAATCAATGAGATTATGTAGGGATGTACATCTACTTTTTCTCCCAGATTGACACGTGGCTTTGAGTGATTTGTCATGTCAGCCCAAACGTCAGATGGTAGCTGGAGAGTTTTTACTTCTTTGACAGTTTTGTCCTCCATCAGCTTTTTATTATCTCAGTTTTGTATAGAGGTCAGTTTCCTGAGGACTTTGTAATGTGAACTGACTTCTCCTGCAAAACAGTTTTAAGTTTTCTTCGGTACCCATATCTTCTTGGGTCCGGGCTGAGTTAGTTACTGAAATATATTTTTCAGTTCCTTGGTTGAGAGAATTAAGCATTCTCAACTCTTTTCTGGATAAACCATTACGCTCAATCTTAGTTGATTTCACAAGGATTCTTTTACATTTATCATTTTTAGTTTCCTTGTGTAATCCACTAGATCTTCCAGTATTTTGATTTCTAGAGTTTATACTTTTTGAAGTCTCAAAACTGGGTAGGGGTGGGGGATTATCATTGCCTTTGTCAATCTTGCCGAGTATTAATCTTTCAGCTAGATTTGACACCTCAGTTTCAAGAAACTCATTCCAACCTTTTGCTTTGCCAAGTTCTTTGTCTTTTTGTTCCAACTCCAATGAGAGTTTTTCGGTTAACTTGACAAGATCAGAATTTCTCTGACTGAGTTCAACAAGTGATAACTGAGTAGAAGAATGTACCTTTCCTTGATGATTTGATATAGTTTGCACATTCCCTTGTTGCTGTGATGAGTCTTCTATGTCAACAACTATTTGCAACAATTCCTTTCCTTCTTCTTTTGAGAGGTCTCTTAGTGATGGAACTCCTCTGGATTCGTTAATGTGAACATTGAGGTTTGTATCCACATCATCACTGAGTTGAGGTTCTGAATATGTATATGAATCGTCGCACCGAACCTTTCGATCATTTGATCCCGAAAATCGATATATTTTGCAAACAATTAGTCGGGGGTGAATAAGCCAACTTCTAATTCTAGATGTAGACATTGAAACTAAGTGAACCGATATAGTGAGGGGTCTTCAACAACCGGTTTGAAATGTATCTAGGATCTCCTCCGTAAGGAAGATTTGTTCTGATACCAATTGTTGGTATCAGAAACAACTGAACCTTGAAGCGGTAAACGATTTGGATCACCTTCAAAAAGAAGGAACCGCTCCGATACCAATTGTTGGTCCCTTGGAAAGGCTAACACAAGTTTAGAGGGGGGGTGAATAAACTTGTCACCAAAAACTTATCTTAAGTTGTAAAATCCCCAAGAACCGAGTTTCTCTTGAAACTCAAACTGACTTCCAGTTCAGTTATGTTCCTGTCCCTTAACTTGTGCGGAGTTCAGTTAGCTTAACTGATTGTAAGTCAAAACTGACTTATATTCAGTCTTGTTAACTGGCAGCGGATAAAGTAATAGGCTTTAGTGCAATAGATGTGTAAACAGAAATCTAGATCTTCTATGTATCGCTTGTGAGAATTCGATTGTCCGGTGTTTGCCGAGAGATAATGCGATAAATAAAACAAACACAAATGCATAAAGAAAATCAACACAAGATTTGTTTATGGAAGTTCCGGGTGGTGTAATCCCGTACGTCTCCCCTTCTCCCGTGGTGTAGGAGGTAACACTAGAATAATGAGATAACGTTACAAAATCCTAGTACTATGACAAATCCTTCACGACACCCCGGTTTCACTCGTCTACACAAAATGAAGAAAGGTGAGATTGCTCCCTTCACTCGCACACCGATCCTTTGGAGGTGGAATTGCTCCTTCACCACTCACCACTAACACATACCCACAGCCCGCAGACTGCACCAACTGCTCTTTGTAGCAACACCGTATGAAGAAAGGTAGAATTGCTCTCTTCAAACTATGCACAGCCAACCCTTTTTCACAAAGGTTAGGTTTAGAATTAATCACAAGATTAATTCAGTGAGCTGTCTGATTCTTCTGGATCTGGCGTTGTAGCTCTAAGATGCCTTCTTTCCCCCTTTGTGGGTTACATGGTCTTTCTTTGAAGTCTTCAAGGCAATTCAGTTGGCTTCCCATTTTTCTTGACATATCTGATCTGATTTTTCGGATCTGTATTTGGATCTTTGAATATATGCTTGTAAAGCTCTTTTTCTGATCCTCCTCTCTTTTACTTCAAGTGATTCTCTTGTGTATTTATAGGGGTGATGTAGCGGTCACTAGCTCTTGTAGCCGTTACACTTGTCCTTTAGCCAACGTTCACATGTACGATCTTTTGTCGTATTCTCAGTTTAAATTTGACAAGGCCTTAACTCGCTTTTCTACTCTTCTTCAAAACCGAGTACCTTGTATACTTAATATCCGACTTTAATTGGCTAAGTCGAGTACACCAATCGCTTTTCTTTCCCCGGTAACCGATAATCTTTGTCCTTAAGAATATTCGCTATACATGATCTATAATTCGCTTTCGGTCACCACGTACTTGCTCGAATCCCGACTTATAGTCACGACTTAATCGCCTTCTAACCGAGTTTGCCACCTCGCTTCTTCGCCTCGTAACCGAGTCCGTGTCCCTCGCTTCTTCGCCTTCTAGATAAGCCAACCGAGTCCGTGTCCCTCGCCGAACTTATCTTCTTCGGTTTCAAAGCATAACCGAGTTTGAACCCTCGCTTCTTCAAGTGCATATTCGGTTTTCTTGTTATAACTCGGTTTTCTTGTTGTGACTCAGCTGTTCGCCTAGTTCCTATTCTATTACAATGCTTGTCTGAAACAACCCACACAAGGTTCAGACTCTAGATAGAACTTATACATTTATCTCTAGACCATTTCTTGCTTCTTCTTTCATTATGCACTATAACAGTTAGTTACGACTTCATCATCATGGGTTGTAAGTGATTTGTCTAATTTTGTGACGAATCATCATCAAAACATAAATAATATTTCCAACATATAGATTGGTTGGGTCCTTCATAAATTGGTGGTACTTTTCATGGGTTGGCTTTACTTTACATACACTAGATTTATTCTTACTCAACTTTTAGTTGACGGTTTTACTTTCGTTTGACCCTGCTATGATCCATTTATGGGGAGCGATTCTTAGCAGGTACTTTTATGGATGTTTGCTTGTTGCAGGGATGTCGCGGGGTTTGAGAGCCACGTAGTCGCAGTCACACGTTTCTACATTATTTGAAAATTTTTAAATTTTAAAGACTTGGACGTTCCGCATAATTTCATTCTCTTCAGGATATTTGTATTCACTTGAATATTTTCTTTTTAAAATAATGAATGGTGAATGTTTATTTTCTTCTGTTGTGGAATGTTGAATGTTACCGCCACGACTGTGTGTCGTGATGAGTGGCACTACGGTGACCAATACCGGCGGCCGACGGGATTGGAAACCGGGGTGTTACAAAGTGGTATCGTAGACGTTCGACTCCGGACCACCACCTAAAATGAACCTTAAGAATAAATTCACTAAAATGAGCACAGTGAGGATGTGTGGGGTAGGTATTGAGTTCTATGTAAGGAAGGTGCGGTAAGTTCTGATGTATGTGGAAATGTGGCTGTGTGTTGCAATTAATTTTGGACAGTAAGTGTTAGTATATGTGAAATATTCTGTGGCATGATATAGGTGATAATTGAATACATGATTGTTTACTTTTGAGTTTTAGCTATTGCCTCCTAGAATGGAAATGAGAGGGACCACCGATTGATCGGTTGGTTAAGATGAATCAAGACTCGATCCAGGCGGTCAACAAGCCGACGGAGGAGCGTTCTCAGAGGACAACCACCGGCATGACTAGGGCCGTGAGTCAGCAGAGGCCTAGTCAGTACGATGGTAAGGGAGATCCTAAGGGACTCGAGCGGTGGATTAGGGAGTTTGAGAAGATCTTCGCCACTCTAGGTCCGTCCCGGAACCGAAGGTCGACCAAGTCGCCTTCTACTTAGTTGACAGGGCTGACTTGTGGTGGGGTGCTAACAAAGATCGATTGGCCCAGACTGTAAATGAGCAAGGGGAAACGGTATTGGTACCACTGAACTGGACCGAGTTTAAGCAGGAGCTGAGGCGCGAATTCTTTCCCGAATCTAAGAGGAAAGAGCCGCGGGTTGAATTCGATAATCTCCGACAGGGGGGGACATGACCGTTCAAGAATATTACGAGAAGTTTGTCGACTTGGCGCTTTATGCATCCGAGCTAGTACCGACCGAAGAGGCCAAGATGGTGAAGTTTGAGCAACACCTAGATCTAGCGATCCGGGATCGTATGGGTGCAAGCAGGGGCTTCACGATCCTGAAAGAGATGTGTGAAGTAGCATGCAACATTGAGAGGATTCGGAGAGAGGTTAAAGCGGCGTATGCTACTAACAAGAGGAAGAGTGTCTCTGAAGACAATCAGGGACAGCAAAAACGCAGTAATTCTGGAAACCCACCAGTACGGCCATTCTTTTCGGAAAATTCCCACCTTACCAGGGGCAGTGGTGGTCAGCCAGCGAGAGGTAACCCTCAGGGGTTTAATCGGCCACGAAGTTATCATTGCAAGCGGTGCCAGAGAAATCATCCGGGTACAGCATAATGGACAGGTTCGTCATCTCTCTCCGGAAACACAGCCGCATACGCATCAAAATGGTGAGCAAAATAGCTCTCTTCGTTGTCAAGATCCCAGGCCGTCTCAAAGTGTAAAACTGGATCAAAGGTAGGGAGTTGTAGGAATTCATTTATTGCCGCCGGGGAGAAACGTACCTCGATGCCTCGAACAGAAACATAAGAAATCTCCTAAACAGAGCGAGCCTCTGACAAAACAGCATAAAATTCACGGACCAAGGTCATGTTGCACCTCCCGATAGGACCAAGAAGAAAATTACGCAAGCCAGAATAAGACACGCGAAACAACGTTCCACTCCCGTCAACCTTATTCAGATTCAAGATCTTCTCGGGAAGGTGCGCATGATCGGAAAAATAATCCCTATAGTTCTAGATGGCATGAACAGACGCAGTGCTGAAAAAATGGGACAGCAGGGTAGGAGAGCAAGAGCAAGATGAGGATGACATAGTGGAAACAAAAATGAAAACACGAGTTTTGGAAGGTACATTCTACAAAGCCACAAATCCCCTCTATTTATGTGAAGGAGGGGGTGAACCAACGGCAGAAGTTGGAAGGATCTTATGACCACGGTTACTTGACTCTCCAAATTCAACATCAAAGTTTGATCCATATTAATGGCGCTAGTCATGCACACGGTCTTCAAGGAGAACCGTAAGTCTCCAAAATTAATGCTTGGCAAGGAGGGCGTTGTGTTTTCAATTATCTACATACAACGGACTTGCCATGATCACGGGGCCTAGCAGACGAATACGTCCGGGTTCAAGCTAACAAGCCGACCTTAATAAACAAACAGGTCCATTTTTTTGGCACTCTCAATTGTTTTCAGGCGAGCTCGAATGTTAATACTCTCAAACTCACTGGAAACAAGGGACCATATGCGAAAGACTGGAAAAATGCCAACATAAAGCAAAAGTTCAAAACAAAAACAAACTTGCAAGGTTCATTGGAAAGCAAGAAAAAAAAACATTACAACAGAAAAAATTAAACAGACGACTCCCCATCATTGGAAAACAACCCGGGATCAGGGGAGGACCCAGATAGGATTTCATCAAATCCAATGTGCGGCCGAGGAAGATACTCGTCTGACGGACAAGTGGGCACCAAGGCCGAACAAAGGTTGGAAATCAACTAGGAGGATGGAATGGAACGACCATGCTTCATGCTCGTGGCAAAGGACACCGCCTCGTGGTGTATCAGCAGACCCAGTCTTCTTTCACCGAAGGGGTGATGATGGCATGCAAAAGTAGGCCCTCCTCCTCTGTAACTTCATCAAAGTCATCGGTGGGGAACACGCGAGTATTGATGCATCGTTTCCACTCCCGGTTGCACTGAGACAATTCGGACGCGACACCCTCAGGGTCTAACTGCCAAGAAACGGGAGGCCTCATCTTCATCCAAGGCCCAGGCCCACTCATAATGGAGAGCGGGGTCGAAGTGAGGAAGGTGGAAGACCTTGTTGATGACAGCCAAAGTAAAGGGAACCGCCACCTCGCGCACGGGCACAGAGTTTAGTGGCCATCGAGCCCACCTCGGACAGAGCCGAGTAGAACTCGCGTACCACAGTAGTATTGTACCGACCAAAGGGTTTGGCCACCAGCTCCCCAACCAGACATTTCGATGCGAAGGCGAGACCCCCCGCTAATCTTCCACGGCTTCAGACCCCTCTCAATCAATAAGGGGCACCGGTTGAAGTATACCCAGAAACTGGCCAGTACTTCGTTTGAACAGGTAGTGAAAAAATGAGATAGACCATCAGGGGAAGACATATTCAAGGAGATGACAGTAAAGAGGAAATTCAAAGAAGTTTAAGAGGAGCAGCCCAAGTTTCTTCAAGCGTAAACAAACGTAAATCTTAGCCACCTCCTCTTATAGGCAAACTCAACAGGGCCTACGGTCCAAATGGCCTACCATAAACGGATGGGATTAATCCTTTTCAAATTCAAATCTTTAAACGCTGCGTCAGTTACTATCCCGCCGGTCGAGATTACGGTTATCAAAGCAAGGCATAAAGAGTCTTGTCAGAGAAAGACTTTTACACTTCCAAGGCTGACACGCGCAGTGCAATCAATACAAAAAGCCAAACAGCTTCGGTCCGGATTTACGAGTTGACATGACCGAAGCATCAAGGCCGCAAGTTGTGCCTTTCGAATTCACCCATTTTTTTATCTATCCGCAAGGGAAATTCCCCAGGTTCAAGTCGAAGAGTTGAGAATCGAAAGTAAATACAAAGAAAATTCAAGACTTAAACAACATTCAAGAAAACACTTGCAAAATGTAGCTCAAAGTCTGAAACAAACATGAAAAATTCAAAGTTGTTACAAACAACTACAAATGTTTGGGAAAAAAGAAAGCAAACAAAGTTAAGCTAAGTCTGAGCTGGAGCATCGGATGTTCTTTGTGGAGCCAGAGTTTGTAGCAGATTCTCAAACATCTCGGTCTCCGACACCCTAGCGGCTTCGATTTCCAGAACCGGATCACCAAGATGAGCAGCTTCTTCAACCATATCCTGCAGATTCACTGGGGCCGGGGGTAGAGGAATCCATTCCAAAGCTCCGGAGGCTAGCTGATCTGCGTTGAAGCCTTTTATCTCTTCATCAGCATACGGAATCTCTGGGTGAAGGACACGAAGAGTTGGAGTGTAGGGGTCAGTAGTTTGCCAATCTTGAAATACCTCCAAACTTGGGCCCGCCACCCTCTGAGCGACCTTTGATGTAGCGAGCTATATGGTAGAAACCACGAACAAAGTTCTCAAGGCTCAGATCGCTAAGCGTCTTCTGATACTCATGGGAATTTTTGAAATCAGCGACGGCCTGACTTATAGCTTCCACCCTAGCAGCCTCAGAAGCCTTGTAAGCATGAAAGTCCTGCTGCAACACCGCGGTTTTCTCCTGCTCCTCCTTCCAAGCTCGCTTAGC
The DNA here is from genome assembly GCA_036785695.1 of Gentiana straminea. Lineage (NCBI taxonomy): Eukaryota > Viridiplantae > Streptophyta > Magnoliopsida > Gentianales > Gentianaceae > Gentiana > Gentiana straminea. The sequence goes on along the minus strand of JAVUPR010000265.1, from coordinate 6,480,842 downwards.
CCGATCAACTGTGTCCTCAAACTCCTTGGTCAGGCCGGCTATATTGGCTTTATCTTGCTCACGGAGAGTCCTCATCTTCGTCAACTCCAATTCTACGGCTGCCTTCTCCTCAACAATTATTTTCTCTAATTCTGTCAGGCGACTGTTCGCGGTCCCAAGCTCCAAAGCAGCACGATCTAGATTGGTTTCCAGCTTCTTCACCTGGCCAACAGCTTGGATTCTCCCCTGAGTTTCCTCATTGCACATCCTGGTTGCTTGCTTTACAACAGTTTCCTGCTGAGGTCAAAACAAGTTAGAAACATGCGTGTAAAAGAATGAGGAAACCTTTGGAAAGCAAAATGAAAGACTTACCACACAAAGAGCGTTACCAGCGATGGTGGGAAGATCGTCAATCGACTTCATAAGGCCACTATGAGGATCCACTTGATCGGCCATATATATTCGATTCGTGACACCCCGACCAATCTCCATTCTTACTCATCAGGTCGAGGCAGTGGGAAGTTTTGAAGACAGGGTATGGAGGTGATCGCATTACCAAGCAAGGTGGTCATAGTGTAACTAGATAAAATCCTTAGAATCATGACCACAGATTTTAGTCACGTTCTGATCTTCTTCCATCTCAAAACGTGTAAACCTATAACTGGACGGAATGTCGAAGGCCATCAACGAATCCGTATACTCATGTTTGACCTTAAAAGTCTTCCATCGTCGCTTCACCTCCCTATCAAAGATTTTTTGTTCTCTCAATTCGTCAAGGGCATCAGCGGAACGGATTTTAGGAGGAGCTCTCTCTTTTTTGCTTTCCTTACTTTCCCTTTGGCCGCAGCAGTGGGTTTTTTTACCCGCGGCTCTTCCCTTATCACTCACCCTGACTCTCACAACGGGATGACTCTGTTCTGCCCGGTCCTGCTGCAGAGAGGTTTCCTCGAGCTCCTCTCCGGATCCATATCCACGTGCAACGATGTCACTCTCAGTAGCCGATTCGGAAGACATCCTGAAAACAAAAGGGCGAGGTGGATTAGCGATCGCCTAGATTATGAAGCCAGGCCGAGACTAAAGGATACCGTCTAGACACCTCGCCCCCCACTCTGTCTTCCCCAGATGGTCAAATAAGCAAAAATACCAAAGACCAATAAAATAGCTTATGGAGGACGCTCTAGACCACAAGTGCAATAACTCTGGGAATAATAGCATGAGAAACAGGTTTCAAGGCAAAAAAAACCCCTAAGGGTCCATAATATTCAAGCATAAATTCATAGAGAAAAACTAGCCATAGGGTGCGTATTTCGTATCAAAAGCTATGGAATCAGGGAGGGATTACCTGTAAGAAAGGAAGGAGTATCAGTTATCTCCGAGCCCTGCTGAGAAACTCGTCGGAATCCACAGTCAAATGCTTTGAACCTTCACCGGAAAATCTTCAGTCTTCCGGAAAATAAGAGCGAAAAAGAAGCGATTTTTGCAAAAGTATACAAATGAAGAGAGAGCCCTCTATTTATAGACAATTTCAAAGGCGGGAGATCGAACCGTCGCGTCTGAAAATTTGAATATCAAAGGAAATGATGGGGCGCGGAAAACGAAGCGTTGCCAGCCAATCAGCAACCGCTGCCCATCACATTAGCCATCACACTTTTTGATGAATCGAGGTTACGACTCCTACAGCCACGAGTACTTAGCCAACCTCGGCTCCAAGCCTGTCCTCGCCACGGCACCGCATCTCATGCCTAATCCAACGGCACTATTTATAAGCCTGACAACCATTGAGATCGGCACCAAACACCTCCCCAAGGAAGTGATCAAAACACATCTTCCAGGGAAGAGCCTACTAACTCTACTCCATGCCTTACACGCTGAGACTCCTTCGGAGAAAATCGGCAAGGCCCAGAGTAGGGGGCGATTGATAGGGGAAACCCATATACGGTCCCACGGACCCCGGTTACCCCGGTCGGAGGTCACATCATAATCATCTCGCCTCCACTTCATCCACTTCGATCCATCTTGTTTGCCAGGATGGACTCGAATCACAAGTTGGCGAGCACATCGTCACCTCAAGTCCGGGCCAAGCCTTGACATCCCGGGGAACGCCTACACACTTACAGCCTCCTAACCATTTAGAGCGAAACCGGACTCAACTCCTCAAGCTGGGAACTACTATACCTGAAGATACAAGATCAACCTTAAGCTCACAGAGAGATCAACGACCTCGACCCTGATCATCATCTCGCCACCAAAGATCGTGTTTTACTCCTAATTGTACTTTGTTATGTCTTGTCGTTATTAACATAATCTCGTTTAGTCCGTCGTCTATAAATAGGAGTTGTACAATACTTACAAGGGGACAATGAATTGATACAAGCAGACCAAGCTCTGCCAATTTGTCGACTCCGTGTCAATATGCATATTGTCACCGAAAACTGCACATATTTCATATCAACCACTATAATCGCCACCCATCCCACCGGAGAAATCACACATAAGTAGCCAAATATCCACACGGCCCAGCCGTTACCGCTACCTTAATTGTCCACGCTACATCATCCGAGTTCTTTCTTCTCTCCCAAGCATCTTAGGCCAGATCCACTCATTTCCTTTTGATATTTCTGCGTAACAGCTCCTGGGTGCCTCCATATCCCTCTTGAAATCAACCGAACCTTCTGTGGAGGGGAACTTCAGACTGATATGAACGGGGGAAATCACAGCTCGGAGGTCGACCAATGCATGCCTTCCCATAATAACATTGTACGCAGATGGGGATTTGACCACCATATAATTGACCATAAGGGTCCTGGCCCATGGCTACTGGCCAAATGTTGTAACAATTCTTACCATTCCCGTGGGATGAACTGGGGGTCCTGCGAAGCCGAACAACGGTGCCGAAATAGGTGTCAGGTCTATGTCCTTTAGCTTCATTGATTGAAAGACCGAGTAGTAAGGGATGTTGACAGCACTTCCCGTATCAACACAAATCCTCTTGACCTAATTCTTGTGCACCACGACCTCTATAATGGGGTCTCTAGGACCATAGGTTATCTCGGCAAGTGGCCTCTGACCTCTGACCTCTGCTAGATGCAGAAAGATTGGCAGATCGGTTGTTCTGCTCGCTCACTTCACAAACACTTCAGTGGGACCTCCCACTATGGTTTTAATAGTGTTGATAGGGCGGTTGTCCAACATCCGGTCATGATCTGGAGATCGGTCCCTTCCTCTTTGGGGTTCGTCTTGCCTACCTCGATCTTTGTTGTAATTCCGGCGCTTGAAATCTCTTCTACCTGAAGGCTCGGCACTTTGAGATCGGTCCACGACCTCATCTAGCTTACCTTCCATTTTTGCGGTGTCAATATCTCTTTTCAATTCCCTACAGTTCTACGAATCATGCCCCACATCCTTGTGGTTGGCACATAATTTGCTTTGATCCATCCTCTCTGGAGGTCCTCTCATTGATGGTGGGATTCGAGCCAAGCACTTTATTTCCATTATAGCGAGAACCTGCTCGCGTGATCTATTCAGGGGGATGAAGTCCCATTCCTGGAAAGGTCCTTTCTTACCCAACCGATCTGTGACTGGGGCACTCATGCGGTCCCAGACCGGCTTCCTCTTTTTGTCAGCTTTTTCCTCAACTTTATCCTTTATGGATTCTCCTTTTTTAGACTCTCTCTCTTCAGCCGATTAGCTTCCTCTCCCTGGCAGTGTTTATGAGCGGCCTCATCACATTCCTCCAAAGTTCTAGGGAGCTTGCTGTTCATCTTAGAATATAATCTTCCTGCTTGTAGCCCTGCTATGAAGGAAGTGATCAGAATGTTCTCATCCTCATCCCGAACTTGGGCGGACTCTTCATTGAATCTCTTCAGATATTACAGTACTGTTTCTTCTCTCTTCTGTTTGAGAGTCAGGAGATGAGTTGCGTTCCTCTAGAATGGCTTTGCCATGATGAAAGCATGCATGAACTTTCTCACCAAGGTTCCGAAGTCCGAGATCGATCTTGGTGGTATTTTCATGAACCACTCGCGAGCCCTGCCCGTGAGTAATGCAGGAAATGCCTGTTAGGAAATCTACGCGGGAACGAAGCAGAATTCAAAAATTTATTTCCTTTAACCAGGGTCGACTTCGTTTCAGCAACAAATAAATAAGCTAGTAGACGGTGGTTACCTTGTCTGATCTCAACGATCGACGCTTTGACCGTCTAAGGAGAGTAGTGATGCACAGAGCCGCCCAAGTGTTCGGCCTCTACCGGTGATCCACACGAACAGCCCGCCGGAATCCAATCATGGATTGCTACTAGAAATATCCAGTTGCTAGACTGGCCTTTTCTTTCTCTAAAAAACTCTCCTAAGAAGCTCTTTATTTTTCACAAGAAACTATTAGTCTCTTGAAATTGTGATATACAAATGAGCTAGCCAATCCCACCTTTATATAGTGTATGGGGCACCCCAAAGTAATCACAATCTGATTGGAAGAAGCTTCCTAGCAGATTGAGGAGAAATAAAACATTTTCCTAATAAAATAAAGAAAATACCTTTGATTGATTTATCTCATTTAATATTCAATATCTTATATTAAATATATTTCCAAGATATATATTGACAATATCTTATATTGATTATATCTTTATCTTATTACCATTAATCTATTTTTCCAAAATCAATTAATATCTAATATTAATATTATGGTAATCTTATTAATAAAATTGCACAATCCAAGTGTATCATATACACTTGTAAATGGCGCCCCCTTAGCCAATGAATTCCGGAATATTCTTTAATTAATATAATACTATGATTAATTAATTTGCAAAATACATGTGTATCATATACACATAATAATTTCGACATACACATACATTATGTGTATATTTAATTAATCAATATAATTAATATCTTGTATTATATTTATTCATAATAAATAAATACCACCATATTAGTTTACCACTATAACCTTTATAGTATGAGATAAATTCTTTCCTTATTTGGTCATCAACTATAACCACATTTTAATCCGACTTGATGTTCTTATGTGTGTGACCCGATAGGCTAGGCACAAATTGCAAATTACAAAAATGCCCTTCATACCTAACGATCACGGGATAGCGTATACCAACACACCGTGACCCCCAATCATCAGAAGAGTCAAATGCAATGACTACTACCTTTCATGTGAAATAGTTACCATGTAAAATACAATCTTATCGCTGTAATAATATACATACGGTTGTATCTCGAATGTCAATACATTAATGACCGTATCTTATAATTTGGATATCATGCTCTCTCGAATATAACTCATTTACTTCCACTTTGCAAAGATTCATGAGAGTAAGACATTCTTTATAAGAAGGCCCTTTCGGAATTCACCCCTACTATTAGGGTACGCGATTTCCGGACGACCAAACATGTATACTCCGCATGCTTCAGTATCACACCCAATCACTACCTCATGATCGCCTCATGGCTAGGGGAAACCTCAATAGTTTCAAAGCATGACAAACCACACCGTGATGCCATGTAAACTCCGGTCCTAAGGAAAATTACACAATCGCCACATAGTGTGACACTTAACAGTGTAAGTGGGTCAGTCTAACATACGCATTCTCTAATAAACGTCCACGTACATTCCAAGTGTCTCTAGACTTCGATAGACGAGATCTATTCATGCCCTTAAAGACATAAGACATATAATATGTGCTAGCCTGTTTATACTATCAATGCCCTTTTTAGTAGTACATCAGCCTAGAGACATTTAAATATCAAACATATTAAAATGATTAGAGATCTCATCAACCATAATCGCATATCATGGTTTCTCTACCACGGTTTAATACTAAAGATGTTATCATATAACAATTCAGAATCGTTTCTTTAAAAGAACAAATATATGACAACAGAAAAGTCATTTATTATATATATAAACACAAAGAAATAGTAGAAATGATTCGACCCGGTCGGATCCGGTCCAACCCGATTGGGTTTAGGACACTATTTCAACAATCTCCCATTTGGCCTAAAACCAGTCACTCGTACGCACAAGACCAAGTTGAAACACAAGAATCTCATGCAATACTCGTAACCAGCCCTAGGAATGAATAGATCGCTATCCGTGGGGACTCAGACTATTTTCATACCATGCTCCAAATGACAAAGTCAAAAGGAACTTCCTCAACACACATGAATCTCTGACGAGACCCTGGTCCTTGCCTAAGTAATGAATCCACTTACTATATCAGCTATATAGAAAAGGTGGAAGATCCACACAAGGTTCAGGAATGAACCTCCTAGATCCATGTACTGCTCCCGCTGCGTCTCCGAGGCATTACTGAGTTTTGGCCCAGTTGTAGAAGCTCAAGTGATTTCTAGCTAAGAACATTTCCAGTTCTCTGTATCACTTAGTCAAAGTGACTGCAAACCCAGATCATAGCTCCCACTATCTTCATAAGATTCAGGGTGCATGTCTGTATATCTACATTTATTCAATTCCAAGTTTTGATAAACTAGGAAACCATCTTTAACTTGTTTAAGGATATTCTCGACATTCACCAGATTTACTTTCATACATGCTCATGACTTTTCAAGGACTATGAACATCTGGCATTACTTTTATGATGGTTCCTATCGCAGTAGCAAATGAAACCTTCCATAAGCGTCATCTTTCACCTTATCTTTAGGACTGACGTCATAACATTGATAGATCTTGAGAACACCGGCTAGCGGTATCTCCTGTCGCGATCTATGCTAAACTCTTTTAGCATCACATCTATATAGGTAAACTATAAACCAAGAGCAGTTAAATCTGTCATTATAGATTCTTATTTAAAAAATAAGAACTGCTAATCCAAGGGCTTTCGTAAAGACCTTGAACTACCAAACATTAATTGACTGTGACATGGGGTGATAATTCCTGAGAGAGATATCCAATAATGTACCTTCCTCAAAAATTGTAACACACTCTCACTATCCCTCTTGCACATTGGGCATATCCCTTCTTTTGACTAAATCAAACTCCTTTGATCATCAAACAAAGAAATCGTCTTGAGAAAATTGTTTGAGTCCATAAATGGATCTCGTGGGCTCTCATATCAAGTCATCTTCTATGAACATCAGGCTGTTAGCCCAACGTCTTCAACACTATCATATAGCCATGATACGAAGTTATAACAAGCATAGTCTGAATAGAACTGGGCTCAACTGGCAGCATAAAGATAATTACAAGGTTTACACCCTGTACCCTTCAGCCATCACTACAGCCTTATGGTAATCATAATACTATCCATGTCAGCCTTTCAAAGACATTCCCTCTAGGTAAGATCACAACCTGGTTGTCACTGATGGAATCTAATTCAGATATCATGGCTCCTGGCCATATCTTTCAATCTTGCCTTCCAAACATTCCTTCATAAGTCGTGAGATATTCATTCTTCAAGATGAACATACCAGCAGCCTTTTCAGGCTTGAGTTTATCCACAGACTTATAGAACATTTGTGTGCACTGAGCAGTGTTCTACACCTTATCACTATGTGGCTTCTGCTCACGTTCCTATGGCTGAATCTCTCTTTGTGGCTCTCAAGCTCTTTTGAGATCTCACTTACTCCCACTATCTCTTTTGGAAGAAATACCTCCTTTAGAAGACAGCATGTTTGGAGACAAACATTTTGTTCCACGGGAAAATGGACAATATCTAGTGTGCTTGCCAAGACATTCCACAAAGTTTCATATGTCGTACTAGGCTCCAAGCCTTTCTGACTTTGACTATGACAACTTCAAATCATCGGTTAAGATAGATTTGATGTCATCGATTCCATATCTGTTATGGAATTTATTCAACCTTTATTCTTTGGAACTTGGTTAAGTGTATGTTTCGTATAAGGGCACTGTCCCAAAATAGTTAAGGGATACTTTGCATGGCTTACGTCACACCTTTATCATATACAGTGTTGTTTCCATTTTAGGAACTTAATCTAATTGTGTATCCCGAAAATGGTATCCTTTAAGGGAGAATCTGATTCTCTTTCAGACAACCTCTGAAATACCATTCAGGTATTAACTACTTCAATCCAATTGAAGATTAATTCCTACGTAGTTCATCAATCTCATATTCGTACTAGCTCGAACTTTTCATGCTTTCCGAATTGTCTTACTTCACTGAGTACCTTCGACTATTTCTAAAATAGTCAAAGAGATTAATGAACAATTATTCGTGGCATTAATTGTCACAAGCCAATAAACATCAGTATGTTTAGGCTTTAGGCAACTTTCTAGATTTTCATAACCCTTTCATAAAAGGATATTTTAGTCATCTTTAGATAAGATACATATTACCCAAATGATTCATAATCACATGGTTAAGACGTCATCAAAACTACATCTGATCACACGACTCTCCTCCATAGAGACTATTTCCAGAACATAACTACAAAATATTAAGGATAACAACCATACAAATACTTAGTTGAGATTTCATCACCTATATCAACTATATAGTGACACCAATCTAGTATGTTAGATTCAGTGACCGTTCAACCTTAATGGAATAACAGTTATTCCTTACAATTGATTATGTCTATTAAATCCTAACAAATAACTGAATTCGTGTTGTTCATAAGAACCGGAACACAATAACATTTATTTAGTTTCTTTATCAGTTTACTAGATTCAGAATACAACATCAAAAAATCGCAACGTTTGCTTCACTTTTCCGTATCTTTGTGTATTCCATATTTAATCATTCCATTTTAATCATACTCGTAAGATTTCATATACTGTATCTAAGAGTTGACTGAACTTAGATGGATTTATCTCAACACACTTGCCTAGAATAAAGACTTCGATAAGATCTCTTATTTTAAGCACATGCCCTAACTTTCCTTTTTAATCCTTCAAGCTCTTGTAAATACTTCTTAGTGTAGTCTTCATAAGACTTAAGAAAGATCACAAGAGCTATGTCTTTAATTTCCTTTCATAAAGAAAATCTAAAGTTTATTAAATCATTTAACCTTTTGAATCGTATTCAAAACATTAACTATTTAATTAAGCTTAAGCAATGATTAAAGAATTCAGTCGATACTTAAATATTACAATTTTGAAAACAAACTTTCCAAAATCCGATGTGGTCATTCTTATTCAATGTTTGAATTAATTGTCATCGTATGACAGAATGATCACATTGGATTGTATCCAGTATATGATTAAGTCATTCAATCATATCATGAGCTTCCGTTTTTCATTAATAATTAAATTCTTGGAGCACTGCATCAAATATGTAGTCTCCTTGTCTCTAACTACTATAACGGGATTGATCGTGTCATTGCTTATTTAAAAGGATTAAAATTACTTAACCATATTTGAGAACATTTCTCCAAAGGTAACAGACATAACTTGGTTTTACTAATCGAGAATAAAAACATAAATATAAAAGTTTGCTAAAATACTACAACATAAAAAATGAAGATAAAAGAGTGTTGTTGTTTATACAAACAAAATCAAAAATGGTCTTTGGTTTATGATTTTGCTCCCACTAGTCAACTACTTCAATTGATTTTCAAGAATCTTTCAAAAATTCGTTAGTGGCCAAGATCCCATCTAGTTACCCCGATTCCCGAAGAGGGCCGATCAACCGGAATAATTTGAAAGGTATGTAACACTTTACCAATCACATCTTTATGTGACTCTTGGTGGTTGACTAGTCAACTCTTTGAAAATACACATCTTTATGTGGTAGTCAACCCCTTCCCTCTGGAATAAGAGACGGGGGCCAATTACCATAATACTGTAGTCAAGTCATAACCCAATAATCGCGAGATCTCATACGATCATATCTCAATAACGACGATATACCCGAGGTAGGTCAACTCCCGACGAGGTCCGATCAGTTGGATCCGAACAAGGGCTCTTCACCGTCGCTATAATATTGGGAGACAATATTTCGACTTCATTTTTGTTGTGGAAGTATTTACGTAAATTAATTCACTTAATTAATTTTGATCACGGTCTCATCAATTATACATCTATCTCTATAGACATACATCCTACACATTCATCTAGATCGTGCCTAGTTATGTATCTATCATATCATATAAAATAAATACAAGCACAAAATAAATAAATGCGTGAAGTAACCGGTATGATCATAGACTTTTCCTACGTGCGGTTTTGAATACAAATTGACGAAACCGCAGGTCACAATCTAAAAGTAGTTGCAACCACCAATAGGTTCTTTAATGCGTCATCTCCAATGGGATCTTTATTCTTCTTTCTTTGGTCTCCGTCTTCTGTTCCATTCTTGTTAAAAAAATTCTATCTAATAAAATAAATACACCCGCCGCACATGGGGGAGCTAACGGGAATGGAATAATGTAGAAAATAAACTAGGTCACGTTCTTCATAACGGCCTAGGACAATTTTTAAACCAACGAAAAATAAAATCATTCACATCTATCATATTGGTCGAGTCCATGATCAATCGGGGTCCATATAATCATATTATATCTACAACATCTATTTCATACAATAATATCTTATGAAAAGACAAACTAAAATTTAACTACTTGCGTCTTAACTAATCGATTAACGTTTAATCAATTAAATAATTTTATCCAATCAATTAACTAATTAACATTTAATTAATTAAATTAATCGAAATAAAATTAACGGTTAATTTTAAACGATTTCAATTTTAATTTTAATTAAGTAGAACTATACTAAAAATAAATCAAAATTAAAATTAGGTCTCTTTAGTTTCTTTCCTTTTGATTCTTAATCAAAAGGGATGCCTTTGGTTTCCAAAACCAAAAGACATCTCCCCCGACCCTTTCCAAATCAAAATTTTGAAAAGAGCCTAGGCCTAGGTTATTTAAAGGCAAATCATATTTACCAAATAATGCCATGTGGAATCCCAATGGTCCAAACCATTTCAACAATTAATTAGTCACATGACACCAACGAAACAAAGAGATGAACTATATTAAATCACAAATACACAAAACAAAAATTAGAGATCCACCAGCTTTGACCGGTCAACAGCCGCCGGCAGCAGGCTGCCCTGCTGCTGCCGCCGCCGCCAATGGTGGTGCTGCCGCCAATCGGCCGAGCACCACCCGATCTCATTTTTTGTACTTTTCGTGTATAGATTTGCGAATAAAAAATCTTTCATCTTTTAATTACGTGATTTAAACGATAAAATTAACTACGCAAATTAACTTGCTTATTGCTTAAGCTCGAAGCTCGCTTTGCTACCACTGTTAGGAAATCTACACGGGAACGTAGCGGAATTCAAAAATTTATTTCCTTTAACCCGGATTGACTTCGTTTAAGCAACAAACAAATAAGCTAGTAGACGGTGGTTACCTTGCTTGATCTAAAATATCGACGCTTTGACCGTCTAAGGAGAGTAGTGATGCACGGAGCCGTCCAAGTGTTCGGCCTCTACCGGTGATCCACACGAACAGCCCGCCAGAATCCCATCATGGATTGCTACTAGAAAAATCCGGTTGCTAGACCGGCCTTTTCTCTCTCTCAAAAACTCTCCTAAAAAGCTCTCTATTTTTCACAAGAAACTGTTAGTCTCTTGGAATTGTGATGTACAAAAGAGCTAGCCAATCCCACATTTATATAGTGTATGGGGCTCCCCAAAGTATTCCCAATCTGATTGGGAGAAGTTTCCTAGTAGATTGATGAGAAAGAAAACATTTTCCTAATAAAATAAGGAAAATACCTTTAATTTATTTATCTCATTTAATATTCAATATCTTATATTAAATATATTTCCAAGATATATATTGACAATATCTTATATTGAATATATCTTTATCTTATTACCATAAATATATTTTTCCAAAATCAATTAATATATAATATTAATATTATGGTAATCTTATTAATTAAATTGCACAATCCAAGTGTATCATATACACTTGTAAATGGCGCCCACCTTAGCCAATAAATTGGCTTCCGGAATATTCTTTAATTAATAATACTATGATTAATTAATTTGCAAAATAAATGTGTATCATATACACATAATAATTTCGACATACACATACATTATGTGTATATTTAATTAATCAACATAATAAATAAATCCCACCATATTAATTTACCACTATAACCTTTATAGTATGAGATAAATTCTTTCCTTATTTGGTCATCAACTATAACCACATTTTAATCCAACTTGATGTTCTTATGTGTGTGACCCGATAAGCTTCTGAATATGTTGGCCGTAGGCACAAAGTGCAAATTACAAAAATGCCCTTCATACCTAACGATCACGGGATAGCGTCTAGCAACACACCGTGACCCCCAATCATCGGAAGAGTCAAATACAATGACTAATACCTTTCATGTGAAACAGTTACCTTGTAAAATACAATCCTTTCACTATAATAATATCCATATGGTCGTATCTCGAATGTCAATAAATTAATGATCGTATCTTATAATCTGGATATCACGCTCTCTCGAATGTAACTCATTTACTTCCACTTTACAAAGATTCACGAGAGTAAGACATTCCTTATAAGAAGGCCCTTTCGGATATTCACCCCTACTATTAGGGTACGTGATTTTCGGACGACCAAACATGTATACTCCGCATGCTTCAGTATCACACCCAATCACTACCGTATGATCGCCCCATGGCTAGGGGAAACCTCAATAGTGTCAAAGCATGACAATCCACACCGTGATGCCATGTAGACTCTGGTCCTAAGGATAATTACACAACCTCCACATAGTGTGACACTTAACAGTGTAAGTGGGTCAGTCTAACGTACGCATTCTCTAATACACATCCACGTACAGTCCAAGTGTCTTTACACTTCGATAGACGAGATTTATCCCTACCCTTAAAGACAGAAGACATCTAATACGTGCTAGCCTGTTTATACTATCAATGCCCTGTTTAATAGTACATCAATCTAGAGACATTTAAGTATCAAACTTATTAAAATGATTAGAGATCTCAACAACCATAATCTCCTATCATCTTTTCTCTACCATGGTATAATACTAAGGATGTTATCATATAACAATTCATAATCGGTTCTTTAAAAGAACAAATATATGACAATAGAAAAGCCATTTATTATATATATAAACACAAAGAAATAGTAAAAATGATCTGACCCGGTCGGATCCGGTCCAACCCGATTGGGTTTAAGACACTATCTCAACAAGGCCTTACACTTCATTTCATTAGATACACACTGTAGAGCCATGTGTGTCATGTACTGGTGGAGATGGACTTGCGGATCCTTAGATCCATCATAGGGTTTGAGATTAGGCACTTTGAATCCCTCAGGTTGGGGGAAATTCCAGATCTGCGTTGTGAAAGGAGATACGAATGAGAATTGGTCAGATCGCCTTCCGAGTATGGTGTTGAGCTCCACTCTAGCTACTTCTAACGCTTGAGGATTATGTTGCGCTTTGCTCCCTGTTGAATCCGAGGATATATCATGCTTCTAAGTGGGAGGATGAGGAGGAGGCATATGCTCAGGGGAATCCTCTCCTAGGTCCTCTCCTTGCGTGGTTTGCTTGGAGATTAGCATGTCGAGTAACAGCGTCCATAGCCGCTAACTGATCCATCAAGGCTTGCTAGGCTGGATCTAATGCAATTCTATCGTTTTGTTGGGGCTGGTTGTTGGTGTTGGCGTCTATTGCCACCCCATTATCAACGTTTTGATCACCATCCTTGGCGGTTGCTACGTGTGTTTGTTTGCATGTTTTTGGAGGCATGATGATTATTATGGCAAGTCTTGAGCAAAATTGTCAGAAGGAGGCCCTCCTTCTAGCGCCAATTGACGATGCTGGATCTCGTCTGATAAATAATCCGGGCCGTATTTTCCTGGTGACAATTATCAAGATCCAAAAACTCAAAAAAAATATGAAGAAAAGGGGTGATGTTTAGACTACGCCTGAGATTGTGTAATCCTAAAATGCCTACGTATCCTGGAATTCTTCATGAATCAAGTCTCTTCATAGTTCTTGGGATCGTTTATATAGAAGGGCCTTTGGCTTAGGCATGCTTGTGCCGTGTCCGTGGTGGACTCTTGTTTCGTATCCCTCAAGGATTGGATTTTACCGTGTCAATCTCATTGATTTTAGGAGATAATTATGGGATTTGAATAATGGTTTAAATGATAGGGTCAGAGTCTTTATGACTAAAAGATCTTTCCATGTTTATCTTTTAGTATAAGCGCGTGGGCTAAACATCGGGGATAGCTCTGGCCGACCTGCGTCAAGCCCCCGAGGCCCCTAGGGTCCTAACTGGGACCTAGCTCTGTTGCGCCCTGACTGACCTACGGTGGACTGAGATGCGGGTTTGTGTTATGGTTTCATTTAATGTTTGGTGTGAGGGTGACACATGGTGAGGTACAATCCGACCTCCGTCAGGGAAATATTCGGGTACAAGTTGTACACCCGACGAGAATCCCGGCCCGTCACGAATCAGATAATATTAAATTTCATAACTTTTTATGTAACGAATAATATATCATTATTATTAAGATTACCCAGTTATTGTGTTCTTTTTCCAATTTAGCAACTATATATTTATTTTTATTTTTATAAATGATCATTTATTTATCAAAGGTCCAAAACGACCAAAGAAGTACAAATGAGTTACCCAACAAGAGAAGGCTACACAATTGCCTCAAGAAATCATCCAAACTAGCCCCATGCAATTCCAAGAGAGGATCCGCATCAAGTTAAGAATGGTTATGAGTTTCGGAGCCCACGGCTACCCCTTTCTCTTCAAACAAAGGATTGCGAATTTGGGCGTCAACGTCCATTCTGCTTCCATCAGCTACCTGACCAGTGTCAGGAGGGTGTTGTTTAATATTACTTGGACCCTTGGCACCACTTCTCTGAGGATTATTTTTTGGTAAGTTCATTGATCCCCGGCTCTCATTGAAAAGGATAGATTTAGGACGATTTTGAGGCATTTCTCCAAGATGTTCTCTAGACACAATACGAGTCTTAGATGCCGGGGAGTCCCTCGGTCCATTAGGATTTTTTTTAAGTATTTAGGGCTGAGCCCTTTCTCTATGTTGTTTCCGACGTTGTGTTGCTAAGGGTGGCCTTGGCTGCCTGTGATTGGGACTGCTTGGATGTTTTATGTTTTGAAAGATTGCCATCCTTATTGTGTTTTTCAAACTGAGCTGTGGTGGAGGGCCCACCATGAGGGGCTAATTGTTCGTCCTGCTGTCTCAATCGGGTGATCTCGTCCAGCATAGCTGCGTCTTGGCTATCCTCGTCGGCTAAGGCAACAAATCAGGACCCAGTTGGTGATGTTTTAGTAGCCTGTTCAGTTAGGCCATTAGTGTTACTTTCAGTTTCCTTGTTCGAGTTATTGGAAGATACCTTAGAGGCTGAATTTGTAGGTGCCTTAGAGGCTGAATTTGCAAGCCGTCTACGCCTAGTCTGAGCTATCATCCAGGGGCCGATCGGATTTTCCGGTGTAGGCCCTTCCTCTCTATGCTGATTCACAGAATTCGACTGGCAGTCGAGTCATAATCCTTCGGTTTTAGAGGATAGTCCTCTTTACAATGGCAAAATTTGCCACAATCCCAGCAAACCATCGGTAGACCTTCCCATTCCACCATCTTCTTCCTGCCATTGATGCATACAAATGTTTTCAGTGGTTTTTCCAGGTCCACTTCAACACAGACGCGGGAAAAGCGAGCACGCATGTTATAGAGCGTGTTCGAATCTACTTTCACCGCCTTACCTACCATGTTGCCTATTCTTATCAAAAATTGTTCCCTTAATGCCCAAATCGGGAACCTACAGATTCTGACCCAGGACAAAGTCGTTTTAATAGCACCTTCAACCGATTCAAAAAATGGCTTCCACTTGGTTACTGCTAAATAATGACTCTGGATAACCCACGGTCCGTTTTCAAGAGCTACCTCATAGTCTTCTTTTCGAGTAAACCGGACAATGTAATAGCCATTATCTAAGTCGGTTAGTTCAAGCCGGCCACCTGGTTGCCACAAAGTTGAAAATCGATGAGAAAGGTAGTTATACGAAATTGATTTACCTAGAAGCTTGATGATCAAAGCACGCTTCCATGGCCTCCACAGTTCCAAACATTCATCCAGGGGAATGATGAGCTCGTCTTCTCCGTGTTCATTACCTATCACATTTTCGATGTCTTCTGCGTAATCAGTGAACTCAAAGTCATCCTCGTCTGCACCTGTATAAATGTAGGGGTCATCAAATCGGGACTTAACTAATTCGGCCCCACTTCTACTTGACCACACCGACGGCGGTGTGGTATGTTCTCCACTAGGTCTATCAAAACTATGTCACCGGAGATCATGGTCCTCGGCCGAAGACTCCATGGGCGAGTCTTCCATTTGGATTCAGCGGGGAAGATGTAGCCGGACGGCATGGAGAGTGGGGGCAGAAGAGAATTGCCGCCGCCGCTAATTTAACCTAATTTGCTAATCTTGGGAGGTGTTTTTTGCCCTGCATTCAAAATTTCTAAACTTTTGTGTTAAACTCAATCATTTTTTTTTATAGAAAAACCAAACTCAATCGATGAGCCTATATTTTGTTACGTTACAAATAAATTGTGTATCTACTCATTTTTTTAATATAATATGACAGATCTTGATCAGTATTTATTTATTCCAACTAACTTGTGTTTATTGTTGTTATTATTAGAAGATAAAGTAACAGAGATAGGAATGAATAAAAAAAATGAAATAAAGCTGTTAAATCAAGATTAGATATAGTTTGTTTTTAAAATAAAATATTGTATTGTTCTTTATAATTTATCTTGAAATAGGATAAATGTTACCTCTACATGTGTTTATCTTATATAGGATATCTAGTCATTTTTATCCTATATAAAGGAGAAGACGGTGTAATATTTGATTAATGAAAAAAAAAACATCATTTCAGTTTTTACGTTTTCGTTCGTATTCTGAATTTCTTCAGTTATATATATCACACCTAACTCTTTGTTTTTACTTAATAAAAAGTCGAATAAGTTGTCAATATCTTTAAATATGTTTATGAGTTGAGTTTAATTTCAACTAAATTATAAATCGAATAAAATCCGGTTGATTTTTTACCTACAAAACGAGTGCCTAAGTTGAAGAGAAAACAGGTTTTTTGTTTAATAAATTTGATTAAAGAAGTAAAATTACATTTTTCGGGATATATTCTTTCGATCCGACAGGATCCCGAACATTCGGTATTCCGATTGTCAGGTCCCGACAATTTTCGGATAAGAAACGAGGTAAAAAATTGATTCCCGAATCCTATCGAGATTGAAATCGGGAAAGAAGGTTATGGAACGGATCCCGACCCGATTCCACCCCTTCATCTTGCTGACTAATTAAGCACTACTAGTATATATTTTATATAATAGCAAATTAGGCAGCAAGATAATTGGGGAATGAATAATGATATGTGCACTACACTTTTGTGTAGTGCACAAACCACTACATTATTGATAGCCCTTGATTAAAGTGATCAACGATTTTTTGTGATGGGTCCCGATAGAATATGTGGTGTTGATTATGTTGTGTAAGATGTTGTAGTTGAAATAGTAGTGGATGTATTACTACTGATTGTGGAATATAACAAATTAATAATACACAGTTGGAGACAACAGATTTGCTTTCAGACATGACCTTTTTGTAGCTAATGTGGACAAGCTGTCAGCATAGCTACGCAGAATCTGCCTTCAAATCCGGGTTTTTTCATGGATTTTGTCTTACATTATTGAATGTTCTTTTCTTCTTAACTTTTAAAAATACATATACAAATTTCTTGGTAGAATATGTCATTCATCCACAATTGTTACGTTGCATTTTATGATTCATGTAAATCTATTTCACAATAAAATGATATACTACGATTCGTCTTAAAATATAAGTCTATTTAGCATTTTCAATTTGTCTCAAAATATAATTAAGTCCATTTAGATAACCAATAAAACATTTATTACATTTTTCTTCTTTTACCTCCCATTTATTATTTACTTACTCATTTTTCATTACTTTCTATTAATCACAGTCAAATGTAATTTTAGTTTTTTTCATCAAAATTAATGATACATAACCAATTTAAACAATTTTCTTAATTTGTATGAAAAGACTCAAATCTAAAATGTTACAATAAGTGATATGAATCCCTTTTCATGGAAAATTCCGCTACTCACACCGAAATTTCCTCTTTTTATATTTTTCTTCAACATTATCAGAAAGGTTTTTTTTTTTTTTTCCTACAACCCTAAATTGGTTTGACTTGCATAAGACTTGGACCGGTTGACAAAAATTAAATCTGAAATATTTCAAAGTTGGAAATTGACGATGTCTGAAAATTGTCTAGTGATTTATACGTGTAATAGTGTTAGGTGTAGTGTCCGAAAGATAATTTTGTAATTGTTTTATTTAAATAAATGACAGAATTATATATTCATTTTATTATTTGCATTTATTCTTATATTATACACTGCTGAAAACCATAAGTATATCCGTATTAATCACATAACTCAGTGTATGGCATACACACGAGGATTGAGTAAGTGATGATATGCTTAAAACTAGTTAGTCCGTGGTGAATTTAATCAGAGTATGGGTCTCATGATTAATATACCAATAATGCGCCCAGAACACTTAACAGTGTGACCGTCTTATCTTGACCGTCGGTATAGTGTACCCAGTGGGGCATTTATATATGATGTCTATCATATAGGACTGGACCGATTTAATTTGAGTTTTCGATATAATTCCGTGATCGAGAAATCTTATCGAATCACAAGATGATCATATATGGATTAATCTCAATCCTGATGTGATCACAGTCTACTGCTTGGTTCAAAGTAGGGTTTGATGTGTTAGTTAAGGATCACTTGGATACATGTGATCTGAACACTTCTCGTTGGCTCTATTCTGGAATGAATGAGTAGTCTGTGACTTCACAGATATGGAATCCATTCCTTCTTGCGGGAAGTAGACAGACAGTTCTCTTATTTGTTAATCCTAGAAACTGATCGATGGGCCCCATGTTCATATTATGTTAGTTATGAACTAATTGATCACTAGGGGGTTAATGGTAAATAAGGATAAGATGTTTTGAGAAGGGTTTACGGAAATATCCCGAATCAAAACGAACAGTCTATGGAGGATTTATCCGTATGTAATGATTATATCAATGAACTCTTATCGACTCAGTGATTAGAGTGTAAGTATATATCTATAATCGATAGAGTTCAGTTTTGGGTTTATGGTGGCGTAATCCCGGAATTAATAGATTGAATAAGAATTGTTCTGTTCAATGAATAATTTTATTTAATTTATTGTAGCTACTGGTTATAGGTCCATGGTCCCCGATGTGGCTCCTAACATGCATATGTTTCTTGACGTTGGACCTCAATAATAATTAAGTAGTTGGACTATTTAATTGATGTGCGAATAATTATTTAGTGGGCTAAATAATTAAATACATGGAAAAGATATTTTTCATGGACTCGGCCCATAATTGAGTGTGGCGTGTGAAACCCTAATTTTAGGGTTGATAGGCGTGTTTTTGTACATGTTGTAAGAAATTAGTTTTCTTGGATAATTACATGTCATGTGATTAATTGTTTATTTGTTTAATAATTAATCGGGAGATATTAGATATTATCCATTATATATCTAAATTAGTTTTAGAATATATTAGATTTATCTTATATTTAATAAAGGATTATTATGATTAATTATTAAATCCTTGGAGGACAATGATTTATCTCCTATATAAAGATAGTTCTCCTAAGCCTTTTCTAACACACATAATACGCATACATACACACAAAATAAGCTAAGGAATTCGGCCAAAGCTTAGGGTTCGAGTTGGGAAAATCTTCGGGATTTTCCGGGTAGCATATCAAGGAGGTCAAGCATCAAGGATCAACATCCACCGGTTGTTGCTTGGAGATACACATCGGAAGATCGTGGCATCTCAAATTAGATCTCGACTTCATCAATCTTTTGGATCTCGCTTTTGATTGGTAAGTAGATCTCACATTCTTGTAGGTAGATCTTAAATTATGTAGTTTAATTTTACATGATCATGATCCTCTTGTTTATTCCGCTGCGTAATCGGGCGGATCTAGATCCGTCCGGCGATATTACATCCAACAAATAGGATAGGGCGTCTGCCTTTTTTGATTGTGGAACCGAGGAACCTGCTCAAACTGAGCTGCTAATTGCTTGACCTTTGACAAGTACCTTATCATTGGCTCTTCATTTTTTTTCGTATTCCTCTTTGAACTGGTTGACCACCAATTGGGAGTCGATGTATGCTTTCAAATTTTTGGTTCCTAGCTTGCTTGCTAGGTTATTACGATAATAGAGTGAACGGATAGTGAGAACATATTATTTATAGAATATATTGTATTAATTGCGTAGGATTCATATTAATTGCATAGGATTTTTTGAGGTGTGTATATACACTATTCTTGTAACCTTTTGGAAGAATTGAATATATGAGAAATATTGGTGGGTCGTCAAACCACCAAAGATAAATCACCTACTACATTTATAACTAGTATAGAGGAAGTAGGAGTCGAACCCATAGGGAACGCTGGATTTATTTCTTTTTGGAACTTACTGCACTGATTGTTTCAGTTTATGCATAGGTCCTCAAGAACATGTGAACTTACATTTGATCTAGAAATAGAGAATACATCCAAGAAGCTCACTAGGCTCACAAAAGAAGCCAAAAGGGAAACTTAAGCCTTCAACGTCTTCCCCGGGTTTAGCTCAAGCTGTTTTTTTAGCAAATTTATCATCTGAAGAAGAGATATTTTCGGAAACAGAATCAGAAGAAATGGCAGAAAATCAAAGGCAAAATCAGAATAATGTTCAGGCACCTCTTGCACCAAGGCCTAAAAGAACACTCCGAGAAATGTCCGCCCGTGATGTAGGCCAGAATCCGTTATGCATTGCTTTCCCCGAAAATGACCTACCCTTTGATCTGAAGTTTTCAGTGATCCATTCCTTGCCTAAATTTCATGGACATATAGGTGAGGATCCTTATAAACATCTGAGAGATCACCAGTTGTCCTGCCCCACTCAAAGAATGCAAGGTATAAAAGAAGATGAAATGAAGCTGCGAACCTTTGCTTTGACACTAGAAGGCAGAGCTAGAGATTGGTTTTACTCATTACCTTCAGGATCCATCACTACATGGGATGCCATGAGATCAAATTTTTTGGAAAAGTTAGAGGTGTGGATTCATTTTGAAATTTTGTATATAGTTCTTTTTGTGTTGTTTTGTGTTTTCCTTTTTTGCAAGCATGTCAGGTTACCACTACGCAACTCCTATGGAAAATCATGGTTTGTATGGATACCGGGTGAATAATTCATATGAGGAGAGATGTTATCCTAGTGAGCCGAGTTATCCGGATTGGAGCTACAATTCATATCCAAAGATTTTCAATCCAGGGTGGACTAACCAATCAAACTACTATTATGGTGACTCACATGTGTCTCATGATTGGTCCAATCCACAGCCGTCTATTGATATTGAAAGTCTGATTCCAGATTCAAATGAATCTCTTGAAGCCATGACGCAGTCTCTTACTACCAATCTAACGCAGATGATCCAAATAGAGATGATGAAGCTTCAAAAAACTAATGTAAGGTTTCTACAAGAAATTGGGCAAGAGATTTCACAGTTCAGAGAAGAGCAAAGCGCATGGGCTCAGAATATGCAAGGGAAAATTGACAAGCTGAAAACTAAAGTGGATCGTCTAAGGGAACAAAGGTAAAAAAAACATAAAAAAACATCCTCTCATTCTATATGGTATGAAGATGAAGACGATTGTCCTATGATTGATCCGACACTAGAGATTGTTGAAGATGTTGATCCACAAAAGGGTGAAGGTGTTGACTAATCATGAGGAAAATCACTTGGAGGTAATCATAGATGAAGAGCCATTGGTTTCTAGTGTTGTTGAGATGACCGTGGACATGCGAGTGAGCAAGAAGAAAGTAGTCTTCCCACTAGATCATTATATCATGAACTGGGCGGTGGAGGCCCCTAATCCCGTTTTTCTTTTATTGGGAAGTTACTTCACGAAAGTGCCTAGAGCCAAGGCACGACCGATTCTTCCTGAAGATGAGATGGATGGCTTGCTTATTGAGTATGCAAGGAAGAATCATGAAAAAAAACTATTTCATTTGACAATGGATAGCTGAGGTAAGTATGTCTTGCCAAAGACATTAAAGAAAGGCGCTTGTTGGGAGGCAACCCAATTGAAATAATTTTTTTAAATTTTATTTTGTTTTGTTTTTATTGAATAAGTGAAGAAAGAGAGATTTGCATTTTTGGTAAAGGCTTTTGTCTGTTTGGCAGGTGAAAAACTGCATTATGTGAAGAAATAGGAGACGTCTATTTGATGTTCATGTGTGGAGAAACATGTGGGACTATTTCAAGAAAGGCGATTCTCACTTTGCAATCAAGTTGGGATCCTAGGAACTTTGAGGCATGTTTAAAGAATAAAGGATTTCACTTTCTGGTTAAGTCGGGATCCATGGAAATTAAAGTCTTGTCCAAGAAAAGAGGTTATCCCAAAATTTGGTGGGTCGTCAAACCACCAAAAATAAATCACCTACAACCTCTATAACTAGTACAGTGGAAGCAGGGGTCGAACCTACGGGGAACGGTGGATTTATTTCTCCTAAAATTTGTAAAACAAATGATATTTGTTTTTTTTATCTCTAATTCCTAAGAATAAAAACAAAATAAAAATCAAGAAAAGCTCCGGCTAATTAACTATTTCCCCCTCAATTTCTACGATTGATCTTCGATGCAAAGATTACTAGCTCGTTAAATTATTAATAAATTGGTTATAGTTGACCACTACCATGAATCAACCAATATCTCCTAAATTCATTAATTATGACAACCGCCACTAACTACACCCTAATTATGGCACACCCCGTAACGACCATCCGAAGTTTGGTGACATAACAGCCTGAAAGATTAGAGAGACCCAATTACTAATTATTAATCCAACCGGCTTAATTTTAACCATTGTGTTATCTATTTTCACAACAGGGAAACCTACGGATTACGAACCGGTAGACAATGTGTTGTTTACCACTAAAAATCCAATCTTTTATGGCAACCGCCTAAGATGGATTTTGGTGCTTGATTAGAAAACCGATTCAACTATTGTGCACAAATAACCAAATCAATATTCTAATCATGTATCGATGAAAGCAGAAAATAAATAAATACTAATAACATAACGAGGAGTAAGAACAATTTGATCCCACAATCATCAAGAAATCAAGAGTTCATTAATCAATTAACCGGAATAAAGATATTAACTACTCATTCTAATGATAAATCACAAGAAAAAGAAATAGAATACCTTAATTTATTGAAAAGAAGAAAAAAAAAACAATCATCAATCCATGGAGAAATTATGAAGAAAAAGATGGAGATGGAGAGGGGAGCAAAGAGGCGCCCCTCTCTTTGTTTTGTCGTGTTAGTTATGAATTAGGGATTGGGAATTCTTTATTTCTATCTAAAGACTAATAATAATTAAAGTTGGACCCACCCATGGGGTTAAAATAACATAAAATAGTGTTTAAATGGTAATAAAACTGATGTACATCCGCTGCTGATGTGTTTTAAATCTGCCAAGCTCGGCCATGGAATGGTAGGATCCTACTGGTTTTAGCTTTCCAGCACTGTTTTCTTTTTCTAACTTGACCGCTTCACTTCAACTTCGTCCAAACTGCTCTGAAATGACTCAAAACATCAAAAATCATGTCTCCGTCATATAGGTCCTGAAAAACATAAAAAAACAACTATCCGAGCAATATATTTTCACACAAAATGCATCAAAAATACACTATATACCTCACCAATTGTGGACTTATCACACCCCCGGGCGCACTTAGATCATTGCTTGTCCTCAAGCAATTCACTCTCATCCCAAAAAATAAGAAAAGAAAAATGCATGAACCTAACCCTATAAGAATGACCTAAAACTATATGAACGCAAAGCACCACAAGAAATCCATCAATGACGCCCGTTCAACTGTCTCATCAACCTCATGCTCCATAATGCAAGCCAAATGGTAATCAAGCAATATACTCACACACATGTGTTCATACGAATAACTTTATCTCACTCGATCATAAACCTCAAAGTGGCAAAATAAAGGAGTCCAAACTTGTCCTCACGGGAAAACTCTCAATAAGGATGTATAGGGACAATTGACACACTCTCAGAAATCAACACACAACCAAGTATTACCATACGTTTGCATATCTATCAAATCTCCACCACTATGCATTCAAAATCCAATGCACAAATAATGAGGTCTTTATCAACGTTGTAACGGAGCTAGGGACTGAAAACGAGCTGGTAGGGAAAGGGGAAATACAGCGGCTAAATTGTCAAGAAGAAATCACGAATAACCACACCAATCATCACGTAGTCATCAAGAACTAACCCAATTGAAGCACAACGTGGCTCCAACTCCCATCACAACATCTTAAGAATAGAGAAATGCAAACAAAAATGTCCGAAGAAGCTTGCAAAAATTGCTAGCAGAAACAAACTTACTCTTCAATATATAAAACACTCCTTCAATGAAAGCTCCTTCTTTTTTCTTTATTTTTTTATTTTTTTGTCTTTCTTTCTTTTTCATTTTTTTTCAACCTTCTTTTTTTAAGATCTTGAAATTCACCCTCGTAACATAATTGATGGGAGTCAACTTCACTGCACTTTTGTATGTGATCTAGCCCCCGTTTATCACTTTATTGGCATGTTTTGGGTAGATTTAGACCTGTTTGAGAGTAATATCGAGAGTTATACGCACGGGGAGTTAAACTGTCATATCGATAGGGAACTCCGCCTTTTTGACGATATTTCACTCTTTTCCGAGTACTTTTGTCTTGCGGAATTACGCGTGGTGTTTGTTCGTCTATGTTATTGCAGGACTTAGGTGACTCGAGGACCCGGAAGGTGATATCTTGGACTAAGAGACATGTTCGTGGCACAAGAATTGAATGAAAGTTGCAGAAAAGCCAAGTTTGGAGTGAAGTCAGGGCAAACGGGCGTTTGCCATACCCAAACTGGCGTCTTCCGTGAAGCTACATCAAACGGGCGTTTGCCCACCCCAGACGGGCGTCCACAGTATTGACACTTCATTCAGAAAGTTTGATTTTCAACTGGACGGGCGTCCAAATGACCCCCAAACGGGCGATTGGGTAGGTTCAGCTCGATTCAAGAAAGCTCGTATAAGACAAACAAGCGTTCAAGGCAGGCTAGACGCTCGTTCGGATCAAAGAAACCCTGATCAAGAATCAGACTTCAAGGCAGACGAGCATTTGACATGAGGCAAACGCTCGTTTGGCGCCGACAGCAGTATTTCACCATGCCTGTTCGTTAATCTTTATTTTGACATATCGTGGAGGCATTTTCTGGTCAAGTGGTCTTCATGAAAGTTGTGGGTAATTGAACGAGCTTTCAAACGCATCTTGCATCGTGCAAATCGGAGCTCTACACATCAAGTTATCACCAATTTACTGAAGACGAGTTAAATGGGCCAAGTTGGTCGGCCCAACTAGGTCAAGGTCGCGATTTCTGCCTATTTAAGAGCAGCTAAACCTAAGAAACAAATATTCTGACTTTTATTGGCCTAGACTTAGTTCGAGGACGGCTTAGGTGCTCAACCCAGCCGCTTCGGCGGTTGTTATGACAGGTTGACATCTAAATAGCCGGATTAGAGCTCTGGACTAGGCCCCGTATTTCAATTTCTTAGTTTAGATTTATATATATATGGAGTAGAATACGATATTCGATCGATAGCTTGGAGGAGTTCATGCCTGGGATCATTGTACGAATTAAAGGTTGATATCTTTTGCTGATTTAGGATTCAAAAGTCTTGATCTACAATGTTTTGATCTTCATTATTGTGAGTTTCCTGATTTCGATTTGTTTTCTCTCAATATTGTTTTGATTGTGTAGATCATTAGTTTGATGAAATTTACTCTAGATAAAAGTCTTGATTCAGATCCTTGTATATGTCGTGAAATAATAAAAGCTTCGATCTTTTGTCTTGTTCGTATACTCTTTGCCCTCTGATTTTAACGCAAGTTTTGTATTCGACTCAATCTCCTCGTAGGATCGACCTCGGACTCTGAACGCACTGCCTACGATCGACCCGGTTCACTGCCGGTTAGAAAGTGAGTTTTGCCTAAGGTTTCGAGTTTTATAAATTGTATTTGATCGAGCCGGATTGCAAAATCTTCCACTTATCAAATTGGCGCCGTTGCCGGGGAGATGTTTGTCGATATCAAAAATTGTGTTAGGTCAAGAGAGCGAAAAAAAATGAAAACATTTTGATATTATGTGCTTAGACTAGGTTTGAATGAAATTTTGGTACTGAACCCAATCCCTTTATGGGGTTGTTATATTACGTTGATATCTTGTAGGTTGTCCTAGAACTTGGGCCTAGGTTTTTATCGATCTTGTTTTATTTAGATTTCGATAGGAGCCATGGGATGCTGAAGTGATATTGTCCTGAACTCGGATTGAATACGACTTTGGTACTCAACCCAGTCCCTTTATGAGGTTGTTATGTTAGGTTGATATCTTGTAAGTCCGGCTAGAACTGGGGCTTAGGGCCTTCGGCTACCATGACTTTTTGAGGGATCTAAAATATCGCGCGTGTGTGTGTGTGGGGTTTTAAAAAAAATTTAAAAAAAAATAGAAAAAATAAAATAAAATTGTGGCGCCGTATTTTGGTGTGCACAAGAGAAGTGTGTTATCAAAAAAAATTTGTGTTAGGTCAAACAAAAACAAAAAACAAAAAAAAAAAACAAAAAATTAAAATAAAAAAATAAAAAAAATACCAGGGCTGCCGATAAAAAAATAAAAAAATTAGAGAGAACTTTTTGGAATAAAGCAAGCTTAGGTGTGTCTAAGAGGAATTCACGATGAATACAGTGAGGAAGTATTTGATTGTGATACATGCTTTCACTGCTCGACATGGATGTTTTAATGTGACCTCTGTGGCCTTTATATGATATGCATAGATGTTATGTTCTTTTACCTTTATGGTTATTTTTCCATCTATTGTGGTCCATGTTGAGTGATTGTTTATGTTTCGAGTCTACTGATGTGGCATGGCTTCTTTATTTTCTATCCCCAGTGTATCTGTTGCATACCTTTGGCACGTGGACCACGTCCCGTGCATGTGTTTGCGTTGTTTTCTGTCTATGTGACTTTAGGTACACGGGATGCGCTTATAAGAAGATGTCACGAGATTCGTTCACGCCTTTCTGCCGGGTCTAAAGCTAAGTCTTCTTTCTCTGTCATTCACACACTGAGGACGGTGTTTCATTCAAAGTGTGGGGTGGTAGACTTAGCTTGGTTTGAGTTGTATGTTTAAATGTGCCAGTTCAGTAATATACTTAGTCTGTATCCGTTTTCGAGTCAGATTTTAAAATTTTCCAAGGTTTTAACGTCCGTTTGCATGTTTAAACTTCACATTCTCTTGGTAAACGACTTAGCGAAGTAGTAAATGCTTATAGCAAGACACTAGGTTTATCTTATAAACGGAAGTTCTTTCGCACGTTTAGCTTCAATGTCATAGGCCTTAGGATCTAGTGAACGATTATGGTAGAATTGAGCACAATTCGACTGCCTAGATCCCATTTTGTAACTTCGAGGCGAAATAGAAGGATTGACCTTGGTAGGACACGGGATGACAGTCCTGGCGCTTCTTTGACACAACCAGAGCCAAATAAGCCAAAATCCCAACATTTTCCCCTCGTAGCCCCTTTAAGCCTTGATAGGACGGTCTGACCACCGTCCGAAATGAGCCATTTGGTTACTTAGCATGTATTACCCTAACCCTGAGTTTTATTATTGGTCACGTTTCCTTTGATCACACTGCGAGTGGACTTAGTCGTTGCTTTAGACACACTTGCTGTAGCAAGTGTGGGGTGGGAGTTGGTGCGTGCTTCGAGAGGAGTTAGTGAGTGCGAGCTAGTATATGAAGGGGAAGAGCTCGAGGAATGTATTGTGAGGCTTGTGGTTCGAAAAAAAAATGAAATGATGAAAAGCAATGAAAAAAGAGAGAAGAAGTTGAATAAAGTTGGAAAAAAAGAAGTCAAGGGAGGATGTTTTGAGTAAATGAAAGTATGATGTTAAAGTTGGGGTTGTTTATCAATGAGTATAGAAAGATCGAAGGAGTTTGGTGTGTTTTAGTATGTTTTGAAATAGAGAGTAGATGAGATGATTAGGTTCACTCGTATTTTCTTTTCTCCGGTCCCAAATTTCCTTTCGATTAACCCCGTCATGAACTTAACGTTATAACCCTTCAAGTCCTACTGGACCGTGTTTAGTCTTGGTTGGTCCCGATTAGTGGAGATGTTATTAAAATGAGCCTTAGTGTAGTCGCGATAGCTAAGCGTCTATAGTCCGAACCGGTGATTTGGTCTATGACTTGGGAGCTAATTTTCACACATACACATTCCGTTTGTCTGATAACGATTGAGTCAAGATGTTTGCATTCACTATTTTACTTATCTTTTATTTTGGCAATGTGAGTGTTTTTATACGCGTTTGTGAAGTTGATCCCTTGGTCTCTTTTAATACGCCTAATTTACTCGAGGACGAGCAAAGACTAAGTGTGAGGTGGTTGATGGGAGTCAACTTCACTGCACTTTTGTATGTGATCTAGCCCCCGTTTATCACTTTATTGGCATGTTTTGGGTAGATTTAGACCTGTTTGAGAGTAATATCGAGAGTTATACGCACGGGGAGTTAAACTGTCATAACGATAGGGAACTCCGCCTTTTTGGCGATATTTCACTCTTTTCCGAGTACTTTTGTCTTGTGGAATTACGCGTGGTGTTTTATCGTCTATGTTATTGCAGGACTTAGGTAACTCGAGGACCCGGAAGGCGATATCTTGGACTAAGAGACATGTTCGTGGCGTAAGAATTGAATGAGTTTGGAGTGAAGTCAGGGCAAACGGGCGTTTGCCATACCCAAACTGGCGTCTGCCGTGAAGCTACATCAAACGGGCGTTTGCCCACCCCAGACGGGCGTCCACAGTATTGACACTTCATTCAGAAAGTTTGATTTTCAGCTGGACGGGCGTCCAAATGACCCCCAAACGGGCGTTTGGGTAGGTTCAGCTCGATTCAAGAAAGCTCATATAAGAAAAATGAGCGTTCAAGGCAGGCCAGACGCTCGTTCGGATCAAAGAAACCCTGATCAAGAATCAGACTTCAAGGTAGACGGGCATTTGACATGAGCTAAACGCTCGTTTGGCGCCGACAGCAGTATTTCACCATGCCTGTTCGTTAATCTTTATTTTGACCTATCGTGGAGGCATTTTCTGGTCAAGTGGTCTGCATTAAAGTTGCAGGGAATTGAACGAGATTTCAAACGCATCTTGAATCGTTCAAATCGGAGCTCTACACATCAAGTTATCACCGATTTACTGAAGACGAGTTAAATGGGCCAAGTTGGTCGGCCCAACTAGGTCAAGGTCGCGATTTTCTGCCTATTTAAGAGCAGCTAAACCTAAGAAACAAATATTCTGACTTTTATTGGCCTAGACTTAGTTCAAGGCCGGCTTAGGTGCTCAACCCAGCCGCTTCGGCGGTTGTTATGACAGGTTGACATCTAAATAGCCGGATTAGAGCTCTGGACTAGGCCCCGTATTTCAATTTCTTAGTTTAGATTTATATATATATGGAGTAGAATACGATATTCGATCGATAGCTTGGAGGAGTTCGTGCCTGGGATCATTGTACGAATTAAAGGTTGATATCTTTTGCTGATTTAGTATTCAAAACTCTTGATCTACAATGTTTTGATCTTCATTATTGTGAGTTTCCTAATTTCGATTTGTTTTCTCTCAATATTGTTTTGATTGTGTAGATCATTAGTTTGATGAAATTTACTCTGGATAAAAGTCTTGATTCAGATCCTTGTGTATGTCGTGAAATAATAAAAGCTTCGATCTTTTGTCTTGTTCGTATACTCTTTGCCCTCTGATTTTAACACAAGTTTTGTATTCAACTCAATCTCCTCGTGGGATCGACCTCGGACTCTGAACGCACTGCCTACGATCGACCCGGTTCACTGCCGGTTAGAAAGTGAGTTTTGCCTAAGGTTTCGAGTTTTATAAATTGTATTTGATCGACCCGGATTGCGAAATCTTCCACTTATCAAATTTAAAAATTCTTGATAGCAAAATAACTAACCGCTAACTTTGACCGACAGAGTATCGGGTCAACGGTAGTATAGTGTTGTCAAGGTCGAATCCACAGGGAGTAATGTTCAAGTACCAAAGTCAACTTAGAACTTAGTTCAGGTCAAAATAGTGGGGGAAAGGTATTATACTACTACAAAAGTAAAGATTGTACTACTGAGTTTACTTCTAGGTATTAACGGGTATATTCGAACTATGATCCCACGAGCTACTTTTACCCCTAAGGAAGGACTTAACAGGGAGCGTGTCTTAACCGACCTACCTATCCAATGTAGTTTAACGACATCCACGGGTGCCAACTCCTAATTCTAGCGATTAGACTGAACAACTCGATCTAACCACCCTATGTGAAGTTAATTAATTCTCCCTTTTGAAAACCGATTAACCTAACATTATTAAACTCTAGAGTCGCTCGAACAATGATGACAAACCTCTGTATTGGAAATGGACCTAACAACTAGGCCGAATCTCCGCAACGATCCTAAAACCCCTTATCCCACATCTCACCGCAAAATGCATCTATAAGTTTGATGTGTGTGACAGTGAACTAGGTGATCAATCTAATTCAAAGGCGTTAAAATAAGTTTTAGGATGTGGATTAATCGTTTAAACATAATTTACGCACTACACAACTCCCAATCACATCCCCCTTAGGGTTTTCGCTCGCTTTCACATAATTGGACTACACATGAATTTAGCTACTCATAATTATGCTAATAACCAAAATAAGAATTGAAATCATGCTAGAAATAATAAGAGAGAAAGTATTCATTACCATATAACTAAGGAGAAATATGATCTGAAAAAGTATGACGAAATAATCCACCAAAAGAACAATCTTTGGAACTTGAAACGTAAAACTAAGCTATAGAAAGTGTTTAGAATCAAAGGATGTTATCTAGGGAATCAAGGGATCAAAGGGTGATCAAACTACACTAAAATCGCACCAAAATCGCTCAAGAGAAGTCTAAAGTCGGCCAAACATGAGTAGGGGCAAAATGAGCTGCGTATTTATAGAGTAGGTCAAAATTTTGCTACTATCGGTCCTGGACGCCCGTCTGGTCCATGTCAGACGCCCGTCCGCCTGGAAAATATGAAGTTATTAGGGCTTCATCTTCATTGGACAGGCGTCCGCATTCCTCTGAACGCCCGTCTGGTAACTTATGACTTGAGACTTTTCGACCCCTGGACGCTCGTCTGTAAACCTGGACGTCCGTCTGTGTTAACTGAGCTTTGTGAATCGGGCTGAGCCTACCCAAACGCCCGTCTGGGGGTCTTTTGGACGCCCGTCCAGCTGAAAATCAAACTTTCTGAATGAAGCATTACTTCTGTGGACGCCCGTCCGGGATGGGCAAACGCCCGTTTGATGTGGCCTTCCCTCAGACGCCCGTCTGAGGTATAGCAAACGCCCGTCTGGCTTGTCCTCATTCCAAACTTAGCTTTTCTTCACTTTTTATGCCACGTTCGGGCCACGATCACGTCTCATAGTCCAAAACATCGTCTTCCGGGTCCTCGAGTCACCTAGGTCCTGCAATAACATAGACAAACAAACACCACGCGTAATTCCGCAAGACAAAAGTGCTCGGAAACTGAGGTAAACATCGCTAAAAAGGTGGAGTTTACTATCGATATGACAGTTTAACTCCCCGTGCATATAATTCCCGATATTACTCTCGACACGGTCTATATCTACCCAAAACATGCCAATAAGGTGATAAACGGGGGTTAAACTGCACACCAAAGTACAGTAAAGTTGACTCCCATCAACCACCCCACACTCAGCCTTTGCTCGTCCCTGGGTAAGTTAAGCGCTCTAAAACAGACCATGGGATCAACTTTACGAAACATGCATAGCGCTCACGACATCAAGGCAAAAGTAAAGTAGACACTGAACGTACACCGCTTGATTCTATTGTACCACGAAAACGAAGTGTGTATGTAATATAGACCGAGGATTACACTCAGAATGATCACCGGCTTTGAATACCGGCCAAAAGACTACACACAACTCATACCGGGCTAGAATCTCCACTAATCGAGGCAACCGAGGCTAAATACAGTCAAGTAGGACTTGAAGGGTTATAATGTCAAGCTTGGGACGGGGTTAATCGAAAGGAAATTTTGGGACTGGAGAAAGAGAGAAACACGAGTGAACCTAATCATTCCATGTATTCTTGCTTTGAAAACATGCCCAACCACACCAAAATTCTCTCGATTCTTTCTGTACTCATTGATAAACACCCACAACCTTAACATCATACTCTTATTTATTCAAAACATCCTTTGATCCCCATATTCCATAGATTAATTCCATTGATTCTACATACTTTTTATTAGATTAAATTTCTGTTTCAACACCAAAGATTCGACTTTTAGCGCAGTACCTTTACTCAATATTCAAGGTTTGATTTTTATGATGATTATGCTTTCGTTTATTATTGTTCTTAGTATAATTTCATTTAATTACGTCGTTGTAGTATAGTGGAGAGTATATCCGCCTGTCACGCGGATGACCCGGGTTCGATCCCAGGCAACGGCGCCAAAAATTCTTGATAGCAAAATAACTAACCGCTAACTTTGACCGACAGAGTATCGGGTCAAAGGTAGTATAGTGTTGTCAAGGTCGAATCCACAGGGAGTAATGTTCAAGTACCAAAGTCGACTTAGAACTTAGTTCAGGTCAAAATAGTGGGGGAAAGTTATTATACTGCTACAAAAGTAAAGATTGTACTACTGAGTTTACTTCTAGGTATTAACGGGTATAGTCGAACTATGATCCCATGAGCTACTTTTACCCCTAAGGAAGGACTTAACAGGGAGCGTGTCTTAACCGACCTACCTATCCAATGTAGTTTAACGACATCCACGGGTGCCAACTCCTAATTCTAGCGATTAGACTGAACAACTCGATCTAACCACCCTATGTGAAGTTAATTAATTCTCCATTTAGAAAACCGATTAACCAAACATGATTAAACTCTAGAGTCACTCGAACAACGATGACAAACCTCTGTATTGGAAATGGACCTAACAATTAGGCCGAATCTACGCAACAATCCTAAAACCCCTTATCCCACATCTCACCGCAAAATGCATCTATAAGTTTGATGTGTGTGATAGTGAACTAGGTGATCAATCTAATTCAAAGGCGTTAAAATAAGTTTTAGGACGTGGATTAATCGTTTAAACATAATTTACGCACTACACAACTTGCAATCTCATCCCCCTTAGGGTTTTCGCTCGCTTTCACATAATTCGACTACACATGAATTTAGCTACTCATATTTATGCTAATAACCGAAATAAGAATTGAAATCATGCTAGAAATAATAAGAGAGAACGTATTCATTACCATGAAACTAAGGAGAAATCTGATCTGAAAAAGTATGACAAAATAATCCACCAAAAGAACAATCTTTGGAACTTGAAACGTAAAACTAAGCTATAGAAAGTGTTTAGAATCAAAGGATGTTATCTAGGGAATCAAGGGATCAAAGGGTGATCAAACTACACTAAAATCGCACCAAAATCGCTCAAGAGAAGTCTAAAGTCGGCCAAACATGAGTGGGGGTTGAATGAGCTGCGTATTTATAGAGTAGGTCAAAATTCTGCTACTGTCGGTCCTGGACGCCCATCTGGTCCATGTCAGACGCCCGTCCGCCTGGAAAATATGAAGATATTAGGGCTTCGTCTTCATTGGACGGGCGTCCGCATTCCTCTGAACGCCCGTCTGGTAACTTATGACTTGAGGCTTTTCGACCCCTGGATGCTCGTCTGTAAACCTGGACATCCGTTTGTGTTAACTGAGCTTTGTGAATCGGGCTGAGCCTACCCAAACGCCCATCTGAGGGTCTTTTGGACGCCCGTCCAGCTGAAAATCAAACTTTTTGAATGAAGCATTACTTCTGTGGACACCCGTCCGGGATGGGCAAACGCCCGTTTGATGTGGCCTTCCCTCAAACGCCCATCTGAGGTATAGCAAACGCCCGTCTGGCTTGTCCTCATTCCAAACTTAGCTTTTCTTCACTTTTTATGCCACGTTCGGGCCACGATCACGTCTCATAGTCCAAAACATCGTCTTCCGGGTCCTCGAGTCACCTAGGACCTACAATAACATAGACAAACAAACACCACGCGTAATTCCGCAAGACAAAAGTGCTCGGAAACTGAGGTAAACATCGCTAAAAAGGCGGAGTTTACTATCAATATGACAGTTTAACTCCCCATGCATATAATTCCCGATATTACTCTCGACACGGTCTATATCTACCCAAAACATGCCAATAAAGTGATAAACGGGGGTTAAACTGTACACCATAGTACAGTAAAGTTGACTCCCATCAATAATCGTGAGCCATACTTCTCTACATATTCACTTCTAGGTACTTCCTCAAAATTTCATGCAACTATCCATACAATCTCTTGACAATAGGGTCAAAAAAGTGGGGATATCATAAGAAAAGGCCATGGGTTTATTTTCTGGAGTTCAATCAAAGAAAGGGTCTGGCTAGAGGGGGCTCACTAGGGGGGTATACAATATGGGTAGGCCAACAAAAGTGGGTCTAGAAGGGGTTAAATCCTAGGTGCCTCAATCACTTAAGTGCAATGAACCTGAAAAAGTGTGGTCTTGAAATGCATGTCAATGCAAATTCTAGAATGACATTGGAAGTGTGGATACCACTAAAAAAAATATGAGCGAGTGCGCTTTTTGGCTAGGTGAAAATCTCATTTTTAAGTGGCTTTTTGTTAGTGCTCAATTATTTTACCTCCAAAGTTCACAAACAAGTGATATAAGATGAGTGTGTGTCAACAAAAGTGTGTGATTGCATTGATCAATTACAATTTGATTATTATTACTTCACAATAGATTTACATGAAAAAGTTGGTAAAATGTCATCAAAGGCATAATCGGTGCTATGAGGTCCTAAAATATCCTAAATATGCGATTCTAATATGCAAATGCATGAAAATCTCCCCCACACTTAAATCATACATTGTCCCCAAAGTATGCTAAAAGTGGATGGAAGAATGAAAATATGGTATGATATGCAACTAACATGGTATGCATGATATGCAAGTAGTACTAATCTAATATGCATGATTCCGGACTCGCTGATGATGCTTGTGGAAGAAGGAGAGAAAGGGTGGAAGTGTAGGAGGTGGGTGGGATAACCTCAGCACCAAGATTTTCATGCATTTGCATATTAGAATTGCATATTTAGGACATTTTAGGACCTCATAGCACCGAGTATTCCTTTGATGATATTTATCAACTTTTTCATGTAAATCTAGTGTGAAGTAATGATAATAAAATTGTAATTGATCAATGCAATCACACACTTTTGTTGATACACACTCACCTTATATCACTTGTTTGCGAACTTTGAAGGTAAAATAATTGAGCCCTAACAAAAAACCACTTAATAATGAGGGTTTCACCTAGCCAGAGAGCGCACTTGCTCATATTTTTCTTTGAGTGGTATCCACACTTTCAATGTCATTCTAGAATTTGCATTGACATGCATTTTGAGACCACACTTTTTCAGGTTCATTGCACTTAAGTGATTGAGGCACCTAGGATTTAACCCCTTCTAGACCCACTTTTTTGGCCTACCCATATTTTATACCCCCTAGTGAGCCACCTCTAGCCTGACCCTTTCTTTGTTGAACTCCAGAAAATAAACCCATGGCCTTTTCTTATGACATCCCCTCTTTTGTTGACCCTATTGTCAAGAGATTGTATGGATAGTTGCATGAAATTTTGAGGAAGTACCTAGAAGTGAATATGTAGAGAAGTATGGCTCACGATTATGTTACGAGGGTGAATTTCAAGATCTTAAAAAAAGAAGGTTGAAAAAAATATGAAAAAGAAAGAAAGACAGAAAAATAAAAAAATAAAGAAAGAAAGGAGCTTTCATTGAATGAGTGTTTTATATATTGAAGAGGAATTTTGTTTCAGCTAGCAATTTTTGCAAGCTTCTTCGGACATTTTTGTTTCCATTTCTCTATTCTTTAGATGTTGTGATGGGAGTTGGATCCACGTTGTGCTTCAATTGGGTTCGTTCTTAGTGACTACGTGATGATTGGTGTGGTTATTCGTGCATTCTTCTTGGCAATTTCGCCCATATATTTCCCCTTTCCCTACCTCGTATTCTGTCCCTAGCCCCGTTACAACCTTGATAAAGACCTCATGATTTGTACATTGGATTTAGAATGCATAGTGGTGGAGATTTGATAGATATGGAAACTTATGGTAATGCTTGGTTGTGTGTTGATTTCTGAGAGTGTGTGAATTGTCCTTATACATAATTATTTAGAGTTTTCCCGTGAGGACAAGTTTGGACTCCTTTATTTTGCCACTTTAAGGTTTATGATCGAGTGAGATAAAGTTAGTCGTATGAACACTAGTGAGTGAGTATATTGCTTGATTACCATTTGGCTTGCATTATGGAGCATGAGGTTGATGAGACAGCTGGACGGGCGTCATTGATGGATTTCTTATGGTGCTTTGCGTTCATATAGTTTTAGGTCATTCATATTGGGTTAGGTTCATGCATTTTTCTTTTCTAGATTTTTGGGGATGAGAGTGAATTGCTTGAGGACAAGCAATGATCTAAGTGTGGGGGTGTGATAAGTCCACAATTGGTGAGGTATATAGTGTATTTTTGATGCATTTTGTGTGAAAATATATTGCTCGGATAGTTGTTTTTTATGTTTTTCAGGACCTATATGATGGAGACATGATTTTGGATGTTTTGAGTCATTTCGGAGTCATTTGGAGCGGTTTGGACGAAGTTGAAGTGAAGCGGTCAAGCTAGAAAAGAAAACAGTGCTCTTAAGCTAAAACCAGTTATGGTAGGATCCTACCATTCCATGGCCGAGCTTGGCAGATTTAAAACACATCAGCAGCGGATTTACATCAGTTTTATTACTATTTTATGTTATTTTAACCCCATGGGTGGGTCCAACTTTAATTATTATTAGTCTTTAGATATAAATAAAGAATTCCCAATCCCTAATTCATAACTAACACGACAAAACAAAGAGAGGGGCGCCTCTTTGCTCCCCTCTCCATCCATCTTTTTCTTCATAATTTCTCCATGGATTGATGATTGTTTTTTCCTTCTCCTTTTCAATAAATTAAGGTATTCTATTTCTTTTTCTTGTGATTTTATCATTAGAATGCGTAGTTAATAGCTTTATTCTGGTTAATTGATTGTTGAACTCTTGATTTCTTGATGATTGTGAGATCAAATTGTTCTTACTCCTCGTTATGTTATTAGTATTTATTTATTTTCTGCTTTCATCGATACATGATTAGAATATTGATTTGGTCATTTGTGAACAATAGTTGAATCGGTTTTCTAATCAAGCACAAAAATCCATCTTAGGCGGTTGCCATAAAAAATTAGATTTTTAGTGGTAAGCAACACATTGTCTACCGGTTCGTAATCTGTAAGATTCCCTGTTGTGAAAATAGATAACACTATGGTTAAAATTAAGCCGGTTGGATTAATACCTAGTTATTGGATCTTTTTGCTAGTTAATGATGTCGGTTTACCAACTTTTAGCGGTTGTTAGGAGTGTGATTCTGATTAGGGGATAATTAGTGGCGGTTGTCCTAGTTATCGATTGTAGGAAAACTGGCTGATTCGCGGTTGCGGTTAGATTATTATTATTTTTTTCGATGAATTTTGATTAATATACTTATTCTCTAACTGTGTAGCACACCTCTCAACAATCGCCAAAGGTTTGGTGAGAACAATTGCATTAACGATCAGAAAACCAATCCTAGGTGTTAACGCACATCGGGTTAACTTTAACCTAGATCACTTATTTTCACAACAGAGAATCCTACAGGCTAAGAACCGGCAGGCAACATGTTGTTTACCACTTAAAACGAAACCTTTATGACAATCGCCTATATTCAATTTTTGGTGCCAGACTAGATAATTTCTAATTATCGTGCACAAATAACAAATCAATATTCTAATCATGTATCGATGAAAATAAAAAATAAATAAATACTAATAACATAACGTGGGGTAAGAACAATCTGATCTCACAATCTGTTAAACAAAAAATAATTGGGGAAAAGATGATCTATATTATTCACATAAGCCACGTATTTATAGTACAATATCACCAAAACCCTAAAGTGTAAAGTTACACATATACCCTTTTACATATTTTACATATATATTCTTACACACCCCCTCAAGTTGGAGCATGCAAATCACAAATGCCCAACTTGCCCAAAAGAAAATGAAACTGTTGCTTACCGAGAGCCTTCGTCAAAATATCGGCCAATTGGTGACTAGTGGGAACATGAGACGTGGCCAAGTTACCGGATAACAATTCGTCGCGAACAAAGTGACAGTCGACCTCGATATGTTTGGTACGATCGTGAAAGATAGGATTCTTGGCAATATGGAGAGCCGATTGACTATCACAGAACAAGCGCATCGGCTAAGGATGTAAAACTCCAAGAAAAAATAACAAGGACTTCAACCACTTCAACTCACATGTGGCAACAGGCATAAAACGATACTCGTCTTCGGCAGAGGAACGAGATACGGTAGGCTGTTTCTTGGTCTTCCAAGAGATAGGGGAACGGCCCAAAAACACGAAGTAGCTAGTAACAGAACGCCGAGTCAAGGGGCAAGCGGCCCAATCACTATCACAGAAAGCCATCAATGATAAATCATCCACAGGACGTAGTAAAATACCCTGGCCGGGACACCCTTTCAAGAAACGCAAAACACAAAGCGCGGCATCCCAATGCGGTATCTGGGGATCACTCAAAAATTGGGCCAGAGTGTGCACCGAATAGCTCAACTCAGGACGGGTAACAGATAAATAAACCATACGACCTACAAGACGAAGATATTGATCCGGATGAGCAAACGGATGACCCAGAGCGGAAGCGAGGCGATGATTTTGTTCCATAGGTGTATCAATGGGCTTACAGCCCAACATGCGAGCCTCAGTCAAAATGTCCAATGCATATTTGCGTTGAGAGTGAAATATGCCTTTGGGTCCACGAGCCACTTCAATACCGAGAAAATACTTTAAGGGACCCAAGTCTTTCATATGAAAACAGGTACTCAAATATTGTTTAAACCGAACAAGGGCATCATGAGAAGAGCCTGCAATGATCAAATCATCAACAAAAACGAGAACATGTAGAAAAACACCATCCTGAGTATAACTAAATAGCGAGTAATCTGCATAAGATTGGACAAAACCGAAAGTCTTCAAGGCAGCAGAGAGCTTGGCAAACCATTGCCGAGGAGCCTGTTTCAGCCCAAAGTGAGATTTATGCAGCCGGCAAACCGTGCCGGAAGAGGAAGCATGATAGCCCGGAGGAAGCTGCATGTAAACTTCTTCATCTAAATCACCGTGCAGGAAGGCATTATGAACGTCCATTTGGTGCAATTCCCAATTGCGGGAGGCCGCAACGGATAAGAAAACACGAACAGTTCCCATCTTGGCCACTGGGTCGAAGGTCTCATTATAATCAATTCCTTCAACTTGCCGATTACCAATAAGAACGAGTGAGCTTTAAGATGCACGATGGCCCCAGTGGAAGTGTATATTTATTTTATATACCCAACCACAACCAATGGCACGTTTACTAGGAGGCAGAACCTCTAAAGACCAAGTACCATTACGTTCTAAAGCATCAATTTCTTCTCGCATGGCCCGACGCCATCCGGGTAATTGAACAGCTTCCCGGAAAGTAGCGGGCTCACGACCCTTGGTAATAGCGGACAAAAAACACCGGTGGCGGGAAGAAAAATTATTATAATCAACATAACAAGCTATGTCAAACGGTTTACCTGAGTAGCCCGGTGAAGAGGAAGTTGCAGGTAATTAGGGGTCTTCATTCTGCTGAACTATCGTATGAGTAACATAGTCCCGAAGTTTTGTGGAGGGAATTTTCACTCGCTGACCACGTCTCAAAGTCTCATTTGTTGGAACCCCACCATCCGGGGAAGAACTCGGGTCGGCCACACGCCCCCTTAATGGAGACGATATGTCAGAATCCGGGAGGGCAGGGGCCGAAATGGCGGTTTCTACGGGCAAAGTTACGATGTCAGGTACATCATCAAAATCGTCCCATAATATAGGTTGACTAAATTATGCCTCCCATTGAAGGCAAGCTGGATCAGGCAGGGACTCAATAAAAGGAAACTTATCCTCAATAAACTGAACATCGCGATTCACGAAAAATTCATGCGTAGTAAGATCATATAATCGCCATCATTTTTGACCAAAAGGATAACCAACAAAAATACACATACGAGACCGCGAGTCAAACTTATCCTTAATACGAGGCCTATTAGCTGCATAGCATAAACAACCGAAAACCCGAACATCATCATACAAAGGAGGGCAACCAAAGAGGCACTCATAAGGAGTTTTATTAGATAAGACAGGCGTAGGAGTAAGGTTAATCAAGTGCACAGCAGCAAGGACACATTCACCCCAAAAATACTTAGGCAATTTGGCTTGGAAGCGCAAGGCCCGAGCCACATTCAGAATATGCCTATGCTTCCATTCTACACGACCATTCTGCTGAGCAGTATCAACACAGGATCTTTGATGGACAATTCCTTTTTCAACAAAAAAAGGATGTAAACTCAAAAATTCTTGGCCATTATCACTCCGCAAAACCCGAATCTTTTTACTGAACTGTGTTTTCACCATTTGATAAAACTCACGAATTAATGTTCCCACTTCATGTTTACCAAGCATCAAATAAACCCAAGTAGCCCGCGAATAATCATCAACAATGGTGAGGAAAAAACGAGCATCGCAACTAGTAACGACCTTATTCGGACCCCAAATGTCACAATGAATCAAATCGAAAATGGCAGAGGCTTTATTGGAACTTTGAGGAAACGAGTTTCGAGGCTGTTTACTCATAAAACAAATTTGACAATCAATGTCGCAACTTTTATTGGAACGACCACTACTAACAGTGCCAGGTAAAAAAGAAAGAACGGTCATGGAGGGATGACCCAAACGCCGATGCCATAACAAACTTGTATCGGTAACAGCCACTTTATGTGCTTGAGAACCACGTATAGAACCCGGTCTGAAAATATAGACCCCGTTACACATCATCCCCACTCCAATCAGGTTCCGCAAAGTGTGGTCCTGTATAACACACACCTTGCTAGCAAAAAGAACAATATATCATTGGCTTGCAAGTAAATGAGACACAGAGAGCAAGTTACACTCAAGTGTAGGAACATAAAGCACATCATGTAAAGTTAGGCCATCTAAAACAAAACTGCCTTGCTTCGGCGCAATAAGACAGGTACCATCAGGCAATCCCACAGAGGAGGAGACATCAATCGAATTTTTAAACAGTTCAAGATTACCAGACATGTGATTGGAAGCTCGTGTATCAATAAGCCAATCATTGGAACTATATGTACCTGACAAGTTGCCTGTGGAGGTGGTAGAGAGTTTTACACTCTTAATGATAGACAAAACTTGAGCCCATTGAGCGTCGGTTAAAGTGGGAAGACTAGTGCGATCCGAATCCCCGACGTCAGGGACATCTCCATGCCGTGAACTACCCGATATGATGAAAAAGACGCACAAGAACAAATAGGTTTTTTTTTTTAAAAATTTTAATACTACAAACTTTCGTGGAGATACACGATGGTGTGAAAACAACAACAAACGAACTTCAACAAGTAAAACGTCGAAACTTCACGATCAAACCAAAGAGGGCTGATTGATAATGACACACTATGAGTGTAGGTGTCTGATGGGCTCTTCTCCAATTTGATCTCTTTAATACATTACTTCTGTCTTCTCCCACTGGTGGAGTATAAATATATATACTCTAATATATATATATAAATAGCAACTCCAAACAAGGCCAACAGTGGCGATGTGCTACTACGTAATTTTTTTTAATAGCACGTAACAGTACCAAGCAAAGCCAATCAGCAACAGCAAAAGGAAACAACGAACAACAGGAAAGGAAAATATTTTGATTAGCAACAAGAATTACCGGAGGAATCGAAGATTACGTCGTCGATGTACCAGAAATAACGATGAACACGTAACAGCAAAGGAAAAGAGCGAGCAAACAAAAATGCAGAAAACCATGATCGACAATAATTGCTGGAAGAATCGAAGATCACGTCGTCGATGTACTAGAGAAAAAACCAAT
This sequence comes from Gentiana straminea, assembly GCA_036785695.1. Classification (NCBI taxonomy): domain Eukaryota; kingdom Viridiplantae; phylum Streptophyta; class Magnoliopsida; order Gentianales; family Gentianaceae; genus Gentiana; species Gentiana straminea. The sequence continues at coordinate 6,438,398 of JAVUPR010000265.1, read as the reverse complement.
GAACACTTTATCAATTATACACAGTATTGAATGATTTAGCCTAATTTAGGACTAGCTCTGATACCGTGTTAAACACAAAATAATTGGAGAAAAGATGATCTATATTATTCACATAAGCCACGTATTTATAGTACAATATCATCATAACCCTAAAGTGTAAAGTTACACATATACCCTTTTACATATTTTAGATATATATTCTTACACAATCATCAAGAAATCAAGAGTTCAACAATCATTTAACCGGAATAAATATATTAACTATTCATTCTAATGATAAAATCACAAGAAAAAGAAATAGAATACCTTAATTTATTGAAAAGAAGAAAAAAAAACAATCATCAATCCATGGAGAAATTATGAAGAGAAAGATGGAGATGGAGAGGAGAGCAAAAAAAAAAAAAAAAAAAAACAGCCAAAATCATGTTTCCATCATATAGGTTAGAGCAAAAAAAAAAAAAACAATCATCATTTTAGCCTAGGTGATATTTTAGCTTTCCAGCACTGTTTTTTTTTCTAGCTTGACCGCTTCACTTAAACTTTGTCCAAACCGCTCCAAATGACTCCAAAATGACCTAAAACAGCCAAAATCATCTTTCCATCATATAGGTCCTGAAAAACATCAAAACAACTATCCGAGCAATATCGTTTCACACAAAATGCATCAAAAATACACTATACTCCTCACCAGTTGTGGACTTATCAAATATTTTCCCCGAACTTCTTGACATGGTGTCAAAGCCTAGGTGATATTTTTCTTTTTTCAAAAAAAAAGTTTAAAAAAAAATTGCAACAGTTCAAAGCAGCCATGGTAGGAGTGAAGGCAGAGGCATAGCTTCCGTTTTTTGTCAGCATCTGATCGAACCGATCCCAATTGTTAAGCCACGATACCTGGCCTACTATGGAAAGCTCTTACTGGCCCTTGATTCAGGAGGACAGCTTACGGGCCATACCGGCCAATGACGACAACAAGCGGGACACCGACACGACGTTGGCGGTCCGGCTTCCGGACGATGACATACCTGGACGTGGAACGCAGCATGCTGATGGAGTGAATAGTTGCAGCCATTATAAACTTAATCGACATGGCACAATCCGTCCTTACTATGTCAAAGAGCAGGCAGCGATGATAACGCAGGTAGACAAGGACGCGAAGCTAGTTCATTTTCTTCTCGGCGACAGCTACACAATACAGGGTGCTGCTAGTACTGTGGGTCTAGCCCACCCTATCGCTTTGGCTCAGACAAGAAATTTAGACCAATCCGGGTTGGCCAATATTACTCCAATCCAATGGCAGGGGATCTTGGTCCTTTTAAGCCTTCCAAAACCTCAGGATCACTTGACAGGTAGTTTTGCATGGATTATTGACATAGGAGAAACTCATCATGTGACAGAATTTTTTGAGTCGCTCGTTGACCCTCGGGAAATTATTCAATGTCCCATCGGGTGTTTTAAATTACAGAACTCCCTATGAAACCTTGTTTGGAAAACCACCCGATTTATCTGTGCTTCGCGTTTTAGGTTGTTTGTGTTATGCCCATGACCACCACGACTCGAATAAGCTTGACAGCCGTATTCGCAGGTGTGTTTTCATGGGATATCTGTTTGCGAAAAAATGATGGATTTTGTATGACCTTGACACTGCGGAGATTTTTGTGTCTCGAGATGTAAAATTTTATGAGCACGTTTTTCCTTTCCATCAGGATGTGGGGGCCGTCCCTTCTCTTTCCCCTAATTTATTGCTAGATGACGTTATAATCTATGATAAGGACTTCACAGTTTCTTCTTCCTCACCCGAGAGTCCTCATGTGCCGGTTGGACCTATTGAGGGGGAAGGGATGCACAGGACGGATGAGACAAGAGAGACAGTTGAGCTAGAACCTTCACCACCACTTCAAAAACCAAGTGAAGGTGTGGAAGAATTGGGTCGAGGTTAACGACAGAAAATCCCGAATTCGTGGTGTCAGCATTTTGTGACACATACTCTGGTTGACAAGAAAAAGTCCTACTCCACGCTCTTCCACTCCAGCTATGTCCTCAGGTACTCTGTATCCTCTTATGCATTTTGTGAATTATGATTTATTTTCTGATAAACACCGCAAGTATCTCGTAGCTATCACTGTTGGTAGTCCTCCAAAATCTTTTAAGGAGGCAGTTAAACACGAAGGTTGGCATCAGGCAGTGGCTGAAGAAGTTCGGGCTCTAGAAGATCAGGGTACATGGGTGTAATGTCCCACATCGGTAAAGTAAAGTCCTGCTCACCCCCATATAAATGTGAGACATAAAGGTCTTGTCAACTCGGGTTAGCTCTTTTAGACCAAGGGAGGACGATGGTCTAAGCAGTTGACCGGATTATTTATGACTCATTTAACGCTACTAGGCCCAGGTCTGGGGGCGTTACATAATGGTATCAGAGCCGAATATCATACGGAACTAAGTGCCACACCGTTAGAGGCGGTAGGGGCCACCTCTAGAATCCTATGGTAGGGACAAACTGGGACAAATCCACTGGGACAAGTCTTGGCCGTCCTGGCGAGGACGCTAGTCCCTTATAAGGAGGGGAGAATGTAAAGTCTCACATCGGTAAAGTAAAGTCCTGCTCACCCCCATATAAGTGTATGACATAAAGGTCTTGTCAACTCAGGTTAGCCCTTTTAGACCAAGCGAGGGCGATGGTCTAAGCAGTTGACCAGACCATTTATGACTCAATTAACGCTACTAGGCCCGGGGTCTGGGGGCGTTACAATGGGTTTTACCGCCACTTCCTCCCGGGAAAAAGGCACTGAGGAGTAGGTGGGTTTATACTAAGAACTATGATGAACATGAGAACTTGCAAAGGTTGAAAGCCCGGTTAGTGACTTTTGGGCATCACCAGGAGGAAGGAATTGATTATACTGAAACTTTCGCTCATGTGGCACAGATGGTTATTGTGAAAACTTTAATCAGTGTGGCTTCCATGAAACAATGTGATGTTCATCAGATGGATGTTCATAACGCTTTCTTACATGGAGATTTGAAGGAGGAAATTTACATGAAGATTCCTCCCGGTTTTGAGAAGAAAGGCTCAAATTTGGTTTGCAAAATGCGCAAATCGTTGTATGGTTTGAAACAGGTCACTCGGTGGTGGTTAGCGAAGCTCACTTATGCTTTACATGATTATGGATTTCGTCAGTCGTACTCCGATTATTCCTTATTTACTTTGAACCGAGATGGTATTCAGCTGAATGTTCAGGTTTATGTGGATGATGTGATCATTGCCGGGAATAATAAGGTGGCCATGAGTATTTTTAAGGAACATTTGGGAAAGTGCTTTAAGGTGAAAGATTTGAGGGTGCTAAAATACTTTCTTGGGATAGAGGTGGCCCGGAAAAAAGACAAGATTTTCTTGAATCGGAGGAAATATGCTCTTGACATTATTAATGAAGCTGGTTTACTTAGGAGCAAACCGGCCGACTTCCCTAGTACGATATTAGTGTAAACGTGTAGTGTGAACATAATATGTATAGAATATTTTGTATTAATTGCGTAGGATTCTTTAAGGTGTATAGATACACTATTCTTGTAACCTTTTGGAAGAAAAACTATATGAGAAATATTTTCCCCGAACTTCTGGACATAGGTTCATTCTAGTTATCCGGAATTCTGGTGTACATGGTTTATCGAGACGACGATTCCCTAAATTATGAAGTCAGCTAGGGCTGGAACCGTTATGGCAGCGCGAGGTCTGAAATTCAAGTCATAATTGGTAAGTTCAACCGACCACTTAGTCATTCATCCCAAAGTTTCTGGTCAGTCTAAGATTTGTCGGAGCAGCTGACTAGTGATGATTGTCACCGAGTGAGATTGAAAATAGGGTCTCAGCATTTTAGCCACGTGGGACAATCGAGAACTAGCTTTTGGCATCGGAGTATCTGACTTCAGGTCCGTGTAGAACTTTACTGACGTAGAATATAGGTTTTGTATACCACTTTCATCTTTCAAGAGCACAGTGCTGATGTCCTAGTCGGAAACTGCTAAGTATAGAAATAATGTTTCTTCTTTTTGAGGAGAAGTGATCATTGGCAGCTTGATTAGGTGCGCTTTGATTTCATCAAAGGCTTTTTGACATTCCTCATCCTATTTGAATACATTATATTTCTTGAGTATCCGGAAGAACAGTAGAGCTTATTCTGCGGACTTGGACATAAACCTGCTTAATGCAGTCATTGTTTTGCTCAACCTATGTAATTCTTTTATATTCTTAGGCGGTGGCATGTTTAGGAGCACATCCACTTTCTCTGGGTTCGCTCTGATTCCGTCTTTGAAAATCATTTATACTTGGAATTTTCCTTTTTCTGCTCCAATGTCACATTTCTTTGGGTTTAGCCACATTTTGGCCTTGCGAAGTACTTTGGAGACTTCTCGTAGATTTTTTATCTAGTCTTGAGAGGGTCTACTCTTAACCAAGAGGCCATCCGCAAACACTTCCATATTTTTTCCGTTCTTGCTTTTAAAGATGTTATCCACTAGCCGTTGATATGTTGCATTTGCATTTTTAGAACAAATACCATGGTGACTTAACGAATGTTCTGATCTTGGTTATGAAGGAGGTATTTTTTGTGACCCCTCAGCCATCTTGATCTGATGGTATCCCTTGTAGGCATCAAGAAAATCGAATACTTCAAACCCCTACCGTGGAGTCCCCAAGGTCTTCTATGTGTGGTATGGGATAACAGTCCTAAGGACATGCTTTCTTCAGGTTAGTGAAGTCTATGCACATATGTTGCTGCTGCCAGGTTTTGGTACCAAGATGGGATTAGATAATTATATCGGATAGAAGACTTCCCAAATAATCTTGGCTTTTAGCAGCTTTTTAGTCTCTATATTGATTGTTTCTTTCCTTTCACAAGCGAAGTGACGCTTCTTTTTCCGAACTAGTTTCCATTTCGGATCGGAATTCAGTTTGTGGACCGCCAAGTCGGTGGAAATCCGAGGCATGTCTGAGGCAACCTAGGCAAATATTTTTGCAAATTCTTGTAATAAACTTTTGAGCCTCTCTTTTTATGTGTGTGGGGGGGGATCCATGACCCAATTATGATCATCCGTTTGGGCATTTCTGACCATAAGTTCACACGTTTTGTGGGATCTTTGATTCCTCAGGGTTCTTCTGTTTCCGGAAGGAGATCTTCCATCGGGATTTGTAGGACTACCCATTTTCCCTCTTTTTTCATGGTGGATATGTAGCAACTTCTGTCCCCTCCTACATCACCTTTAATTTATGTCGTCCCTCCGGCGGAAGGGAACTTCATATTGTTATAGGCAAGAGATACGACTTCCATCTGCCTAGAAAAACATTGTATGGTGATGATCCTTCGACTACCAGGTAGTCTATCTATCTACAAGTTTTTACTTTGAGATTTATATCCGAACATGCTGTTAAGCCGAACATGCCTATACCCTATATGGATGAAGCCAACAAATCCCACCGGAGAAGACGTTTCTTGTGTGAGATTTCTTCTTGTAAGTTGTTTAGACCGGAGAAGTTTGAAGTACATGATACTTACTACACTTCATGTGTCTACCAGAATGCGTCCTATGAGATGCATGTGGATTATTGCGTCAATAACCAAGCCATCATTATTCATAGCCAAAGGAAAAGGGTCATCTAGGCAATAGGAAACTTTTTCCATCAATCTGATTTTCTTCGATTGTTGGGATGAAGAAGGGGATTCATCTGCAATCATCATGTTGTTTCGTATTGCTAGAGGGAATCACGAGATTGCATAGTAGGGCCCTCCTTCTAGCTCCAATTGATGATATCTGAAAATCGTCGGACTGTTTTTACAGGTAATTGGATCATTTCGAGAGAATTCCGACTATGAAAACTAAGAATTTGTTCGTGATTTGTGGTTGTGTCGTTGAGACTATATACGTACACAAAGTGTATGGGATCAATAGTTTTTGCAGAGAGGACAAGGGTCATTTACATTGACGTTCCTCGTGGGGAGTTAAAGAATGAATCCCTGATTTGTAAGGCATGTAACCGATGACCAGTATGATGCCAATTGTGGGGAACAAATAGCCAATTATGATAAAAGCGTGGGATGTAATCAATAACAGGTTGTGGCAGTTAATGGGGATCAGACGTGGGATCCTGCCAATTAATGCGATAGAGCCGTCTCTGGAGGTCGGAGTCGACACGTTCTACTATCGAGGGATCTAAATGGCCTAGTCGGCTAATTGTTGCTGAGATGATGTCGGTTGAGCTTTGAAAGTGACCCGAATGAAGTCGGTTTGTTCCTGACCGGATTCTTCGTACCTACGGCCAAACTACGGGCTGAATTTTAGGTTTCCCATTGACCAATTCGACCCGAATGAGGCCCAATTTAAAGTGATTGTATGACTTCTATATGTCATACATATATCACAAATGTTACAGACAGATCGTTTGGCTGTTAGCTTTCAAACGAAATAGAACAATTTGGTTTGTGAAATTGTGATCTGTGATGATGGTGTCATTGGAGACCCCTTCAAAGGCCAACACCGACCGTCTCTTATTGTCCTCTACATGCTATAAGTTGTCTCTCCACTCTGATAAGTTTTGTTTTTGGTGGAGTGAAACTTTATTTATTTATTTATTTATTTTTGCTTTTTTTACAAAGAGCCTTGTTATCTAAATGTTCGATGAATTCTATCGGATATCTTCACTTTTTATCCTGTCCAGAATAAAATTTTATTTTTCATTTCCAAGAAAAAAAAAGGTAAAATATTTTTTGAGGAAAAGGATTAAAATCTTGAAATGGTTTATTTTTTGAGAAATTGAAATGGTTTATTAATGGAATTTGTTTCTGGCCTCGTACGTGACTAATTCTTTAGTCCCTCCATTTTCTCCAAATGAGCATTTCTTGATTACGTCCTTGCCGAGTCAAATTTGTTTATTAGCTCTATACTTTTCCCCTTAATCTCGATAATAATAATAATAATGCTAGCTGCCAGGCTACATAATGATAAACAATAAATGACAAATATCCCACTTATATTGCTCTTCTTGTCAACTACCTTGTCTCTTATAATTGACTGATGACCAATTCTTAGCATTTTTTAATTTCAGTAGTAAAAAATTGATATTTTTCTATTTTCGGAGGAAAAAAACACACATTTTTCAAACAACAACAATAAGTGTATTCATAAAAGAGTCATATAAGATGTCCTATCTCCAAAATGATGATAAAATATAATGATAACATTCAAAAATCTTTTACAGCAGAGTCTCTATCACTATTTATTTTTTGAGATATGAACAGTGCATCATACATTTGAGGATGCACTATTCACTGCCATCAAACATATTTAATTAAAAAAAATTATAGGGATAAAGATAGAGATATTGCTGGACACTCGTGGAAGTATTAATCGTGTACAAGTTCTTCTAACATATAATATGTTAGAAAATATTATGACCCCTCAACCTGAAATAAGCTATAAAAATATTCATGCATCAGCCCTGTGTGACACATTTTAAATTAATTTTGAATATATAATACTCGTCTTTTATTGTATATAATTGTTATATATAAGTATTATACTATAATTACAACGAAAAATCAGTTCGTCGATTAAAATCATATGAACGCAGGGATATATAATATAGTTGCAGAAATACGTACTTTGATAGCAATAGCAGTTGTACAAGATAGATTAAAAGAATAAGATTAAGCACACCAATTAAGAATTAATGAAGTAATTAATCACAATTAATTAGTCCCAACTAATTAATTTTTATTCAAAGAAGAAGCTGCAAAGAAGAAGGAAGCTATACGCTTCAACATCAATTTTGCATTGTCGCTATCAATATTAAAGATGTGAAAGCAATGATCTTCTCCTTCAACTTCAAATAACTCCACTTTTCCTTTCCAACCACTTTTCTTCACAGTTTCAAAGTACCTGACCCCTCTTTCTCTCAGTTCATCTTTTTCAGCAACACAAACAAGAATTCTTGAACATCCCAACCATGTTAAACTAGGAGCATCATTTGCAAATGGGTTTATAAACGGATTATCGAAACCCCCTTCTGCGTTTGGATACACGAAATTCCATGTTCTGTATAACACGGTTTTAGAATGATCGGTTTTCGGCTCAGAACCGACCGGTTGTGATCCCAAGAAGTAAGGATGTAGTAAAAGTGCACCTTGTATTTTGATCCCACCTTGTAGTTTTTCTTCTTCTTGGCTTTTGCTAGCTTTCATGGTTAAGTTGTGAGCTATGTTGGCTCCTGAACTATCACCACCAACGAATAATTGATCGAAATTAGCGTGTTTTTCGAGCCATGTTTCGTTCTTGAAGATGGATTGTGATGCAATCCATTGTAGAGCAGTCCATGAGTCTTCATAAGCAGTAGGGAGTGGATGTTCTGGGGCGAGTCGATAATCTACCGATATGATCAAGACTTTAGCAATGGATGAAAGGGCGTTTAAATACCGGTGACCCAGAAAAGAGAAGGCGGATTCAATGCAAAAACCTCCACCATGGAAATAGGCCAAAATAGGGAATCTTTGGGTGGGTGTGGATGGCTTTGGAAGGTAGATTCTTGCTGACAAGTCTTTAGAGATGGTAATGTCTTTTGAGGAAACACCTTCTTCTTGTGATGGTGGCACAAATGGTGACCCAATCAATCTCTCTACTGAACCATCTTTGTATACTCTAAGAAAGGGGAGAAGTTCAGTGGAAACTTCTTTAGAGATACACACCATGTTTAGAGGGTGATGAATATTACAATGTCTTATGGCTTTGGGAGGATCCCTGTATATATATAGAGAGAGACCTTAATAATTGTCAATAATGTAGTGACCTTTTAACTTTTCTGTTTATTTTATCTGGTAGCTAGAGTCAGAAGAGGTTGATCAGGTTGGCTTGATTACCAAGCTAGGCAATTCAAAATTTTGGGGCCAAGAAAGGGGAAGCTAGGTAATTAACAAAATTATTTAATAATGTTGCTGTTGCTTTCAAGAAACTGCCTCTTGACTTTAATACTACCTGTAGTATCTTTTAGTTGAACAACTAGATAAAGCTTTTGGAATAGGAAAACGAGAAACTTGCCTTTGACTTTAATACTATTTGTAGTATCTTTTAGTTGAACAACTAGATAAAGCTTTTGGAATAGGAAAATAAGAAACTGCCACTTGACTTTAATACTATTTGTAGTATCTTTTAATTGAACAACTAGATAAAGCTTTTGGAATAGGAAAATGATACGTGCACTGCACGAGAGTGGATCACCGCCTAGCCATTGATAAAATTATAAGGCTATTGATTAAAGTATATGGCCTTTGAAATCAATGTATAAGAAGTACGTGAATGTGAGCTACACGCTATCTATAGTGGATGGTGGATGTATCACCTTCCGATGGAATAAATCTTGCATTGATTCAAGCGTCAATAACTTAACAATTATTAGTTGTATCATACTCATAATTATATACCTGTTATTATATGTAGTTGTAACTAATAACAATTACTGGCATAAGTCTAGATTAATAGCAAACGACTACATACAGACTTACGGAATTGATATTCAGGAAACCTTTTCTCCAATTGTAAAGTTCACAACAGTCAGAACATCATTAGCAGCTGCAGCAGTCAATAACTAGCATCTTCATCAGATGGATGTGAACACTACTTTGATACACGGATATTTGCATGTGAAAAAACACAGACGAGAAACTTACAGTTTAAGAAAGATTAAGACAGTAGCAATGCAAACATATAGTATGACGGAAATTGATAAAGTACAGAAACAAAGAGAACATAGTGATTTAACGTAGTTTCCGGCGATGTGCCGATTACTCCACGGACAGAAAATGAGATATTTTATTATGCACAAAGTTACAAGGATTTTCACACAGTTGTGAAAATTAACACACTTTGCATTGATTACAACATTGATATTTATAGACACAATTCCCTAAACCCTAGCCGCCATGAGATCTTTGTTGGAACTGCTATAAATACCCCAGATATGGACCCCAGCTCCAGTGTTATCCACCAGACGAAACTTAGCTTCAAACCGACTTTCCAGACTTGTAATCAACTGCCCAGATGTAGAACTCAGATGTACTCTGCGAAACTCAACTGACCAAACTGAAAGCCGACTTCAAAAGAAACTCACTTTGCACTTCACCAAAACTGACTTTCATAGAACTGAATACCCTTACTGAACTGACCATCATTAATCTCAGTCTCAGTTCCACAGATTAGCTCCACCAATGTATTCATCACTTTAGAGATCAAGTCACCAAAACTGAAAAATCTCCACCTTGACTTGAACTCTCATTCACAGTCAACCGGATTGCATAATCAGATGTACTTGTGCCAGATGCATTCGTCAATTCTAGGATGTACATGTAACTGACTTCTCCACATAATCCACTCAGTTGATCTGCCCTCAACTGAGTATCCTTTTCAGTTTATAAGCTTTGAATATTCAGCAAGTCCGGATACAACTGAAACTTGCTCTGCTAAACTGGTTTAGTGAACATAACAGCAGGATTATCCTTTGTGTTGATCTTCTTCACTACAACCTTATTCTCATTCCTTAGAAAATGATACCTCACATCAATATGCTTGGTTCTCTCATGATGAACCTGATCCTTAGCTAGACAAATTGCACTCAAAGTGTCACAATAAATCTCAGCTTGATCTTGATGTAGCCCCAAATCACTGACTAGTCCCTTCAACCAGATACCCTCCTTAGCTGCTTCAGTAAGAGCCATATATTCAGCCTCAGTAGTTGATAAAGCCACTGTGGCCTGAAGAGTTTCTTTCCAGCTGACAACTGAATTCCCCAATATGAAAACATAACCAGTCATAGATTCTCTACTGTCCACATCACCTGCATAATCAACATCACAGTATCCTGTGACCAAACTCTGAGTATCACCTCCATAAATGAGACCAACATCAGATGTACCTCTAAGGTACCTAAACATTCTTTTCACAGCTTTCGAGTGTTCCTTTCCAGGTTGAGCCATAAACCTGCTGGGAACACTGACTGCCTGAGCCAGACCAGGCCTAGTGCACACCATGGCATACATCAGACTGCCAACTGCACTAACATATGGAACTCTTGACATGTACTCCTTCTTCTCTGCTGATTGTGAAGCAGAAACTGACAAATGAACATTTCATGCCATATGAGTAACTATTGGCTTAGTAACTGACATGCCAAACTTTGACAAAATCTTCTGTATGTGGCCCTGTTGAGATAAAAACAGTTTCTTCTGACTTCTATCTCTCCAGATCTTCATCCCAAAAGTTTTCTTGGCTGCACCCAAATCCCTCATTTCAAACTCAGCACTGAGGAGGTCTTTCAGATTCTGAACATCAGACTTCTTTCTTGCAGCTATCATCATGTCATCCACATGCAAAACAAGATAGATGTATGATCCATCTTTCAATTGACTTTTGTAAACATAGCCATAAGGACTTCTGTTGTAACCCAACTAGCTCATGTAACTGTCAAACGTTTTATACTACTGTCTAGGAGCTTGCTTCAGTCCATACAAGGACTTCTTCAACTTGCACACAAAATCTTCCTTACCAGGAACTTGGAATCCCTCTGGCTGAGTCATGTATGTCTCTTTATCTACCTCACCATGTAGAAAAAAGTTGTCTTCACATCTAACTGATCAAGTTCTAAGTCCTCATATGCCACCATTGCTAGTAACACTATGATTGAAGTATGTCTGACTACTGGTGAGAATGTCTCGTAAAAGTCTACACCTTCTTTCTGACTGAACCCTCTTGCAACCAAACGTGCCTTATACTTCACTCTTTCTGCCTTAGTTATTCCTTCCTTCTTCTTGAAGAACCATTTGCAAGCAACAACACTCCTATCAGTTGGATGTTTAACTAGATCTCAAGTCTGATTCTTCAGTATGACTCCATTTCATCTCCCATGGCAGCAAGCCATTGGGATGCTTCAAAACATGTCACTGCTTCCCTGTAAGTAGAAGGTTCAAAACCACCCACTTCTTCTGCAACTTGAAGTGCATATCCAACCATATCATCAAACCCATACCTCTTGGGATACCTTAACATTGGATCTTCTAGCTCTGCTGACAGCTATACTCTGCTGACCCATATTCTCAGTTTGACGCTCAACTGACATTTCCACAAACTCGATCGGTTTGGACTCAGTTCTGGTTCAGTAACCAGATCAGATGAAAACTGACTTGGATCAGCTGAGTATTGCATCTTAGCTGACTCCACCTGAGCTCCACCTTACTGTTAGTTTTCTCGGTTTCAGCACTGGTTTCAGATTCAGTAGTCCCTCCCATTGATGAACTGAGCATAGAATTTTCAACAAAAACTGTATCTCTGTTGAGAATAACTCTATTTCCTGCTGATGACCAAATTCTATAACCCTTAACTCCATCACCATACCCCACAAACACTCTTTTCTTGGCTCTTGGTTCCAGCTTCCCTTCACTCACATGATAGTAAAATGTGCTTCCAAAAACCCTTAGAACTGAATAGTCAGCAGGCTTGCCTGACCACATCTCAATTGGTGTTTTGAGACTGATCTCTGTGTGAGGACGACTGTTGATTAAGTAGCAAGATGTACTTACATCCTCTGACCAAAATCTCCTTGACAAACCAGCATTAGAGAGCATACATCTTGCCCTCTCCAGAAGATTTTGATTCATTCTCTCAGCTACACCAATTTGCTGAGGTGTATTCCTTACAGTGTGATGTCTGACAATACCCTCAGTTTTGTGAAATTCATCAAACTCAGTCCAGAAAAATTCCAGACCATTATCTGTACAAAGCCTCTTGATCTTCTTTCCCAACTGATTTTCAAATAGAGCTTTCCACAGCTTGAAATTATTAAATTCTTCACTTTTGTGTTTCATCAGCACCACCAAAGTCATCATTGAACAGTCATCTATGAATGACATAAAATATATGTGACCAACCAATGACTCCACCTTTGAAGGCCCCCAACAATCAGAATGAATGTAATCAAGTGATGACTTTGTGTTGTGTACCCCCGTTTGAGAACTTGCCCCTATGAAACTTCCCAAAAACATAATGCTCAGAAAAGTCCAAATGTTTGACCTTACAGTCCCTAAGAAGATCCTTTTGAGAAAGAACCTACATCCCTTTTTCACCCACGTGACCCAGTCTCGTGCCACAGTTTTGTAAGTTGTGACTGATGAATCTCGGTTGATGCCACAACAGCAGAACCAGCAATAACTCACCCTTTTAGTATATAAAGAGTCCAACCAAAACTGAGTTTTTATAGACACTCAGCACCACACTTTCACCCTTAAAACTGAATCCCCTGCTGTCTAAAGAAATGAGAGATACCAAGTTCTTGGTCATTTGTGGAACATGTCTAACTTCACCCAGTTTGTAGAATCTTCCATCCTCTGTCCTCAACTGAACTGAACCAATCCAAACTACCTTGAAAGCCTTGTTGTTTGCCATAAATATATGACCATCATCTATCTGCTGATAACTTAAGAACCACTCTGTGTGAGGGCAAAATCAGTTTGATGTGTTGACTCTCCTGCCACTAGGACCATATCCTCATCTGAGTCATGCTCAGCTGCCACAGCAGCTGTGCCAAAACTGTTCTCCTGCTGTTTCATGCTCTTTGGACAATTGGACTTCCAATGCCTCTGCTCTTTACAGTAATTGCAAACATCTGTGGATTTAGGGCCTTTGGACCTTGTCTTCTTGGAATTTTTCTTCCTAGACTGACCATGCTCTTTTCCACTATTGCTACTGAATACTAGTCAAATAGCCTGATTGTCTGCCCCAGCTGCCTTTATGTCTTAGCTTCCTAGCATGTAAAGTTGACCTTACATCCTCCAAAGCCACTGTATCCTTCCCAACTATAAAGGACTGCACAAATTTCTCATAGAAAGCTGGTAATGAAACCAGCAAAATCAAAGTAGCATCCTCTTCCTCAATCTTCACATCAAAATTCCTAAGATCAAGTAATATTTTATTCAGCTGATCAAGGTGATCTGTCAGCTGAGCCCCCTCATGCATCCTCAGGCTGAATAGCTTCTGCTTCAGCAGCAACTTGTTGGCCAATGACTTAGTCATATACAGGCTTTCAAGCTTTAACTAACTTGGAAGCGGTGTCTTCCTCAGCAACTTCTGTGATAACATCATCAGACAAGCACAACATGATGGTTGAATGTGCTTTCTCCTCCAGACTGGCATAATCTGTGGAATTGGCCTCCTCTTTATCAGATAAAGGAGTCCACAATCCTTGTTGCTTTAACAAAGCTCGCTTCTTGATTTGCCACAAACTGAAATTATTCCTCCCTCTAAATTTATCAATCTTTACGTTCATTGTTGACATCCTTCTAATTAAAGAACAAACCTTTGATCACAAAATCCTAGCACCGGTCACCGGTCTTGATGAAGATCAACTATGTTCAACCTGCAACTTCTCTGAATCTAGAACCTGGCGCTCTGATACCAGTTTGTTAAAACACAGACGAGAAACTTGCAGTTTAAGAAAGATTTAGAATGTAGCAATGCAAACATAATGTATGGGGGAAATTGATAAAACACAAAAACCAAAATAACACAGTGATTTAACGTTGTTTCCGGCGTTGTGCCGACTACTCCACGGATAGAAAAGAAGATATTTTATTAGGCACAAAGTTACAAGGATTTTCACACAGTTGTGAAAATTAACACACATTGCATTAATTACAACATTGGTATTTATAGACACAATTCCCTAAACCCTAACCGCCATAAGATCTTTGTCGGAACCGCCATAAATACCTCAGATGTGGACACCAGCTCCAGCTGTTATCCACCAGACGAATCTCAGCTTCAAACTAACTTTCCAGACTTGTAATCAACTACCCAGATGTAGAACTCAGATGTACTCAGCAAAACTCGGCTGACCAAACTGAAAGCTGACTTCAGAAGAAACTCAGTTTGCACTTCACCAAAACTGACTTTCACAGACCTGAACACCCATACTGAACTGACCATCATTCTCAATTTCACAAATTAACTCCACCAGTTTATTCATCAGTTTAAAGATCAAGTCACCAAAACTGACAGCATGAATAAGTCTACATGCAACTTCTTACTTGTTTTAGCTCTGAAAAGCCAAATCAGGTTTGCATATTGGTCAAATCATTGTATGGCTTAAAGCAAGCCAGCAGCAGATTGTGGAAACGCAAGTTGACAGAATCTTTGAAGAGTCAAGGTTTTGAAACTATTTGAAACTAACTGATGGCCGGGATCCCTAGAATCATGTTGTAGTGGGATTGGAGGTCAACCATGAAAATTTATCTTTTCGGTTCGTGTAGGCTCACAGTCCCCATTCGCACCTCAAGATCGATGGCACCCTTAACATGTACTGTTTCATTTGTAAATCCTTCAAGGTGCCATGGTGTGACTTGTACAATATGTCCCTGCAGGCTCCCGTGTCTACCAGAACTCGATGTACCGAAAGGTTGTTGACACCGACCTCATGACGATAAGCATTTCGGGAACATCCAGTTAGCTGACCAATATTGCGGGTGAAAAGAGAAGATGATGCCATTGCACAATTATAGGAGGTATATTACTTTCTGCTTTCCGCGCAAGAGGATTTTCATTTTTTTCAGAATAAAATGATTGTTTTAATTTTGTTTTCAGGATGCAAAAAGATCCATTCTAAATGATGTGCTCAACAAGAAATATTTTTTTCTCTCAATATCTTCACAAGCAAATAACACTGAAAAAGCCACACAAAAAAATTGGTTTGAAATACTTGGTTTCATTGGTGCCTCGTGTTTAGAATGTGACGCTGTTTGTTGCGGTATGTGTGGAATGTATATGCTAAGTCAGAAGGTTGGCAAAAAGTTTGACGAGTCTGCTTTACAAGTGAAGACGTTAACTAAGAAAGCCGATGAGTTTGCCAAATATTTGAAGGCAACTAAAATCCTGGAAAGAAACCTGATGAGTTTGACTACCAATTAAAGACGGCAAGTGAAAATGCCGGAAAGAAGGCTGACGAGTTTGCCAAAGAGTTGAAAGAGAAGGTTAGAAGGTAGAAAACAAGGTTGATGAGCTTACCTTACAATTAAAGACAGCAAATGAGGTTAATCATAGTGCATAAAATAAAACAAACGCCAATCAACCGTCTCAACATCAACGTCAAAACCCAACAAAAAATAAAAATAAAAATATCAAGCAGCTCTAGATACGTACAAATTGATAATGTGATAAATGCATAGTGTGAGTACCAATCTTATCTAAGTCTCCTCCACACATTCCTTATTTGTCCCAGTTTCACAGTTAACTATAACAAACCTAGGACTTAGAGAAATACTTGGACTTGATACATTAATGTTTGGGTTAACCTCATTTGTTGCCTTTAATTGTAACCTTACAATTGAAGACAACAAATGAGGTTAATCCAAACATCACTGTATCAAAGCATTTCTCTAAGTCCTAGGTTTGCTATTGTTAACCGTGAAGCCGGGACAAATGAGGGACATATGTGGAGGGGAGTTTGATAAGAGTGGTAGTTTGTACGTATTTAGAGCTTCTTTTTGTTGGGTATCGTCGTTGACGTTAAGACGGTTGGTTGGCGTTTGTTTTATTTTATGCATTATGAGTAGCCTCATTTTCTGCCTTTGCCTTTAATTGTAAGGTAAGGTTATCAAACTTTGTTTCTACCTTTTCACTTGGCTCCTTCAACTGTTTGGCAAACTCATCAGCCTTCTTTCCGGCATTTTCAGTTGCCGCCTTTAATTGGTAGGCCAGCTCATCGGCTTTCTTTCCAGCATGTTCAGTTGCCACCTTCAAATGTTTGGCAAACTCATTGGCCTTCTCAGTTAACGTCTTTCACTTGTAAAGCAGACTCGCCAAACTTTTTGCCAACTTTCTGACTTAACATATACATTCCTACACATCCCGCAACAAACATCGTCACATTCAAAACATGAGGCACCAACGAAACCAAGTCTTTCGAACCAATTTTTTTTTGGCTTTTTCGGTGTTATTTACTTGTGAAGAAATCGAGATTAAAAAATCTATCTGGTTGAGCAAATCCTTTAGAAGGGATCCTATTGCAGCCTGAAAACAAAATTATGACAATCATTTTTTATTCTGAAAAATAATGACAATCCTCTTTTGCTGGGAAAAAAAGAGCAGAAATAATATACCTCTTGTAATTATGCTAGGGCATCAAAAGTAAATGATAGTGATAGTAGGGGTTTACAAAACAGCAGCAAATGGAAAGGAAAAAAAAAAATGTCATGGATACTCATTGCAAATGCAAGCAAGATAAAGAGGGAAAAATGTAACTGTCAAAGAAGCAGAAACATATTTTTTTGGTCAAAGAAAAATAAACGGAGAAGATGTATACCTTAGATGTTGACATGGCAGTTGTGTAAACGATGACAACCACGTGTAGTGGAATAAGCTGGAAAATGCAAAAAAACGCGCGTTTAGCCTTAGAAAACTTTTTCACTGTGAACAGGAATCGACAGAGTTGCAAATTTAACAAGAAACAAGTATCATTAAACAATCACCAAAGAAGGAAGCTAAAAGCTCATTAAACAGAGTTCAAGGCAAAGAGAAGTTTTAGTGACAGCAAACACATGAGAAGATAATGTGAAGTTGTAAACAACATGGGCCATACTCTTCTGTATGGGACGATTAATTTGGAGTTTTGAGGAGCCCCTAACAGAGTTGTAACGTTGTTATGCGAGGATTTTAAGGCTTTATATCTCCCTCAAGACTAACCCGTCTTTTCTTCCTTCAGGTAAACGGACATCGTCATTGATTTACAAAAAAAAAACAACAACAACAACAACAATGGAGGTGTTTTGCTTTTTCCTAAGTAAGAACTTTTCTTCCAAGAAGAATTTATTAAAGCTACATACATTAACAATAACAAACATGAGGCATCAATAATTTCCGTATTGTGTTGGATCCATTACATATCTGCCTCCAAAAATGTGCAACCAATTTCTTCTCCTAGGATATATTTATATATGTCTATCTTACGGTTGATTAGGATATTTATATATGTCTATCTCAAGGTAGACAAATATATCAATCCAAGTGTCCTAGCATCTTTAGGATGTTAGATAACATTTAAATATATCAATCCAAGTGTCCTAGCATCTTTAAGATGTTAGATAGTAACATTTAGGAATAAACGGGAAGCTGTAATACTCCCTCAAACACATTTGTTGTAAAATCAACATAAATAATATATTACATCTGCACCTATGATGCACCGACACTTCAATCTGTACGCCGTACGCCGTATCCGACACATTTCCGACACACGCGAACAACACGTGTCCGACACATGTCGGCATATTAAAATAATATTATTTAAAATTTTAATATCGGACACGCTGTCGACACTCCCCGACACTCCTGAACCCAATTTTTTTTTTTTTTTCTTTATTTAAGTTTTCTTCAATAAAAACGCTAAAATACACGATTAAAATTTCTATAATAATTTAATAAATAGTACGCCGTATTAAGTTTATATGTTGTTTGTTGATAAACAATCATTTTTACAATTTGTATTATTTTGAAGGTCAGTCATAATTTTTTTGGCACCGTATAAACGTCGAATATCTATTTTAGATATTCATAGAGTTTACGTATTACCTATCTTATTTCTCTAGTTTTTTTAGAAATTTACGAATATTTTTTTATAAATTGAATCTTATTTACATCATATATATATATATATATGGCCGGCCCATCACTAAGGCGAAGGAGCCGGTAGTCTTAGGCCAACGGTGCACGGGAGCCCAACATTACATGTTTCGATAAAAGAAAAAAAATCCGTGTAGATCCAATCTGATTCAACCTAATATAATGTGTTAATTTTTATTTTTTCATTTGAATTGATAGGGCCAAAAAAAATTACTCGAATCGATAAGGGCCCAAAAAAGTTTTACTTGGCCTAATTCGAATCGATAAGTATGAAACTTCAAACTAAAATACCTATTTCGACAACTCGACCCTAGGCCCAAAAAATGCGCCGGCCATCATATATATATATATATATATATATATATATATATATATATATATATATATATATATATATATATATATATATATAACATGTCGGCGGCGTGTTGTATCCTTAAATTTTGGAATTAGCCGTATCGCCGTGTCCGTGCCGTGCGGCCTATCCGTGTCCGTGTACGTACAACATAGATCCGCACATTACAAAACCGCACTGATTCATTTTACACACCATAAATATACACGTGAAACAACAATATAAGTGTAACGCCTACAGACTCTAGGTCTAGTATCGTTAAATAAGTCATAAATGATCCGATCAACTGTTTAGACCGCCGTTCTCGCTTAGCTTAAAGGGCTAACCTGAGTTGACAAAAACTTTATGTTTCATATTATTTGGGGATGAGCGATACATTACTTACCGACGTGGGCCTTTACAATAAGTTTCAACCACGTAGACCCACGGTGCAAACGGAGTGATCACGAAAGAATTTCCCATTAAAATAAGGATTGCTTTTAGTGCGCAGATTTCAATAAGAGGCACGGCATGTGACACTTACAATACAAAGTACAAACAGAGGAAATTTCCAGCATCTGATCAAAGTGACACTTACAATAAGCAGATTGAAGAGAAGAGAAATGATGCATGAGTGAAATTTCTTTACTTAAAAAACTATTTTATAGGCCGATCTTCTAATAGATGGGTAAAAATTAGACGACGTGTGGGCATATACAAATCTTCTGGTTGAGCAAGAAAAAACATCGAAAATACCTATGAAAACATGGATAGAGAAATCAACGGCGGGAAGGGTGATGTAAGCCGTCCAGATGCTGTTTACCTTTGCAGTGCGATAGGGTTGGCGGAGGGTGAGAAGGGAAAAAAAATGATCTCTGCTGTGAGATGTAATACTTATAACGTGTT
The DNA here is from genome assembly GCA_036785695.1 of Gentiana straminea. Lineage (NCBI taxonomy): Eukaryota > Viridiplantae > Streptophyta > Magnoliopsida > Gentianales > Gentianaceae > Gentiana > Gentiana straminea. Next base: position 6,418,465 of record JAVUPR010000265.1, on the reverse strand, counting down.
GGAAAACGACCTCGGACAGATGAGTATTACGGAATGAGAAATTATTATTAGTACTTGACTTTACAACATTGCACATAAGAAGGACAGGTTCAAGGGCTCAGCCATTCAAACATTCTCTTTTAGAGCAAATATTTGACATGATAAAGTTTGTATCTTGGTGTCTTGACTCGTCAAATTCCTTTGCTTTTATTGAATACATCACAGGTTTGATTCAAATTTTTTCTTTTCTTTTTACCTGTGTAAAAGAAGGAAAGGAAGCAAGTTGTGTTTTCCATGAGGATAAAGTTGATATCTTGGTGTCTGACTCTCCAAAGTTGTTTGTTTTTCTTGGATACATCTTTAGTCCGATGTTTAATTTGATCCTTTTTTCTTCAGTATAATATATGGAAAGGAAGCAACTAGTGTTTTTCATGAGGATAAAGTTGCTACATTGACTCTTCAAATTTGTTTGTTTCATGTATTGTTTGAGAGGATAAAGTTATCATTTTAGCGTGACTCTTCAAATTTGCTTGCTTTTAGTGGACACATCTATTAGTCGCATGTTTGATTTGAACTTCTTCTTTAAATGTAAAAGAAGTATATGAAGCAAGTAGTGTTTTCCATGAGGATAATACTATCTTGGTGTCATGACTCTTCAAATTTGTTAGTTTTTACTGAATACATCGTGTGTATTATTTGATCCTTTTTTTCCTATGTAAAATAAGGACAATACAGAACATGTGAATCACATTTACATGCCGGGAAGATTCGAAAGTGTCCGACATTCCGTGAAGATTCACATTTACGCTTCGCATGTTACAGTATAGAGGCTGAAGGGAATGCTGAGTGCAATCTACTGTCAACAGGTGCTGACACAGTCAGCTGACACACAGCAGCCGGCTTGAGTAAAATGTAGATTCTGTTATAAACTTGTTGTAACCGCTTATAACTTACTTCTAACTGATCAATGAGGTGTATGAAGCTATAAATACCCCATGATCAGTTGCATTGTAATCCAACTTGTAATTTTCAGTTCATCAATAATAATTCCGCATTTTACTTTCAGTTTATAATTCTATAAACATCATCATGGTATCAAAGCCACCCCTTTGTGCAAGTGTTGGGCCTCCTTTGTTGGTCTTATAATGCCCTTATATGTCTTGTGTGCCATGTGGCTCAGGCTCTTCATAGGCCCACACTTGAGGGGGCGTGTTAAAGTTGTCCCACATTGGGCACTTGCAATTGTATCACCCACCATATACAGAGATGGACTTCCTTCATCTCACAACCTAGGTTTTGGGGATGAGGCTTATATGGTTTGGGCCTAGATTTTCTACATGGTGTCATGTGGAAACATGTTACAAGAAACATGGCTATCCTCCTAGTTTCAAGTCAAAAAGGGCTAATTTGGTATAGGAGAACACTCAGCAGAAGAAGACCGGGCCCAAAACAGGTCAGCTGGACCGGGGTTTACAAATCTTACTTCACATCAACTTGACAAGTTGATGGCGGGGTTTCCAAATCTTACTTCACATCAACTTGATAAGTTGATGGCTCTGATGTGTTCTGATCCTCCTAGACATACATGGTTTGCTGTTGGCCAGCTTCCTGAGATTGTGACACACTACTCACCTGCTACAGGGACAAGTGATCTTAATTTAGTAAGATCTATACAATGGATCTTGGACTCTGGTGCCACAAATCACATAGTAGGATCATTAGATCTGTTAAACAATCTCAAACCTTCATCTGGTATAAAAATGGGATTACCTAATGGAAATAATGTTCCTGCGTTTTTCTCTGAGTTTTGTGAAGAATCTTGAGAGTGGTCTTCATCTTTTTTGAGATTTCAGTTTATTGAGAGTAAAGTGTCATCTTTTTCCTGAGTTTTTTTTTATCATTTCTTGATCGGTTTTTTTTCTTCGTAATTTCACATTCATTGTTGATTTGTGATCAATTCTGAAGTTCTTGATAGTCATGGCAGCTAAGAAACAAAAAATAAGTCCCTCTAGTCCATTTTATGTTCATCCTAATGAGAATCCATCTTTAGTTCTTGTTCAGCCATTGATGAAAGCCAACAACTATAATCCATGGAAAATGTCTATGGAGATGGTGTTAATCACCAAAAATAAAATTGGCATTGTAGACGGCACAATCAAAAGGGCATAAGCAGATTCAGCAGATATCCATGCATGAAGACAATGTGATACAATGGTGAGATCATGGATTTTGAATTCTGTGGAAAATACCATTGCTCAAAGTTTGATGTACTTCAAGAGTGCACATGCAGTTTGGAAGAATCTTGCAGCTAGATTTTCTAATGTTGATACCTTGATGCTTTCAGATCTTTTTGAACAGAGATGCATCTACTAAAACAAGGTAGTGACTCTGTCAATCAATATTTCACAAAATTGATGGTTTTGTGGGAAGAAATCAAGACCATTAGGCTTGTATCATTTTGTTCTTGTGATCCTCAATGCCACTGCAACGCAATCACCACACTAATAGATCATATGGAGACGGAACATGTTATGAAATTCCTAAAAGGTTTATGGGATGATTTTGAGCCAATGGTTTCACAGGCTATGTTTATGGTCCCTTTCCCAGAAATCCATGATGCCTTTGCAATGGCCATTAAATTTGAAAGACAGAAGTTGTATGTAGCTAATAGGGCCAAGAATCAAGATTCTATGGTTCTCATGTCTCAGAAAAGTTGACAGGGGCAAAATCAGATTGTCAGCAGACCAAACTCTGTATCTGCTGTAAATTCCAGATCTAAAAATCCCAAGAAGATGCAATGCAGTTTTTGTGGATTTAATGGTCATACTGAGGAAACTTGTTCCAAGAAACATGGTTATCCTCCTGGTTTCAAGTCAAAAAGGGCTAATTTGGTAGAGAAAGAACAGTCAGCAGAAGAAGATTAGGCCCAAAACAGGTCTGCTAGACCGGGGTTTCCAAATCTTACTGCACAACAACTTGACAAGTTGATGGCTCTTCTGAGTTCTGATCCTCCTAGACATGCTGGGTTTGCTATTGGTCAACCTGCTGAGATTGCGACACACTACTCACTTGCTACAGGGACAGGTGATCTAAATTTAGTAAGATCTATACAATGGATCTTGGACTCTAGTGCCAAAGATCACATTGTAGGATCATTAGATCTGTTAAGCAATCCCAAACCTTCATCTGTATAAAAATGGGATTACTTAATGGAAACAATGTTTATGTCACACATATAGGACAAGTAAGGGTAAACCCTTAGCTGGTCCTACGTGATGTGTTTTGCATTCCTGGTTTTAAATATAACATTTTTTCTTTACCTGCCTTTATCAATCATACAAAAGGTGCAGCTGTTTTTTCTGCTAACAAGTGTGTTTTGCAGGACAAGAACAAGAAAGTGATTGGTTCAGCTGAGTTACACAAAGGACTCTGTCATGGATCAACCAATAAGACTCTCTGTTGTCAATGTTGTAGAAAATCACACATTGTCTGATAGATTAGATGATTCTCTTTTATGGCATTACAGACTAGAACACTTGCAAGATAAGAGACAGCAAGTCATTAGTTCACAGTCTGCTGATGTCAAGTTTTGTGATCATGACCTCTGTTATGTTTGTCCCATGGAAAAACTAAAGAAAGAACATTTTCCATTAAGTATAGCTATTGTACATTCTGTTTTTGATCTTGTTCATATGGATATTTGGGATCCTTTAAGACAACATACTGTGAATGGACAACAATATTTTCTTACTGTTGTAGATGATTTTTCTAGATTTACTTGGTATTTCTTATGAGGCACACAAACTTCTGACCTTGTTAAATCTTTTATTAAATTTGTTTCTACACAGTTTCACAAAGTTATCAAAGTTATCAGGTCTGATAATGGAGCTGAGTTCCAGCTCACTGATTTTTATGCTCAGCAGGGCATCATACATCAGACATCAAGTGTCAGCACACCTGAATAGAATGGTATTCTTGAAAGAAAACATCAGCATATGCTGAATGTGTTGGATCGATACAGCGCCAGTAAACACTCTAGAGGGGGGGTGAATAGAGTGTTGGGGGAATTATTAACTTCTTTTTCGATTGAACACAAGTAGTAAAAAATTAAGTGCGGAAGCTCACTTAATAAACTATTCGCTTGTGTTATAGAACCTTAGTGATCAAATGTGATGTGATTGATATGTGATCAAAAACAATATAGCACAATTGCAGATTAAGATTAATCAAAAACAAGGACAAAAATGGTTCAAAGGATCATAACAAACAGCATCACTTTGCAAGATATATATTATTGAACAAACCAAGTTATATCCGATAGAAACAATTTGATTAACTAAAAGTGCAGGCTGATATAGTTGACCTTTGTAGAGAAGTTCCAAAGGTCACAAAAGGCAGCAAATTGCAGCAGATTATAAAGAAAGGATTTTAAGAAAGATTTCTCAATATGATTGGATACAAAAAAAATTTGACTAAAGCCTTAACCTTATGTACTGATGCAGGTTAGGATAAAACAAATGCAGTGATGAAGAATAGATTATTATAGCAGGATCAAAAGCACATTCACAGATAATAAAATCAAGGCAAGAACTGATACAACTTGATCAATCAGAAAGGATATAAAAGATCAAGTTCAGTCCTTTACAATTCTGCATATTACAAGACAACAATATAAACTATAGATCAGATTGCAAATGCAAACCAGATGTTACAAACTTTATTAAGCAGCAGGATAATCAAGTACAGAGAATTATAGAGCCGGATTATCAAAGTGAAGGACCAAAGAATCTCCTGGGTGACGAGAACCAATGCGATCCTTGCGCTCATCCGGTTTGTTCTTATTCTCTTCTTTCTCAAAATCAAATAAAGAAAACCTATATAAGTCATGGTCGATGTTGAATCTATGTTGAAGGGTTCTGGCGAGGTTCTTGCTACTCCGAAGCCGCTCCCACTCCTCCTCAAGGGCTTTCTCATATTCGGCTAACAGAGCGAACTCTCTCAGAGCTTCAGGATTATTAGGTTTCGGCGGTTTCCCTTTCGCCGCTTCACCAGCAGTTGTGTCAGGCTTTTGTCCCCTCTTCCTTTTCGGTTTTTTGGGGACTTCCCAAGCGAGCTTACGAGGTAGTGGTAGACTCTCATCCTCACTTACCCCTACAAGTTCGAGATAAGCGGCGTTCTCAACAAGAGTTAAGTCCTCATCACCTGCGGCCGGTGCAACTAATACTAGCCTCGGCCTGAGTCTCGGAGATATCAATATCCTCGCCGACTATGGCATTGTTGGTGTCGACTCTATCCTGACTCCGTGCGGCCTCTTTGCTACTTTTCTTACGTCGCGGTGACGGTTCAGGTATGATACTACCTAGATCTAAAGGATCATCTTGTGCTCGCAAAGCGGCTTCCCTCTCGGCCAGCTCGTCAATCAGGTCGTTCCGCGTGGGCTCATCATGACTGGAGGGGTCATCTTCTCCTTCGTCCAGTGCATAATCGTACACCTCCTGATCCTCGTCGGATTCCTCTCTCGGGGCGTACTCATCATCAGACATCGTGAAAAAGAAGATGGGAAGGCGGAGTTTTAGTCACCTAGGATAATGAAGATTAAACCTGAGGAGTGATCGCACCCATCTCAACACCTTCCCCTCCATTTTAGCCGCTAAGAGAAATGAAAACGCAATTGCAAAAGGAAGGGGCATACATACAGTCACAAAGCCAAAATACCCAGGTTAACATGTACCCAAAAAATCCAAACTTTAACCTCAAAAACACAATCAATCCGACCATCATTGCTAAAAAGCGAGGCAAACTTGAAAAAGGAATTGGAAAACAAGAAGAAAATGAGAAAAAAGAGCAGAAAATGGGGAGTTTACCAGTTTCGAGATAAATAGATAGACCGGAAACTGGAAAGAGAGGTCGGACCTTCAATCTGCAGCCGGAACCCTCAAGCTTACGGCCGGAACCTTCAAACATGCAAACGGAATCCTCAAATTCCCACCAGAACACACAAACCTCCGCTGGGAAACTCGAACTCTCGCCGGAAACACACTAGGGATTTAGGTTGGCGAAACGCAAAAAAAAAGCCTAAGAAGTAAGAGAGGCAAAAGTGTTAGGGAATTGGGAGAGGGAGCTTTATATAGGAAAGGGGAAAGCAGATTGTGCGGCCAGAATTCAATCCATCCAACGGTCCGGATTAGTACGGTCATTTCGAATTTTGAAATTTGAAAACCGTCATCATTATAGGGAGGGAATCAATGCCCACGTAAGTGCGTGGGAGGTTATCGAGAAAGCTGACGATAGGCCACAGACCACGATCTGACCCTTCAACTGCCCGCTACCTACGTCTGACAACTCACTACGCTTGACTCTACAACGGTCGCCGCCACAACGCTCAACCCAGTTGAGCTCTCCAACAACACCGCCATCCTAATGAGTCCATCAGCTTAATAGCGTGGTATTCATGATCGTCCGCTTGATAGCGCGATCCCATAAGTCCATCAGCTTAAATTGTATGACGCCTAAGGCAATCCGCTTTATAGCGCGAGCCTAAAAAACATGTCGCACAAAACGACCAGGCCGTCCGCTTCATATCATAAGCCTAAAAAAACATGTCGCATAAAACGACATGGCCGTCTGCTTCATAGCGCGAGCCAAAAGACCATGTCACACAAAACGTCAAGGCCGTCCGCTTCATAGTGCGAGCCTAAAAAACATGTCGCACAAAACGACAAGGCCGCCCGCCTCATACCGCAAGCCTAAAAAACAAATCCCAAAAGACGACAAGGCCTTTAAAGACCAATATCAAAACGCTCAAACAGAGCCATAGGCAATCTCTGATCACACTTTACTCCATGCTTGGCATTTTATGAAAATACCGAAGACACGGAGTAGGGGGGCATTGATATGCCTAAATAGTGCCGCCACCTATGAGTCACCGGATAAAGTCTATCTAGCCACCAGGTTGGATAGTGAGGTCCGCGGCCATAGCGTCCGCGACGACAATCAAACTGAGGTCGCCAAGCTCAGGTCCCCACCAAGCCTTCAAACCTTTAAGGTCACTAGTAGCTCAGGGGGCTGATCTGCGACCCTAAAAGGGGTCAATCAGAGACCGCACAAGCCCTTGGAGGGAATAGCTGAGGAAGAAGCTGAGACAGGATGAAGGGCATGCGACCCCGTGGATGACGACCTGATCACTAGAGCTGTTAACGAGCCGAGCCGAGCCGAGTATTGGCTGTTCAAACTCGAGCTCGTTAAGCTCATGAGCTCGTTCGTTTGTTAAACGAACAAAAAATTCTGTTCGAGCTCGGCTCGTTTAAAACATGAACTGTTCGAGCTCGGCTCGTTAGACATATTTTTTGTCTTTTGGCTCGAATTCGGCTCGAGTTCGGTTCGTTAAACATATATTATCAGCATATAAGCATGTTCGCGAACATTATATAAGTATGTTCGCGAACAATAAGCTTGTTCGCGAACATAATAAGCATGTTCGCGAACATAATCGAACGTTCGCGAACCAAGCTCGAGCTCGGCTCGTTAAGCAAACGAGCCTACAATCATGTTCTAGCTCGGCTCGTTAAGCTAAACGAACAAACGATCACGAACACTAACGAGCCGAACATGAGCTTGTTCACGAGCGGCTCTGTTCGTTTAACAGCTCTACTGATCACCCATATGATTATTCATCGCGGCCCTTATGATTATTCTTCCCTCCGTCCTATAAAAGGAGGTCTTGTGTAATAGAAAAGGACATACGCAAATTATAAAGAGAACCAAACTCTGTCAAAATATATACTCTCTCAAGAGTTCATACAAACCACCATCACACCACCGTGCACCACCGGTCATCATCACTCAAAATTCATTACACAAGCCAGATATCCACTATACAAACCACCGCTAAACAACCATGATAATTTCAACGTTATCACTTGAGTCTTGCATTTAATGAGGATATTCATAGTCTGCCGATGCATCATTTGTAGGGAGAATAGCAACATCAGAAGGTAGAAGAGCAACATAATCAACAGTAAAAATGATCAACTGCAGTAGAAAGGTAATAAGCTCATTTTTCTTCTTCTTGAGTTTGCCTATTTAATGAGGATATTCATAGTCTAATAAGTGTAAGAATTATCATTTAGTAAAAGATAATTATATGTGGCCCTTAAGTTATTTAATATTATGTTGGTAAATATATATTGGTTTATTATTTAATTAAGGGTATTATGGGAAATCCTATGATGGTTAGGGTTTTCATCCGGAATATTCCATAATGCTTTAGGTCCCTAGTCTTGCCTATATATAGACTGCCTGTGTACCATCGGTTGGTGATCATACAGAAAATAGGCATAGACCAGAAGACCTAATAGCACCATATGCCGTCACGTGCATATGGAGTTCTTCTCTATCACAGGGTTTCATAGGCGGCCGGTGGCTGGCGGCTAAACGGCTTATCAAGAGGTGAATCAACGCATCAATCGGATACTATGGCTGAAGGTACGATCCTTGTTCCGTGTTATTGTAGATCTAATTGTAGATCTAAACTATCATGTGGTATCAGAGCCAGGTTCCTTTTAGTTATTGTATCTGATTATAGATCGTTGTTTTGACAACTGTAATCTGTTATGCTGTTTCGTTCTTTTCTTGGAGTCACATCTGTTGTCTCGCATGAACATATATGCTAATTGCTTCCGCTGCGCTTCTCATGAATATATATTTATTGTTGCTTCATGCGAATCATGTATATATATTTTCTGTTGCTTAATATGTGACTGAATGGTATTGTGAATCGTTTCTACCGTCGCCGGATTATTTTCCAGCAGAGCTATATAATAATAAATAAAAAAGAAACTTACTGATCGAAGGTCCCTTTCATATTATAAACATCGCCGCCGTTACCACCTTTTGCGGTGGTTTTGGCGGAAAAGGAGAGGAGGTTATATAGAGGCTGCGATTGTAGCCATCTCGGTCGGACATTTGTTATCGTCCGTGTACGGTTATCACCTCCGACGAACCACCATTGATTCCGGTGGGTGAAGATTGCATTGGCAACCTTAATATTAAAACAAAAAAATAAATAAATAAATAAAATTGTGACGGCCGCTGCTTTTGTTTACAGAATATTAGGGTTATCTGAATTGTTGTTTCTTTTAAATTGTGATTATAACCTCATTTGGACATGTCCTAGCCCGCATGTGGACTCTCCCTCTTTTGTTTAATACATGAACAGGCCAGTATGTATATGTGCTTGTTTTTGTTACCATAATTTGCTCAAGTTCTGTGCCTTTAAAAGAGAAAGTAATGTAGTGTTATTATTTATAATAATAATAATACATTTTTTGCCCCCATATTTGTTTGTATGTGTTCTTTTATATATTCTTTGAATAATAATATTTTGGCATCAAGGGTGACGAGTCTATCTGACTCTTGTGGTGTCAAATATTTGTTACAAAAAAAAATTGTATTTAGCGGTATGATTAAAATCAGTTCATTAATGACTCCCATAAGTATGCATTATTTATGTATACATCTAGTAGAGACTAATTGATCATACCTTATGTACCATATTTCAATGGGATTGATGGTCATAAAATTTGATATATAATCAAATTTAGGATATATAACTTCGGATAAAGTGATTGATTTGAGTTAATTATGTCTCATATAGAATAATAATTTATCACATTTAGTGTGTGATATATACTGATGCGTAAAAGATCAGTCACAATTCTTTTTGCGACTAATTAAACTTATTCGTCTTTCCTATTTATGTTGGCAGCATTTTTAATCGCATTTTGTATGTGCTTATTTTGTTGATTGGAAAAACCTCTTATCACAAGTAAGGTGTTTAATCACATATTGTTAGTGATTACTTTTTAGCCCACAAAATAATTAATTGCATTTTGTTGTGATATATAAAATATTAGTCACGTACGGACAAAATGACATAATACTTGATAATTTATGGTTCATATATAGTTTTGGACATGTCATAAAGCTTATGCCTCAAATTATTTATTTGCAATGTTAAGGAATGTGTCATATAGCTACGTCAAGTATAGAGTTTATCTACATCAGCTCAATTCTTGACATATGTATGTTGCAATTTTAGTAAAACAATAGACATGTATACTTGAACCATATTTAAGTATTAAATTGCACATTTTTATATCAACATTAGATCTAGTTGGCTTATGTAAAGTTGTCAATATTTTGAATGTCAGTGGTGTCAAATGTTGGGTGTAGCCACAACAGCCTGACATGATGATACATAGAAGTTTTGATCACATTATATGGAGTGATTGAAAATTCACCGATATTCTTTTGAATTGACAAAAGGTTCAATTAAATGGTGTGTCAACATAATAAATGCATTTGTATTTACCCTTATTTAGTAACTTCTAAAATATGCCATGTCATACGGTCGATTTTGAGTGTAGCCACAACAGCTCAATGATTGACAAAAGACTTAATCACATATTGTTGGTGATTAAGATGACGAAATTGATCGCATCATGTTTAGGGATCAATTTAATGCATATTTTAGCTACAATTAAAGGGTTGGTTGACATATATGAGTGAACCATATGTTGTTTGTGCATTTGGTGGAACCTAATAATAAACTGGTTTGATTAATTAAGGTTGTAGTCTCTCCATATCGTTATTAATATACATAATTTTATTGTTTGTATTAAATGGAAAGTCTATATAATCAAACCGTATGTGTCATCTTAAGATATTATTTCTCTTGCATCTCTTGGAGTAGCCACAACATCCGGAATGCATGAGAAGTAATGCAGCGATTAATCACATAATGTTCAGTGATTATATGAGTGACATATACATTTCTGACCAATTAGTTCATTTAGATAATGCCCGGCCCCACGGGGAGGCAATTATCTTTATGAGACTAATTGAAATAAGATGGAAAATTAGCATAAAGATGAGGGGATTTATCTTATGCCCACAGGTACAGATGGTCTCGCTCCACATAGTTAATTCTCCAGTCTTATTATTTATGATAGTAAATTCTATGTAGTGATTACAGCCTCTACCCACAGGAAGGCCGTGAATTTACTTTTAAAAGAATTAACATTGGTTGATTTTGTCTAAGGCAACTCATATGATTGATTTTGGAATGCATTGGTTAGGATCTTGTAATTCGTATGGGTGCTTCACCACTCACTGCGGAATCACATTTATCAACTGATGGGTTGATTTATGAGCATTTTAGCGAATCAATCGCTTATGTTGGTGCTCTTAAAATAAAATTAAACCATTTTAGATATGCATTTCCATTAAGAATAAATTTTATTTTGACCACCCAAATGTTAGAGTTGTCCTCAATGACATATAATAAAATTGTTCAGTACATACTTCTCAAAATGGAATTGGGTTATTAGTGTTGGTTTGTAGATCATTTTGGATTACTAATATTATGATTTTCCTATGGTCTTGGGTGATTTCTATTTGTGATAGTGTAATTAAATACATTTGTCATGTTCAGAGTGTTCATAATTTTATGAACATAGGGAAACACGTGGTCTATAGTGTATTTGATCATTTGTATTCTGGCATGATGAGTGAATTTTGTGAGACATATAAGGAATATCGTATTGTCTCGTTATAAGAAATTACACTTGAAGGTAATCTTGTTCCTATTAGTCAAATGTCATCTTAATTTGGTTAGGGACATGAAAGTATGTTACCTCATTGGTACGGAAATTGCTATGTGTTAGATCTCATATTTAGTTGTGATATAAGGTGAAGTGTTTTAGATATTTACTTCACATTGTCAATTGTACGTAGGTAAAAATTTTCATCATTAGATGAAAATATGAGGCTACCCTCTTTTGGATAGTGAATCTCTCGTGCTCAACTTAAGATTTCAAATCTTTATTTTGTGGAGCGCGATAGCCTATTGAATTATATCTAACCTATATTAAAAGTTGACATCAATGAATATATCATTCTTTCGACATATGAAGTTGCAGTACACTTCTCTAAGGTAAACTAAAGTTGTGGTGGGTTGTAAGGCTTAATAGCTTTTTTATCACCATGACTTGAGTTTGTCGGGTTTGTATAGGGCAAACCATTAATTTTACTCATTATGTCGAATTTTAGATGAGATCATGATATAGTAAGTGTCTTTTGTTCAATATTTTGGATGGCTTGAGTATCCGTCTCATATTTTGATATCATCCATTTTTGTGGCTTCTTATCCTCACAAAGCTTATATTGTCCATAAAGTTTTTATAACTGAGGATAAAGAATGCTATTTATGATACTATAGAAGAAAAGACATTTATGGCAGGAGAATATATGTCATTTTCTCCTTAAATGATCCAATCACACTTGTTCGTACTATCGTGTGATTGAGTGGGAGAATCCCGTCGAAAATGACATTTATTAGTATCCTAAGGAGTTAAGATCTATTTGAACATTGTGTAATATTATTAGATTCTCTTCAAGGTTGTCATTTTGACAACATTGTGTTGTGGAAAGAATCATGTTGAAATATTATACATCCGGGTTTGACCTTAGTGAGACTAAACCTTACTTTTGGTCAAATGCAATGTTCATGTGTAAATAGATATTTTGATTGATTCATTGGAATCACAAGAGCTTGATCACATAATGTGAAGTTAGAAACCATAAGGATTTTGAGAAATGCTAATTGAGTGGGAGTGGTTGTTCTAAGTGATTAATCATAAGTTGAATTGCTTCATTCTGCTTTTCATTGAAGAAACTTAGTTGATTCTAAATGGAATACATTGTATTTCATAGTAAAAGTGTCAATTATAGATTGATCACATGTTGAGGACAATCACATATGATTTCTACTCATTTCTTAACCACTAATTACGTAAAATAGTGGGAGTAAATTTCTCAATTATTAAAACCTGATTCTATTTTGAGTTGTGTGCATTAATCTATCTGACAATTGGTTGGATGAATTAGTTCTTTTGAACATTATTATATTATGAGCATTAGCTGCATTATTACATCCAGAGAAAATTCATGTTTGTACTAGTCTTTGTTATTCATTATAGAGTTCCATATTGAGGATTTGATAAATCACTTGGGAACTCATTCTTGTTATGATGAGCAAAATAATGCTAGATTTGTTGATGAGAATTTTCTCTAAGAGGCACTTAAGATTATCAATTCTTTTATATAGTTAATGAAGAATTGTGTGTCATATTTTGTTGATTGCAGCTCATGATAGAATTATGGTTTATTTAACCATTATAGTGGTTGTCATTTGTGTGATTAACCACTGAAATGTACACAACATGTGTTGGAGAACAAAAGCACTGAATAATTGTTTTCGGTTAGCAAGTATTTATATGGATTTTGTAAGCTTCTGATTTTGTTATACTGGTTTACATTGTAATGATGTTTTCAACCAAAGGTGGGAGTATTAACCATATTTTCGAATTGTACACTTGCATTTTTGTTAGAGCTATACTTATGATAAATAGTTTCCTTAAAAGGATATGTTGTATGATTTTGGTGAATCTCATATCGATATAAGAGGTTCAATGAGATCATCTATGTCGATCTCGTTAAGCTTGCATCAACTACCTTTAAAGGTGAACTTGTGTATTGATTAGAGTAGCTCATTTTTAATAACCGAAAATTTTGTGTAGTTAAGTCACGGGCTTTATGAGTTTTGGCCTATGGTTGTTGGTCGATGTTGCTTCGGCCAAATTTTTGACTCATCGCATCCTCACTCATATGAGGAATGATTTTGATGATGAAATTAGCAAATCGACATTTATGGGACACGTTATCGAGAGTAAGCTAGCTATAAGACGAGTGTCAAGTAAGTGGAATAATATGAGAATATAGATTGTGTATTTTGCCGGCTTATGTTATCTCACAATCGTATTGTACTCATATTTGACTTATTGACACATAAAGAGGTTTCGTTTGAATTCTCTCGAAATTTGTCAAAATAGGCATCATAGTGATGTAGCAATTACATGAAAGTGCACCGAGTTCATGTATGAGTGAATCCATTTGGATTCTGGGACCAGAATGACATTTTGATTAGTTCATTCATAAAAGGTTTACTTGGCTGGTTGATATTGCACATTGTAATTTTGGAAGGGAGTGTTTGTTTATATCAAGCATAACCGCCATAGTTCTTGTGTTAGTATTGATTAGTTGAAGTTGTGTTAATAAACCAAAGAGTGACATTTTGAGCATGCAAATTTTGTTGTCACTCGTTAATGTTGTGCCGACATAACTTTTCGGGCCAAGTGGGAGAATGTAAGAATTATAATTTAGTGAAAATATAATTATATGTGGCTCTTAAGTTATTTAATAAATTATGTTGGTAAATATATTATTGGTTTATTATTTAATTAAGGGTATTATGGGAAATCCTATGATGGTTAGGGTTTTCATCCGGAATATTCCATAATGCTTTAGGTCCCTAGTCTTGCCTATATATAGATCGCTGTGTACCATCGGTTGGTGATCATACGTAAAATAGGCATAGACCGAAGAAGACTAATAGCACCATATGCCGTCACGTGCATATGGAGTTCTTCTCTATCATAGGGTTTCATAGGCGGCCGGTGGCTGGCGGCTAAACGGCTTATCAAGAGGTGAATCAACGCATCAATCGGGTACTATGGCTAAAGGTACGATCCTTGTTCCGTGTTATTGTATATCTAAACTATCAATAAGCTCAGAAAGCTTTGTGCAGGTTGTTTGGCATGTAAATGGCTTTTTGCTCAATTTTATTGAGGATACCATAATACTACCGAATGATTTAGTATTTATTTGTATTTGTATTGTATTTATGGATATACTTGGTCACCAAGTTATGTAACCCTATATATATATTTGTTTTGTACAATTCAATCAATTAATGAAATCAAACAATTATTTCAATAATATGGTAGCAGAGCAGGAGATCCCGAGTTCAAGCCCCGTAACCAGCACAATTCACAACAACAACAAAAAAAACAAATAAAAAAACAACAACCAAGTGTTGGACTCCATTCTCTTCTTATAGGCTCACACTTCCCAAACAAAAAAAAAACAAGTCAAGTGTTGAGTCTATCTTTCTTCTTATAGGCCAACACTTGAGGGGGCGTGATATATGGAAATATAGTTGTACCTTTACTAATACCAATTGGTTTTAGTACAACGGTAAGCGCTTGATCCTAATATGATAATCAATGCGTTAGTTCAAAACAATACGTGGGATTTGGTTCCGTTTTCTCCTGATATGAATTTAATTGGTAATAAATCGGTTTCTCGTGTTAAGCATCATGCAGATGGTCTAGTTGACCGCTACAAAGCGCGTCTGGTTGCTAAAGGCTTTCATTAGGCAGCTGGCATTGATTATCACGAGACCTTCAGTCCTGTTGTGAAGCCTATCACTATTCGGTTTCTTGTATCTCTTGCAGTCTCTCGTACTTGGTCACTTAAGCAGGTAGATGTGCAAAATGCGTTTCTTCATGGTTATTTGACTGATAGTTTGTTTATGCAACAGCCATAGGGTTTTCAGCATCCTGACTATCCGGATCATGTGTGTCACCTCAAACGCAGTTTACATGGCCTTCGTGACCCCCTCGGGCCTGGTTCTCTCGCTTTACCACTATTCTAGCTTCCTATGGTTTTGTGTCGTCTAAGGCGGACACATCCTTATATGTCTATCACCGTGGCAGCTCTCGTGCCTATGTTATCATTTATGTTGATGATGTGATTGTGACCGGTTCCTCTCCTACGCTTGTTGATAATGTTATTCGCTTTCTTGATGGCCACTTTCCTATTAAGGATCTCGATCCATTATCCTACTTTTTGGGCGTTGAGGTCCTTCGTTCTCCAGAGGGCTTGTATCTTACCCAACGGAAGTACATTCTACAGCTACTTCGGAAGGCCGGTTTGGATAAAGCCAAGCCGTGTGTTACCCCTATGCAAGTTAAGTCTCGGCTTTCTCAGTTTACTGGCTCCCCGTTTTCTATCCGTCTTTTTATCGGACCATTGTTGAGGGCCTTCAGTATCTCCATTTTACTCGCTCAGACATTGTGTTTGTTGTTCACAAGGTTTCTAAATTCATGCACTCCCCGACGGATGATCATTGGATGGCTGTCAAACACATACATCGATACCTGAAGCACACTATCTTTGAGGGTCTTCTTATTTCTCGTACCTCTTCAAGCTCTCTTCAAGCCTTTTATGATGCCAATTGGGCGGCTGACTGTGACGACCGCCTTTCTGTTGGGGCTTATTGTGTCTTTCTGGGTTCAAATCTTATTAGTTGGAGTTGCAAGCAGCAGCAATCGGTCTCCATAAGCAGTACGGAAGCCAAGTACAAGGCCCTTTCTCTCACAGCTGCTGAGCTTCAATGGCTCGGCCAACTCCTTCGCGAGCTTCGGGTGGACCTGCCCCACCATCCCACCTTGTGGTGTGATAATATTGGAGCCACGTACTTATCCACCAACCCGGTCTTTCATGCTCGCACCAAACATATTGAGATTGATTTTCATCATGTCCGTGAACTCATCGCTTCCAAGCATCTTCGGATTGCGTTTATTTCTTCTAAAGATCAACTGGCTGATGTTCTCACAAAACCGTTGGGCAATCCGCGTTTCTCACAATTGAAGGCCAATCTCCACGTCCAACCTCTTCTCGTGAGATTGCAGGGGCGTACTGATGTTACTATAATTACTACCGAATGATTTAGTATTTATTTGTATTTGTATTGTATTTATTGATATACTTGGTCACCAAGTTATGTAACTATATATATATTTGTATTGTACCATTCAATCGATCAATGAAATCAAAGAATTATTTTAATAATACATTTAAGTAATTTCGTTTTTAACTAGTGTGGCTGCGGTTCTACTTTTTTAATCATTTTTTTTGTGCTGACACATACGGACATTCATTGTTTTGAAACCACTTTGTGTGCCAAATGTTTAAGGCAGCTTGGGTTAGTGAATCAAAATTATCTAATTATAGATACAACCCAAATGATTTTCTAAGGCATCCAATTATTTAGTTTCTTATGATGGTGAGGAGGGCTTTAAAGAAGCAACTTCCCTATTTGACTTTGGATTTACATAATTAGAAATTTCTCCCAAAGCATCCTCTCCTCTTGCTTAGGTTGGATTCTGTGTCCAATGAACTTCAACTTTTGTTATTTTAGTATTTTGTCTATCATTCATTCCCAAGGATTCCATAGGTAATGTATTACACAATATTTAGTGTATTTCCTCATAAGTATCTTAGTGCATATGCTGTAAAACTGATAATTAATCAATGAGAACAAAATCTACTGAGAAAAACAAGACTTGTAGTGAATGTACATAAATTCAATGGATTTGTTAAAATGCAAAGAACATTTCTAATAGGTGTAGCACAATATTTAGATATTGAATGAAAAATATTAGTAAATAATTATGTTTTCAAATCCTCATAGGAACGTTTTCAAGATGAAATAATAGATGCAACATGTCTTTCCATATCTTGTCCAGTAAAGTGTCAAAATTCAGGATGATTGGTTAAGTGAAACAGATAGGCAACTTTCGGACTGCGCTGGGTTAAAGAATAGTGGTTTTACAAGATTAAGTGATGAATCTTCAAACTATAGTGCATCGATTTCACCTTCAATGCCATGTGATGAGTTGTTGCAACCATCTTCCATGCACACGAAGATAGAAATGATTGCACGGTGAGTCGCAAACTACCTCCCTAATTCAGATGGCGCTCGACATTAATCATCATGGATACATTATGTCAGCATTTTATTTTTCTTTGGTGGTTTGCATTTTCTTTGTAACTTAACATGAATTGTGAATTTTGGTGGAGCTTAATTTGCAGACATGTGTGATGTATTTATTAAAATTATATGAGTAGTTTTATGGATTAAGTTTTGAAATCTAAATTAATTTGGAAATTGTGGTTTATTTGTAACAGGTTTTAGCCATTTCATTATTTATTTTTTCACGAAAAAACATAATTTTCCTACAAACTAGTGACGAATAGCGTCGGAAATTTGTCGGACTAATGAGAATATTTTCAGAAATATTTAAAATTACCAACAAATTAGCGAACAATCTTGTCGGAACACTTGAAAGGAATATTTGTCAGAAAAGTTCTCGGAAAATTCGTAGGAACAATTGTAGGAAAAGTTGTCGGAATACTCGTAGGAACAATCATAGGAAAAGTTGTTGGAAAAATCGTCGGAAAACTCGTAGGAATCATCATAGGGAAATTCGTCACAAACTTTGTTGGAATTTTGTTGGAAAAACTCGTCAGAATCATTTTTGTCCAAAACTCGGCCATTTTACAACGGCCATTTTTCCGGCAAGGCACATTTCGTCGGAATTTCATTGGAAAATCGAATTTCCAACGAATTACCGTCCTGTCCATGGCCAGAAAATCTGAAAATTTTAGTAGTTACCGACTAGCATAATTCGTCTGAAAACTTGAAAATTCTAGTTGTGTGATCAGGCTTTTTTTTTCTTTCTTTTTCCTCTAGGTTACCGGTGGCTTGCTTGAGAAGCCCAAAGAAACCACGACTATCGCACAACAGATATGTAATTTTTTTTGAAGTTTGTTGGCTTTGGAATTGTTTGGTGGTGTACTAATATATGGGTTCATGTTTTACTGGAACATGATTGTTTTGTACTGTGGGCGTGCACCAAACAACATACAAAGTCTGTACCTTTTTCTACCAATAATGTTTCGCGGTTTCTATCGGCACAACGAATTTATTATAGGCATCATTTATTTTATTATTTTTTATTTACTTCATCATACCGTCAAATCACTTTTTGATACGACGTTACGCGCGTCAGAGCGACAGACGTTTTTTCTCGTTCACAACGTCAGTGAGTCTGACGTTTTACATCAATGATAAATTTATAACTCTAAAATCAGTGTCACTGACGTTGGGATTGAAAACCAACGTCAGTTTCAGTGACGCTCGTATCGCAAAACGAGGGTCGGTGGCAGTGACGTTATGATGTTCAAAATAATAAAAATATTCAATATGGTGTATTTATAGGATGCCGAGAGTAATCGTGGTGTCGTGAGTATTTTCGTGATGGCGATAGAAGCCGCCTAATGTTTTTTTTGTTTTCTTTGAGAAGGATCATGTTTTTTTATGACTGTATTTATGTCACATCGGATTCACTTACATATATTATTTTGGACTTTTATTGCTAATTAACATTGGAATTGTTTATTCCTACCTAAATTTGAGTCAAGAAAATAATATTTATTCTGATCGAATTTGTGTCAGAATATTGGTTGTTTCTAGACTCAATATTGGTCAGAAAGCACAATTGATATTTCCTGACTGAAATTCGGTCCGTAAAATAATCACCATCTTGACAACCGAACTTGAGTCGGGAAATAATTTTTTATTTTGACCGAATTTGAGTCACGATGTTGCTTTTTTTTCTAGACCCCATCGGTCAAAAAATGCATTTGATACTTCCTGACTAAAATTCGTCCGTTAAATAATCAACATCATGTCTAAAATTGAGTCCGAATCAATTAATGAAAAAATAAAATCATAAATCAAAAAATAAAAAGTAGGTGTGTTAAAACTTTTTTAGGTGTGAAAAGAGTTTACATTGTTGAGCAACAATTATGTAATGGAACTTGCTTGTGTAAATTATCATCTTTACAAAGTTAATACAAACAAGATTGTATATTCTTCTGTTCATTAGTTTCGTGTAACAATCGAGTTGCGTTCAATTTATTCAACATATTAGTTTCATGTAACAGTCGAGTTGCGTTCAATTTATTCCACATATTCATTATCTAGGGAATGGATGATGTGAAGAAAAACAAGGACAAGTCTAAAGGAAAAGAAAAGGAAGGTGAAGGAGAAGATGATCACTGCACAATTACAAGAGGTATATTAATTCATGCCTTTTCTTTTCTTTTTTTGCAAAGGAGGATTGTCATTTTTTTTTTCAGAATAAAAAATGATTGTTTTTTCAATAAGATCGGTGCTCAACAAGAAAGATTTTTTAGTCTAAATATCTTCACAAGCAAATAACACTGAAAAAGCCACACACAACAATTGGTGCCTCGTGTTTTGAAAGAGAGATGTGTAGAAATGTATATTCAAGTCAGAAGGTTGGCAAAGAATTTGACAAGTTTGTTTTATAAGTGAACATTTAACACAGGAGTTAAATAGTCAAACATTTGAATGTGGCATTTGTGGTAGACAAACTCTTCAACTTTCTTGCATCAGCCTTCACAATTAACGTCTTCACTTGTAAAGTAGACTCGCCAAACTTTTTGCCAAACTTCTTACTAACATATACATTTCTACTCATCCCGCAACAAGCATCGTCAAATTAAAAACATGAGGCGCTTTCAAACCAATTTTCGAACCATTTTTTTTTTTTGCTTTTTCAGTGTTATTTGCTTGTGAAGATATTAAGACCAAAAAATCTTTCTTGTTGAAAAATTCGTTAGAAGGGATCTTATTACAGCCAGAAAACAAAATTAAAACGATCATTTTTATTCGAAAAAAAAATGACAATCCTCTTTTATGAAAAAAAGGCAGAAAGTAATAAACCTCAAGTAATTGTGCAGTGATCATGTTCTCCTTCACCTTGCTTTTCTTTCCCTTTAGACGTATTCTTCACACCATCCATACCCTAGATAGTGAAAATGTGGAATAAATTGAAGGCAAACAATTGCACTATTTAACTGTTACCTGAAACTAAGGAACAGAAGCATATGCAATCTTGTTTGTATTAACTTTGTAAAGATGATAATTTACATACTGTGCACCATTAAGGTAGCTCAACGGGGCTTCATGGATGCATTGGTCTGTAAAATATCAAGCTGGATGAAAACCTAGCAATATCCAGTATTCAATGCCACAATCACCGTTAAGAGGGTATGAGCCTGTTTTCCGGTTGTCCACTTAGAAGACGGATTATGCACACTAAAAATCAAAAGGTAAAATCATCTCCCACTGACACTTCAATTCTCTTTCATTTCATTTATTTATTTTCACTCAAAAGCCATAATTCTAATCCAAAACAATCAGCTAGTTGAATCAATGAGCAAAGTTAATATAGGGCACAATATGCATCAGCCCATAGGTCTCGGATGAAAACCAACGGTGTATGTTTAGATAGTGAGAATCTACTCCATGAAAATATGAGTATCCATTTTGCAGATATGTCAGCACAAAACAATAGCAAAATGGAAAGAAAAAAAAAAGCATGTCAAGGATACTCATTGACAAATGCAAGCAAGATAAAAGAGAGAAAAATGCAACAGTCAAAGAAGCAGAAACAATCTATTTTTTTAGATACTGTCAAACAAAAAAAAGCAATGCCTAAGCAATGACCAAAATAAAATAATGGAGAAGATGTATAATTACGCTTTAACAACTAACACCATTCAAATATACAAATTGCCCACAAAAGAGAGAGAGAGAGAGAGAGAGAGAGGCTATAAATCGTGTACATAAAGACATGGCTAAACCTAAGAATGACCAAAGTTGTAAATAGAAAACCCAAAGATGACAACAATCGTGTATACCTAACAAAATAAAAGCAAAGTTGTTAATAAATCAAAAATATTCAATGAATAAGCTAGAAAATGCAAAAATCTATCTCTTGCTTAATTTGTTTTACACGCGTTTAGCCTTAGAAAACTTTTTCCACTTCCTTAGATGAACATGTACCGACAAATTACCACACGGTTTTACGTTGCAAATTTAACAAGAAACAGCCTTTGATATGGTTACTACAAACACTAAGAAGAAATCAACTTATGAAGCATAAATCTCATGATATTCATTATATAAACATAAGGTTACTCTTGACACATTGCCTAATATAGTTTATACACTTCAATGAGCCATCATTCAATTATAACCAAACTTGAAAACAAGCTTTTTTTTTGAAAGGTGAAAACAGGTAAATGAATGCATTAGTTCGTAGACTATGCTCAAGAAAGGAATAAAACCAGATTTTACATGCTCAATAAACGTATAATAAAACCACATATACATAAACAAATCTATATGGAAAATTGATCATAAAGTTCAAAATTTCACTCAACAGATCCAATGAGGGAAAAATCCAAGAAAAGTAAATAAGAACCCATTCATAAACAAAGAAAGTGAGCAAAATGAGTAACTACAGGGAAAAAATACACGGTAAAAGAAATTTGGGCTAACTCTTACTTTTAAGTTGAGAAATTTCCAGAAAAATTCAATTCTGTAGTTGAAGCAGGAAAGAAAAGAGCATGCTAGATAATCCGTTGATTGTAAAAGCATCAAGTCATCATGATCCATCAACTACTGAAAAGGAGTGTTTGTAATTAAGCTTTAATTAAAACGAAAATGCATATTGGTAAGGATAGTTGAGAAAGATGTAGTGATGATGAATAATTCATGAGAAAGGGATAGATCCATCACCACCGTCATTAGATCCACCTCCCCCGCTTCTTCTTCTATGTCTGCCGCATATGATTCTGCACAGCAAAGAAGAAAATAATTCTATCAATTAAGATTTTTCCATCAACACAAAAAAAAAAAATCGAGAAGAAAGAGGAAGAGGGGAGACTTCTACCGTGGTCTCTACATATGGAACACATAGATGCACAATTGGTTCCATTGACACCTACAATCCATATAAAAAACCATAGATCATAATAATTAGTAGTAAAACCCCTCATGAATACAGTAAAACACATTCTTAAAAATTCAGAACAACTCCGAAATCAAGCCAACCTACAAAATGAATTAGAGAAGATGAATTTACTCTTTACCGAAATGAAGATTCAAATGGCTCGGATAGATTGTCCACCACGATGGTTGCACTCCACCGGCAGCATACATCGACATTCAGCAGCTGAAAATAGGCCAGGAGTTGAGGGGAAAAAGCACAAAGATCCAGAGAATTCTTTTATTTTATTTTAAATTTCCTGTGGAGCAAGTGGCTGCATTTGGTGAGAACATGAAGCATAGACAGGTGTCCTGGTTTGTGAAACTATGGTCTAGGCGAGCGGTGGAATTTTTTTTAGCCTGGAGGAAACGACGTCGTTTTTGTCTAGGGAAAGCTAGTGGTTTAAATAGTACTCCTATTTAAGACAAGTATCATTAAACAATCACCAAGGAAGGAAGCTCAAAGCTCATTAAACAGAGTTGAAGGCAAAGAGAAGTTTTAGTGACAGCAAACACATGAGAAGATAATGTGAAGTTGAAAACAACATGGGCCACACTCTTCTGTATGGGACGATTACTTTTGAGCAAGGACGGAGCCAGGAATCGGATCTCGGGTGGGTTAGTGGAGTATATTCGGATAATCGGGTGGGCTAGTGGTGTTTATTCGGACAATCGGATAGACTTAAATAAGATGTTTTGATGACATAAGTTGGATTAAGACTAAACCCCTCTTTTCTTCCTTCAGGTAAAATGGACATCATCGTTGATAAAAATAAAAAGTAAAAATAAAATAAAAAAATAAAAAAAAAAAACAACAACAACAACAATGGAGGTGTTTGTTGGCTTTGCTTTTTCCTAAGTAAGAACTTTTCTTCCTAAAAGAATATTTTAAACCTACATACATTAACAATAACAAACATGAGGCATCTTTCCGTACTGTGTTGGATCCATGAAATATCTGACTCCAAAAATGTGCAACCAATTTCTTTCTCCTATAATGATATTTATATGGTCATCTTACCACATGTTTTTCACTTGTAAAAGAAATTCAAAAAAATTGAAAAAATCACAACCACAAGATTATGTTGGGAATAAAAATGGTGTAGATTTGAGGGAGTAACTCTATCATTACCCTATTTATATATGTCTATCTTACGGTTGATTAGGATATTTATATATGTCTATCTTACGGTAGACAAATATATCAATCCAAATGTCCTAGCATCTTTAGGATGTTAGATAACATTTAAATATTTCAATCCAAGTGTCCTAGCATCTTTAGGATGTTAGATAACATTTAGGAATAAACAGGAAGCTGTAATACTCCCTCAAACACATTTGTTGTAAAATCAACATAAATAATATATTACATCTGCGCATGTACTATAATGCACCGACACTTCAATCTGTACGCCGTACGCCGTGTCCGACACATTTCCGACACGACACGCGACCAACACATATTGGTTGATTAAAATAATATTATTTAAAATTTTAATATCCGACACGCTGTCGACACGGCCCCGACATTCCTAAACCCAATTTTATAAATTTTGTTTTTTTCTTTATTTAGGTTTTTTTTCAATGGAAACGTTAAAATACACGCTTTCTATTTCTATAATAATTTAATAAATAGTACGTTGTATTAAGTTTATATGTTTTTTGTTGATAAACAATCATTTTTACAATTTTATTATTTTGAAGGTCAATCACAATTTTTTTGACACCATATAAAGGTCGAATATCTATTTTAGATATTCATAGAGTTTACGTATTATCTATCTTATTTTCTCTAGTTTTTTAGATTTTTAACAATATTTTTTTTGATAAATTGAATCTTATTTTTACATCATATAATATATGTGTGGGTGGGTGGGTGGGTGGTTGTGTGTGTGGCCCATCACTAAGGAGAAGGAGCCGGTAGTCTAAGGCCCAACGGTGCATGGGGGCCCAATATTACATGTTTTGATAAAAGAAAAAAATTCTGTATAGATCCAATCCGATTGAACGTAATATAATGTGTTAAAAAAAATTATTTGAATTGATAAAAACCCAAGAAAAATTTACTTTGCATAATTCGAATCGATAAGTATGAAAATTTGAATAAAAAGACCTAATTCGACGACTTGACCTTAGGCTCAAAAAATGCGGGCCGGCCTTATATATATATATATATATATATATATATATATATATATATATATATATATATATATATATATAACGTGTCGCCGGCGTGTCGTCTCCTTAAATTTTGGAATTAGTATCTCCGTATCCACGCGTGTCGTGCGGCATATCTGTGTCCGTGTCTGTGTAACCTATATCCGCACGTTATAAAACCACACTGATTCATTTTACACACCATAAATATAAACATGAAATAACACTATAAGTGTAACGCCTTCAGACTCTGAGTCTGATAGCGCTAAATAAGTCATAAATGATCCGGTCAACTGTTTAGACCATCATCCTCACTTGCTTGAAGGGCTAACATAAGTTGACAAAAACCTCTATGTTTCACAATTATTTAGGGATGAACAATACATTACTTACCGACATGGGCCTCTACAATAAGTTTGAACCATTAAAAATAAGGATTGCTTTATTTACAATACAATAAGTTTCAACCTTACAATACAAACAGAGGAAATATCCAGCATCTAATCAAAGTGACACTTACAATAAGCAAATTGAAGAGAAGAGAAATGATGCGTGAGCGAAATTTGTTTGCTTAAAAAACAATTTTATTGGCAGATCTTCTAATACATGGGTTAGAAATTAGACGACCTGTGGGCATATACAAATCTCGAGTTTGAGCAAGAAAAAACATCGAAAATACCTATGAAAACACCGGATAGAGAAATCCGGCGAAGGCGATCAAAACAACGGCAGGAAGGGTGATGTAAGCTGTTTGTTCACCTATGCAGTGCGAAAGGGTTGGCAAAGGGTGAGAAGGAAAAAAATGATTTCTGCTGTGAGATGTAATTGTGTGTATTATCCGTTGGAAAACAACCTCGGACAGATGCTATTAGAGTAATTTATGCTCGGTTCTCGATCCGCCTTGCCAGCTTAATTAATTAACAAATGCATATTCGAGACTGGTTAGTTCGACTACGGGTTGATGTAATGTGAGATTGTCTGCATTTCTAAGCGGTTGTGAAAGTTATTGCATACACACATTGGCTCATGATGTGAATAGTGTTTAATATGTTCCTGATGGATATGAATGACATGATTTTGATCTTGACTTAGTGAAGCATAGTTGTTTTTAATTAACTTATGTATTGATCAGAGTGTTGTGTTCTTTTCGCCTTTTTGCTCGGGACGATCAAAAGCTAAGTGGGGGTAGTTGATGACGCTCTAAATGGTACCAATAATTATACATATATTCACCCCGAATTATGCTCAAGAGAGGATAGATAGGCTCGTTATTGCTTAGAATATATGTCAAATGCTATGTGAGTGTTTCCAGGATCGTAATTCTGCATCTATGCTATTTTCCCGATGTTTTGGTACTGTTTTGTCTCGTTTTGCGTGTTTTATAGGATATACCAAATCTGGAGCATTGGAGAACGGGTCTGGACCAAAAGAATGCATTAGGCTGAGTGATTGAAGCCCAAGAAGAAGCCTGCTAAAGAAAAAGAAGACTAGAAAGCCCGATAACCTGAGGGTTAGGCCCGGTAAACCGGTGACTTATTCAACACGAAGTTTGTTCTGCCGCATTGTCTAAGTCGGTTAGGTTTTAGAGTCTTAAGTCGGTCATTGTATCTATATAAGGCCGCATTTACAGATTATTGTATAGAATTTCATATCTTATCAAATACATTATACAATTATTATGCAATAAAGTTTTCTTGAGCTTTGAAGAGTTGTTTTCGGTTTCCTCCCTTCTTCCATCATCTCTAGCTTGAGTAGATCGAGCTATATCTCCATTGTTGAAGGTATGAAGCTTTGAACGTTCCTTTATCGTCTTCAATATGGTAGATTTGTTCGTATTTATGTGTTTTAGTTAATATGCATGTTTAACAACCCCATAATTTACTTATTTTAATCGTACTGAGCAACGTCGATCCAGAAATTAGGAAAATCCGCCCCCGGTAAACCGGCGGTCTATACCGGTTTACCGAGGCATATTTTAGAAAACCTAAACTGGGATTCACTACAGCTATATTGATCGGCAGGAATAATTAAAACGAGTAATAGGTCTGGCCAATATAGTATTCATAATTCGTAAATTAACATGAAGGATCACAAGTGAAGTGTTAATTAGGACATAGTCTTGATGGACCCTAGGAACATGTTGGTCAATGTTGACAGCTGTCTAGAAGGGTTAGCGGTATGAGGTAACGATCAATATTGGCAGTTCTAGTTCTTTATACGTATGGGCTATTACGGACCAATTAAGGAGAGTAGCTTGCGTATAGATTATCTACTGCCATTGTCGGAGTGTATAGGAGTAGGAATTGCACCCGTAGCTGATAAATATGATAATAATCATTAAAAGCTCGTGATTAATCTAAGGAAATTAAGTGGGGAAGTAATATAAAGATTAACTAATCCAATTTAGTAGATCGGTGAGGAGATGGAGAGAATACCATGTTTGTTTTCTTTCATGTTATTGTTGGTCAATGACCGCCTATATGTTGCTTCTTAATTAGGTTAGAATCGTTTATACTTATAAGTTGCATTGTCTCTGTGGGATCGACCTTGACTCGCA
The DNA here is from genome assembly GCA_036785695.1 of Gentiana straminea. Lineage (NCBI taxonomy): Eukaryota > Viridiplantae > Streptophyta > Magnoliopsida > Gentianales > Gentianaceae > Gentiana > Gentiana straminea. The sequence continues at coordinate 6,391,097 of JAVUPR010000265.1, read as the reverse complement.
TTTACTATACTGCGATGTACCTAGTATTCTTGCTAGTAATATGGACGTTAATGACTTACACGCGATCATTGTCTTGATCCCTCTCCGGGAAAGCGCACAAGGACTTAGTTTCTAGAGCAGTTGGTTGATTTCTAGGTTTGTTTAATAGCGTTTTTGAAGCCATTTCGATTCCGGCAACAATTTCAGGCTTAGATTCATCTTGTGAATGTATAATCTAATATCTTCATAGTAAGTTCTTGGTTTTCATCTTGGTAGGGTAATATTCTCGAAAGTATGTTAGGTTCGTTGTTGGTTTATAGATTCCGTAGTTTTGGGAAGTTAGTTCTTGTTCGGTTCGTAGTTTGGCCCGTTGATGGCTGTTTTACAGCATAGCCAACTCTAACCGGCAGGGTACCGAGTTGGTTGTACTATAAATGGCGAGCAAGGTCGTATCCCACAAGGAATCTGTCAAGTATCAAAGTCGGTATCGTTCCTAGTTTAGGTCAACACTATCACGAGACATGGTGATTTGTCAGATCACCAGTTTTACAAACTAAATATACACAAAATAAAAGAGTTAAAACTATGAAAAAAGAGATACCCAAACTATGATCCAATCAAATACTCACACACCCTAGCTAAGTCCGGGGGTGTTTTTGAACTACCTATTCGTTCTCGATGTCATTCAAGGGTGTCATTTCCTAATCCCGAGAATAGACATTATTTCAATAATCTACCCTCATATGTCAGGTTCAACAGTCCGCTGATCGGATTTATCTGACCTAACAAGGTCTACGTTTAGTGAAACGCTCAACAAGTTGATACAATCCTTACACACGAAACCGAATCTAAACAACTCAGTTGGTTTTACAGGGTGATCCTAGAACCCCGGTTTCCGTACGCTCTCGCAAATACATATATAAAGACGATACGTGTAATACGATTATCGAGTGATCAATTCAATAAACATGATCGAGCATAAGTTCTAGAACTACAAACACATCAAGATTCAACAAATAAAACATCAAGAACACCACATAAACAATCTAGGGTTCGATTTCAAAGATTATCGCATAACTCGGCTATATAACGATTAGCAACTCATTATAACAACCGAATCACAAGAAATCAACATTAAAACTAACAAAAATCAAGATTAAAATCACGAAATCAAAATTACCGAAAATAAAATAAAATCCAAATTGAAATTGCAACGAGCTAGTAGCACGAGCCTTCGGATTACAATGATTTGATCATAAATGCAGGAAAAACGGGCTGAAGAAGATGATAGGTGATGAGGATAATGTTTATCCACCCAAAATTTTGCTGTTATAATGGGGGTGCAAGTGGCATTTAAGTCTGTAGGTGCACACATTCAATAAATCAGCCATAACTTTGTGTGTAGATCTCTAAATCAAATGATTCAAAATTATATGGAAAGCTGATTCAATTGTCTATAACTTTCATGCAGATGTCCAACACCGAAAATGCCTTTAAGTTGGTTCAAAATGCAGATCAAGTGAAGTTGGGGTTGTAATACCAATGAATTTCGATCCGTTTGAACGTTTAAGCTTCGAGCACATGCTCCTACCTTCGTAACTCACCTTTCGGACATCTCGAACACCTAATTCCTGAAAATAATCACAAAAAATACCACATGTAACCCCTACTAGACACTAGGGTGACCGAAAATACATCAAAACACCGAAAACATCGAGATTTCCGGACATTACATCCTAGGTCTCATAAATATCGAAAACGGTGCAAAATGTGTCGAAATCAAGAAAAATATTACCGGATTTAAGTAAAATGAGTCAAAACGGGGTATAAAACACGTAGGAAAATAGAGTCGAGTTGACTCTCATCTACCCCATATTTAGCGTTTGCTTGCCCCGAGCAAAACTGAGCGATTCAAAAATAGATATGGAGTCAACATTACAATCATACATTTAGTTTAAAGCATTGCAATGTAAAAACACAAGAAATTACACAAATGCATATAAATTGAGTTCTACCTTGTATTGAGAAAAGAATATGTGTGTGTATTGCTTTTTCGACATTCATCACCTACGACCGGTTTAGATTATAGACGTATAACATACCGATGTTACATCATAGGCTTATACTTCATAAATATCTCCACTAATCGAGGTCAATCGAAGTCTAGTAGGGTCCGGTAGGACTTGAAAGGTTGTAACGTTAGGCTAGGGCCGGGGCTAACGAAAGGGATATTTATGATAAAATAGAAAGTAGAAAGTGCAATGCCTTCATAGTATCGGAAGATCCAACTCCTCATAAGGATGCTCGTCTGAATAGTACAAACCATCAACCGAGTTTCAACTTATAATTCATCCAACCTTCCACTTCTCCACATCATTCACAAGCTGGAGACGTACATCACATCCAGGTCTAGTTTGTACCTAAGGTCGTCAACCAGGAACAAACCGCTATAGAACACAACAATATCTCAACTCCGTACTAGATTAGAAGAAGTTCCCCTTCACCAACATCACAATAACAAAATTCACACCCAAAAACTTGGCATTCTTTGAACTCCTATATACAAATATACATATATTCAATCTTTTTTTTTTTTGCTTTTTTTTTTTTTTTTTCCTCTTTTATATTTCAAAACGATCACGAGTTAAAAGATGAAACAATACAGTATTCCACCTCTCCCGAAATATACTCGCATTTACGACACCCCTCAAAAGTTACGTCTCAAATCACCCCCACACTTAAACCAAAAAAATATAGAAACATCAAGCTCAATCTTGCAAGGTGATCAAAGAAATGTAGACCGAAATTAAAGCTAGGGTACCGGTAATTACGAGCTAATCATCACGAACGGCCAGTTCGGGTGGCGGTCTAACCACACTACAAAGGGCTTAGAGGGGGAACTAGGGATATATACAGAAGGGATGGCATTTGTAGCCATGATGAGAAGGACTATATCCCAAGAAGATACATGTTTTGGAGCAGAAGTCCATTTTGTGAGGGTGATAAGGGTGGAGGTGGGGCCAGCAGGCGCAACCGAAAATGCGAAGAAAGGCGTAGTCGGGTAGACGGTGGTGGACCATTTCGTAAGGGGATTTGTGGTTAAGTATGCGGGTGGGGAGACGATTAATAAGATAGGTAGCCGTGACAAACGCATCCTCCCAGTAGGGTAAATGAAGGTTGGACTGAGCTAGGAGGGAGAGACCGACATCAACAATTTGGTGGTGACGCCTTTCAACGGCGCCCATTTGTTCATGGTGTGAGGACAGGATAAGCGGTGGTCAATACCAATAAAGGTAAGGTATTTATTAAGGCGTTGAAATTCTCATCCCCAATCGGTTTGCATGGCTTTAATTTTTAGATTACATTGGCGTTCGACTAAGGACTAAAAAGTAGGAAACACAATTTCAACATCAGATTTGCGTTGTAAGGGATAAAGCCAAATATATTTTGTATAATCGTCCACAAAACTAACATAATACCGAGAACCATAAATGGATGGTTCAACACAGGGGCCCAAAAGATCCAAATAAACTAAATCCAAAGGAGCATGTGCGACACAGGTAAAGACTGACGACGACTCTTAGCTAATTGACACGCAGCACAAACATGGGCTGGTGATTTATTCAAAATAGAAATATTATTGGAACGTAAAACTTGACTAAGGACAGGAAACAAGCAATGACCAAGACAACGGTGCCATAGGGAGGAGATGTCACGGCTGGAGACAAGAGCACGAGCAGGAGTTGTGAAAAATAAGCTGGAGATATGATAGAGACCATCCTTTAGGTAGCCGCTATGATGGGTGCGGCCCGAGTAGTCCTTCACAAGAAAATAGGAATTATGAAATTCCAAATACACATTATTATCGGATGCGAATTGATTCAAATATAATAAATTGGAACGTAAAGCAGGGGCTACAAGCACATTATTTAACAAGAAAGAGACGGGGTGGATAAACTAGATGAACCAATATGAGAAATTGTTAAACTTGAACCATCTCTGATATTTATGCGGTCCGGGCCCTCGTATTGTTCGGACTAAATGTTTAATTGGCGGAAACTATTCGTCATGTGGTGAGTAGCATCGGTATCGGCCACCCAGTCGGAGGAGGGCATGGAAGGAGACTGACGTTGGGCGTTGAAGGCATGGGTAGGTGCTGGACGAGGTGGAGGTGGAGTATCCCATCTCCGGTGACAGTACTGTCGGAGTGGCCCTGTTTATCACAAATTTGACAAATTATTGGGGAATTATTCGAACCAGCAGAGGAACGTCCGGTGCCACGGCCACGATAATTACCGGAACGCCCTCTGCCTCTGTTTGCGCCATAATTAGAATTCCCCTTTCCACGGTTGTTGCTGCCATAAGTTTGGGGAGATGCTGATCTGAGATTGGCGGCGGGATTGGTGGCGGGAAGAGTAACAGGTAGAGGAGAGACAGTAGAATCGGCAGAGTGTTGTTGCAACCGAGCTTCATGAGTTAACAGCAACGAGTAGACCTCTTCAACCGAGATTTCAATGCGGGCTGATACCATGGTAACCAAAGAATCATAGTCCCGACCTAAGCCGGCCAACAGGTAGGCGATGATATCATCCGGATCAAGAGGGTAACCCGCCATAGCAAGCTCATCAGTGAGCTTTTTGATCGTGACATAATAATCGGTTGCAGATTGATTACTTTTGCGGGTCTAGGCAAGCTGAGTACGGAGTTGAACCAGCCGTGCACGGGATTGAGAAGCGAAGCATGTTTCAATGGTAGACCAAATTTTCGAGGACGTCGAGGCATGGTAAACCTTCATCAAGACCTCTTCGGATAGAGAAGAGGTAATTGCGCTTAAAATTAAGCTATCTTGTTGAACCCAAGCATCATGTAGTGGATTCGGTTGTTGATTACCCTTATCATCGGTGACCATGGTTGGTGGTGGCGGGATTTTGCCATTAACATATCCAAAACGCCTTGGCCGCGTAAATACGGCAAGATTTGTGCTCACCAGAGATGGTAATTTTGTCGAGTTAATTTGATAATTTGGATTGTGGAAGAGGGGTGGAAGGTAGGGAGAGTGGGGGAAGAAGAAGAAGCACCGCCGGTAAGAAGAGAAGGGGGCCGACGGGAAAATTAGGGTTTTAGGAATAAAACCAACGTGTTTGGTGTAACTACAAAACGAGATTAACTTCTAGCTCTGATACCATATTGTCGAAAATAATCAGAAGTTTTCCTTGATTAAATATTGGTACATATACAATAATATATAATAATCCATGACTTAGCCTCCAAGTAATACTAAGATAAATACACTATAAATGATAATTACAATATTAATTATAATAGTTAACTATGTGCAATATTATCTTCAATACAGATCTCCTTTTCATTCTAAAGGAAACCAAACTGCAGTTTGAGCCAAAAACAATAGAGCAAATAACTAAGCAAATTTAAAGAGGAAAATGGCAACGAAACTTAGAGAAGATAGTTAACTGTTGATTAAAAAAAAGATTAAAATCGTACCCACATAGCAACTTTTGTTCATAGGCTGTAGCATGCATCACTGAAGCCAGCCGAATCTGTCATCCTTGACCGTATCAAGTCCGAATTTAAGACACACTTGAGAGCACCCCCAGCCAAACAAGTGAAATTTCCACCACAAACACCAAAAGATTGGGTCTCTATACACCAAGACCCTACGCTTTGCATCTACAAAAGCTGAAAAGAACATTAATCAACCTCAAACCTTAATTACAAGCCTGCAACAAATACAAAATGAAAAGGGATAAGGCTCCAAACATGAAATACTCGTAAGAAGAAGCAAACCCGAAGCCAAACAAACCTCCATAACTTCTATTGTGACTGCATGCAACACCCGCAGATCTCCTTTTGGTTATGAACAAACCAAGCCGCAGCTTTAGGACATCAAAAAAACATTAATCAACCTCAAACCCTAAGTACAAACCTGCAATAAATAGAACATGAAAAGGTATATGGTTCCAAACCTGAAATACTCATAAGAAGAATCAAACAAGCAAAACAAACCTCTATTACTTTCATTCTGACTTCATGCAACCACCAGAAGATATCTTCAGGGTTATGAACGAACTAAACCCCAATAAGAAATGTGAGAATCGAGAGATTAACTGATCATCTTTAAAGAAATACGGATATGTATGTTTATAAACCCTAACAAACAAAGCCAATTGTTAATCAAGAAACAATTAAAAAGTACCTAACATACCCATTTTTCTTCATAGCCAACAGTATGCATCACAGCAGTCACACGAATCTATCATTCATGGCTGGTTGCAGAACGAAATCCACGAAACACTTCAGCAGCACCTCGAGGTAAGCACCATTGCAATGCAATTTCCACCACAAACCCCATAAAAGTAAGTCGGCATCCCCCAGAAAATCGGGCCATTCCATCAGCCAAACGCGAGACTGGACGTGGAAGAGACACCAACGTATAGAGAAGAAGAAAAAAAGGGGAAATTGGAAAATCTGGCTTTGTCCCCCTCTCTACTTGGGAATAAAGTTGCAATATGTACCAATTCGTTTTTTAGGTAACACGTCGTTAATAGTGGAGTAAAATGATTTTTTACTCCAATAATAACGTCATAAAATCACTGATTTTACGACGCTATTATTGGAGTAAAAAATCATTTTACTCCACTATCAGTCTATCACTACAACAAATTTCATTTTTTGGGACAACAGTTTTTGGGACGACACGTCCTCGTCGCCAAAAACATGTTTTTTGGGACGACATGACGTCCCTTGAAAAAAATCCGAGAAAAGTCAAATCTTGATGAATTTTTTGGTGGGAAAAATTGGCGGGAATCTGTTTCGGGACGACAAAACATTTTTTGGGACAACATATTTAAATGGGGGGATTTTTGAGTTTGTGGGAAAATTTTGGCGGGAAATTAATTTGATTCAAAGGGACGACACAGTTATTTTTTGGGACGACAACCTGCCAGCGTGGAATCCACGTGTGCATTGTCTTTTTTAGGGACGACAATATCGTCCCTTTAAATATTTATAGGTTTGAATAAATTTTATCAATTATTGTCAACTGAAACTTTGCTTATTTAAAGGGACGACTATGTCGTCTCTTTAAATAGTTTTTGTAATTAATAATTTTTATAATTAAGTTAATAAATTATATTAATTTTCATATTTTTATAAAATTAATAACTAAATCATCAAAAAAAAACTATTTATAATAAAAAACAATGTTATCAATAAATTAAATAAATAATTTTTAAATAATATTTATTGGTTTCTTCAAAAAACAATTATTATAAAAAAATAATATAATAACTTAATCTTTTCTAATAATATTTGTTTTTAAAAACAAAACAAAATAATATTTGTTTTTATTTAAATAACTTTAAATTAAATAACTTAAAATGGAAATCGTAATGATTTCAAACACGATATTCATTATTAAGTACTCACTTAAAACCTAAGGTTCGTTAATTAGTCGGTTGATGATTTCAAACTTGAGGTTCGTTAGTTCGTTCAAGATTTCAAACCCGAGGTTCGTTATTGAGTAGTGATTTCAAATATGGGGTTCGTTGGTTAGTGGGTTGATGGTTTCAAACCCGAGGTTCGTTAGTGAGTTCCTTATTTGAATCACGAGCTTTGTTAATGAGTTCATGATTTGATCATTTCAAACTCAAGGTTCGTTAGTGAGTTCATGATTTGAAACCCGAGGTTCGTTATTGAGTTGGGATTTCAAACCTAGGGTTCAAGATTTGAAACCCGGGGTTCTTAGTGAGTTGATGATTTGAAACCCAGGCTTCGTTATCGATTTCATGAATTCAACCTCAGGGTTCTTCAATGAGTTCATGATTTGAAACGCGGGGTTCGTTATTGAGTTTATGAGTTCAATGTTGGGGTTCGTTCCTGAGTAGTGATTTCAAACCCGAGGTTCGTTATTGAGTTTCTGAGTTCAATCAAGGGGTTAGTTATTGAGAAGTGATTTCAATCACGGGGTTCGTTAATAAGTTATTCAGTTCAATCACGGGGTTCGTTATTGAGAAGTGATTTCAATCCCGGGGTTCATAGCTAAGTTTATGAGTTATATTCCGGGGTTCATTACTGAGTATATGAGTTAAATCTCAGGGTTCGTTATTGGGTACTGATTTCAAACTCGTGGTTCGTTATTGAGTAGTGATTTCAAAACTGGGGTTCGCTTGTAAGTCGGTTGATGATTTCAAACTTGAGGTTCGTTATTGAGTAGGGACATCAACCAGGGGTTCAAGGTTTCAAACCCGGGGTTCGTTACCGAGTTCATGATTTTAAACACGGGGTTCGTTATTGAGTTTATGAGTTCAATCCGGGGGTTCGCTATTGAGAAGTGATTTCAATCCCATGGTTCGTTACCGAGTTCATGATTTCAAACCTGGGGTTCGTTCCTGAGTTCATGATTTCAAACCCGGGGTTCAATCGAGCCGGGGTTCGTTACTGAGTTCATGATTTCGAACCTAGGGTTCGTACTGAGTTTATGATTTCAAACACGAGGTTCATTACTGAGTAGTGATTTCAAACCCGAGGTTCGATCGATCCGATCTCGAGCTTCAAAATACGTAATCGAGTAGGTAATATATTAGTGAGTTTTATTAATATATTTATTTTTTTCGGAAACGAAAAATTCACACACACGCAACCTTTTTCGGCCTAAATGGGATTTGAACCCAGGTCAGTGCCGGGTTATTACCTAGTTTAAACCTACGTCGATACCTTGTTGGTTATTAGTTTATTTAATTACATTAAATGTATAAGTTTTTGTAAATAAATTTTTTTTATTAATAAATTCTGATTAATTTTATATATTCTGATTAAAAGGGGTGACGTGTGTCGTCCCGTGAAATAAACATGTCGTCCCAAAAAACGGCTAAACCTAATAAAACTCTGCCCGAACTTTTCTTCTTCTTTCCTCCTCTGTTTTTCTTCTCCTCTTCACGATTTTCAGCAAACTCCCGCCCCTCCTCCGGCCACCACTCCCTAAACCGTACTATCTAGCTCCGGAATACATCAACTCCGGAATCCCTCAACCCCGGCAGCCATTGTTCCGTTATTCCGGCATCCCAAGCTCAAATTTCCGGCGTTCCAAGCTCCTCCTTGTCCCAATCTCATTTTCCGGCGCTTCTTCATCTATTCCGGCATATCCTAGCTTCCTTAACAACTAAGGTTAGTAAAATTGGATCATTTAGTTGCTTTAGTTTGAGTGTATGTCCAATAGTTGCGATTGGATTTCATTTGTTCATGTGTATTTTAGTCACAGTTGTTAACATAGTACTTGGTTGTGTCAATTCTATGGTTAGCTGTTAACATAGTACTTGGCTGTGTCAATTCTATGGTTTTGCTGTTAGTGTCTGCTTTGCAGTTGTTGAGGCAGATATGTTTCACCATTTAGCTTTAGTCTGTCAAAATATTTGATGCTTTGATGGGAATTGTTGAATGCACAAGAAAAATCCAGAACTTTCTCTGTACTAATATTCTGTTACTTAATGGTTTGGTTTCGCAGCTCTCAACCAAAGGTTGAAACTTGAAGGTGATTCTGTAGGTCAACTTACATCATCATTCATTGGAAAACAAGTGAGCTATTTTGTTTTGTTGATAAATGATGCAACAATGAGGTCTATATTAACGACGTAAAAAGTTTAAGTCCACTATTATTGTCGTAAAATCTGTTTAACTCCACTATTTTTTTCGTAAAAACTGTTTTACTCCAATAATAGCGTCGTAAAATCAGTGATTTTATTACGACTTTATTATTGGAGTAAAAAATCATTTTACTCCACTATTAACGACGTGTTAACTAAAAGCAAATTTGGTACACATTGCAACTTTATTCCCAAGTGAGGGGGGGACAAAGCCTGATTTTCCAATTTCCCCGAAAAAAAGCGTCCTGAAGCCTTGAGAATCGTGAGAGTCGTTGTAATTTTCTTGCCGTAAGAAAGACGACATACACCGCATTGAATAGCACATATTTTTTTTCTTTGTTTTATTGGGACAGACTAAGCTATTGAAAAAAGAAAAAAGAAATATAAAGTTAAACGGGCCAGCCAGTGACGGACCCAGGATTATTTTTCAGTGAGGTCCGAATTCTCACTAAAGTACGGTAGCGAAATTTTTTCTAGAAAACATAAATATCAAACATTAAAAAGGGAAAAATAAAACATAAGTTACAAACTGTAGTTAAGTCGTTGTAATTTTCTTGCCGTAAGAAAGACGACATACACCGCATTGAATAGAACATTTTTTTTTCTTTGTTTTATTGGGACAGAACTAAGCTATTGAAAAAAGAAAAAAGAAATATAAAGTTAAACGGGCCAGCCAGTGACGTACCCAGGATTATTTTTCAGTGGGGGCCGAATTCTCACTAAAGTACGGTAACGAAATTTTTTCTAGAAAACATAAATATCAAACATTAAAATGGGGAAAATAAAACATAAGTTACAAACTGTAGTTAAAAAAACAAACAAAAAAAAGGATAAAGAAAATATGTAGCAGATAGGATTCGATCCCTTGATCACATGGTTAATACTTAGCAACATATCAGTTGAGCTGCAAGGAGAGTTATAGTAAAAATGTTCAAAAATATATACATACACAAGTATTTAGGGGTATACTAGTAATTTCACACCGAAATTTGAGTGGGGGCCATGCACCCCCTCATGCATGCTGGGTCCGTCCCTGGGGCCAGCGTAAGGCAAAATTCAGGTTATATTTTTCTTCCTTTAGAATCAAGAATCTAGAATCTAACCCTAAGAATCAAGAAACCCTGGTTCTTAGTGAGGGACATATAAAGCCTTAAAATCAATCGTCCCATACAGAAGAGTATGGCCCATGTTGTTTACAGGTTCACAGTATCTGATGTCACTAAAACTTTTCTTACTATGTTTAATCTGCTTTGAGCTTCCTTCCTTGGTGATTGTTTAATGATAATATTTGTTTCTCTGTTGGTACCTGTTCAGGCTGTTCACTGTGAAAAAGTTAGAAAACTGTATGGATCCTCTTTATAAAAATGAGGATAACGGTAAAGGAAAGGAAAAGGAAGGTAAACTTCAGAAACAAGGTGCTCACCTTCAAACTCTGATTATTCATTCTTGTATATATCTTTATGTGTGAGGTTTACATTACTTGAGTTGATGGACGACACAAATGTTTACTATTATTTGTAACAGTGATGTTTATTTGGAGCGATTTCCTCTTCTTTTTTTCATCAGCCTTCAATTAATGCTTTAAGGCCTTTTTAATTTGCAATAAAAACACTTTTCAAATGCTTTATAGAAATTTATTTAGACCAGTGGACCTAATCCATATGTTCATTTCTTTCCTGTGCTTTATAGAAAAAGGTAAATGTACCAAACTCTAATTATACACCTTTATGGCGCGTTTGTATTGCAGGAATGGAATGGAATGGAATGATTTTTCCATTCCATTCCATCATTTTGACGTGTTTTGATAAGAATGAATAAAAAGCTTTTTCATTCCAACGGAATGAAATTGAGTCATTTTCATTCCATAAAAAATCGGATGGAATGGAATGTGTAATGGTGACTTAAACTATGCTACTGAGGTCTGGTATGGAAACATGTTCTGGTCAGCAATGTATGAAGCATCTGCTGAAGTCTGGTGTTCAGCTGGGGGCAAGATCAGCAGGGTTGATCAACCTGCTGATAGAAAGTCTATTGAAGCCAAGTCTGTTGAGGGTCAGCAAACTTGTAGGACACGTCTGCTGCATGTTTGTTCGAGTTACTTCTGGGGTATTTCAGTCATTTACTGGGTTGCATGTTTAGTCGGTTAGGGTTGGATTCCCAAGGCTATAAATACCATATGTATTAATTGTAACTTGATGTAACTTTTCTGGTGATAATAAAATATCCTTGTTTGTTAGTGGAGTAGTCGGCACATTGCGGAAACCACGTTAAATCTGTGTTCTTCTTGTTTCTGTGTATGTTTACTTATTATTCTTATATCTTTACTCCCAATCACCATCACTTCTTGATCGATCCGTCATAACAAACTGATATCAGAGCGTCCAGGTTCATCAAGAAATCTGTTATCTGTTTTAAGCATGGTAGATTGGCACCAAAGTCATAATTGACGCCAGGATTTGGGATCTACACAAGTTTTTCTGGTGAGAAAGATGTCTGCTTTAAATGTTAAGATTGACAAGTTTACAGGAAGGAACATCTTTAGTCTATGGCATATCAAGATGCGTGCTTTGTTGAAGCAGCAGGGATTATGGGGTCCCTTGTCTAAATCAACAGAAGGAAGTGCTGCTGAGAGAGCCAGTCTGGAGGAGAAAGCATACTCAACGATTATGTTGTGCTTATCAGATGATATTATCACAGAGGTTGCTGAAAAGGACACTGCTGAGAAGTTATGGTCCAAACTTGAGAGTCTGTATATGACTAAGTCTACACAAGCTTTTCTGGTGAGAAAGATGTCTGCTTTAAATGTTAAGATTGACAAGTTTACAGGAAGGAACATCTTTAGTCTATGGCAGATCAAGATGCGTGCTTTGTTGAAGCAGCAGGGATTATGGGGTCCCTTGTCTAAATCAACAGAAGGAAGTGCTGCTGAGAGAGCCAGTCTAGAGGAGAAAGCATACTCAACGATTATGTTGTGCTTGTCAGATGATATTATCACAGAGGTTGCTGAAGAGGACACTGCTGAGAAGTTATGGTCCAAACTTGAGAGTCTGTATATGACTAAGTCTCTAACCAACAAGTTGTTATTAAAACAACGTCTGTTCAGTTTAAGGATGCATGAGCGCACTCAGCTGAGGGATCAACTAGACCAGCTGAACACAATATTGCTTGATTTAAAGAATATTGATGTGAAGATTGAAGATGATGATGCTGCATTGATTCTACTTGTATCATTGCATGCATCATATGAGAACTTTGTGCAGTCTTTTATTGTTGGGAAGGACTCAGTATCATCGGAGGATGTAAGGTCATCACTCCATGCTCGAGAGTTACGCCATAAGGCATCTGGATCTGGGACAAATAGTCAGTCTGCTGGATTGGTGGCCAGTAGATTCAGCAGGGGGCCAGGTAATTCTAGAAAGAAGAAATTCAAGAAGAATTCCAAGGGTCCTAAAGCTAAGGATATCTGTAACTACTACAAAGAGCAGGGGCATTGGAAAAATGAATGTCTAAAGAGGAAGAAGAAGCAGGGGACTCAGCAGGGTACTCAACAAGGTACAGCTGCTTTGGCAGATCAAGGCACCAACTCTGAAGAAGATCTGGCCTTCGCAGTTTCAGAGTCAGTAGGGCATATAGATGTGTGGATTCTGGACACTGGGGCAATCTATCATGTGTGTCCAAACAGGGAGTGGTTTTCAACTTATCAGCAGGTGGATGGAGGTCATGTTGCAATGGCTAACAACAAGGTCTGCAAAATAGTTGGGATTGGATCTGTTCAATTGAGGACACATGATGGTAAATTATGCACAATGAATGAGGTTAGGCATGTTCCACAAATGACCAAGAATTTGATATCACTTAGTCTACTAGACAACAAAGGGTTCAAGTTCAGGGGTGAAGGTGGAGTGGTGAATGTCTATAAGGGTTCGAGTGTGATTTTGAAGGGTATCAGGCAAGGGACATTATACATAATACAAGGGTCTACTGTATCTGGTACTGCTGTTGTCACATCATCAGAGGTTCACCAGTCACAATTGACTAAGTTGTGGCATATGAGATTAGGTCATATGGGTGAAAGAGGGATGCAAATTCTGTGTAAGTCTGATCTACTTGGGGGGCATAAGGTCAATGAGTTGAATTTTGTGAACACTGTGCGTTTGGGAAGCTACATAGGAGCAAGTTCCCAAAAGCAATTCACATAACAAAAGGGACACTTGATTATGTTCATTTTGATTGTTGGGGACCTTCAAGGGTGGAGTCTTTGGGTGGTCACAGGTATTTTGTGTCATTTCTAGATGATTATTCAAGGATGGTTTGAGTAATTATGATGAAGCACAAGAGTGAAGCATTTAAGAACTTCAAGCAGTGGAAGGATTTGGTTGAGAATCAGACAGGGAGAAAGATCAAGAGACATATAACTGATAATGGACTAGAATTCTGTTGGTCTGAGTTTGATAATTTTTGCAAGAATGAAGGCATAGCTAGGCACCATACTCCACAGCAGAATGGTGTTGCAGAAAGAATGAATCAAACTCTTCTGGAGAGGGCAAGGTGCATGCTCTCTTCTGGTCTAGCAAGGAGATTTTAGGCAGAGGCCGTTAACACAGTATGCTACTTAGTCAATAGAAGGCCTCACACTGGGATCAAACTTAAAACACCACTTGAAGTTTGGTCAGGAAGGTCAGCAGACTACTCTGTACTTAGGGTTTTTGGAAGGACTATCTACTATCATGTCAGTGAGGGTAAATTGGAGCCTAGGGCCAAGAAGGGTGTGTTTGTTGAATATGGAGATGGAGTTAAAGGGTATAGAATCTGGTCATCAACTGAAAATAGGGTTATACTCAGCAGGAGTGTTTGATGAAAATTCTATGCTTAACTCATCAGTGAGGGCCACATCTGAATCTGAAATTGGATCTAAAACTGAGAAGGTTGACAAACGGTGGAGCTTCAAGTAGAGTCTACTGAATCAAAGAATCAGCAGGGGATGGTCATCAATCAGCAGATCCAGAGCTGGATCCAAGCCAGTCTACTGAACAAGGGTCAGTAGACACTCAAACAGCTGATGTTGGTCAGGAGGGTATAGCTCTCAGCAGAGCTAGAAGGACCAATATTAGACCTCCAAAAAGATATGGGTTTGAGGAGGATATGGTTGGATATGCACTACAGGTAGCTGAAGAAGTGGATGGTTTTGAACCTAATACTTATAGGGAAGCTGTGACAAGTTCTGAGGCATCCCAATGGCTTGCTGCCATGGGAGAAGAAATGGAGTCACTTCAGAAGTGAGACTTGGGATTTGGTCAAACAACCACGAGATATAAGGGTGGTCAGTTGCAAATGGATATTCAAGAAAAAAAGGGAATGACATCTGCTGAGGATATCAGATATAAGGCACGTTTGGTTGCAAGAGGGTTCAGTCAAAAAGAAGGGGTAGACTATGAAGAGATATTTTCTCCAGTGGTCAGACATACTTCCATCAGGGTGCTGTTAGAAATAGTAGTACATCAGAATCTTGAACTTGAGCAATTGAATGTGAAGACAGCCTTTCTACATGGAGATATAGATAAGGAAATTTATATGACTCAGCCAGAGGGTTTCCAAGTTCCTGGCAAGGAAGGATATGTTTGCAAGTTGAAAAATTCCTTGTATGGACTTAAGCAGGCCCCAAGGCAGTGGTATAAGAAGTTTGACAGTTATATGATTCAGCAGGGTTATAGCAGGAGTCCATATGATTGATGTGTGTATCATAACAAGTTGAAGGATGGTTCAATCATCTATCCGGTGCTGTATGTAGATGATATGCTGATAGCTGCTGCAAACAAGTCTGACATTCAAGATCTGAAGAATCTGCTCAAGGCTGAATTTGAGATGAAGGATTTGGTGAATGCAAAGAAAATTCTGAGGATGGAGATCTATAGAGATAGGAAGCAGGGGAAGATATTATCCAAGTTTGGCATGCCAGCACCCAAACCTTTAGATACTCCAATGGCACCAAATCTACATCTGCCTTCTGTGTTTTCTCCACAGTCAGCTGGAGAGGAAGAATACATGTCAAGGGTTCCATATGCTAGTGCAGTAGGCATTTTAATGTATGCCATGGTTTGCACTAGGCCTGATTTGGCTCTGGCAGTCAGTGTTGTCAGCAGGTTTATGGCTCAACCTGGAAAGGAACACTGGAAGGCGGTAAAGAGGATAGTCAGGTAACTTAGGGGTACATCAGATATTGGACTCATTTATAGAGGTGGTACTCAATGTTTTGTCACAGGGTACTGTGATTCTGATTATGCTGCTGATGTGGACAACATAAGATCTATGACCGGGTATGTGTTTACTTTAGGTTATTCTGTGGTAAGTTGGAAGGCAACTTTACAGGGTACAGTGACCTTATCTACTACTGAAGCAGAATACATGGCACTAACAGAAACAACAAAGGAAGCAATCTGGTTAAAGGGGCTGACAGAAGCAACAAAGGAAGCAATCTGGTTAAAGGGGCTAGTCAATGATATGAGCCTGCATCAAGATCAAGCCAGGGTGTATTGTGACAGTCTTAATGCAATATGTTTGGCAAAGGATCAGGTTCATCATGAGAGAACCAAGCACAATGATGTTAGGTATCATTTTCTGAAAATGAGAGGAGGTTAAAGTGGAGAAGATCAGCACTGATGTGAATCCTGCTGATATGTTCACTAAACCAGTTCCAAGGGGCAAGTTTCAATTATGTCTGGACTTGCTGAATATCCAAAGCTGTTAATCTGAATCTGGGAATACTCAGCTGATGTTGGGGGTCTGCTGAGGTATTCAAATCTAAAGACAAAGAGGATTTCTGGCACTTGGTTGTGCATCTGGAACTTGGTTGTGCATCTGGTCAGTTTGCATGAAGTTGAAGTCAAGGTGGAGATTTGTAATGGTGACTTAAACTATGCTACTAAGGTCTGGTATGGAAACATGTTCTGGTCAGCAATGTATGAGGCATCTGCTGAAGTCTGGTGTTCAGATGGGGGCAAGATCAGCAGGGTTGATCAACCTGCTGATAGCAAGTCTACTGAAGCCAAGTCTGCTGAGGGTCAGCAGACTTGTTGGACACGTCTGCTGCATGTTTGTTCGGGTTACTTCTAGGGTATTTCAGTCATTTACTGGGTTGGCTGTTTAGTCGGTTAGGTTTGGATTCCCAAGGCTATTAATACCATATGTATTAATTGTAACTTGATGTAACTTTTCTGGTGATAATAAAATATCCTTGTTTGTCCGTGGAGTAGTCGGCACATTGCCAGAAACCACGTTAGATCTGTGTTCTTCTTGTTTCTGTGTTTGTTTACTTGTTATTCTTATATCTTTACTCACAATCACCATCACTTCTTGATCGATCCGTCATAACATAATGCATTACCACGATCACAACTCACCACCGTCCGATCACCCGCCATCACAATCACTACCCACCACCGTCTCCACCGATCATCGGCCATCCCACCACCACGATCACCACCCAACACCGATCACCCACCGTCATGGCCACCATGATGACAAGCCAACGCCGTCGACACTGATTACCCGCCGCAACCATTAACACCACCTACCACAGTCACCACCGATCACCCGCCACCATCGCCGCCATGACCACACACCACCACCGCCGCCACTACCGATCACTCACCACCACCACGATCACTACTTACCACCGCCACCACCGATCACCTGCCACTACCGCTACCATGATCACCACCCACCGCCGTCACCTGTCGGTGTCACTACCCGCTTCCGCCACCACACACCATAATCACCTCTCATATCCCGCTGCTGTCACCACCCATCACCTTAGTATCAGACATTCCATTCTAGCGTGCACCAAACGTAGTAATGAAATCATAGTCATTCCATTCCATTCCAACATAGTCATTCCATTCCATCTATCCAAACGTGCTATTAATTCCAAAACCCTTTTCACTCCCACCTTTTTGAAATATACGCAGCTTTGAGAGAAAGAGGGAAAAGAATAGAAAAAAACGAGAAATAAAAGAGAAGAGGGGGAAAGAGATTTCCACTTTTCGATCAATACGGACGTCGAAATCACAAACCATTTACACCAGATTGTTCACCATGAAGAGAGCTTTATTTTGATACAAGTTTCTCTCCGATCGGGTAAGAGTTTCGAAAACCCATTTTCAAGATCTAGATGTTTTCTTGAGTCTTTCTTAGCTTTTTATTGTTTTAAATATTGTGGTAATCGTAGAACTTCGTTTTAACGGTAGATTCAAAGTGGGTTGTTTTGTTCTCGGAGCTTTTTTTGTAGTCTAGATCTTCTTGGAGTGTTCTTGAAGAGGTGTTGGAGCTTTTTGTTGAAATCATAGGTAAAAGGGTGTTCAACTAAATGTGAATGTGTTATTTTGGTGTTTATATGTAGCTTTTTACTTCAAGCATGTGTTAGAGCAATTTCATTTCACTTTGGCTTGAATTTCATGTTATATTGGTACTGTTTATATCTAATATAATGTTACATGCATGTTGTAGAATGATTTTCGTATTATTTTAGTATGGATTTAGAGTAGATTTAGTGTTTAAAATGGTGAGGAAACATGGAATTCTATCCTAGAGTGTTGGCTGATTTTTAAGGCAAAAATGGAATAGAAAGTTATATGGAATGTTGTAAAGTCAAGTGTAAGCGTTCTAGTGGCTTTGGGTCCGCACATATGTTTTTGGGACTTTGTTTTACTTGCAGCCTGTGTTGCTTGTCGATCGCTGCAATAATCTTTTAAGTTTTCCAAGTCAATGTTTTCGTTTTCCGCTTGTTCTCTGGTGTTGAGGATGTTAGGATTATGCATATAATTGATTTATTTTAATTAAATAATTTGTCGGAATTTTTTTTCCAGTTAAACACTCGGTATCCGGATCAGAGGTCGTCACAACTTATTTCATACAAGAGAAACCTATGTACGAACAAAGATTACTTTGATAAGCAATCGAACAATCAACGTGAAAGGCTTAAAAAAAGTACTAATTATAATTTCTCATTCCGTAATACAGTGTTGTTAACCGAACAGAGCCGTTCGTGAACAAGCTCGTGTTCGGCTCGTTAGTGTTCGTGATCGTTTGTCGTTTAGCTTAACGAGCCGAGCTCGAACATGATTGTAGGCTCGTTTTCTTAACGAACGAACACGAGCTTGGTTCGCGAACGTGCTTATAAATACGTCAATTTATCGTAACCCTGATTCAAAAGAGGATAATTCATTCATTCATCTAATTAAACTTATAGATTGAATTTATATAATAGTTAGATGTACTTATAGTAATTTTTGTTGTGTAATATATGTAATTTTAATGTATAACTTGCTATTTTTACATTTTCATTTTATGTTTTATATCTTAACAAACCGAACTCGAGTCGAATTCAAGCCAAAAGGCCAAAAATATGTTTAACGAGCCGAGCTCGAACATACGTGCTCATGAGCTAAACGAGCTTGAGTTCGAATCACCAATACTCGGCTCGGCTCGTTAACTGCTCTAGTAATTATCATCTGTCCGAGGTCGTTTTCCAACGGATAATACACATAATTACATCTCACAGCAGAGATCATTTTTTTCCTTCTCACCCTTTGCCAACCCTTTTGCACTGCAAAGGTGAACAAACGGCTTACATCACCCTTCCCGCCGTTGTTTTGATCGCCTTCGCCGGAGATCTCTATCCGGTGTTTTCATAGGTATTTTCGATGTTTTTTCTTGCTCAAACTCGAGATTTGTATATGCCCACGGGTCGTCTAATTTCTACCCCATGTATTAGAAGATCTGCCAATAAAATTGTTTTTTAAGCAAACAAATTTCGCTCACGCATCATTTCTCTAACTCTTCAATTTGCTTATTGTAAGTGTCACTTTGATTAGATGCTGGATATTTCCTCTGTTTGTATTGTAAGGTTGAAACTTATTGTATTGTAAGTAAAGCAATCCTTATTTTAATGGTTGAAACTTATTGTAGAGGCCCACGTCGGTAAGTAATGTATTGCTCATCCCTAAATAATTGTGAAACATTGAGGTTTTTGTCAACTTATGTTAGCCCTTCAGGCAAGTGAGGATGACGGTCTAAACAGTTGACCGGATCATTTATAACTTATTTAGCACTACCAGACCCGGAGTCTGAAGGCGTTACACTTATAGTGTTGTTTCATGTTTATATTTATGGTGTGTAAAATGAATCAGTGTGGTTTTATAATGTGCGGATATATGTTGCACAGACACGGACACGGACACGGATACGCCGCACGACACGACACGGACACGGCGATACGGCTAATTCCAAAATTTAAGGACACGACACGCCGGCGACACATTATATATATATATATATATATATATATATATATATATATATATATATATATATATATATATATAAGGCCGGCCCGCATTTTTTGAGCCTAAGGTCAAGTTGTCGAATTATGTTTTTTTAGTTCAAAATTTCATACTTATCGATTCGAATTATGCCAAGTAAATTTTTCTTGGGCCTTTATCAATTCAAATAATTTTTTTAACACATTATATTAGGTTTAATCGGATTGGATCTACACGAAATTTTTTTCTTTTATCAAAACATGTAATGTAGGGCCCCCGGGCACCGTTGGGCCTAAGACAACCGGCTCCTTCGCCTTAGTGATGGGCCACACACACACACATATATTATATGATGTAAATAAGATTCAATTGATCAAAAAAAAATATTGTTAAAAATCTAAAAAAACTAGAGAAAATAAGATAGGTAATACGTACACTCTATGAATATCTATAATAGATATTCGACCTTTATACTGTGCCAAAAAAATTGTGATTGACCTTCAAAATAATACAAATTGTAAAAATGATTGTTTATCAACAAAAATAACATATAAACTTAATACAACTTACTATTTATTAAATTATTATAGAAATAGAAATCGTGTATTTTAACGTTTCCATTGAAGAAAACCTAAATAAAGAAAAAAAAATTATTTTATAAAATTGGGTTTAGGAATGTCGGGGCCGTGTCGACAGTGTGTCGGAAGCGTGTCGGATATTAAAATTTTAAATAATATTATTTTAATCAGCCAATATGTGTTGGTCGCGTGTCGTGTCGGAAATGTGTGAGACACGGTGCACGACACCTATATTAAAGTGTCGGTACATCATAGGTGCGGATGTAATATGTGTTTATTCCTAAATGTTATCTAACATCCTAAAGATGCTAGGACACTTGGATTGAAATATTTAAATGTTATCTAACATCCTAAGGAGGCCAGGACATTTGGATTGATATATTTGTCTACCGTAAGATAGACATATATAAATATCCTAGGAGAAGAAATTGGTTGCACATTTTTGGAGTCGATCAGAAATTTCATGGATCCAACACAGTACGGAAATTATTGATGCCTCATGTTTGTTATTGTTAATGTATGTAGGTTTAAAATATTCTTTTACCAAGGAAAGTTCTTACTTAGGAAAAAGCAAAGCCAACAAACACCTCCATTGTTGTTGTTGTTTTTTTTCTTTTAATCAACGACCATGTCCGTTTACCTGAAGGAAGAAAAGAGGGGTTTAGTCTTGAGGGAGATATAAAGCCTTAAAATCCTCGCATAACAACGTTACAACTATGTTAGGGGCTCCTCAAAAGTCAAAAAGTAATATATCGTCCCATACAGAAGAGTATGGCCCATGTTGTTTACAGGTTCACAGTATCTGATGTCACTAAAACTTTTCTTACTATGTTTAATCTGCTTTGAGCTTCCTTCCTTGGTGATTGTTTAATGATAATATTTGTTTCTCTGTTGGTACCTGTTCAGGCTGTTCACTGTGAAAAAGTTAGAAAACTGTATGGATCCTCTTTATAAAAATGAGGATAACGGTAAAGGAAAGGAAAAGGAAGGTAAACTTCAGAAACAAGGTGCTCACCTTCAAACTCTGATTATTCATTCTTGTATATATCTTTATGTGTGAGGTTTACATTACTTGAGTTGATGGACGACACAAATGTTTACTATTATTTGTAACAGTGATGTTTATTTGGAGCGATTTCCTCTTCTTTTTTTCATCAGCCTTCAATTAATGCTTTAAGGCCTTTTTAATTTGCAATAAAAACACTTTTCAAATGCTTTATAGAAATTTATTTAGACCAGTGGACCTAATCCATATGTTCATTTCTTTCCTGTGCTTTTTCAGGACCTTTCACAATTAGTTTAGTTCAAGAGAACACTTCAGCCAATAATGTATCGGTGTTTGCGCTTTTTAAAGGATCAAATCTAGTGATATCTAATATTCAAGGAACTAGAATATGTTCTTATGCACCAACTCCAGGGGGAGGTAACGGCTGTAATGGTATACCCTCGATATCTGCCATGCCTTTTGAAATTGAGAAACGCTATGAAGATTGGTGGATTACCAATTAACCGGAAGAACAGGTATGCAAAGTCTGCTTCAGTAAAGCATTGGAAGTTCTCAACATTAAATAGGAATACAGTTTATAAAATATGATACTAAATTGATAATCAAGCAATCGATCTTCTGTTATGATTCTTGTGGAATTCAACTGTGCTATTTATTTAACATGTCTCTTCCAACATCGACACTGTGTTGTTGATCTTGCAGGTAATCCTAACCTGTTTCCGGAACTTGCTATGCCTTTGGCATTTGCTAGGAATATAGCTGATTTGGAAATTAAGAGGAAGGCGACTTCAGAAGTGAGTATCTTTCACGGTCTTATTGATCTTTCACCCATATAAATGAAATGGAAGAAAATTGAAGTGTATTTTTTTTTTTTTTTTGCTTTTTAGTGTGCATAATCCGCCTTTAGTTTCATGCAATTGTTTGCCTTATCTAGGGTATGATGGATGGTCTGAAGGAAAACATGGACAATTTTAAAGGAAAAGGAAAGGAAGTCGCAGGAGACGATGCTACAGCTTCACAATTACAGGAGGAGGTATATATATATATATATATATATATATATATATATATATATATATATATATATATATACTTCGTAAAAGAGGATTTTCATTAAGATCCCTTGTAATTTTGTGTTTAGGCTGCATTAGGGTCCCTTGTAAAAGGTGTGATGAACAAGAATGATTTGCTAGGCTCAACATCTGCACATAACAATGAAAAGGCCAAAAAGCTTGGTTTGAAAGAATCGATGCGTTGCTCCCGCATGTACTGAATGCGACGAAGGTTATTGCTGGATTTGTAGTGCTTTATATCTTAAGTCAGAATGCTTCACAAATGAAAAAATTGAATGAGAAGGCCGATGCCATTGCCTACCAAGTAAACAGGGTGACTGTAAAAGCTGAAAAGAATGCGGATGAGGTCGCCTACCAATTTAAGGCTGTCGAAAAGAAGAGGGATGGCCTTGCCAAAGAGTTGAAAGAGGCAAGTGAGAAGGTGGATGAGCTGTTGAAGGCAACCAATGAAGTCAATCCGAACATAATAGTGTCAAGTCCATGTATTTCCATAAGTCCCAGGTTTGCTATTGCCAACCGCGAAACCGGGGCAAGCGAGGGACAGGGGTGGAGGAAAGCTGGATAAGAATGGTACTGGTTGGCACTTGTTTTTTTATGCACTATTGATAGTTCTCTATTTCTTTCTATTGATTATGGATTATGGATAGTTCTCTATTTCTTTCTATGGATTTATCGTTGACATATGACTTACAATTGTGATAGAATTGTGCATTTGTGAACTCCCTGTTAAGTGCCTTGTGTCATTGTGTTTTTTTTTTGTCAAAAGCACAAAAGCACAATTCTATCACAATTGTAAGTCATATGTCAACGATAAATCCATAGAAAGAAATACAAAACTATCCATAATCCATAGAAAGAAATAGAGAACTATCAATAGTGCATAAAAAACAAGCGCCAACCAGTACCATTCTTATCTAGCTTTCCTCCACCCTGTCCCCCGCTTGCCCCAGTTTCGCGGTTGACAATAGCGAACCTGGGATTTATGGAAATGCAGGGACTTGACACTATTATGTTCGGATTGACTTCATTGGTTGCCTTCAACAGCTCCTCGTGTAACAAAACCTTCAATATGATCCATAACATTCAATTCTCCACTTTGTGGTCCTATCATAGCACCTAAAAGTTAATGGACTTATAAAAGCATTAGTTGCATTATCTTTGTGCACATTTCTTCAGATGGCCAAGACAATTTCCAAAACCATGGTGTAATATTCATAAAAATTTAATCAAGGGTAGAATGGTAATTGGATTTTTTTAAAATAAACCTATTACTATTTTTATATTAATTAAATCAATTGGATAATGATGTATTAATGATATTTATCCTATTTAAAACTCTTACCATAAGTCCACTCAAAAAAAGAAAACTCGCACCATAAGTCCATAACCCCCACCCCCATTATGCCTTTATCAGTTTCCCAAAAATTGTCTCTGAGGAGAAGAAACTTAAGTAAACACAACGGAATCTCTTTTTTTTTTTTAGCAATCCGGCCGTTGTTTTTGCACATATCTCATACCGAAACGTTCAAGAGAATGAAATAATCCTTTTATCACCTTGATCAGGTTGGTAATCGAAAAACCCCTCTTTTTGGAATCTATATGGCTTTTGAATTTTCTAAGCAATTTTGGGCTTTGATAGATGTCCTAGATTAATCGTAGGTTGTTTTGTGGTAGGAATCGAAAGAATCATCATAGTTGTTGGAATTTCAAGTTTGGCTTTTCGATTCAAAGCTTATTTTTGCAATAGATTAAGGTAAAAGAGTATTCAACCGTATTTAAACATGTTGTTGATGATGCTTTTTTTATTTATTTTTTATTTATGGTTTTGCTCTTTTTGTTTGATGTATATATATTGTTGTTGTTATAATATTACGTGTTATAAATATAACACGTAGTATGTGGATGTTCATTGGATAGTATACACCCTGAATACACGTAGTGATTGATGGATATTGTTACACCATATAACTCCACGTGTAATATATTGTGTTTTATTAGACAGTACCGCGTTAGATAATTATCTCGGATAATTATCTTTAGCCGCCATACCCACGTGATAACCTTTGGGGTGTATCACATGGCTCTTCTTAACCCAATAGTTTGGGCCTGAACCGTTGAAATGATGGTTCTAGCGTTTCTTGGTGGTGATTGTTCTCGAGCATAAGCTCCATGTATACAACTTTATGGATCTGAAGTTTCTCCATCAGATAGAGACTTCGGCCAATCCTAAGAGCTTTTGTTGATTTTATCACCATTTAAAAATATATGTGCTGGCTTGTCGAGGTGTTCGGCGAGGCCAAGATCGAGTGGAATATTATGAAGTAACCTTTGTCGATCTATTTACGTTTATGCTTCCGTTGTGAAATGGAAGATCATTGAGCCCGTGACTATCGTGCGGCAGATCACTTTGTTCATATCTATCAAGCATCTTTGAAAACATAATGAAGATCGTGAGATGAATCTTGCATGTCAAGATCATCCTGAAGATGATGATGCTGATATGATAAACTTTGATACGGATAGATTCTTGATGATCCATGGGGAATCAAATGATCAAGAAAAGGTTTAAATTTAACTTTATGCTTTTCTCGTAATTTTGTAATTTTATTTCCCTTGTAATATAGTAATTTCCTTTTGTTGGTGTATAATACATCGATCAAATTATATGTGTCCGTTCTAGGAGTGAACGTGACTATACTATATAATTAAGATATGTCGAATGACACACGTCCATTCCCAGAAGTGTATGTGACCAATTAAAATATTTGAGATGTATCGGATTATACATGTCAACCCTAAAAGTGAATTTGACTAAACTCAATATCTATGATGTGTCCGTTCCTATAAGTGAACGTGGACTATTAAATATTCTAGATGTGTTGAGATACACAAGTTAGTTCCTGGTGTGAACATGATAAAATCTAGATATTGTATGCCGTTATTTAAATATGTATCGAATCACGTTAGTCAGTTCCCAAAGTGCACGTGACATATATGAGACCGTGATTTTAAAATCATCATAATAAATCTCACCACAGTGAGTTGATGATGCTATTGTAGAAATGATACATCGGTACAACCCGGTATACTATATAAAGGATCATTTGTTCTGAGGACAAATTAGATCAAAAGATTTTATCACCGAAAGATGATTGTCTTTTAAAAGTATATATAGGTGGACTTGGAGTTCATCAGACGCGCTTGGATGCTCATGAAAGTGAATATAAATTCAAAGAAATAAATGTGGACTGGAGTTCATGTGAAAGGAAATACCAATGAATGACCAAATATATTTGATCTAGTCCAATCCCTGGAGTGGTGTCACTAGATTCAAAAAAATGGTAGAGGTCATATACGTGTCCGACTTCATGGACAAAAATTATGGTTAAGATATCCCTGAGGGATATCCTAACATTTGTCTCCTTGAGGGGAAGAATTGTCCACCGGAAGTGGAACAAAAATGAAACTAAATTCCAGATGAATAATGAAAATTGATTTTCATACTGTGGTATTGGAAGACCACCGATCGCGTATTTGGAGTACGATGAATTGATTTTCATACTGTGGCATTGGTAGGCCAATGGTCGCGTGCTTGGAGTATAGCGAAATACCTAGTTAAAACTTTAAGAAGTTTCAAATTATAGTAAAGACAATGTCATACTATATGCTACAGTCATCTCGTAAATGATGCAGATATGATAATATTGGTTTTATCATTTTTAATGTCTCAAATACATACTAGGTTATGTTGATATCCCATAGAAAGACTCCTCAAATGAGATATTGGAAAGATTAAAAAGGTATAAATCTCTCAAAAAGATTTTATAATTCTTCCTGATTGAGTATATCTCGGAATGTTTGTTGATAGTCATATATAAATGGAGACACATTGAAATGTAGAATCCTACATAGGGATATCACATCGAAATGCTGAATTCCATAATGGGTTATTGCAAACTTAAGTAGAAATGACTTTAGATGAAATGTTTTTCCGAGATTAGGGGGAGGAAAGTAAACTTGGAGTTTATAAATCTGATGGAAAAACATTATATTAACGCACATTTAATCACCGGATGCATTTAATTACTCTAGGAGAGTGAGCAGCTGCCGAATGCACTAGTTAGAATAAATGTCGCTGAAAGGTTTATCCTAGAAGGATAATAATTATTCCAAAAGGGAAAGTCCAGGAAGGACAAGGGAAAGTCCAAGAAGGACATTTAATGATATGTATCAAACGCCATAAGCGTTAAAGACCAATTGGCTCAAAAAATAAAATTCCTCAGAAGAGGTTATAACTATATGATCTATGCAAACTCTAGAAGAGGAAGCATATGCTCGAGCAGAAAAATATACAGTCTAAAAAGATCTAGAAGAGCAGTGACGTACTCTAGATGAGTAACGAAATCATAAACCCTTGACGAGGTCAAGGCTAGAAAATGTCAACAAGTGTTGATAAATATAATCTGTGGAACAAATAATATGCAGTTGTCATACATACATGAGGTGGGATAAATCAAACCTGAAGTTCTTTCCTTCGTGTTATTTTCTTGCTAACCCCCGAGGAAAAGTAATGATTCTTGGAGAATCTGAAATTACATATTGCTATATTATTAATTATGTTCAATGCTTGGAGCGTGAGAACATAGTAGTTCCAACAAATATAAATCTTATAGTGTTGAGATAATGAATGAATGTTATCATCGTTAGAGCAATGTGACATGATAACAAATGCAACACTCAGTTTTATGTACGAGGTTTATAAAACGAGGCAAGCACAGGAGATGTGTTTCGATATGTCGAAATTGCCGAAAGCGATTATAGTGCCTCAAGCACATGAGATGCTAGAAGCACATAAAGTATATGAAACACAAAGTATAAAATACACAGATTGACCCGCAAAGCGGGATAAATGGTTTTGATCTGAGAAAGTTTGGATCTATAATTGAGCTCAAGAAGAGTTGCAAAAGAAGATAAAGTATGAGTATTTGCCTCATACTATTAAGATCCATTAAATGCACATGAAATACGTCATTTGGTCCCTAAGACCGATGATTCTACTCTTTTTTCCTTTAACAGGTTTTTCCACTGGGTTTTCTTAGTTAAAGGTTTTTAACGAGGCAATCAATGCACAAAAGCGTATATGTCATGAATCTTTTCCCCTTGACTGGTTTTTTCCCCCTGGGTTTTTCCAAGCAAGGTTTTTGGTACATGCCATATATGTTATACATCTTAGATCAACGAAAAGCAAGTCAAGGACTTGTTGGTTACGCAGATGATGGATATTTATTCGGCCCCTAAAAAGCAAGGCATCAAATTGGTTGTTCATTCACCAATGGTGGTACATCGATCTCATGCGCTGGACTTAGCAAGCTTTGGTATCTACATCCTCAAATCATGGTGAAATGATAGCGATTAATGAAACAAGCCGAGAATATTGTCGTTCGGATCATTGGTACCTTAGATTCAAGAAACTTGAGGTTTATTCATCGAGAAAAAGAAGCCGGCTTGTTTATTGAAGATAATGCAGCATGTATAGCTCATTTAAATGGTGACTATGTAAATGGCGATCAGATAAAACATATTTCACCATATCTTCAAAAGAAGGGTGATATTGATGTTCAAAAGCACAACCAACTTCCACATTTGAGAAACTACTGAAGAAGTTTGAAATGCACCGACTTAAAGATTTGAAGAGGTGTTCAAATCAGGGGAAGTAAAACACAAATGAAGATTGTATTCTTTTTCCTTCATTCTGATTTTTTTCCCACATGGTTTTTTCATGATGAAGGTTTTAATTAGGCAGATTCTTTGTGTAATAGACATTCAAGAGGGAGTGTTATAAATATTACGTGTTATAACTAATGTTATACATACAACACGTAGTATGTGGATGTCCATTGGATAATATACACCCTGAATACACGTAGTGATTGACGGATGTTGTTACACCATAAAGCCTGTAATATGTCGTATTTTATTAATCACAACCAACTTCCACATTTGAAAAATTACTGAAGAAGCTTGAAATGCACCAACTTAAAGATTTGAAGAGGTGTTCAAATCAGGGGAAGTAAAATACAAATGAAGGTTGTACTCTTTTTTCTTTATTCTGATTTTTTCCCACAGGGTTTTTTTTCATAATAAAGGTTTTAACGAGGCAGATTCTTTGTGTAATATACATTCAAGAGGGATTGTTAAAAATATTACGTATTATAACTAATGTTCTAAATGTAACACGTAGTATGTGGATGTCCATTGGATATTATACACCCTGAATACACATAGTGATTGACGGATGTTGTTACACTATAAAACCACGTGTAATATATCGTGTTTTATTAAATGGTACCGCGTTAGATAATTATCTTTAGCCGCCATACCCAAATGATAACCTTTGAGGAGGATAGTTACTATCACATGGCTTTTCTTGACCCAATAGTTTATGCCAACTTTGGTGGGTATATATATATATATATATATTTACGTTTAGTGATGGTGTGATAGAGGTAAAGGAATGAAGTACATTAATATAATAATACTAATACAGTAGTATGCAACTTGGTCATTCTAAGATCACTTCTGAATATTTTTCGTTTTAACAGTTAAATATGTTTTATAAAAGTTAATTTTTTTGGGTTATATACTAAATTGTTGCTCTGAATATTGCTTTACGAAAAAGAGGCATGTTGTAGTCTACTTGTTGTATGTTGTCGAAAAGAAAAAAGAAAAGGAATAAGTGGCCGCATACCGTACGATGTAGTTGCTACGTAAAAAAAAATGAGGTGATGCTGATTACATCATTAATAGCAGTCAAAGTAGAAAAATATGTTACAATATTGTTTTTCCTCGATTGTATGTAGTTGCTGCATAAAAGAAAATGAAGTGATACTCATTACATCAATAATAAGTCAAAAGTAGAAAAATATATTACCATGTTCTTGTTTGGAATGCCCTGACTATGTAAAGAGATGGAGGTGCAAATAATTGGGTCATTGATAATGATCTAGTAGGAAAATATACTACAACAAAAGTTGCATCAAGGTTAAAATCATCCATGGAGAGCCTACGACCCAAGAGCCAGTTGATGATGGCTTAAGGTCTCAGGGAAGGTCAATTCTTCGTTTGCAATGACCCGAACAGTTTCTTCCACACGAAGACAATTTCTGTGCTCCTATTCCCTCTTAGAAACCATTTTTTCGATTTCTGAAACCAAACACGAACCTTGTACGCATCACATAACTCAGGGGGAGGGGGGGGGGCAAGGGGATAGATTGACATATAACATTAACTTCAATAGAATTGAGTTGATATATAAATAGAAGGATAGTGGCTTGCTTTTATAGATTACTACAGAATACAAAACCAAGAACATTAGAACAGTACCTGACAATTCCTTCGTCTTCTTTTTGAAAAGGGAATCGATCATCTCAACCTTAGGTGATTGAGTGCGGACTAAAGCTCTATAGCGAGATATCGAGGACCAGTTCCTCAAACTTACAACCTGAAAAAAACTAAAGGTAAAAATGAGAACGTTCAGAAGATCAAGCACAAATACGAACAGAACAGCTTGCAAGTATCAAAATGTTTAGACAAGTCCCCATAATTCGCACAAGAAAAAAAATTTTAAGCAGAATCGAGAGGTCGATATCTTATTGCTGCAATTGATGGAACATCAAGACTGGCTAGGAAAGCCATGAGAAACATCCATCCCGAGAATGATGGTTGGGACCTTGGACACCATAGTGTAGAAATTATACCATATTGTATCACATATATATCACATTTATTATCTTATTATGTAACAACATATTAATGGGATATATTATTCCCTTAATATGTTTAGTTAAAGATCCCTCACCTAATTTCCTGCCGTTAACTACTTTATGGTTTAGGCGGCTTTTCTTGTTGGCAGACACGCATTTAATGTTGCGGTCTACTATCTGCTGCAGCTGTTATTATTACTATCCAAACCCCAAGACTCCCCATGAATATCTTGTATTCTATCTAAACTCAACTTCTAATCATAATAAACTAGAAGAGTTTTTCTCCCAGTGTTCTAAAAATCGACCTGGGCGATCGCCTAGGCGCCGCCTAGGCCCGGGCGACCTCCGGGCGTCTCGACTATGCCCTAGGCGATCTCATCTGGGCGACAGGGTGCTAGGCGATTTTCTGGGTGCTCCTAGGCGCTTTCGGCACTCCTAGGCGCGTCTAGGAACTCCTGGGCGACCCGGGCGACCTTAGGGCTTCCATTTGCAATATATATATATATATATATATATATATATATATATATATATATATATATATATATATATATATATATATATATATATATATATATATATATATAACTAAAAAAAATCATTTCTTTCAACAAAAAAAACAGCAGCCCCTCCCCTTTTTCTCTCCCCCTCACCCGATAATCCCTTCTCCCCAGTCTTTGGCTTGTCTTTTCTTTTGAGTTTTGACACATTTTTACTTGATTTTCATGTTTTATGATCATATGATGTAAGATTTATATTGGACAAACATTATTATTATAAAAAATAAAAATAAAAACCGAAATCGCCTGGGCGCCGCCTAGGCGCCCTGGGCCCTAGGCGCCCCATGGTCGCACCGACTTTGCCTAAAGAATTTTAGAACACTGTTTTCTCCTATTATTTGTTTTCTCTCATCTCTTCACATAGGTATCGATGGATTTTGTTCCACATACAGCATAGAGTTTAACCCACCAAGCTATGCAAATCAACAAACAGTAACGATATAGACAAGTATACAACATGTAATCAGTTAAAATACTTTTTACTAAATTAACTGCGAAAATCCAAAAAGAATGTCCAACCTTTGCATTCGCCTTAAGGAGAAGATTTGTAAGATACTCATCATTGATTCTTGTTGGGGCCATGCATTGAGTAACAATACCGTATTCAGCCAGATTCTTATTTGTCCAAGGCCCCGAAATGGACATGTTAATAACGAGAGGAGGGGCGGGGGGTGAGAGAAGGCATCGGACGTACAGTAAACATCGCAGTTTTTCCTCTCGGGGAGGAGACACAGAGGAACTTAGGAGCCCCAGGAAGCTTGGAGAATGTCCTCAAAACATTTTTTCAACACTGACAAGAGGCGGGGGCACGCCTGAACTGCGTGTTCTCTTCAAATACATCAAATGGTGGTTCAATAGGCTGCAAAATTAAGCATAAGAGTGTTACAAAGACATAAACCCGGACATTGTTTAAAGGGATAATCACGATTTTGGCACCCTTTTTATAATCATGAAATTTTCAATTCAGTCCCCAATATTTCATTTTTGCACTTCAGTCCCTCATCTATGATTTTTTTTTTTACATTTTCAGTCAAAAAAACTTCCATGTGTCAAGTTTCTATTGGTTGTAGCATTTCATACCTTCTACGCTAGAAACATGACACGTGGCAATTTGGACTGAAAATGTAAAAAAGATTCATAGACAAGGGGTTAAAATGCAAAAATGAAAATAGAAGTAAAAAAATTCATGAAACAAAAGGGACAAAAACCATCATTATCAATTTTAAATAAGATAATAGGCCAAAACAGAGTCATACAATTCCTTTCATCTCAGCACACTTTGTTATATCTCTAACAAGCCCATTACAACGCGCAGAAAAGTTGACGATAGCCCAGCGCTCGATTTTCACGGGGTCCACCGGTTTCTGTACAATAATATTCAAACCATGAATATCACCTAATTCTACAAAAATGTATCACACCAACTGTTAGTTTTAGTGCCCGAAAGACAATTTGTGTAATTGTTTTTGATAATGGACGACATAATTTATCTCAACTTATTACTTGCTTTGTGCTTGTAAGTAATACACTACTGCAAACCCTAAGTCTATCAGTATGTAACCGCTTAACTCAGTGTATGGCATGCACGTGAGGATTGAGTTAGTGGTGATATACTTAAATTGTTAGTCTGTGGTGAACTTAATCAGAATTTAGGGTCTCATGATTAAAACACCAATAATGCACCTAGAACACCTTAGGGTGTGATAGTCTTATCCGGACTATCGGTAGAGGGTACCTACGTGGGGCATTTATATATGATGGCATTCATATAGGACTGGACCGATTTAATCTGAATTTCTCGATATAATTCCGTAATCGAGGAATCTTATTAAATCATTAGATGATCATATATGGATCAACCTTAATCCTAAGGTAATCACAGGGTGCTACTTGTCTCGGGGTAGTGTTTGATGTGTTAGTTACGGTTCACTTAAATATGTGTTCCAAGTCACTTCCCATTGGCACTGTCTCCTGATGAGTGAGTAGTTTTGATTTTCACAGATATGGAATCCATTCCTTCCTGCGGGAAGTAGAGAGACAATCCCCTTATTTGTTAGCCATAAGAAAGTGATCGATCCCGGGAGTTCACATTTGACTAATTAGCTACTAGTCAGATATGTGCACTAATTGATCATCGGGGGATTAATGGTAAATAAGGATAAGATATCCTGTGTCGGGTTTACGGAGACATCCCACACAGAGTGGACAGTCTATGGAGGGTTAATTCGTATGTAGTGATTATATCAATGGACGCTTATTCACTCTATAGGTTGAGTATAAGTATATATCTATAATTGGTAGAGTTCAGTTTCGGGTTTATGGTGGCGTAATCCCGGAATTAATAATTTAATATATTTATTCTGTTCGATGAATAATATATTTAATTATTGGAGCTACTGGTTATAGGTCCATGGTCCCCAACGTGGCTTCTATAATTCGGGCTAATATTCTTGTTTATTTGGGCCTCAGAAATAATTAATTGGTTGGGCCAATTAATTGATATGCATGGATATTATTTCGTTGGGCTAAATAATATAATACACATAAAAGACATTTTATGTGGGCTTCTAAAACCTAGGGGTGGCGCCAATTTGGTTCTTTTAGCACAAGAATTAATTTTCTTGTGTTATGGAAAATAAAAGATATTCTTGTTATGTGATTGGTTGTATGACATGTTATTTGGTTTCCTATTGGTCAATGACATGTCACAATTATTCATTAAGGAAAATATCCTTTTATTTATTTAATTAATTAAAACTTGGAGACCAAGGATTTACTCTCCTATAAAAAGAGAGTTATTCCAAGTGTAAAACACACTTGAAATTTTCGGCCACCACCAAAAGAAAAGAGAGAAAAATTAGTTTTCTTGTCTTGGGTTTTAGAAGAAGAAAAACTACAAGTTTTTCTTGGTGTTGCATATCAAGGAGGTTCTCATATCAAGAAGGGTGTCCACCAACCACCGTTTGGAGAACACATCGGAAGATCAAGGCTTCTCATCCTAAGATTAAAGCTTTTCTTCCTTACTATTGGTATGATTTTCTACTAACCCCCTTGTAGTAATTAAATCCTTTGTTTATGTGTTATGATATATGAATCGTGATCCATCCGCTGCGCATAGATCTAATTTGTTTAGATCTGAGCTCCTACATCCTTCACCAACAGCATAAAACGCAACATAGAATAGAAAGAACCTTATGATTGAAGTTCCATCGACCATTCCTAGGAAAGAAATTCTCTCCGTTTCCAACGTTCAACTGCAAAAGAGAAACCAAACAAAACATGATTTACTTAGGCAACTACAAAACAACAGCTACATTACAGCTTTACCATTGGAGCAGCAAGAACTTGACCATCAATGCTAGTAAAGTTCCTGTTAATAGTAATGCCACATGACTGTAGAAGAGGCTCGGCATCGTAGTTATTGATTTTCAAAGCCTGCACCCATTGAAAAAAACATAGTAAGTGAGGTTAACAAGGTTACGTAAGTTAAACGTAATAATATGGCCTTACATTGGTCAAAGAAGTCATCCTCTCTTGAGGCTTTTGTCAGGATTTCTCCACCAGAGAAGACCTTTGGAAGGTTGACAAAGCTTTTGTGTACCTTTGCAGAGAAACCAACAAGCATAACTACACAACCAATACACTGACGGTTTAGATGATAAACAAAATAGACTATAAACAAATGTGGACTTCAAGAGGAGAGTATTTACCTCCAGAGGAATGTAAGTAGGCCTTTTAGGCTTCCCGACATTTGATGCAAGGCAAGTCACCAGAATAGCGCAATTCAATCTTGCGGTGATTCACAAAGTAGTCGTAAACAGTCACTTCCATAGGTTCAGCCTCTTCGTTATCTTTGCTCCTTTGCTTTAATGTGAAGCTACAGAAAACAATACATCCGATTAGTTCTGAAATTCCGCAACAGATATAAGCATAACACGAGACATTTTACAAAAACGTTGCATTCATTAGTAAAGGCTTACAGCTGATCCTTGCAGGGTCTCTCACTTAAGCCAGTAATCTTATACTCTTGATTGGATGGGCTAGCCTTCACCCTCAAGTTCTTCAGAGTACGCTTAGCCTAGTATAGTAAAAACAGAAAAACGTTTCAGCGGACAAGTCAAAGTGTATATAGTATAGAATAACACATTGGGATCCACAATCAATACCTTGACCCAGTCAATGGAAAACGGATCCCTCACGTTCTGATTGGCAATCAGAAAGTCGACAACCGGCACTGGCTGGATGATTATCGTGGTCGAAACATCTTTAAAACAGAAGGAAATGGACTCAGTTTAAAACAAGAAGGTAAAAATAACCTACAAAACATAAAGCAAACACGTAATATACAGGAATAAGTTATACCAATGTTCAGAGATAAACCGCCGTGAGTGGTGCGGAAACTGGAATGGAATCCACGACAGCCCAAAACACCTCCACCAACATCAGTTAAATTCCTTACATCATTGTGGAAGTAGGATTGTCGAACAAGGCGGCAACCCTTGCAACAAAACGTAATTTAGTACTGCTACACTCAGCCCTACGGATCACATACTACATAAAGACAAGTTCTAAACATGGCATACTGTTTAGCAGCATGTTGGCGCAAAATGATATCCAAAACCCGCAACGCTTCTTGGGAGTTCTCAGACTCCTGACCACGTAAAGCATTACCGAAAGCCTGCATCGGGATTTTCGCTGCATAACTGATCTCCACTTTGAAAGTCTTTTATTGGTAGGGCCGTCTTAGCCTTTTACGGTCCTTCTCACCTGGACTTCCCGGGCTAGCGTTCCCTTTGTTCCTGAAACAACAAAACTATAACATATATACACATATACCAAAAGACAATATAAACACACAGGGTCAAGTCAATGTCATGATATTGCACCTATTAGAGGTCATCTCCTCAAGCACTACGGTGAACTCAAGCTTGCTTCGTGTGAGAGGCCCAACAGTAAACAGACTCTTCTCCCCGTCATACGCAAACTCTTTTCCAACTGGCTCAGTGTCGTAGGTCTCATGCACACGATCCAGCACACGTCTACCAGTGCCCTTGGCATCAACAGGCTTCCCATCTTCATAGAAAATAGCAACCTGTCCAAGCACAACCCATTACCGAAGTTAGAACACATTTTATCACCTAATAGGTCAATTAAACTATTTCAATAGATTATACACATACACTATAGTGAAAAAACCGTCCATCGACACTCTTCACATCCACTTTAAAGTGATTTGTGAGCAGCTGAATCTTCTGGCCCTTAGTTCCTTGGCCACGCCTCGCCATAGGAACACGCAGCTTCTTCTTGACAGGTTCAGTGTCAGCTTTGATTGGAGTGACATTCCGTGGTACTGGTGGGGGTGGGGGTAGAAGATCATCAGATGCCCCGTTCTTTTCAACTTCAGAAGCGCCATTCTTTTCAGCAGAACCGTTCTTTTCAAATGGATCCATTTCTGCAGCAATAACAGAACTTATACATACATAAGAGCAACAAAAAAACATTAACACAGATTTAACGCGTTATGTAGGAAGGCTAGTAGCCACAACTATAATTCATATAAAATCAAGCATCTATGAAGTATTTTGCCGACAAAAGTTAACCAAAATTGACAACTAAGGCTTGCATGCAATTACACATCAAACAAAAACAGAACTCCAACACACTACATCCAACCAAATTTCAAGATACCCTATATTTATCAAGAAAACAAAGCAGTTAAAATTATTTTAGAACTACAAAAAAGGGGTATATCCACTAATGGTAATAGAGCACCACAATCATCTTACAATGCATTGAAGTAATCAAAAACTGCATCCCAAAAGGGGAAGCACAGATTTTCTCAAGACTGCATGCAATTCCACATCAAACGAAACGAACTCCAACTCTACGTCCTACGAAATTTCAAGACACCCTAAATTTATGAAGAAAACGAGCACTTAAAATTATTCGAGCCTACAAAAATGGGGGTTTATCCACTAATGGAAATAGAAAACCACGGGCATCATACAATGCATTTAAGTATTCAAAAACGGCATTCCAAAAGGGGAAAAAATCACAGATTTGTTTTCTCAATGCATTAGCTAAAAATGGATTAGCTAAAGCCCGGCAAGATTAAACACCTGCATTTTCGAACATTAAAAACACAAAACCACTTACATCAGTATAGCAAAAACCAACACCTGCAGAAAAACAACACAAACACACACACACACACAAAAAAAAAAGGGAAGCTGAAATTTTATGAATCCAGCAAAAACCAGAGAAAAACAAGGCATGCAAACCCAGATCTATTAGTAATTAAGAGCCAAAACCCAAAAAAGATGCAAATAAAACTGCAAGAAGCATTTTACTTGAATATACTACCCAGTGACATGACCAACAGGTGACAGAGAAGGTGGAAAAGCTAGAGGAAAGAGAAAATGAATAAATCTCTTGAAAAATAAAAAGTAAAAAAGAATAAACACAGAATAAACCATCCAACAACTACACAGACTCAGTCTGAAAGCATTTTGGCAGAATAAAATAACATCATCAACAAGAATCTCTTGCTGACAACAAAACCCCCAAAAATCATGTTTCTTAAACCAAGAAAAAAACAAAAACAAAAAGGAAAACAAGATTTCGAACTACTAGCTAACAAAAACCCATTTCTTCAATTGTGAGTTAAATGATATTACCCGTAGAAAGTCAACTTTATTTTTGGGCTGATAAAGCCAACAGAAGAACCAACCAAATGAAATAGGTTAATGATTTTTTTTCAACCTTGGCTTGTTTCACGTAGATATTAAGGAATTAGGTTATGTATGTATGTATGTGCATAATACACGCAAGTATCGCCTTAACCGAACTTCGGTATGTCGAATTATGTGTGATCAATCCCGAGCATAGAATTCGTCTTGACTGAACCTCAGTCTAACGTCTGATTACGTGTGATCAAGCCCACGCACAGTTATCGCCTTGAACCGAACCTCCATCCGATTACGTGTGATCAACCCTGAGCATAATAATCTCATTGATCGAACCTCGATCGAACGTTGGATTATGTGTGATCAAGCTCGAGCATAGTAATCGCCATGACCGAACCTCGTTCTAACGTTGACTTATGTTGATGAACCCGGATCACAGTAAACGCATGGACCGAACCTCGATCCAACATCGGATTACGTGTGGTCAAGCTCGAGCATAGTAATCGCCTTGGCCTAACCTCGATCGGACGTCGGAGTACGTTTGATTAATACCGAGCACAATAATCGCCTTGATCGAGAGTTGGATTATGTGTGATCAATCTCGAGCGTAGTAATCGCCTTGATTAACCTCGAACAAACGTTGACTTATGTGTGATGAACCCGGATCACAATAAACGCCTTGACCGAACTTCGATCCAACATCGAATTATGTGCTATCACTCCCGAGCATAGTAATCGCCTTGACTGAACCTTGGTGCAATGTCGGATTATGCGTGATCAACCCCGTGCACAGTAATCACCTTGACCGAATCACGGTGAAACATTATGTGTGATCAACTCCGAGCACAGTAATTGCTCGGACCGAACCTAGATCGAACGTCGAATAACGTGTGATCAAGCCGGAGCACATTGCTCGTCTTGACCGAACCTTGATCCAACGTCGGATTACGTGTGATCAAGTCCAAGTACAGTAAACGCCTTGACCAAACCTGGATCCAACGTCGGATTACGCGTGATCAAGCTCGAGCACAATGATCGTCTTGACCGAACCTCGATCGAACGTCGTATTATGTGTGATCAGTCCCGAACTCTTTAATCGCCTAGTCCGAACTTCGACTGAACGTCAGATTACGTGTGATCTTGTCTTGGATTTTTTTCTGGTAATTTGGTTAGGTAATTTACATTGAAGGTTGTATTTTGGTTTGTTAATGAAGAGATTATTTGTTATGTTTGCTTAGTTGTTATAGTAATGAATTAACTCTCTGTTTTGTGTTTATACGATGCATTGTTAATTCTTTTTATGTTAATGTTGAATGAATGTTTGCTATGTTACATTATTTCGATTCTTTATGGCAATGGATAAAATACCTTGTTGAACAAACTCGTGTTAATACAACATCACATTTTGTGATTCACGTTAACGTTGACATTTTATGAAATGACACATGTTTATGCACATTCTCAAATACACATACACGTGATAATGCATTCTCTCCTATGTTTAATGTTGTCAATGTAATAATGTTATATCAAAGACAATAACAAATGTTTGATATGCTGATGAGTACACATTGATATACAGGGGAAGTTATTTAGCAGATGACTTTCTTCCTTAATCTTATATCCCTTCACAGCTATGATCTTCCACCAATCTTCGCGCTTGAAGCATCGCGTAATAGCTCAACGACACGTTACAAAAATCGGCTAATTCGAATCTATATATCCATTTTTTCATGCCTTTCCTTTCTTTCTGTTCCTTCACAAGCTATAATGTTCTTGATCTCTTCACCAAACAACATGTTCACAATCTTGAACCTCTCCATTGAAGTTCATGGCAATGTGGATTCTAAGAAATCGAAAAAAGCTGCATAAATGTACAATGATTCGGATAATCTTTCAATAAAGGTAGGTCCGTTATGGTTCGAATCTTGTTCAGCAACCACAATTACTTTTGGAGAAAGCCCCCCGTAAATTATCCAAAATAGTTTCCAACTTTGTTGAATTACTAGATCAAAATGGAGACGATGAAGCTGAATCTCTGCTCGGACTATAAGTATAACCACAATTAATCAAATCTTTCTCGAGAAACTCACCTAACCCTCTTTGCAAATGGTGACCATTTGAGTTCTTTGATGATACATTTGGGATTTCTTTAAAATCCCATCATCACAAGCAAGAAGGGAATGTAGCTGTAAACTTGAACTAATAGCTAAAGCTTCCCCTGTTTTAACGTGCAGTTTTACGATATCAAGATTCTATAATTTGAAAACTACTGGATTAAACTGAAATGGGATCTCAAGCTTTTCTGCATCCTCTATAAGTAAGTGAGCCATTTGATCAAGAACTTCTTTCTGTTGATGCGCACCGGTGATATTCTCAAATGTGGTATTGTGGTGGGCCTTCCGGCCTAGCACTTAAACCTGAAGAAGGGCGCGCCACGGCGCAGGCTCAGCTGCATTTAGATCAATTATATGGACCATTTTTTCACCTTCCATGGCTTCGATTATAGCTTGATTTGATCAAGTGCTGTATTTGCATAATCAAGATTACCACATGATTAGCACAAGTTAACAAAAGATGAATCAAGTACAAACCCCTCTATGCGGATTTTAGCTCTTTAAGCCATGGATACTGTGAAGAACCTAAGCTAGTTGGTGAAAGTGACATAATGGGAGAGGAGATGATGATCCATCTTCTTGAAACATTGGCACAAAAGAAAATGTATTTTCCAATTGATGAAAAACAACTTCAATCTAGAATAAAATTAGCTCAAACAACTTCACAAAACATAAAAGAATATAAGCAAACAAGATTAAAAGGGAGTAGTACACTAAACTTACACAGCAAAAACGGCACCCAGAATACAGAGTACGAAAAGAAAAAAAAAAAAAGCAGCTTAATTACCGAGAAGCCAAGAACCAGTCAATCAGGCCAGGTGAAAACAATTGCTTTGTGGGTTTTCAACTACATCAATAACCTAGAATCATTTTCCATGAATCACTTTACAGATGCTAAGAATCAATTAATCTCCCAAAGAGCTCTCATCTTTATGGACACTTTAAAGGTGATAAAGAGAGAGGGGTGAATTGGTTTTTAGGTTGATGAGACGGCATCAGTTAAGGAAGAATAAGATATAGGCAGAGTTTCACGGTGAGAAATTCAGTGGCGGTGGTTGCAATAAATGGGTGATAGCGGCTGAAATTTTCCCACCGGATGCCTGAAGCTCGTTGAGAAAATTTTCCCGACTGTTTCTCAATCAACGAATGAGGAATAGATGGGCATTTATGTCTTTAGGTAAATTTTCTCTTTTATTTTTTTATTTTTTATCACACATTTTTATCTGAAAAGCTTTTGCAGACAAAAAAAAATCTTGGAAGGCGGTTGGCAGCTATATAAACAGGCGGATCCCCTACCGTGCAATAGTGTTGTGATCAATACGGTACATTTGCTTATATGTTGCCAAGTGGATCTATCAATCGGGTGAGTCAAGGTCGTCTCTTCGGAGAACACACAATTATGAGGTTACACACTAAAAAAGTCTATATTACTTCGATCTAGGTCGCATTTTGATGAAAGCTTAATCAATTGCATAAATAAAGTGCTTGAAATAACAAGATGATAAACTGATAAAAGAAACTAACCAAGATAATGCGTAGCCTAGCTATCCTCTCGCAACGTCATGGTAATGACTTCCTACCTTTCATGTCTAAAAGCGTGAAACGGTGCATTCCTAAACAAGCAATTCCCCCTCATACGAGTGAATGGAATTGCTCTCTACCTCCTCCTTGGTCTAGGTGATCTAAACTTAATGATTCGGTATGCTACGCACGTGAATGCAATGGCAAAACCAAGAATCCCCGGATAAGAAATCGAATGCCTCGAAGAGGTCGATTTTACCTTCCGGTTCACCTACCCTCTTCCTACGTTTAATGTCTCCGTTCGGTATCCGTTAAACGTGTAAATGCTAACACTAGGCAATTACTCTAATGCAAGCAACAATACAATACAAGTAGGCAAAGCTCCACAACAATCAAAACTAACAACACAACCAATCATTCCCAATTGACGATCCAAAAATCGTCTCCTTCTAATTTAGGGTTCTTACTCCTAGTGATAGCCTGGGGAAAACTCCAGAATATGAAGATTATAATGAGGGGGGTTGTTTAGGGGTGATTTAGACTGCACTTGAAGGTTATCAAGCTGCCTACGTATCCAATTATTGAATTGGAATCAAGTCTCCGTAGTTCCTTAGGGACAGTTTATATAGAGGGGCGTAGGGTTTAAAGTGGCGTGCTGATGAATGACACTGATTGACG
Organism: Gentiana straminea; assembly: GCA_036785695.1. Lineage (NCBI taxonomy): Eukaryota > Viridiplantae > Streptophyta > Magnoliopsida > Gentianales > Gentianaceae > Gentiana > Gentiana straminea. The sequence goes on along the minus strand of JAVUPR010000265.1, from coordinate 6,349,161 downwards.
TGCTCCCTAAGGAAGAAGATTATGATTAATGGATCTCCATGATTATAGGAGATAATTATGGTATTCAAATATTAGCATTAACTGGTAAAGATTCGAGACTTTATTGGGAAGGATAATACGATAGTTATCTGGTTATTGTCCTCGTGAGGAATAAGGTTTGGGATGAGCGGTGCACAGGGACGGGACGAGTCGACTCTAGGGATCGGGAGAAGCGACCAAACTCCTACCACAAAATTATGCGAGGCCTAGATCGGACCGGTCTAGAGATCGGCGGAGATTACAACCGGTCGACCGAGTCGATGCACGACTCCTTGGCCCGCGGGCCGAGGGCGATCCGACCCCATGGAGGTCGGACGTACGGGAACCGGAGGTGGCAAAGAGGGTGGATGAGCCCCCTGGGCTCGGATCTAGGGAGTCAAAAGTAGTTTATCTCTCTGAGTCAAGTGTTGAGCCACCAAAGAGGCGCCACGTGGGCACACCCATTTTCTGGCAGCATCATAAGCCCCCAAGATCCAGCCGACCCCTAGTTGGTCGGCTCGGATCTACAATGGCGGCTCGGCACTGTCGTTCTCAGCCCATGGATTTCTAGATTAACTTAGGGATTGCCAGGTGGCAAAGCTAGTTATGACACAGTTGTTATTATTCCGGGAAACGAGGCGTCGCTGCCCACTAACACTAACCGAGGCCGTTTTTCAAGGTAAGGGGGGTTATAAACCCGTCATATCAATCATTTCGTAACCACGTTGAGTATTAAACCAGGGAATTAGCTGCCGGTTGCCATTCGTCATCTTCTACTCTCCAATCTTAACACTGCAAGTAAGCATTCTTCCCTCTTTTTCTGATTTTAGACTTTCATTTCTTTAAGCGAAATCTTGTTCTTTCGAAAAATCCTAGAGTCGATTCTCCGTCATGGCCATAGCTGATAGCAGAGATGTGGGGTCAATTCTGAGGCAGAAGGACGTGGAGGAAATTTGTGAGAGATTTGGGGTTGATGAGGCCCGGTTTTCCCCCAACCGCCGTCGGGGATCACCAATCGGCTCTGGATCCCCCGGAGGGTTTTTGCTCCGTCCACCGGGAATATTTCGAGGTGGGGTTGCGACTGCCTTTCTGTCCTGCCCTTTTGGCAGTACTCCGGCACTACGGGCTAGGGATATCCCAGATAGCCCCCAATGGCATTAGGGCGGTCATTGGGTTTGCAATTTGGTGTAGATTGCTAAACATTAGGTTTACAGTAAATAAATTTAGGTATTTCTATCACCGGGTAGGGCTAAGAGACCATCCCTACCGGTATTACTTTGCTAGAAGGCAGGGGAAGTCCTTTAGCATCCCTATCCTTCCTCCAGGTCGGGATTCTTATAAAAGATGGAAGGAGAGGTTTTTCTTTGTGAGAAATGATGGTCACGACGAACTGAGCGTGTGGAATACGGCGGATCTGGAGGCAGATGAGCGCCCAGATATGCCAGAGTCATGGGTGGAAAAGATTCACCGGTCGGGGTACTCCATCGAGTGGCAAAATCTGTACGACAATCTGAACGAGGCAGCTCGATTAGGGGATGCGGGCCCTGAGCCGTACGTGCAGTTTTCCAAGGCCGAATGGAAGATCTGTAGGATTTACTTGTATTTTATTTTATATTTGTTAGCATATTTGTGTTTCTTGTTTGGCTAAATTTTCCATTGGTGTATGCAGTGGCTGACTTTGCCGATCTGATGGCCGGGGCCGAGAGAGAAGTTGCGGGCCGCCAGACTGTGCCGACCCCTGGTGTTCGAGAAGTACCAGTAGAGGATCTGACAACAGAAGGTGCGGATGCAACTGCTTCGATCCCTCCTTCTGAGACGACCGGGGTGGACACCTCTGGAGAGAACACGGAGAGGGGGTTGGTCCCCAAGAAATAGACTCGCCAAAGGCCGACCGCTCAGGAGGGTCGGTCTTCGAAGAAGAGCAAATCGAAGGCCCCTGAGGAAGGCCAGGAGGGGTCCTTTGAGCAGGAGAGGGTCAGCAGTATGTCTGACGAGGAGCTGGCGATCCTTGGCTCCAAAACAGTGGAGCTGGTAAGTGTTAATTACTCCCTTCTTTCTAGTGATTTAAGTATCGTTGGTTCTGACGTCCTATGTTTGTTTTAGGGTGGCACGATCGGCCGGGGAAGTTTTTAAGAGGTTGGGCAAGGCCTCGGCCGACTCCGGCGCCCAATCGGACAAGATTGCCGAGCTCAAAAAGGCTAGGGATGAGCTTAGGGCGACTATTCGTCCTAAGGACGCAGAGATAAAAGCCCTGCAAGCCCAGCTCCAGGCTCAGGAGAAAGAGCTGGTCGAGGAAAAGAAGGGAAGAGAACAGGAGGTCGGGGACCTTACGGCAAGAGTGGCCGATCTAGAGGCCAATGTGGCGGCTCGGTGCGCCGAAGCCGTGCAGGAATATAAGGCTTCGGGTGATTTCGCCGAGGCTCTCAAGGTGTTGCTGGTTCCCATTCTTAACCATGGGTACACCTTAGGGGTGGATGAGGCAAGGGCCCAGTTTCCTGCACTTGCTCTGGATGCCCTTCCTAAGAGGGCTTACTACAAACAGGGTATGGATGTGGTTTACACCGAACGTGCCAAAGACTTCCGAGTAGGTGTAGACATAGTGGATAAGTATGTCCGCCACCCGACTGCTGCGTCTGGATCGGCCCCTCCTGAGTCTCAAAAGAGTCCTGCTCCTGACTCTTGATTTACTTTGATGTTGTGTTGTTGTTTTTTTTTTGAAACTTATGTACCTATACAGTTTATTTTTAATGTAAGGAAGAATTTATTTTGGTTTTATTTTTGTGAATAATTTTTGAGTTATTGGGTTGTCTGTTATGGGTATATGTGTTGCCCCCAATATGATATTCACTAGTGTATGAGAATGGCGTATTTTGATATTATTATAACGGAGAGTTTTAGTTCAGCCTCGCATTGGATTAAGGATGCTATTGAAGTAATAGGGTAAACAAGGGCGAGCCGATCTAGAGCTAAAAGAGCCGATCTGGATCGATCGCCTAAAAGAAAGTAAACAAGGGCGAGCCGATCTAGAGCTCAAAGAGCCGATCTAGATCGATCGCCTAAACTAAAAGAAAATAAATAAGTGCGAGCCGATCTAGAGCTCAAAGAGCCGATCTAGATCGATCGCCTAAACTAAAAGAAAGTAAACAAGGGCGAGCCGATCTAGAGCTCAAAGAGCCGATCTAGATCAATCGCCCAAACTAAAAGAAAGTAAAGGGCGAGCCGATCTAGAGCTCAAAGAGCCGATCTAGATCGATCGCCTAAACTAAAAGAAAATAAATAAGGGCGAGCCGATCTAGAGCTCAAAGAGCCGATCTGGATCGATCGCCTAAAAGAAAGTAAACAAGGGCGAGCCGATCTAGAGCTCAAAGAGCCGATCTAGCTCGATCGCCTAAACTAAAGGAAAGCAAATAAGGGCGAGCCGATCAAGAGCTCAAAGAGCCGATCTGGATCGATCGCCTAAAAGAAAGTAAACAAGGGCAAGCCGATCTAGAGCTCAAAGAGCCGATCTAGATCGATCGCCTAAACTAAAAGAAAATAAATAAGTGTGAGCCGATCTGGAGCTCAAAGAGCCGATCTGGATCGATCGCCTAAAAGAAAGTAAACAAGGGCGAGCCGATCTAGAGCTCAAAGAGCCGATCTAGATCGATCGCCTAAACTAAAAGAAAATAAATAAGTGCGAGCCGATCTAGAGCTCAAAGAGCCGATCTAGATCGATCGCCTAAACTAAAAGAAAGTAAACAAGGGCGAGCCGATCTAGAGCTCAAAGAGCCGATCTAGATCGATCGCCTAAACTAAAAGAAAGTAAACAAGGGCGAGCCGATCTAGAGCTCAAAGAGCCGATCTAGATCAATCGCCTAAACTAAAAGAAATTAAAGGACGAGCCGATCTAGAGCTCAAAGAGCCGATCTAGATCGATCGCCTAAACTAAAAGAAAATAAATAAGGGCGAGCCGATCTAGAGCTCAAAGAGCCGATCTGGATCGATCGCCTAAAAGAAAGTAAACAAGGGCGAGCCGATCTAGAGCTCAAAGAGCCGATCTAGATCGATCGCCTAAACTAAAAGAAAATAAATAAGTGCGAGCCGATCTAGAGCTCAAAGAGCCGATCTGGATCGATCGCCTAAAAGAAAGTAAACAAGGGTGAGCCGATCTAGAGCTCAAAGAGCCGATCTAGATTGATCGCCTAAACTAAAAGAAAATAAATAAGCAATACGAAGTGTGGGTTTGAAAGACCAGGGTAAACTTGCCCCCAATTAACCTAAAGTAGTCCGGACTATATTACATTGAGCTTATGAATCAGTTGTTTATACGAAGTTTTTGAGGACGAGCAGGGCCAGGCTAGTGCTGACTTCTCGGTCAAAAACGCGGCGATTCGGGTCAGGTTAGACTGACTTTTCGCGTGTGATTTTTTTTTTTTAAAGACGAGCGGGGCCAGGCTAGTGCTGACTTCTCGTTTGGAGACGAGCTGGGCCAGATCGGACTGACTTCTCGCGTAAAGTCTTACTGCGCAGTATAAGTGTTTGTGCGGTTCACAGAGTGCATAGAATGAAAATCAAAAAGTTGCCATACAGAGATAAAACAAAGGTATAGATAATCCAAAAATGCATTTTCAACATTGAGGAAACGAACGTAAATAGAACAAATCGCAGCAAATGATAAAAATGTACGAGCAGGAATTGAAAGGCAGAAAGTAAAAATAGTTTGTATATGAAACGATAATTGATAAAGACCTGTCGACCGCATTAGGCAAAGGTGATTCCTTTGCCCTTAATGGTCGCCGCATAGCAGCTTCGAGCGACCTCCAAATCTCCTTTGACTTCGACCGACCCTCTACCGGTCGGGAACTTCAAGCTGATGTGCGCTGGGGAGATTATGGCTCGCAGATCGATCAGAGCGGGCCTTCCCAAGATGATGTTGTATGCTGATGAAGACTTGACCACGACATAGTTCACCATGAGAGTCCTTCCTGCTGAATCCTTGCCAAATGTCGTTGCGAGTCGAACCATTCCCAGTGGATGAATCGGAGGACCGGCAAATCCGAATAGGGGAGCTGAGACCGGTGTGAGGTCGGATTCCTTGAGACCCATTGCTTGAAAGGCTGCAAAGTAAAGAACGTTGACCGCACTACCTGTGTCTACACAAACTCTCTTGACCAGATTCTTGTTGACCACAGCTTCAATGACCAATCCTTCATTGTTAGGGATCAAGGGGAGAGGATCTTTTGGCCCGTAGCCTATTTCATAGAAGGGGATTCGGCCTCCTCTAGCTGTCTGCCCATTTCCTTCTCGGACGCTTGGATTGTTACTCTCAAAACCGTGTCCAGGGCCTCCCACAATTGTGTTGATAGTGTTGATGGGGTGATTGACCACTGACTGACCTTTGTCGGGAGATGACTCTCTCTTCCTCTGGGGTTCACCTTGTCGGCTGCGGTCACGACCATAGTTTCTCTGTTGGTAATCTCGCTGGCCTCGGCGCTCTCCGTATCGGGGTCGATCTACGACTTCATCCAGCTTTCCTTCCGCAATCGCCGCGTCCACGTCACGCTGGAAGTCCCTGCAGTTATCCAGATCATGACCAGTGTCTTGATGGTAGGTGCAAAATTTGCTCTGGTCTCTCCTTTCCAAGGGGCTTCGAAGCGGCGTAGGAGTCCTTGCTAAACCCTTCCTTTCCATGATTGCTAATACTTGTTCCCGAGGTCGGTTCATGACAGACCTAAACCTAACCTTGGAAACGGCGCCAGAAAGCTGACGGACCTTTCCTAGGCTATACAGATCCTAACCGGCAGTGTACCGGGTCAAATTGTGGTGCTAGTATGGTGAGTCAGAGTGTCGAATCCTCAGGGAACTTGGTAATTTCTTTTACGTGTGGTTAAACACCAAAGAGTCGTTATTAACTCGATCTAAATCGCAATTTTATAACACGGATCACTACTATTCTAGTCAACATAAAATAAATACGTAATTTAAAAGTTATTCTAATATAATATATATAGATATATAAATATATATAGATGTACATAAATTGCAAAGTATATATATAGATATAAATATATAGATACCAATATATTAAACGGATAATTTTAGAGAAGCGGCCAAAACTTATATAATTGGTTTATACGATCTTTTCGATTAATTGAAATGTGTTCGATCTCTCCTTTTATTTTAGGTCCAATTGAGTAAGTGAAACGGTGCACTCCCGAGGTAAACAATTCCTCCTCACACGAGCGTATGAAATTTTCATATGTCCATTGCATCGATCCAAGGTCCACAACTTGTTACGGTAAACGAATTAATGCGAACGGTCCCGAGTACAAATCTACCTTTAGATAAAAAGGAGTCATTCCGTTCGTCAAACGGTCAATTTTATTTTAAAGGCTCCGGTTGTCAAAGCCGGACGATTTAACTTTCCGGTTTAAGTTTCAATTAAACCGATGATTTAACATTATTACGATCTCGAGTACAAATTATAATAAAATTCATTTCTCCCAAAACAAATTTACCCCCGGGTAGGAAATCGGATTCCGTTATCACGTTGTTCACACGGCCAATTTTACCCTCCGGTTTTTCTATCTTTTATTTCATATCCTGACTACGAGGCGTCAATTCATAATTAGATTATGAATTCCTCGAGATCGGTTAAATATGTCAATACGAATACGATCAAAATAGAAAAAGATTCAATTAACTCAATTTTAGTCATTTTAACTTAACAACATTTCTTTAACGAAAAGATCGAAATAAAACCGATTACATAGTTTTGGCCAGTATTATATTTAGCCTAAAAACATTATAACAACGAAAAATATAAAAACAAACATAAATACTTAAGAAAAGTTACCCGAATACGGCAGTTGATTCAGAAATCGTATTTCCCGGACATTACAACTTCTTTAGCAAAACCGACTTCCGAGATTTTCCCGAGCATTATAACGATACTAAAACTACATTATTACGGCGTAAGGCCTTATTTACAACTACAACTAAAAATTAAAAAGAAAAGAGAAGGAAAGAAAGAGAGGAGATATATATATATATATGAGATGTATATATATATTGGTACCCTCTGTCTGCTCTCTGATCAAATCCTTTATATAGACAAAGGTCTCAAGGCCGGACCGGTCCGGGATCAAGCCGGATCGGTCCGGACTAATGATTACATCCACTAACTTGATCTCTTCAGCATGTGCGTAGATTATATATATTTTTATATATAATTATTAAACTTCTAAAATTCATATCTCGAGTTCTGGACCTCCAAAAATTGCAAATGAAATGCCAAAATTAAGGTCTCGAGAAACTCTACAACTTTCATGAAGGACTCTTCTTCAGATAACGCCTTCTTGATAACCTCGTGTTCTCCCGAAGCTTTTACGGGATTTTTCTTAATCCAAATTGATTAGCCACTTGATCACTGTTTAAGTTGTAGACCTCCAATCTTCATAATTTAAATTGCATTGGAAAGCTCTCGGAAAAATCTACAACTTGCGTGAAGAATACTTTCTCTGAAAATGTTGTTTTGATGAGCCATTCGTTTGTCGAAGACATTTCTCTATTACCACTTATCCAGATTGGTTGGCCACTTAACCACTTAAACTTTTCAATTGACCATTTAAGCTCGTTGGCACTCTCTAAATCATTCCAGAGATATGATTAAACTTCAATATGTCGATTCTCGGGGTCTCCGGTTATAAATCTGCAATAAAACATCACAAATACCCACGTAAATCTGACACGACACTCCGATTTACTAAAATCGGTACAAAATTACAACTTTTTATTATTATTATTACTAAATACTCTAAATTATAAAGACTAACATTTTATACCATAATTTCATATATTTTATATAGAATTCGTTAATAAAACATAATAATATAACGTATATTTAATCATATAAAAATAATACATCAAATTACTCCCCACTTAGCTTTTGATCGTCCTCGAGCAAAAATAAGCGGTAATAAAAGATAGTATAATTTTTCGATTATATTTTATATTGTCAATATTATAAATATATTATCTATCTTAATTTAAAATCTTAAGAAGACGAAAGAGAGTATATAACCGAAATAACTTAAACATTAAATATTATTTAGATAAAATTATATATGTAATACTTAAGAAGTATAAATAAAATATCGAATTATTTTTAATCGCAACTATTATGAAATTCTCGGAATTGGAAACTTCGGTAAAGTAGTCGACAAAAATGGCTTATAAAGTTCAAGATGTTGGTTAATCGGAAAAAAAGAAATCAAAAAAGAGAAAGAGGCAAGTCGTACGTACCTACATCTTTATATTCTTGATCAAAAATAATCATCGATTAATAGCATCTCTTTTCAGATTTTCTCTCTCTTTTTTTTATTTTTTTTTTAAATTTTTTTTTAAAGATTAAGAACTAAAAGCGTGAGTGTGTGTAGAAAATCAAACTTACAAGCATTGCTTCATCAAGATTGATCGGAGTACTACTCTTTCGATCGAAAATTACAAGTCCGGTTTCCTTAAACTTGTAATAATTCCTGAGATCTTATGATTCAACTTTTCCTCTTTCATTTTATATTGTGCCCTCATTCCCAAAGAATAGGACATTTCGAGATAATACCCTAGGCTTGGACTACTATCATCGTGCAATCGGGAGCTTAATTACCTCATAGTGATATAGGACATTTCGTGATAATACCCTACTCACTCCAATCATTGGTAGCTACAACCGATTTGTTCTTTTTATTTTTAAGTTGTTAATCACGTATAAGGAAGATACCGATATTTGATTAATTCGTGTAAATATGGTGCTTCGTTCTTAATTCTTTTATAGAATATTAATATATCCGAACTTATTACCAAAATCGGCTATGTTGCAAGTGTCATGAGGTAAGATCGAATATACTACTACTTATCTAATCTTTCCAATCTCAGCATATACCAAAACTTAGCTTTTATGTCTCCATCTCTTTTTATAAGTACGTACAAACTTGCGGTATTTCAAGGAAATGTAGACCAAAATAGCTAAAGCTTGGTTATTTAATCACAATTTACAATTTCGAGTGAGGTCTTGATCACTCTAATCAAGGCTGAGGTAGGTTATTTGGCTCTAGTTATATTTTTGTGGTGCCAAAAATCGACAAACTTAGTCCAATTCCAAACTCATAATTCATATTGAAAATGATTCTAAAAATTTTACTTATAAATATCAACATACTTATATAATTTTATAAAAACAATATCTAATATTAATTACTCAATTATATAAACTTAAAATCTTATTAAAATCTAAATTAGACATATAATATAATTATTGTTTTGACTATTTTTCGAAAATTTTAATGAATTTTCTAACCTAACTCTACTCCCCACTTACGAAGTGGCATCGTCCCGATGTTCAATAAGTAGTAAAGAAGTAGGTTTGAAAATAAAATTAAAATTATCTATTAACGTTATTTTTCTGATTTTATTTTAGCGTATACTAATTAAAACAAACTTAAAAAACTAAGACATATATATTAAACAAGATACATTTTTACAAACTTAAAAAAAAAAAAAAAAAAAAAAAAAACTTAACTTAACTAAAGAAACTTCAAACTTAACTTAATTTAACTTATTCAAATTTAAATAAAACCAATAAACAACTCTCTAAATGGTAGACGAACAACCCGGTGTATCAACCGGTAGCAAACCAAACCGACTATCTCTAGACGGAAAAATCTCATCCGTCTCCAAACTCTTCTACTCCATTCATAAGAATACACAAACGTGATATCATCCATGAATTAGGCATAGGTTTCCCCTACTACCTCTCGTGATCGCAAACTCCAACACCGTCCTTTGAATCAATATACCCCAATCAACAAATACACCGAATGCCAAAGCAAAAAGTAGAAGCATTTCATTCTCGACCAAACTTCCAAAATCCCGAATTGGGATAAACTCGAGAATTTATAAAATGCTTCCACGCCTTTAGATGTGGAAGTAAAGCTCGTGTTGACATGTCGTGATTTGTATCAAAAAGCGGGAACGTACATTGGAAAGACTCGTGTACTTTATTCAAATGATTGTATGCATTGTCTAGTCCCCATTTTATTTCAAAGTGCCGCATCGTAATCGGTGGTATTTCAAAGAGTTGATTTATAATAGATGAAGAGAAGGGAACAAATGCCACTCATCTTACTAGAACGATTTGTGTAGACTCTATCATAGATGTCGTCGTAAGTGCGAATAAAATTCTCGCACTATTGAGACATTTATCCTACCTCTCGGTGTACTTGACAAATTTCTTCCACCCACAACTACGGATCATAGTTTTCCCCATTGATCAAGCTTATCTAAATTTAAACCTTTCTCCAATAGGATTGGAGAATTTGCAAAACGATTGTGTAAAATGATATTATCGTTAGAAGCTTGAGATTCCTGATGATCCGGTGTATCAGGCTCGTAAGAATTAACCGATGGTGAAGAGTGGTTCGACATTTTTAAAGTTTACTATAAAATAAAAGAAGGAAAATTGAAGATGGTAAAGATATGAGCATTTGTTGCTCCTCCTTCTATTTCCTTAAATAGATAGTAAAAAACTTACGTGTGTGCATTAGACGGACTCAAGAATGACTCGGCCTTTCGTTCTTCACGGCCCGGTCCGGAAAAATGCCGGCTCGGTCCGGCCTCATCCTACTTTTACTGAGGGGACAGAGGTAAAAGACAACTTGTGTTTTGTTATTTTACTTCACGTGTGAAACAAGGCTTCCACTTGCCTTGAAGATAATTTGATAATGGTTGAATTAATTTATCCACTTTGATACGGACGGATAAAATGACACATTAGTTATATTTTGAAAACGACTCAATAATGATACAAAATTATTTTTGTGATTTTTATAGTTTATAAAAACTAAAACGATTTAAAACGCAAACCAAATTTTTATAAAACGACTATAAAATTAAACTAAACGAAAACGAAAACAAACGATTATCTAAAATAAACGAAAAATGATAACAAACCAATATCCTAATGAAAAATGTCGAATAAAAAGTGCAGTAAAAATTCGTAATCAAACAAAGTCATTAAATTCATTCTTCATCATAGTCTTCCTCGGGATCGACGGAAAACTAGAACTTGGAAACGACGAGAAGGCGGGCCGTCGAAATGTAGTCGTGGTCCCGACCGAACTATCAAGACCCATCGAACTCATACCGGTCGTGACATGGGCAAACTCGGTGAATCCTCCCCAACTCGACATTGTTTGGTCTCTCGAGCACCCAGTAGAAAATACACCTGTTCCACTAGATTGACTTCCAAAAGGATATGACGATGGATGGAAGCTCGAAGGTGGTGGGATAGGTGTTACCCACTCGGTAAGGTGTAAGGATCGACGACAAGATGGATAGGCGGGATCATCAAAAGTAGGATTACGAAACAAATGTTTGCTCGTTCCTTCTTATACCTCTACGAAGATCATCACACCACGCATATTACTCTCGGCATACTTGTCTAGTATGCTCGGCATATAAAGCCAGGTTGGCTTGACCACGTGCAACATCTCACTAAAGATTGAAACATATCATATGTGATAGTGTTGGAGAAAGGAGTTTGTTGAGGCGACTAGAAAAAGATGGAAAAGAAGAAGATGTAAAAGCTGGTGGAGTCAATTTGAGTTTGACTTCTTCTAAGTAAAGAGCTAATACTACCATCCGGAAGACTAGTCAAACTAGGTCCAATCGGATTTCCATCGGCCCGGAGATAACTTGTCATTAGGCGGAATGGTACTCCCAACCTACGACATAAATCGAGAGATAAAACAAGGGAAGTATAGATGACTCCACGGTCCGGCGATGACAATACTCTCAAAAATTCTTTTAAACATGACATTTCCAACATCCACTCTAACATCATTTACCATTGCCCAAGCGATACAAACATCTTCCTTTCCAAAAGCAGTATGTTTACTAGAAGGATAGAGATTATGGCTAATAAATCTTTTAATTGCCCTCAAACCTCTAAAACAGTTCCCGTAATTAAACCGATTTTCAACCCACACCGCGGTCGGGTCAAAAACGATGCGGGCTCTCGGGGCGATGCGTCCGCTTCAAAACTAACGGGATCATCTAAATTATAAACTACCCTGTAATCCTCCTCATCAGGAAAAACCTCAACTCCTAAGATTGCATTAATGACGGCAGGGTTAAAAGGAATATTTCTGGCTCGTAAGGGTACAGTTTCCAACCGAGTAAGTTGTTCTTCGACAAAGTAGATAAAACCGAATAAAACTCAGCTACTATAGTCGTGTTAATCTCCCCTTCCCTTCTGGCTGCTAAATCTAACCACTGACGCTTTCTAAAGATATTCTTAACTTCATCACCTAAGTCATCCAAGTCTAATCCTTTTTCAACCAGAACATCACACTTACTATAGATTTTCGCATACGCTTTCTTAGCCTCAGGTGATGCGGTTTTTTCAAAGCTTACGGCTTCTTCCTCAGGTGATAAAATTACTGTGCCTACGACAGGAGTTGAAATTGGAATTTTTGATTTTCTCTTTTTAGAGATTCTAGTACTCGACTCAGCCATTCTACGATATTGGTAATGCCAATCAACAACAAAAGCAACAACAAAAACAACAAAAAATAAAAATGTCACAACACACTCAAAAATCAAAACAGTTGAAATTAAAAAAATTATGAAAAATACCAAATTGACAACTAAATAAACTAGATTATACCTTAATATGTAGAAAACGTTGAAAAGTAGGCCGGAAAAGTTCAAAAGTCGCCGGAATGAAATAGAGCTTGTTTTTGACCCTTTTTGAATTTTCTAATTTGTGTTGAAGAGAGGAGATGATAATGAGAAGAAATTAAGTAATGGTGTAGTGTGAGATGAAGTTTTGTTGAAGAAAAGTGAAAAATTTCGTAATGGTGGGGTTTGGTGTGTGGTGCGGCTGTAAAGAAAAAATTAGGGAAGAAGAAGAAGAAAAGAAGGGTCCCCGTCTTTTCTATGTTTTTAGACCCCGGACCGGTCCGGATTAAGGCCGGATCGGTCCGTGCCCAAAAAAAATTTTTTTTTTTTTTTTTTATGATTTTTGAATAAAACTTATACAAATTCTAATAAAACTTAATTAAAATCTTAAAAATAAGTTTATAAAATTTACTTAAAATAAAATTTGAAGGAACTTTTATAATTTTATAACAATTTCTAAAAATTTAATAAAATCTTTATAACACTTTAATAAAAAGCTTATAAAAATTTAATAAATTTATATCAACTCTTATAAAACGTTTAAATTAAAACTAAAAAAAAAACAACTTTTATAAAACTTTTATAAAACTCCTCAAATTTTCATAAAGATCCATTTATAAAATTCTCAGAAGTTATGCGAAAATTTTATAAAATAAAATAAAATAAAAGACTCGAAACTTAAGGGGTTCTTGATTCTTTGATTTCTAAATCTTCCAAAGTTCTGATATAACGCTCAATCAACCTAACTCCTAAAAACGAGGCATTTGAATTATCTCTCGGAATTCCATCGGGATTTTCGGATAACCACCTAATCGTTCCCTTCCTAACAATATTCAAACACTCATCCCGGGATTTGGTTGTGTTTTTCCCACGGCGTCCAACATGTTCACTTTTTCCACGTTACGCATCTCATTAGAAACTTTGCCCTTCTTTTTATCGCACTTCTTGATGTTCCATTACATACTTCTCTCAATCGATCTCTCTCAACAATTTCTTGTTTTGTTCAAAAACTAAAGCTTCTATAGAAAACGCGACATCTTTATCAAGGCCTAATTTCAAAAGTAAAATAAAAACTCCTATTCTATCTAAAAAAGACATCCAGTTCTTTTACGTCTATCCGGTAAAAGACGAAAAGAGTTTAAACATAATTAAAATTACAGAAAAGTAGAGTAAAGATAGATAGCACCTGGTATTCGGCTGATTCCAGTTTCTCTGCTTTTCAGTTTTTCATTTTTCCTCTGCTTTTTCAATTTGTCGGGGGATCAATCAGTAGCATTATTTCTTCTTTCAGTGTGATTCCTTCTCCCTCCACAAATAACTTTACTCTGTGGCCATTGGCTATAAAAGTTGTATTTCCATCAGTTAGTCCAACAGCTCCAGTTTTGTAAACCCGTGTTACTTTAAATGGACTGTCCATCTTGATTTAAGCTTACCCGGAAACAACTTTAAACGTGAATTGTACAAAAGCACTCGATCACCTACATGGAACTCACGCTTAAAGATTCTCTTATCATGGAAAGACTTCGTGCGTTCCTTGTAGATTCGAGCGTTTTCATAAGAATCGAGACGAAATTCTTCTAGTTCGTCAATTGAAGCAATCTATGATCACCGACGACCTTAGGATCGAAATTTAGAAATCTAATAGCCCGAAGGCTCGGTGTTCTAACTCAACTGGGAGATGACATGACTTACCAAAGACTAGCTTATAGGGAGAACAACCAATTGGCGTTTTAAAAGCTGTTCTGTACGCCCATAATGCATCATCTAATTTAATTGCCCAGTTTTTACGATTTGAATCAACTGTTTTTTCCACGATTCTTTTGATCTCTCTATTTGACACCTCTACCTGACCACTGGTTTGCGGATGATAGGGCGTTCCTAGTTTATGCGTTACACCATATTTCTCAACTAACTTAGTAAATGGTCGATTACAAAAGTGTGAACCTCTATCGCTAATGATCGCCCTCGGAATGCCATATCTAGTGAATATGTTCTTTTTAAGGAATCGTATGACAACCTTGGTATCATTAGTGGGAAGAGCTTCAGCTTCTACCCATTTTGAAACATAATCTACCATTACAAGAATAAATCTTTTTCCAAACGATATAGGAAAAGGTCCCATGAAATCTATACCCCAAACATCAAATAACTCACATTCTAAAATAGGTTGCATAGGCATTTCATGTTTTTTAGATACATTTCCCCATTTTTGACAAGATTCACAAGATTTAACATATTTATAAGCATCTTTATATAGTGTAGGCCAATAAAAACCACATTGTAAAACTTTAAAAGCGAGTTTTCCATCCTCCATGATGACCTCCCGCCTCACGATCATGACAAAACGATAAAATACTTAAAATTTCATTATCGTGCACACATTTTCGATTATCCTATCCGAACATTTACGGAAAAGGTCCGGTTCCTCCCGCAATAAAATTTTAAGTCGTAAAAGAATTTCTTTTTCTCGTTGCCAAGTCCAATGAGACGGAATATAATCACGGGTTAAGTAATTAATGATATCTCCAAACCAAGGTGAGATTTCCTTAGAAGGAATTCTATTTTTTAATAACTTGCATGGTTGAAGGAGTATCTATTCTAAATAGTTGTTCATCGGGAAATGAATCTTTAATTTCATTCCCTATCTCTTCCTCGATCTCCATTCTACTTAGATGATCTGCTACTACATTCTCACTTCCTTTTTTATCTTTAATTTCAATATCAAATTCTTGAAGTAGGAGAATCCATCTAAGAAGACGTGGTTTCGCATCCTTCTTACTCGATAAATACTTCGTAGCCGAATGGTCGTGTAGATTATTACCTTAGAACCAACAATATAAGATCCGAACTTATCTAAGGCAAAAATTACGACCAACAGTTCTTTTTACGTAGTTGCATAATTAAGCCGAGTTTGCGTTTAATGTGTGGGATGCATAGTAAATAGCTTTGAGAATTTTGTTATACCTTTGACCTAAAACGACTCCTACAACTGACTAAATCGCTTGCATCACACATAATCTCAAAAGGCAAATTCCGATCCGGTGCTACCAATACGGTGCGGTAATCAACTTCGCTTTTAAGGTCTTAAATGCTTCCATACATTTACTATCAAAGTTAAAAGGTACTTCTTTTTCAAGTAAATGACTTAGAGGCTTTGCTATCTTTGAAAAATCTGCAATAAATCTCCTATAAAATCCTGCATGTCCAAGAAATCCTCTTAGAGTCCTTAGATTAACGGGTGGCGGTAATTTTTCAATCACCTCGACTTTAGCTTTATCAACTTCAATTCCTATTTCGAGAGATTCTATGACCTAAAACAATTCCTTCGATACCATTAAATGACATTTTTCCCGAGTTTAGAACTAAATTGGTATCCTCACAACGTTGTAAAACTCTTTCTAAGTGCGATAAACATTTACCAAAAGAATCTCCATAAACACTAAAGTCGTCCATAAAAATTTCTAAGAATTTCTCAATCATATCGAAAATATAGACATCATACATCTTTGAAACGTAGCAGAGCATTACATAAACCAAACGGCATTCTTTTATACGCAAAAGTTCCATAAGGACAAGTGAAAGTAGTCTTTTCCCTATCTCTGCTGCAATGAAAATCAGTAAATAACCCGAATAACCATCTAAGAAACGATAATACTTATGACCACTTAAACGTTCCAACATTTGAACTATGAATGGAAGCGGATGATGATCTTTCTTAGTATGATCATTTAGTTTTCTAAAGTCAATGCACATTCGATAACCTGTAATTTCCCTTGTTGGAATCCATTCATTCTTATCATTCGCTTTCACTGTGAAACCTCCTTTCTTTGGTACAACTTGAGTTGGACTCACCCATTCACTATCTGATATAGGAAAGATTATTCCCATTTCTAATAGCTTAATCACCTCTTTCTTAACGATTAACTGTAAATTCGGGTTGAGGCGGCGTTGCGGTTGAATACAAGGTTTAGCATCTTCTTTCAAAATTATCTTATGAACACAAATCTCGGGGCTAATACCTCGAATATCGGCAATCGTCCATCCAAAAGCTTTCTTATGCTTTCTTAACATTCTTATTAATTGATCTTCTTGTCGCTCGCTTAAAGTTGATGAAATAATAATCGGTAATAGATTATCGGTTTCAAGAAAAGCATATTTCGATTTAAAGGTAACGGCTTCAATTCCGGATTCTTCGGCGGATCTTATTGACGATTTAAGAACGGGTCCTTCTAGTTCTAACTCCAAATACTTATGCCATGGTGGCTTAAAAGTAAAGCTTCCTTTATCTAGAGAAAGGATTATCTCTTTCATTTCAATGTCTTCCTCATCTTCTTTATAGATAGACAGGGTTAAGCATTCTTCTAATCTGTCTTCAAAAGTTGGTAAATCGATTATCATAGACGAATGAATACCTTCTATAAAAGAACATGATTCTCGGTGATGTATATGGAGGGTTCATAGCTTTGAAAATATTGAAAGCAACTTCATCTTCATTGACTCTCAAAATTAACTCTCCTTTATGAACATCGATTAAAGTTCTTCCCGTAGCTAGAAATGGACGACCTAGAATAAGAGGCGCCGAATATCCTTCTTCCATTTCCATAACTACAAAATCTACTTGGAAAATAGAATTTGTCTACTTTAACCAAGACATCCTTAATCATTCCTTTAGGGTACTTAATCGATCTATCTGCCATTTGCGAGTCATTTCGATCTTAGTAAGCTTTCCTATGCCTAGCTTTTTATAATCCTCATAAGACATGAGATTTATACTAGCTCCAAGATCACATAAGACTTTCTTAAACGAAATCCTCCAATTTCACATGGAATCGTAAAACTTCCGGGATCTTTCGCTTTAGGTGGTAACTTATCTTTAACGAATTGCGAACATTCTTCATTTAGGCATATATTCTCATATTCCTCTAATTTTTTCTTATTTGATAGTATATCTTTCGAAACTTTCCATAGGCGGTATATTAATCGAGCTTCAATAACGGGGATATTAACATGAAGATGACGAAAAGTATCAAGGAAACGAGCATACTTCTTATCGCTTTTTGCCTTTTTGATTTGATCTTTAGGAGGGTAAGGTAAAGATTCTAGATCTATAACCTTTGGCTCCTTAGTCAATTTCTCTTTTCCTTTTTCCTTAAACCTTTGAGTATTACTTAGTCGCCATGTTTCGGGTTCTTGAATTTTTTCCTTTAAATTGTTCCCCGAATCAATCTCTACTTCAGATTTTTTCGGTTCTTCCCGTTTCTCATCTATTCGACATGTTCCTTGAATAAATTCCTTAAATCTTTATCCATAGGGTCTTTCAAAATCCTAGGGATTTTTACCCAATTTTCACCTTCATTTTCGGGTTCCAAACTTCTATTCCTTTTCAAGAAAGTATTTATAATTTCTTCTTCATCATCGATGAATTCAATTTCATCTTTAGTTTCATCAATCTTTCCATCTAAATCATTTTCTACTTCATTATTCCCGAAGTTTTCTACTCCATTGCTTCCACCGAGCTTCCTACTTCTCGTAACTACAACATTTACCTCTCTTGGGTTTCGTCGGTGTTGCTTGGTAATCCTCCCGGGGTCTACTTGTTGTTACGTTCACCTTCCCTACTCAAATGATCTTCCATATTCCTCAATGAGGCTTCTATTGTTCTCATTACGGTATCATGTCCACTCATAGATGTTTTTATTGTACTCATATCTTTAGTGATTTGTACCAATAGAAGTCATCATTGTTTCCATATTCTTAGCTTGAGTAGATACTACGCCCATCATATTTTCCATAAGTTTTTCCCATTTTTCAACTCCTTCAACAGTTGAGTTGAACTCGAGTTACTTGGTATACTTTGAGTGGTATGTTGAGGATAGGATCTTGGTAATGATTGTAAATTCGATTAGATGTATTTTCTTGATAAACTTGGTTATTATTCCTATATGGGACTGGATATGGCGGTTGTCCTGGCTTACTAGGGTTTTCAGACCATCGATAAGTAGGATGATCTCTTCTAATAGCATTAAACGAGTTTGAGTATGCATTGTTCAAATTCCTATGCTGCTGAAGAAAACTCACCTCCTCTCTTGAATATCCTGTTGGTTCTTCACTCCCTAATGACACATTATCATGACTTGAGTATTCATTTGGTGTACTATTTTCTCGAATTTTGGTTCTTATTCGTTGTAAACCATCAAATTTCCTACTCAAATTCTCCAAGTGTGCTAGAACTTCCGTATTAGACGTACATTCTCCTGCAAAAGCTACTTTTCTGGTGCTAGAACCGGTTTCCCACATTCTGTTATTTTTGGAAATCTTTTCTATAGCATCGTAAACTGTTTGAGCTTCACTCATCATTAACGAACCACCACATGCATGATCTACATCTGCACGTGAGTCTTTTCTCAATTTACGACAGAAGAGTTGAATTTGCATATCTAAGGAATAACCATGATCGGGACACGCTCTTAACAATTTTTTGAACCTTTCCCACGCATTCCTAAGAGTTTCCTCAGATCCTTGTCTAAAGTTAGCAACCTCGACTTTTAATTCCAAATTTCGTCCAGGAGTGAAATACTGTTTCAGAAATTCAGTTTGAATCTCCTCCCAACTAGTAAGTGAATGATGTGGAAGAGACATAAACCAATCTCGGGCTCGTCCTTTTAAAGAAAAAGGAAACATAGTCATTCTCGTTAATTCCTTATGAGCACCTTGACTTTTGGCCGTATTGCACGAGTTCTTCAAAAGATAGAGATGATGATGTGGATCTTCATCATCCTCTCCTAGGAATTGGGCTCTTGCGTCAATTAAACCAAAAAGATGAGACTTAATTTCGAAATTATTCGCTCCTTCATTAGGTAAAAGGATGGGATTATTAGTCTGGTTTCTTCTTACGGTTTGATCACAGATAGGTCTCGGGTTTGGTGGATTATTACGATTATTCTGGTTCCGATTTTGATTATTTCTATTATTATTATTATTATTATTATTATTAGGGTTAACAGGGTTTTGTCCATGCCCTAGAGCATGTTCCAGCCCTTGTTCGGTGTTTCATCACCGATTTCGACCATTCTCGTATTTCGTTTGAAGATGATTCTTGGTCGGGATTTCCCGACTAGTATGACCACGTTTACTCTCTACTCTTAACTCGCCTTTCGTAAGTGTTTATGTCAGGCTTATAAGGAGTGAGAGGGGCCTTACCACTTCTGGTCATCAACTAACGAAAATAGAAAATAACACGAAATTGATAGTAGTAAAAATTGGTAATTTTCCTAAAAGGTAACAACCAACGAAAAATAAAATAGAAATGAGATAAGAAAAGTGTTGACTTATTCTCGAGAATTTTAAGCTAATACAAGTAGTAACCATAGACACATAAAAAGAAATTAGCGACGTTCCCCGGCAACGGCGCCAAAATGCTGACAGACCTAAACCTAACCTTGGAAACGGCGCCAGAAAGCTGACGGACCTTTCCTAGGCTATACAGATCCTAACCGGCAGTGTACCGGGTCAAATTGTGGTGCTAGTATGGTGAGTCAGAGTGTCGAATCCTCAGGGAACTTGGTAATTTCTTTTACGTGTGGTTAAACACCAAAGAGCATTATTAACTCGATCTAAATCGCAATTTTATAACACGAGATCACTACTATTCTAGTCAACATAAAATAAATACGTAATTTAAAAGTTATTCTAATATAATATATATAGATATATAAATATATATAGATGTACATAAATTGCAAAGTATATATATAGATATAAATATATAGATACCAATATATTAAACGAGATAATTTTAGAGAACGGCCAAAACTTATATAATTGGTTTATACGATCTTTTCGATTAATTGAAATGTGTTCGATCTCTCCTTTTATTTTAGGTCCAATTGAGTAAGTGAAACGGTGCACTCCTGAGGTAAACAATTCCTCCTCACACGAGCGTATGAAATTGTCATATGTCCATTGCAACAGTCCAAGGTCCACAACTGTTACGGTAAACGAATTAATCTGAACAGGTCCCGAGTACAAATCTACCTTTAGATAAAAAGGAGTCATTCCGTTCGTCAAACGGTCAATTTTATTTTAAAGGCTCCGGTTGTCAAAGCCGGACGATTTAACTTTCCGGTTTAAGTTTCAATTAAACTGATGATTTAACATTATTACGATCTCGAGTACAAATTATAATAAAATTCATTTCTCCCAAAACAAATTTACCCCCGGGTAGGAAATCGGATTCCGTTATCACGTTGTTCACACGGCCAATTTTACCCTCCGGTTTTTCTATCTTTTATTTCATA
This sequence comes from Gentiana straminea, assembly GCA_036785695.1. Taxonomy (NCBI): domain Eukaryota; kingdom Viridiplantae; phylum Streptophyta; class Magnoliopsida; order Gentianales; family Gentianaceae; genus Gentiana; species Gentiana straminea. The sequence continues at coordinate 6,328,129 of JAVUPR010000265.1, read as the reverse complement.
TCCTGACTACGAGGCGTCAATTCATAATTAGATTATGAATTCCTCAGATCGGTTAAATATGTCAATACGAATACGATCAAAATAGAAAAAGATTCAATTAACTCAATTTTAGTCATTTTAACTTAACAACATTTCTTTAACGAAAAGATCGAAATAAAACCGATTACATAGTTTTGGCCAGTATTATATTTAGCCTAAAAACATTATAACAACGAAAAATATAAAAACAAACATAAATACTTAAGAAAAGTTACCCGAATACGGCAGTTGATTCAGAAATCGTATTTCCCGGACATTACAACTTCTTTAGCAAAACCGACTTCCGAGATTTTCCCGAGCATTATAACGATACTAAAACTACATTATTACGGCGTAAGGCCTTATTTACAACTACAACTAAAAATTAAAAAGAAAAGAGAAGGAAAGAAAGAGAGGAGATATATATATATATATATGAGAAATATATATATATTGGTACCCTCTGTCTGCTCTCTGATCAAATCCTTTATATAGACAAAGGTCTCAAGGCCGGACCGGTCCGGGATCAAGCCGGATCGGTCCGGACTAATGATTACATCCACTAACTTGATCTCTTCGATGTGCGTAGATTATATATATTTTTATATATAATTATTAAACTTCTAAAATTCATATCTCGAGTTCGGACCTCCAAAAATTGCAAACGAAATGCCAAAATTAAGGTCTCGAGAAACTCTACAACTTTCATGAAGGACTCTTCTTCGATAACGCCTTCTTGATAACCTCGTGTTCTCCCGAAGCTTTTACGGGATTTTTCTTAATCCAAATTGATTAGCCACTTGATCACTGTTTAAGTTGTAGACCTCCAATCTTCATAATTTAAATTGCATTGTAAAGCTCTCGGAAAAATCTACAACTTGCGTGAAGAATACTTTCTCTGAAAATGTTGTTTTGATGAGCCATTCGTTTGTCGAAGACATTTCTCTATTACCACTTATCCAGATTGGTTGGCCACTTAACCACTTAAACTTTTCAATTGACCATTTAAGCTCGTTGGCACTCTCTAAATCATTCCGTAGATATGATTAAACTTCAATATGTCGATTCTCGGGGTCTCCGGTTATAAATCCGCAATAAAACATCACAAATACCCACGTAAATCTGACACGACACTCCGATTTACTAAAATCGGTACAAAATTACAACTTTTTATTATTATTATTACTAAATACTCTAAATTATAAAGACTAACATTTTATACCATAATTTCATATATTTTATATAGAATTCGTTAATAAAACATAATAATATAACGTATATTTAATCATATAAAAATAATACATCAGTTCAACACAGGGAAATCCCTTGGCTGTAGGGCATTCCTCTTTTCCGGCCGATCCGTGGCCGAACCACTTGCACGATCTCCGTATGACTTCCTCTTGCTGCCAGATGAGTCCACTGACTTGTCCTTCTTTGGGTCGGATTTCTCCACTTCTCGCTTCACGTGATTAGCTTCTTCGCCTTGACAATGCTTAAAGGCCACCTCCAGACATTCTTCCATGGAGGTGGGAAGCCTGCTGCTTAGCTTAGCGTATAACCTACCTTCGCGCAACCCTGCCACGAAGGACGCGATTCGGACCTGATCGTCAGCGTCCCGAACTTGCAGTGATTCCTCGCTAAAGCGCTTGAGGTATTGTAGCTGTGGAAATATTACAGCATTACTTCAGCAGACTGCTGAGTCTGCCGAAGTTCAGCAGGGTGCCCAGCAGCCTCAGGAGTTCGTACAGGATTTTTTGTACACTTTATTTAATTGTAAAAGACATATTAATTGTGATACATATAAACAATTAATATGTCAAACTCTAGTTTACTTTATGTCATAGACACAATTAATATGTCAAACTCTAGTTTACTTTATGTCATAGACATAGCTTTTACTTTTACTTTTGCATGCTTGCCGCCCACATCTACATACTCAAGTGGCCGCCCAAGCTAGCTTGCTACTCTATCTCAATTGTATCTATTTATACATCTTTTTACTCAATGAATAAACTAAGTTGAAGTTTACTCTTGTGTTTATCACATTCTCAAACTCTCTTCATGGTAGCGAGCCTTACCGAGTTCTAAAATCCGCCGCAAAACTCGCTTCTTTTTCGAAAAATGTCAACATTATCTCGAAGTTTCATCTTCTTCGAGAGACTCACAAATGCCTCGGCGACCGGGATAACGAACACTCTTCTTTTACAAATCATAAACTTGTCAGTGACGAGGAGAATGACAGCCATCTGAATGCTCAGTTTGCTGCCTTTAAAGCCTTTGTTGCTCAAAGCATCGGAAGGTAGCTCCTCTACCGAAATGGCCACTCATGCTAAAACGGTATATTCCGCTCACCTCTTAGTAATGAGACTTGGATTGTTGATTCGGGGCTTCTTCCCACATGACCGGTAATAAAAACCTCATTACCCACTATATGCCATGCACCCAAATTCACGAATTAAAACTGGCCGATGGTTCTGTTTCTTATGCAAAAGGTGTTGGGAAGGTTAAACTTACTAATCGGATATATCTACAAGGGGTCTTATTTGTTCCAAAGTTAGATTGTAACCTTATATCCGTCGGAAACTCACTAAAGATCCGAATTGACCGTTGTTTTTGATAAGGATCGTGCACTTTCCAGATCTTTCTTCACAGAAAGTGATTGGTCAAGCTAAACCCTGCTCAGGACTGTTTGTGATCAACCCTGCTGAAGACAGAAGACTGAAGACTGAATCTGCCTCAGCAGCCTGCACTCAAAACTTAGACAATATCATGTTATGGCATTATAGACTAGGACATCCAAGTTTTGGTTATTTAAAGTCTTTAATTCCGAATTGTTTAAAGGATGTAATCTTAATGATCTTCAATGTGATATTTGTCAAGTTGCCAAACTCACCAAATCTGTGTATACTAAATTACCTCACTTCCCATCCACACCTTTCACCTTAATTCACAGTGATGTATGGGGACCCTCAAGAGTGAAAAGTATAACGAGGCAAGAGGTGGTTTGTAACCTTCATAGATGACCACACCGAACCACTTGGTTATTTTTAATGAAGGATAAATCGAAGTTGGATCCATCTTTCAAGAGTTTTACAACATGGTCTCTACTCGCTTTGACATTAAGATTAAAATTTTGAAGACCGACAATGCTCTTGAATATTATGAGTCTAATCTCGGTAATTTCTTGATGAATAAGGGAATTGTCCATATCGTAGTTGTGTTGAGACACCAAAGCAAAATGGGGTTGAGAGAGAAAGAATAGGCACCTGCCGGAAATGGCCGGATCAATCATGTTCACTACAAATGTTCCAAAATATATGTGGGGTGAAGCTATATTGATGCCACTTACTTAATCAACGGCTTCCCACAGAGTGTTAGGTTTCAAGACTCCTATCCAAACCCCGCGACCACACACTCCTGCCCTCATCTTATTGCCCAATTGCCTCCAAAAATCTTTGGTTGTACTGTGTTTGTTTATATCCATGCTCAACACAGAAGCAAACTTGATCCCAAAGCTCACAAGTGCATTTTCCTAGGGTATGCTAAAGACAGGAAAGGTTACAAATGCTATTCACCTATCGAAAAGAAATTTTACAACTCTATGGATGTAAAATTCTTTGAAAGGACTCCCTACTACGGCAAGTCTACCGAAGCGATCAACGATGGAAATCGATTGAAATTGATCTAAATCCGTTCCCTCAACAAACTCTTAACCCTCGGCAACCTGCGAGACTCGGCGGGACCGAACCTCGGCACCTGCGACCCGAGCTGCCGAGCCTCAACACCCTGCGACTCGAGAGGCTGCCGAACTACGGCACCCTGCCGACATTGATGACGGACCTATTGCTCTAAGGAAAGGGAAAAGATCATGCACCGATCATTCTATTCATACTTATTTATCTTATGACCGCTTGTCTCCCGTATTTGCTATGTTTACACGGGACCGGACTCTCACTCTATTCCCAAAAATATTCAGGAGGCCCTTCAAAATGATAAGTGGAAGGCTGCTGTTAAAACAGAGATGACTGCACTCCTGGATAATCATACTTGGGACCTCACAACTCTCCCCAAAGGCAAGAAGACGATCGAGTTTGTAGATGGTTATTCACCATAAAATACAATGCGATGGTACTATTGACAAGTACAAAGCCGATTGGTAGCAAGGGGATTCACTCAAACTTATGGTATTGACTATAAGGAAACTTTTGCACCAGTGGGCAAAACTCAACACTGTCGGGGTTCTGATCTCTCTAGCTGTCCAACTGGACTGGCCTCTACACCAATTGGATATCAAAAATGCTTTTCTCAATGGTGATCTCACTGAGGAAGTCTATATGAATGTACCTCCTGGTTTTGTCAATCCTCACACTCAGGGCAAGGTATGCAAACTCAGAAAATCTCTATATGGCCTGAAGCAATCCCCAAGAGCCTGGTTTGGGAAACTTACTACTGTGGTCAAAGCTGCTGGATATCATCAATGCAACTCAGATCACACTATGTTCATCAAGACAACCAACCAGAGAAGGTCTATTCTTATTGTATATGTGGATGATATCATCCTTACTGGAGATGACTCTACTGAGATTCAAAATTTAAAGACTCTACTGGCAAAGGTGTTCCAAGTTAAGGATCTGGGCTACCTCAAGTACTTTCTTGGTATGGAAGTGGCTAGAAACACCAAAGGCATTTCGGTCTCCCAAAGGAAGTATGTATTGGATCTACCGAAGGAAATCGGCATCTTTGGGATGCAAACCTGCTCGTATCCCCGAGTAGACCCCGCAACACCCTACGCATGGTGACATTGTCTTTGTCGAAAAGAACAATATCAAAGGCTTGTAGGTAAACTCATCTACCTTTCTCACACAAGGCCCGATATTGCATATGGGGTTAGTCCGGTCGGTCGGTTCATGCAACGCCCTACCGAGCAACATTGGGATGCGTGAATAGGATACCGAGATATTTAAAGTCCACTCTGGCCAAGGCCTACACTTCACCAAGTCTACCGATAGATCAATCAAGGTCTACACCGATGCCGATTGGGGTGGATGTCACATTGACGGACGATCTACCACGAGCTATTGCTCATATGTATGGGGAAACCTGGTTACTTGGAGAAGCAAGAAACAACCTCTTGTGTCAAGAAGCGATCTTGCGAACTCGGGGCACTTGTACTTGGCATTTGTGAAGCTCTATGGCTAAAAAGTGCGGACGAACTTCGACAACCTCCTCGAACCTATCACACTCTGTGATAATAATTCAGCCTTATGCATGGTGAAGATCCCGTCCATCATGATAAAACCAAGCATGTGGACATTGACGGACACTTTCGAAGGAAAAGATTGATGCCAAGATTATTCAACTCCAATATGTTCCCTCGGCGGATCGAATGCGATATTCTTACCAAGGCTATTCCACCTCTTATGTTCGGCGGACTTAGTAGCAAACTTGGTCGCATCAACATATACGGCCCGGTTGAGGGGGGGGTGTGGAAATATTACGAAGATTACTTCGAGATCGGATCGTCGAGTCTCGTCGAAGTTCGACGGGTGCCCGGCGGCCTCGGGAGTTCGTACGGATTTTTTGTACACTTTATTTAATTGTAAAAGACATATTAATTGTGATACATATAAACAATTAATATGTCAAACTCTAGTTTACTTTATGTCATAGACACAATTAATATGTCAAACTCTAGTTTACTTTATGTCATAGACATAGCTTTTACTTTTACTTTTGCATGCTTGCCGCCAACATCTACATACTCAAGTGGCCGCCCAAGCTAGCTTGCTACTCTATCTCAATTGTATCTATTTATACATCTTTTTACTCAATGAATAAACTAAGTTGAAGTTTACTCTTGTGTTTATCACATTCTCAAACTCTCTTCAGTAGCGCAGTCTCGTCTTTCTTCTGTTTGATGGAGAATAAGTGGGTAGCGTTTTTCTGGAACGGCTTAGCGGTAATGAATGCGTTGAGGAACATCTTTCCCAATGTATCGAAGCTGTAGATCATCCTTGGGGGTATCTTCTTGAACCACTCCCGGGCTCGTCCAGTGAGCAATGCAGGGAATGCTTTGCACTTCATTTCTTCGGGGGCACAGTCGAGATTCATGTGTGTGAGGTACCGAAACGGGTGATCCCGAGGGTCCTTGGTTCCGTCATAGGGCTCCAATTTGGGGATCTTGAACCTTGGCTTTGGACGTGGAAAATTATCGATCTATTCGGAGAAAGGTGACTCGAGTGCTAGGAACGTTGATCTCCTTCCGGCTATCGCCTCTAGTTCGGCGCGCGCTGCTTCCATGGCCTGGGGGACGACCAATTGCCTTTGCGGGTTTGAGGATGCCGACCGGTTTCCCTTCCTGTTGTTTTTGCGCTGCGGGGGAGGTGTCTGCTCCTGCGACGCGTCGTTGGGATCATCCTCTTTTTCTGGTTCTGGGCTTTGGGAATTTTCTCCTGACGAGTCTCCGTTTGAGTGATTCACATCCTGCGAATTTTCGTTGATGAGACCTTCCTCTTCCAGGCCTTCCCAGTCCCCATCTTCTTCATCCTCCTCGGTCAAGACGGCGTTGAGAACTGCGGTTTTCACGGATCCATCCAAAGCCATAAGCTGATCAATCAGTGCCTGATGGGTTGCATTGAGAGATACATTTTCTTGCTGCGGCTGATCCTGGTTACCAGCACCGGAATCTGCTGCGTTGTTAGCTCCATTACCATTAGCAGCCTGTTGTCGTGTGGTCACCATGTTTATCCTGAAGCTTTTCCTGGGTTTATCAATCAACAAGGCCCTCCTTCTAGCGCCAATTGACGATCCAAAAATCGTCTCCTTCTAATTTAGGGTTCTTAATCCTAGTGATAGCCTGGGGAAAACTCCAGAATATGAAGATTATAATGAGGGGGGTTGTTTAGGGGTGATTTAGACTGCACTTGAAGGTTATCAAGCTGCCTACGTATCCAATTATTGAATTGGAATCAAGTCTCCGTAGTTCCTTAGGGACAGTTTATATAGAAGGGCGTAGGCCCTAGGGTTTAAAGTGGTGTGCTGATGAATGACACTGATTGGCGTGCTCCCTAAGGAAGAAGATTATGATTAATGGATCTCCATGATTATAGGAGATAATTATGGTATTCAAATATTAGCATTAACTGGTAAAGATTCGAGACTTTATTGGGAAGGATAATACGATAGTTATCTGGTTATTGTCCTCGTGAGGAATAAGGTTTGGGATGAGCAGTGCCTGGGACAGGACAGAGTCGACTCCTAGGGATCGGGAGAAGCAGCCAAACTCCTACCACAAAATTATGCAGGCCTAGATATGGACCGGTCTAGGAGATCGGCGGAGATTACGGCTGGTCGACCAGAGTCCGATGCACGACTCCTTGGCCTGCCAGACTGAGGCAGTCCGACCCCATGGAGGTCGGACGTACGGGAACCGGATGTGGCAAAGTGGGTGGATGAGCCCCATGGGCTCGGATTTAGGGAGTCAAAAGTAGTTTATCTCTCTGAGTCAAGTGTTGAGCCACCAAAGAAGCGCCACGTGGGCACACCCATTTTCTGGCAGCATCATAAGCCCTATTTTGAGAAGATGTTATGGAGAACATTTTCTGGCAGCATCAACAGTATGCTATGGAGAAGATGTTGCATATTTTGAGACATCGCTTCAGCCCTACAAACGATACTACATATCCAATGCTTATGTGAAACCTGTGAGGGCTGGTTATGAGGTCGGCGATTATGAGTTTTCATGGATTCTGTACAACACAGCATCGGTACAGCCAATGCAGATATACCAGCGCACATTCCTTATGATTTTCAGTTCAAAGATTTCTCTGAAATGTTCCGTTATATTGATACTGAAACCCCGATCAGTAAGCATGTGGTTTGTTATATTCTACTGTTGTTATAAATACCTTGGTGAAATTAATTTCTAATAGAATATGTACCTTCGGTGGGCAGACATTAATAGTTTGATTGTACAAGCTTCTCCTGAGAAAAAAGTAGGTGTGGATTTGTACGGTTAGGACTTGATTGCGCAGGATTTTGTTGTTGTTGATACCAAGTATGTTAAGCTGTTGCTTTCTGATTCATATGTATTTATTTTTGTGATGTTAATTACTATTCCGTTCTTTGTTCTTCTAGAAAAATTCCTATGATAATGAGATTGCGGAATGAAAAGATTAGGGAGTATGGTGATATTTTATCTCAGGCTCTTCCTAATGTTGTCATGTTTGTTGGTATGAACATGAAAGTAACATCCTTTAACGGTAAGCCTGAGTTTCTGGATTTATATACTTGTTTTAAGAGTTTGTCCAAATCCATTAAGAGGCCTTTTGTGTTTAAGAAAACTGGTGAGTAGTGCAGGCTTGTCTTTGTCATCGCGATTGGACAATGTGCTGCTAAAAGAACCTGTGATTCATGAAGGTCCAGCTTTAAGACAATGGTAATTTTTAAATAATTTGATGTTACATATTCTTGTTTTATGTGTATTAGGCAAAATGCAAGATCCTATGGTATTAAATTCCATAAAAGCCATGTGTTGAGTTTTTTATCGGAAGGCTAGATTCAAGTATATGTATGTGAATGTTTATTTTGGAGTACTAAAAAACAAAAACAAAAACAGGTACATTGCCAGCAAAAGAGATGTCGATGACATGGTGTCCAGAATGGCTCATAAAGATACAGACATACTTCTTAGAAAACCAGCAGCTGCAGATATAATACCCATAGTGAATGCAATGGCAACATTGGAATGTGTAATTCTTCTTTACTCTTAAGCATTTGATTAAAGTATGATCACTCTTCATATTTTCTTGTTCTTTATGTACTCATCTCTTCCAATATTTTGATTTCCTGCAGACCAAGACTACATGGATACCTGGAAAATTGAAGCTTATACCAGACCATGACAGATTCTGGTACATGGCCTGCAAAAATTGTCACAGGGCTTTGAGACTTGGACATGAAATGGATCAGCCTTGTTCCCATGTGAAGAACCAGATCCTGTCAGCATTAGGTGAGAAAGCCCTGATAATCATTTTTTTTGCCCTGAAAGTAAAGGGCAATGGAAAACAATCAAAGAGGAAGTACCATGTGCAAAGCCATCACAGCGAAGTAGCAAACGCGTCTTTCTTAACAGAATTGATGATCATGTTTATGCTTTGGGTAGACATTTATGCTTTGGAATAAATTATTGTTTTCCATTGCCTTTTACTTTCAGGGCAAAAAAAATGATTATCAGGGCTTTCTCACTGTTGTAAGTCAACCTGATGATATAATTTCTGATGATTTACCCCTTTTTCTGGTGCAATTAGCGATATTTTGACATCAACTTGAGCAATTTGAATGATGATTGGAGCCATATTTTGTGTACATAGAATTTTCAGATTAACCATGTTTCTAGCTATATGATATTAGTATTAGCCGATTTTGTTATCAGATTTACACGTGGTATCTTTGTGTCTATTTTGCAGCACGGATATCACGGTGGGGAGTGTGGATTCTGACCTCAGGGTGGCTTTTGATTCTTTTGTGATGATTTTGGAGCTATGGTGAGAATTTCAACCCACAAAGATTATCGATACATATTAGAGGGTTCGATCCAAGCCAAGTGGAAGAAAATTGTGATTATGAGAATTTAGACACATTTGACTCACGCCATGTTACACTGACCTGCATCAAGGAGTTGATGAGCAATTAATGCGGATGTCATTCAGCCAACCACTACAATGGGACTTGACGCACGCCAAGCAGTTCTAACCTGCGCCAGTAAGGCATCTTGGGTTTGGCGTGCGCCAGTACATATTGGCCTGAGTCAATATTGTAGAGTCAGCACAAAATTAATCCTTTTATTCTTCCAAGCTAAGAAAAAAAAGAAATACACTTGATCTCCTCCAATTTTTCCATCTTGCAGGCACCATCCCCACCCCAAGGCTCTTATAGCCAAATTCTAGTAGACATTAGAACTTGAACTTGATTATAACAAATAAGGATCCTAGTTTAGCTTTGATTTCTTGTTGAAGTTTAACACACTAGTGTTAGCTTCATTGAAGCTATTGAGGTTGGATGAAGAACACCAACTCGAATTTCATCATTTGAATTGGTAATCTTTAATCTTTATCGTCATTCAAATGTTCTTATGTTTATGAATGTTAATCTTGAGATGTTAATGTTTGTAGGCATGAGTGGCTAGGTTTACCTAGCCGAGATTATGTTGTAGCATTGGTTTATCCTCTCGTGATTGATTGGGAATAATTGGTTGTGTTGTTAGTTTTGATTGTTGTGGAGCTTTGCATACTTGTATTGTATTGTTGCTTGCATTAGAGTAATTGCCTAGTGTTAGGATTTACACGTTTAACGGATACTGAACGGAGACATTAGACGTAGGAAGAGGGTAGGTGAACCGGAAGGTAAAATCGACCTCTTCGAGGCATTCGATTTCTTATCCGGGGATTCTTGGCTTTGCCATTGCATTCACGTGCGTAGCATACCGAATCATTAGGTTTAGATCGCCTAGACCAAGGAGAAGGTAGAGAGCAATTCCATTCACTCGTATGAGGGGGAATTGCTTGCTTTGGAATGCACGGTTTCACGCTTTTAGACATGAAAGGTAGGAAGTCATTCCCAAGACGTTGCGAGAGGATAGCTAGACTACGCATTATCTTGGTTAGTTTCTTTTATCAGTTTATCGTCTTGTTATTTCAAGCACTTTATTTATGCAATTGATTAAGCTTTCATCAAAATGCTACCTAGATCGAAGTAATATAGAATTTTTAGTGTTTAACCTCATAATTGTGTGTTCCCTGAGGAGACGACCTTGACTCACCAAACTAGACTATAGTCGACCCGGTACACTGCCGGTTAGATTGAACCTCTAGGATTTGGCCATCAAGCTTCCTGGTGCCGTTGCCGGGGTGGCAGTTTTTGAATCAAAACGGTTCTTCTTCTTTTATCTCCCCTCTATAACTTCTATTATATCGAATTCACCCTCTTTTCTCCCCATTTTCTTCAGTTTTTCCACCATCATTCCTCAACTAAGTCCAATCATCAAGGCCTACCCACCCTTCTCTCAATTTCTCCACCTCTTTTCTCTTGTTGGTGTGGAAGTGAGGAACTTTGTCTTGGCTTCAAGGATTTCATTTTACATTTCCGGCCAACTCTATTTCTTCCGCCGACATCCATTTCTGTCTGCGGTGCTCATCTTTCCATAAAGGTATTTTGGCTGAGTTCTCCTCTTTCAATTTAATATCCTTTTGTTATTTTGATGATTTGAGTTTATTGAAACCGGAGGAAGGGCTCATTGTTGTCTTTTGTTGTGTTGGATTGTTGTACCCCGTAGCCATGTCTGAATCATCTGCTCGTGGTAGTGGTCGTCAGGGTGATCAGAATAAGAAGAGGAAGGCCCCAGCCCCTAGTGAAACCGAACCTGTTGTATCTTTTCCCCCAACTACCTTTGGTAAGAAGGTTAAGAGGCTTTTTAGTACGTATTTCAGTCAGTGCACGCTGCATTTCGAGCGAGCAATAGATTTTAAGTCGGTCAGCCCTAGAATCCAGAAAATCATTAGGGATCGTAAGTGGGAAACTTTAGCGGCCAACCGTACTTCTATGGTTAATGGCACTCTTGTGGCTGAGTTCTATGCTAACCTAGCCGCTGACCCTGTTGAGGCAGCAAAGGGTGTAGTCCCAGTTCGTGGTGTAAATGTTCCCTTTTCTGTGAAGGTTATCAATGACTTCTTTGGAATTCCTGAGATCCCGGCTGATACCGTCTTTTCTAGCGTGTGGAAGTTGAATGAGGAGGGAAATCTACAAGATAAGGCATAGGAGGCCAAGACTTTTCTCTGTTCGTCTGCTACTTGGGTGGACAGGCGTTTTAAGTATGGTAGTGCAATTAAGGATGTGAGAGTGTTGAAGCATTTCATTAGTCACAATATCATGCCTTCCCACAAAGTTAACACTTTCAATTATCCTGAGTCTTGCCTAGCCTTTTCCATTTTCACCGATTTGCCTGTGGACGTTGGATACTATATGTACCAGGGGGTGGTGGACTTTGCTATGAATCACCATGCAAATGGCAATATGCCTTTGCCTTGGCTGATTCATGAGCTTTGCCACCGAGCCCAGGTCCCGAGCTTATACGATGATCACTTGTTTCCACCCGTTAACCTCATGATTGGTCCTAATATCACTGAGAATGTTAGGCAGCCTGCAGCTCTCCCCGATACTCCTATTCAAGCAAGTGTTCCATCCTCTGTTGACATCCCTACCTCCAGTTTTCCTGCTCCCCATCTACCTCACATTCGTGATTCAGCCATGAGGGCTAGGTTCGAACTCCTTGAGTCTGAGATGGCAGCTTTGCGTGGAGCGTTGGTGGCGGCTGACACCAACTCTAGGCTAGGATTCAAGCACGTGTTGAGAGGTTTGAATGATTTGAGGGTCGGTTCTCGAGGTCATCGGTCTTTTGTTGAAATCGGTAATCCATTGTATGTGGATCGGGCTGAGGATTTTGATACATTTGCGGAGCATGCTTACCCGATCCCTACGTGGATTCAGCCCCTCCCAGTTCCAGCTAGACCTCCACCTCATTCCGTGGCTCCGGGTAGCACTTCTGCTTTTTCTTCTGCAGGTACAGGTTCTGTTAGTGTTGGTTTTGCTGCGTTTGCAGGGCAAAGTTTTTCGGGATCAATGATTACATCCATTGGTGGCGGGGCAGGTGGCTCGTCTTTCCAATCTATGCTTTCTGCTGGTTTCCCGGATTATCTTATTCAGATGCTGTCAAACCTTTATGCTGCTGATTATCAAGGTGTTGGCTTACTCCATCCTTCGACATTCCCTTCTTCAAGTACGATCACTCTGCTAGATGCTCACGTGCTTCTTGATGAAGACGACAATCTTGAAGAGCTTCCCCTTGCTTCTTCCACTGTTCCCGCATTTTCTGCCGATGTTGCATAGTGCTTTTGTTCACCGGACTTTGTCGCTTTTGTTATTTAGCCGCTTGTGGCTTTATTATGTTGCAGTCTGTTGTCATTTTGTTGAACTACTTTGTCATTTTGATTTTCTTTGGATGCTGCAAGTATTGTTTTGCATTTGGGGATGTTGCCTTGTAACCAATGTGCTACTCGTGTGTTAAATTGTTATTTGTTGAACTTGTTAGCTCTTGTTTTTCCTTGTAATTTGGTCCCCAGTATTGTCATTGTCTCAGTGCTTAGCTCCTTGTTTAGAGATAATTGTTGCTGGGTGCGGTCATTTTTTAGCATAGTTCTTCTTCTCAGATGTTTTGACTTGCGTCAGGGCTGTCTTGGAATGCGTCAGTAATATTTTGCTTGCTGACGCGCGTCAACCCCTGTTGACGCACGCCATTCCCCCTTTAACACACTTCGCACACAAACAACAAGCTTGGCGTGCGTCAGTACCCTTATGGCGTGCGTCACCCGATTCGACAACCATCAGTCACGCCTCTGCCGCCACAGAACCTTAGAATCAGCCCTTGTCCCCCTTGACGCACGCTAATGTCACTTGGCGCGCACCAGTGCCTCGTTTTCAGTCTAAAATCCATCCAACCCTATTTTTTTTCTATTAAAACTCCACCCCTCCCTCTCTAATTCATTCACCCTTATCTTTCTTCATCTTTTCAACCCTCATTCCTGCTCTTTCTTCTTCTCCTTTCTTCCACCATGTCATCTTCCCCAGCCAATCACCCGTTATTTTCTATGATATGGCTAGTGTAGATGCAGTGCACAACTACACTGACCTCTTCAGCAGCTACCCTATCCTTTTGGAACGTGGGGTCAACACTAAGAAGCTTACCGACCTGTCTGAATATCGAATCGAGTGGGGCGGTTGGAATCGTTTGGTCGAACCACCCCGTGGGCGGATCAACGAGACTGTTGTTCGCTATTTTACGCCATGCTATTAGTTGAACCTGAAGAACGGTCCACCAATTCGATCATGGTTCACGGGATTGAGGTACCCTTTCACTGGATGGATATCAATGACGCTTTCCGCCTATCTTCTACCACCGTTGCTCATCATCAGCACTATGAAATCAAGTGGGGCCTCAACAACATTGGTAGTTTCACGGCTCATCTCTCTACTGCTACTGCTGCGCTTTTCCCGGGTCGGGAAGGTTCTCGTGCTGACTACTCGGTGTCTACGCTTTCTCCTGAGATGCGGACTTGGAAACGTTTTATCAACAATCGCATCCTCCCCACGGACAATTTCCAGGTGCTGACAGACAACGAGTTGCTTTTGCTCTACGCTATCAGACGCGAGGTGTCCATCAATTAGGGTAAGTTGATCCATCTAGCTGCATGGTCCTATGCTAGACCTACGTGCACTTTCCCTTTCATCCCATTTGCGTGGCTGATCTCCCATCTATGCACTCGTGTTGCCCGAGTCCCCGCTTACTCTCAGGATGAGCTCTTCCCCAGTCCGGTTGTGCGTCGTGGTCTTATTCTGAGGGACATGCTGGGTGCTCCCCCATCTTCCGACGAGTCCGCTGTTGAGGATGATGTTGAGTCTGATTAGCTTGTTTGTTTGATAGTTGGTTGGCTGGCGTGGTTTGATGTTTATTTGGTTTTCTGTCAGTCTGTTTGATTTGAACTCTTGTTGCACTTTCCTTTGATTTGTCTGAATAATGCTTCTGCACGTTCGCTTTCATCTCAATAATGTAATATATTTGTCTTTGTTATTTGATCAATTTTGCTTGCTTACTTTCCATGCAATCGTACATAGTCATCTATTTTGCCCCCTGCATGGAAACCCTCCCTTTGCTGAGTTTTTCTGCATTACTGACCTACGCCAGTCCATTTTGACTCGCGCCATTCCTCTTTTTCTGAGGAATGACGTGCGTCAACCCCATATTGGCGTGCGTCAGTTTTGCATGCAAAACTCTCTGTATAGCAATAGTGACCTACGCCATTTTGCTCTCGGCGTCCGCCAAAGGGCCATTTCAGGCCCCATTTTGCCCTAATTTTTGAATATGCTCCTCTCAGTCATTTTGCTCATTCTGATTCCCCGATTGTTTCCCTAACTGTATTCTTACTACTCACTTCGTATTGAGGACACTGCAAGCTCATAAGTGGGGAGTGGGAGTACAGTTAGTCTAACAACGGGTAATGTCTCTAATTGCTTGAGAAAAACCTTAGCCTTGATCGTCTTTGAGAAATTTTGAGCTGTATAAATTATCTTTTGGCATAAATTACGATCTTGTAATTGATAGAGCGAGCATTTCAATAAAACGAATAACTTTGACGAAACACAGGTACATGTTATTCATTAATCTTTGTTGGTAGTGTGATCCATGGTGCACTTATATTCCGATTTCTGTGTTAACAAACAACCCTTCATGAAATTGTGCATGCATACTCTAGCTGCAACGTGAATTTAGGAATGTTATTCTTTTGAGATGAAAAACATGTACTTGGAATCGGAATAGGGACGATTTTTGGCATTACTTTGATTCAACCATAGCCAATTGGCCGCCCCGAACGTGAATTTCCCTTTATGTCCCTATCTTAGCCTTGTAGAGTGGTGAGACCCCACTCGAGCTATGCGTTCGTATTTAACCACATTATAATCTGACCCTTAGCCCAAAATTTTGGTCTACATTCCTTTGGCCTCCCGCGAGCATAGCAAGAGTTTAGTAATTATGAGAGCGGTGGTTGGGACTAAGAGTTGGATGAAAGTGCTAGTAGATTGAGATGGCACCTTGTGAAGTTAGTTCGGAAACCATTGGTGTGGTGTTATGGAAAAAAAAACACAGTCTCTTTTATTCTATACATATTCCAAAAAGTCGAATAAGGGCTTCTAATAATTCAAAAGCTCAATCAAAAGGTAGCATACGAATTGTACATACTTAATCATTAAATAATGAGTCATTGGGGGCAATTTTGAAGCAAAGTGTAGGATCTTTTGTGATGAGAAGGTGGGAAGTGATTAATGTGGAGGTACGGTTTGATGAAGGAAATGGTGTGGATTCTTGCTATCTTGCCTTATTCTCTTGATTTTCCTTTTATCTCCTTTCGGTTAGCCACTACCCTAGCCTGAACGTTACAAGCCGATTTGTCAACTACCTGACCTGATTCCTTGATTCCGAGTACCTCATTAGTGGAGATTGATCTCATTCCTAAGTTTAGGGTTGCATTTTTGAGTAAGGCTTGCTTGATTTCATGAACGTTAGTTGATAACAAGTTTGACGAATATTCACTCACACACTCCACTACTTCCTTAGATCGTGCAGAACACGTCCTTGTGATTTTAATAGGTTGCATCGCCTAATTGGGTCCCCAATTCTTGATGTTGCATGATCGTATTTTTGTGACTCCAGATAACCTTATCGCTCTAGTTGTTCGAGGATGAGCAAACGCTAAGTGGGGAGTGGTTGATGTAAGTCAACCTGATGATATAATTTCCGATGATTTACCCCTTTTTCTGGTGCAATTAGCGATATTTTGACATCAACTTGAGAAATTTGAATGATGATTGGAGCCATATTTTGTGTATATAGAATTTTCAGATTAACCATGTTTCTAGCTATATGATATTAGTATTAGCCGATTTTGTTATCATATTTACATGTGGTATCTTTATGTCTATTTTGCAGCACAGATATCACGGTGGAGAGTGTGGATTCTGACCTCAGGGTGGCTTTTGATTTTTTTGTGATGATTTTGGAGCTATGGCGAGGATTTCAACCCACAAGGATTATCGATACATATTAGAGGGTTCGATCCAAGCCAAGTGGAAGAAAATCGTGATTATGAGATTTTAGACACATTTGACTCACGCCATGTTACACTGACCTGCGTCAAGGAGTTGATGAGCAATTAATGTGGATGTTATTCAGCCAACCACTACAATGGGACTTGACGCACGCCAAGCAGTTCTGACCTGCGCCGGTAAGGCATCTTGGGTTTGGCGTGCGCCAGTACGGATTGGCCTGAGTCAATATTGCAGAGTCAGCACAGAATTAATCCTTTTATTCTTCCAAGCTGAGAAAAGGAAGAAATATACTTGATCTTCTCCAATTTTTCCATCTTGCAGGCACCATCCCCACCCCAAGGCTCTTATAGCCAAATTCTAGTAGAAATTAGCACTTGAACTTGATTGTAACAATTAAGGATCCTAGTTTAGCTTTGATTTCTTGTTGAAGTTTAACACACTAGTGTTAGCTTCATTGAAGCTATTGAGGTTGGATGAAGAACACCAACTCGAATTTCATCATTTGAATTGGTAATCTTTAATCTTTATCATCATTCAATAGGTCTTATGTTTATGAATGTTAATCTTGAGATGTTAATGTTTGTAGGCATGAGTGGCTAGGTTTACCTAGCCGAGATTATGTTGTAGCATTGGTTTATCCTCTCGTGATTGATTGGTGATGCTGCCAGAAAATGGGTGTGCCCACGTGGCACCTCTTTGGTGGCTCAACACTTGACTCAGAGAGATAAACTACTTTTGACTCCCTAGATCCGAGCCCAGGCGGCTCATCCACCCACTTTGCCACCTCCGGTTCCCGTACGTCCGACCTCCATGGGGTCGGACTGCCTCAGTCTGGCAGGCCAAGGAGTCGTGCATCGGACTCTGGTCGACCAGCTGTAATCTCCGCCGATCTCCTAGACCGGTCCAGATCTAGGCCTGCATAATTTTGTGGTAGGAGTTTGGCTGCTTCTCCCGATCCCTAGGAGTCGACTCTGTCCTGTCCCAGGCACTGCTCATCCCAAACCTTATTCCTCACGAGGACAATAACCAGATAACTATCGTATTATCCTTCCCAATAAAGTCTCTAATCTTTACCAGTTAATGCTAATATTTGAATACCATAATTATCTCCTATAATCATGGAGATCCATTAATCATAATCTTCTTCCTTAGGGAGCACGTCAATCAGTGTCATTCATCAGCACGCTGTTCAGGGTCAAATTGTATGATTTTTATAGATATATTTTATATCAATTTCCCCCGTATATGTATTATTTTCATAGAAGTAGGGCTTTATATCGAAATATTTAGTAAATGATGTTTTTAAGAGGTTAATTGCAAAACGTAACGAATTATGTGCTTAAATGATGATTTTATGTTATTTTGGAAATACGTTACGCTTTGGTATGTTTTCCTATTGTTGTAGATACTCATTGATGATGGAAGAGAGGATTTTAGAGAGCCAAATTCGTGCTTGGAAAGGATCAATCAAAGTTATGGAAGATTGAAAGATATAAGGAAAGAAATCAATCAAGATAAATGTCGGAAAATCAGGATTCCGGGTAGTGACGACCTTCCGACGCAGTTCTTGATATGATATAAACTGCTTTGACTCTTGACCTCAAGAGAAGATTTGTAGGGCTTGAAGAGAGGATTCTACAGGATTTTGAATCACTCCATTCCGACTTACGAGGCCCGAGATATGAGCGTTACAAGTTTGGATGCTGTTGCTGAAAATAGCGGACGGGCGTCCGGATCTTCAAACGGGCGTCCAGCGTTTTTACTGTAGCAACCGACCTGAAAATTCTATAAATACAGCAGCGAATTGAACCCTAAACATAACATTATTTTCAGCCGACTTTTGACAAAGAAAGGGCGGCCACTCGAGCAGTTTTCGGGGCCGATCACCCGAGCCTTGTGCTCGGTGATCGGGGTTAGATTAGGTTTTATTTTTCGTTTCTTTCATTCCTTTTGTTCGACCATGATGATCTTTTGAAACTTTGAAACATGGAGCAGCCATGGGAGACTGTTTGCGGCGCTTTTATTTTCTTTCTATGGATGTTTTGTAAGTCTTTTTAATTAAAGTTCGTTTCTTTCCATGCGTTTATTTGTTAATGCAATTTATATCGAAAGATGTTGTTATTGATGTTTACCATAGGACGAAAGTCGGTGTAAACGCGAGATCACCATAGGAAAGAATAGACGTTTTGATCTATATCAAACGAAAGTTGATAGGTTGAATGTCTAGGTTGTTAGATCTAGAAAATCTTGCACCTTGGTTTATTTTATGATGCGTTAATCTCCGTAAATCGAAAGATAGAGATTGATAGGCGAATTCATCTACGAAAGTAGGAATTCATACGTTTGATAGGTGAAACCACAACTTGAATTAAATCACTATAAGATAATCTAGGGAAGAAATTAAGGGTTGCGGGATGGTGGATTATGGTTCGTTCCATGTTTGATCGCTTCGATCATTATCATGTTCGTTAGATAGATTTATTGTTGCAGTTTAGATTTATTTTATGTTGATCGCAATTATCCTTCCTGGCTTTGGATTAACAATCCTCTGTCCAGTTTATTTTCCGTTTTAGTTTTAGGGTTAGTTTTAAATAGTAGTGACAATTTTAGAAGAATTAATTGAACTAGATACCCCGATTCCCTGAGATCGACTCCGGCATAGCCTCTACACTACGATCCTTGCACTTGAGGTTAACCGGTTTATTACTTGTTGTTTTGTATTGATAAAATCCGGGACACACGCCACTTTAAACCCTAGGGCCTACGCCCCTCTATATAAACTGTCCCTAAGGAACTACGGAGACTTGATTCCAATTCAATAATTGGATACGTAGGCAGCTTGATAACCTTCAAGTGCAGTCTAAATCACCCCTAAACAACCCCCCTCATTATAATCTTCATATTCTGGAGTTTTCCCCAGGCTATCACTAGGAGTAAGAACCCTAAATTAGAAGGAGACGATTTTTGGATCGTCAATTGGTGCTAGAATGAGGGCCTTGTTGATTGATAAACCCAGGAAAAGCTTCAGGATAAACATGGTGACCACACGACAACAGGCTGCTAATGGTAATGGAGCTAACAACGCAGCAGATTCCGGCGCTGGTAACCAGGATCAGCCGCAGCAAGAAAATGTCTCTCTCAATGCAACCAATCAGGCACTGATTGATCAGCTTATGGCTTTGGATGGATCCGTGAAAACCGCAGTTCTCAACGCCGTCTTGGCCGAGGAGGATGAAGAAGATGGGGATTGGGAAGGCCTGGAAGAGGAAGGTCTCATCAACGAAAATTCACAGGATGTGAATCACTCAAACGGAGACTCGTCAGGAGAAAATTCCCAAAGCCCAGAACCAGAAAAAGAGGATGATCCCAACGACGCGTCGCAGGAGCAGACACCTCCCCCGCAGCGCAAAAACAACAGGAAGGGAAACCGGTCGTCATCCTCAAACCCGCAAAGGCAATTGGTCGTCCCCCAGGCCATGGAAGCAGCGCGCGCCGAACTAGAGGCGATAGCCGGAAGGAGATCAACGTTCCTAGCACTCGAGTCACCTTTCTCCGAATAGATCGATAATTTTCCACGTCCAGCAAGGTTCAAGATCCCCAAATTGGAGCCCTATGACGGAACCAAGGACCCCTAGGATCACCTGTTTCAGTACCTCACACACATGAATCTCGACTGTGCCCCCGAAGAAATGAAGTGCAAAGCATTCCCTGCATTGCTCACTGGACGAGCCCGGGAGTGGTTCAAGAAGATACCTCCAAGGATGATCTACAGCTTCGATACATTGGGAAAGATGTTCCTCAACGCATTCATTACCGCTAAGCCGTTCCAGAAAAACGCTACCCACATATTCTTCATCAAACAGAAGAAAGATGAGACTGCGCTACAATACCTCAAGCGCTTTAGCGAGGAATCACTGCAAGTTCGGGACGCTGATGATCAGGTCCGAATCGCGTCCTTCGTGGCAGGGTTACGTGAAGGTAGGTTATACGCTAAGCTAAGCAGCAGGCTTCCCACCTCCATGGAAGAATGTCTGGAGGTGGCCTTTAAGCATTGTCAAGGCGAAGAAGCTAATCGCGTGAAGTGAGAAGTGGAGAAATCCGACCCAAAGAAGGACAAGTCGGTGGACTCATCCGCGCAAGAGGAAGTCATACGGAGATCGTGCAAGTGGTTCGGCCACGGATCGGCCGGAAAAGAGGAATGCCCTACAGCCAAGGGATTTCCCTGTGTTGAACCGACCTCGGGAACAAGTATTAGCAATCATGGAAAGGAAGGGTTTAACAAGGACTCCTACGCCGCTTCGAAGCCCCTTGGAAAGGAGAGACCAGAGCAAATTTTGCACCTACCATCAAGACACTGGGCATGATCTGGATAACTGCAGGGACTTCCAGCGAGACGTGGATGCGGCGATTGCGGAAGGAAAGCTGGATGAAGTCGTAGATCGACCCCGATACGGAGAGCGCCGAGGCCAGCGAGATTACCAACAGAGAAACTATGGTCGTGACCGCAGCCGACAAGGTGAACCCCAGAGGAAGAGAGAGTCATCTCCCGACAAAGGTCAGTCAGTGGACAATCACCCCATCAACACTATCAACACAATTGTGGGAGGCCCTGGACACGGTTTTGAGAGTAATAATCCAAGCGTCCGAGAAGGAAATGGGCAGACAGCTAGAGGAGGCCGAATCCCCTTCCATGAAATAGGCCACGGGCCAAAAGATCCTCTCCCCTTGATCCCTAACAATGAAGGATTGGTCATTGATGCTGTGGTCAACAAGAATCTGGTCAAGAGAGTTTGTGTAGACACAGGTAGTGCGGTCAACGTTCTTTACTTTGCAGCCTTTCAAGCAATGGGTCTCAAGGAATCCGACCTCACACCGGTCTCAGCTCCCCTATTCGGATTTGCCGGTCCTCCGATTCATCCACTGGGAATGGTTCGACTCGCAACGACATTCGGCAAGGATTCAGCAGGAAGGACTCTCATGGTGAACTATGTCGTGGTCAAGTCTTCATCAGCATACAACATCATCTTGGGAAGGCACCGCTCGATCGATCCGCGAGCCATAACTCCCCAGCGCACATCAGCTTGAAGTTCCCGACCGGTAGAGGGTCGGTCGAAGTCAAAGGAGATTTGGAGGTCGCTCGAAGCTGCTATGCGGCGACCATTAAGGGCAAAGGAATCACCTTTGCCTAATGCGGTCGACAGGTCTTTATCAGTTATCGTTTCATATACAAACTATTTTTACTTTCTGCCTTTCAATTCCTGCTCGTACCTTTTTATCATTTGCTGCGATTTGTTCTATTTACGTTCGTTTCTTCAATGTTGAAAATGCATTTTTGGATTATCTATACCTTTGTTTTATCTCTGTATGGAAACTTTTTGATTTTCATTCTATGCACTCTGTGAACCGCACAAACACTTATACTGCGCAGTAAGACTTTACGCGAGAAGTCAGTCCGATCTGGCCCAGCTCGTCTCCAAACGAGAAGTCAGCACTAGCCTGGCCCCGCTCGTCTTTAAATAATGAAAAAAATCACACGCGAAAAGTCGGTCTAACCTGACCCGAATCGCCGCGTTTTTGAACGAGAAGTCAGCACTAGCCTGGCCCTGCTCGTCCCCAAAAACTTCGTATAAACAACTGATTCATAAGCTCAATGTAATATAGTCCGGACTACTTTAGGTTAATTGGGGGCAAGTTTACCCTGGTCTTTCAAACCCACACTTCGTATTGCTTATTTATTTTCTTTTAGTTTAGGCGATCGATCTAGATCGGCTCTTTGAGCTCTAGATCGGCTCGCCCGTTTACTTTCTTTTAGGCGATCGATCCAGATCGGCTCTTTGAGCTCTAGATCGGCTCGCACTTATTTATATTCTTTTAGTTTAGGCGATCGATCTAGATCGGCTCTTTGAGCTCTAGATCGGCTCGCCCTTGTTTACTTTCTTTTAGGCGATCGATCCAGATCGGCTCTTTGAGCTCTAGATCGGCTCGCCCTTATTTATTTTCTTTTAGTTTAGGCGATCGATCTAGATCGGCTCTTTGAGCTCTAGATCGGCTCGCCCTTTACTTTCTTTTAGTTTAGGCGATTGATCTAGATCGGCTCTTTGAGCTCTAGATCGGCTCGCCCTTGTTTACTTTCTTTTAGTTTAGGCGATCGATCTAGATCGGCTCTTTGAGCTCTAGATCGGCTCGCACTTATTTATTTTTTTTAGTTTAGGCGATCGATCTAGATCGGCTCTTTGAGCTCTAGATCGGCTCGCCCTTGTTTACTTTCTTTTAGGCGATCGATCCAGATCGGCTCTTTGAGCTCTAGATCGGCTCGCCCTTATTTATTTTCTTTTAGTTTAGGCGATCGATCTAGATCGGCTCTTTGAGCTCTAGATCGGCTCGCCCTTTACTTTCTTTTAGTTTAGGCGATTGATCTAGATCGGCTCTTTGAGCTCTAGATCGGCTCGCCCTTGTTTACTTTCTTTTAGTTTAGGCGATCGATCTAGATCGGCTCTTTGAGCTCTAGATCGGCTCGCACTTATTTATTTTCTTTTAGTTTAGGCGATCGATCTAGATCGGCTCTTTGAGCTCTAGATCGGCTCGCCCTTGTTTACTTTCTTTTAGGCGATCGATCCAGATCGGCTCTTTGAGCTCTAGATCGGCTCGCACTTATTTATTTTCTTTTAGTTTAGGCGATCGATCTAGATCGGCTCTTTGAGCTCTAGATCGGCTCGCCCTTGTTTACTTTCTTTTAGGCGATCGATCCAGATCGGCTCTTTGAGCTCTAGATCGGCTCGCCCTTGTTTACCCTATTACTTTAATAGCATCCTTAATCCAATGCGAGGCTGAACTAAAACTCTCCGTTATAATAATATCAAAATACGCCATTCACCATACACTAGTGAATATCATATTGGGGGCAACACATATACCCATAACAGACAACCCAATAACTCAAAAATTATTCACAAAAATAAAACCAAAATAAATTCTTCCTTACATTAAAAATAAACTATATAGGTACATAAGTTTCAAAAAAAACAACAACACAACATCAAAGTAAATCAAGAGTCAGGAGCAGGACTCTTTTGAGACTCGGGAGGGGCCGATCCGGACGCAAAGGTCGGGTGGCGGACATACTTATCCACTATGTCTACACCTCGCTCGGAAGTCTTTGGCACGTTCGGTGTAAACCACATCCATACCCCGTTTGTAGTAAGCCCTCTTGGGAAGGGGCATCCGCAGCAAGTGCAGAAACTGGGCCCTTGCCTCATCCACCCCTAAGGTGTACCCATGGTTAAGAATGGGAACCAGCAACACCTTGAGAGCCTCGGCGAAATCACCCAAAGCCTTATATTCCTACACGGCTTCGGCGCACCGAGCCGCCACATTGGCCTCTAGATCGGCCACTCTTGCCGTAAGGTCCCCGACCTCCTGTTCTCTTCCCTTCTTTTCCTCGACCAGCTCTTTCTCCTGAGCCTGGAGCTGGGCTTGCAGGGCTTTTATCTCTGCGTCCTTAGGACGAATAGTCGCCCTAAGCTCATCCCTAGCCTTTCTGAGCTCGGCAATCTTGTCCAATTGGGCAGCCAGGTCGGCTGAGGCCTTGCCCAACCTCTTAAAAACTTCCTGGCCGATCGTGCCACCCTAAAACAAACATAGGACGTCAGAACCAACGATACTTAAATCACTAGAAAGAAGGGAGTAATTAACACTTACCACTCCACCGTTTTGCGCCCAAGGATCGCCGCTCCTCGTCGACATACCGCCGACCCTCTCCCCGCTCAAAGGACCCCTCCCGGCCTTCCTCGGGGCCTTCGATTTGCTCTTCTTCGAAGACCGACCCTCCCGAGCGGTCGGCCTTTGGCGAGTCTCGTTTCTTGGGGACCAACCCCTCTCCGTGTTCTCTCCGAGGTGTCCACCCCGGTCGTCTCGGCGAGGGATCGGCGCTTGCATCCGCACCTTCTGTTGTCAGATCCTCTACTGGTACTTCTCGAACACCAGGGGTCGGCACAGTCTGGCGGCCCGCAACTTCTCTCTCGGCCCCGGCCATCAGATCGGCAAAGTCAGCCACTGCATACACCAATGGAAAATTTAGCCAAACAAGAAACACAAATATGCTAACAAATATAAAATAAAATACAAGTAAATCCTACAGATCTTCCATTCGGCCTTGGAAAACTGCACGTACGGCTCAGGGCCCGCATCCCCTAATCGAGCTGCCCCGGATTGTCGTACAGATTTTGCCACTCGATGGAGTACCCCGACCGGCGAATCTTTTCCACCCATGACTCTGGCATATCTGGGCGCTCATCTGCCTCCAGATCCGCCGTATTCCACACGCTCGCCCGTCGTGACCATCATTTCTCACAAAGAAAAACCTCTCCTTCCATCTTTTATAAGAATCCCGACCTGGAGGAAGGATAGGGATGCTAAAGGACTTCCCCTGCCTTCTAGCAAAGTAATACCGGTAGGGATGGTCTCTTAGCCCTACCCGGTGATAGAAATACCTAAATTTATTTACTGTAAACCTAATGTTTAGCAATCTACACCAAATTGCAAACCTAATGACCGCCCTAATGCCATTGGGGGCTATCTGGGATATCCCTAGCCCGTAGTGCCGGAGTACTGCCAAAAGGGCAGACGGACGGGAAGGCGCGCAACCCCACCTCGAAATATTCCCGGTGGACGGAGCAAAAACCCTCCGGGGGATCCGAGCCGATTGGTGATCCCCCGACGGCGCTTGGGGGAAAACCGGGCCTCATCAACCCCAAATCTCTCACAAATTTCCTCCACGTCCTTCTCGCCTCGAATTGACCCCACATCTCTCGCTATCGCCTATGGCCATGACGGAGAATCGACTCTAGGATTTTTCGAAAGAACAAGATTTCGCTTAAAGAAATCAAAGTCTAAAATCGAAAAAAGAGGGAAGAATGCTTACTTGCGTGTTAAGATTGGAGAGTAGAAGATGACGAATGGCAACCGGCAAACATTCCCTGGTTTAATACTCAACGTGGTTACGAAATGATTGATATGACGGGTTTATAACCCCCCTTACCTTGAAAAACGGCCTCGGTTAGTGTTAGTGGGCAGCGACGCCTCGTTTCCCGGAATAATAACAACTGTGTCATAACTAGCTTTGCCACCTGGCAATCCCTAAGTTAATCTAGAAATCCATGGGCTGAGAACGACAGTGCCGAGCCGCCATTGTAGATCCGAGCCGACCAACTAGGGGTCGGCTGGATCTTGGGGGCTTATGATGCTGCCAGAAAATGGGTGTGCCCACGTGGCGCCTCTTTGGTGGCTCAACACTTGATTCAGAGAGATAAACTACTTTTGACTCCCTAGATCCGAGCCCAGGGGGCTCATCCACCCTCTTTGCCACCTCCGGTTCCCGTACGTCCGACCTCCATGGGGTCGGACTGCCTCAGTCTGGCAGGCCAAGGAGTCGTGCATCGGACTCTGGTCGACCAGTTGTAATCTCCGCCGATCTCCTGACCGGTCCGCATCTAGGCCCGCATAATTTTGTGGTAGGAGTTTGGTCGCTTCTCCCGATCCCTAGGAGTCGACTCGTCCCGTCCCGGCAATCGCTCATCCCAAACCTTATTCCTCACGAGGACAATAACCGTATAACTATCGTATTATCCTTCCCAATAAAGTCTCGAATCTTTACCGCTTAATGCTAATATTTGAATACCATAATTATCTCCTATAATCATGGAGATCCATTAATCATAATATTCTTCCTTAGGGAGCACGTCAATCGTGTCATTCATCAAGACGCCACTTTAAACCCTACGCCCCTCTATATAAACCGTCCCTAGAACTACGGAGACTTGATTCCAATTCAATAATTGGATACGTAGGCAAACTTGATAACCTTCAAGTGCGCCTAAATCACCCCTAAACAACCCCCTCATTATAATCTTCATATTCTGGAGTTTTCCCCAGGCTATCACTAGGAGTAAGAACCCTAAATTAGAAGGAGACGATTTTTGGATCGTCAATTGGGAATGATTGGTTGTGTTGTTAGTTTTGATTGTTGTGGAGCTTTGCCTACTTGTATTGTATTGTTGCTTGCATTAGAGTAATTGCCTAGTGTTAGCATTTACACGTTTAACGGATACCGAACGGAGACATTAGACGTAGGAAGAGGGTAGGTGAACCGGAAGGTAAAATCGACCTCTTCGAGGCATTCGATTTCTTATCCGGGGATTCTTGGTTTTGCCATTGCATTCACGTGCGTAGCATACCGAATCATTAAGTTTAGATCACCTGACCAAGGAGGAGGTAGAGAGCAATTCCATTCACTCATATGAGGGGGAATTGCTTGTCTAGAATGCACCGTTTCACGCTTTTAGACATGAAAGGTAGGAAGTCATTACCATGACGTTGCGAGAGGATAGCTAGGCTACGCATTATCTTGGTTAGTTTCTTTTATCGCTTTATCATCTTGTTATTTCAAGCACTTTATTTATGCAATTGATTAAGCTTTCATCAAAATGCGACCTAGATCGAAGTAATATAGACTTTTTTAGTGTGTAACCTCATAATTGTGTTTCTCCGAAGAGACGACCTTGACTCACCCGATTGATAGATCCACTTGGCAACATATAAGCAAATGTACCGTATTGATCACAACACTATTGCACGGTAGGGGATCCGCCTGTTTATATAGCTGCCAACCGCCTTCCAAGATTTTTTTGTCTGCATAAGCTTTTCAGATAAAAATGTGTGATAAAAAATAAAAAAATAAAAGAGAAAATTTACCTAAAGACATAAATGCCCATCTATTCCTCATTCGTTGATTGAGAAACAGTCGGGAAAATTTTCTCAACGAGCTTCAGGCATCCGGTGGGAAAATTTCAGCCGCTATCACCCATTTATTGCAACCACCGCCACTGAATTTCTCACCGTGAAACTCTGCCTATATCTTATTCTTCCTTAACTGATGCCGTCTCATCAACCTAAAAACCAATTCACCCCTCTCTCTTTATCACCTTTAAAGTGTCCATAAAGATGAGAGCTCTTTTGGGAGATTAATTGATTCTTAGCATCTGTAAAGTGATTCATGGAAAATGATTCTAGGTTATTGATGTAGTTGAAAACCCACAAAGCAATTGTTTTCACCTGGCCTGATTGACTGGTTCTTGGCTTCTCGGTAATTAAGCTGCTTTTTTCTTTTTTCTTTTCGTACTCTGTATTCTGGGTGCCGTTTTTGCTGTGTAAGTTTAGTGTACTACTCCCTTTTAATCTTGTTTGCTTATATTCTTTTATGTTTTGTGAAGTTGTTTGAGCTAATTTTATTCTAGATTGAAGTTGTTTTTCATCAATTGGAAAATACATTTTCTTTTGTGCCAATGTTTCAAGAAGATGGATCATCATCTCCTCTCCCATTATGTCACTTTCACCAACTAGCTTAGGTTCTTCACAGTATCCATGGCTTAAAGAGCTAAAATCCGCATAGAGGGGTTTGTACTTGATTCATCTTTTGTTAACTTGTGCTAATCATGTGGTAATCTTGATTATGCAAATACAGCACTTGATCAAATCAAGCTATAATCGAAGCCATGGAAGGTGAAAAAATGGTCCATATAATTGATCTAAATGCAGCTGAGCCTGCGCCGTGGCGCGCCCTTCTTCCAGGTTTAAGTGCTAGGCCGGAAGGCCCACCACAATACCACATTTGAGAATATCACCGGTGCGCATCAACAGAAAGAAGTTCTTGATCAAATGGCTCACTTACTTATAGAGGATGCAGAAAAGCTTGAGATCCCATTTCAGTTTAATCCAGTAGTTTTCAAATTATAGAATCTTGATATCGTAAAACTGCACGTTAAAACAGGGGAAGCTTTAGCTATTAGTTCAAGTTTACAGCTACATTCCCTTCTTGCTTGTGATGATGGGATTTTAAAGAAATCCCAAATGTATCATCAAAGAACTCAAATGGTCACCATTTGCAAAGAGGGTTAGGTGAGTTTCTCGAGAAAGATTTGATTAATTGTGGTTATACTTATAGTCCGAGCAGAGATTCAGCTTCATCGTCTCCATTTTGATCTAGTAATTCAACAAAGTTGGAAACTATTTTGGATAATTTACGGGGGCTTTCTCCAAAAGTATTTGTGGTTGCTGAACAAGATTCGAACCATGACGGACCTACCTTTATTGAAAGATTATCCGAATCATTGTACATTTATGCAGCTTTTTTCGATTTCTTAGAATCCACATTGCCATGAACTTCAATGGAGAGGTTCAAAATTGTGAACATGTTGTTTGGTGAAGAGATCAAGAACATTATAGCTTGTGAAGGAACAGAAAGAAAGGAAAGGCATGAAAAAATGGATATATAGATTCGAATTAGCCGATTTTTGTAACGTGTCGTTGAGCTATTACGCGATGCTTCAAGCGCGAAGATTGGTGGAAGATCATAGCTGTGAAGGGATATAAGATTAAGGAAGAAAGTCATCTGCTAAATAACTTCCCCTGTATATCAATGTGTACTCTTTGTTGGTCGGTGATGATTTCATTTGTTAACTCAAATATCACACACTATAGCTCAAATTATCACCACTTGAAAAGACTTACGGTTAGGCAAATAATACACATTATTCCCTCTCAATCTTCCCTTTTTAATTAATAAAAAAAGAGAGACTTTATGATACAACGGTTGTAAGAAGATTGTACCAAGTGGCATACATTAGAGCCTCTCATTTTTACTCTCTTTCACATAATACACTTTTATCGTGTGTGAGAGGTTAGAAATGAATGGTTGTAATGTATGCCACTTGGTACAAACCTTGCTACAACGGTTGTATTATAAAATTTGTCTTTATTTCACCGTGAACAATATCGTCATTGTGCAACCAAATTGTTTTACAATAAAAAATTAATTAAATTGTGGCAGGATGGCTGTAGGGTATGTAGGCTATGGAAGGAAAGGAGAAGGCTGGTGAATTTCAGAAACAAGGTGCTCACCTTCAAACTCTGGATATTCATTCTTGTTTACTATTATTTGTAAGAGTGATGTTTATTTGGAGTGATTTCCTCTTTTTTTTTTCATCAGCCTTCAATGCTTTAAGGCCTTTTTAATTTGCAATAAAAACACTTTTCAAATGCTTTATAGAAATTTATTTAGAACAGTGGACCTAATCCATATGTTCATTTCTTTCCTGTGCTTTTTCAGGAACTTTCACATTGAGTTTAGTTCCAGGTAACCGCTGTAATGGTATACCGACCTCGATATCTGCGATGCCTTTTAACCAAAAGCCTCAAGAGAGGATGACTTCTTTGACCAATGTAAGACCATATTATTACGTTTAACTTACGTAACCTTGTTAACCTCACTTACTATGTTTTTTTCAATGGTTCAGGCTTTGAAAATCAATAACTACGATGCTGAGCCTCTTCTACAGTCATGTGGCATTACTATTAACAGGAACTTTACTAGCATTGATGGTCGAGTTCCTGCTGCTCCAAGGGTAAAGCTGTAATGTAGCTGTTGTTTTGTAGTTGCCTCAGTAAATCATTTGAATATTATTGTACAGAAACTGGTGGACCCCGTGAAAATCGAGCGCTGGGCTATCGTCGACTTTTCTACGCGTTGCGATTTGATTGGGCTTGTTAGAGATATAACATAGTGTGCTGAGATGAAAGGAATTGTATGACTCTGTTTTGGCCTATTATCTTATTTAAAATTGATAATGATGCTTTTAGTCCCTTTTGTTTCATGAATTTTCTTACTTCTTTTTTCATTTTTGCATTTTAACCCCTTGTCTATGAATCTTTTTTACATTTTCAGTCCAAATTGCCACGTGTCATGTTTCTAGCGTAGAAGGTATGAAATGCTACAATTAATAGAAAAAAAATGGTAAACCCTACCATTAAGGCTCCTATCACCCCGATCCCACGTGAAAGTGAGGAGAGGTTAATCGAATCTCTAGTAGCTCCAACACGTAATCGCTTTGAAACCTCTCGCACCGAAGGATGTTATCAATCGGAAATCAACCCCATTACGGGAATCGAACCGCCGACCTCCAACCTTAGGTTAGAGGCTGCACAACGCACCCATGCCTTCACCACTAAGCCATATCCAGGGGATATGTTACAACTAATAGAAACTTGACACATGGAAGTTTTGACTGAAAATGTAAAAAAAAAAAATCATAGATGAGGGACTGAAGTGCAAAAATGAAATATTGGGGACTGAATTGAAAATTTCATGATTATAAAAAGGGGCCAAAAGCGTCCCTTTAAACAATGTCCGGGTTTATGTCTTTGTAACACTCTTATGCTTAATTTTGCAGCCTATTGAACCACTATTTGATGTATTTGAAGAGAACACGCAGTTCAGGGGTGCCCCTGCCTCTTGTCAGTGTTGAAAAAATGTTTTGAGGACATTCTCCAAGCTTCCTGGGGCTCTTAAGTTCCTTCGTGTCTCCTCCCCGAGAGGAAAAACTGCGATGTTTAGGGTACGTCTGATGCCTTCTCTCACCCCCTGCCCCCCCTCCCTCTGTTATTAACATGTCCATTTCAGGGCCTTGGACAAAGAAGAATCTGGCTGAATACGGTATTGTTACTCAATGCATGGCCCCAACAAGAATCAATGATGAGTATCTTACAAATCTTCTCCTTAAGGCGAATGCAAAGGGTTGGACATTCTTTTTGGATTTTCGCAGTTAATTTATTAAAAAGTATTTTAACTGATTACATGTTGTATAATTGTCTATATCGTTACTGTTTGTTGATTTGCACAGCTTGGTGGGTTAAACTCTATGCTGTATGTGGAACAAAATCCTTCGATACCTATGTGAAGAGATGAGAGAAAACAAATAATAGGAGAAAAACTCTTCTAGTTTATTATGATTAGAAGTTGAGTTTAAATAGAATACAAGATAGTAATAATAACAGTTGCAGCAGATAGTAGACAGCAACATTAAATGCTGTGTCTGCCAACAAGAAAAGCCGCCTAAACCATAAAGGAGTTAACGGCAGGAAATTAGGTGAGGGATCTTTAACTAAACATATTTAGGGAAGAAGGTATCCCATTAATATCTCGTTACATAATAAGTTAATAAATGTGATATATATGTGATATAATATGGTATGGCTGAGCTTGGGTTGGGTTTTTACATAGTATAAGTCGGGTTGGTTCAAGAAAAAACAAACCCAAACCAAACCAAATGACTATAAAACCCAATGGGTTGGTTCGGGTTGGTTTCGGGTTGGACTGGGTTGGGTTGGGTTTCGGGTTTTCAACAATAAAACATGCATCTATAATAAAACATTAATGCTATAAAATCAACACACGTGTATATATCAAAAATCGAGCTCCATACCATATGTTTATAACAATAATCGTTAAAGAAAATATTTTTTTAGGAAAGAGTCCAACAACATATAACAAACCAACAACATATAGAAATAATAATTAAAATCCAATAGTCATACAAAAAAACATCATACACGGATTTTGTTTTCCGAAAAAGGTCAAAAAATCGTAGAAAGAAACGGAAAATGAAGTGATAGCCGTAGTATGGTAACAACCATTTACTTTGGATGGAATATATATATATATATATATATATATATATATATATATATATATATATATATATATATATATATATATATATGTATGTATGTATGTATGTATGTATGTATGTATATACATACATATATTGGGGGACGGGTTGGGTTGGGTCAACCCGAATAAAAAATTTAAAAAACCAAACCAAACCAAAATGTTTTCGGTTCGGGTCCAAACCCAACCCAAAAAAATTGGGTTTCAATTGGTTTGGGTTTTCGGGTTGGTTCGGTTTGGGTTTTGGGTTGGATTGGGTTCACTGGGTTTTCAGCTCAGCCCTATAATATGGTATAATTTCTACACTATGGTGTCCAAGATCCCAACCATCATTCTCGGGATGGATGTTTCTCATGGCTCTCCTGGCCAAGTCTTGATGTCCCATCAATTGCAGCAGTAAGTTATCGACCTCTCGATTCTGCTTTAATTATTTTGTTTTCTTGTGCGAATTATGGGGACTTGTTTAAACATTTTGATACTTGCAAGCTGTTCTGTTCGTATTTGTGCTTGATCTTCTGAACGTTCTGATTTTTACCTTTAGTTTTTTCAGTTTGTAAGTTTGAGGAACTGACCCTCGATATCTCGCTATAGAGCTTCAGTCCGCACTCAATCACCTAAGGTCGAGATGATCGATTCCCTTTTCAAAAAGAAGACGAAGGAATTGTCAGGTACTGTTCTTGGTTTGTATTCTGTAGTAATCTATAAAAGCAAGCCACTATCCTTCTGTTTATATATCAACTCAATTCTATTGAAGTTAATGTTACATGTCAATCTCAATCCCCTTTCCCCCCTCCCCCCTGAGTTATGTGATGCTTACAAGGTTCGTGTTTGGTTTCAGAAATCGAAAAAATGGTTTTTAAGAGGGAACCGGAGCTCAGAAATTGTCTTCGTGTGGAAGAAACTGTTCGGGTCATTGCAAACGAAGAATTGACCTTCCCCGAGACCTTAAGCCATCATCAACTGGCTCTTGGGTCGTAGGCTCTCCATGGATGATTTTAACCTTGATGCAACTTTTGCTGTAGTATATTTTCCTACTAGATCATTATCAATGACCCAATTATTTGCACCTCCATCCCTTTACATGGTAAGGGCATTCCGAACAAGAACATGGTAATATATTTTTCTACTTTTGACTTGTTAATGATGTAATGAGCATCACTTCATTTTTTTTATGTAGCAACTACATCGGAACTACATTCGAGGAACAAGAACATTGTAATATATTTTTCTACTTTGACTGTTATTAATGATGTAATGAGCATCATTAATGATGTATATATTTTTCTACTTTGACTGTTATTAATGATGTAATGAGCATCACTTCATTTTTTTTATGTAGCAACTGCATCGGAACTACATTCGAGGAACAACAACATTGTAATATATTTTTCTACTTTGACTGTTATTAATGATGTAATCAGCATCATCTCATTTTCTTTTACGTAGCAACTATATCGCAGGGTAAGCGGCCACTTGTTCTTGTTCTTTTGTTTTTTTGTTTTTTCCGACAACACACAGCAAGTAGACTACAACATGCTCCTTTTTCCTTCGGCAATATTCAGAGCAACATTTTAATATATCACAAAAAAAAAATTAACAACAGTACATATACATCAAACAAAAAGAGCAAACCATACAAACAAGAAAAAAATAAAACAATAAAAACATCAACAACAACATATTTAAATACGGTTGAACACTCTTTACCTTAATCAATTGCAAAAAAAGCTTTGAATTGAAAAGCCGAACTTGAAATTCCAACAGCTATGATGATTCTTTCGATTCCTACAAAAAAAACAACATATGATTAATCTATCTAAGACATCTATTAAAGTCCAATTGCTTAGAAAACTCAAAAGCCCTAGATTCCAAAAGGAAGGGTTTTTCGATTACCAACCTGATAAAGGTGATGAAAGGATTCTTTCATTCTCCTGAACGTTTTGGTATGAGATATCTGCAAAAACACCGGATGGATTGCTCAGAAAAAAGAGATTCCGTTGTGTTTTCTTAAGTTTCCTCTCCTCTACTTTTTGATAATTTAATCGATAGAGATGATTTTTGGGAAACTAATAAAGGCATAATGGGAAAAGAGATTTCACCTCCAAACCCTGAAACAACTCAAAAATCCCACAATATAGCTCAATTTATCACCACTTGAAAAGACTTACGGTGGATGGTGGGGTGTGTCTATCCCCTTTCAGATTCAGATTCACCTGTGTGCACAAAGTCATAGACAAATAATACACATTATTCCCTCTCAATCTTCCCTTTTAATTAATTAAAAAATCATTCCCCCACTTGGTGTCCCTTTTATTTCACCGTGAACAATATTGTCAATGTGCATCCAAATTGTTTTACAATAAAAAATTAATTAAATTGTGGCAGGTGGATGTCAGCCTACCACCAAAATCTAAATGGCCATTGGGGATTCTCTAACAAGCCAGACGGATAATCAATTTTGAGAAAGTCAGGTTTGATTATCTTGAAAGATTTGTAGATCTGATTACACAATATCAGCAGCTCTACACAAAGGATAACACAAATTCAGAATCCACACTATTACAAGTTGATCAGACACATAAGAACCAACCAGTACCGTTCTTATCCAGCCTTCCTCCACCCCTGTCCCTCGCTTGTCCCGGTTTCGATGTTGACCAGAGCGATCCTGGGACTAAAGGAAATACAGGGACTTGACGCCCAAACGTTCTGATAGACATCATTGGCCTTCTCGTTAAACATTTTGACATGTGAAGCATTCCGACTACAGAAATAAGCTACTACAATTCCACCAACCAAAAGTATCGTCAGCAGTACATACGGGCCGATTCTTTCTAACAAAGTCTTTTTGACTTTTTCATTGTTGTCTACCTGAACAGATGTTGAGCCTGGCGAATCTTTGGACGGCCCTTTTAAAGGAAGGGATCTTGATGCACCCTAAAAACAAAAACAAAAAATATCATTCTTTATTCTGGAAAAAAAAAAAAGACATGCGATGAAAGTAATATACCTCCTGTGATTGTGCAGCGGTAGCACCGTCTGCTGCGACTTCATTCCTGACTTCACCTTCCTCTTAGCTTCCAAATAAGCTATATTCCTAGTAGGCACCTTCCTCTTAGGTTTATACCTTTCCAACGATACTTTCCGGTTTGGTTCATTGTTGTCTGCTTGTGCAGATGTTGAGCCTGGCACCTGCAAGATCAATCTTTTGGAAGAGACATGTGCAGCCCTTCTAAAGGAAGGGATCTTAATGCATCCTAAAAACTTCCAAAAAAAAAATACCGGGTAATTGGTAATGCAGATCATTCTTTATTCTGAAAAAAATCTTAATGCAACCTAAAAAAAATTCTTTATAAAGACATGCGAAGAAAGTAATATACCTCCTCATGTGATTGTGCAGCGGTAGCACCGTCTGCTGCGACTTCATTTCCTGACTTATCCTTTGGACCATCCATCATAAGATCAATAAGGAGGATTATGTTACATCTCAACAACACTTCCCTTCCAAAAAAAATTTATATGGGTGAAAGATCAATAAGACCGTGGAAAGAAACTCACTTCTGAAGTCGCCTTCCTCTTAGCTTCCAAATCAGCTATAATCCTAGTAAGTAGCAAAAACTTGGCCCGTGCCAGTGGCCGTGGCCGTGCCCATGCCCGCGCCTGTGCCAGTGCCCGTGCCCGTGCCAGAGCCAGAGCCCGGTCAGGATTACCTGCAAGATCAACAACACAATGTAGATGTTGGAAGAGACATGTTAAATAAATAGCACAGTTGAGAATTCCAGCAGAATCATAATAGAAGATCGTTTGCTTGATTAGCAATTTAGTATCATATTTTATAAACTGTATCCTATTTAATGTTGAGAACTTCCAATGCTTTACTGAAACAGACATTGCATACCTGTTGTTCCGGTTAACACTCTCAACGCTTCAGAGCTACAGCCGTTACCTACCACTGGAGTTGGTGCATTAAAACATGATCTAGTTCCTCGAATAGTGGATATCCCTTGATTTGATCTTTTAAAACGCGCAGACAACAATACATTATTGGCTGAAGTGTTCTCTTGAACTAAACTCCTTGTGAGAAGTCCTGAAAAAGCACAGGATATAAATGAACATATGGATCAGGTCCACTGGTCTGAATAAATTTCTATAAAGCATTTGAAAGAAGTTTTTATTGCAAATTAAAAAGACCTTAAAGCATTGAAGGCTAATGAAAAAAATAAGAGGAAATCTGATGTAAAGTAACATAGATCAAATGAAGAAGAAACAGAAGCCAGCAGATTCAGCGGGTTCCTTTAACTGATATGTCCAAAAAAATCTGATTACAAAATAGGGTTTCTTCTTTAAATACCCTCATTTCCAGGGAACCAAAAATACCATATTACCCCTTAAACAGAAGACAAAACCACGTAGGCAAGAAAGTTCAGTACAAAACAGGACAAAAATAAATACTAATGCAGAATAAATATAAAGGCCACTACGCTGCATCAAAATCGCTCCAAATAAACATAACACTTACAAATTGATGCAGCGTCGTTTTAGTTATTGCCTCCTGTTTTGATTTATTATTACTAGCTTGTTATTTTTGTAAAGAGAAGAGCAAGTTAGTCTTTTGTCATGTTTTAAGGGTTGAAGTATTTAAACCCTTTTTGCTGCTTTGTAAGAACATTATTGAATGTTTGCTGCTAAATTATCAACCTGAGGAACCCAAGCCGTTCAGCTGGGTTGTTCTCTATCTTCTTCTTCGAAGTGTTACATCATCTGGTATCAGAGATTGGACCATAGGGTTTCTCCCTTTGGTGATCCATGGCCGGCGCTGATGGAACAAGCCGGATTCGCGACGGTGTTCGGGATTCGAAGATCCTTTGGGATACTTTATCATATCGAAAATTTGAGGCTGATATTGATTGGCAACAAGTAGAACGACTTTTTCCTCGTACTCGAAATGGTGAAATCAGCGGGATACACACAAGGAGCAACAAGGCAGATTATGTCAGGAGGAGAGCGTGTGATTTGGAGCACAATAGTTTATTCAATCAACAAATTCATGAAGGGTTCACATATTCTGGCTCGTACACCTTCAAACCTGAAATGAAATTGCCGACTTTTGATGGTTGTTCTCTCAAGCTGGATTTTCTGGATTGGATTGACACTATAGAAGACTATTTTGAAGTAATGAATC
Source organism: Gentiana straminea (assembly GCA_036785695.1). Taxonomy (NCBI): domain Eukaryota; kingdom Viridiplantae; phylum Streptophyta; class Magnoliopsida; order Gentianales; family Gentianaceae; genus Gentiana; species Gentiana straminea. Next base: position 6,290,660 of record JAVUPR010000265.1, on the reverse strand, counting down.
CACCTGAGGCCATAAAATGTCAAGTGGCTGCTTCCAAGCTAAAGGGTGAAGCACTTATATGGTGGAAAGAGTTGCAGAACCACAGATTTTTAGAAGGTAAGAACTCCATTACTTCATGGCCAAGAATGAGAAAGCTTTTGATCAAGAAGTTCTTACACACCTCACGTTTGACATAATTCTACAAGCAAGAAAATGACGATAACGTGCAGCACATCAAGTGTTCGACAAATTGTCCATTAGAAGTCGACAACAGCAGCAAATTCGTGAATTATGGGCACAACAATTCCGGCTGGTCCAGTGCAACACATTGATGAAGGGGAAAAGGAGGGTGGATGTGAATTTGATGCTGTAGCACATAACAAAAATGATGAAATTGCTACGGAAAAGATTGATAGATTCACACCCAACAAGTTTGGCAGAGTTCCCGAACCAGTTGAACAATCAAGGAAAAGTAGAAGTGGTGAATATTGAAACATCCACCCTACCAAGTGTTCCATGAAAGTCCCTAGTGAATTGTCCACAATCAGATGGAACGAGGTAAGGGAATTAGAACGTCTAAACTTAGTGGATGTGTATGAAGCTCCGAAACTGAACCTGGAGTGCAAAATTACTTATATGAATAATAGACAACTTCCTACGGATGTTTACGTGCTGCCTTATCTGCCTAGGAGGTTTTGGGAGCTCATTTATATGGCGAAAAATCAGAATTTAAAGCTATCTCCTGAGGTAGAGATTAACATTAGGGTGGAAGATATTACGTGGCTGATCGGTGTTGTTGTGGTTGTGAAGTCCTTCCTTGACAACAATAGAAATTCGACATCTCTGATTTTTGGTGAGTGTATGATTGCTGGTTATCCTATTGCTGAGATTGGATTTCCTTTGTTTGATCCCGGGTGGTTACCCCATTTATCAGAAAATACGGAATGAGATGGCAAATGCATATGCACTACTTAACTATTCTCACTTGGAAAGTGAAGTTGACATACCCGCTCATGTTGTAGGGGAGGAATTGGTCTATGTTCACTCAGCTTGTAAAGGCTTTAAGGATGTAAATGTTAATATAATGGTAACAAAGCTGTATGCCGAACTTACAAAAGAGTTAATCGAGAGAAGCATTCAGCTAGGAACAAGTTTCAGAATCAAGTACAATGGTGAAGCTGGACTTCATTCTCGGGAAATGAATATGTATGCCTTGGCAGGTAGAATGGCACCAAGAGGGAATGTCCAACCGGTCGATTCTTTTGTTAGTAAGGTAGCAATGTTCATTTTTGACCCTGGAGATTGTTGGATTATACATCAAGTTGAGAAGGATAATGAAGTAAGTTGCCAAGCTGCTCTCAAGAAATTTGCAAGCCAAAGCCTAGCTTGTTTTACATGCTCGTCAAGATGCAGCTGTAGAGTCAAATATTGGAATTCTATGAAAACATTTTGAAGAATTTGGTGACTTGCCTATGGCATGTGATGAAATCATGGCTGATAGGAATGAAGTCAATGGACTGAGCGTGAGGTGTACATGCTTAAAGTGCGAAATCGATGCATTTTGTTGCTCTCTAAATATCATTATGATTGAATATCTACCTAGAAATAGGTTACTTGATCTTTTCATTAGCATTTTATCCACTGCCAACAGTTAAAAACGCAAAATGGCAATTAAAGGGAAATGGTTGCAGTACAAGTCAGTGTGGCCTACTCCGGTTGCTCTGTTGGTTTACATGAAAATAAGGTGGTGAATGGTGGACTATGGAATGAGGCATGGACATATGATCACATTCAAGTGATGCCTTGTGTTGATTATTATAGTCTCATTACATGGAAGACTTTGGGAATATGTATTTTTGGGACTGATGGCATTCCAACAAGATATACCCTAAAGGTAGTTGATGACGATACGCTTTTCACTGGAGGTACTTCATCCATAGTTGTTTATTCCCAGCATACTGATTATTTTGTTGAGATGGCAGAGTCTTCTTATTATGTTGTAGAACTCGTAACTTGGGTTGACTATAATGAATGGAAGCTTTGTGGAGTGTACGTACATGTTTGTGATGCAGACTATGACCTTGTGAAGAACATCAAAATTGTGGATTTCTGCTGGGTTGGGGCTGTATTGTTTCTTTTTTTATCCTGGAGAGATTTATATTTTCATTTTCAGCAGACATTCGGACTACAAGCTTAATTTAACTCGTGGATGAGTTATTTGTTTGGAGGGTTGGAATGATGAGTACAACTCCAATGTAGATGTTGGAAGAGACATGTTAAATAAATAGCACAGTTGAGAATTCCAGCAGAATCATAATAGAAGATTGTTTGCTTGATTAGCAATTTAGTATCATATTTTATAAACTGTATTCCTATTTAATGTTGAGAACTTCCAATGCTTTACTGAAGCAGACATTGCATACCTGAACTTATCAACGCTTCATCGCTTTTCTCATAGCCAAAAGGCATGGCAGGTCCATTACGGCCGTTACCTAACACTGGAGTTGGTGGAGTTCTTTGAATAGTGGATATCCCTTGATTTGATCTTTTAGAACGCGCAGACATCGATACACTATTGGCTGAAGTGTTCTCTCGAAGTAAAGTCAATGTGGAAGGTCCTGAAAAAGCACAGGAAAGAAATGAACATATGGATTAGGTCCACTGTTCTAAATAAATTTCAATAAATAGCACAGTTGAGAATTCCAGCAGAATCATAATAGAAGATCGTTTGCTTGATTAGCAATTTAGTATCATATTTTATAAACTGTATTCCTATTTAATGTTGAGAACTTCCAATGCTTTACTTAAGCAGACATTGCATACCTGTTCTTCCGGTTAATCGGCAATCCTCCAATCTCAACTCTTCATATCTTTTCTCATTGCCAAAAGGCTTGGCACCTGCCCTTGGAGTTGGTATTCTAGTTCCTTGAATCTCAGATGAAGGCGCAGACATCGATACACTATTGGCTGAAGTGTTCTCTTGAACTAAACTCCATGTGGAAGGTCCTGAAAAAGCACAGGAAAGAAATGAACATATGGATTAGGTCCACTGGTCTAAATTAATTTCTATAAAGCAAATTATTACAAGTTACAACAAAAAAATCCAAACAAATTATTCACACAACCACACAGCCGCACAGCCACAAATTAGGGTAACTACACAAGTATCAACACAACAAATAAACTCAATGCTCAAATCTAAAGTCTAAACACACAAAATGAATTGGAAATTTGGAATCGAAAAAGAATTTGGGATAAATGGATTTATTACCTTCCGTAAATGAGGAATGGAATATGGATTAAGGAATGGATTGAGAGCAGTGAGCACCGGAGATTGCTGGAAGCCTGGAAGAAGGACTGAAGCGGCGGCCGGAACGGAGACGGTGATAGAGGCCTCGGACTAGGAGGAGGCAGCGCCGCTCAGAGCATATGTGGCCAAAGTAAGAATAGAAGCCTTAGTTAAAAATATTGGTAATGGTCCTAACGGACTTCATCAAAATATATAAGGTGAATTGACATAAAGGATGATGATTTAGGCACCACTTTACTCCACATAAATTTGCACACACTCACTTCTACACGATACATATAAAAATGAAACCAAAACAAACAAGGAAAAAAAAAAAAAACAACAACAACAACATAAATTATGGACCTCACAAGCAGGATTTCGGGAGATGGAGTCGGTGGATTAATCATTTTCCTTGACATAAAAGCATTAAATATTTCTCAAAAAAAAGAAAAAGCATTAAACAAAAATAAAATGCAAATAAAAAATCTATGTAAACTAACAATAAAAGTAAGAAAGTGGTAGAGTCCACCTATCTCCATTGTCAAAAGGGGAAAATGATTTTTGTTTGCCTTTCGATATGGCAAGTTATTGTGTGGTGAGAAATTTGGAAGTGAAGTGACGGGTGAAACGATCAGAACCAAATACAGAATAAAATTTTATAGTCTTGGGGCTGCCACACGGTGTCTCCACACCGTATGAAGACACCACACAATAACTTCCCCTTCGGTATATGGAAGCCGTCGTAGAAGCCTTCTGCTAGAAGTAATAGCACCGATCGAGACACTCGATCTTCGCACAGCGGAAGCTTATGCGATTTACGATATGAGACATAACTAATTAATCCTACGAGAAGGTTAGTAAATTTACCCAAACCGGAGAGATATGAGAAATCGACAAAAGGGAGAAGCCACAATCTTCCGGATTGTATCTCCTAGCGACGACTGGTGGACGTCGATCCTCGCCGTAAAATCTCCTCGAATATGCACAAGAAAAACCCTAGGCTTTTCTTCTCTAAATGACTAAGGCAAGAAACTAATTTTCTTTCCTTTTAATTTATTTGTGGCGCAAATTGTGATGATTTTTTGTGCGAGGAGGAACTCTCTTTATATAGGAAAATAACTAATCAAGAGAGTTATCATTTTCACACCACAAAAACCTATTCTCATAAGGAAAAGATATTTTGCTACAAAATAAGAGATAATTCCCAAAAAATCAATCTCTTAATTTTTCCATTAATTATCCAACAAATAGATAATTAATTAATTACACATGTGACATAATCTAGAAAAATGTCCTTTCCTAATTATCTCAAATGTGGCGCCAATAATGTCATTTATTTTAATAGAAAATGTCTTTTCTATTTTACATATTATTTACCAAATAAATAATATTGCATATTCATTAAATAGACTAACTATTTAATTTATTCTCGAGGTTCCACAAAATGAGAAAACACTCGCGTGTTAGAAGCCAACCCGGGGACCATTGACCTATAACCAGTAGCTACAATAAATTGAATAAAATATTCATCGAACAGAATATTTCTACTCATCTTATTAATTCCGGAATTACGCCACCATAAATCCGAAACTAAACTCTATCGATTATAGATATAACTTATTCTCAAAACGTCGAGTCGAGTCGATAAGTGTCCATTTATATAATCATTTCATATAAACTAACCCTACATATACTATCCGTACTGAAGTAGGATTATTTCCGTAAACCTTATTCAATACATCTTATCCTTATTTACCATTAACCCACTAGTGATCAATTAGTTCATAACCAATACGAACTCCCGGGATCGATCGCCTAGGATTAACAAATAAGGGGATTGTCTTTCTACTTCCCGCTGGAAGGAATGGATTCCATATCTGTGAGACACACACTTCTCACTCATTCCAGAATAGTGCCAACGTGAAAGTGATTCGGATTGCGCCTCTTAGCAATCCTTAACGAACACATCAAACCCTATCCTGAAACCAGTAGGAGTATGCAATCACTTCAGGATTAAGGTTAATCCATATATGATCATCTTGTGATTTAATAAAATTTCTCAATCACGGAATTATATGAGAAACTCATATTAAATCTGTCCAGTCCTATATGACTACATCATATATAAATGCCCCACTTAGACAACCAATGTGACGGTCCGGATAGGACGGTCACACCATAAAGTGTTCTGGGCGCATTAATGGTGGTTTAATCAATAGACCCCATACTTTGATTAACTTCACCACGGACTAACATTTCAAGTGTATCACCATAAACTTAATCCTCATGTGTGACACACACTAAGTTATATGGCTACAGATGATACGACTTAGGGTTTTCAGTAGTGTATTAAATATAAGCACGAAGCGAAATAATAAGATGAGAATAAATCATCATTTATTAATTCTAAAAACAATTACATAAATTGTCTTTCGGGCGCTACTTCCAACAATCTCCCACTTGCCCGTAAGGACAAGCAACAATTGTCTTTCAGACACACTATATCTAACACCTTCGACACACAATCATCAGGAAACAAAGCCATTACCCAAATTTTTCTAAACAAAATGCCTACTTTATCAATTGTCTCAGAAAGATGGCTTTAAAGAAGTGAGCTATTACATATGCTCTGAGTGTTGAGTGCTGTACCGTTTTTTTTTCCCGGTATTTAGAATGAGGGGTGAATAATGGGAGGGAAACGGAATGTTTTATTAAAATTAGGTTAAAATTAAATATTTTTTTATCAAAGAGACGTCGTTTTGCAAATTTTTTTTTATTTTAAAAAATCCAGTGGGGTCACGTGGATCTGCCTCTGCTTAACGCTTTCTAACCAAAACAAAACATGTTTATCATCAAATTAAACATACTCAGAAAACAACAGTGAAACATATTCAAAACATGTCATAACTTAACATAGACAACAACTACACGTAAACATGATTTCTAACCACCAATCCATACCAAAACTCAACCTAAACATAATAAAACTATAATTATTCATTAGGAAGAAAAGTGAAAGCAAAACGCCAAACAACCGCAACAACTGTTGATTTTCAACCCCCAAAACCTATTTGATCAACAAATAAGCCCTAAAATCCTAATTTCCTTGCAAAACCCGAAATACAAAAGTGTGTGAAACAAAAGATAAACTGAATTATTTGCTATGAAACAGCGAAATCCGGCGACGGCGATCAAATCAACGGCCGAGCAGACGTCGTTTGCAGTTGTCAAGTAATCAGTCGGTGCACAAATCTCAGCCGCTGATTTTTTTTTTTATTAAAATTAAATAACAGAACACTAAACCATGTTTCTGTATCTGCTTTTGTTTTTTCTTTTGATAATAAGTTATTTCATGGCCTTAAAAAAACATATTTTTTAAACCATACTTAATGACATTATATATATATATATATATATATATATATATATATAACACGGAAACAAATAGGAACATATCGCACAACTAGACATGAATAAATCTACACATTTTTTTTTGTCGGGAAACGAAATACCTAAATTCTATCAGGGGGATTCGAATCCGGGTCTCCAAACACGGGAGTCCGGATAGACCCTAGTGGCGACCACTAGGTTATGAGCTTAAGCTCAATACATCTACACACTTAAGAGTTGAAAAGGCTACTAATAAGACATTGTTTAGTTTTGATTTAGGAAGCACCGACACTTCTATGTCGTGCGTAGTGTCCGAAACTTTTTTAACATGACACATTTTGATAGGTGACGGCCGACTGAAATACTTATGCTAATCAATATTTTTATATATGACACTTCGACACGATGTGACACATGAACACAAAATTTAATTCTATAATTCCAATTTTTTTACGGTGAAATGTTTAACGACAAGATAAGTTTCATACAAATTGAAATGAAAAATGATTTTCAACCTGAAGTATAATTTGAAAGAGTAATACAAAATCACATTAATATTATCACACTAATTTTTTTTGTTGAGGAAACAATGATTTTTATTTCAAAATATCCAAAGCACAAGCGTCCAACACAATTGATGGGGGAAAGATCCCCGTTCTACTAGGAGCGAACACCACACTACTCACATGGCAAAATCATGTGCATTCATGTGAATTTTATTTGAACACTTGAATCCACATTGTTTTGCCAAGTAAGTAGTGTGGTGTTTTAATGTGATAATATTAGTGTGATTTTTTGTGGTTGGGGAAGGAAGGAGGAGATGAGGAGTTAACGGCAGGAAATTAGGTGAGGGATCTTTAACTAAACATATTAAGGGAAGAAGGTATCCCATTAATATCTTGTTACATAATAAGATAATAAATGTGATATATATGTGATATAATATGGTATAATTTCTACACTATGGTGTCCAAGGTCCCAACAATCATTCTCGGGATGGATGTTTCTCATGGCTCTCCTGGCCAGTCTTGATGTCCCATCAATTGCAGCAGTAAGATATCGACCTCTCGATTCTGCTTTGATTATTTTTTGTTTTCTTGTGCAAATTATGGGGACTTGTCTAAACATTTTGATACTTGCAAGCTGTTCTGTTCGTATTTGTGCTTGATCTTCTGAACGTTCTGATTTTTACCTTTAGTTTTTTTTCAGGTTGTAAGTTTGAGGAACTGGCCCTCGATATCTCGCTATAGAGCTTCAGTCCGCACTCAATCACCTAAGGTTGAGATGATCGATTCCCTTTCCAAAAAGAAGACGAAGGAATTGTCAGGTACTGTTCTTGGCTTGTATTCTGTAGTAATCTATAAAAGCAAGCCACTATCCTTCTGTTTATATATCAACTCAATTCTATTGAAGTTAATGTTATATGTCAATCTCTATCCCCTTGCCCCCTCCCCCCTGAGTTATGTGAAGCTTACAAGGTTCGTGTTTGGTTTCAGAAATCGAAAAATGGTTTCTAAGAGGGAATAGGAGCTCAGAAATTGTCTTCGTGTGGAAGAAACTGTTCGGGTCATTGCAAACAAAGAATTGACCTTCCCCGAGACCTTAAGCCATCATCAACTGGCTCTTGGGTCGTAGGCTCTCCATGGATGATTTTAACCTTGATGCAACTTTTGCTGTAGTATATTTTCCTACTAGATCATTATCAATGACCCAATTATTTGCACCTCCATCCCTTTACATGGTAAGGGCATTCCGAACAAGAACATGGTAATATATTTTTCTACTTTTGACTTATTAATGATGTAATGAGTATTACTTCATTTTCTTTTATGTAGCAACTACATACAATCGAGGAAAAACAACATTGTAACATATTTTTCTATTTTAACTATTATTAATGATGTAATCAGCATCACCTCATTTTCTTTTACGTAGACTACATCGTATGGTATGCGGCCACTTATTCCTTTTCTTTTTTCTTTTCGACAACATACAGCAAGTAGACTACAACCTGCCTCTTTTTCCTTCGGCAATATTCAGAGCAACAATTTAGTATATAACCCAAAAAAATTAACAACTTTTATAAAACATATTTAACTGTTAAAACGAAAAATATTCAGAAGTGATCTTAGAATGACCAAGTTGCATACTACTGTATTAGTATTATTATATTAATGTACTTCATTCCTTTACCTCTATGGCTCTATCACACCATCACTAAACGTATATATATATATATATATATATACCCACCAAAGTTGGCCTAAACTATTGGGTCAAGAAAAGCCGTGTGATAGTAACTATCCTCCCCAAAGGTTATCATTTGGGTACGGCGGCTAAAGATAATTATCTAACGCGGTACCATTTAATAAAACACGATATATTACACGTGGCTTTATAGTGTAACAACATCCGTCAATCACTACGTGTATTCAGGGTGTATAACATCCAATGGACATCCACATACTACGTGTTACATTTATAACATTAGTTATAACACGTAATATTTTTAACATTCCCTCTTGGATGTCTATTACACAAAGAATCTGTCTCGTTAAAACCTTCATTATGAAAAAAACCCTGTGGGAAAAAATCAGAATGAAGAAAAAAGAGTACAACCTTCATTTGTATTTTACTTCCCCTGAATTGAACACTTCTTCAAATCTTTAAGTCGGTGCATTTCAAACTACTTCAGTAATTTTTCAAATGTGGAAGTTGGTTGTGATTAATAAAATACGACATATTACAGGCTTTATGGTGTAACAACATCCGTCAATCACTACGTGTATTCAGGGTGTATATTATTCAATGGACATCCACATACTACGCGTTGTATTTATAACATTAGTTATAACACGTAATATTTATAACACTCCCTCTTGAATGTCTATTACACAAAGAATCTGCCTCATTAAAACATTCATCATGAAAAAACCATGTGGGAAAAAATCAGAATGAAGGAAAAAGAATACAACCTTCATTTGCGTTTTACTCCCCCTGATTTGAACACCTCTTCAAATCTTTAAGTCGGTGCATTTCAAACTTCTTCAGTAATTTCTCAAATGTGGAAGTTGGTTGTGCTTTTCAACATCAATATCACCCTTCTTCTGAAGATATGGTGAAATATGTTTTATCTGATCTCCATTTACATAGTCAGCTATACATGCTGCATTATCTTCAATAAACAAGCCGGCTTCTTTTTCTATATGAATAAACCTCAAGTTTCTTGAATCTAATGTACCAATGATCCGAATGACAATATTCTCGGCATGTTACATTAATAGCTATCATTTCACCATGATTTGAGGATGTAGATACCAAAGCTTGCTAAGTCCAGCGCCATGAGATCGATGTACCACCATTGGTGAATGAACAACCAATTTGATGCCTTGCTTTTAAGGGGCCGAATAAATATCCATCATCTGCGTAACCAACAAGTCCTTGACTTGCTTTTCGTTGATCTAAGATGTATAACATATATGGCATGTACTAAAAACCTTGCTTGGAAAAACCCAGCGGGAAAAAACCAGTCAAGAGGAAAAGATTCATGACATATACGTTTTTGTGCATTGATTGCCTCGTTAAAAATATTTAACTAAGAAAACCCAGTGGAAAAAACATGTTAAAGGAAAAAAGAGTACAGTCATCGGCCTTCGGGACCAAATGACGTCTTTCATGTGCATTTAATGGATCTTAATAGTATGAGGCAAATACTCATACTTTATCTTCTTTTGCAACTCTTCTTGAGCTCAATTATAGATCCAAACTTTCTCAGATCAAAACCATTTATCCCGCTTTGCGGGTGACATCTATGTATTTTATACTTTGTGTTTCATATACTGTATGTGCTTCTAGCATCTCATGTGCTTGAGGCACTATAATCGCTTTCGGCGATTTCGACATATCGAAACACATCTCCTGTGCTTGCCTCATTTTATAAACCTCGTACATAAAACCGAGTGTTGCATTTGTTATCATATCACATTGCTCAAACGATGATAACATTCATTCATTATCTCAACACTATAAGATTTATATTTGTTGGAACTACTATGTTCTCACGCTCCAAGCGTTAAACATAATTAATAATATAGCAATATGTAATTTTAGATTCTCCAAGAATCATTACTTTTCCTCGGGGGTTAGCAAGAAAATAACACGAAGGAAAGAACTTCAGGTTTGATTTATCCCACCTCATGTATGTATGACAACTGCATATTATTTGTTCCACACATTATATTTATCAACACTTGTTGACATTTTCTAGCCGTGACATCGTCAAGGGTTTATGATTTCATTACTCATCTAGAGTACGTCACTGCTCTTCTAGATCTTTTTAGACTGTATATTTTTCTGCTCGAGCATATGCTTTCTCTTCTAGAGTTTACATAGATCATATAGTCATAACCTCTTCTGAGAAATTTTATTTTTTGAGCCAATTGGTCTTTAACGCTTATGGCGTTTGATACATATCATTAAATGTCCTTCTTGGACTTTCCCTTGTCCTTCATGGACTTTCCCTTTTGGAATAATTATTATTCTTCTAGGATAAACCTTTCAGCGACATTTATTCTAACCAGTGCATTCGCAGCTGCTCACTCTCCCAGAGTAATTAAATGCATCCGGTGATTAAATGTGCGTTAATATAATGTTTTTCCATGAGATTTATAAACTCCAAGTTTACTTTCCTCCCCCTAATCTCGGAAAAACATTTCATCTAAAGTCATTTCTACTTAAGTTTGCAATAACCCATTGTGGAATTCAGCATTTCGATGTGATATCCCTATGTAGGATTCTACATTTCAATGTGTATCCATTTATATGACTATCAACAAACATTCCGAGATATACTCAATCGGGAAGAATTATAAAATCCTTTGAGAGATTTATACCTTTTTAATCTTTCCAATGTCTCATTTGAGGAGTCTTTCTATGGGATATCAACATAACCTAGTATGTATTTGAGACATTAAAAATGATAAAACCAATTTTATCATATCTACATCATTTACGAGATGACTGTAGCATATAGTATGACATTGTCTTTACTATAATTTGAAACTTCTAAAAGTTTTAACTAGGTATTTCGCTATACTCCAAGCACGCGACCAGTGGCCTTCCAATGCCACAGTATGAAAATCAATTCATCGTACTCCAAGTACGCGATCGGTGGTCTTCCAATACCACAGTATGCAAATCAATTTTCATTATTCATCTGGAATTTAGTTTCATTTTTGTTCCACTTCCGGTGGACAATTCTTCCCCTCAAGGAGACAAATGTTAGGATATCCCTCAGGGATATCTTAACCATAATTTTTGTCCATGAAGTCGGACACGTATATGACCTCTACCATTTTTTTGAATCTAGTCACACCAGTCCAGGGATTGGACTAGATCAAATATATTTGGTCATTCATTGGTATTTCCTTTCACATGAACTCCGGTCCACATTTAATTCTATGAATTTATATTCACTTTCATGAGCATCCAAGCGCTTCTGATGAACTCCAAGTCCACCTATATATACTTTTAAAAGATAATCATCTTTCGGTGATCAAGTCTTTTGATCTAATTTGTCCTCAGAACAAATGATCCTTTATATAGTATACCGGGTTGTCTACAATAGCATCATCAACTCACTGTGATGAGATCTATTATGATGATTTTAAAATCACGGTCTCAAATATGTCACATGCACTTTAGGGAACTGACTAACGTGATTTGATACATCTTTAAATATCAGCATACAATATCTAGATTTTATCATGTTCACACCAGGAACTAACTTGTGTATCTCAACACGTCTAGAATATTTAATAGTCCACGTTCACTTATAGGAACAGACACATTATAGATATTGAGTTTAGTCAAATTCACTTTTAGGGTTGACATGTATAATCTGATACATCTCAAATATTTCAATTGGTCACATACACTTCTAGGAATGGACGTGTGTCAATCGACACATCTTAATTATATAGTATAGTCACATTCACTCCTAGGAACGGACACATATAATTTGATCGATGTATTATACACCAACAAAAGGAAATTACTATATTACAAGGAAAATAAAATTACAAAATTACGAGAAAAGCATAAAGTTAAATTTAAACCTTTCTTGATCATTTGATTCCCCATGGATCATCAAGAATCTATCCGTATCAAAGTTCATCATATCGGCATCATCATCTTCAGGATGATCTTGACATGCAAGATTCATCTCACGATCTTCATTATGTTTTCACAGATGCTTGATAGATATGAACAAAGTGATCTACCGCACGACAGTCACGGGCTCAATGATCTTCCATTTCACAACGGAAGCATAAACATAAATAGATCGACAAAAGTTACCTCAAAATATTCCACTCGATCTTGGCCTCGCCGAACACCTCGACAAGCCAGCACATATATTTTTAAATGGTGATAAAATCAACAAAAGCTCTTAGGATTGGCCAAAGTCTCTATCTGATGGAGAAACTTCAGATCTATAAAGTTGTATACATGGAGCTTATGCTCGAGAACAATCACCACCAAGAAACGCTAGAACCATCATCTCAACGGTTCAGGCCTTCAAACAATCCCTTTCATAGTAGCCTTTGTTTGTTATATGCTTTTAAACCTCTGACCACCGCAAGAGGTACACTAGCAATTGATAGCAAAATAATTTGCTGCTGCAAGTTTATTTATTCAATGGCTTCTTAACCATTCCTTTTGCAAGTGATTCGCATGATGACATGAATCATAACTCAATAACGAGTAAAATCTTTTACTTTCAAGCTTTTCTTCCGAACGAAGGAAAGGAGGGGAAAAAACCTGTGACACGGCTCAATTGATCGAGACTCGTGATAATAACGTGTTATAAAATATATATACTGTTAAAACGAAAAATACTCAGAAGTGATCTTGAAATGACTTAGTTGCATGCTACTGTATTAGTATTATTATATTCATGTACTTCATTCCTTCATCTCTATTACACCATCACTAAACGTAAATATATATATACCCACCAAAGTCGGCCTAAACTATTGGGTTAAGAAAAGCCATGTGATAGTAACTATCCACCCCAAAGGTTATCACGTGGGTATGGCGGCTAAAGATAATTATCCGAGATAGTTATCTAACGCTGTACTGTTTAATACAACACAACATATTACATGTGGAGTTATGATGTAACAACATCCGTCAATCATTACGTGTATTCAGGGTGTATACTATCCAATGGACATCCACATACTACATGTTATATTTATAACATTAGTTATAACACATAATATTTATAACAACAGTATATATACATCAAACAAAAAGAGCAAAACCATAAAATAAAAAAATTTAAAAAAAATAAAAAAAAATAAAAAAAATAAAAAAAACATCAACATGTTTAAATACGGTTGAACACTCTATTACCTTAATTAATTGCAAAAAAAGCTTTGAATCGAAAAGCCAAACTTGAAATTCCAACAACTATGATGATTCTTTCGATTCCTACCACAAAACAACATACGATTAATCTAAAGACATCTATTAAAGCCCAATTGTTTAGAAAACTCAAAAGCCCTAGATTCCAAAAAGAGGGGTTTTTCAATTACCAACCTGATCAAGGTGATGAAAGGGTTCTTTCGTTCACCTGAACGTTTCGGTATGAGATATGTGCAAAAAACACCGGCTGGATTGCTAAAAAAAAAGATTCCGTTGTGTTTACTTAAGTTTCCTCTCATCAGAGATGATTTTTGGGAAACTGATAAAGGCATAATGGGGGTGGGGGTTATGGTGCGAGTTTTCTTTTTTTTGTTTTATTGAGTGGACTTATGGTAAGAGTTTTAAATAGGATAAATATCATTAATACATCATTATCCAATTGATTTAATTAAAGTAAAAATAGTAATTGGATTATTTTAAAAAAATCCAATTACCATTTTACCCTTCATTAATTTTTTATGAATATTACACCATGGTTTTGGAAATTGTCTTGGCCATCTGAAGAAATGTGCACAAAGATAATGCAGCTAATGCTTTTATAAGTCCATTGGTTGACGGTAACGTAACTTTTAGGTGCTATGATAGGACCACAAGGTGGAGAACTGAATGTTATGGATGATATTGAGGATACGTTTGGATTGTTTGAATGGAATAGAATGAAATGTTTTTTTCATTCAATTCTATCATTTTGACGTGTTTGGTTGCGAGAGAATGGAATGGATTTCATTCCATTGGAATGCTTTTTTTACCAATTTCATTCCATCGAAAAATGGATGGAATGGACGGAATACTTTGATGTAATGAAATGTAAGCATAACTTAGCGATAAAAAATCAACCAACACTGCCCACCGCCCGCCCGCCCGTGGCACCTGCCCACCCCACTGCAATCCACCACCACCACCCTCCACCACCACCGTCCTCAGCACTACTTGTCACCATACCCTATCATAACCCAACCCACAACCAACCACCACCACCATAACAACCAAAGGTATCGCACACCACAACTATCTCACACCACAACCACCACTACTATCGCACACCTCACATCATCCTCCGTCACCCACCACCGCTTGCTACACTCGTTATCATGCACGCTCATCACCAGCCGTATTACTTCGCAAAAGAGGATTTTCATTAAGATCCCTCGTAATTTTGTGTTTAGGCTGCATTAGAGTACCTTGTAAACGGGTGTGATGAACAAGAATGATTTGCTAGGCTCAACATCTACACATAACAATGAAAAGGCCAAAAAGTCTTGGTTTAAAAGAATCGATGCGTTGCTCCGGCATGTACTGAATGCGACGAAGATTATTGTTGGATTCGTAGTGCTTTATATCTTTATTCAGAATGCTTCACAAATGAAAAAGTTGAATAAGAAGGCCGATGCCATTGCCTACCAAGTAAATAGGGCGACTGTAAAAGCTGAAAAGAATGCGGATGAGGCCGCCTACCAATTCAAGGCTGCCGAAAAGAAGAGGGATGACCTTGCCAAATAGTTGAAAGATGCATGTGAGACGGTGGATGAGCTGTTGAAGGCAACCAATTAAGTCAATCCGAACATAATAGTGTCAAGTCCCTGTATTTCTACAAGTCCCAGGTTCGCTATTGTCAACCGGACAGGGGTGGGGGAAAGCTGGATAAGAATGGTACTGGTTGGCGCTTGTTTTTTTATGCACTATTAATAGTTCTCTATTTCTTTCTATGGATTATGGATAGTTCCCTATTTCTTTTTATGAATTTATCGTTGACATATGACTTACAATCGTGATAGAATTGTGCTTTTGACAACAAAAAAAAAAACACAATAACACAAGACAGGAAGTTCAAAAAAGCTCAATTCTATCACAATTGTAAGTCATATGTCAACGATAAATCCATTGAAAGAAATAGAGAACTATAGAAATAGAGAACTATCAATAGTGCATAAAAAAACAAGCGCCAACCAATACCATTCTTATCCAGCTATCCTCCACCCCTGTCCGGTTGACAATAGCGAACCTGGGACTTATGGAAATACAGGGACTTGACACTATTATGTTCGGATTGACTTCATTGGTTGCCTTCAACAGCTCATCCACCTTCTCACCTGCCTCTTTCAACTCTTTGGCAAGGTCATCCCTCTTCTTTTCGGCAGCCTTGAATTGTAGGCGGCCTCATCCGCATTCTTTTCAGCTTTTACAGTCGCCATGTTTACTTGGTAGGCAATGGCATCGGCATATAAAGCACTACAAATCCAGCAATAATCTTCGTCGCATTCAATACATGCAGGAGCAACACATCGATTCTTTCAAACCAAGCCTTTTTGGCCTTTTCATTGTTATGTGCAGATGTTGAGCCTAGCAAATCATTCTTGTTCATCACACCGTTTACAAGGGACCCTAATGCAGCCTAAACACAAAATTACAAGGGATCTTACTTTGAAAATCCTCTTTTGCGAAGTAAAAGAAAGAAAAAGAAAGAAAAAAATTATATATATATATATATATATATATATATATATATATATATATATATATATATATACCTCCTCTTGTAATTGTGATAGCATCGTCTCCTGCGACTTCCTTTCCTTCTCCTTTAAAATTGTCCACGTTTTCCTTCAGACCATCCATCATACCCTAGATAAGGCAAACAATTGCATGAAACTAAAGGCGGATTATGCACACTAAAAAGCAACCAAAAAAAAACAAAAATACACTTCAATTTTCTTCCATTTCATTTATATGGGTGAAAGATCAATAAGACCGTGAAAGATACTCACTTCTGAAGTCGCCTTCCTCTTAGTTTCCAAATCAGCTATATTCCTAGCAAATGCCAAAGGCATAGCAAGTTCCAGAAACAGGTTAGGATTACCTGCAAGATCAACAACACAGTGTCGATGTTGGAAGAGACATGTTAAATAAATAGCACAGTTGAATTCCACAAGAATCATAACAGAAGATCGATTGCTTGATTATCAATTTAGTATCATATTTATAAACTGTATTCCTATTTAATGTTGAGAACTTCCAATGCTTTAGTGAAGCAGACATTGCATACCTGTTCTTCCGGTTAATTGGTAATCCACCAATCTCAACTCTTCATAGCGTTTCTCAATTTCAAAAGGCATGGCAGATATCGAGGGTATACCATTACAGCCGTTACCTCCCCCTGGAGTTGGTGCATAAGAACATATTCTAGTTCCTTGAATATTAGATATCACTAGATTTGATCCTTTAAAAAGCGCACACACCGATACATTATTGGTCAAGTGTTCTCTTGAACTAAACTAATTGTGAAAGGTCCTGAAAAAGCACAGGAAAGAAATGAACATATGGATTAGGTCCACTGGTCTAAATAAATTTCTATAAAGCATTTGAAAAGTGTTTTTATTGCAAATTAAAAAGGCCTTAAAGCATTGAAGGCTAATGAAAAAAATAAGTGGAAATCTGATGTAAAGTAACAAAGATCAAATGAAGAAGAAACAGAAGCCAGCTGATTCAGCGGGTTCCTTTAACTGATATGTCCAAAAAAATCTGATTACAAAATAGGGTTTCATCTTTAAATACCCTCATTTCCAGGGAACCAAAAAATACCATATTACCCCTTAAACAAAAGACAAAACAACGTAGGAATACCATATTACCCCTTAAACAAAAGACAAAACAACGTAGGCCAGAAAGTTCAGTACAAAACAGGACATAAAATAAATACTAATGCAGAATAAATATAAAGGCTACTACGCTGCATCAAAATCGGTCCAAATAAACATAACACTTACAAATAATAGAAAACATTTGTGTCATCCATCAACTCAAGTAATGTAAACCTCACACATAAAGATATATACAAGAATGAATATAAAGGCTACTACGCTGCATCAAAATCGCTCCAAATAAACATAACACTTACAAATAATGGTAAACATTTGTGTCATCCATCAACTCAAGTAATGTAAACCTCACACATAAAGATATATACAAGAATGAATAATCAGAGTTTGAAGGTGAGCACCTTGTTTCAGAAGTTCACCTTCCTCTTCCTTTTCCTTTCCTTTACCGTTATCCTCATTTTTATAAAGAGGATCCATACAGTTTTCTAACTTTTTCACAGTGAACAGCCTGAACAGGTACCAACAGAGAAACAAATATTATCATTAAACAATCACCAAGGAAGGAAGCTCAAAGCAGATTAAACATAGTAAGAAAAGTTTTAGTGACATCGATATACGTGAACGTGTAAACAACATGGGCCATACTCTTCTGTATGGGACGATTGATTTTAAGGCTTTATATGTCCCACAGTAAGAACCAGGGTTTCTTGATTCTAGGGTTAGATTCTAGATTCTTGATTCTAAAGGAAGAAAAATATAACCTGAATTTTGCCTTACGCTGGCCCGTTTAACTTTATATTTCTTTTTTCTTTTTTCAATAGCTTAGTCTGTCCCAATAAAACAAAGAAAAAAAATCTGTGCTATTCAATGCGGTGTATGTCATCTTTCTTACGCAAAGAAAATTACGACGACTCTCACTATTCTCAAGGCTTCAGGACGCTTTTTTCAGGGAAATTGGAAAATCAGGCTTTGTCCCCCCTCACTTGGGAATAAAGTTGCAATGTGTACCAAATTCGCTTTTAGTTAACACGTCGTTAATAGTGGAGTAAAATGATTTTTTACTCCAATAATAACGTCGTAATAAAATCACTGATTTTACGACGCTATTATTGGAGTAAAACAGTTTTTACGACAAAAATAGTGGAGTTAAACAGATTTTACGACAATAATAGTGGAGTTAAACTTTTTACGTCGTTAATATAGACCTCATTGTTGCATCATTCATCAACAAAACAAAATAGTTCACTTGTTTTCCAATGATGATGTAAGTTGACCTACAGAATCACCTTCAAGTTTCAACCTTTGGTTGAGAGCTGCGAAACCAAACCTATTAAGTAACAGAATATTAGTACAGAGCAAGTTCTGGATTTTTCTTGTGCATTCAACAATTCCCATCAAAGCATCAAATATTTTGACAGACTAAAGCTAAATGGTGAAACATATCTGCCTCAACAACTGCAAAGCAGACACTAACAGCAAAACAATAGAATTGACACAGCCAAGTACTATGTTAACAGCTAACCATAGAATTGACACAACCAAGTACTATGTTAACAACTGTGACTAAAATACACATGAACAAATGAAATCCAATCGCAACTATTGGACATACACTCAAACTAAAGCAACTAAATGATCCAATTTTACTAACCTTAGTTGTTAAGGAAGCTAGGATATGCCGGAATAGATAAAGAAGCGCCGGAAAATGAGATTGGGACAAGGAGGAGCTTGGAACGCCGGAAATTTGAGCTTGGGATGCCGGAATAACGGAACAATGGCTGCCGGGGTTGAGGGATTCCGGAGCTAGATAGGACGGTTTAGGGAGTGGTGGCCCGAGGAGGGGCGGGGGTTTGCTGAAAATCGTGAAGAGGAGAAGAAAAATAGAGGAGGAAAGAAGAAGAAAAGGTCGGGCAGAGTTTTATTAGGTTTATCCGTTTTTTGGGACGACATGTTTATTTTACGAGACGACAAACGTCGCACCTTTTAATCAGAATACTAGGGTAATGAATCAAGTGCAAGGCACGGATGCCCATTGATCTATCAGTATCTAAAAAATTAGAAGATGTTTAGTATTGAAGAGTTAAGTATCTAATAATACAGATCAATGGGGAAGTATAATATAATAACAAGGGGGAGTATAATATAATAACATTAACAATAATAATGATATGGTACGATCTATGATAGAAACACAAATAAGCATACAAATAACATAACCAGCCGTTAATATTACAAAGACCTTTGAGTGCTTTAGAAAAGTTTTTACAAAATACAAACCAAAACATGTATTTCTACAAGACAAGATGCCAAATAGTTACATCTGACAGTTGTTGGGTGAGAAGCAAAAGGCGGGAACAACTAACTTGTGCAAGGGATGTAGTTTTCATATTATAATGGCATTAGCTTTTCTGTACTAAAAAGTTAATGGCTATAATATGAAAGTAACCTTTTTCTGATATTAAAGCACAAGAGTTTATAGCACATTTATTTATTATTACCAAAGGTTCATATGGCTGGATCACTAATGCTGCGTAGATCATATGTTCTCAATCTCCTTCCCTTTAACTTTCTTACCTGGACTTTGCTGAATTTCAGAACCAACAGAATGAGTTTTTTCAACAGCAGTTGGCAGTAGAGAAGATGCTAGGTTGACTGTGTCAAGTTTAGCAGCAGGGATATCAGTGAATAAAAGACTTCTTTTAGGACTGGAAGAGCCTGGAAAAGATCCCTGTTCAATTCCAGTTGCATCTGCAATATTTTCAATGACCAACTTTGTTTTTGGGCTAAAAAACTGCTTCTCTTTTTCACCAATCTGAGGGGCAAGCAGTGATGAGTCCATACCATCAGAAGAAGAACTACCTTTAGTATTCTGAGGGGTCCTTGATTCTTCAATTTCCTGTTCAGTGTACAATTTCATGATAAGGTGGCTTCTTTCCATCTTGCCTCGGAATTTTTTCTCATGATGCTTCACAAAGCATATAACAGGCTTCCTGTTGATTCTTCTTTCTATTTCATCGTTCAATGGAGCATTCTACCCATGCAAAATAAGAGCAAACATATTTATGGTTTATGTTTTAGTTAAAAAAACAAGGACGTAAAACAAACATGATGAATCTTCTGTTTTTTAAACACGTGTATCATGAAAACACAAGAAATGCTGGATTAGTAGACAACATTAATTTAAAAATAGGACACAAACCATATCTGTCGCTTCTTTAATTTCGGCCCCGTGAACTTTGTTAATTTCTCCGCGTCGGGAGAAAACATCAAAGTCGTTAGTGTCCCACTCTCATCGTTCGTAAAAACACCAATATGGCACATTTCATGGATGGAAGGCGTTAGTCATTGAAATGAAATCTTTACGGTGGTAGTTAGGTGAAGGAAATACCGTGGTTGAAGTTGTGTTGCTTTGCCACATGCCGTACACGTGGTATTCCAAATTTATTGGTGCTTCAAAACTTTTACCACAAGTTATGGCAAGCACAATACCAAAGCTTTTCTTGTGCAGGGGAGCGGTGTGTATAGTAGGCGAAATCCAAGAAGCCTTAACTTGTTGTATGTATAAAGAGGATAAAAGTATAAGTAAATGGTTATAAGTAACTATTATTATTTTTTTGGTTGGCAATGCATACCACGAGTGATTTAATTCAAAGTCTCTCACTCGGACAAGCATTTCATCTTTTGGTGGAGGAAGCAGCCTGTTAATGTCCAAGTAAGCTTCTTCGTCCACAAGTTTTTTGATTTCATCAGCATTCCTGGCATACCTATTTAGAAAACATGACTCGTGAAAACAGTAAGGAAGGTAAAAGAGGTCGGTTAAACTTATAGGGTTATTTAGATACTGCTTCATAGCACCAAAAAGCAAGTAGTAACATACCAATCCAGCAATGGGTCAGTTTCTGGATAAGGTGGGTCATGAAGGAAGAAAGAATTCTTTTGAGTTGTTATAGAGAGACCTAAACAAACATAAAATTTTAGTTGCTGTACAATTTTGTTTTTTTCCCTTTAGATAGAACATGGAAGGGTTGTAAGCAAGAAATACCATGGTGGGTAGTGATTTTTAAGTTGGCGCCGACAATGATCGTTGGCTGTGGAAATCTTGAAGAGATGTTGTAATCGTCATTGTCCAAACTATCGCCCCACAACCGCAATGTCATAATTGTTTTCCTGTGTTTGAAGGAAAAACGATTAGTATGCATCATACGAAGAATGCAAAAGTACTTGATCGCGAGAATGAAATATTGAAGAAAGAATGAGCAAAGGTATTGATCACAAAATGCATTTTTGAAGAAACATGCATCATATGCGAAATTAGGTTTAATTCACACTTACTCTTTGTTGATTACTATGTAATCACAAATAGAGTTGTTCGTATCATCAGGGACGAAGCATGAAGCGACAACCAGAACCCTAATTGCTGTGAAAAAAAGGAAAAGTATATTAAATAATGATCGGACCTTAAGCAAGAATTAAAGTCCACCATCATTATAAGCAAGAAAGCAGTTTACAAGCAGCATAGAAGACACATCAGACAAAGTGACTTCATCAATCCTAATATTACACAGCTGGTAGGGAAATAACTGGGAATGCACATATGGTATCTGTGAAGAACACAACTTTAAAAGCCTACAGATTATGAGTATCAATCTACATATGTTGTACCCTGAATACCAATATATGCATATCTTTATCCTTAACATTTTAGATAGTCAAATGCATGGAAATTGACATGAAGAAGAGAAGACCAAGGCTGAAAAGTTTAGTGCCATACGCAAAGTTTGGAAGAACAAAGGGTAAAACTTCATATAGGGAAAGTATAAATCCAACTATCATGTTGCTCATAAGGAGTGAATATGTTGTTTGAACAGTCATACAGTAACTAAATCCTTTTAGAAGTTGATATCATTGAATAAAAAAAAACATTCATAAGCTAGATTTCAATCAAATTTGAAGTATTAATCAAATTATAAAATAATAAAAGCATTGTGTAATAGTACCTAATGTTACTTCTTATTCAATAATAACCTAAAAGAAAGTGCTATTAAATTAAAGCGTAGGTTGTAGCCATCAATGAGTGGAAACCTCTGCATAATTTACGGACTGTCTTTTAACAACCAGATAGAGAGGATCTCACAAGATATATAATTGCAGAAATCAAAGATCATGAGAAAATAGTAATACAAATACCTACAAATTTCACTAAGTTTCCATACAATGGAACCACTATCTCCCATAGTAATTACTCAATTAAACACCTTTAAATGAACAACAAAACTAAAACTTTCACATAAGTAATTAGCATACTTAGAAGTTATATTTCAATCACAATTTCAGTAAATGTCAAAGTATAACACTGCATAAACGAAAATAAATAGAAGCATAGTGTAATGGTCGCACAATTCAATAAATCAAAATCTCTAAAGGGAAAGGGAAAAAGTCTGAATTGCTGAAGAGCAACGTAAAGGGAAAAAGTCGCAGAGCTTTTCACATACCAAGAGAAGTCTCTGGAGTCTCAAGGTCGAGATATTTGTACATGTCCTCGAACTTTACAAAGTCTAATGTACATGGCAAGCTAGCAGAATAGATTCATTATAGGGATCCACCGGAGTCCTACCATGTAAAGTCCAAATTTGTAGGCGTATTCACCCAAATGATATTCGGATCCGCATCTTTAAGACCAAAGATTGGACACAAGATACTTTTTATATGGTTGTAGTATCCGAGAGAAATTTGCAATCGTCTTGTCGTAGGTTATTGCGACTACCGTTGTTCCCTACAATGACAGAAAGCAACAAATATGATAAAGATGTAGACAGTAAATATTATCCTTGCAATGCAGACAATAAAATGTTTTCCTAGTTTTGTTGTTTGCAGGGGTAGGAATAAAATGTTTGAATAAATATTTCAAAACTATGATGCAAGTGGCCTAATTATTTGACATGTATTAGATACTATAACAGATTTGTACATTCTGATGTATAAGCATTGTAGATTTTTTTCATAGGCTTGTTTATGCAGGGATAAAAATGAAATCCATGAACACATATTTCAAAAATATAAGTTAAGCCACGTAACAATTTTATACGTATTGAATTCCATAAAACATGTATAAATTATGATACTGAGTCAGTGTAAACATTTTTGAACAACCCTCACCTACAACAAACCAAATAAGTAGACAAAAAGCTCATGCATTACAGCTATCTCTTAAATACAACGAACATGTATGAGCACGGATGGATACATTAATGTAAAGCATAACTTTTATGAATAATAGGTGACTAAAAAACATTGGATCACGAGATACACTTTGAAATAAGATGCTTGAAATGTGCAAACACTGTATGGGGGAAAAGTTGTTACTGAATAATAAAGGACAATATTAGTCATAGGATTATGTGGTGCAAAGTAAAGAAATGAAAGGCTACTGTAGGTAACTTAAAAAGAATATTGAAGGCTACTGATACATGGTAGTGTATTTTTTGTATCTCACCGATACAAGGTGACTTTGGGAAAGAGCACATTCTTTATTCGAATCATAATAATGAAAATAGTGTATCATACTAAAAGAAGCACATACCTTCATGTCACGTAAAAAACAAAGTTTTTGTAGTCACGGCCGTTTCGAGAGATCTTTTGTTTGGATTTGTGCAAACACCGAACTAAAACAAATTCAACCGATCGAGGATTTCGTTATTTGAAGTGCATCGAAAGTGGACGGTTGTTGCGCTTTTTAATAACATACAAAAAAGGAATATGAATTATTGAACAATATTATGGGAAAATAATTACACATAATTTTGCATTAGTAAAAGCCATGATCAGTAAATGCATATATATTTTTCTTTTTGTAATAAAGAACTAATGTCATTATGGTTGGTCCATTAAAACCTCTTTATACACAATATTTTTGGTTGTATTTTTTTTTTCACTTTCAAAAAAGGTAGGAGCAATAAGCACTTTAACAGAACATGCAGTTTTTGCACGCGATAAGGCTACATAAAGTTGTCCATGTGAGAATACGGGCTCTTTAAGATACACACCTACAAAATCTAGAGTTTGGCCTTGTGATTTATTTATTGTCATTGCAAAACATAATCTAATTGGAAATTGTATTCTTTTGTAAGAAATTGGTGTAAATTCACCATTAGTAGGCCTCAGTGGAATTCTATGTATAAAAACAGGTTTACCGGCATGATCTCCTATTGCTATTTCTGCATGTATAACATTTTTATCTAGTTGTTTGCAAATTAGGCGTGTACCGTTACATAGCCCTTCAGACGGGTCTAAATTTCTCAATAAAATAATTGGTGCATTAGGTTTCAGAATTAATTTGTGTGGTGGCAATCCATTAGGAGTCAAACTATTCAGCATATCTTCATATTGGCCTTGGTCATCTGGATTCAATGTTTGGTCGAAACTTATATATTCCGTTTCAACCCCCGGGAACTGTTGAATCAATTGTTCATTAATCTCATCTACAAATATGTTTTTTGTTGTAAGAATGGCTTTGTTAATATAACAGCCTATATGATAAGTAAATGCCTCAAAATCAGGGAATACTGCATCAATGAGTAATTTTAAACCATTGTCGCTATTACTGTTTTTTATAACAACATCTGTAGGTAATTCTATCGATTGGCTATCATGGGTTTGATGCTGTCCTTCACCAATTTGTAATAAGAATTTGGTAAAGGCAGGATCAAGACGCGCACGCATATTCTCAACAAGTCTAAGTTTGGTTAATTTAGGCCATAAATTTGATTGTATTATGGACGCATTGATTGTTTCTGATTTAGTCCCTTGTGGAACAACTGGTAGAATTTGCCTAAAATCGCCCCCCAATACAACCACTTTACCCCCGAACACCTCTCGAACTATTCATAAGGTCTTTTAGCAAGTCATCTAGGGCTTCTATTGCATTTCTTTTAGAC
The DNA here is from genome assembly GCA_036785695.1 of Gentiana straminea. NCBI lineage: Eukaryota > Viridiplantae > Streptophyta > Magnoliopsida > Gentianales > Gentianaceae > Gentiana > Gentiana straminea. The sequence goes on along the minus strand of JAVUPR010000265.1, from coordinate 6,264,981 downwards.
ATCGGAGCCTCATCCCATATAATTAACTTAGCTTCTCTAATCATCTCGTGCCAAGGAAGTTTGTTTACTTATTCTACATGTAGACCCAGGCTCAAGGTCTATAGGGATCTTAAACCTAGAATGAGCGATCCTGCCTCCCGGTAATAGTGAAGGCCGCTATACCGGATGTAGCAAGCTTGCCGAGCAATATGGCCTTTGATGCGGACGAAGCAAGCAAAGCTCATAGATGGAATGTTTTGCCCGTGCCACCAGGCCCGTCTATGAAGAAACATTCGGTTTGTTTTTATATATGGATTCTATTATGTGGTTAAAAGCTACTTCTTGTTCTACATTAAATAATCTTCTAGAATTGATATCGGCTTCGAAACAATAATATTTTGTTCACATCTAAGTTCTTTTGTTGAATCTTCAAATTTATTTCTATTTGTGCCAAATTTGGTATTAGATTAAATGAACCTAGGTCTTTTCCCATTGACTCGCAAAAAAGTATTTACTTGTTGCAATACAATTTGTTTAACTTTGTCTTTAGACAAATGTGGTTGTTTTGCTATGTCTTCCGACATAGGCACTTCAAATTGTTCCCAAAGTTTTAAGGGGTTTTTTGGATAGCAAGAAACTAATAGCGTGGCAAATAAACGCCGAAGTTCATACGGCATATGGTACATAGCCGCCTCCTCATTTAGACAATTTTCTTGACTCGTTGTCTTCTTCTAAATAACCACGAGCTAAAGCTGAATCATGATATGACTCAAAAACTTGGCCACGGAAATTTTTTAAGTCGCAAAAGGATTTAGGACTTTTTACTTTGGACAAAAGCAACTTTAAGTAGTAACGTTCTCCCTCAATTGGATTTACAATTACTATGCGACCTACTGGATTGCCCCTATTCCGAACCTTCCACTTTTTCCGATCAGGCTCCCAAACAAAAGAATCAGGGAATTCTCCGTAAGTGTGATTTTTTTGCTTTGCATGTAGGTTTGTTTTGTTCATAAGGAAAAACTCTGTAAGCATGGTTTTTTTATTCAATGGATTAGTGATCACATTTTCTAGTTTATGCTTATGGTTAAAGTTTATAGGCTGATAGTTTTCTAAGTGAACTTGCAGCTGAATAACAGCTGGTTTCATATCACCTAAAGAGAACCTGAAAATTCTCCAAGCAGCTTCTGGTGGTGATATCCACCTGCCGGATTGGTATTGTTCAATTTCGTTTATTTCTGAACTGGCAGACTGATTTGATACGTTAAACATGATTCTATCACTTCCTTTGCATATATATTTATATATGTATTTAACTGCTTTCACGGTAGAACAAATTTCAACATTAATATGACAGTTGAATTTTGCAAGCAAGTACGGGCTGTATGGTACAACCCATCTATTGTCTAACCACGCATTTCTAACTTTGACTCGAACACCATTATTTTGTCTTTTATAATATGGGTAAGCATCTGAGCTAACCATGGTTTCCTCACAAAAGTTCTTTGGGTATGAGTTCCGACATACACCTGACCTTTTCATGCAAACATTTGTTGGGTTTAAAGAACCACATGGTCCGTGGAGCATGTGCTTAACAACTAATTTATATAAATGAGGATACAGTTTTTCATTAGGCAACTCTGCTGAAACAATTTTATCAAATTCTTCAGGCCTGTAGATTTTATAATGTGGTTTTAAAATGAGTAAGAAATGAGCATGTGGTAAGCCCCTTTTTTGAAATTCAATAACGTAAGTGTAGGCAGCCACTTTACCAAAAACATTTTTTTTAAACAACTCTGTTTTTAATTCTTCAAGTTTAGCTCTAAAAATCCTAGCACATAAGTCAGGGCGGTTCTGGGCTTCTTCGCCTTTCTGTAAGAGTTCTTTAATTTCTGGCCAATTGGAATTGCATGTCATAGTTAAAAATATATCTGGTTTCCCAAACTTGCGCACTAATGACATTGCGTCTAAATATTTTTTTTTCATATGTCTAGGGCCACCAGTAAACGCTGCAGGTAAAACAGTCCTCTGCCCAATTTTAGCAGCATCAGTTTCCCCAACAGACACGGCATCAACTATTCCTTGCAAGAATTCTTGTCGTATGTTTTTTTGTTGTAACCTAAAATAATCTAACCTCTGCGTTTCAAGTTTTACAAACATATCAACAACATATTGCTGAAATAACCTACCAAACTGCAGAAGGTATGATTCATCATTTTGTCTAATTTGGAACTTATAACAATAGTACTCTCTTATTGAAACATAGTTATGATCAAGTTCTACGAGAATCAAGGTTTCGTTTTCTTGGTCAAGTAATTCCCGGGCATTATTCGCATTACATGGATCAAGAAATCTACTATTATTGTCCAACCTTTTTCGTTTATGTAGGTTTTTTTTTATGCTGTCTTCTTACTTATTCCTTGGTGCCATCCTAGTTGACCATATGGAAACATAAGAGGATATTGGAGAGGATCATAACAACCAAAGTAGTATTGTATTGGATGTGAATGACCACTATGAGTATAAACTTTAATGTTTCGTTGTTGATTATCTTTGCCATCTACTAATATTCCAGCAATTTGTGAAACGGTTGGTTTATTGTATATTCTTTGGTCAATTTTAGGATTGGCAAATAATACGATATCTAACTGTTCCAGGTTAGGTGTATTGCGTAAATCTCTAAAGAATTTTGCATAAGGATTTTCAACAAGCACTGTTAAGATTTGTGCAAGTGTCATTTCATAAAGGCGGGGGCACTTAGCTAATCTTTTGACAATTCATATTCGGTGTCATGAAAGTAAAATTGTAAGTTGTTGTTTTTGTCACCTGTGCCTATAAGATCATCCATAAAATGGTAAACTTGACCTTGGACACGAAAAGTGTAGATCCCTTTATTACGACATGCTAGCTGTTTATCATATTTCGCACCCAATGATGTAAATGCTAAATGGTTATTATATGATCTAATTGACGCTCTAAAATTAATGGATTCTTGTGTTTTTTCAGTAAGCAAGGCTACAAGGACTGAGGGTAATTTGGTGCTAGATAAAGCAACATCACCGGATGAACAACAAAAATTTTCGGTTTCATGCAATATTTTCTTAGCTAGACAATGTTTGCACACGGGCACTGTCCTAAGTTTATCTGAGGCATCAACAACCACATCAAGAAGATCTCTACCTACCCTACGAGTTGTAGGTTTATTTTTTTTAGTAAAAGCCTTGACTTTTAATGTGGAATTACCACTGGAAGTGGAACACGCAAGGTTGGAAGACACACCACCAATATAGGATGTAGGTCTAATACTTTCTGGGGGTAAAGGCCGTGGCTCACTACAGGATGTGTTTCAAACATACTTGGGTGTAGTAAAGTATTCCCGGAGTTTTTTTGTTGCGAAGAACCTAACAATGGTCGGGATAGTTTTTCATTAGTGGAACATGGCATATTTATTAGTTGTTCAACACAATTAGCTACGGTTTTTGGTTACCCTGCTTCTATTATTTTTCTTTTCATTCCATCTGATAATTGCTAAATGTCTATATACTCTTTTATCATGCTGGAAGTTACTCTTTGTGGGGATGGTATTATTTTTGTGTTTTTTCTTGGCTTTCCAACGTGATATAGCAAGAGCTCTATATGCTTTGGTCTCTATATTACTGCAGGATTTACTTGAAAGAATACGATAATTTGATTTTAGCTGGACCACAGCTAATGCACTACTCTTGTTTTTAGGCATTTATTTTTCCTCTTTATGTTATGTAATAACTAAGTAGAACACAACACCTAGGTTAGATACATTAACCCTTAAAGACAAAAACAATACGTAAACACTAACTTGTTCACCAAACGAACTAATTTAAGTGTCTAATTGATAATAACAATAGGCAAACACAAGTGGCGTAGAATTTTGCACAATATTACAAGCAAGGCTAGAAAAGGTACGTAGTGAAAAATTGTTCGAATAAACATACCGAGCAAAGCAGCCATCACGAAAACAAGCAACAATACAATATCTTTTTTCAATCCTTATTTGACCTTCAATCCTATTAGAACAATGAAGTGGGGGAAAAAAACCTTGGTGTTAAAAAGGCCCAACCAACATGATGGAATATAGGCAAAAAACAAGGAGGACGTATAATTGTAGCACACACGAATAAATATCTAAGTACAAACATAACAAGTAGGCATACATTGTAATATTTAAAACACTATAGTAAAGCCAAGAGATTGCATAGAGCACACACCGCACACCCGAAATCGATATATAAATATACAGGCAAGATAGGTCTGTATTGATCATTATAAACCATTTTCTGGAGAAAAAATGATAAAGGTTGAATACATATTTATTGGTTACACATGACTTATCTCCAAGAACCATCATTATCATCACCTAAAGCCCTTAAACACTAACTGAAAAAACATAAAATACAGACATGAGCACTATCCTAATACACTGCAAAATCTACATTCCATCCAAATATGATATGATGAAGCAATACTACATTCATTTAATGCAAAACAGCAACTTGGTGAAAGCACATTAAAAAAAACCATGGAACAAGAAGAATATAAAAATAAAAATAAAAAACTCTTCCATCAAAGTGCAAAACAAGATTCCTTCCACTCGTCCCATATTCCCAATCTCCACCCTACCCCCAATTTCCTAGAAGGTAAATGCCTTAAAAAAAAATGAAACAAGCAACAACAAAAAGCGAGAAGCTACTTGAAAATGTGAAGGGTAAAAAGCCAAGTAATTTTAGTCTTCAAAGCATGAGAAAATAAAAACAAATGGAAATATCTTTCATCAAATGCACAACATCAGCCGACAAAATTAATGCTTGGAAAAAGAAAATCCTGTAGACAAATTATTGTATAAGACACATATCCCAAAACAACAATCCTGAGTTCTTATATGATATCAAGGCTTGCTAGGAACAGTAGAAGCATTTAATGATGATGATTTATACACACTACATAAACAGGTAAGGCATCCCTATCTCTAGAGACCTAAGGACTATCTTCAATCAGTACAAAATTTACCTTTCATTCAAATATGATAGTATGAGGCAACACTACACATGTATATAACCCAAATGGCTACAGTTTTTTAGAGCAAATATAGCCTCAATCTTAATGGCTGTTTAAAAGTAGCCTTTGGAGGAAAAAAATTATATGAGTTGATTCTCTACATGAACCAATATAAAAAAAGAGGTCAGTATGTGGTGTTTTTCCCTTTTTTAAGGGTTGTATGGTGTAGTTTTAAGCAGAACAATAAAGAGCTAAAAACACAGTAACTCAATCGGCACCTACTTTAGATCGTTTATAAGGCAAACACCGAAACATACATTAATGAAACAAATAAATGGAGTGAATTTTGGGGGGTTGAGGAAAGGAATTGAGAAGCACCGTAACATGCAATGAATTTATGAGAACGCTAAGAAGATCTAAGGGGTATTTAAAGCCAATAAGGGCTGGTAAACAAGTGTAAACACATTGTTTTGGGAGATTGTTGGAGTACTTGGAGCAGATTAGCAAACAACAACAGTTATCACTACCTATACATACAGATTATCTCCATGAACCCTTAAAAAATGTTTTCCCGTGTTTATTGCAGGTTAAAGAAGAACATTAAAGAAGTATAGACAAAGTAACTTAAAGCATGAAAATCTTAAGATCATCTATAAGGGATTCACCTCAGCATGCATTTAACTAAGAAACAAAACATAAATGCAGTAAATTTTGGTAGCTAGAGGGAGAAAAATGGGGAAAAACCTGAATTTGAAGTGGAATGAATTTGTGAAAACCTTTCAACAATTGAGAGGTATTTAAAGCGATTAAGGACGGTCGAAACAGGGGAAAAACTATTCATTATACAGTGGACAATAGAGTGGTTAATTTAGTGTAATACCTGCTAGTCTAGGTTGGAAGCACAGGACGACTTTTTTCCCCTCTTACACCATAAAAATGGAACATGCACCTGCTCTAGCCGGTAAATCTGGGGTACCGCCGTCGATTATTCTTCTATGGTTGGTAATTGCCATCATTTGCAGTAGGTTTAAACAGTGGCTATGGCAAGAATTTTTCCCCCTAAATCTGACAATCTATGGCCAAATAGAAGAAATCTTACCCACTCTAAATACCTTGACCAAAGAAATATCAGTAAAATTGGGGGGTTTTTTTTTTTTGGCTGGAAGCGATAAAAAAGAGATTCAGCAAATCCTCCACCTCCTCTACCGTTCTTCAGAAGAAGCTGCAAAAAAAGTGGCTTGATTTTTTTTGTGTAATAATAATGGACAAAAAAAAAATGAATTAATGGGTTTTCTTTTTTCCCTGGTGTAAACGCGAGCTGGAAGCACATGTGTCACCCAAAAAGCTGAAGAAATACACCAACGTGTCCTCATCCCATGTATTTCCCCCTCCCTTTTAATATTTTGGTGCAATAACCCAAAAAAAGAGTTAATGGGTTTTGTTTTTTTCCTTGTGTAAACGAGAATTGCAAGCACAGGTGTCACCTTAAAAACTGAACAAATACAGCTACGTGGCCGCTCCCCATGTATGTTCCCTTCCCCTTTAATATATAGGTAGATATAAAATTAATCAGAATTTATTAATAAAAAAATTTATTTAAAAAAACGTATACATTTAATGTAATTAAATAAACTAATAACCAACAAGGTATCGACTTAGGTTTAAAACTAGGTAATAACCCGGCACTGACTTGGGTTCGAATCCCATTTGGGCCGAAAAAGGTTGCGTGTGTGTGAATTTTTCGTTTCCGAAAAAAATAAATATATTAATAAAACTCACTAATATATTACCTACTCGATTACGTATTTTGAAGCACGAGATCGGATCGATCGAACCTCGGGTTTGAAATCACTACTCAGTAATGAACCTCGTGTTTGAAATCATAAACTCAGTACGAACCCTGGGTTCGAAATCATGAACTCAGTAACGAACCCCGGCTCGATTGAACCCCGGGTTTGAAATCACGAACTCAGTAACGAACCCCAGGTTTGAAATCATGAACTCGGTAACGAACCCTGGGATTGAAATCACTTCTCAATAGCGAACCCCTGGATTGAACTCATAAACTCAATAACGAACCCCGTGTTTAAAATCATGAACTCGGTAACGAACCCCGGGTTTGAAACCTTGAACCCCTGGTTTGATGTCCCTACTCAATAACGAACCTCAAGTTTGAAATCATCAACCGACTTACAAGCGAACCCCAGTTTTGAAATCACTACTCAATAACGAACCACGAGTTTGAAATCAGTACCCAATAACGAACCCTGAGATTTAACTCATATACTCAGTAATGAACCCCGGAATATAACTCATAAACTTAGCTATGAACCCCGGGATTGAATTCACTTCTCAATAACGAACCCCGTGATTGAACTGAATAACTTATTAACGAACCCCGTGATTGAAATCACTTCTCAATAACTAACCCCTTGATTGAACTCAGAAACTCAATAAGGAACCTCGGGTTTGAAATCACTACTCAGTAACGAACCCCAGCATTGAACTCATAAACTCAATAACGAACCCCGCGTTTCAAATCATGAACTCATTGAAAAACCCTGAGGTTGAATTCATGAAATCGATAACGAAGCCTGGGTTTCAAATCATCAACTCACTAAGAACCCCGGGTTTCAAATCTTGAACCCTAGGTTTGAAATCCCAACTCAATAACGAACCTCGGGTTTCAAATCATGAACTCACTAACGAACCTTGAGTTTGAAATGATCAAATCATGAACTCACTAACGAAGCTCGTGATTCAAATAAGGAACTCACTAACGAACCTCGGGTTTGAAACCATCAACCCACTAACCAATTAACCCCATATTTGAAATCACTACTCAATAACGAACCTCGGGTTTGAAATCTTGAACGAACTAACGAACCTCAAGTTTGAAATCATCAACCGACTAATTAACGAACCTTAGGTTTTAAGTGAGTACTTAATAATGAATATCGTGTTTGAAATCATTACGATTTCCATTTTAAGATTTTTAATTTAAAGTTATTTAAATAAAAACAAATATTATTTTGTTTTGTTTTTAAAAACAAATATTATTAGAAAAGATTAAGTTATTATATTATTTTTTTATAATAATTTTTTTTGAAGAAACCAATAAATATTATTTAAAAATTATTTATTTAATTTATTGATAACATTGTTTTTTATTATAAATAGTTTTTTTTGATGATTTAGTTATTAATTTTATAAAAATATGAAAATTAATATAATTTATTAACTTAATTATAAAAATTATTAATTACAAAAACTATTTAAAGAGACGACATAGTCGTCCCTTTAAATAAGCAAAGTTTCAGTTGACAATAATTGATAAAATTTATTCAAACCTATAAATATTTAAAGGGACGATATTGTCGTCCCTAAAAAAAGACAATGCACACGTGGATTTCACGCTGGCAGGTTGTCATCCCAAAAAATAACTGTGTCGTCCCTTTGAATCAAATTAATTTCCCGCCAAAATTTTCCCACAAACTCAAAAATCCCCCCATTTAAATATGTTGTCCCAAAAAATGTTTTGTCGTCCCAAAACAGATTCCCGCCATTTTTCCCATCAAAAAATTCATCAAGATTTGACTTTTCTCGGATTTCTTTTAAGGGACGTCATGTCGTCCCAAAAGCATGTTTTTGGCGACGAGGACGTGTCGTCCCAAAAACTGTTGTCCCAAAAAATGAAATTTGTTGTAGTGATAGTGGAGTAAAATGATTTTTTACTCCAATAATAGCGTCGTAAAATCAGTGATTTTATGACGTTATTATTGGAGTAAAAAATCATTTTACTCCACTATTAACGACGTGTTACCTAAAAACGAATTTGGTACATATTGCAACTTTATAGAGGTTTGTTTAGCTTCAGGTTTGCTTCTTCTTACGAGTATTTCATGTTTGGAGCCTTATCCCTTTTCATTTTGTATTTGTTGCAGGCTTGTAATTAAGGTTTGAGGTTGATTAATGTTCTTTTCAGCTTTTGCAGATGGAAAGCGTAGGGTCTTGGTGTATGGAGACCCAATCTTTTGGTGTTTGTGGTGGAAATTTCACTGAAATGTTGTTTGGCTGGGGGTGCTCTCAAGTGTGTCTTAAATTCGGACTTGATACGGTCAAGGATGACAGATTCGGCTGGCTTCAGTGATGCATGCTACAGCCTATGAACAAAAGTTGCTATGTGGGTACGATTTTAATCTTTTTTTTAATCAACAGTTAACTATCTTCTCTAAGTTTCGTTGCCATTTTCCTCTTTAAATTTGCTTTGTTATTTGCTCTATTGTTTTTGGCTCAAACTGCAGTTTGGTTTCCTTTAGAATGAAAAGGAGATCTGTATTGAAGATAATATTGCACATAGTTAACTATTATAATTAATATTGTAATTATCATTTATAGTGTATTTATCTTAGTATTACTTGGAGGCTAAGTCATGGATTATTATATATTATTGTATATGTACCAATATTTAATCAAGGAAAACTTCTGATTATTTTCGACAATATGGTATCAGAGCTAGAAGTTAATCTCGTTTTGCAGTTACACCAAACACTTTGGTTTTATTCCTAAAACCCTAATTTTCCCGTCGGCCCCCTTCTCTTCTTACCGGCGGTGCTTTTTCTTCTTCCCCCACTCTCCCTACCTTCCACCCCTCTTCCACAATCCAAATTATCAAATTAACTCGACAAAATTACCATCTCCGGTGAGCACAAATCTTGCCGTATTTACGCGGCCAAGGCGTTTTGGATATGTTAATGGCAAAATCCCGCCACCACCAGCCATGGTCACCGATGATAAGGGTAATCAACAACCGAATCCACTACATGATGCTTGGGTTCAACAAGATAGCTTAATTTTAAGCGCAATTACCTCTTCTCTATCCGAAGAGGTCTTGATGCAGGTTTACCATGCCTCGACGTCCTCAAAAATTTGGTCCGCCATTGAAACATGCTTCGCTTCTCAATCCAGTGCACGGCTGGTTCAACTCCGTACTCAGCTTGCCTAGACCCGCAAAGGTAATCAATCTGCAACCGATTATTATGTCACGATCAAAAAGCTCACTGATGAGCTTGCTATGGCGGGTTACCCTCTTGATCCGGATGATATCATCGCCTACCTGTTGGCTAGCTTAGGTCGGGACTATGATTCTTTGGTTACCATGGTATCAGCCCGCACTGAAATCTCGGTTGAAGAGGTCTACTCATTGCTGTTAACTCATGAAGCTCGGTTGCAACAACACTCTGCCGATTCTACTGTCTCTCCTCTGCATGTCACTCTTCCCGCCACCAATCCCGCCGCCAATCTCAGATCAGCATCTCCCCAAACTTATGGGAGCCACAACCGTGGAAAGGGGAATTCTAATTATAGCGCAAACAGGGGCAGGGGCGTTCCGGTAATTATCGTGGCCGTGGCACCGGACGTTCCTCTGCTGGTTCGAATAATTCCCCAATAGTTTGTCAAATTTGTGATAAACAGGACCACTCCGACAGTCCTGTCACCGGAGATGGGATACTCCACCTCCACCTCGTCCAGCACCTGCCCATGCCTTCAACGCCCAACGTCAGTCTCCTTCCATGCCCTCCTCCAACTGGGTGGCCGATACCGGTGCTACTCACCACATGACGAATAGTTTCCGCCAATTAAACATTCAGTCCGAACAATACGAGGGCCCGGACCGCATAAATATCAGAGACGGTTCAGGTTTAACAATTTCTCATATTGGTTCATCTAGTTTATCCACCCCGTCTCTTTCTTGTTAAATAATGTGCTTGTAGCCCCTGCTTTACGTTCCAATTTATTATATTTGAATCAATTCGCATGAACCGAGACAGACTCAATATGGTTAATAACAATCTAGTTAAACGGCTCAGAAAAAACATAATTTTAAAATCAAAACACAACATGAACCGAGACAGACTCAATGTCACAGTACTTCTTTATAAACCACAATAAACTATAAAAAAACAACAAACAAAGTAAAGGGCAATGGAAAACAATCAAAGAGGAAGTATCATGTGCAAAGCCATCATAGCGAAGTAGCAAACACGTCTTTCTTAACAGAATTGATGATCCTATCCAACGAACTACAACAATCAACCTGCAAACTATCATCATGTTGTTTAGTACCATTTACACCATTGAAGACATGTTTCTCTGAAGATCAACAGATCACCACAACAGCAAACCAAGAAAAGAAACACAAAAAACCACAAACACCGTAAAAGAAGTTTTTTTGTATATCATTGCATGAAGAAGTATGACATTACCTGCACTTCCCTACCCAGTTAATAGGTACTAAATCATACACACACAGACACCGAATGACAGGGTAAGAACACAAACTCACACAAATTAAAACACACACAACGGTATGCTAGTACTTCAGCAGAAAACATAGAAAATATATTTTTAATTTTCAAGGTACCCGTAAACAGTACACCACAACATTATAAAAAATCATTCATCACAGCCATTCAGATTTATTTTGAGCAGAAACAAAGATATTAAAACAATAGACCTATATCTAGTCTAATATTAGAACATAAGAAAACAACATGTTTAAAGGTAACTAAGAAACACTTTTTCAGGCTGTCAATTCCAGAAGCCTGTGTACGACAAAAACACATGCAATCAACAGCTTTGAAGGCTAAAGAAGAAATCTTTGGGGGCCATGAAAGAAAGAATCCTAAATTGACCTTATTGACATAACATACAACATGAAGACACTACTATACCCGCAAAAATAAGCCCAAAATATGCAGCAGCAGTAACAACATTATAACTATCCATGATGGAGAAATATCACCATTGTTGGTCCCTTGAAAAGGCTTTGGTTAAGTTTAGAGGGGGGTGAATAAACTTAACACTTAAAACTTTTTGAAGTTAACAAACTTAGCAACTTCAAGAAACCTGGCGATACTTCGAGTCCGTCGACCTTCGCAGTCCGTCGACTATTGAACTTGCCGAATTTGTGCAAATGGAATAAATCAAAAATTAATCCTTGTTACTTGTTGTTAAATATGATACCGGTGTATTAGATACTCGCAGTGTATGTGTGTGTATTCAGTTGCTAGATTCAGTAGATTGATGAGCTAGATAAACTAAATGCAGAAAATAAGTAGGCAGATTTTATAGTGGTTCCAGTTGGTGTAATCCTGTCAGTCCACTCTTCTCCTGTGATGTTGGAGGTAATTCACTAGAGATCATTGAGATAGCAGTTACAAAAATCCCTAAGATGCTTGTCCTTCACCAATGACTATGGCTTCACAAACCGAACACTTGGAACAGTAGGATTGCTCGCTCCAAAGTCTTCCACTAGTCCTTGAAGGGTAGGATTGCCTCTTCACCACTCCACCACAAACAACGCTCTTTCACACCCAACGTATGCTTCACTCGTCTTCGCAGATTCTTATAAAAGAAAGATTGAATCAAGTAAGTGATTCAAATTTTCAACAAATTGATCGGGATGATATGATCGGCGACTTGATGTCTTCAAGTGTGTAAACTTGATGTAGCTTGAATGTAGATTACACTTGAAGAGATTTTCTGGATCAGTAGATTAAAGCTCAGTAGGGTCAGCAGGGTGTTTTCTGGAGTCAGAATTTGAAGATCAGGATTATCTTTATTTTTCTCTTGATGTTCATCTCTTGTATCTGAATTAGGAGTCCTCTATTTATAGGTAGGAATCCTTGTGACTTATGTTTGAAATTCAAACATAGCCATTTCAGATTTTGTCCCATTTGACTTGCCTTCTGTCACTATTCATAGTACTGACACTGTCAGATTGCTTTTTGACAAAGGTACGGTCTCCGTCACACCTTTGACTTGTATCCATTGGATAAAGGTCTGAATCTTTCCAACGTCCCTTTAATCTTAACCATTAATTTGTTTGATAAAATCAGAGGTTGTTAGCTGTCCTTATCCATGTTTTCTTCCAATGTAACTTTTGCTTGAATTGAGATATGTGTCCAGCAGGTTCCTGAGAACATAAGTCTGCTGATTACACATCAGTAAGCTGATCCTTATTTTGTTGTGTTTAAAAACACTTTAGCTTACTGTCTTTTATCTAACTTTTATTCATGAAGTTAGATTACACCTTTTTGCATATAACTAAGTTCCAAACACCACTTAACTTATGGAACTTAGACCTTGTACACAAGGTATATGTAAACAGTTTAGGTCATCACAGACTTCCCTAAATTCTGATTGCATATCCTTGACTTTAATTACTAAGTTTGATCCTTTAGCCTTCATTCACTGAGTTTGAGCCCTCGCCCTTCGTCTTCGGCGGGTGCCCGATCGCCCACCGACTCGGCCTACCCTACTGACCTAGACTAGTCTGCTGATGTAAGTCTGCTGACCTTTTACAGTGCTGGTTTGATCAAACCTATACAAAGATCAAACTCTAATAAACCTATACATTTGATCTAGACATCTTTTTGTCTTTGCTCTATAACAGCTAGTCTGGCACTCATCACTAAAACTTAAAAATAAGTCCAACAATTTCCCCATTTTTGGTGATGATGCCAATACCCTCCTTACAGCAAACCAAAAAGATTAAAAACAAAAAATAGAACAAATTGTAGTCATTTATCATTATAATCATTTGTTCAAGAGTATTACAGTCTAGATACAACAAATGATAAAACAGAATAAAGTGTGCTGATCTACTATCTTCTTTCTCTTTCTTCTCTTGCTTTCTCCACTTGTTCTTGGTAGGCTTTGATCTCTCTAACCATTTCTCTCATCCATTCATTTTCAATCAGAGTGAAATCAATGTGAGGATTCACTTGTCTCCACCAGTGCCATGCCTTAGGTAGAGTAAGATTGATTTGATGTACTCTAAAGCCTAAACGCATGTACACTTCTTTAAACTCATTAAGTGACTCCTTAGCATTTGTAGTAGGTAAACTTCTTCAACCTCTACCACTTCTTCCACTTCTTTGTGTAGCCCTTATGGCTTTGATCCTTGCTTCCCAAAACTTGAGTCCAAGAAAGGAATTGAGTCCCTCATGGAAACCTTTATCATGATAAGGTATTCTCTTGTTGTAGTAGACCTTCTTGTATTCTCTGAGAAGATCATCGTAAGTGAAAGTCCGCAGTGCAAAAGTGCTCCCTAAAAGCATTAGTATCATCTTCCCATCTCTTCCTAGCAAAGATCCCGGCGCCTCTTTTGCTACCGTTGTTTGACTCTCTTCCCCCTTATTGACATCATCAACAAAACGGGACAAGAGCCATGCACACTCTCCCGTGTGATCACTAGGTTGTTCATTTGACCTTCAATAATTTCAAATTAGTGTCAATGGTAGTGATCCTTCCTTGCATTGTTTGCTCCAAGAGATTTATCCTTTCGCAAGTCTAGGATCGGGTACAACAGTTGCGTGTTCCGGCGAGTTCGGCCACATCGCTTAGGTGTCTCGGCAAGCTTGTCAAGTTTCTGATGAATGGATGCAAATTGTTCTTTCAGAAACTTGTCCTTCAGTGTATTTCCTTGCTTAATCCCCTTCACATCTAGAGCAAGGTCAGCAAGAGCATAATGGGTGGAGGTAATATTGGAAGCAACAGTTTCAGTGGTTCTTCCTCTATTCTCCACTAAATTCATTAAGTCTTCAAATCTCTGCTCTTGCTTGTCAAGTTGAGTTCTTAAATTTTCAATGTCATTTCTGACAGTCCTCAACTCATCCAAAAAATGTGTTGGTACCCCACCAGCCATTCCTCCATCAGTTCCATCAGCAGGCTCTTCTACATTGTATTGTTGCCTCTGTCTGCTGATAACCAAAGCATAGCTCATATCCCATCCAATAGGGTTAGGTCCTTGGAATTCCTCCAGAATAGGATCAAGAGCAAGTTCTTCAAAAACTAGGACAAATGCCTGTTGTGGTTCATCAGCAACATGTTCTTCCTCGGGCACTTGAAATTCCTCATCACTGTAGTCATAGTCCACCAGCTGCTCATCCTCATCAATAACAACAGTCCGCTGACTATCTTTCCCTACAAAGGGGTCTTGTCTCCGTAGGCTCCACTACAACGACCTCTTCAACAACAACAACGGGGTTTCCTCCAAACCCAAATCGGTTCCAACCTATGTTCGTGTGTTGTTTGTAACTCAAAGCAACTCCGTACCTCCAGTTCCAACCTTTGTGCAGGTGCTGTTTGTACCTCAAAGAACTCCGTACCACCTGTGCCACAATAACCTGGTCAGGGAATACATCCATATTTTCTTTTTGAAATTCCTTAAGATCAGAAACCCTTCTTAGAAAGTTTGCAGCCTTGGTTAGAGTGTCCTGAGTGTCAATCCATGATTGATATTGACTTGAATCCTCAGAACTGACATCAGGTTCATTATGATCAGTAACCCTTTCATCATTTGAATCCACAGTCTGCTGATCATCAGCATGCTCAACAGGAGTTCTTCAACAAATAAGTTGTCTATTTCACCAACCATCTTGTTTGCACCAATAGATATTCCCTCATTGATTTGTGCCTCTATATCATCCATGGTGAGATCCTCTAGATCCTCATCCGTCTGTTGATTTCCTTGTCTTTCGCCAGATCGTCCAAAGATCGCATGATCGCTCTACTCTTGGTTCAATAATCATAGCAGTTCCACTGGTTCCTCCTGGACCAGAGGGATAATCACCTCCAGAATTAGATGATGATGAGTCATCACTGTCTGATTCATCTCTGGGGTCTCTGAACCTGATACCCTCCTCCTTCTGTTGTTCATCAAACAGATCCATCAATCTTGATTGCAATAAGGATGTGTCAACTAGATCCAACAAATTTTCCACTCCCAATTTCTCAAAAGCCCATTCTTCAAAATCTGTCATTGGTTCTGCAGCTGGCTTTTGTCTCTTATAGAATCCAAACTTCCATTGGAAATAATCAGCAACCAGTAGGAGTTTAGGGTCTACAAACTCCTCTTTCTTCTTCTTCTCATGTCTCTCAAATGGCATGGTTGGCTTTCTAGAAGCTGGTTGATCACTCTGATGACCTCCAAAGGTCCCAACTAGCAGAGTCAATGTTTCTTCAATAGATGCCTCTAGGTCAGTAGGTTGCTCAGGTTGTACATTTGTTCCTACTACCTCCATCTGTACAACACTTGGTTCCCCCTGACTTATATGCTCATTAGCAGGGTTAGCAACATATTGCTCTTCCCCCTGAACTATTGCAGGACTTGCAGGGTCTTGTACCAACTTTTCCACTTCCACAACAGGTGTAGACTCAATTGTTTGCCGTGGTTCTTCTACAAGTTGCTCAACAACAACTTGTGCGCTTCGATAGGCTCGGCAAGAGCCTTTACCGGGAGGATTCAACAACTTCGACAACAGCTCGGTTTCGAAAGCAGTCGCCCGGCGGTTGCTCAACAACAACCTCTAGATCCTCAGTAGGCTTAATAATTGTTAAGGGCTCAGCCTCAATAGCCTCTCCTTCATCTTATTCTTCTTGTTGTTGCCTTTGAGCCTCTAAGATTTTCAATTGCTTTCCTTTGCGATGTATCTTTTTCTTGGCAATCTCTTTCATTCTCTTGGAAAGATCTTCTGTTTCAATTTCAGTAGACTTTCTCTTTCTACTAGCTTCCTTTTGTTGCTCCTTCACAACTTCAGCAACAGTCTTCTTCTTCTTTGCTACTACAGGATCAGTAACCTCAATCTCTACTGGACCCTCAGTAGACTCAGCCGTCTCTGCTGTTTGCTTTCTTGTCTTTCTAGGCTTTAATAATTCAGTAATTTTTCTTGTGTCATCACCCTTTCTCTTTTTAGTAACCTTCTTGGGTGCAGCAGGCTTAACAACTTTCTTAACCTGCTGACCTCCAGCATTATCATCTCCACCATCACCATCACTTTCAGTAGCTTCATCATCTACATCTTCATCACCATCCAGACCAGGAATAGGAGTAGCAACTTCTGGCTTGAATCTGGACTTGTTAATATTTTCAGATAAAACATCAGGTATCTGAAAATGATTCAGCAGGGTTTGAATCATTAGACCTAAAGGCTTCATCTTGGACTTCCTTGTCCCATCTCTATCTTCAATACACACTTTCTTCATGTAGTGTATGAAGAATCCAGCCCAATCAAATTTCATACTTCTGCATATGATGATCAGCAGGTCTATTTTTGGTCCAGACAGTGTATCTAGGCTTCCAACAAATCCCAAAATGGTTTTGGCAATCAATTTGCTCAGCAGGTTGCACTCATAACCAATATATCTTACATTAATGCCCAGATTTGAAGCAATTGTATCATCTGTCTTTATTGAATCTATAAACTTCATCCTTGGTAGATTCATTTCTTCTAGATTGGTGGGTGCATTGTTTCCAGGTGTAAATTTGAATACCTCTCTCAGTAGGTCTGAAGATATTTCAATCTCTCTTCCATTAACAGTTGTAGTGAAGGCCTCTCTACCTTCATGTATGACAATGTTTTTCCAGAATTCCAAAACATTGACATAAGAAATTCGATCCAATCTTTTGTTTATAACACCTTCTAGTCCAGCAAACCGTCTGATTCTTCGTCCAATATTAATGACTAACTCAGTGGAGTTACAGTCAGTAACATATCCTCTTACACTCTGACTGGTTCCAATGTGAAGTTCATCATTCTTTGACATTGTTGTAAGAAAAAGATGAAGAAGATAGCTCTCAAATCTGTGTTCACACAATATATACGCAGAGAAAATCAATCTGAGATTTTATAAGTAGCCTCTGTGTATAGGTCTGTATATATATAGACAGATGTGGTTGAAAACTGTCAGAACACGTACTGTGCATTAACCACGATTAAAGTTGGAATAAATGGGATCTTGACACGTGGCCCATTACTTATCCATAAATGTTTGTAACCGTTCGATCATGTAACCGCAGTTGTAAAGATAAGATAAATATCCCGCCATTTGCTTTTTGACTTTAGTAAGTTTGACTGTGTAACGTTTCCTTCAGCAGACTTGTCATCAGCAGACTTGGCTCAAGCCTCCTGACAATGAGTCTCAGCAGTCTGCTGATATTGTTACTCTGCTGATATATAATTCCTTTTGTTTTGTCCAACTGATAATACAAGATGAACTTTAATACCAATGACTGATCTGTCAAGTGGGCTCACCCATCATGACAAAGACCAATCCCCTTGGCAACCTCATTTGCTCAATTGTCCAAACATAAATAAGTACATGGAATTGTTGATACCAATGACTAATCTGCTAAGTGAGCTCACCCATCATAGCAAAGACTAATCCCCTTGGTGAATTCTAGTACATTGCTGACTAAGACTATATCAGTCAACTTTTATAATTCCAAGTTCAGTCCTTAGTTTAGCAAAGCTTTCACTATCCAATGGTTCAGTGAAAATATCAGCAAGTTGATCTTCAGTAGGGATATAGAGAACTACCACATCTTTCTTTTCAACATGATCTCTTATAGAATAATGTCTCACATCAATATGCTTGGTTCTTGAGTGCAAAACAGGATTTTCTGTGATTGCAATTGCACTTGTGTTGTCACACATGATTGGAATTTCTCTTTCTTCAATTCCATAATCCCTTAATTGTTGTCTTAACCACAGTATTTATGCACAAAGAACTTCCAAAGCGAGAATGTATTCAAATTTCAACAAGTGGAAGTTGATATAGAATTTCGTTTCTTGCTAAACCAGGAAACCGAATATTTCCCATTAATTGACAAGTTCCCGTGGTGCTTTTTCTATCAATCTTGCATCCAGCATAATCAGAATCTGAGTAGGATATAACTTTGAAGCTTCCATCTTTTGAATACCATATTCTTACTCCCAAAGTCTCTTTTAGATACTTGAGAACTCTCTTTACTGCAGCTAAGTGACTTTCTTTAGGTTTTGATTGAAATCTTGCACAAACACCTACAGCAAAGGATATATCAGGTCTGCTGGCAGTAAGGTACATCAGACTGCCTATCATCCTTCTTATAAAGTCTGATCAACATCTTTGCCTTCTTTGTTTTCATCCAATCTGATATTTGTACTCATAGGAGTTGATACCTTGGTGCTGTTTTCCATACCAAACTTCTTCAGTAACTCATTGGTATACTTGGTTTGATGACTGAAGATTCCATCTTTCAATTGTTTGACTTGCAATCCCAAAAAGTAATTCATTTCTCCCATCATGCTTATTTGGAATTTACTCTTCATTAGATTTGCAAATTTCTCACACAACAATTCATTTTCAGAGCCAAATATTATGTCATCAACATAAATTTGTACCAGCAGGGTGCTGTCCCCTTCATTGATTCTTAAAAGAGTCTTGTCAATGGTGCCTTTAGTAAAACCATTGTCCACCAAGAATTGAGATAGAGTCTCATACCATGCTCTTGGTGCTTGTTTCAAACCATAAAGTGCTTTGTTGAGTCCATACACTTTATCTTCTTGATCTTTAACTTCAAATCCAGGAGGTTGCTGAACATAGACCTCCTCTTCCAAAATGCCATTCAAAAATGCACTTTTGACATCCATCTGATAAACTTTGAAGTTTTTATAAGCAACATATGCCAAGAATAATCTGATAGCTTCCAATCTTGCAACAGGGGCATATGTCTCATCAACATCTATTCCTTCTGCTTGAGAATAGGCTTTTGCTACTAGTCTGGCCTTATTCCTCAGAATGGTACCAGATTCATCCAATTTATTTCTGTATACCCATTTTGTACCAATGATATTTGCATGACTAGTCCTTTCCACTAGTGTCCAAACTTGATTTCTTTCAAATTCATTCAACTCCTCTTGCATAGCAATTATCCAATCTGGATCTGAAATTGCTTCTTCAACAACTTTAGGTTCCATTTGAGATAGAAAACAGGTAAACATTGCTTCTAATTGTCTTCTAGTCCTTACACCTTGCTGTATGTTGCCAATTACTTGTTCAGCAGGGTGATCCTTTAACCATTGTGGATTCTCAAGGTTAGATTGATTCTCGGGAACATCATCTTCGCAGGTTCTCGTTGTTTCTTCAATAGAGGGTTCGCGATCCTTGAACTCGCCTCGCTTGTTGCATCAGTAGTATTACCAGCAGGGTGTTCAGCAAGGGCAGAATCAGAAGCCTTTAAGTCATTAAATCTTTCCAAAACTTCAACACAATCTTGATCAGTGACTTGTAGATTCTCAGCAGGTTCACAAGCTTCATCTTCCATACCATTGAACTTAGGTTCATCAAACACAACATGAATTGTCTCCTCATGTTTCAGTGACCTTTTGTTCAGGACTCTGAATGCTTTACTGACTGAAGAATATCCTAAGAAAATTCCTTCATCAGACTTTGGTTGGAATGTTTTCAATTGTTCCTTATGATTTAAGATAAAACATTTTCTTCCAAATGGATGGAAATAAGATATATTAGGCTTCATTCCATTCCAAGTCTCATAAGGTGTCTTCGGCAGCTTCTTGTTTACTGAGATTCTGTTTTGTGTATAGCATGCGGTATTAACTGCTTAAGCCAAATATCTTTCTGCCGGTAATGCTTCACAAATCATAGTTCTTCCTGCTTCTTTTAAAGTCCTGTTTCTTCTTTCAGCAACCCCATTTTGCTGAGGTGTACCAAGAATACAGCAAGTTGGTGTAGTACACCATTCGTTCACAATATTCTCTTATAACTTTATTGAGAAATTCGGTACTTTGTCGATCCGATTTTTACTACTATCAAACTTTTCTCATTCTGTAATCTCTTCAAAAGTTCAGGCATCTTTTGGAGAGTTTCACTTTTCTTGTTCATGAATATCACCCAAGTGTATCTTGAATAATCATCCACAACTACCAAAGTGTACTTCTTTCCTGTAACACTTGTTGGTGTAACTGGTCCAAATAAATCCATATGCATCAGCTCCAAAACTCTTTTAGTTGATTGATTAGTTTTTGATTTGAAGCTTGATTTTGTCTGTTTACCTTGCTGACAGGCATCACATACTGCATCCTTTTTGAATGCGATCTCAGGTAAACCCATCACCAGTTTCTTCTTCACCAACTGATTGATATCATCAAAGTTTAGATGATTCAACTTCTTATGCCATAACCAATTAAGTTCTGACTTGGTATGCACAATCAGGCATGTCTCTGGAACAGCAGTAGACCAATCCACAACATACATGTTTGTTGTCTCCTTCCAGCCAACACAACTTGATAACCTCTTTCACCAATGACAATGCAGGTGCTTTTGTCAAAAGTGACCTTGTATCCTATGTCACGAATTGTCCAAAGGCTCGCAGGTTGTAGTCCAAATCCTTTCACATATGCCACATTCCCGATTGTCGACCCATTTCTCACAAGTGTTCCATATCCTCTTGTGTATCCAGGTGTATTCTTGTTGCCAAAATTCACTCTTGGTCCATCCTTTGCCACATAGTTTGACAAACAGTGTTTATTCTTTGTCATATGTCTAGAACATCCACTGTCAAAATACCAGACACCCTACAAAACAAAGTTAATGCATTTTAGGTACCCAAATCTGTTTGGGTCCATAATAGTCAGTGGTAAGCATGACCCTTGGCAAGTTTCCATAAGGTCTTCTTTGAAAGGTATTATACCTTGGTTCATACATGTATTCTACACATCCATAAGGTCTAGCAATTGGTTGTGTAGGATTCACATATGCCTTTGGGCCTTTTGGTATGTAATGCTGTTTGAAGTGATTTCTGTTGTTAGAAGTATTAGCATAACCATTGGATTGCTGTCTTTTAGGAACAACCCTGTAATATGGAGTCTGCTGAGGTCCCTGCTGAGGTCTTGTATAAGTCCTCTGTTGAGTCCTCTGCTGATTCCATTGCTTAGGTTTTACCCTATCAGCATGGTTATACTTCCTGTTTCTAGCAGTGGGGGCAGGAATATTCCAATCATCATCAGTAGGGAACAGTCTACCTTTCCCCCTGAGATAAGTATCCCTCAAATGATTCACATTTTTAGGTTTAGGATTCTTATCCTTGGCTTATTTCTGGTTTTTGTCTCTTTGTGGTCCAGCAGGTCTGCTATCAGCAGGTCTAGAAGGTCCAGCAGTCCTACCTTTGGATTTACCCTTTTTGTTAGGTACTGATGTCCTTTTAGACTTCTGATTTTGCCTCTTTGAAGCATTCTCGGTAGGCTTCATTGCCTCAAAGAACCCTTTTGGGAGTTGGATCTTGTGCGGGCACAAACTTAGGACCAATCCTGGTACTAGGTTCAGTGACCTTACTGGATCCACTCTTATTGGATTGTTGAGTTCCAAATCCAAGCCCTGTTCTATCACCATAAGGCTTTCCATATTTGAATGCAGTGGAGGAACAAGATGGTTCAGTAGCTTCTGAATGTTCAGCAGGCTTATGCTGATTCTATCCAACTTCTTTTTCCTTTCCTTTGAGAATTCTTAATTCAGCATTCAATCTTTCAACTTCTACTTGAAGAGCTTCTTTTTCAGCCTTCACAATCTCATAACCAGATTGTATTATCCTCAGTTGATTAAGGATGGCATCCAAAGTTTCTTCATTGTCAGAATTTTTAGGATTTGAACCACAGGTTGATTCACAATCACTTCCAGCAGGAGTGTTTATAGATACAGAATTGTATACCTCCTCTGTTTCATCCATATTTTCCATCAAAGCATAATCATCCATGTCAGCAACAAGTGCAGTGTCATCAAATTCATTTCCTTTTTCTAATTCCATTTCATATCCTGATTCATCTTCAGCAACCATAGCCTTCTTGCCATGTCTTCTTTGTTGACTTTTGGTCTTCAGTAGGTCTGGACAATCAGGTCTGAAATGTCCAGGCTTCTTGCAATTGAAGCAAAGATAATCAGGTTCCTTACTTTGTTTTAACTCAGGACAGTCAGGTTTGAAGTGTCCTGGTTTCTTGCAATGAAAGCACAAATAATCATTGTCTTTCTTTGGTTCTTCTTTCTTCTTTTCACTAGATCTCTTTGTGAAATTCCTTGAAGAACCCTTTCTAGTCTTCATCATCCTGATTTTCTTGCTCAGTAGGGCAATCTGCTCTTGCATCTCTTCCAGTAGATCATCTTGAGCTCCTGATGTCTCTTCTTGATGTTTAGCAGCCAGTGCAGTGGTCTTTGGTTCTTCCTTTTCAGTGATAGGTGCTAATTTCTTGCTGAATTCATAAGCTTTAAGATCTGAGAATAATTTGAAGGTATCCTCTTCATGTAACTTCCTCATTTCTTCTATGGCGTAACTTTCATCTCCCAAACTTCTTTTTCGTGTAATGCTTCCAAGATTTTTGAGTTGATTTCTTCCTTTGAGTAACTTACACTCAGCAGGGTAAGTTCATCCATTATAGCATTAAATCTTGATTTCATTTGCTCAATGGTTTCATTTGGTAGCATTTTGAACTTTTGAAACTTCTTTTTGGCCACACTGATCTTGTTCTTCTTGATTGCATCAGTGCCTTCACAGATTAACTGTATCTTGTCCCAAAGTTCCTTTGCAGTTTTGCAATCTTTCACCTTCATGTACATATTGCTATCCAAAGTTTTGTATATAATGTCAATATCAATATTGTTGAGGTTTGCTCTTTTTCAATCATCAGCAGTCCATTCCTTTTTAGGCTTTAGAATGTACTGTGTCTCATCTCCCACTGTTATTGACTTGGTAATATCCAGTGGTCCATCTGTCAGCACATCCATCATTTCATCATGAGTTGCAGCTAGATAAGCTTGCATACGACGTTTATTTTCATCAAAAAGATCCACAGAACACATCAACATTGTTCTAGCATACTGGTTGTTATCCATGATGCAAAGCTTTGAAAATCAATAACTTGAAAAAGTTTTCAAAGTATTTTCACAAGCACAACAAGTAGGATTACTTCGGAACGTGCTAGCATCGCTCGATACCAATTGTTGGTCCCTTGAAAAGGCTTTGGTTAAGTTTAGAGAGGGGGGGGGGGGTGAATAAACTTAACACTTAAAACTTTTTGGAGTTAACAAACTTAGCAACTTCGCAGCTCGCCGATACTTCGATGCAGTCCGTCGACCTTCGCAGTCCGTCGACTATTGAACTTGCTGAATTTTTGCAGCGGAATAAATCAAAAATTAAGCCTTGTTACTTGTTGTTAAATATGATACCAGGTATTAGATACTCAGTAGTGTGTGTGTGTGTGTGTGTATTCAGTTGCTAGATTCGGTAGATTGATGTGCTAGATAAACAAAATGCAGAAAGTAAATGCAGAAAGTAAGTAGGCAGATTTTATAGTGGTTCCAGGTGGTGTAATCCCCGTCGTCCACTCTTCTCCAAAGTGATGTTGGAGGTAATTCACTAGAGATCTTTGAGATAGCAGTTACAAAAATCCCTAAGATGCTTGTCTTTCACCAATAACTATGGCTTCACAAACTGAACACTTGGAACAGGTAGGATTGTTGCTCCAAAGTCTTCCACTGGTCCTTGAAGGGTAGGATTGCCTCTTCACCAGCTCCACCACAAACAACGGTCTTTCACACCCAACAGATGCTTCACTGTCTTCAGTAGATTCTTACAAAAGAAAGATTGAATCAAGTAAGTGATTCAGCTTTCAGCAGCTTGATCAGGATGATATGATCAGCAGCTTGATGTCTTTAAGTGTGCAAACTTGATGTAGCTTGAATGTAGATTACACTTGAAGAGATTTTCTGGATCAGTAGATTAAAGCTCAGTAGGGTCAGCAGGGTGTTTTCTTGAGTCAGAATTTGAAGCTTAGGATTATCTTTATTTTTCTCTTGATGTTCATCTCTTGTATCTGAATTAGGAGTCCTCTATTTATAGGTAGGAATCCTTGTGACTTATGTTTGAAATTCAAACATAGCCATTTCAGATTTTGTCCCATTTGACTTGCCTTCTGTCACTATTCATAGTACTGACACTGTCAGATTGCTTTTTGACAGTGTACAGTCTGTCCACCCTTTGACTTGTATCTATTGGATAAATGTCTGAATCTTTCCAACGTCCCTTTAATCTTAACCATTGATTTTTTTGATAAAATCAGAGGTTGTTAGCTGTTCTTATCCATGTTTTCTTCCAATGTAACTTTTGATTGAATCGAGATATGTGTCCAGCAGGTTCCTGAGAACATAAGTCTACTGATATACACATCAGTAAGCTGATCCTTATTTTGCTGTGTTTAAAAACACTTTAGCTTACTGTCTTTTATCTAACTTTTATTCATGAAGTTAGATTACACCTTTTTGCATATAACTAAGTTCCAAACACTACTTAACTTATGGAATTTAGACCTTGTACACAAGGTATATGTAAACAGTTTAGGTCATCACAGACTTCCCTAAATTCTGATTGCATATCCTTGACTTTAATTACTAAGTTTGATCCCTTAGCCTTCATTCACTGAGTTTGAGCCCTCGCCCTTCGCTTCGGCGCAGGTACCGATCGCCCATCGACTCGGCCTACCCTACCGATCTAGACTAGTCCGTCGATGTAAGTCAGCTGACCTTTTACAGTGCTTGTTTGATCAAACCTATACAAAGATCAAACTCTAATAAACCTATACATTTGATCTAGACATCTTTTTGCCTTTGCTCTATAATAGCTAGCCTGGCACTCATCACTAAAACTTAAAAATAAGTCCAACAACCATGATTGACAAACATAGTATGAACAATGAGCAAGTGAAAAAGTATCGATTCCAGAATCATATGTACGACAAGAACATAAGCAAACATCAGCTTTGAAGGTTAGAAAACAAAACATCTTTTGGGACAATTAAAGCAAGAATCAACACAATACTCGGTTTACGGAAACAATAGATACCCCAAAAAGATCAACATATATATGTGAGAAACCGAAGACTGTCTACCTCTCAAGACCACATAAGATTCAACTATTCTTAATAAATCATCCCTATATAGTGTTATAACCAACATGTCAAACACATCATAGATGCTATGAATCAAGAGACAAAGAACTCACAGCACCTGAAAAATAAAAAGGCATGCAAGGTAGCATTCAAAGATAATCAAACTTAAAAGGCATAAAAAAACAAAACCTATATGGATTTCCACCGCAAAAGGTCGAGAAAATTTATCTTCAAACCCATAATAGAAGAATTAATCAGAGTAAAGAACCGTACCTCAGTCAAAGTTGTATACATAAGAAATTCTACAGATCCATGATCAAAGAAACGAAATTTAGTTAGGCGCATGAAAAATTAATAAGCCATTCGAAAGAGAAATTCTAAAAGGCACACAAAAACAACAGAAGAAGGCTAAAATCTGTTTTGTATTAGTTTTGTCATGCACCCGATGAAGAAAAGAAGCAAGAGAAAGGGAAGCAAGAAGCATTTTTTTTCTTCTCTCTCAATTACCTGATGAATAATGCAGATGGTGATCAATGAGAACAGATTTGCCCTCTAAATAAACCAGATTTGGGGATCATTGAGTACATCTCTGCCTTGATTAGGCCCTTAAGAGGCCGGATACATCCCTGACATCCCGTCTGCTGAACCCAGAGCAAATCCGACCCTCCATCTCTCTTTTCTGCATCCCCAACACATCCGATTGATAAAGTTAGAGGCTAGATTAACCCTCCAAGGCCGTACGGCCGCCCCACTACCGCAAGTTGCCATCGGTAAAACCACCAGGCAATGATGGCGAAAAGAAAACAACCTTCGCCCTTTTTTTTTCTATTATTATTATGCCTCTTTCGTTGCCTTCATAAATATAAAAAATATATATAAAATACAAGCTTTTATTTTTCTTACTTACCTGCCTATGGGCCTGACCCGGCTGTTAACAAAATGACTGGGCCGAAATTTAAGTCAAGTAGAAGACGCAAAAAAAATCAGCAGAAGACGCGTAGGCGAATTTTGTGAATATCTAATATGGGTATTCAACATTATAGGGTAACAAAAGAGTCAGACTCTGAGTAAGAGTCAGAATCTGCAGGCACGACCCGGGCCGAACTTCGGATTAGTCAGACCAGTGGGTTCTGGATACCGGGGGCTTTAAGCAAAAATAAAATAAAATACAAAACTTGAATGGTTTTTTAAATGTTATATGTACAAAAGATGGTTATTGATCGCTCATAACGAAATTTGATATATTACTTTTCAAATTACAACTAAAATTTTCCTTAAAAAACTTATAACTAAAGTTGAAAATCATATTTGATTGTCAACCTAAATGCAACGTACTTTGTTATTTAACATTTTTTCGAAACAAAAATTGAATTTTTTTATTTTTCATTTAGGAGTGTCGACACATTGACGGGGAGTATCGACACTATGTCGATCATATGGCGGAGGTGTGTCAAATATAAAAAATTCATATTCTTTTAATCATCTAATACGTGTCGAAAGAAAGATGTGGCGAAAAATGTCTGACATTGCGTACGACACTCATATTGAATCATCGAAGCAAATTAAGTTTCAACACTTCCTATAAAATATAATAGCTAAAAATTCATCAAATCCACACAGTTATCCATACGAAATTACTGTACATATAATAATTTATGGATACATATTAGAAAAACAATATCTTTATTATTATTTGTGTAAAATCTAATAAGAAAATCATCGAAGCGGAGTAATGTAATTCTCTATCCACAAGATCCATTTTGATTTTTTTTAAACATTCAGTAGAAACCTATCCATAATAAATGTAGAACAAAATACATGTAAATCCATTTATCTTTTTAGCTTTGTCCCAAAATGTAAGTTCATTTAAATTATTAAGAAAACATTATATTTTTTTCCTTTTACCCCTTATTCATTATCTATCCATCAACTTTTCATTACTATGCATTAATAACAATCAAAGGACATTTTAGACTTTTTAATCAAAATTAATGACACACAATTAATTTAACCAATTTTTTTAATCTGTGTGAAAACATTTAAATGGACTTATATCTTAGAACAGAGATAGTAGTATCTATTAGAAAGATATCCATAAAATATCAACAAAATAATTATTTTGACTTATCGGGGAAACTAAACATTGTATTTTATTTTGTTCCAAGACTCTTTTGGTATAGGAAAAGATTAAGATGCGAATAAAAAATTATAAAAAAAAAACAAAACAAAACTGAGATTGATAGATCCACATGGCAACATATAAGGAAATGTACCGTATTGATCACAGCACTATTGCACGGTAGGGAATCCGCACCTTCCCCTCACCTTCCCCCCTCCCCCAATTTTACAGACTAGTATTTCTCAATCGGCTCCTAGTATGGCCAGGGCCGAAAAATTAATACCAGGACTACACGTCAATAATAATTGTTAATTGACCAAAATGTCCTCTTTAATTTCTATGTTTTTTTCTCCACATAATTATCCATCTTCTACCTTAACCTCTTGCAGCATTCAGAACCCAGGGATCAATTCTTCAAACTAAGGGATGTTCTCGGCGTCTTCATCAAGTACCCCCCCCCCCCCCCCCCCCTTTGAAGACAAAGTATAGTGTGCTTGCTTCCGGCCTTTTCTATCCATTATTTAATTATATTTCCATTTGTTCTATTATACCAAGATCTACTGCTTGAAATATCAACAATGAAGATGAAAAAAAAAAAAAAAAAAAAAATTTCTGGAGATGACCACCAAAGCAGAGCATACCACCGTCATTCTGTCATCAACTACAACCACAAGCTAATTTTTTCAACTGCTTATTTATTTTAGTAAAGGTAACAAGCTAAAAATGAAGAAAATAATTTAAAAATTAAAAATAAAAATAGTAAACTAATGTCATATAACAATGGCGCAAGCTTGCAGCGATTCATTTTCTAAACAGATCTGAAACCAAAGTCATCTCAATATGTAATAAAATCTGTTTGCCAATTGCTCCCATATCCCTCACCTTCAAATCATAAATTAATCGTTTCTTCCTGTTCACCAACCAAAATGTCAACTATGGTTTCTCACCTTGGCTGTCGAATTAGCTGTTAGAAGATACACAAGGAGAATCAGCATAGCGGAAGATAACACACAGGCATGACAATGAATCTTTCTATCTTTGATATTTAGAAGGAAAAATGATTTTTTTTCAATTGCAAGAGAGTAATATTATCTGGGTGATGAAGAAAAGAGATGGACAAAAGATGAAATCCAACAAGGGAGAAGTGTCGTTTGTCCAGAAAGATGGTTGAGGCAGAGGGTATTTTTGTCAATTAACGCTTATTGTTGACGTGTAGCCCTGGTATTAATTTTTCTGCCCTGGCCATACCAGGTGCCTTGTCAATCAACGAATGCGGAATAGATGGGCATTTATGTCTTTAGGTTATTTTTCTCTTTTTTTTATTTTTTTTATTAAAAACCCTTTAACCTAAAAGTTTATGCGGACAAAAAAAAACTTGGAAGGCGGTTGGTGGTTATATAAAGGGGTCTTCATTTAAAAGGACTTGGTCAATCCTCTCTTCATTTAAAAGGGTCTCTTCATCTAAAAACCCTTCATTTTACACACAAAATCAAACCCTTTTAACCGAATCACTCCAAATAAAAGCTCTCTTGCCAGAATCACCCTAAGAAATTCCGGCGTGTCTAACGCAAGAACTCCGCTTTCTCTCTGGAGTTACCGGTTGCTGTTGAAAGATTCCGGCTGCTCGTTGAGGTTCCCGGTCAATACTCTCATCTCCCGACTTCGTATTTTGCATATCTCCTGGTAATTTTGTTGCAAACTTCTTCGATCTCTATAGTTTGTTACAGCATCATTTTCCCTCCCTGTATGCTGGAGTCTCTTCCTTTTTCTGGGTTTTCTGGGATATCGCCTTCGCCGGATTTCTGTGTTTTCAGAGGTTTTTTCTTGCTCAAACACGAGATTTCTCTGTATGGTGATCATTCTCTTCTTTTCTAGTTATTTTAATTTCACGTCAAGAAGAAACCCTCTATCTTCCTCAGGGTTTTTTTATTTTTAAAAAATCAACTACGAGGGAGATATAATGCCTTAAAACAAGGTGAATCATGCATTTTTTTTCCAATTAGCTGATTGTGCCCTGTATTCCAAATACTCACTATGTAGGCTATGGAACGAAAGGAGAAGGCTGGTGAATTTCAGAAACAAGGTGCTGCTTACCTTCAAACTCTAGGTATTCATTATTGTATATATCTTTATGTGTGAGTTTTACATTACTTGAGTTGATGGATGACACAAATGTTTACTATTATTTGTAACGGCCGTAAAGGTATACTGAACATTGAGAAATTGGAGTATTGCCAATTAACCGGAACAACAGGTATGCAATGTCTGTTTCAGTAAAGCATTGGAAGTTCTCAACATTAAATAGGAATACAGTTTATAAATATGATACTAAATTGATAATCAAGCAATCGATCTTCTGTTATGATTCTTGTGGAATTCAACTCTGCTATTTATTTTACATGTCTCTTCCAACATCGACACTGTGTTGCTGATCTTGCAGGTAATCCTATTCTGGATCTGGATAGTGCTATGCTTTGGTCATGTGCTGAAGCTGATTTGGAAGCTATGAGGAAGGCGACTTTAGAAGTGAGTATCTTTCACGGTCTTATTTATCTTTCACCCATATAAATGAAATGAAAGAAAATTGAAGTGTAATTTTTTTTTTTTTTTTTTTTTTTGCTTTTTACTGTGCATAATCCGCCTTGTGTTCATTAGATTTGAAAGATTCGGTGCGTTGTCCCCGTATGGCGGTGCGGACTTAGAGGTGGCCAAATGGTGTAACCGCCGGTTTGACGAACCGCCGGTTTGTCGAACCGCCGGTTTGAAAAACCGCCGGTTTACTGTTCAAAACCGCCGGTTGCCGGTTTGGGCCGGTTCCGGTTTGCTCCCGGTTCAGATCACGGTTCCGGCCACGGTTTTAAAATTTCATTTTTTTTTTCTTTTCATTTTTATATAACACTTATTATTTTCACTACAATAACAAATTATTATTATTTTAATTAGAGATAAAGAGCCAAAAGTCCTTTTTTTGACATAAAATAAATAAATAGGACACACTCATTTTTTTTAGTTGCAAAATGGACAAACAATTTCGGACGGACAAAATTACCCCTTTTATTAAAGGGACGCGCGCATATGTATTAAATCTTCCGCTGCTTCAGGTTTGTTTGTTTGTTTGTTTGTTTTTCTTTTTTTTTTTTTTTTCTTTTTTTAAACAATCGTAACTTTTGATTTACAACTCCGATCATCGAAATTTTTTCACCAAAATTCATGTTTTTTTTTGCTCTTCAATTTGAGCCCAAATACGATACCCTTCCGACGTATATTTTGAAAGACGAAAAAATATTTGTATGAACCGGAGCGTTTTTTCTTATAAACGACCGTAACTTTTGATTTAGAACACCGATCATCAAAATTGTTTCACCAAAGTTCATATTTTTTTTATCTTCATTTTGAGACCGCGTTTGATACCTTTTCGACGTAGTATTTGAAAGCCGAATTTAATCGCAGCATTTACATTAACACAGTATCAGTATCAGTAGTATCAGTATCAGTTGTATCAATATCAGTATCAGATTATACAAGAATATGCAGGAGAAAATTCCACCAGACTGTTAACAAACTCAGCAGATT
This sequence comes from Gentiana straminea, assembly GCA_036785695.1. Lineage (NCBI taxonomy): Eukaryota > Viridiplantae > Streptophyta > Magnoliopsida > Gentianales > Gentianaceae > Gentiana > Gentiana straminea. Next base: position 6,233,505 of record JAVUPR010000265.1, on the reverse strand, counting down.
AATAGCAAGTGCAACAAACTATAGATTTAGTACAATATGTACATCAGTTAACAACATGAAAAATAAAGATAAAAACAGGATTTCTGCTTGTTTAGTCTCTATTTACCATCATCAAAGCTATTTAATCACCCGAATTTGTTTGTAAGGTCTTTATCCGTAGAGATAAAGATCATTCTCCAAATGCAAAATCCGTATACACTAACACACCGTGTTAAATTGGTTTATATGATACAATTCGAAGAGATAGAATCATTAACGTATAACTTGATTAAGGTGTGGTGTTTATAACATGCGAGTTCGAGTAGTATCACTTGAATTAAGCCTAAAAAGTACATTAGACTAAAAGGTAATACATAGAAGATCAGTACAACAGACTATAGTTTAGTACAATAGGTACATCAGACTAAAAGGTAATACATAGAAGATCAATACGAATGCGAAACGATCGAACTATCGGCCAAATTATAAGAAGGATATTCTAGTTCAAAGAACTAAATTATCATGCCCGGAATTCACAAGGTCTGCCGAATTACAAGTTCGGTAAGAAGCCTATGAACTAGCCTATCTATTACATGATGATACAATGTAGATCAAAAACTTCAAGACGCCAAGGCACATAGTAAGCCTTTGTACTAGGCCTATCTATTGCATTAAGGCACACAATATCGCATCGCACGCGCATCGCATCGCGCACGCATCGCATCGCATCGCGCGACGCATCGCATCGCATCGGGCTCAAAATGATTCTCCTTTCGATTTTTTGTTCCAAGGTCTATGTCCCCCAAGTCCTTGATATGAACCGAATGTCTTCTCACAGCTTCAAGCACTCATATTTACTTCTTTTCGGAGCATGTTTCAATACTACTTTTTCTTTAGGATCATTTCTTTTAGGCCTCTTCTTGTTCTTGGGTTCAATCACATTAGGCCACTTGTTCTTGGCTTCATAAACAACTGCATTCTTGAAAAATCCTTCAAAAGACGTATCCGATTCGCCTTTTTCAACATATTCATCCAAATAGTAACCTGAATCAGAGCTTTCTTGCTTATTAACATCTGCTTTAATATCCATTTTATTAGCTTCTGGAGTAACAACTTGAACAAAGACTAGATTTCGAGCGATTTTCGTCTCAATAACTGACGAGGAAGAATTATTACCTAAACACACAGAAGACGCAATACATTATTCCAATTAATTCTGCTATCTTACACTTAAGATTCAAACAAAATTATCAAAGTTCAACCTGCAACAAAATTTTCTATAAAAAAAAACTAGATTCAAACAAAATAAAATGGATAGCAGAAATAATATAGTTGCTTTAACACAAGAAGACAACACGAAAGAAACATATGCATTGGCAAACAAAGACAACACAAAAAAGATCAATAAAGAAAGATCTTTGTTGAAGGACTTTTAGTTCAGACCAATAAAGAAAGGAATAATCGAAAGGAGAGAAGAAAGAATAAAAGATCAAGAAGGTCAAGGCACAAGCTGAAATGTTTGGAGCCGATTTCAATGGAAGAGAGTTCGAACACGAGCAGCGGTGGTGCTGAGGATGACGACCCATATTGTGTTTGAATTGCTACTGAAGCTCCAAATTATGTAGATGAGAATAGCGTATGATTAATGGTGGCGGAGCAGATTGAGCATGATGAAGAAGTAGTTGAAAATGAAGATCATAATCAAACAGTTGATCAAGAGCAGCAGCAAAAGAATAACAAAGAAACTCAAGAACCCGAAGAACACGAACAACACGAGAGTAGCCATGGAAAAACTAGCAAACATCAGATCGAGCATGATGAAGAAGTTGCTAATTAGAATCAAAATGATCAGGCAACTCAAGAACCCGAAGAACAACACGAAAGCCATGGGAAAACGAGCAAAGATCAGATTGAACACGATGAAGATACACATGTAGCAAATGATCAAACAGTTGAGAGGCGGCATAATAAGAATGCGGTTAATAAAGAAGAAGATGTTGATAAGGAAAATGATCAAACAGTTGATGGGCATAACAATATGATTAATAAAGAAGATCAAAACAGAGGTTATGGGCATAACAATATGGGTAATAAAGAAGCAGATCAAAACAGAGGTTATGAACATAAAGAGGATAAATGGAAGCTATGTAATGAAATAGCTGGTGCAGATTACATACCATGTTTGGATAATGAAGCTGCAATTAAGAAATTGAGGAGTAGAAAACACTTCGAACATCGTGAAAGACATTGTCCTGACGAAGCTCCGATGTGTCAGTCTGGTTCCATTGCCAAAAGGATACAAAAAACCAGTCAAGTGGCCACAAAGCAGAGATACCCCGACTACTTCAACCGTCCCTCTCTCTTGCAACTGCTCCGTCCCTCTCTCATATCAAATAGGGGTATATTCGTCCGATGGAATTTATTTGTCCTTAATGCAACTAAAATATTGAAGTTGGATTAGCATTTAAGGGGGAAAAAGTGGACTAGAAACTAATTTTTCCTTTTAATTATAATTATTAAAGCGAATGTAATATATATATTATTTTAAATAGATTTCTATTCGGTTTTAAAAATAATATTAATATTGTGTTATTTTATTTATATGTAAATAATGTTATTTTAAAAAATTATGTTGTTTTTCTTATATGTAAATTGTGTTATCTTTTCAACGCTTGTACCGGTAATTCGGCTGCCTACGTATTTTTTATGTGTAATCGTGTCGGAGGCACAACATATATAAAAAAATCAAAGCGAATGTAGTTCTAATTGTTTATGTTTTTAGTCTTTTATAGTTTGTTGTAATGATTTTTATAGTTATTTAAGTAGGTTTTAAGTATACTTTGATTATAAATGTTGTTTTATAGTTTCTTATAGTTTTTTTTATAGTTTGTTATAGTTTTTTTTATAGTTTGTTATTGTAGTATTTTATAGTACTCTTATGTGTTTGTATTACATAGTTTCATATAATTTTTTAGGTTTGTATATGGTTTTTTTTAGGTTAGTATATAATTTTATAGTATTTTTTAGGTTTATAATTTTTTAGGTTTGTATATAATTTTTTAGGTTTTTTTTTTATATAGTTTTTTATGGTTTATTTGTTTAAATTGTTTTTATTGCCGTTACATGCATCCAGAAAAAAAAAAGAAAAAAAAAAAAAAAAAAAAACTGTTGGGCCGGTTAAACCGGCGGTTCCGGTTCCGGCCGGTTTTACCCGGTTCCGGTCATCCGGTTTGAAACGGCGGTTCCGGTTCCGGTTCCGGTTACCAATAACACAAACCGGGGGCGAACCGGAACCGGCGGTTTTCGAACCGCCGGTTCAAAAACCGCCGGTTCCGGTTCGAACCGCCGGTTCCGGTTCGAACCGCCACCTCTATGCGGACTCATTGGGCCAAGGACCCTATCCGTTATTGGGCCTTCGTATTGGCCCAGTTGTGGATCTGTGGGCTCTTTTACGGGTTTGGCGTATCAATGGCCCCCTACTCCTTGCCTTGTTCATTTGTGCATAATGGAAGGCACGGAGTAAAGTTGTCGGCGGCTTGATGTACTTTACCGAGATGACTTGTTGTGGAACGGCTTGTTGTATCATCGTTTGGATTGCGAGCGCGGTCCAGAGGCCGTGCTTAGGAGTGATCGGTCTTAGGTGCCACGCTATGAAGCGGACGGTCTTTGATGCCACGCTATGAAGCGGACGGTCTTAGGCAACTTTTATGGCATGAAACGACTCGCTGCGAGAGTGGATGGACCCAGGTGCCGTGCTATGAAACGGACGGGCTTGGATGCTGCGGACATGCTTAGCTGTTGCGCTATGAAACAGACAGGATTATGATGCCGCACTATAAAGCGGACGGACTTGTTGTTGGCGAAGAGATATTCCATGGTGAGGGTGAACTGATCTTGTCCGATATGACGGCTAGATGCGGGATACGAGGAGTTGTCTTGATTCTGTAACTGATGTGATGGCTAATGCGAGGGGTCGTGAATTTCGATTGGCGGGAACGTTCTGACAGCTGTCACACATTAAATGAGTTTGAATTTCGAATCGACGTTTCGTATTGTGAGATGATTTTCCCACTCATTTTCACTCTATATAAAGAGGAGAAATCCTACACTTAGGGCATGTTTTGTAAAATAATTAAGTACTTACTTAAAAAAAATAAGTGGTGGTTGAATTTAGATGTGTTTGATAATGCATTATAGGTGGCAATATGAGTTTTCAATAGTAAGAAATTATGGCGTGTCTAACACAAGATCTCCAGTTTCTCTCTAGAGTTTCCGGTTGCCGTTGAAAGATTCCGGCTGCTCGTTGAGGTTCCCAGTCAACACTCTCATTTCCCGACTCCGTATTTTGCAAATCTCCTGGTAATTTCTTGCAAACTTCTTCGATCTCTATAGTTTGTTACTGCGTTTTAGCATCATTTTCCCTCCTTGTATCCCGGAGTTTCTTCCTTTTTCCGGGTTTCTGGGATATCGCCTTCGCCGGATTTCTGTGTTTTCAGAGGGTTTTTTCTTGCTCATACACGAGATTTCTCTGTCCGGTGATCATTCTCTTCTTTTCGAGTTATTTTAATTTCAGGTGAAGAATCTAAAATCTAACCTAAGAATCAAGAAACCCTCTATCTTCCTCAGGGCTTTTTTTTTATTTTAAAAATCAACTAAGAGGGAGCTATAATGTCTTAAAACAAGTTGAATCATGCATTTTTTTTTTTTCAATTAGCTGATTGTGCCCTGTATTCCAAATACTCACTATGTAGGCTATGGAAGGAAAGAAGAAGGCTGGTGAATTTCAGAAACAAGGTACTCACCTTCAAACTCTGGGTATTCATTCTTGTATATATCTTTATGTGTGAGGTTTACATTACTTGAGTTGATGGACGACACAAATGTTTACTATTATTTGTAAGAGTGATGTTTATTTGGAGCGATTTCCTCTTCTTTTTTTCATCAGCCTTCAATGCTTTAAGGCCTTTTTAATTTGCAATAAAAACACTTTTCAAATGCTTTTTAGAAATTTATTTAGACCAGTGGACCTAATCCATATGTTCATTTCTTTCCTGTGCTTTTTTAGGACCTTCCACATTGAGTTTAGTTCTAGATATCTGCTGGAATGGTATATTAACCCCTTTTGACTATGAGAAAAGCTATGAAGAGTCGAGATTGGAGCATTACCAATTAACCGGTATGCAATGTCTGCTTAAGTAAAGCATTGGAAGTTCTCAGCACTAAATAGGAATACAGTTTATAAAATAAGATACTAAATTGCTAATCAAGCAAACAATCTTCTATTATGATTCTGCTGGAATTCAATTGTGCTATTTATTTAACATGTCTCTTCCAACATCTACATTGTGTTGTTGATCTTGCAGGTAATTCTTACATGGTTGTGGCACTTGCTTTGGATTTTGTACGTGCTAGGATTAAAGCTGATTTGGAAGCTAAGAGGAAGGTGACTTCAAAAGTGAGTATCTTTCACGGTCTCTTATTGATCTTTCACCCATATAAATTTTTTTGGAGCAGAAGTGTCGTTTGTTTTGTTGAGATGTAACATAATCCGCCTTGTGTTCATTAGGCTATGAAGGATGCTCCAAAGGATAAGTCAGGAAATGAAGTCGCACCAGACGGTGCTACCGCTGCACAATCACATGAGGAGGTATATTACTTTCTTCGCATGTCTTTTTTTTTTTTTCCTCAGAATAAAGAATGATTTTTTTTTTTAGGGTGAATTAAGATCCCTTTCTTTAGAGCTGTACGAAGATTCGCCAGTCTCAACATCTGCACAAGCAGACAACAATGAAATAGTCGAAAAGACTCGGTTTGAAAGACATGACTCCTTGTTTCAGCATGTTCTGAATGCGGGGAAGGTTATTGGTGGATGTGTAGTGCTTTATTACTTAAATCAGAATGCTTCACAAATGAAAAACTTGAATGAGAAGACCAATGCCGTTGCCTGCCAGGTAAACAGGGCGACTATAAAAGCTAAAAAGAAGGAGGATAAGGTCACCTACCAATTGAAGGCTGTCGAAAAGAAGATGGATGACGTTGCGAAAGAGATGAAAGAGGCAGGTGAGAAGGCAGGAAACAAACTGGATGAGCTGTTGAAGTCAACCAATGAAGCCAATAAGAATATAATAAGGTCAAGTCCCTATAATTCCTTTAGTCTCAGGTTGGGTTTTTTCTACCGCGAAACCGGGACAAGCGAGGGACAGGGGTATAATAAAGCTGGATAAGAATGGTACTGGTTGGTTCTTATGCAAAGTGTAGGTTGTCTGTACTGATTGACCGTATTTCCATCATTACTCCTCGTGTAACAAAACCGTCATCGTCATCCATAACATTCAGTTCTCCACCTTGTGGTCCTATCATAGCACCTCAAAGTTACACGTTACTGTCAACCAATGGACTTATAAAAGCATTAGAGCATGTACGATAGTGTAATATTTACCACCTTTATATGCATTTTTTGATAGGAAGACAATGTGATATTTTTTTTATTTATACAATAGCTCATTTTTATCCATTAAAATGCTTGGGACTGTGAGAAAGGTTGTGGTTCTGTCCACTATGCATTTTTTAATTATCTAATAAAATAATCAAAAGAAAAGCAACTTTTATCTCGTATATGCTATCCAATTTCTTTTTCCATTTCAGTAAAAGAAAGATGATATTATAATATAATAAAAATGTTTTGTGTGTATTTTTATTATTGTAAATAACAATGGGAGAATAGTCTTTTGAGACAAATAGACATTATAAAATGACTTGCTATTGTATATGCTCTTAGTTGCATTATCTTTGTGCACATTTCTTCAGATGGCCAAGACAATTTCCAAAACTATGGTGTAATATTCATAAAAATTTAATCGATGGTAAAGTGATAATAGGATTTTTTTTAAATAAACCTATTACTATTTTTACTTTAATTAAATTAATTGGATAATGATGTATTAATAGGATTTATCCTATTTAAAACTCTTACCGTAAGTCCACTCAAAAAAAAAAACTCTTACCATAACCCCCACCCCCATTATGCCTTATCAATTTCCTAAAAATCATCTCTGTCGACTAAATTATCAAAAAGTAGAGGAGATGAAACTTAAGAAAACACAACGGAATCTCTTTTTTCTGAACAATCCAACCGGTGTTTTTGCAGATATCTCATACCAAAAGAATGAAAGAATCCTTTCATCACCTTTATCAGGTTGGTAATTGAAAAACCCCTCCTTTTGGAATCTAGGGCTTTTGAGTTTTCAAAGCAACTGGGCTTTAACAGATGTCTTAACAGATGTCTTAAGATAGATTAATCGTAGGTTGTTTTATTGTAGGAATCGAAAGAATCATCATACCTGTTGGAATTTCAAGTTTGGCTTTTCAATTCAAAGCTTTTTTTTGCAATTGAGTAAGGCAAGAGAGTGTTCAACCATATTTAAACATGTTGTTGATGATGGTTTTTTTTTTTATATAGTTTTGCTCTTTTTGTTTGATGTATATATACTGTTGATAATTTTATTTTTTTTGTTATATATTAAAATGTCGCTCTGAATATTGCCGAAGGAAAAGGGGCATGTTGTAGTCTACTTGCTGTGTGTAGTCGGGAAAAAAAAAAGTGGCCGCATACTCTGCGATATAGTTGCTACGTAAAAGAAAATGAGGTGATGCTGATTACATCATTAATAAGTCAAAAGTAGAAAAATATATTACCATGTTTTGTTCGGAATGGCCCTTACTATCTAAAGGGATGGAGGTGCAAATAATCGGGTCATTGATAATGATCTAGTATTAAAATATACTACAACAAAAGTTGCATCAAGAGCCACTTGATGATGGCTTAAGGTCTCGGGGAAGGTCAATTCTTCGTTTGCAATGACCCGAACAGTTTCTTCCACACGAAGACAATTTCTGAGCTCCGATTCCCTCTTAGAAACCATTTTTTCGATTTCTGAAACCAAACACGAACCTTGTAATCATCACATAACTTGGGGGGAGGGGGGGACAAGGGGTTAGAGATTGACATATAACATTAACTTCAATAGAATTGAGTTGAAGGATAGTGGCTTGCTTTTATAGATTACTACAGAATACAAGCCAAGAACAGTACCTGACAATTCCTTCGTCTTCTTTTTGAAAAGGGAATCGATCATCTCGACCTTAGGTGATTGAGTGCGGACTGAAGCTCTATAGCGAGAATGTCGAGGGCCGGTTCCTCAAACTTTATAAACTGAAAAAACTAAAGGTAAAAATCAGAACGTTCAGTAGATCAAGCACAAATACGAATAGAACAGCTTGCAAGTATCAAAATGTTTAGACAAGTCCCTATAATTCGCAAAAGAAAAAAAAATTAAAGCAGAATCGAGTGGTCGATATCTTACTGCCGCAATTGATGGAACATCAAGACTGGCCAGGAGAGCCATGAGAAACATCCATCCCGAGAATGATGGTTGGGACCTTGGACACCATAGCGTAGAAATTATACCATATTATATCACATTTATTATCTTATTATGTAACAACATATTTTAATGGGATATCTTATTCCCTTAATATGTTTAGTCAAAGATCCCTCACCTAATTTCCTGCCGTTAACTCCTTTATGGTTTGGGCGGCTTTTCTTGCTGGCAGACGCAAAGCATTTAATGCTTTGCTTGTCTACTATCTGTTCGTGTTCGTTATTATTACTGTGCGAACCCTAAGACTCCTCATGAATATCTTGTATTCTATCTAAACTCAATTCTAATCATAATAAACTAGAAGATTATTTCTCCTATTATTTGTTTTCTCTCATCTCTTCACATAGGTTTCGAAGGATTTTGTTCCACATGCAGCATAGAGTTTAACCCACCAAGGTGTGCAAATCAACAAACAGTAACGATATAGACAATTATACAACATGTAATCAGTTAAAATACTTTTTACTAAATTAACTGTGAAAATCCAAAAAGAATGTCCAACATTTGCATTCGCCTTAAGGAGAAGATTTGTAAGATACTCATCACTGATTCTTGTTGGGGCCATGCATTGAGTATCAATATCGTATTCAGCCAGATTGACTAAGGTTACGAAGTAAAGGAAGTGCATTACTGAGAGAAGTGGTGATCTCGTCTTGCTTGCTGGACGAAGCTTCGTCAGAAGCGACTAATCACTTCCCGAATGCCTCTTGACGAGCATTATAGTATCCTCTTTGCTTTCAAAAGAGTATAGTATAGTTTGTTTTTGCCTCCTTCCTTGCCGCCAACGTACACTACTAGGAGAGTGTGCAAGCTAGCTTGCTTGCATTCTATAAACAATTTTGGTAGTAATTTCTCTTTTCATCTTGCTCCAATCTGATCTAGCTGGCGAGCGATCCCAATTCACGACAGAGAACAAGACAGCAAGAGAGCGTACCTTTATCCCCTTACCGGGCCTCAAACTCTTCACGCAATTCAATACCTTATTCCTCAGCATGGACGGATAAAGAGAAGCTATTCGTTTGCCGCCTCATAAGAAATGGGAGGACAGATGCCGATCCGAGAGCATCCCAGGTCCAAAAGGTGCCCCACATAGGTCTTCCCCAAAACCCCCCAGTAACTAAGGTAAACAACGTAAAAAAAGCACCCAAATCTATACTGGTTCCGGAAGAGCGAAGAAAAAAGGGATGTTTTGTTAATAGGAACAATAAAGTGTTTATAGCCGTTGCGATATAAACAATTATACTCATCTGAGCCACAGGAACATTTACATACAGAATACGAGAATTTCCACCTTGTTGAAGATCTAGTAGTGCTACAAGCAATCGATATTTCACGATCAGCAATGTCATCACCTAAGATGGCATACCGAGTGAATTTCTTCTGTCCCCAAACAACAATGATGTTAAATCCCACAGAGCATAAATAGGCCACCTATCTGTGGCTGACTTTAAGTCCACTGAGGAGATAACACCAGGGCTGCCCCGTAACTTACGAATCGGTGCCCGTTGATCAAAAGTCCTTAAAACGGACATCAGAAACGCCTGAAAAGGATACAACAAGCGCTGCTTGAAATAGTTTCCTATAGCACCGCTTCCCATCACCTGATAGAACACAACTCAGTGAGCCTAATCTTTCCGATAATATTAGTAAGCTGTCTTGTTTCTTTCTGAGGTACGGCATCACCTTCTCCTCGCTGTAATCTGAGCCCAAGCTCATCATTTCGCGAACAGAACGGATAACGTCCATCCAGAGGGCCGTCGGCGAGACGGGTGGCTCTTGAGGCGAAAAGGAACCTAACGCCTGCCACTCCATCGCCAGACAGGTGAACGAAGATGTTTTCAGATGTAATAGGATGCCTTCTTATCCACCTTACGTCGCACCTCTTCCCCAATTTAGCCGCTACACACATGATGTGATAAGGTACGTAAGTCGCTCGTCTAGAGGACATCAGAAACGAAATAGCCTTCACCGCACATAATGGATAACGCACACGGTAGGCGATGTGGGCGGAACACCATAGGCTTCAAAAGCTCCATACCAAGATATGTTAGGCTCGGGCAACGTCATTTTTCCTTAACTTCGTATCGGGCATCAACATATCTTTCTTTCATCCCATTGGTCAACAACCTTTCTGAATAACTCACTTTTGGCGCAGTTCTCACTATTCGTTATAAACCGCAAAAGGGCAAACTTACCAGTACTATTTGTTCCCTTGCGCTTTGCCGCTCAAAAAGACAAAGAAAAGATTTTTCAGTCTAAACTAAAAGGGTTGTGGGCCAACATCAAATCAAAGATGATAAATTCCTTAATGATTATGAAGTGAGAAAATTGGGAATACCATTGTTATTGCTGTTCCAGGCCTTGAAAGCGGCCATTCTCTTTTATGTTCAGGTAAGAGTGATAGGGTTCTAATGTAGGAATCCGATTGGAGTCCGAGTTTGGAATTTTATATCACCGCCTTTTTGTATGAGAGAAGAGCGTAGCCCGGTACCCGAGAGCTACTCCCCTATAGTAGAAGACATAGATGAATTGCCCTTCTGGGTGCAGCCGATCTCCTGTGCAGTATGGCGAGTGATATAACGTGACTTCCAAGTCAGGTTCATCCGGAACGAAGTCGTTTTCAGGCACATGGATGAGATCTTTCGGAGCAAAACGCTTGAAGAAATACCACCACAAGCGCTCAATCACAGTTGGACATATCCATCTTTCAGGTTGGGAAGTGTCTCAATCCTTTTCACTTCTTATTACTCTTTCGTTCACTTTTTCTAACATTTTTAGTACCAACTAATTCATTCGGGCGAGACATCTTACGATGTCATGATGCGCCCATTCCTATGGCCACTCCGGGCTAGTTTTTTTTACCTTTTAAATAAAATAAAAAGAGTCATCAACCTAAATAACATTATGCATAGGTTTACCAACGAATACGGGATAATCACGCTTTTGGCCCCTTTTTTAATCATGAAATTTTCAATCCAGTCCCCAATATTTCATTTTTGCACTTTAGTCCCTCATCTATGATTTTTTTTTTACATTTTCAGTCAAAACTTCATGTGTCAAGTTTCTGTTGGTTGTAGCATTTCATACCTTCTATGCTAGAAACATGACACATAGCAATTTGGACTGAAAATGTAAAAAGGATTCATAGACAAGGGGTTAACATGCAAAAATGAAAATAGAAGTAAAAGAATTCATGAAACAAAAGGGACTAAAAGCATCATTTAAATAGATAAGCCGGCCCTCGCATTTGTTGGGCTTAAGTCCAAGTCCCGAATTGGGCATTTTAGTTGAAGTTGTCTTTTAAAAATAAACAAAAAAAATACTTATCGCGTTTTTAACATCCATAAGTACAAAATTTAAGTTATTTGTTAGATACTTTATTCACAAAGTCTGTTTTTGTTTTGTTTTGAATGTGTTGTTGCACACAGAGTACGACAGATGTCGCCGAAAAGAAACGTGGTTCGACCTGCCCGGTCAGGTCGCGGTGGGTCGAGGAGGCAACGCCCTCGTGGGGGCTCGGGGGCAACGCACCCGAAACCTAAACAAACCTATGCGAATGACACGTGATTTCGTAGAAGGGATTTTTCATTGGGACACATCATTTCGGTTGTGCATGGTCATTGTGACACATCCTTTAAAGACGAACTGGTATGTTCTTTCGTGAAGAGGGACAATATCTTTTCGTTGTCTATATATAGAGAGACATCAGCATTCGGTGTGAAAGATAATGAAGTTTTTTAGAAGCATCATCAATACAAACATATTGTGCCTCTAAAGTAGTACTCCATTGAATACTGAGAGAGATCTTAAAACATCTCTTTAAAGAAACGTTTTATACGTGCCTTGGAGATCATTCAATTCTGTTTGTTTTATCACATTTTTCTAACATTATTGATAGTCTCAAAACATAGCTACAAAGTAGTCTTTTCTAGCATATTTAGAAACAAAAATCAAATTCATACGTATACATAAAACATACTTACATATTACTATTTCAAAATCGCTCTTGCAACACATTTAGAGACGAAATCACTAATCAAAATAGAATTATGAATTTCATTAACCATATTCTTCTCAATTGAGAATTTGAGAATATAATTTATCATTTATGAATGGGAAATTGAAATAAGGAAAGGAAAAAAAAAAAACAATAGCTCAAGCGGCGGGAGCTGGGGAAACGAAGGCAGGACTGAAAGGGAGGGCCGGAACTTAGGAGTGAAAAATGAGTTCTATCTATTTTTGTTTGTTTTAATTATTTTTGTGCGTTCTTTTTTTTAGGGGGAAGGGGCCACAAGGACAAAAAATAAATGGGTCTGGAAGGACAAAAGTAATATTTTCATGATTATAAATGACAAAAATCACAATTGTTACTTTAAAATTGTTACTTCACGTGTTATTGTTACTTTGTGTTTCACAATTGTTACTTCATATTTACTCTATTCCATATTTGTTACTTCATATTTGTTATTTCATAATTGTTACTTTTCTCCTTATTAAATTACAATTTCCTTCTATCCCAATTTTTTTTTAATTTTGTCCTTCTGGACAAAAATCTATTTTTTTTATATAATATAGATATATATAATAAATTAATAATATAGATAAAGTCATAAATAAAAAATAAAAAAAAAACTTGTTTGTATATATCTATTTTTTTTGGGTCAAGTAAATTTTTTTAAACATCGCGTCTATGATCGTCGCCGGAATAATCAAGAAAAAGAGACGAAATCGATACCCACGATCAATGACCAAATTACCCACGATCATAGACGCGATGGAGAATACTGGCTTGCGTAATACTGGCTTATGATTATTCTCAAAAAAAAAAATACTGGCTTATGATTGTCCACATTGGCTAGATTGCTATCTAGAGAATCTTTTATAGCTGGAATAAGCTTTTTATCCTTGCGCATCTTATCAACATTTGGACGCTGGGGTTTCTTCTTATTCTTTTCATAATCAGCTTTTTGAATCTTGTCATTGAACGGATTTTCTGGTGTAGGAAGACTAAAACACATCCCCTGAAAAATTCCGCAGAATAAACGCATTTAGAACATTAAATTCGAACACCTGAGCCAAAGCATTCAGCATGAAGATTGAGAAACAGATGCATATATAAATCACACAAACAAATTTCAAAACACACCAATATCAACGTTTTAAGCTCAAAGAAATCAAATTGATAGAAAACGAAACTAAAAACCGATTTTTATCAAACTACACCTCACAGTTACGGCGTTTTCCAGATTTCCGGCGCTTTTTTGCAGCAATCAATGACAATGAGGCGACACGATTGGAAACTTTCTCCTGCTTTTTGATGATCTTTTTGTTCTTTCTTCTCGCAATTGAATCATCGCTTTTCCCCATTTCTGAATTTTTATGCACTCTGCAAACTGCAAATGTTCAATGAAAGATGAAAACGGTTTGCTTTACGGCCAAAAAAGGCTTCGTTGGTTGTTGAATCAAATATATACCCTTCACATCGTGGAGGACACTTGGGTAGGTTTGATATAATAGATAGAGATCGTGGGTAATTTGGCCTTAAACATTGAGTAATGTCTGCTTAATTGTTTGTAATCTAGAGGATCAACTAATGGATTTTGTGTAAATATTTGATGAAATTTCCGTTGGATTTTCTTCATTGCATAAATCGATATAATATGACGTCGCTGCATGACGTCACTGCATGATGTCACTACATAAATCGATATAATACGACGTCACTGCATGATGTCACTGCATGATGTCACTGCATAAATCTATATAATAAGACGCCACTGCATAAATCGATACAATAAGACGTCACTGCATAAATCGATACCATAAAACGTCACTGTATAAATCGATATAATAATACGTCATTGTAAGACGTCACTGCATAAATCGATACCATAAGACGTCAAGGCATAATTTGATACATATATTATGATGTCACTGCATAAATCTATACAATATGCCGTCACTTCATCGAGGTGTCTCTGCACTGCGGCGTCTCTGCATCGGGGGTGGTCACTGCATGGCGGTGTCTCTGCATCGCGATGTCTCTGCATCGCGGTGTCACTTCATTGCGGTGTCTCTGCATCGCGGTGTCGCTTCATCGCCGTGCCTCTACGTCGCGGTGTCACTTCATCGCGGTGTCTCTGCATCGTGATGGTCATCGCATCGGGCGTCGCGGTGTCTCTGCATCGCGGTGTCGCTTCATCGCCGTGTCTCTACGTCGCGGTGTCACTTCATCGCGGTGTCTCTGCATCGTGATGGTCATCGCATCGGGCGTCGCGGTGTCTCTGCATCGCGATGTCTCTGCGTCGCGGTGTCACTTCATTGCTGTCTCTCTGCATCACGGTGTCGCTTCATCGCCGTGTCTCTACATCGCGGTGTCACTTCATTACGGTGTCTCTGCATCGCGATGATCATCGCATCGGGCGTCGCGGTGGTCAATGCATCAGGATTGTCATTGCATCGAGGTGGTCATTGCATCGGGGTGGTCAATGCGTCGCGGTGGTCATTGAATCGCGGTGGTCAATGTATCGGGGGGTGGTCATTGTATCGCGATGGTCAATACATTTTCAACTATTTATGAAAACCGAGGGACTATTTAAACTGTTATCTTCAACAATTTTGAAATGAGTATTTTATTGGAAAATTTCGACATTGTAATGTATTATGGTAGTATTGTATTCCATTACCATGTTTGTGATATTGTATTCCATTACCTTGTTTGGTAGGCAATGGAACTCATTGTAGGATTATTTTTTTCATTCCATTCCGACTATTCCATTGAATTTTGGATGGAATGAAAATCATCCATTTTCATTCCGTTGGAATGAAATCATATTCCATTCATCCGTTGCCAAACAAGCCAAATTGATATAATGTAATGAAAAAAGCATTCCATTCCATTCTATTACCGCAATCCAAACACGCCATTAGAGTTTCTCCGTTGCCAAACAAGCCAAATTGATATAATTAATGAAGTGACATTGATGTCACTACAGATGTCACTGCATATGTCACTGTATACATTAGACAATTAATGAAGTGATATTGATGTCACTGTAGATGTCACTGCATACATTAGACAATTAATGAAGTGACATTGATGTCACTACATAAATCGATACAATAAGACGTCACTGAATAAATCGATACAATAAGACGTCATTGCGGTGTCTCTGCAATGCGGTGTCACTTCATCGCGGTGTCTCTGCATCGGGGGTGTCTCTGCATCGGGGGTGGTCACTGCATCGCGGTGTAACTTCATCGCGGTGTCTCTGCATCGCGGTCTCTTATCGCGGTGTCTCTGCAATGCGGTGTCACTTCATCGCGATGTCTTTGCATCGTGTTGTCACTTCATCGTGGTGTCTCTGCATCGCAATGTCTCTGCATTGCGGTGTCATTTCATCGTGGTGTCTCTGCATCGGGGGTGGTCACTTCATTGCGGTGTCACTTCATTGCGGTGTCTCTGCATCACGGTGTCGCTTCATCGCCGTGTCTCTAAATCGCCGTGTCACTTCATCGCGATGGTCATCGCATCAGACGTCGCGGTGGTCAATGCATCAGGATGGTCATTGCATCGAGGTGGTCAATGCATCGGGGTGGTCAATGCGTCGCGGTGGTCATTGAATCGCGGTGGTCAATTTATCGGAGGTGGTCATTGTATCGCGATGGTCAATACATGTTAAAATAAAAATAAAAAAACTGAACAACGATTGAAAAAAAAAAAAAAACAACCATGAACAGTGCCCGGAACGGAAAATTAAAAAAACAAACTAACAGCGCCTCTTCTCCCCCTTTTTTTTTTCTTTTTTTCATTAAGGGTATTTAAGTCTATCTATCTAATTTGTGTCCTTATAAGTCAAACATATTCTTTTTTGTCCTTATAAGTCCAATAAGTTCGTTTTGTGTACTTTTGGGTCTTTTGCCCATTTTTTTATTGAGGCCTTTATCAATTAGAGTAAAAAATTTTTTGGACATTTATCAAAAAAGAAAATTAACATATTATATTAGGTTGGAACGGATTAAATCTACACGATTTTTTTTTCTTTTAGCGAAACATGTACCGTTGGGCCCTCCGACACACCGGGCTTAAGACCCGGGTCTCGCCGGCCTTAGCATAGGGCCGGCCCTGCCATCGACCATTCCTAGGAAAGAAATTCTCTCCATTTCCAACGTTCAACTGCAAAAGAGAAACCAAACAAAACATGATTTACTGAGGCAACTGCAAACCAACACCTACATTACAGCTTTACCCTTGGAGCAGCAAGAACTCGACCATCAATGCTAGTAATTTCTTGTTAATAGTAATGCCATATGAGTTATTCCAAAAGTAGCTTTACCTTCCTGCCCCTTCTGTCTCGAGTATATGAATTTCTTTGTATGAAACTCTAACGAGAGAATTGTAAATAAAGCAATACATACAGTCACAATGTATAAAGATAAAACCGTGTGACAGGAGGTCACATGTTTTAGCTACGGAAACAACTACTCCTACAAAATTGAAGATAAAACACCATACAGTAGATTTAAATGGTTTAGCCCTTCCCTAGACTCGGAATGTCTAGATGCTTTCATGCACCGGGTCAATTTTTTGGTAAAATGCATATGTTGTACTTGTGTATCTGCGTTCGTTTATTAGCAAATTTTATTTGCAGGGTGATGCAGATATATTCTTCCCAACAAATTTTTGGCTATTGGAACTCATAGACCACTATTGCTCTGGATGGATTAAACCTCAACAAGACGAAACACCGAAGAAAGGAAAGAAAAGACAGACACTTACCAGTAATTTTCTCATCTTTTTCTGTTGAATTTATCAGTACTATCATTGCGGTTATTCTTCTGTTTCTTGTCTGTTTGATCAACTCTTGTACAATGTTGGCTTAATATTTCATTTCATGTGAAGCTTGATACATCAGTGTTCATGCAAGAGTTTGGTGTTCCATCAAAGACGAGAACAAAAGATGGATACAATCCTCTACTGGATGGATGACTTCAAGAACACAGAGATTTATTTGAGTGTTCCCACTTACAACAAAAAGTAGAAGATTTTGGCCTCAAGGTCACCACCGCTTAGGAAGCAGCTAAATACCACAACAATCTATCAATCACAGATTTGTTTTTTCTCGTCTTTCGTTTATCATTTTCAGAAACCGTGGCTGCTATTAAGAAGGCTTTGCCAACAGAATGAAATGACTAATAATCTGGATGCATTGCTCGTTTCAGTAATACGTCTCTATCATCTCCGAGCTTTATTACCAGTCTTTTCTGATCTCAAATACATAGTTGATCTCCAAGTAACATTTATTGTCATCATCAAGAAACTGTTTCAAACAGAAGGGAAAAAAAAACGATGGTTAGACTTCAAACGACCATATAATCAAATTCATCATTGTTACTAGCATCAAAGAACACATGTTTTGTCATATACCACCACAAAGAATCTGCAGCGAAGCTAAGTTAGCTCAATCCCCAGTGCTCAAACATGAGAAAAAGAAACTCGAAGGACAAGAAGACAGAAATCAGAAAGAATATACCTTTGTTCTAGCGGAGTATGATCCTCTAGCAAACATGAAAGAAGGGGTAGTTTCTTCCTGCATCTCATGCGTGTACGGTTCAGGCTGTGGACTGAATGTCCCAATCATTTGCTTTGTGCTATCCACTGGATACCGATTTTCATGAATAAAAAAGTAACGAGATTAAAGAGAAAACTCTAATAGACATGAATTATGGCTTTAGCCAATGAGTAAATTAGGGAAGAGAACAGAGTAAAATCTACCTTTCATTCCAGTTTTCCAAACCGTGTTGGTGTACTTGAGGCCAGACACTATATTATTGCTGACCTGAAATGTAAAGTTTAGCTTGGCTCCTATACTTTTGGAATCGATCATCTAGTGTCAGGATTTTGACATTTCCTTCATCCAATCTTGCATGAGTTTTCAAGGGACTACAACCTTCGGTTAGTGCAACTGACACCCAAGGTGACCCATACACCCAAGGCACTCTCTACGTGCCCTACTCGATGGCTATGTTTTTCTTTTCTTATCATCTTGGCAGAGACGCAATAATATAGTGTCTGGCCTCAAGTACACCAACACGGTTACTATAGTGAAAAAACTGTCCATCGACACTCTTCACATCCACTTTAAAGTGATTCGTGAGCAGCTGAATCTTCTGGCCCTTAGTTCCTTGGCCACGCCTCACCATAGGAACACGCAGCTTCTTCTTGACAGGTTCAGTGTCAGCTTTGATTGGAGTGACATTCCGTGGTACTGGTGGGGGTGGGGGTGGGAGTGGGGGTAGAAGTTCATCAGACGCCCCGTTCTTTTCAACTTCAGAAGCGCCATTCTTTTCAAATGGTTCCATTTCTGCAGCAATAACAGAACTTATACATACATAAGAGCAACAAAAAAAACATTAACACAGATTTAACGCGTTATGAAGGAAGGCTAGTCACAACTATAATTCATATAAAAAATCAAGCATCTATGAAGTATTTTGCCTACAAAAGTTAACCATAATTGACAACTAAGGCTTGCATGCAATTACACATCAAACAAAAACAGAACTCCAACACACTACATCCAACCAAATTTCAAGATACCCTATATTTATAAAGAAAACAGAGCAGTTAAAATTATTTTAGAACTACAAAAAAAGGGGTAATAGAGCACCACAATCATCTTACAATGCATTGAAGTAATCAAAAACTGCATCCCAAAAGGGGAAGCACAGATTTTCTCAAGACTGCATGCAGTTCCACATCAAACAGAAACAGAACTCCAACTCTACGTCCTACCAAATTTCAAGATACCCTAAATTTATGAAGCAAACAGAGCACTTAAAATTATTCTGAGCCTACAAAAATGGGGGTTTATCCACTAATGGAAATAGAAAACCACACTCATCATACAATGCATTTAAGTATTCAAAAACAGCATTCCAAAAGGGGGGAAAAAATTCACAGATTTATTTTCTCAAAGCATTAACTAAAAATGGATTAGCTAAAGCCCAGCTAGCATTAAACACCGGCATTTTCAGAACATTAAAAACACAAAACCCCTGACAGAAGTATAGCAAAAACCAACACGTGCAGAAAAACAACACAAACACACAAAAATATAAAGAAAAAAAAAAAGCTGAAATTTAATGAATCCAGCAAGAAACAGAGAAAAACAAGGCATGCAAACCCAGATCTATTAGTAATTAAGAGCCAAAACCAAAAAAAGATGCAAATAAAACTGCAAGAAGCTTTTTACTTGAATATACTACCCAGTGACATGACCAACAGGTGACAGAGAAGGTGGAAAAGCTAGAGGAAAGAGAAAATGACTAAATCTCTTGAAAAATAAAAATTAAATTTGAACAAACACAAAATAAACCATCCAACAACTACACAGACTCAGTCTGAAAGCATTTTGGAAGAATAACCAAAAATCCTGTTTCTCAAACCAAAAAAAACAAAAACAAAAAGAAAAACAAGCTTTCGAACTACTAGCTAACAAAAACCCATTTCTTCATACCAAAAACAAAATAAAGCTAAGATCGGTGACCAGAAAAGCTTAAAACACCACAGAAATCTGTAGAACATGAACAGCACCGCTAAAATACCAAAAAAGCATCACCGTTCCCTAATTTTTGCTTCCTGACAGCCACATTATCGACTAAAAAACAAAACAAGAGCTCCAGATTTCTTACTCAAAAATCAAAATCGTTCAAAACCCATTTTCATACACCAAAAAAATCATTCAAAAAAAGCTAAAAAAATCCACACAAACATGCTACCATAGATTACACCAAAACAGCAAAAAACACTGTAAAAATCAGCCACAGAAATTATTGGCAAGCACAACAACAACAGCAAGGAATTTAATTCAATTTCTAAGTAGAAACACACCTGAATCTTGGATGGGTTGAAATGGAGTTCCCAAAGCCACCGTTCTGAGGTATATCAACTAAGAAGAAATGTTGATCTGTCGCCTTCATCATCACACTCCCCGTTCCTGCACACGCCACGGAGGAGAGCGTTTGGATCGAAGAGATGACGGAGGAGCTATAGCAGAGCATGTATCCGGTGCACCAGCAAGTGTAAAGTCTACTGCAATGATTCCCAAAAGCCACATACCAAGCCTACATGATGACCTGGTGTGGGAACTGAATTGCAGACGAGTCTGCGAGTATTACGACGCCGTTTGACAGAAACACGAGACAGTGAAGAACATGACACAGAGAAGAGGAAGCAGGAGCAGCCAGGATCCCCTCCCATGCACTTGGGGATCCTTTGCATTCCCCACCCCCCCCACACACACACACACACAAAAAAAAAAAATTTCTACATAGGAGACTCAGGTGTGAACATCACATATCCATAAAGTGCACAGGAGGAAACGAGGGGGAGGGAAAAAAAAGGAAATGACAAAAGACCTAGACAGCCAAAGATTCACAATTCTACTTAACACCGTGCTTTGCACGGCGGCCCTCATTTATTATCTACAGCAACATTATTTTTAGAGGAGAGTTTGACGTTGCCTATGCAGTTTTTTATAATAGTACATCATTTTTAACAGCTAGTTATACATGCATAAACTTAATTGCATAGGCAAAACAGATGTTCATAAAGTTAGTTTACACATAGGCAAACATAATTACACAGGTAGAGTAGATGTTCTTAAGCGGAGTTTTACATAGCCGACCTGAATTTACATGGTCAAAACAGATGCCAGTTAGCTTAGTTTTCCATACACAAAATAGGCAAGACTACATTTCAATTTAGAAAGTCTATGTACAAACCCAAAGCCATATTTCTAAGCAAAATTCATACCGAGACATTTACTCTCATTCATGAATCTGCTCTGGGTCATCAATCTCTTTGTGGAGATTTGAGCTTCGTCGGACTGGAGTTCATGTCAGAAGACAATATTCATGCTCTCAACGCAAGTTGTATTCCTACATATTCGAACTGAAGTTAACAGTCCTAATGAAGCAATTATTACACTTTTGAGCTATATTCAAAGAGTTTTCGAGCTATGGAGACTATTTTCTTAAATAGAATAAGAGAAACATTTCAAGAGCAATTCAGAATCATAACATTTAGAAATTTATAAATCAGGTTAGCATATCACCAAATTTGTCTATATTCCTAAGACAAAGTCAATCTTGATGAACATCAATGGTGGTAAAAGTGATCAGGTTGGTGGTGGTTAAGCAAGAGTAATATTTATATTTAATTCACAAGTGACTACATGAATATTAAATTATGTCACACGATTGAAGACTCAAGGTTTGATTCAATACGAAAGGCTGCCAAATTTGTGCTTCAATTGTGGTCTCATAGATCACACGATTAAATTCTGCCCCAAATTGACCGAAGAAGTGCCGGTGGAGAAACAGAAAACCCTACCCTATGGTACCTGGTTGAACGCAAGCCGTAAATCAAACCTCCTGGAGACAGTAAATCTCGATCCTGTTCACACACTGCAGCAGCACATGTCGGCCCCAACATGCCCACAAGATCCTTCAAATGATCCCTCGGATGCAGATATGTTGGACCCAGCTTGATCCCTCTTCTTTACCTCTCGTCTTGGCACCAACAGAGGCTGATAATCCAATAATTGCAGGTACTATTGTTCCCAGCACTATTATTCATGAAAGCACTTGCACAGGTCTGGTGGAGATACCCATTATGGAAATTCAGCCACCAAAAAATGCTTCTAAATTAACCGTGTGTACTTCAAACGGAAGAAAGACCGTCACCAAACGTGGGGAAAAAAAGAGAGCTGTTTTAGTTGATGTCACAAACTCAGCAATTATTGGAAGCAAACGCAAACCTGAATCCTTTGTTGACGGAGAGGTTTCTTTGAAGAAAAATGTTATCACCTACAGTCCGGCGGAGTCTGCTCAGCAGGCCCGCCAAGAGCCATGGAACTGTCGGGGCTTGGGCCAACCCCGAGCAGTTAAAGCTTTAAAGGCTCTTGTAGATAGCTGCAATCCTTATGTTATTTTCCTTTCCGAAACAAAATTGCATTCGAATAAATTTGATTATGTTCGTTGTTATCTTGGTTTTCCTAATGCTCTTGTGGTTAGCAGTGATGGGGCAAGTGGGGGCTTAGCTTTACTTTGGGATCGTAATATTGATGTTAGTATCAAAACTCATGGTTAGTATCAAAATTCAAGGTAGAGGTCATATTGATTCCATAATTACCAACAATGATGGTAGGAGGTGGCGTTTTACCGGTTTCTATGGCAATCCTAAGCAAGAGGAACGCATTATTTCTTGGGAACTTATGCGACGTCTGCATGGCCTTTTTGATCTCCCATGGCTCTTGGCCGGTGACATCAACGAAATTTGCTATGCCCATGAATACTCAGGGCCGGGAAGTCGTTCTGAAAGAGCAATGGCAACTCTTAAATCTTGATTCGGTGATTGTGGCCTTATGGACTTACCGTATTTTGGTTCACCGTACACTTTTAGTAACAAGCACGACCCCTACCCCTCTCGGCTGCGCCTTGCCCGAGGGGTAGCCAATGGCGATTGGAAATTACTCTTTCCGGATCATGCTATTTTCCATCTATCGAGCACACGATCGGACCATTTTCCCATTCTAATCACAGATAAGCGGGAGAAATTTGGGAGAAAAAACAAGAAATGGCACGCACTTCCTCGTTACGAACCTCATTGGCTAGGGGACGCGGAATTCTCAGACCTTATTTCGTCTACTTGGAGCAATATTTATCACCCAAATGCTGCTGCTCTCCAAGGTAATATCATTGACACTCGCATCTCCTTAAAAGTTTGGGCTCGGCAGAAATTCGAGAATTTATCAAGAAAAATAAAGGACAAGGAGGAGGAGCTTGCAACCTTGCAAGCCAAGCCTGATTATTCCTTTGTCATGGAAAAATGCCTTATAGCAGATATTGAGCATTTGCAGAATCTTTCTGAAGATTATTTGCGGCAACGTGGTAGAGTTGATTGGTTAAAATGCAATGATAAAAATACCACCTACTTTCACCACAAAGCCTCTTCCCGCAAGGAGAGGAATTTCATTCATGCTCTCGAGAGACAAGATGATCAGATGGATGAGACTGAAACCGGTATGGAGGATATTGGGGTTCATTATTTTCACGATATTTTCTCTAGTTCCCGAACCGACCCCGTTGATATTGACCACTTAAACTTTTCCCACTTGGATGAAGATGACATAGCCCTTTTATCGGCCCCGTATACCAAAGAAGAAATTAAGAAGGCACTTTCCCAACTCCCGGGGAGCAAATCTCCTGGCCCAGACGGAATGCACATCATTTTTATGCAAAAATGCTGGGACACTCTTGGCCCGTCTATTACGGCAGTCATTCTTGATTTCCTTAACGGAGAGGTGGACATCTCTGCTATCAATGAAACTTATATTCCCCTTCTGCCCAAAATTAAGCAACCAATGTGTGTCTCGGACTACCGGCCTATTAGCCTCTGCAATTCCGTATATAAATTAATCTCCCGTGTCCTTGTGAATCGGCTGAAGCCGGTGATTAACTCTGTGATATCCGGCAATCAAAGCGCATTTGTAAGTGGCAGACTCATTACCGATAATGCTATCACCGCTTTTGAGGCATTTCACTCTCTTAACGCCGGTTCTGCAGGCTGTGACCATCATGCTGCCTTAAAATTAGATATGGCCAAGGCATTCGACCGTGTTGAATGTAGACGTGGGCGGTTCCGGTTCCAAATCCGGTTCAGACCCGCCGGTTCCCGGGTCCAACCCGGCGGTTCCACGGGTCCACGGAACCGGCGGTTCCACGGTTCCTACCCGGTTTTAGGTTCCAACGGACCCGGCCCGGCCCAAAACCGGCGGTTCAAGGAACCGGCCGAAAAACCGGCGGTTGAACTGGCCGGAACCGGCCCGGAACCGGCAGTTTTATTTTTTTTTTTAATTTTCGCTTTTTTTTCCTTTTTCTTTTTCTTTTTCCTTCAAAATTTGCCCAAGATTCCAATTTCCAATTTGACCAACGGTTGGCAACGGATATATATTCAAAATTTTTGATTTTATTTTAATATACCATAAAATGTTGTTTTTTAGTTTTTACTAGTGCCACAACATACTAATATATTTCTTATTATTATTACTTTTTGACCGAAATATATCGTAACACTTTGACTAATCAAATAATCAAATACTACTACTATTTAAATTATTGTGACAAGGAAGAGCACAAAATTAAATTAAATTTAAATGTTACACTTTGACTAATCAAATTAAATTTAAATGTTACAAAATATTAATAAACTACATGCTACTCTTTTATTCGTAATCACTATATGAAATATAAGTTTAATTTACTTACAAATCAATCATAAAAAATAAACAATTAGAAAACTATAATCTTTAATTTACTTACAAATTATCTAGAATATAAGTTATGAAATTAAATATTATATATAGATTGGTTGAAATTAAATATTATACAAGCCGTGTGTTTTTTTTTTTAAAACATACTTATGAAATTAAATATTATATATAGTTTAATAACCAATTAGAATTTATTATTAATTTTAACGTAAGTTATAAAAACTTTGTAAAAAAAAATTGATTTTTTTGGAACCGGGATTGGAACCGTGATTGGAACCGTGATCGGAACCGTAATCGGAACCGTGATCTGAACCGTCTGACCCGGGAACCGCCGAGACCCGGACCCGGACCGGGGAACCGCCAAACCCGCCGGTTCCCGGGAACCGGCTAGAAAATGGAACCGGCGGTTCCGGTTCCATTTTGGACCCGGAACCGGCCCGGAACCGGTCACGTCTAGTTGAATGGGACTATCTTTCAGCCACCATGCAGGCTATGCACTTCCCGGACCGATTTATCCACCTTATCATGAAAATGGTTAGCTCTGCTTCATTCAGAGTTCTTCTTAACGGCAAGCCTACTCGCCGCATTATGCCATCTCGAGGGATCCGCCAAGGGGACTCGCTATCCCCTTTCCTTTTCATTATCTATGCCGAGGGCCTCACAACACTTATTAATCAATCCATCTCTAATGGAACTCTCGAGGGATTATTTTTTGACAGGAACAATGAGGTCCGTGTCTCCCATCTCCTCTTTGCGGACGACAGTCTCTTATTCTTTAAAGCTGATATGGAAGGGGCCACTACTGTCAAGGACATTCTCGCTAATTATGAACGTCTCTCGGGCCAAGCGATTAACAAGCACAAGTCGAGCCTATTCTTTAGCAATTTAGTCGCAAATGATAACAAGGTGGATGTCATCTCAATTCTCAATGTTCCCCTGGGCACTTGCAATGGAAAATATCTAGGCCTCCCCTTCATGACCGACAGAAGCAAAAAACAGATATTCACTTTCCTCGAGGATAAAATTCAAAAAAAATTAAGTGGGTGGAAAGAAAAATTCTTATCTCCAACCGGCAAAGAAGTCCTTATAAAAAGTGTGCTCCAAGCTATTCCCATCTACGTAATGCAGTGTTTTCGCATTCCCGGTTCCCTCATTGACTCTATTGAAAAATTGATCCGGCGTTTCTTTTGGGGTGGTACTGACGACAAGCAGAAAATTCATTGGAAAAAATGGGACACTTGCACAATGCCTAAAGAAATGGGAGGCCTCGGTTTTCGTGATCTGGATGCCTTTAATTTGGCCCAAATTGCAAAACAAGCTTGGAGAGTTCTCAAACTACCGGATTCATTGGTAAGCAAGGTCCTCTCGGCCAAATATTTCAACAACAGTAATATTTTGGACGCCAATCTTTGATCTAGGCCTTCTTTCCTTTGGCGCAACTTACTTGAGGGAAGGGACCTCCTGACACAGGGGCTTCATTGGCGAGTCGGTAATGGTGCTCTTATAAACATTTATTCCGATCCCTGGTTGCCACTACCGGCTTCTTTCCGTGTTACCTCGACCTCCTTACCGGTAGATGCTAAAGTGAACTCCCTCATTAATCCATTCTTGCACACTTGGGATTATGATCTAGTAACCACATCCTTTTACCCCACATGAGGCACATGCAATCTTAAGCATCCCCTTACCAACCGGAAATCACCGGGACGATATTGTTTGGAACTATGACAAAAAAGGGAACTTTTCTGTTAAATCGGGTTACACACTTGCTCGGCAGCTCAGTCAAGGAGGTTGCATTTCTCCACCGCATCCACTTCCACATCCCCGGATTATATTTGGCGCCGTATTTGGAATCTCCCTCTTCTACCCCGGGTCCAACACTTCATCTGGAGAGGCCTACACGATTGCTTAGCTACTAATGCATCACTCAAAAGGCGGAAGTTAAGTGATGGGCATTGTGCACTTTACAGACACCACGATGAGGATCTAAAGCACCTATTCTTTTATTGCTCGTTGCCGGCAATTGTTTGGAAGACCGTCAACGACAGCCTAGTTGATTCAGCCCTTGCGGTGAGTTGGGATCTAGCCAGTTTCCTTGACTACCTTTTGAAGGAAGGTAGCACTGAAAAAGTTGTGACAACCATCACCATCTTATGGCATATCTGGAAAGCTCGTTGTGCCTGGCTTTTTGACAGCAAATCCTCAAGTGTCAGTCAGCTTATTTCTGCAGCGGAGGAGGAAGCTAAAGAATATATTATGGCTGGAAAATCCCCGCTTGGATCACAAGTGCCAAAGAAATGGCCTTCTACTTGGACCCCCCCATCGGCCGGTGCCCTCAAGTTGAACACAGATGCAGCCTGCTCCGGTGAATCCTCTGCCATTAGAGTCATTGCTCGTGATGCCGAAGGCCAAATTCAAAGCATGCCCTTTCGCAACATATCTTGGGAAACCTCGACGTCGAAACTCTTGAGCTCATGGCCATCCAAAGCAAGGTCTCTTCACCGCAAAGAACCCTCGGAGCTAGGTCCGTGATCATTGAAACGGACTCCCTCTCCCCGCATAACACGTTTGGAAGCCCCTTTGAATGACCTATCTTCCCGCGGCTGCCTTGTTGCGGACTGCCTAAGTATAGCGAAGGCCTTCCAGTCTTGTTCTTTTTCATTCATTAAGCGTAATGGCAATATGCCGGCCCATTTATTAGCCCAAGCAGGTCTATCTGCGAGGGGCTTAATTGTTTGGGGCACCTCCCCCCAACAGAAATTGTAAATGCTTGCTTCACCGATATGGCTTAATAAAATTGCGTTTTCTCTTCAAAAAAAAATAGGAATCTAAAAATTTCATTTCAAATTCAAAGAAAAGTGCGGGTGAAACCGTTTTTTAATTGATAATGATAGCACCACTCCAAAAATAGAATAAAACAAGGAACAACACAGCTGATTCAAGATTACCTTTGACAAGATTCAGGAAACTCTTTTCATGCATTTGAACGAACATCTAGAACTTTTAACTCTTCCTTATCAACAACTAGTGCGTTTGTCTCCATAATCTGATAGCATATCTCTGGAATAATTTAAGCAGGATCAATTCGCATCATGAGATTTATACACACATGCATTAGCAAAGCCTAGAATCCCCTTTGAATTATTGCAAACTGAGCTTAAAACAAAACCATCAATGCAATTTTAGACCACCATTTTAATATTTTAACATAATGGTATTATGATGGAAGAAAGGCCGAAACTTTTAAATTATCCTATTCTTCATAGAACATGCAAGAATCAACGAAACATGATATGCAGGGCTCTTTTTGGTACTTACAGTAAGAAAATCTACAGTCTCTAACTTATCTATATTTTTGACATTAACACCAGCTTTGACAAAAAAAAATTAAGATACCACCAAAAAAAGAGAAACCGTGAAGAGAAAAACATCGGAACATTGAAAGCTACTCGGAATTGTCATTCAATATTTTCCAGCAGGTGATAAGTCAAGAAATTGGACTCATTCCGAACCAGATGTTGATATATCTTGTACGGACACTTACTCGAAATCGAAATGCATAAACGGAACTCAACAACGAAGGACATACCTGCTCTAGAAACATATGAGGCACGCCTAAACTGTTTGATCTATGACTCAGAGCCCCGAATCTATACACAAAGCATAGTAGATACTCAAACTCAACATACAAAATGTATTCTTAAAATCAATGTTAATAGGCTGTAATTTCCCGCTAAATCAAACACTTACCTACAAAAATCATGAAAATTTAGCACCATAAAATGGTACCTACATAAAAGAAGCAAAAAGAATTCATTAGTATTCTGTAAATGTTACATAAATTATGACAAATGGTAATTCTATGTAAAAATGAAAACTATAGAGATTAGGAAGCAAGATCAATGAACTTCATCTAAAAATTCATTAAAACAAACAAGCACACAAAGAAAGCGAATAAAAGCTAAATGCCAGTTTAAAAGCATATGTTGTAAAACAACATGCAAAGACTGACACCAAAACCATGAAGAAAATTCTTTAAATTCATGAAGGAAGGCATTAACTTCATAAATTGGCCTTGGATTCATGAAGAAAAATATGGGATCCATCATCTATTGCTTTCCAACCTCTTGCTGTTGTAGCATGATATAACCCGACCCGATAATTCATAGCAACCGGAACGATTCGGTCAGTCAATTCAGCAAACAATTTGCTCAACCTTAGTAGAAAGGGTTCTCAACATGTTGTTCCTTCTGGGCAGACGACTAAATCGCCTTTCCCGAGTAGTTTCTTGATTTTGTCGGCGTCGATGTTTCGGATTCGGGTTAATTGGACGGTTGGGAAGGAGAGAGTATTTCTGATAGGCGTGATAGAGAGTAGGTTACGGCTGGGATGCGGCGTTACGGGGTCAATTTTAAAGTGCGGCATGTGAAGATGAAAAGGACGCCGGTGTTTAAGGCGGAGGCAGGCGGCGGTAGTTAGCCTTTTATGATTACTTTACCGCCGAATAATAGAGCTACAGACAGTAGAAGAGAGAAGAAGTGAGAGCAAACCGGAGACGCACTACAGAGAAGAAAAAAGACTTATAGAGACACACTTACTAACGCATTTTTCAATAAACGCCTCTAAAGAAAGGATATAGAGTCACTAGCCTTTTACCCGTGCGATGCATGGCATGAGACATTAAATATATATGGATCTATATATAAATATACAATTTTACCCACATGAAAAGATAATACTCCTACTATGAATTCAGTTAATAGCAAATCATATATAAAACATCAATGCAAATACATATGTTTCATTGTAATCAATAAGAGGAAATGAGATACCAATGAAAGGTTAAGTTGCTCATAAGTATAAATATGATGTTGTTTAACATTGGTCATACATTTTTTTCATAATTAATATAAAAGAAAAAACATGTGTCACTACAATTTTTTTTATGAGCATACTTGATGATATCAACTGTTAGAACCCCTTCTATTGATTTCCACGTCTTTATGAGAAACCAACTAAGGTAATACATATACTGTTTAGAAAAACAGATTTAAATCTACAATAGCCTAATTATTGAAAGAGAAATTTGTTTAGATAGTCTTACATGTAGCCTATGTTTCACAGATGAATGCATCGCGACCAAACAATATTTTCTCAAGGATAAAGAAAATTTTACGACCCACAAAAAGGCCAAGGAAACAATTTGTACTATCAATCCAATCTATTGACGTGAATGCATTTAATAAGTAGCTAGTAGAATAGAAAATATTATACATGAGCTGAAAGACCAATCGCAAGGGTTGAGTTGGCCATCTTAAATAGTATGAAATGTTAGGTTGAACATGATAGAGAATGAAGAAATTCACCATTAACTGGCAGATGAACGTGGATTTGATGCATGTCTATAAGTAGGGTTTTTTTTTTTCTTCGTTTGTGTAGCCACATATACCTTAAGCTAGAAAATTAAGCTTCATTGTGCACCATGATTGCTGGAAATGAAATTAAAAAACATGTATAAGTAGAATTTAAACATTTACTCCCCATTCTAACAATGCAAGCTTGGCTATTCTTATTTAAAAAATAAAAATAAAAAAGATGCAGGTAAACTTGACCTACTCACAACAACAAAAAAAGATGCACCTACTCACAACAATCAAAACAGGAGGAGGCTACCTTGCCTTTGAATGGAGATTCCATCTCAACATGAGAGTGTAATGCAAGCTAGCTCTACCTATTAAGAAATGCAAATTTGCTTATGGATTTGATTTCCAAATACTTGAATAACCAAATATTCCACAAACAATAAATATGATAAAAGGAAGAAATATAATCCAACTCCAGGGTAGATTTAAGACATTTCCAGAAAGTTGTTTTACTTATTAGTATGAATCTGGACCACTCAAAATTCTAGATTTGTTACCAACTTTTCATATAAGAAGTGAGATCCTCACTGAAAACTGTGTTTTTTTTCCAAATTTCGTAGTTTGTTCCGTTGTCATTCCATTTTACCTGCAAAGTATTGTATACCATGTGTTTATCTTTACATCATTTAGAGTAACAGTCCGTTTCTTTGTGGCTTTCATATGTAGTTTGGCTGGTCTTATGCATAAGTAAAAGAAGAGGATTGTTGTATTCATTGGTTAGTCTTCGGCTGCTTTGATGGCACTTTAACAGGTATGTTGCCAGTAAAATTAGTATCCATTACTGTTTTCTCACTTGATTCCTAATTTTAAAATAGGAGATTCATGCTGCATGTTCTGTTTGTTCATTGTTGAGTGTGATTAGTGCTATGTGTGTAAAAAAAATTAAGCTTTATCTATAAACATGGAATCTTCAAGTGATAAGTTAAATTTGTCATCTTCAAACTCACATTCAACAGTAGATGAATCTTTAATAAAGGAAGATAAGAAACACATGGCTATTTGTAGATGGAAGCAGAAAAAATACAAGCAAACGAATATTCAAAGTAAAAAAAAAAGAAAAAACTGAGGTAAGCAAATAAAGGACTGATATAACCTTATTAAAAATGATTGACTGCAATAAGACTAAAGTTAATATTGGTATGTCTTCCTCATCAGCTGTGGTAAAAGACAGTTTTGCATCTAACATTTTGACAAGTAGTAGGTTACATAATGAATCTGAAAGAGCTACTAAAATACAAATCTGGAAACAAAAATGTGCTAGAAGAAGATTAAAAACAGATGTCTCTTTAGCTTGGTTCAAAAAAATCTCTTCCTTGTGATAATTTAAAAGAAGGTTCATTACAAAACAATGATATGTTAAAATGGTATCTACTGAAATTCCAGAATCATCAAAGCAACCTAGAAAGAAATCCAAAAAAACATGTTTCATCTTGAAACTTCTTCAGGCATAAACTCTTTTAGAAATGAAGAAGTACTGCATACATGCTATGCAGCTTCTATTTCATTAAATGAACAAAATTCTGAATTAAACTCTTCAAATGATGGAGTGATTAGTAGAGCAACCAAAATAGAAAATTGGAAGGAAAAAAAAGCTAAATAGAATATACAGGCTTATGATAATATTGTTCTGAATCAAACTTCTGATGTGGTACGTGTTAATAGTCAACGTAAGAAACATAACAAACAGAGAGACTTATTAGGTATGATAGTAGATAAAAGTGATATTCTAGATAAAGTTGGTGATTGTTTACATTGTGCTGCTAAAAGATTTCCACATGAAACAACAACTTTTTGTTGTTCAGGTGGAGATGTGATCTTAGCTAGCACTGACTTACCTCCTGTAGTTGTTCAGCTCCTAACATATTCTGAAAATGAAGCAGTAAATTTTAGAACTTCAATCCGAACATACAATAATCATCTTGCATTTACATCATTCGGTGCAACTTATGATAAGGAATTAGCTAAAAGAAACAAAGGTGTCTATACTTTTAGGGTCCAAGGGTAGGTATATCATTTTATGAATGATCTTATTGAAACCCCAGAAAAAAAGTCAGAATTTACAGTTTTATTTCCATGATGCAGATTATGAATTGTCAAACCGTCTTGAAAAATGTCCTAGATTGTTTGAAGCAACTTTAGAAAAGATCTTAATAGTATTGTCCCATAATCCCTATGCAAGATTTTTCATAGACCTAAGGAACATTCCAAATATTCATGAACTTGAAATTGTGTTGTTTTGTAATCCAAAAATTGATTAAAGAGTCTATAATAAGCCCATTGTTTCTGAAGTGGCTGGCATATTAGTTGAAGGTGATGACAATACACAAAGAAGCATAAAAGTATACACACATAGTGGAGTTTCACATTCTGTCCAACACTACTTTGGTTGTTATGGTCCTTTACAATATCCCCTTATGTTTCCTTATGGTAATCTTGGTTGACATCAAGGCATAAGTAAAAAAACATGAATATTAATCCACGAAAAAGGAAAAAGAATAATGAAAATAGTAGAATACCACGAAATGCAAGTACTGTTCTTGAACTTCTTGAATCTGAAAACTCCATACTTTTAAATGATACATCACATGATCCAACCTATGTATCAATTAGAGAATATTATTGTTACAAATTACAGATTAGGGATAATGATAAGTCCTGCATATTTCGTTTTGGTCGTCTTCTCCAACAATATGTAGTAGATATGTTTGTTAAGTTAGAAACACAAAGATTAGATTATTTCAGGTCACAACAAAACAATATTAGCCAAGAATTTATTCAAGATATAGTTGATGCTGTATCAAATGGAGAAAATGATGCAAGCAAGATCGGTCAACGTATTATCTTGCCTGCATCGTTTACCGGAGGGCCTAGGCACGGAAAAAATACTTAGATGCAATGTCTTTAGTAAGAAAATTTGGTAAGCCAGATATTTTCCTAACTATAACATGTAACCCTAATTGGCCTGAAATAAAGGAGATGTTGTGCAATGGAGAATTAGCTCAAAATAGGCCTGATTTGATGGATAGAGTATTTAAAGCAAAATTAGAAGAACTTAAGATTGAATTGTTCAAAAAAAAATTATTTGGAAAGGTGGCTGCCTATACATATGTAATAGAATTTCAGAAAAGAGGTTTACCACATGCTCATTTCCTTTTGATTTTAAAACCACATTATAAAATTTACAGACCCGAAGAATTCGATAGATTTGTCTCAGCTAAACTTCCAAATAAAGAACAACAGTCTCATTTGTACAGTTTAGTAGTTAAACACATGTTACATGGACCTTGTGGAAATTTAAATCCTAACAATGTATGTATGGATAAAAATAATCGTTGTAAAAAATCGTATCCTAAAACATTTTGTAATGAAACTGTTATAACAACAGATGCATATCCAATATATAGAAGACGGAATGATAATTCAAGAGTTAGGGCTAGAGGTGCATGGTTAGACAACCGATGGGTTGTACCGTATAATCCATACCTCATTGCAAAATTTGACTGTCATATAAATGAAGAGATTTGTTCAACTGTAAAAGATGTAAAATACATCTACAAGTATATATGTAAAGGAAGTGATAAAATTATGTTTAATGTAACTGATCAAACAAGCAATGAAGAAATTAATGAAATTGAACAATATCAATCTGGAAGATGGATTTCTCCTCCTGAAGCATTATAGCGTATTTATAGATTTGCATTAGGAGATATGAAACCTGCTGTTATTCAACTACTAGTCCATCTTGAAAATTTTCAGCCAATTAACTTCAATAAAAAACATAAACTTAAGAATGTCGCAAATAATCCGTTCAATCGTAAAACTATGCTAACTGAATACTTTGAAATGAATAGACTAGATTTTGAAGCTAAAAAAAGGAACTGTACATATGGTGATTTCTCAGACTTTTTTGTATGGGAAAATGATAAAAAAAAAAAAACGTTGGAAAATAAGAATGAAAGATGATTCGATTGGAAGAATAGTATCAGTGAATCCAATAGAAGGTGAAAGATATTTTTTAAAGATTTTATTGTGTAATGTTAGATGTCCTAAATCCTTTGCTCATTTAAAATATTTTAACAATGAAATGTATAACACGTATCATGATGCAGCATTAGCTCGTAGTTTATTAGAAGAAAATGATAGTCAAGAACATTGCTTATTAGAAGCATCGTCATATCATATGCCTTATGAATTAAGAAGATTATTTGCTACTTTGTTGATTTATTCATGCCCTGCAGATCCTTTAAAATTATGGTATCAATTTGAACCTTTTTTATCAGAAGATATATCTACACAAACACACCTTCCAAAATCCGAAATTAGAAAAATTGTGCTTCAACAGATAAATGTATTCTTACAGTCTATGGGAAAAGATATAAGTTTATTTGGTTTAATACCTCCAGATATGAAAAACAGTGATTTTGAAGATCTAACTAAAGAATTAAGAGCCGGACAGAATATTGTAGTAAGTGAAGCAGACATTAATTCCAAAACACTACTTAATAAAGATCAAAAAAACAGCATTTAATTCTATTCTTGCATCAGTTTATAAGAATACGGCAGCATGTTTCTTTATCGATGGACCGGGAAGGACCGGGAAAACCTTCTTATATAGGGCTTTATTAGCAAATTTAAGATCTAAGGGCTTTATTGCTTTAGCTACAGCTTCATCTGGTATAGCAGCTTCTTTGTTGCCTGGAGGTAGAACGGCTCATTCAAGATTTAAGATACCAATTGATATTACAGATAGCTTCACATGTAGAATAAGTAAACATTCTTCTTTAGCAACCATGATTAGAGAAGCAAGATTAATTATTTGGGATGAGGCAACGATGTCAAAAAAAACAACAATAGAGTCTTTGGATAATTTATTAAGAGATTTAATGGATAACTCGGAATTGTTTGGTGGCAAAGTCGTCGTGTTAGGTGGTGACTTCCGTCAGACTTTACCGGTTATTCGTGGAGGTACAAAGAATGAAACTATCAATGCATCATTAATTAGATCTTACATTTGGCCAAACTTGATAAAATTTAAGCTTATTCAAAATATGCGAGCACAATTAGATCCTACTTACACTGCATTCCTGTTAGATATAGGTGATGGACTGACTCAAATTGAAGACGCTGAAAACATTGAATTGCCTATGAATATAATCAGTACACCAAAAAATATTGAAGAAGGATTAGACAGTCTTATAAAATCTGTTTTTATAGAAGATGAATCAATTTCCAGCAATCCTCAATTTTCAATTAATAGAGCCATATTGACTACAAAAAATCAATTTGTAGATGAAATTAATGAGATTATGATTGATAAATTTTCAGGAATAGAAACAGAGTATGTAAGTTATGATAAAGCAATCAATCCACAAGATGAAGGAGTATATGAAGATATGTTGAATAGTTTAAGGCCCAATGGTCTACCACCTCACAAGTAAAAGTTAAAACCTAATGCACCAATAATTCTACTCAGGAATTTAGATCCAGCTGAAGGATTATGTAATGGAACGCGACTAATATGTAAACAGCTAGATAAAAATGTGATACATGCAGAAATTGCAATTGGAGATCATGCTGGAAAGAAAGTTTTCTTGCATAAAATACCTTTACAACCATCTAATGATGAATTCTCCCCGATCCCTTATAAAAGAATTCAGTTTCCGATAAGACTTTGTTTTGCAATGACAATAAATAAAGCACAAGGTCAAACATTAGATTTTGTTGGTGTTTACTTAAAAGAACCTGTTTTCTCTCATGGTCAATTATATGTGGCTCTTTCACGTGCAAAAACATCGACTGCTGTAAAAGTATTTATTGTTCCTACATTTTTTGATTCTAAAAAAATTAATGTTACACGTAATGTGGTATACAAAGAAGTGTTAACTAATGCATGAATATTTGCTTCTTTTATTAGTTTACAGTAATTACATGAACTTATTATTCTTTTCATAACATACATGATATTTTATGTTTTCTATATTCTCGGTGTGATATATAATAAATAATATATGCAAATTATGTGATTTCCTTCATGTAGAGGACATAAGATAGAAAAATGTACAATGCAATGCAAGTTACATTTGCAACTGATGATTGGACTGTCATAGTTCAAGTTGTAGAAAAACATAAAACATCTGAATCCCAAAACAAAGGAACAGTGTTCAAGAAGTATGTACTCACAGTCATGGAGGTAAATACTCAAAATACATTGAATATTTTTTATTCTATACTAATAAAATATATGCTGAATGATAATTTTGATATGTTTTTACTTATCCCATTATTTAGGGCACAAATTGCAGCTGTTACTTTTTTTAATACTCACATTGCACCTTTGGAGAAACTGCTGATTCCATTCAAAAGATATAAGATTTCTAATGCTAGACTGAAAGTGGCAGAACCGGAGTATAGGCTCGGGGAGTATGGATATGAGTGGATCTTATCCATATACAACTTGATTGATCCGATTCATCATGAAGTTCCTTACACTTTTCCGTGCTCATATACTTTTAATAAATTCTCAGAATTGCACCGCTTTGCTGAACGTAATGAATATGTTGGTAAGTTTTGATGCCTACAGCTTTATCATTAATATTAATAATAACTGCTTTTATGTTGGAAAGTAAAATACATCCAATAACCTTAATGTAGTAACTTCATTGTAGTTTCTGTTTACATCATTGATAAATGTATACTTTATAGGTTGATTCTTGCTTAGCCTGTTAATCTTGGTTCTATGTTGTTTCTTTTAAATATCAGTTAGAATTCAGGATTGGAAATGGTGCTGTATTTTTTTCCCCTGCTTTTCTTCACTTTTCAAATTCCACATATTCATTGATATCTTCGTAATGTACCTGCATGATCTACCAAGAATGATCATTGTGGTATTTATTCTTTACATTTAGCTTATGAAATAATGCTTCTCTGGCTTTAGCCTTTATATGTGTCTAAAATGAATTCTAACACCTTCAGCCTTTATATGTGTCTAAAATGAATTCTAACACCTTCAAATTATATATATGTATGTGCAAAAAGGAGTTAATACTTCTGACAGTAATTTTATTAATTCTGTTCAATGCATGCACTTGACCTATCTACATAACAATAATCTCTTAATGATTCTAACTCTACATTCATTCTGATTCATTCATGTCTAATATCACACCAGCTATCAAGGCATTAGTCATCCAGTCGAATGCCATTCATGGTTCAAGTAACTCAAAAGCGAGAGATTATATCTTAATTGATGAAGAGTGAGTATAATAATTTTATTGCATGCTGTATTGGTTACACACTAAAGTAAAAAAACATTTATTAAACATATATTTTTTGCTGAAATTTCTTCAACAGGAAAATCCCGATGGTTTTAAGACTTTGGGAAGATTTCTTGGATAATGAAGAATTTCAAGTCTCCGCAAAACTTCCAGAACCAACATTGATAGTGGGTTTGACTCTGAGAGTCACCACTTACCATGGTAAGAAAATTCCATGTTTACATATATGTAATGAAAATATTAATGCATTACTTTTCCTTTCTCATATTTATTATTATTATTATTACATAGGTATATCACTTACCACACCAAAATACAATGCCTAAATCCTCCGTTGCCAGATGCTGAACATATGATAGAATGGTATGAATAAAAATTTCATACACACATATAATTTTTGAAGCTTAGTTATGATTTTTTTTACATTTTATTCCCCTTGAAAATAGATTTAAATATAGTTGCATTATAATTTTATAAACAGGTATAAATAAAACAGTATTGAGATTGCTGGATTATTAAGGAACAAAGCATATGATGATGCTGACATTCTCCTACGACCACCAAAAAATTCAGATTTGTCTAAGATCAAAGATATGACCACCAAAGTTGAAGATGTATATATATATAAGAATCTGTTACAGAACTAATTTTCTGATTTCCTTATAAATACTTGATAAGCATATTTTTATATTGATAATAACATATATATTTGGTTATTCATAATATTTTGTTTTTCTTGTGGATAGTTCAAAACAGCCTGGATTGCATGAAAATTGCAACTAATGCCCGGACAAGAAAAACTTTGGCAAAGTGTATGCGGAAACTGTAAGAAATACCGTACAGGAAAAGTAAACTGGAGCTTTATGTGTAATTCTTGCGGTCAGAGAACAATGGTCATTCCACGGTAAATATTTGAACTCTTTAAATTTCCACGGTATAACCATGATTATTACTTTATAATCCATTCTGAACTTCAATTTTTACAGTGGTCGTATGGAAGTTTGTTTAAGCGATGATTCTGGCACACTTTCTGCTACAGTGTTCTCTCCGATTTTCGAAAAACTCACTGAATTTACTGTTACTCAGCTTTATGAAGCAGATGTTAAGGTACAACATTTATTCTTTCCATTGGAAATATATATGTGCTATGTTTATAAGTAATGTGGATCAAATATTATTGACATTCAAACTAATGCTGATTTATTTTTATGGAAAAAGTCCCTGTCCACCATGCTTCAGCTAATACATATAGGTTTCTGTAGATACTATACTGATACATATATATGACTCAATGTTAATAATAAATACAGAATGCTGAATTACATGATTGCTGAATTACGTGATCCTGTCCAAAAATTACTGAATTACATTCACTTCATCATCCTTGAATATAGTCTATTGCTGGTTCTATCCAAAAATTACATTCACTACATGATCCTTGCTGAATTACATTCACTTTTTGGATTGCTGGATTACATGATCCTATCCAAAAATTGTTGAATTCAATATACACTCACATTCACTTCCATACATGAGGCCTCAGTATAGAGTGTTGAATTACATGATCCTTCTTCCATATATAGTTTCTTTTCATCCTGACATTCTATGTTAATATATAAGTAACTTTCATGTTTTCAGAGTTAGTAGGCTTATGTGGTTTATGTCAAGGCTTTAACTTGTGAGCATGATTAATACTTCAATCTATGATATACAATATGTGTATAAGTAACTTTCATGTTTTCAGAGTTTGTCTAATGAATGTAGTACCCTAAATTCAGTTTTCTTAATTCACAGTTGAAATAATCATTATGCTATAACTAATAAAATTTACGCACAATCTTTTTTCCAGGGTCAGTTTGAAGGACGTTGAAACAGCTTTATATGGGAAAAAAATTTGCTGCTTTGTGAATTTCTTTGCATCTGACAAGAATTACACAATTCTACAACTCTACAAAGAAGACTCAATTCCTACCATTGAAGCTAGTCAGATGCAAATGCAGAATAAAGACACAACTGAAGGATCATCAAAAGAAACCACCCAGTTTTTCAGTCCCACTACCAAAGCTGTTCTTCAGGAAATTTCTG
The DNA here is from genome assembly GCA_036785695.1 of Gentiana straminea. Lineage (NCBI taxonomy): Eukaryota > Viridiplantae > Streptophyta > Magnoliopsida > Gentianales > Gentianaceae > Gentiana > Gentiana straminea. The sequence goes on along the minus strand of JAVUPR010000265.1, from coordinate 6,193,966 downwards.
ATTCTGCTGAGTTACAAAATGAGCCATGTACCCATTCTCCACAGGCTAAGAGAACACTAATGTTTGGTTCAATACCTACAATAATCCCAACAGCTGCTACAGATGAAAGAATTCAATCAGTTTCTGTCCCACCAAAGAAGGATGTAGCTGAAAGTCCAGTAAAAAAGCTGAAGAATAAGGATCATGATGAATCGAATGCCAAATAAGGGTTACTGTATGTTTATGTATTGTATTTGCAGCCATGATTGTTTTGTATGTGTTTTTTAAAAGCTAAACTTTGACATAGTGGGGAAACATAGTTAGTATATTATCACCATTAGCTTTTAACATAGCTAGAGTTTAATGGTGTAGTAATATACATAACTATTAGAGTTTGCAATTATCATATTCCACTATCTTTTGTGAATTATCGTAGCTAAACTTATGTATCTTTTGAACTATATGGCTTAATATAAATAAATATGCATGACTGTAGCTATTTGGTTTATGTGAGTGCTTCATCTTTTTAACTATACAACTTTCGTATTTTTCCAACTTCTACATTTATATTCTCACGGGCACGCCGTGCCTTGCCCGGCGTGGGATTCACCACTAGTAACTACTACTAATACAAACAGAGATCATTTTTCTTCCCATCTCACCCTCCGTCAACCCTTCCGCACTGCAAACTGCGAACGACGTCTGCTCGGCCGTTGATTTGTCGCCGTCGCCGGATTTCTCTGTCCGGTGTTTTCAGAGGTATTTTCGAGGTTTTTTCTTGCTCGAACACGAGATTTCTCTGTCCGGTGATAATTCTTTTCTTTTCGGTTTGCTTATTGTGGGTGTGTCTTTGATTAGATGCCGGAAATTTCTTGTATCGTGAGTGTTACTCTGATTAGATGCCGGAAATTGCTTTTAATTGAATTCTGCCATTGTGCCAGCAATGCTTAGAGTTACTTTAATGGTTGAAACTTATAGTGTTGTGTCAGGTTATATTTTTCTTCTTTTAGAATCAAGAGTCTAGAATCTAACCCTAAGAATCAAGAAACCCTGAGGGACATATAAAGCCTTACAGTCAATCGTCCCATAGAGAAGAGTATGACCGATGTTGTTTGTATCTAATGTCACTAAACTTTTCTTACTATGTTTAATCTGCTTTGAGCTTCCTTCCTTGGTGATTGTTTAATGATAATATTTGTTTCTCTTTTGGTACCTGTTCACTGTGAAACTTTAGAAACAAGGTGCTCACCCTCAAACTATGATTATTCATTCTTGTATATATCTTTATGTGTGAGGTTTACATTACTTGAGTTGATGGATGACCACAAATGTTTACTATTATCTGTAAGTGTTATGTTTATTTGGAGCGATTTTGATGCAGCGTAGTGGCCTTTATATTCATTCTGCATTAGTATTTATTTTATGTCCTGTTTTGTACTGAACTTTCTGGCCTACGTCGTTTTGTCTTTTGTTTAAGGGGTAATATGGTATTTTTGGTTCCCTGGAAATGAGGGTATTTAAAGAAGAAACTCTATTTTGTAATCAGATTTTTTTGGACATGTCAGTTAAAGGAACCCGCTGAATCAGCTGGCTTCTGTTTCTTCTTCATTTGATCTTTGTCACTTTACATCAGATTTCCTCTTATTTTCTTCATTAGCCTTCAATGCTTTAAGGCCTTTTTAATTTGCAATAAAAACTTCTTTCAAATGCTTTATAGAAATTTATTTAGACCAGTGGACCTAATCCATATGTTCATTTCTTTCCTGTGCTTTTTCAGGACCTTCCACAATGAGTTTTGTTCAAGAGAACACTTCAGCCATTAGTGTATCGATGTTTGCGCGTTCTAAAAGATCAAATCAAGGGATATCTAATATTCAAAGAACTAGAATATGTCCGTTGATAAGTTCCGGTATGCAATGTCTGCTTCTTTATGTGTGAGGTTTACATTACTTGAGTTGATGGATGACCACAAATGTTTACTATTATTTGTAAGTGTTATGTTTATTTAGAGCGATTTTGATGCAGCGTAGTAGCCTTTATATTTATTCTGCATTAGTATTTATTTTATGTCCTGTTTTGTACTGAACTTTCTGGCCGACGTCGTTTTGTCTTTTGTTTAAGGGGTAATATGGTATTTTTGGTTCCCTGGAAATGAGGGTATTTAAAGAAGAAACCCTATTTTGTAATCAGATTTTTTTATACCTATCAGTTAAAGGAACCCGCTGAATCAGCTGGCTTCTGTTTCTTCTTCATTTGATCTTTGTTACTTTACATCAGATTTCCTCTTATTTTTTTCATTAGCCTTCAATGCTTTAAGGTCTTTTTAATTTGCAATAAAAACTTCTTTCAAATGCTTTATAGAAATTTATTCAGACCAGTGGACCTGATCCATATGTTCATTTCTATCCTGTGCTTTTTCAGGACTTTTCACAAGGAGTTTTGTTCAAGAGTACACATCAGCCAATAGTGTATCGATGTCTGCGCCTTCATCTGAGATTCAAGGAACTAGAATATATTCTTATGCACCAACTCCAGGGGTAGGTGACGTCCATGATGTTATACGGACCTTGATATCAGCCGTGCATTTTGACAATGAGAAAAGCTGTGAAGCGTTGATAAGTTCAGGTATGCAATGTCTGCTTCTTTATGTGTGAGGTTTACATTACTTGAGTTGATGGATGACACAAATGTTTACTATTATTTGTAAGTGTTATGTTTATTTGGAGCGTTTTGATGCAGCGTAGTAGCCTTTATATTTATTCTGCATTAGTATTTATTTTATGTCCTGTTTTGTACTGAACTTTCTGGCCTACGTCGTTTTGTCTTTTGTTTAAGGGGTAATATGGTATTTTTGGCTCCCTGGAAATGAGGGTATTTAAAGAAGAAACCCTATTTTGTAATCAGATTTTTTTGGACATATCAGTTAAAGGAACCCGCTGAATCAGCTGGCTTCTGTTTCTTCTTCATTTGATCTTTGTCACTTTACATCAGATTTCCTCTTATTTTCTTCATTAGCCTTCAATGGTTTAAGGCCTTTTTAATTTGCAATAAAAACTTCTTTCAAATGTTTTATAGAAATTTATTTAGACCAGTGGACCTAATCCATACGTTCATTTCTTTCCTGCGCTTTTCAGGACTTTTCACAAGGAGTTTAGTTCAAGGGAACACTTCAGCCGATTATGTATCGGTGTTTGCACCTTTTGAAACATCGTATCAAGGAATATGTTCTTATGCACCAACTCCAGGGGTAGGTAACCGCTGTAATGGTATACTGACCTCGATATCTGCCGGAAGAACAGGTATGCAGTGTCTGCTTCAGTAAAGCATTGGAAGTTCTCAACATTAAATAGGAATACAGTTTATAAAATATGATACTAAATTGATAATCAAGCAAACGATCTTCTATTATGATTCTGCTGGAAATGAGGGTATTTAAAGAAGAAACCCTATTTTGTAATCAGATTTTTTTGGACATATCAGTTAAAGGAACCCGCTGCTGGCTTCTGTTTCTTCTTCATTTGATCTTTGTTACTTTACATCAGATTTCCTCTTTTTTTTTTCATTAGCCTTCAATGGTTTAAGGCCTTTTTAATTTGCAATAAAAACTTCTTTCAAATGCTTTATAGAAATTTATTTAGACCAGTGGACCTAATCCATATGTTCATTTCTTTCCTGCGCTTTTCAGGACCTTTCACAAGGAGTTTAGTTCAAGGGAACACTTCAGCCGATTATGTATCGGTGTTTGCGCCTTTTGAAACATCGTATCAAGGAATATGTTCTTATGCACCAACTCCAGGGGTAGGTAACCGCTGTAATGGTATACTGACCTCGATATCTGCCGGAAGAACAGGTATGCAGTGTCTGCTTCAGTAAAGCATCGGAAGTTCTCAACATTAAATAGGAATACAATTTATAAAATATGATACTAAATTGCTAATCAAGCAAACGATCTTCTATTATGATTCTGCTGGAATTCAACTGTGCTATTTATTTAACATGTCTCTTCCAACATCTACATTGTGTTGTTGATCTTGCAGGTGATCCTTACCTGGTTCTGTCACTTGCTATGCCCTTGGTACCTACAAGGAATATAGCTGATTTGGAAGCTAAGAGGAAGGTGACTTTAGAAGTGAGTTTCTTTCACGGTCTTATTGATCTTTCACCCATATAAATTTTTTTGGAAGGGAAGTGTCATTTGTTTTGTTGAGATGTAACATAATCTGCCTTGTGTTCATTAGGCTATGATGGATGGTCCAAAGGATAAGTCAGGAAAAGGAAAAGAAGTCGCAACAGACGGTGCTACCGCTGCACAATCACATGAGGAGGTATATTACTTTCTTCGCATGTTTTTTTTTTTTTTCTTTTCAGAATAAAGAATGATCTTTTTTTTTGTTTTTAGGGTGCATTAAGATCCCTTCCTTTAAAAGGGCGGTACAAAGAGCCAGGAACATCTGCACAAGCAGACAACAATGAAAATCGGTACAAAGATTTGCCAGGAACATCTGCACAAGCAGACAACAATGAAAAAGTCGAAAAGACTTGGTTTGAAAGATTCGGTCCGCATGTACTGAATGCAACGATGTTTTTGACTGGTGGAATTGCAGGAGCTTATATCTTTAGTCAGAATGCTTCACATGTCAAAATGTTGAACGAGAAGGCCAATGATGTCAATCAGAAAGTTTGGGCGTCAAGTCCCTGCATTTCCTTTAGTCCCAGGATCGCTCTGGTCAACATCGAAACCGGGACAAGCGAAGGACAGGGGTGGAGGAAAGTTGGATAAGAATGGTATTGGTTGGTTCTTATGTGTCTGATCAACTTGTAATAGTGTGAATTCTGAATTTGTGTTATCCTTTGTGTAGAGCTGCTGATATTGTGTAATCAGATCTACAAATCTTTCAAGATAATCAATCCTGACTTTCTCAAAATTGATTATCTGTCTGGCCCCAATGGCCATTTAGATTTTGGTGGAAGGCTGACATCCACCTGCCACAATTTAATTAATTTTTTATTGTAAAACAATTTGGTTGCACAATGACAATATTGTTCACGGTGAAACAAAAGGGACACCAAGTAGGGGAATGATTTTTTTATTAATTAAAAAGGGAAGATTGAGAGGGAATAATGTGTACTATTTGCCTATGACTTTGTGCACAGGTGAATTTGAAAGGGGATAGACCCACCCCACCATCCACCGTAAGTCTTTTCAAGTGGTGATAATTTGAGCTATAGTGTGAGATTTTTGAGTTGTTTCAGGGTTTGCATGTGAAATCTCTTTTCCCATTATGCCTTTATCGGTTTCCCAAAAATCATCTCTGTCGACTAAATTATCAAAAAGTAGAGGAGATGAAACTTAAGAAAACACAACGGAATCTCTTTTTTCCGAGCTATCCAGCCGGTGTTTTTGTAGATATCTCATACCAAAACGTTCAGGAGAACGAAAGAATCCTTTCATCACCTTTATGAGGTTGGTAATCGAAAAAACCCCTCCTTTTGGAATCTAGGGCTTTTGAGTTTTCTAAGCAATTGAGCTTTAATAGATGTCTTAGATAGATAAATCGTAGGTTGTTTTGTTGTAGGAATCGAAAGAATCATCATAGCTGTTGGAATTTCAAGTTTGGCTTTTCGATTCAAAGGCTTTTTTTTGCAATTGATTAAGGTAAAGGAGTGTTCAACCGTATTTAAACATGTTGATGATGTTTTTTTTTTTTTTTTTTTTTTTTTTTTTAATGGTTTTGCTCTTTTTGTTTGATGTATATATACCGTTGTTAATTTTTTTGTTGTTATATATTAAAATGTCGCTCTGAATATTGCCGAAGGAAAAAGGGGCATGTTGTAGTCTACTTGCTGTGTGTAGTCGGAAAGGAAAAAAAAAAAAAAAAACAAGTGGCCTCATACCCTGCGATATAGTTGCTACGTAAAAGTAAAAGAAAATGAGGTGATGCTGATTACATCATTAATAAGTCAAAAGTAGAAAAATATATTACCATGTTCTTGTTCGGAATGGCCCTTACTATCTAAAGGGATGGAGGTGCAAATAATCGGGTCATTGATAATGATCTAGTAGGAAAATATACTACAACAAAAGTTGCATCAAGGTTAAAATCATCCATGGAGAGCCTACGACCCAAGAGCCAGTTGATGATGGCTTAAGGTCTCGGGGAAGGTCAATTCTTTGTTTGCAATGACCCGAACAGTTTCTTCCACACGAAGACAATTTCGAGCTCCGATTCCCTCTCGAAACCATTTTTTCGATTTCGAAACCAAACACGAACCTTGTAAGCATCACATAACTCGGGGGGGGGGGGGAGGAGGGGGCAAGGGGATAGAGATTGACATATAACATTAACTTCAATAGAATTGAGTTGATATATAAACAGAAGGATAATGGCTTGCTTTTATAGATTACTACAGAATACAAGCCAAGAACAGTACCTGACAATTCCTTCGTCTTCGGTATCAGACACTTTTTGAAAAGGGAATCGATCATCTCAACCTTAGGTGATTGAGTGCGGATTGAAGCTATATAGCGAGATGTCGAGGGCCAGTTCCTCAAACTTACAAACTGAAAAAACTAAAGGTAAAAATCAGAACGTTCAGAAGATCAAGCACAAATACGAACAGAACAGCTTGCAAGTATCAAAATGTTTAGAAAAGTCCCCATAATTCGCAAAAGAAAACAAAAAAATTTTTAAAGCAGAATCGAGTGGTCGATATCTTTACTGCTGCAATTGATGGAACATCAAGACTGGCCAGGAGAGCCATCAGAAACATCCATCCCGAGAATGATGGTTGGGACCTTGGACACCATAGTGTAGAAATTATACCATATTATATCACATTTATTATCTTATTATGTAACAACATATTTTAATGGGATATCTTATTCCCTTAATATGTTTAGTTAAAGATCCCTCACCTAATTTCCTTCCGTTAACTCCTTCATGGTTTAGGCGGCTTTTCTTGTTGCGATTACGCATTTAATGCTTGCTTGTCTACTATCTCGTCTTGTTGTTATTATTACTATCTTGTATTCTATTTAAACTCAACTTCTAATCATAATAAACTAGAAGAGTTTTTCTCCTATTATTTGTTTTCTCTCATCTCTTCACATAGGTATCGAAGGATTTTGTTCCACATACAACATAGAGTTTAACCCACCAAGCTGTGCAAATCAACAAACAGTAACGATATAGACAATTATATAACATGTAATCAGTTAAAATACCTTTTACTAAATTAGCTGCGAAAATCCAAAAAGAATGTCCAACCTTTGCATTCGCCTTAAGGAGAAGATTTGTAAGATACTCATCATTGATTCTTGTTGGGGCCATGCATTGAGTAACAATACCTTATTCAGCCAGATTCTTCTTCGTCCAAGGCCCTGAAATGGACATGTTAATAACAGGGGAGGAGGGGGAGGCAGGGGGTGAGAGAAGGCATCAGACGTACCGAAAACATCGCGGTTTTTCCTCTTGGGGAGGAGACACAGAAGGAACTTAGGAGCCCCAGGAAGCTTGGAGAATGTCCTCAAACATTTTTTCAACACTGACAAGAGGCGGGGCACGCCTGACTGCAGGTTCTCTTTAAATACATCAAATGGTGGTTCAATAGGCTGCAAAATTAAGCATAAGAGTGTTACAAAGACATAAACCCGGACATTGTTTAACGGGATAATCATGCTTTTGGCCCCTTTTTTTAATCATGAAATTTTCAATTCAGTCCCCAATATTTCATTTTTGCACTTCAGTCCCTCTTCCATGATTTTTTTTTTACATTTTCAGTCAAAAACTTCCATGTGTCGAGTTTCTATTGGTTGTAGCATTTCATACCTTCTATGCTAGAAACATGACACATGGCAATTTGGACTGAAAATGTAAAAAAGATTCATAGACAAGGGGTTAAAATGCAAAAATGAAAATAGAAGTAAAAGAATTCATGAAACAAAAGGGACTAAAGCATCATTATCAATTTTAAATAGATAATAGGCCAAAACAGAGTCATACAATTCCTTTCATCTCAGCACACTTTGTTATATCTCTAACAAGCCCATTCAAATCGCAACGCGCAGAAAAGTTGACGATAGCCCATTGTTCGATTTTCGCTGGGTCCACCAGTTTCTGTACAATAATATACAAACCATGAATATCACCTAATTCTACAAAATGTATCACACCAACAGCATAAAACGCAACATATAATAGAAAGAACTTATGATTGAAGTTCCATTGACCATTCCTAGGAAAGAAATTCTCCGTTTCCCACGTTCAACTGCAAAAGAGAAACCAAACAAAACATGATTTACCGAGGCAACTACAAAACAACACCTACATTACAGCTTTACCCTTGGAGCAGCAAGAACTCGACCATCAATGCTAGTAATTTCCTGTTAATAGTAATGCCATATGAGTTATTCCAAAAGTAGCTTTACCTTCCTGCCCCTTCCGTCTCGAGTATATGAATTTCTTTGTATGAAACTCTAACGAGAGAATTGAAAATAAAGCAATACATACAGTCACAATGCATAAAGATAAAACCGTGTGACAGGAGGTCACATGTTTTAGCTACGGAAACAACTACTCCTACAAAATTGAAGATAAAACACCATACAGTAGATTTAAATGGTTTAGCCCTTCCCTAGACTCGGAATGTCGAGATGCTTTCATGCACCGGGTCAATTTTTTGGTAAAATGCATATGTTGTACTTGTGTATCTGTGTTCGTTTATTAGCAAATTTTATTTGCAGGGTGATGCAGATATATATCTGCATGGTGATGCAGATATATCATAAGTCGTGTTCCACTTGGTGATGACCTTTCTCTTTAAGAAATTTATACCACTTATTAACAAGAATATTTCTACCTAAAATATGTGAAATCGCAGTTTTTATCGCATTAATATTATGGTCATAAACTTTTAGACCATCCTTTACACATAAATTAATAATATGGCATAAACATCTAACATGAAAAAATTGACCGTTACAAAGAGGTTCACAATATCGGGATAAGTCGGGAATAGAAGCAGTGTTGTTTGAAGCATTGTCAAACGCAATAGAAAAAAACTTTACCTTTTAAATCGTATTCCTCAAAAATATCAACTAATAAAAGATGCAATGTTAGAAGCAGTATGAGTCTCGTTAAATAAACGAAAAGCAAGTAACCTTTTTTGGACAATCCAAGTGTTGTCAATCCAGTGACCCGATACGCCCAAATAAAAATTGTTCGTCCTCCTATCCTCCCAAATATCGGCACATACACATATTCGGAATTTATTTTTCTTCAAACTTTCTATAATAATATTTTTGTCTCGGATTTTATCAACGGAAAACAACAAGTAATAAATTATAAATCCGGTATACCCAAGTACAGGGATCGTAGTATAGCAACTAATACCGGGTCGATCTCACAGGGAATCGGGGTTGTTTATTCTAGTTTTTATTAACTAACCTAAGGGTGTCACAATTACTAATACTAAGAAGATTATAACAAAATAAAACAATTAACAAGTAACAAAGCTAAAAACGATAATAACGAAAGTAAACTGGACAGAAGATGAAGCAAAATTACGCAACCCCTCCGCAGCAACTGCCATCAATCAACCTTCTACCAAAAATCTCAGAACCAAGGGAGAAATTCACCAAAGAGTAGATATTCTACCGAAATCCTTCCCGAATCCTATGGGCAATACACATATCCAACATAATCCGTCAAATTCTTCCACCCTAGAAGACCTCGGAGGTTGACGCCGTAGGAAGAATGACGTGATCTCTTTGTGAGACCGTTCGTTCACCTAGGGATAAGAGAGAAGGCAGCTGCCCGGATGAGTATTTGCATACCAGCTGTCGAGTTGTCCAAAAAAAATATATATATATATACCAGCTGTCGAGAGAGCAAGCATTTGGCTCAAAAAGAAAAAAGACTGTGGTGGCTGATCCTGAAGGCAGCATTTTTTTTGCTCTTACTTAATAGTATATATAAGATAAGATAAGATAAGATAAGAAATTCATTTTACAACCTCCGTTCAATCCTAAAAAGCCATGTGGACTGACCTTGTATAAGTAAGGTTCGATTGCTAAATTAGAGCCGACAATGACGTTTGCTCTTATTTTTAAAGCTGCTTATGGATCGCAATTAGTTTCGAGAGAAATTATATTTTCAGGTCACTGTACACTCCAATATTTCATGTCAGGTCGGGTCAGATCTGACATTTTTTTAAGTCCCGTGTTAAAATTTCAACGGGTGCGTGCGATATTGAACGCTCTCGCGTTGAATTTTAATAGGCAAAATTTGAATAGCAACGTTGGAATTTGAACGGATACGTTCAAATTTAAACGCTATAAAAATATATTTATGCATGCAATAAAAGCTAATTTAATTATCCCTGGCATTCCATTCGTTTAAATTTGAACGGATCCGTTCAAATTCCAACGTTGCTATTCAAATTTTGCCTATTAAAATTCAACACGGGTGCGTTCAATATTGCACGCGCCCGTTGAAAAATAAATGTCAGGTCTGACCCGACCTGACATAAAATATTGGGGTTTACAGTGACCTGAAAATACAAATTCTCTTGTTTTGATAAGTAATGACTTGAAAAACAGCTTTGCTCTGATTTAGCCTCCATACCCTTTTTTTTCATGTAATAAAAAAGTAGTCTCCATACCCTGTTTTTCATGTAATAAAAAGTAGAGGTATCGTCTCTATAGGGCTGCACTTTTGTATTTCCTAACATATTTATTAACTTTCCAATTCACTGCAACTTGCCTGTTTTGGAATGTTATGATTCTTGGTAAATAAAAATGTTGAGATTCATATATTTACTGTGTTATAAAACCAATTCCAAAATGCATTCCTTTTCTGAACTTAAAATGTGAGAGATCACATAACTCTGGACAATACAAAAAATTAAGGGAAATGGGCTCCAGTTGACTATATGAAGAAAAAGGAGATTTTTTGTATATGAGACTTTCATAAATGAAAACGAATAAAAAACTTTGATAATTACATATGTTAAATCTAGCGGCGTAAACGAGTCGAACCAAGTATTGCTCTAAACGAGTCAAGTAATTTCAAATATTTTCGAGCTCGAGTTCGAACACGAGTATTTTGAACTCGAGTTCGAACCGAGATTCAAGGAAGTTTTAAGAACTCAAGCCGAGCTCGAGTTTTTCATCTAGCTTATCGGGTCTAATACGTTTCGAAACTTAATTAAAATATTATTCAAATTATCATTTGATAATAACAAAAAGTGACATTTCGACCGATTACCATATGATATTTTATATCAAAGATGAAAAATAATATTTTATTGAATACCAAACCATGTATTTAGTGCAAAGTATTTGATAGAGTACAAGATACAAATGACATAAAATTATTGAAAACTTTAACATTTTATACATTGACTACAAATTTAAAGATATGCACACATATCTAATAATAACATAAATGTATATATACGTGTATAGATATACATATATGTTTTATAGTATATCTATATTAATATTTTCGAGTGAATAACTGTCAATTGACCCAATTAGGCCAATCCACCCGCTTCGTGTAGAAAATAAAAAAAACTTGACACTATCTCCCCACGTTGTCCATCTTCTGTCGTTTTTCCTCCTCAGTCTTTTCTGGATAACCCCCCATGGCCCTTCAAACAAAGAAAATCCCACGTCCTCAAATCCCTCTTCCCCACATCTCACTAATTTGACGCGTTGGAGTATAACTGGTTCTCCAATGACAGTTTCACAATCTGCTTTATTCTAATGTTAAAAGAGGACTGAAGACAACCCGCGTTCAGCCGGTGAAGCTAGCGACGGCCAGGTTTGGTAGAATTCTTATGTCTGCCCTCTTTTAAGAACACAATGGGAATGGTTCGTTATTTTTTTTTCTATCTGAGATTGATCTTTTGTTTCATTGTTTGCTGGTGCATAAAATGGGCAGGAAGAAAAATACAGGCTTATGCTGAGGTTGAGTCAGATGCTCCAATACATCCGCCAAAGGTAGAGGAGAAGAGTGGAGCTGTTCCAACTTCCAAATGGTTTATCAACTGATTCTGATGTGGCGAAAAGGTTTGTTTCTCTGCTTTATTTTGGAATTTTAAACGACTGCGTGCGTAAGATTTTTGAATTAGGTATTTCAGAGAAGCAGAGTCCATGTCGAAGCGAAATTTCCATGCTAATACGGAGAAGTTTGAGTTTCAAGCTGAGGTATCGATTGTGATGCATAAAAGCCTTATCACACTTGAGTGGAGCAAAAGGGTGCTTCCAAATATTTATTTCATTATCTAATTGACTCAGGTGGGGCTGGGAGTTATTTACAGCAGGTAAGCCAGAAATTGGAAAATCAGGTTGTGTCAGACCTTTGACTTGCAAATCAGGTTGTGCCTTTTCTGACATTGAAAATCAGGTAAACGTACGGTTCTCTACGTTTAAACGTAAGGAACCCTACGTTTAAACGTAGATAAATTTGAATAATTGCAACCCCTAATTTATTGAAATAACCTTCGTTTAAACGTAGGATCCTTACGTTCCTACGTTTAAACGTAGATAACCTACGTTTAAATGTAGGTTATTTCAATAAATTAGGAAAGTTACAATAAATGTAGATTTCTCTACGTTTTAACGTAGGTTAGAACGCATTTATCTACGTTTAAACGTAGGGTTTGTACGTTTACAAAGCAATTATCTATGTTTGCAAGTGGTAGATGGCAATTAATGTTGTTGTAAGGTACTTGTTCAATATACACCACATTACGACCTATTTTTCTCATTCCTTCAGAGTCTTGCATGTTAATATACATTATCTAACCACTTCTTCATCTTTCAAGTCCATTTCTTCATCTTTCAAGTCCATTTCTTCATCATTCAAGTGCTCAAATGGGTAAGTTTTTGCTATTTAATTTGTCTTAATTCAAGTGCTCAATGTGATTATGTTATTTATGCTAGTAATGAAATGTACTTAAACTAAATGTGTGTTTTTAGTAGGTTGTTTATGTAATGTTTATACATTTAAGTAGTGTGTTTAAGTCTTTTCTTAATTAGTGTTATTGTTTAGGGTTTAATTAATAGGGTTTAGTGTAAGTAATGATATGTATTCAACCGAAATGTGTGTTTTAAGTAGTAATTATGTTATGTCTTTATGTAATGTTTATACATCTAAGTAGTGTGTTTAAGTCTTTGGTATTGTTCGATTGTAGTAAACTTTGGTATTGTTGATTTGGTATTGTAGTTTTGAGAAGTTGGTAAATTTGTTGTTGGTAGTAATGGAATTGTCCGTATTGATGGTTTGATCTTGCATAAGGGTGCTGTTCCTACCCAAAAATGGTACTGAAAATGGCTCTGTTTCAGAGACCATTGTTATTGGAAATATTGATCACACTTAAACTTAGAGTGAAAGAGTTTTAAGTGTTAAAAGTCTTAGTTTCCTTGTTTGAAACATCTTAAAAGGGGAAAATAGTCTTTGTTTCCTTGTTGGGGTTTAATTAGTAGGGTTTTCGTGTAAGTATAATTTGTTTTCTATTTGTGATAAATTTGCTTAGGTAGGGTTTTGAATTATTATATTGAATGTCTATAATGACTTGAATTGTTTTTAAAAAAAAAACAGATAATCGCAACTCTATGATTGTTGTCTCGTTCAACGGAGAATTTACGTACGATCCTCTCTATAACCGGTGGAATCATGTAAATGGATCGATGTTCTCATTATTTGTCTGAAAGAACATAAGATTGAATGCGTTGTTGGATAAATTGCATGTGAGGCTTGGTATTGACCGGTCTGTTTCAAAGCTTGGAGTAAAAGCTTTGTTTACTTATGCTAGTGTGGGGAATATACCACCTGATGATTATCTTAGACGACGAGACACTAAAGGGTTACATCGAAGCGGCCTCTGACAGTAAAAATGTGATTTTTTGCATGAATGCTACACCAGTGGAGGCAAACAATGAACCGATATTTGAGGATGATGGCATTGATTTAAATCAAGATTGCAATGCCCCGGATGATAACAATAATTCGGATTATAGTCTTGGTAATTTCCCTTCTCCGGTACAAGAACTTGCTACAGATCCAAATTTTAATCCATTCGAGCAACAAGATGGATGTAGTGGGTTTGAAAACCATGTTCCTACACAAAGGCTTGGTGAAGCTTCGGACCAACGGTTTCGGTATGAACCAGTCAGACCAAGTCATAATCTTTCAAATCAACCTTCAAGTAGTCGTGCTCAACCTATCCAACAGCCATATAATTTGTTTGGTGGATCAGTCACTAGTTTTTTGGCTTCTCCGTTTGCACCTCATATTCTAACCGATCAAACGGGCAGGGATGACAACAATAATCAGGGTGCCAATGCTAGGGCTAGTGTACGAGAAGATTATTCATGGAGGATCCCCACATTTGAAGATGATGATTTACCGCGGTGTCTATCTATCGGTACGTTACATATGAATGACGTGAACGAATTGTTCATTTGGAAGCAATATGATTCGAAAGAAGATTTTAATTTGAAAATAAAATTGTATACGGTTGCCAATAATTTTTAGATGAGATTGGGTAGGTCGGACACACGTTGCTTGTATTACACATGTCTAAATGATACATGCAAATGGAATGTAAGGGCGAAAAGGGTGAAGACAAATACAACACATACATTTGAGATCACAACATTGAATGATGTGCATACTTGTGCCTCTCAGAATGCGGATAATGACAATCGACAAGCAACACCTATTGTTATTGCGAGTCTGCTAGGTCAGAAAATGGAAGAACTCGGCAATGAGTATAAAACCAGACATATTATGGAGGACATGCTCACAACTTACAGTGTATAGTTGACTTATGACCAAGCATACCGAGCTCACGAGATGATGAGAATGCTGGTTAGAGGTTCACCGACGGAGTGTTACAATGCGATACCCTCGTACCTGTGGATGGTGCGTGAGGCCAATGAAGGGACCTATGTGTTAGGAAATCAACGCGGGAACGCAGCGGAATTCAAAAATTTGATTTCCTTTTTCCCAAGATCGACTTCGTTTAAGCAATAAACGAATAAACTAAAGACGGCGGTTACCTTGGTTGATCTAAAAGATCGACGCTTTGACCGTCTAAGGAGAGTAGTTCAGCATGGAGCCGCCCAAGTGTTCGGCCTCTACCGCTAGTCCACACGAACAGCCCGCCGGAATCCCACCATGGATTGCTACTGAAAAGTTCCGATTGCTAGACCGGCCCTTTTCTTCCCTCACAAACTCACTATAGGAAGCCCCCTCTTTCTTACACAAGAACTATGAGTTCTTGCAATTTTTCACAAGAACAATTGCTCTTGGAAGAATGGTGTACAAAAGAGCTTGGCAATCCCTTTTATTTATAGGTATAAGGGGCGCCACTTTTCCTTGGAGTAGAGGAGAAGAAAAATCTCTTTCCAATAAAATAAGGAAAAACAATTAATGTGATTTATCTCTCTTTCCATAATTTAATTTTTTAATATCTTATATTGAATGCAAATTATGTTATTACCATAAATCTATTTTTCTCAAAATCAATTAATATCACATATTAATATTATGGTAATCTCATTAATTAAATTGCACAATCCAAGTGTGTCATACACACAACAAGAATGCGCCCCATATCTTCATTAATTGACTTATGGAAACTTCTTTAATTAATATAATGCTATGATTAATTAATTTGCAAAAATACATGTATATCATATATACATATTTTCGAAAATCATATGTATCAATATACATATTTAATTAATCATCATAATTAATATCTTGTATTATATTTATTCATAATAAATAAATACCACCATATTAATTTACCACTATAACCCTTATAGTCTCGAGATAAACTTTCCTTATTTGGTTATCATCTATAACCACATTTTAATCCGGCTGGATGTTCATATGTGTGTGACCCGATAGGCTTCCGAATATGTTGGCCGTAGACACAAAGTGCAAATTACGAAATTGCCCTTTATGCCTAACGATCACGGGATAGCGTCTAGCAACACACCGTGACCCCCAATCATCGGAAGAGTCAAATGCAATGACTACTACCTTTCATGTGAAACAGTTACCGTGTAACTTACAATCCTATCGCTGTAACAATATCCATACGGTCGTACATCGAGTGTCAAACATTAACAACCGTATCTTATAATCTGGATATCAGGCTCTCTCGAAGTAACACGTTTACTCCCACTTTGCAAAGATTCACGAGAACAAGACATTCCTTATAAGAAGGCCCTTTCGGATATTTACCCCTACTGATAGGGTACGCGATTCCCGGACGACCAATCATGTATACTCCGCATGCTTCAGTATCACACCCAATCACTACCGCATGATCGCCCCATGGCTAGGGGAAACCTCAATAGTGTCAAAGCATGATAATCCACACCGTGATGCCATGAAGACTCCGGTCCAAAGGATAATTACACAACCGCCACATAGTGTGACACTTATCTGTGTAAGTGGGTCAGTCTAACGTACGCATTCTCTAATACACGTCCACGTACGGTCCAAGTGTCTCTACACTTCGATAGACGAGATCTATCCCCGCCCTTAAAGACAAAGACATCTAATACGTGCTAGTTTGTTTATACTATCAATGCCCCGTTTGATAGTGCGTCGGCCTAGAGACATTTAAGTATCAAACTTATTAAAGTGATTAGAGATCTCATCAACCATAATCACCTATCATGGTTTCTCTATCACAGTTTAATACTAAGGACGTTATCATATAACAATTCATAATTGGTTCTTTAAAAGAACAGATATATGACAACAGAAAAGCCATTTAATATATGTATAAACATAAAGAAATAGTATAAACGATCCGACCCGGTCGGATCTGGTCCAACCCGATTGGGTTTAGGACACTATTTCAACACTATGTTGACTTTCAGCTTGATAATCTGGGAAGGTTCGGTAGTTGTTTCATGGCTTTAGGAGCAAGTCGTCGTGGTTTCAAGTATTGTCGACCTATTTTGTGTGTGGACGCCACTCATCTAAAAACCCGTTTCTCAGGGCAACTATTTGTTGTTGTTGCTGTAAATGCCGGTGACCACCTATTCCCTGTAGCCTTCGGTATTGCTGAAAAAGAATGCAACGATTCATGGGGGTATTTCATGAGCAATTGAGGGTGGCCATTGAAGGTATCCATGCTTTGAAAATTTGAGCTTTATATCGACGGACACAAGGCTATTAGAAATGCGGTTGGTCGGGTATTTCCCAATGCATATCACGGTGTTTGCTATCATCATTTAAAGGGCAATCTAACAAAAAAATGGAAGGATTACGGTTTTTGTGAAGACACATTCTATCAAACAGACTATGCATTATCGGAGGCCGAATTTCTCCGAAAGTACGCCCTAATCAAGGCACAATGTCTTGGAGCATATCTAAAACTAGAAGAAATAGGTGTTGAACAGTGGGCGCGTGCCAAATTTCCTGGGAAAAGATACGCCTTAATGACAAGCAATTACGCTGAAAGTTTCAACTGTACGATTAGAGGAGCTCGTCGTTGGCCTTTCCTAGCCTCTTGGAATTCATTAGAGCTACACTGCAGAGATGGTATAATGATAGACGACAGGAGGCGCTTGATTGTGCGACTGTGTTAGCACTGGAGATCGATAAAATAGTGGCTTCGAATATTACTGCTAGAAGGAAGTTCAGGGTTAATCCTATTAACCCCAATGAGTTTGAGGTTCATGGAAATAACTTGTTTCATGGGACGGTAAATCTACGAGAGAGGAAGTGTTATTGTGGTTATTTTGAGAAAATGGAAATACCATGTACGCATGCTAAATCTACGAGAGAGGAAGTGCTATAACGTTTGTTTGATCATAATACAAGTGATATAAAAGTAAGTTAATTAATAATGACATACCAAACTTGTTGCAAAACCGCCATCAAGAACTTTAAAGAAACGATCATTATCCATTTAAGTGTAGATTATAAATTGAAAGGTGAAGAAGTGGTTCTCTTTACACTACTTAAAAGAGTTTGAAGAAATGAGAGAAATGGCTCATACTTGTACAACAACAATAATTTCCATGTACCACACTAGTACTTGCATTCTCTACGTTTGGACGTAGAGAATGTTACATTCCCTACGTTTGGACGTAGGTTATCTACGTTCAAACGCAGAGAATGTTGCAGCCATACATTTGGACTAGGTTCTCTACGCTCCGACGTAGAGAAAGTAGCATTCCCTACGTTTGGACGTTCATTCTCTACGTTTGGATGTAGATAAATTCAAATTGAATGTTGCATTTTAAGTTGAGTTGTTTTTTAAACAAATTGAATACTCATCAAAACAACATACACCAAAAATATAAATGGCTACCAACATACAACAAAATACCAAAAATATAACATACACCAAAAATTCCTACACAGTTTGTCAAAACAACATACACAAAAGTACCTATATATCTACTATTTGATTAAATAGCTGTACACAAAGTTTCTTTCTTAGCAACGGCATATTGTCATGATGGATCAGAGAAAAGTTTTCCTTGTGCATCAAATGCTCAATGAACTTGACCGTGTATACCCCACAGTCACCCCTGTATAATATGAATAGTGTAAGAATAGTATAAACTGTATAATATAATAAATAGTTTGAAGTTTATAACACTTACGGAATTGGCATTTGTGGTACGAATTCAGGTTTTACTATTCTGACATCAAAAAGAGGCTTCGCTGGATCAACCATTTGTGGGAGTTGACGTAGACGAGCATCCATCTCCAACACTCTCCTAAACGAAACACCCCATGCTTTGATGTTTTTCTTCACATCATCCTTATACGGCTGCCCCGACAGACAATCCCACACCCTAATCTTCCATTTGGGAATACACACTTCGACAGCTGCCCAGTGAGCATAACTAATGGACCAGGGAATGTAGATCACGGTGTTTTCATCCCATTGCTTGACGTACCGATCCACAAAGTCTGGAATGACCGTTCTGTATGGCGGCTTTCCCTGATCTACATGACCTTGCCCGCAAAAGGCGGCTAATTCAGAGTATGCAATGGCCGTGTGCGGTTGAAAGCATCCTGGATGTCCTTCCATTTGCCGTTGTATCAGGTCCAGATACGCATCGACATGCTGTACGTATGCAAAAATAAGTTAGAGATAATGAAATCAGAAATATGAAAATGAAGTCACAAGAATATACTTCTCGGTCTAACTCTGAAAGAGGGCCATGGAGACGTGTGAACCACTCCTTGCCAAATGTAAGTGTAAGGCGGAAACCAGCTGCGTACCCCGTCGGAATCTCAATTGAGGGCGGATTTTCTTGTTGGTACCACGTTGTGAACTTGTTTTCCAGCTCGTCCGGAAACTTTTTCCATGCTGACCATCTCACAACGTTATCACTAGGCATATTGACTATGTGAGACCCATCAGTTAAATACTGTGGTCGGCTAGTAGTCTGACGGGTCGTCAATTTTCTGTCAATTGCATCAACCGCCTTTCGTTTACCCAATTGTACAACACTTGGGCCACCAGCTAAACAAATTTCAATACATTCACAAGTTAGATAGTTTTTCACAATATAATTTATAGTTTTGAAATTAAAAATCAAATAACATACTATTATCCATCTCAAGCTCCACAACCGATGCCTGGCTGGTCGTAGCCTCGGGAGGGGGAGGGGCCGTAGCCTCGAGAGAGGGAGGGGTCGTAGCCTCGGTAGGGGTCGTAGCCACGGTAGGGGTCGTAGCCTCGGTAGGGGTCGTAGTCTCGGGAGGGGTCGTAGCCTCGGTATTAGCATCGACAGTATCTGCATCAAAATAGGCACTCTCATCAATTCACGATAACAAACAATATCTATGTTAATAATATAAATTTCAATATAAATAACCTACTAAACAATAATTAGATATAAATAACATAATTCTTACCCGAATAAGTTTCCTCCACGAATAATTCATCGACGAAATCCTTCTCGACTCCCTCCTTCTGAACTCTCTCCAGCTGCACTCCCTCTTGCCCGGGTTAGGAAATCCCTTCAAGAATCTTATCAAACCCGAGCATCATCATCGGGTCATCGGTGGACGGGGTAGGAGATGAATAAGTATGCTGATGCGTATGCTGACCAGGTGGAGGTTGATGAGTATGCTGACCAGCTAGAGACTGATCAGTATGCTGATCAGTACGATGACCCTGTGTAGACCCATCAGGGGAAAACTGAGAACATGTGCCCCGGTCAGTATCATGTGGAGGAGGTGAAGGAGGTGAAGGAGGTGGAGGAGGTGGAGGCCGATGAGGGGTAGACTGAAAAGATGTTGCCCGGTTAGTATCATAATACATACAACTAAATTTATCGCATAAATAAATTGACAATGAAATAATTTTTTACCTGATCTTTGGATGACAGCGTCTGCATCAACCTCTTAAGTTCAAGAAGTATCGCCCCATGTCATTCTCGTTACGCATTTGTATAACCTCTCGAATTACTTGCCGGTTCTCGTCATTCTGCCGGCGAATTTCCTCCCGAATGTCATTCAACCCATTATCTATCCTTCTCTTCACAGACCTATAAAGCCCAGCAGCTTCATCTTCTTCATCAGATTCATCTTCTTCCGCCTGTAGCATCTCGGTGTATGAACCGTGCGGCACACGTCGTGAATGAGGAGGTAGAGGCATTGTGAAGTAGAGGGATGTGAAGTAGAGAGCGGATTGTTGTGTAGCGAGCGTGTTTGCCGTGTAGTAGATGGACGTCTAGGAGGTGGCCGTGCAATTGGTACGAGCCGAGGGATCACACATGGCGGCTCATTAATCTCCGCATCAGGGATGCCCCTATGTAGCATCAACTCCCTATCAACTTCCCTTGCAGCCAGGTATCCTATAACACGGCTCTGCAAACAATGTATATTTCATTAGAATTAACAATAAGAAAATGTTTAACCATACCGGATATAATTAAGAGAAAATGTTTATTAAGCTTATTACCTTACTTGCCTTCGCCAACACCCCCTTCCACCGCGGAGGGGGTAGTCTTGCAACTCCATCTCATCATCCGAGGAGCCGCATCGGGAGCTCGAGGGTGGCGGAATAGTCGGAACGGCAATGTCCCGAAGGGTCTCGTAAGCCCAAAACTCGGGCATGTATAACCCCTTGTATCGTCACCCCCGCCTTACGCACTTTCCTTGTAGGTATTCATCATCCGACGGATCTTTCTATAAGTCCGATCCCACAACCAAGTACCCCATGGAAAGTCATTTAGGCCTTCTACATTCTCGACCAAATAGAAGGTCTCACGAGGTACCTTAGTAGTCTCATCATGACCCATCATAATACCGTGAATAAGGTAGACTAAACCTACACGGTAGAGAACTTCAGGATGCTCACCCTCATCCAATAACCATCTCTCAATATCCGGTATGGTGATCGGTTTTGGGTCAGGATGATGGATGTGGCCGTATTTCCCCTCAGCAAAACACCTGGAATAACTATCGGGAGCTTCCGGGAGATCACCAAACCTAAAACCGGTCATCATGCAAAACTCCCGCCTACCGAACTTCGCGGTCGTCTCACCAAATCTAAAATGAAGCTCACCGGCCACATTCGGATAAACGGCACTGAAACATGCATATTGCAAAATTTTGGTGGAAAACTGCCAGTGCTCGTACATTTGAATGAATTCTCCAAAAACCCCACCTCTCAATGTTCCCTCAAATCCGATCCTTCTCATGTGAATGTCAAGAAGATCCGAGAGCTTGTTCTTTTCCCCTCTAAAAGTCCATGTCAAATTTTCCTTTACTTTGTAGACTTCAGTTCCATGAGTGCCAATCAACTGTTAACAAATAGCATTGTTTCAAGTCAATCACACACATATACTAGTCAATCACAAGCTTTATACACTAACATTGTGAAGTAAATCAACTATATAGTACATCTAATACCAAAGAAGAAAAAACAGAGCTACCAATACCTAAATGATTAATGTAAGTGTAAGTGTAATCAATATTTCCAATAACAATGGTCTCTGGAAAACAGAGCCATTTTCAGTACCATTTTGGGTAGGAACAGCACCCTTATGCACGATCAAACCATCAATCTCACCATCAAGCCTCAATCAATCTCAACATATACAAGAAAAAATGCATAGTAACATCATACTCATACATTATCAACTTAAATGTCCCAAATTTAAACATACCTAGCCACATATTGCATGTTTTTACCAAATTACAATCAAGACTAACCTAAACCCTATAAATTGGAAAAATCTGCATACAAAAATACAAAAGAGGACTTAAGAACAGTTTTCTACGTCCAGACGTAGAAAATCCTATGTCCAGACGTAGAAAACCTACGTTCAGACGAAGAAAAACACAGAATCTCTCCCTTAATCGTCTTCTTCAAAATTTGGACTAGGTTCAACCCACATAAAGAAAAATCAGGCTAATCCCCTCTATTAGTGAACAATATCAGACTAATCACCACAAGGCCAACAAATATCAGGCTAATCACCACTACAAAACACTAAAAATTGGAAAATATATACAACATAATTTAAGAAAACAATATAACAATAAAACGTTTTAAATGCATCATAAAGGGAAACACTTACACTTTCTATATTGCTTTGATCCATTATGCTTGAGAGCAGAGGTGCCAAATCTGAATATTTGGTGCAAAATCGCCGTCAGACGTAAAGAAACTGATGAGAAACGTAGGGATTAAAACTAGTGGAAGGGGATAGAAGAGAGAGAGAGTTATTCAAAACCCTTCAGGACCTTACTGTTAAACGTAGGGTTCTCTACATTTAAACGTAATTAATCCTACGTTTAAACGTAGAGAAATTTGAATATTGCAACATTCATAATTTATTGAAATAGCCTACGTTTAAACGTAGTTTCTTCACGTTTAAACGTAAAGAATCTACGTTTAAACGTAGGCTATTTCAATAAATTATGAATGTTGCAATATTCAAATTTCTCTACGTTTAAACGTAGGATTAATTACGTTTAAACGTAGAGAACCTTACGTTTACCTGATTTTCAATGTCAGAAAAGGCACAACCTGATTTGCAAGCCAAAGGTCTGACACAACATGATTTTCCAATTTCTACAGGTAAGCCTATGGACTGATGTATGTTGTAGCTTTACCTCAGCATGCTATTGTTTTTTCTTCGGTTTTGAAGGGTATAAAAAGGAAAAAAATCTAGTGTAACATCCCGACTTTTCGGAAAAGGACAAAAGAGTCTTTTAACTAAACTCGGATGCTCGTGTTATTTAATTAAACGATTTAAGGTATATATATACATAAATTCAAAACCTATATATTTAAAAGGATTTTGGGGTTATGTAATATTTCGATTCTCGGAAAAGGGCAGACGTGTCAGTTTGCGAGAACGAAATATCATATTTATCTTTTATGGAATTAAAGTATATAATCATATATACATATATTTCAAGTATGTATATATATGTTACTTGGGGGCTGAATTGTAAATTATGTGTTTTAGGGGTGTAATTGCAAGTTAATTAGTGAGGAGGTTATATTTGGGGAAATAACCTCCCCACTAATCAAAGGGGAATTTAATCATAAAGCTTTTTACGTTAAAAAGAGAGAGAGTCTGTGAATTGAGAGCCAAGGGAGAAGGAGAAGAGACTTCTTCAAATTCACAGTTCATCTCTACTCCGATTTCAGTTCCGTCTGCGGCAGGAGCATCGTGAGTTTTCCAGGATCGTTTTGATACCAAGTTTTCCAAGTTTCATCAAGGTAAGGAATTAGCCCTAATCTTGGTTTCTTCTCGTTTTGATCTAGTACGGTCGTAGAAGGTTGTTATTTTCGTAGCTTTGGGTATTAGAAACTTTAATCCTAACTAGTTCTTGAATTGGTTATGGATTAAATAGGGTTTTGTTGGAGTTTGTTGTTGAGGGCTGCAGTCGTTCTTGAAGGTTTGGCTTTGGTGTTGGTTGCTAATAAGGTAAGAGATCTTCCTAATGTATAATTAAGTTGTATGATGTTAAGGTTGAGTGTTTGTGTTAAATTATTGGTTAGAAATCATGTTTTAGGTTGTGGTTATAGTGTTGGACAATGTGATATGTAAATGTTATGTTTCTTTGCTGTTTTTCTGTGTTAATTGATGTAAAGTTGGGTTGGGTATGTTTAGGATTCGTCAAAGTGCAGAAAACTGTTCTTTCTTGGTGCAGTCGGACCCATCCGTACGGATAGAACCTCTATCCGTACGGATAGATCATAGTATCCAACCGAGAATAGTACAGAGAGTTATCCGTCCGGATAGTGTAACCTATCCGTCCGGATAGAGCAGTGTATCCGTCCGGGTGTAACGATCCGTCCGGATAGTGTCCTCAATGTGTGATCTTCTTTTTTCTTTATGTGTTTTAAGCTATGTGGTGGGTTCTAAATGTTACCCCTTGATGTAATAACACTAAATGAACATGAACAAGCCATGATTAAGCTTCTGATGCGTTTAGTTCCGGCACCGAATGTACTCTTCAAGGGAGTTGAAGTTCGGGACCGTCGGAAGGGTATGATTGGCTGTGCTTTGATGGATTAGTATTCATCAATGTCCGTGTATGTGCTAGGCCTTGTCCGTGTCTAGTGGTCTAGGAAAGAGAGTGGTAGAAGTGAGGGAGCTTACTTGAAAATACTTAGGTGGCTAGTTAACAAATTAATAACAAACGTACGTGTGTAGTTAAAAGATTAAACATCGTAACACTCTTGGTAAGGCACTTGGCTATATCGCGATGCGTGGGCGGTCAGATAAAGTGAATAACTCTGCTGGCCTATAAACGGCTAAATGGTAGGGGGACTTCGCCGAACGTGTACGCTATCGGGTCTTAACCCGTGGCTATCGGTGTGATCCACTGATAGGTTGCAAACGATACCTCGTGGTGGGTAGCACCATGCGTTATGCCCTTGAGTGCCGATGTAACAAAGATAGGTTAAGTTAGAAACGTTTAGTCACGACATGTTGATGGACATGAAGTGAACCCTAGAATTGAGTCGGTCTCATAAATATAACTTAATAATGATTAATGAACCTTTTGTTGTAAGACTTAGTTATACATTAGCTTCTTTCTCTTGCTAAGTACATTGTACTTACCTCAATTGCATATGTTGTTTTGTGTGCTTTTGGGGTGAGAAGACGAACAGGTCAGTCTTGAGCTCGTTGAGGAGTTCGATGAAGTTTTGTTGGCGTTGAAGTCCTTTTGATGTTTCCTTCTTTTTCTATTAAAGGTTGTACTGTTTAAGTTATAGATTCTTTAATAAGCATGTTACTTTTATTTCAAGTTTGTAAGATTAGCTTTGTATCTTTTTTTGTAACATCGTATGTTGTAAGTTCTATATCGTTGATGTAAGCTTTTCCTTTCTACCCCTAGACGGTTTGTATTCTATTCTAGTAGCATTTATGGTTTTTACCCGAGCCTTTTGGGCTTCCGTTGCTTTATTTTGATACGATGACGTAGAGGCTGGCGTATAATATTAAATTTATTTAATGCTATACATGCCGAACGTTCTCTTCCGGATAAGGGCTCAGTATCTGGGAGCGGGGCGTTACAGTTGGTATCAGAGAGAAGCGTTCCTTGCTTTCCTAGGCTTCCCTTTTCTTAGATAAGACTTTTTAGACCACTAAGTAACCATTCTGATTTCCTTGATCTTTCAGAATGGTAGGAACCCGTAGAAGTTTCTTTGCTAACCTAAACTTCTGTTTTTTTAAGATAAGGTATCTTAGATCTTTTAGAACCTTTCTGATCTCTCTTGTTCTTGGTGGTAAACCTCGTAAAAACTGAGAATCCTTAGACCTTGGTCGAGTCGCACTAGGATCTCGTGAAGAGTCTTCTTAGACGAAGGTTAGTTTGAGTTCTAAGCTCATATCCTTCTTGTGATGCCCTCTCGTTTGTTCCTTCTAGAACCCTTAATAGAATTCCTACCTTCTTTTGGAGCTTTTAGACTTTTCTCTCATTGCTCTCTTCTTGGAGGATTTAAAGTTTTCTTATTGCGACCTTTTGATTTAATCATTTCTTTGATTTTATAATTTGATGTTATGCAAAACGAGTAAACGATTTTGTTCACGTTTCTATATGTCTTTTAAAAACCTTATGATGTTTCAAAAATTCTGTAAATTTTCAGCCACTTAGAAAATTTCCTTGTTTACAATTTCTATTTTGACATCAATTTAGTTTTCAATATGGATTGTTCATGAATTGTTTAACAAGGAGGAGTACTCTGTTCAGAAAAAATTCTGCAGCGGTACTCTTACTTATGAGTCTGTTTTGAATAAGCTAAACACCTTCAAATGACTTGAAATTTTGATATGTTGAAGAAAACTTTCTGCTCTGCAATTTTTGTTTTGGAGTCAAGTGCAAATTCTTTCTGGTTTGAGTTCAATCTGCAAAACAATGCAGATTATAAATTTCTGAAGATTTTGACAGCTTGCAGCAGTCGACGAAAATAATTATTTTTAACCAATTTATGCTTTTCCATAAAACCTGAATTTTATGTAGTATATGTAAAACTTGTATGCCTACAAACTTTCTTTTTACATCATGTTCAAAATCAGTTTGGTTTGCTCTATGCAAGTCAATCATTTCATGATTGATGTATGTATCTAAACTTTTATGTATTTGTTCATGAAAGGCTAGACAACATTCTTTCACCCTAGAAGTTTAGGTGTGGGGTTTGAGGTGTTGGGAAGGCTTTGTAGCATAAGATATTTAACCTACTTGTTATCCAAAATAAGAAGTTTAGTAGGTAGATATTAAGTGTTGTAGATTTAATACCCTTTTGTGACAAGAAACAATTACATGGTGACTTTCCAATTCAATGTTTCCTTTAACGAGGTGCTTTTTATAATCATTTGGATTTATACTTAGTTACTTCTAATTTCAAATGTTTTCCCCTTGCATACTATTTGTAACCAATGTACTGGTAGATCATCCATTTGAAACCTTTTGAACTCGGTAAAAGTTCTTTTGTTGCAAAGTTTTGTTCTCCAAGTGTGCACATACTTTGATGTATTTTTTTATTTATTTATGAA
This sequence comes from Gentiana straminea, assembly GCA_036785695.1. Classification (NCBI taxonomy): domain Eukaryota; kingdom Viridiplantae; phylum Streptophyta; class Magnoliopsida; order Gentianales; family Gentianaceae; genus Gentiana; species Gentiana straminea. The sequence continues at coordinate 6,166,953 of JAVUPR010000265.1, read as the reverse complement.
GATGCTTTCATAGTGTCAAACACTTGATTTAAGGAAATGATTTTCTCATTCTTCGAACTTTTTGAACTGGCAACCGCATATCCCTCCATTGCATCATGTTTAGCAAATTCAGGTCAATACACTTTTGCATCCCAGTGATTACTTTCAATGCATTCCCTACACGATGTTTTAGTGCAGAAAACTTTTGTTTAAAGGCTCAACTCTTTTATTAGAAATTTATACCTTTTTCGATAACCGGTTGAAAGATCAAACTTTCTCAAGACATCCATCTTAATTACATATTCTTTTGTCTTCCGGCAAGAATACGTGAATAACCATTTCTTACCTATGTGCCATTTAATAACTCCAGACTACTTTTAGAAAATTATATATATACATATGTTCAAAAGTTCTATCAATAATTACTTTCAAAGTACTGCATCTTTTACTCCCTTATGAAATTCTTGTTTTTGAATAAGCGAGTAGTCGAACCTCTTTTACAACTCATGCATGTCTTTTAAAGTTATGTTTTGATAGAGAATGTTAGCTTGCAACTTATTTTGTTAAGAGTATTCCTCGACAAAAGTTGCTACAAGTGTTAAGTTGTTTTGTCTTATTCTAAACCTTCATTCTTCAAGTTGGAAGAAATGACTATCTGATTTTTTATTTTAAAACCAAAGGGGTGTCCTCATCCTTTGAACACTTTCACCTTCGATTCAAAACCTTTTTACAATATCACAATAGCCCTTCTTGTGTTAATTTTTGAACGACACGAAAACATGAACTATTTGAAACTCTTGTGTTTTCTTTACTCAGTCGTCACTTATGATTTCTTCACGAAGCACTTTCCCGTTTTATCTTTATCATTGAACCTTTGAAGAAAATGCATTCTCTGAATCCATTTACTTTCTCTTCCACGTTATCATTCATGACCCCTTTCATAACATTTCTTCAATTTACTTGGATTTTCATCATGAAAACTTTCGAGAGAGTATGACTCGTCTTCAAATATTTTTTTTATATATGAGTACATATTTGAATAAGATTTGAAACTCCTTTTACTTCCAGACCTTTTCTGTTGAACTCTTTAATAGCAATTTTGTTTTTCTTTTGCATTCAATCATGCCAATTACTTCAAGTGAAAGGAAAATGTTCTCAAAATGGATTATATAGAATGATCGGTTGGCTGCAACTAATGTCCCTGCCAGAGAACTTTTGTTTTATCGATTTTATCACAAGTGGCCTCATCTTGGTAAATTTTATATGTCATCCATTTTGTGTTATCCAAACAAATGTGTTACTATATGCATGTGAACCAAGTTCAAACCATCTTTCATTTTGTGATACACGTCTCAAGATTTTCCTATTTTTGTTATCTCATTTAGTAGTTTCAGTTTTCAAAGACTTTTATAACCATTTTTACCTTCCTTCTGGGATCAAGGTGAGAATAAGTTTAAAACTTTGTTTCTTGTATATGTGTTGTTAAAAATAAATAAAATAAAAAAATTCTTTTACAACTCCAGTCTTCTGTTGGACTATAAAGTTTTAGTTGCTGATAAACTCACTATCAAAAGTTGTATTCTTGTCTATAGGAAAGCCTTATAAGTTTGGTAGAAGATGTTTATATGGTTTCCTTTTTGAAGACTAGTAAAGATTGAAGTATGTCTATGGTTTGGGTGTGTTATAGATGGTTTAGTGCTGGATTGATAACAAGACGGAGTTGAAGTTCCTTAAGTTAATAATTAGTTTCTTGAAGGTAAGGCGAATGTATAGGTCAGAGTAACCTTTGTGTAAGTCTGGAAACATCAGTAAGGGTGATGAATGGACAAAGAACCTAGAAAAATGCTACTTGTTAATTAGTGGATTGACATATGACTTTTGGGACAAAGTGTTATAGGAGGAGCTTAAGAAGTTAGGTTATAAAGTTGAGTATAGTAGATGAAGGTGTGGATAAGCTAGAATGGTGCTTAGGTCTGATGTACTAGATTAGTTGTGATGGACGCGTTGAAGTCTTGATGACGAAAGTACTAAGGTTCAAATCAGTTGGAGATAACGTCTTGTTGGTTTGTTTTTGAAAGTGAACTAGAAGGTAGGCAAGCTGGTATCTAAGATGAGAGTGGTGTTGGTTCCGGCAAGTTTCGAGGATGAAACTTCTTTAAGGGGGGAAGAATGTAACATCCCGACTTTTCGGAAAAGGACAAAAGAGCCTTTTTAACTACACTCGGATGCTCGTGTTATTTAATTAAATGATTTAAGGTATATATATATACATAAATTCAAAACCTATATATTTAAAAGGATTTTAGGGTTATGTAATATTTCGATTCTCGAAAAAGGGCAGACGTGTCAGTTTGCGAGAACGAAATATCATATTTATCTTTTATGGAATTAAAGTATATAATCATATATACATATATTTCAAGTATGTATATATATGTTACTTGGGGGCTGAATTGTAAATTATGTGTTTTAGGGGTGTAATTGCAAGTTAATTAGTGAGGAGGTTATATTTGGGGAAATAACCTCCCCACTAATCAAAGGGGAATTTAATCATAAAGATTTTTACGTTAAAAAGAGAGAGAGTCTGTGAATTGAGAGCCAAGGGAGAAGGAGAAGAGACTTCTTCAAATTCACGGTTCATTTCTACTCCGATTTCAGTTCCGTCTACGGCAGGAGCATCGTGAGTTTTCCAGGATCGTTTTGATACCATGTTTTCCAAGTTTCATCAAGGTAAGGAATTAGCCCTAATCTTGGTTTCTTCTCGTTTTGATCTAGTACGGTCGTAGAAGGTTGTTATTTTCGTAGCTTTGGGTATTAGAAACTTTAATCCTAACTAGTTCTTGAATTGGTTATGGATTAAATAGGGTTTTGTTGGAGTTTGTTGTTGAGGGCTGCAGTCGTTCTTGAAGGTTTGGCTTTGGTGTTGGTTGCTAATAAGGTAAGAGATCTTCCTAATGTATAATTAAGTTGTATGATGTTAAGGTTGAGTGTTTGTGTTAAATTATTGGTTAGAAATCATGTTTTAGGTTGTGGTTATAGTGTTGGACAATGTGATATGTAAATGTTATGTTTCTCTGCTGTTTTTCTGTGTTAATTGATGTAAAGTTGGGTTGGGTATGTTTAGGATTCGTCAAAGTGCAGAAAACTATTCTTTCTTGGTGCAGTCGGACCCATCCGTACGGATAGAACCTCTATCCGTACGGATAGATCACAGTATCCAACCGAGAATAGTACAGAGAGTTATCCGTCCGGATAGTGTAACCTATCCGTCCGGATAGAGCAGTGTATCCGTCCGGGTGTAACAGTATCCGTCCGGATAGTGTCCTCAATGTGTGATCTTCTTTTTTCTTTATGTGTTTTAAGCTATGTGGTGGGTTCTAAATGTTACCCCTTGATGTAATAACACTAAATGAACATGAACAAGCCATGATTAAGCTTCTGATGCATTTAGTTCCGGCACCGAATGTACTCTTCAAGGGAGTTGAAGTTCGGGACCGTCGGAAGGGTATGATTGGCCTGTGCTTTGATGGATTAGTATTCATCAATGTCTATGTATGTGCTAGGCCTTGTCCGTGTCTAGTGGTCTAGGAAAGAGAGTGGTAGAAGTGAGGGAGCTTACTTGAAAATACTTAGGTGGCTAGTTAACAAATTAATAACAAACGTACGTGTGTAGTTAAAAGATTAAACATCATAACACTCTTGGTAAGGCACTTGGCTATATCGCGATGCGTGGGCGGTCAGATAAAGTGAATAACTCTGCTGGCCTATAAACGGCTAAATGGTAGGGGGACTTCGCCGAACGTGTACGCTATCGGGTCTTAACCCGTGGCTATCGGTGTGATCCACTGATAGGTTGCAAACGATACCTCGTGGTGGGTAGCACCATGCGTTATGCCCTTGAGTGCCGATGTAACAAAGATAGGTTAAGTTAGAAACGTTTAGTCACGACATGTTGATGGACATGAAGTGAACCCTAGAATTGAGTCGGTCTCATAAAGATAACTTAATAATGATTAATGAACCTTTTGTTGTAAGACTTAGTTATACATTAGCTTCTTTCTCTTGCTAAGTACATTGTACTTACCTCAATTGCATATGTTGTTTTGTGTGCTTTTGGGGTGAGAAGACGAACGAGTCGGTCTTGAGCTCGTTGAGGAGTTCGATGAAGTTTTGTTGGCGTTGAAGTCCTTTTGATGTTTCCTTCTTTTTCTATTAAAGGTTGTACTGTTTAAGTTATAGATTCTTTAATAAGCATGTTACTTTTATTTCAAGTTTGTAAGATTAGCTTTGTATCTTTTTTTTGTAACATCGTACGTTGTAAGTTCTATATCGTTGATGTAAGCTTTTCCTTTCTACCCCTAGACGATTTGTATTCTATTCTAGTAGCATTTATGGTTTTTACCCGAGCCTTTTGGGCTTCCGTTGTTTTATTTTGATACGACGACGTAGAGGCTGGCGTATAATATTAAATTTATTTAATGCTATACGTGCCGAACGTTCTCTTCCGGATAAGGGTTTTATTTTGTTAGAAGCTTTCACATTCTGTCGTCTTTTTGGTGCTTTTTGATTGTCTTTCGCCCCTATCCTGAACTGAAAGCTTTGAGATGTAGGGTTTGCCTAAACTCACTTCCATATGCATACGAGTCTCCCAGTACTATCTACATGTTGCTAAATCCAACTAAGTAATCACTCTTTCCACATGCGTATGGCATATTTTTTAATGCTATACATCCATTCAAATCTTTGATTATTTCTCTGGTATTTTTAAATCATTTACATATTTAGTCATCTCCGTGCATATTACGGGTTTTCCTACAAGTATAGACATATATTCGAGTTTGCTCGCTAGTAGTCAAGTCGAGTATTGCATTACCCGAGTATCGTTCGTTTAATCTTCGAGTCGAGTCAATTTCAAGTTCGAGCTGATTTAAACCAAGCAGAATCAAGTTTTGGGTCGAGTCGATCTCGAGCTACTCAAGAGTAGCTTGACTTGCTTACGGCCCTAGTTAACTCCGAAGGTAGTCCTTATTAGAAGATAAAACCACAAGAGATAAACAAATGGAGTCAAAAGAAGAGATAAATTTGTTATATGAAGATAAATTTGATTAAATTTAGAATATAGTGTTTATCATAAATTATTAAAATAAATAATATTAGCAATATACACACATTAATTATAGAATATATAATTATTTTGTACTTAATACCTAATAATTACAGAATATATAATTATTCTGTAATTAATACGTAATATCTACAATTATTGTGTGAATATTGCTAATAAATAATAGTATTTTTATGTGTTTTAGGATTTCTCTCCTATATAAATGAGTAGTACTGTATCAATTAATCAATCAATAAAACATCAGTTCAGTCTTTTACGTTTCTGCTACGTATTCAGTTTTTTTTTATGGTATCAGAGCTATGGACAGGGGTTCATGTACGTTAACATTGCTGAACCCTCGTTCGATCCTCTTCCGCTTTTAAACAAATTTTCATAGTCTCGTCCATCCAAATTTTATAGCATCTTCCAGTATGTGTGTGTATCAGCCACGATCCATAACCATGAGATCTTGCATGTGAAAAAAAAATTATTTTTCCCTAAATTTTTTCTAATTTCTAGTTAATAGATCCAATCCCATTCCATCCTTCCGGTGCCGGTCAAATAAAGAGAAGCCATTCCACCAAAAAAAAATTTAAATAATTAAATTCCTAGTGTCACCGTCTTTTCTAATCCAATTTCTTTTTTAGTAATGAGAATGATTAATCTTGTCATATAGCATTTTAATTTTTCTTTTGGCATCCATTTTATGTATATTTTTAGGTGAGATTGGAAAATTTCACAGATCCACATGCATTAACAATTGCAACCGGAGGCTGATGTCATAAAAGAAATCCGAGCATCGTTGGATTTCGGAAGAACCGTCGAAAAAGATGAGCGCCGGAGTGAAGATGCCCTCCAAAATATCATCACTAGTGGACTCCGAAAAAGCCATCGGAGTGGAGATGCCCTTTAAAAATATCATAACTATGGACTCCAGAAAAATCACCGGAGTGGAGATGCCCTCCAAACATCATCACTAATGGACTCCGAAAAAGCTATCGGAGTGGAGATGCCCTCCAAAAAATATCACAACTATGGACTCCGAAAAAAATCACCGGAGTGGAGATGCCCTCCAAACATCAATACTAATGGACTCCGGAAGATCTGCCGGTGTGGAGATGCCCTCCAAATTATGCCAAGACAAACTTAGCCTTCAAACCCGGCCTCGTATGAGGGAGGGTATTAGAAGATAAAGCTACAAGAGATAAACAAATTGAGTCAAAAGAAGAGAAAAAGTTGTTATAAGAAGATAAATTTGATTAAATTTAGAATATTGTTATAAATACACACGTAATATGTGGATGTCTATTTTACGGTACTACATTAACATATCTATTGATGTAAGATGTCATCATTTACATTAGCCACCTAAAGTCATATGTGGCATTGTTGTAGTTTGACACATATCTACACATGTGTCATCTTATTAGTATAACTAGGAAAAGAGGCACCCGTGCTCCGCACTCCCGGTGTCCCAGATTGTAAATATACAATGCAATTTAACGTATGTATGCATCGTTGATGAATTGGATTTTTGGTTTCAAGCCAGATATGTAACAGTATATTATAATAAATGATGAGTCGTTGGAATATGTAAAGGATATAGGGAAAATGTGGAACATCAAACATCCAAGAAACAAAATACATCGCCAAAAACATATTCAACATTTTTTATCTGGGTTCACTCCATAACTCTTTATTATGGATTCCGGTACTAAATATTCAGACTATACCAATAGAATCTTCATACCACCTGAATTTAATGTCAACAACAACAGCATCATGAGCTGGAATACTTGGAAGCTTCAGCATTGTCTGTAAACGAGTTTTTTCGATAAAATTCCCAAGGCAACTTAGAGCATGAATTTTCCATCTACAATGCGCATTTTTCAAGTGTAAATTAACTGCAAGTTTGAAGTACTCGTATCATTCTCAAGATTAAAGTCAGAAAGATACTCACAATGGGAAATGGCGAAAGTGATCTTGGAATTGGAGGTGGATTCTAGAATTGATTTTCCGGTGTGGTGCCACTAAACGCGCCCTACACAAAAATAAATAAACAACTAATTACACAAGTTTACAGTATACCTTAATGTCACCCACAAGTTCATTAGAAGCGATTTTTGTATTCAAATACTCATCAACCACTTGCAGAGTTTTCTTCCTGTCCTGTTAGAGTTTTAAACATCCATTTTAAGGACACAGATAAGAACCTGCATTTGACGATTAACCGGGAAAAAAATGATCGAAATGATGTGAAAGAACACATTCTTATCAGAATCGCTTGTATTGATAGGCATAATATGTTCGTTGAATCATGAGAAGAGGTAGACAAACCTCTGCAAACAGAATTTTTTTGCTGACTAACTGAAACAAAGCAGCTGAACCTAAGACTTGAAGTATGGTCTCCACCTAAAAATGCACACGAAAGATTAGCGATGGTGCGGTAAGCATAAGATGTTAATCAAGGGAGATGAATTATACAAGTAATCCAACCTCAGTGAAAGCTAATAATCCTAAACCAGTTGCAGCAACAAGGCCAAGAGCCAGCGATGATGAAATAGATCCATCCTGAAACAGAAGTTGTATATACATAATTGTTGCCTCAAGCAAAGGTGGATGTAAGATGAAGAATTGAAGGAAAATAGTAAATTAATATTAGAATGCATAAACCAAAGAATTTATTTGTTTTTTTAGTATAAAACATTTCCAATGTATAAAAATGTAGTCCACATTTAAAAGGAAACCAGTAATTTGTTATATAGGCATATAGCAAAACATTATCAAGAATTATATTGTAATATTTTTATTAATTTGTTGTTCTTGTACCAAATAGATACATGATGTATGCAAATGAAATAAAAATGCAAAATATTGTAGGCTTTGAAAACTTACCGGCATATTTTTTTCCTCAAGCTGTACCGCATCACATCCAAGTAAGATTTCCGCATCATGTGAACACAAATCAATAGGGAGTGTGCCCGAATCGTCAAACAACCGCACATCAAAGTGGCACTTGTTTTTATTAATATAAATCAGTATATATAGTTGAATAAATAAAAGCCGATAAACTTATTTAGGATAACATTATATTATAGATTTACCTATATTTCACAACTGTATTCCTCTGAATATGCTAACAATGGAAATGCACGTGTACAAGTGTTTCCATGTCCTGTGTGAAGAAGGAAGCTATTACATGCAATAAAAGAAATGCATATAAATAGAAATACAACTCTTAACCACCAAGTCCCAGCATACAAAGCAATTAACAATAAATATACAATAGCAACAATGAAATAATCATGACAATACCTGAATATCTGCTTATTCACATGTAAAAGCCAGAGAGGCAAAGACCACAAGAGAGGAGTTATTTCTTGACAGAATGAACAGATGCAGAGAAATGAAGGGGTTAATAATATTTCGATGTACAATAACAAAGCAAAGAAAATTATCTCACCATTACTTCATTCACAATAGGCCATCCATGAATTGATATTGTTTTCTACTCGTTGATGGCAAATGATAATACTGATTTCTTTTTTGTTTGGCCAACTCCAATGATTTCGAAGAATTACAAATTTCAAATGTGTACATATTGGTGAATACTTGCACTTTAATTTCCCAATTGTTTTGGGGCTAGATTCCGTCTCCAACCATCAGGATCTAAGCAAGATGTGATATTGGTATTAATACCAGGTAAGGGTCCAGGTTCCCTGGTAATCTTTTCACCGCAAAGTCTAACTGCTTCTCCGGTCTTATATACATCATATGTTCCTTATAGCTATCTGTGTATTACCATATTCAACCACAACAAATATTAGCCATAGTGTTTTAATATAGACAAAATGCAATGCAGACACAAGCATCAAATCGTGTAATAGCAATCTACATGTGCATAAGCATTTCCTTTATCATATATTCAGAAGCCTCGTAATTAAACGTAAACTCCATCACTGCACTCTTGTCTTCAGGATCATAGCCCAACATTATAATAGATATCCCCTCAAATGTACCTGGAGCAGAACTAATATTGGAGAGTCCATATGAATTGACATCTTGAAATAGCAAAGACTGGAAACAAAATAACGAAAAATGATTTGTACTGTCAACTGAAAACAATTCCAACAACAACAAATAAAAGTATCATCATTGTCATGTTTATGAAATTGCCATCAGGATCAAACTAAAACTATAAATAAACTCTATATCCGCCAAGCGATTGGTATTAAGGCCAAGTTCAGTTTAAGTCTCAAAAGAAACTACTAAAGAAAAGTTGGTATTGCCGTTATTACCTATATGTTTATCCCTAATAATCTGATTCTTGGGATAAAACTCTAGTAACTACCAAAACACGTATAAAATTTACCATCAGCATTGCGAGGAGGGCCACATGCGCTAGCAATCTTCCTTTGAGCAGCAGACGGAGGAAAATTTTCACAAATTTGAATCTGTAGAAACAATGAATTAATACGAAGGAACATGTTTTAAGGATCAGCATAGTGCATATTGTAGAATAGCCTTGACAGTTTTTTGCATCCGACATGACGACCCAAAATGCTAAAAACATTTCCAAACTAAACAATAACATAAGATATATTTCAAATCAAGTTTTATTAACACATACAATAAAACAAGGCAGCCAATCAAAAGTCGCTAACCAAAAGGACCCTAATTATCCTCCACTTTGTATGTATGTTAAGGGTCAATTTGTAGTGTTTTTAAGGATATATTTTACATCAATTTTCCCCATATATAGATGTTTTTCATAGAAATCGAGTTTATAATCGATTAATTGAGTAAATGGTGTTTCTAGTAGGTTAAATTGCAAAACGTAGCGAATTATGTGTTTAAATCGTGATTTTATATTATTTTAGGATTGTGTTACGCTTTGGTATGTTTTTCCTACATTGTAGATACACATTGTTGATGGAAAGGATGATTTTAAAGAGATGAATTCGAGTGGAAAATCCCGAAATATACTCGTAATACGACGGGCTAATCAAAAAGGCGTTTTCTGAAGAAGAGTCCTTAATGAAAGTTGTAGAGTTTTCCGAGAGCTTTTTTTTGACATTCGGATCATAATTTTTGGAGGTCTACAACTCAAGATATGAATTTTAGAAGTTTGAGTTCAATCTCTAAACCAGCGTTCCATGCAAGAATATCAGTACAGAGAGTTCAGACAGCGAGCAGACTAGCGTTCATCCTCCGTTCAAGACACTAGACGAGCGTCCGACATTTCAAACTGGCGTCCGACCACCGCCATACTCCAGCCGCCTCTGTTTTCTATTTAAAGCGCAGCAGCCCCAAACCCTAAAGAATTCACAATTTTTCTTCACATCAAAAGAGAGGCCAGCAGCCGACTTTGGAGATTTGAAGGCCGGTCACCCGAGCCTTGTGCTCGGGTGATCCGAGGTTAGATTAGGAGTAGTTTTTCGTTTCGTTTCCGTTTGTTGATCAATCCTTGTACCAACTATGTGAGTTTGATTTTTTTTTTCAATTAATTCAGTCCTTGTTTATTTTCTATGATCTCTTAATTTATTTTGTATTGTTCTATGTTTTATGATGCTATTACGTGACTTATATCGAGAGATTAGTTTGCTATTGATGTTTACAACATACGGAAGTTGCGTAAACTAGATCACCATAGAAAGATAGGATTTTTAATCATTGATGATGACAAATTAATCGGTTAATCATCTAGGTTGTTAGATTCTAAAATACGAGAGTTAACCTGAATCTACACCTTCGTTTTGTATGGAATATTGGTCTCAACATTCGGAAGAGGAGAGATCGATAATTGAATTCACTAAGAGATTAGGGATTCATAGCTTGAGAAATAGATTCACTAAGGAATTAGGAATTTGAATCTCGTGATAAGGTGAAACCACAATTTGAATTGAAATCATGAGATGAACTAGGATTGAGATCACTTAGGTTCGTTCATTGTTTGATCCCATGTTTCCTTAGGTTAGTTTGTTTATTTTGTTTCTTAGGTTAGATTTATTTTGATTGTTCTTTGATTTATGTTTTATGTTTTTGCTTTTCGTTTCATCCGTTTCTTGAGTAGCAATTGAGAGGATTAATTAGATTAGATTCGACATCCTTTTTCCCTGAGGATCGATGCCCGTACTTATCCAACTTTACTAGCAACTACCCGGTATTCGGCCGGTTAGGAGGTAGTTTTGCATGGTAGTATAGGTCTTATAAATTTTCTTTTGTTTTAATGATGCAAAATCTCCCCAACAAAAGTGGCGCCGTTGCCGGGGAATCGGTGTTTTGTTGAATTTGGTTGAATTAATTTCTCGATTTTGTTACGTTTTTTTTATTTTTCGTTTTCAATAAAAGTAGCGTGAAATAAATCGAGAGTTTTTATTTTTGCCGTGTTTCGATAACCGTTGGGTTAAGAATGTGCAAAAAGTTTTTTACTCGATTTGTGAAACGTGAACTATATGTTTGTTTGTATCTAGTCTAACCCTCTGTGCTTTAATTTGATGTGGCTGCTCTGTGATATTTGATGTATGATCTTTTAAGAAATTAGGGTTTGCTGTGTTTCCTGCGTTTTCTATGCAAATTCGACTGTTGGACGAGCGTTCAGGTAAGTGAACGCCCGTCCAGTCCCTAACGTGCATGTAAACGAGCGTTTGGAATTATGGAACGTTCGTCCGTTCCAGAATTTTCAATCCTGCTCTGATTTGAAGAATCAGACGGGCGTCTGTAATTCTAAACGCCCGTCCGGTCGGTTTTCAAGGCAGACGAGCGTCTGCAAAGTGGAACGCCAGTCCACCACCGACTCCAGCCTGACCGACTTAATTTTCTATAAAAAGCAGCCGCATGCAACCCTAATCTCACCTCATTATTCACGCATTATTCACACATAATTTCCAGCCGCCTTTTCTGAGAGAGCAGCCGCAATTTTCAGAGCCTAATTAGAAGATGATCTCTTCCATTCCAATGATCATGCCCAGCATCATGGTTGTTGGCTAAGCACATCGCGGCGGGACAACGGATGAAACCGATCAACATCAACACCAACTAGAGAGATTTTTGCTACATGTTTAGTGAGTAAAGTTATAGTTTTTTTTATCAATTAGAAATTGTTATTTATCGTTTATGTTTTATTTGAATCGAGAGATCGATGAAACCATCTTTTATGCTTTGAATTTATATGAAAATATTGTTCAAGTTGTGATCTTTTTAATTGATGCGATTAATTATAATTCGAGAGACCGTTTATAGTTAATTGAGTAAGAGTATTAGAAATAATCTCGTGATCGTGTTTTGCATGTCGTTTTGTTTTACTTGAAAAAGAGAACGAAACCCTAGAATTCGTTTAGAGAAATTTAATCGAATTCGTGATAGATCATTACTAAAAATTATATCTTTAACTTGCCGTCTAGTTGGGGGTTGGGTTGATTGATCGGTGGATTCCCGTTGCCTTGCCGTTGTTTTAATTATTTGATAAACCAATTAGTTCGTATCAATCGTTGATTGCTGAGTTTAGTTGTTTTAAGATTATAGTTGTTTTTCACTGTTTTAAGCATAATTTAGGTTCCTAGTTACTGTTCATCGTACTGTTCATCATCGTTTTTACTATTCATTATTTCATAATTAGTATAAACCCTAGTTTAATTAGTTTAAATCTAGTTTTAGTTAATAATTCGTGACATAATCGATTTAATTATTGCACTTTAATCCGATAAACATTCCACTCCCTTAGGACGACCCGTTAACATCCTATACTACGATCCTTATACTTGGGGTGTTTCGGTTATAAATTGTAAAACTCGTTTTTACCGAACAATGTACCTGTTTCAATAAAATACATGTCACCTGAGTAGTCAAAAACATGGGGAAAAAGACATCAGTGCCACACATCATCGATAGTCCCTACAAGACATCAATATAAATGATATCAACCATTATATACGGAATGAACATACATAGTCAATACTTAAACGTAACAATTTTAACCTTGAATCTGTACAAGCTCTGCAACTGCAATTTGACAAATTCGAACAGAGGACATAAGAAAAGAGCTCAAATTTCCCTTCGAAAAACACCCATCGGACGAAAAACAAATTTTTACCCTTTTATTATAATACCTGAACAGCCAAAAATGAAAATTTTCACTGAATCTCCCCACATCAATGGATGAAAATATGCTTTCTTCAAAAAATTTAGGAACTAATCTTCAAATAACTAAATGAAATCCAGATCTACCTTTTCCATTACCGCGCTGTCGTTGATGTCTTCATCCGTGCATCACCCAACGATGCCATCATCCGTGCTTGATTGAGTGGGGAGAGAATCGGTGTGATTATTTTGTGGAAAGGAGGAAGGGAGGAGTGAGGTGTGAGTTTGTGAGTAAACTGGTGAGGTTTTTGTGGTGGAGAAGCAACGTATACAGCTGTAAAGTAATTAACAAAATTGAAAGAAATTTGAGATCCGTATCCAATATATTAGTATATCTTTTGTACGGGCCCAAAAAATCTATTATTCGCACGCTGCTCTGATTTTATTTCCTCTGATTTTATTTCCTCCAAATGCAACACAAACGGAACACGTCGCATTTTTCAATGTCTTCTTATTACATATAGTAAGAAAGATAAGATAAGATGAGGACAAGTGTCCTATTTTGGTTAAGCTATATATATATATATGTATCATTTGCAGGCAAGAAAGGTAGGGAGAGAACAAGTGAAATGGATCATTGATAACATATCATATCCCTTCTTATCTCTCTACACTAATAAGAAGGGAAAAAGTGTGGTTGGTTGACACTTGTTTTTTTTATTGGTCCATCATTTTACTATTTATGGGTGGCCCAGCCCAACCCAGTTTTTTTTATTTTTTTTAATTTTTTTTACTGTTCATGGGCAGGCCCAGCCCAGAAATTTTTTTTTTTTTTTTTTTTTTTTTTTGAGAAGAAGGGTTTGAGTTAAATTGTTCCATTTTGGATGACTCAATTGTATCACCTTTTAATGCGTGAATATATGTAGCAAATGTATGACTATTTTCAAAATATAAGGCCACGACTTATTGCCGACACGATTTATGTATCATGCCAAAACAATTTTGTTGACGTTTACATGAAATATTATAAGTGTGGTTGGTTGACACTTGTTTTTTTATTGGTCCATCATTTTACTGTTCATGGGCGGCCCAGCCCAAACTAGTTTTTTTTTTATTTTATTTTTTATTTTGTTCATTGGCGAGTGCCCGCCTTCTTAAAAAAGTTTTTTTTTTTTTTTTTTTTTTTAGAAGAAGAGTTTGAGTTAAATTGTTCCATTTTGGAGGACTCAATTGTATCACCTTTTAATGTGTGAATATATGTAGCAAATGTATGACTATTTTCAAAATATAAGGCCACGACTTGTTGCCGACACGATCTTTGTATCATGCCAAAATAATTTTGTTGACGTTTACATGAAATATTATAAATTTTTTAAAATAAATTCATTTCATAAAAAAAACATATCGTTTATACACGGCGATATGACTATTTTCAAAATATAGGTCAACGACATGTTGCCTACACGATCTTTATATCATGCTTAAAAATATTTGGTTTGACGATTACATGAAATATTAAAATTCAGATGGCTCTCGTACAAGCCCATACCCTCTACCCTCTACCCTCTACCTCTTCCTTTCCTCTTTCTTTCGATCTATTAACCATCTCGATTGCCGAAGGGAGATCGACGTAAAATGTTTTATTTTTCATTGTTGCGCTTAAAAATTGCGTTCTGAACGGTTCGTTATATGCTACATTTTCTTCGTATTTGATATCGCCAAATAAGTTAAAACTTATAGCATGGGCACTCTGTGCGTTGCACGGAGTCCCCATTCACTAGTATTATAATAGAAAGACAAGGGGGGCTTTTGTGGTGCTGCCACATGTCGCCCCCTATTGGCTGGAAGGTTGTTTTTTTTTTTTTTTTCTCTATGTCATATTTTTTGATTTTTTTTTTCCCTTTCCTATATCACATATATATTCCTATCTTATCTCCTCTCTATGATACGTTTGTGTGTGTATTTTTTTTTCCTTTTTTGCGTACATATATTTTTTATTGTGTGTCTATGTCGGTTTTTGGAGAGTCGTCGATTTTTCCTAATACTTAATGCAAAGACAAGGGGGTATTGTGGGGTTGACACGTGGCACCTTTTAAATTTTTTTTTTATTGTGTTGTGTTATTTTTTCGTTGTTATATATTTTTGTGTTTCCTTTTCCTTTTCCGTAGTTTTTTTACGTAATCTAATATCGTTTGTATTACGCTTTCTTCTCCGGGATCCTTTATGCTTCTTACGTTTTTTATCTTTTATTTTATTGCCGTGGTTTTGAATTTTTTCGATTCCCGGTGTACGTTTCCTTACGATATGGGACTATAGTGGGGCTAACACGTGGCATCTTTTTATTTTATTTTTTTATTTTATTTTTTGGTATTGTGTTGTGTTATTTTTTCGTAATTGTATATTTGTGTTTTCTTTTCTTTCTTCGTAGTTTTTTAACATATTTTAATATCGTTTGTATTACGCTTTCTTCTCCGGGATCCTTTATGCTTCTTACGTTTTTTTTTTAATTTTTTTTATTTCCGTTGTTTTGGCTTTTTTCGATTCCCAGTGTATGTTTCCTTACGATATTTAGATGATTTTACCTATCTCTCTTAAATCGTCTGCTCACTTAATATCCCCGTTCTTTTAACGATGATGTTTCGTGGTAGAAAGGTTTTTAGGTCCAATCTACCTTTTCCGTTGTGTTCGGGGGGGGGGGGGGGGGGGGACAATTGTGGGCGGGACACGTGACACCCCATCTTTTGATTTTTTTTTTTTTTCCTTTATCACATTTTTTGATTTTTTTTGCCCCTACCCTTTTCTATATCACATATATATTCCTATCTTATCTCCTCTATATGATACGTTTGTGTGTGTATTTTTTTTTCCCTTTTTTGCATACATATATTTTTTATTGTGTGTCAATGTCGATTTTTTGAGGAGTCATCGATTTTTCCTAATACTTAATACAAAGACAAGGGAGGGCTATTGTGGGGTTGAAACGTGGCACCTTTTTTATTTTTTTTTTATTTTTGTATTGTGTTGTGTTATTTTTTCGTTTTTGTATCTTTTTGTGTTTCCTTTTCTTTCTCCATAGTTTTTTTTACGTAATCTAATATCGTTTTTATTACGCTTTCTTCTCCGGGATCCTTTATGCTTCTTACGTTTTTTGTTTTTTATTTGATTGTCGTGGTTTTGAATTTTTTCGATTCCCGGTGTACGTTTCCTTACGATATGGAACTATTATGGGGCTGACACGTGGCACCTTTTTTTTTTCTTCCTTTTTTGGGTATTGTGTTGTGTTATTTTTTCGTTATTGTATATTTTTGTGTTTTCTTTTCTTTCTTCGTAGTTTTTTTACATAATCTAATATCGTTTGTATTACGTTTTCTTCTCCGGGATCCTTTATGCTTCTTACGTTTTTTTTTTATTATTGCCGTGGTTTTGACTTTTTTCGATTCCCGCTGTATGTTTCCTTACGATACTTAGATGATTTTACCTATCTTTCTTAAACCGTTTGCTCACTTAATATCCCCGTTCTTTTAACGATGATGTTTCGTGGTAGAAAGGTTTTAGGTCCAATATACCTTTTTCGTTGTGTTCGTTTATTGCTTTTCCCATACGCAACGTACGACGGTTTGTGCACGTGCTATAATAGCGTTCATTTTATGTTCTCATCTCCGGAATGCTTTATAGTTGTTACAAACTTCCGAAACCATGATAAAACACATTAAATATCACGACAAAACACAAACTTAATACACCCGTAATACTGGAATGGGCATGCACCATGCGTTGCACGGTTTCCTTCACTAGTATTCTAATAAAGAAAGAAAGCTCCACTTGCAATATCATCTCGTCTTTGTTTTCTGTTTGCTTTCTTTAAGGAGTATGAATGTAGTATACTACTCTCCTATTTTCTTAACTTAGATCATACATATTTTATAACACGTTATCAGTACGATCTCTACCGATCGAGCATTTTAATCCTCAACTTATCTATTTTATGAATATAGGAAAGCTGAATCATACTTTCCTTTCTTATTTCTTAGCTTTCACAATAATATATATTAGTGTTATTTGTTTATAAGGACGTGTTTTGGGACTTAATTAGGCACTTAGGACATCCAAAAAAGATCATTAGTTATAAGGACGGATTTATTTTATCTTTCCAATTCTACCCTTCACATATAAGTTGTCTTTAATGCATATTCTATTTCAATTACCGCTGATTCTCATTCTGATTTTTACGTCTTCGATCCTTCATTCATTTGTGATTCTTATGCAATTTCTTCTATTGTAATCCGATTCTTCGCCGCATCTTATCCTGTTTTGATCTATCTTTGTGTATTTTGTTTTGGATTCATCAATTTCCTGTCGATTCGTGCATCAGAGCTTCGAAAAATCATCCAGGTTCGTTGTTCATTATCTGCTTCAATTTTTCTGCTAATTTTTTAGATTTTGTTATAACTCTCATTAAGTTATTCATATATTCTTCACCTGATTGTTTTGTTTGTGCATTCTGTTCTTAATTTTTCATATTTTTCTGATACTTTTCAAGGCTGGTGATTTTGTTCCTGCATTCTGACTGCAGGTATTTTAAGTGGCATATGAGCTTGAATGATTTTGCTTCTTGTTTGAATTAGCTTCTCTTCTTGTCTGTGTTTGTTCAGTGAGTCTTCATTTTTGTTTTTCTGATTTGGATTGTATTATGAATGAATTTTCATTATGTTTTTGATGCAGTGATTTCTTGTAGTAGTGAGCTTTCTTCATTGTTACATTTGTTCTTTTTTAATGATTTTTGTAATAGTATAGGTTAGTTGTTGTGTATGCAGTGACTTTTTGTTGTAGTCAGTGTTATTTCAGTGTACATTTGTTCTTATAGAATGATTTTTGCAATATATGAAGTGTATTTTCATATTGAATTAGTATGTGTGTTCTTTTTATGTGAATTTAATGTTTCTTGTTGTAATTTTGTGATTCTACTTTACATGAATTTTGATTGCAATCTAAATAGAGTTATTTGAGTTTCACTACGGTGATATGTCATATTCTGTGATTTATTCTGTATTGAGGACCGACAGTGATATATTTCCATGTTGTTGAATGAATATTGTAATCAGTGTAGTTCAATTTCAGTTTTAATGACTATATAGCTGATTTAGTGTATGCAGTGACATTCATCTATTATGCAGTGACAGTCATCTTTTATGCAGTGACATTGCCTGCTATCTATTGATATATATCTTTTTTTATGAACTGTGTTATTTTTAGGTGATTGTATTCAATATTGATCTAATTTATTTAGATATCAGACTGATATTGAGTAATTATTGTACTGAATGAAGTTTTATTTTAGTATTTGGAATGCGTATTCATGTGATGTAGTCATTGTAATGACATCCTTCTCCCTTCCAGTGACATAGTGCTTTTTTGCAGTGACATTATGTGATGCAGTGACATTATGTGACATAGTGCTTTTTTTTTTCCTGCAGGGTTATATTGTGTTCACAATGTTGATTCTTATGTGCACCTATAAAGAAGAGATGTGTGTTGTCACAATGACAGCTGATACTACGTTAAAGTCTATTCATGATAGACTTTCAAATCGGTGGCCGGATTTGAAAGATATGTCTATCAGTTTGTATTATGTGTTGCCTGATGATCCTAAGTGGCAGTTATGTTCCGATGATGATGTGCAGTCCATGATTGCTGTTGCTGAATCTTACAGTGCTAAGCGTGTTAAAGTGGAGGTTGTAGGGAATGTTGTTGTTGGTTCTTCATCTTCTTATAATGGCGGTAGTTGTGTTGGATCTGAGGATGTTGTTGATGATGAGGGTTCTATGATTTCATCTTCGACTGATAGTAATGTGTTGACTTTTGGTTGGGACAAAATAGTAATCAAAAAAGGTCAATTGTTTGTTGGTGGTGCGGATGATTTTAGGGAGTGCCTTCAAAAGCTTTCTATACAAACTGGTTTTAAATATGTGTACAAGAAGAATGATAGTTGTAGGATTTATGCTGTTTGTGCTAAGATGAATGAATCAAATTGTGGTTGGTTTGTTCGTGCTTCGGAACAGAAATCGAGTGGATTCTTTTATGTAACTAAGTTGTGCAATGTTCATACTTGTGGTACGTCTTCGAGAAATTTTGGGCGAGATCGTCGTATGACTTCTGATCTTCTTTCGAAGGTTGTTCTTCGTAAGGTTCGTGAAGACTCAAGTTTCTCTGCATCAGATTTGCGAGTTTTGGCTGGTACTGATCATGGTCGTGCAGTTTCTTATGCTGTTGCTTGGTCTGCTGTTAACAAAGCTAGGGATTTGTTGTATGGTGATGTTAAAACGTCATTCAAAAGTTTACATGGTTATGTTAATAGTGTGCGTGAAACGAATCCTGGCTCTGTTGCTATTTTAGAGGTGCATCCTGAAACTTGCCATTTTCAACGGATGTTTATTGCGTTTGATGCTTGTATTCGTGGGTTCAAGCATTGTCGACCAATGCTCTTTCTGGATGGTGCTCATTTGAAGTTTGATCAATCTGGCCATCTGTTGGGTGCAACTGGGAAGGACGGTGAGAATGGTATGTCTTATTTTGAGTACTTGTTTATCGTTAATGTAGTGACACTTTAGTTTATGCAGTGACACTTTAGTTTATGCAGTGACACTTGATTTTATTGTTTGAGAGTTGGCTTTTTTATCACTTTCCATTTGTTATTGCTCTGATACCTGATTTTTTTAGTTCCTGTATCAACTGTCTCTGCATTTAGTTTCGATTTTTTTTGTTATGATTGTGTTTTTGCACTTTCTTGTTTTGGTATTGAGATTTTTGTTGCAGTGACATTGTTTTTGTGTTTTTTTGCTGTGTTGTTCTGATTTGATATTGTTCCAGGAATATATCCTCTGTGTTATGGTGTTGTTGATTCTGAGGATTTTGATAATTGGAGATGGTTCTTGTTGCATTTGAAGAATTTGCTTATACCAGTTCGTCGGATGACGTTTATTTCCGATAGGAATCCCGGACTATTGGATGCTATACGGGAAGTGTTTCCTGATGCATTTCATTCTTATTGTATTTACCATTTAAAGTTGAATCTGAAGACTCGTTTCAGTGGTAGATATGTAGGTAAATCTTTGCGTGAGAGAATGGTCCATTTGTTTTACCAATGTGCTTATGCTCCGACTGTTGAAGAGTATGACAAGTACATGGCTGATATGTTACTTGAAGGTGGAGAGCGTGCAGAAACGTTCTTTGCGCATTTAGATCCGAAGAATTGGGCCAATGCTTATTTTGAAGGTTGTCGGTATGGTCATACTGCTTCTACTTAGGCTGAGTCGTTTAATGCATGGATATTTAAGGAGAGGCACCTTCCTGTGTTGAATATGGTTGATGGCATTCGTATCAAGATCATGACAAGACTCTCAGATAAGCGTGCTACTGCAGCATCATTCAAGTCTTTGATCTGTCCAAAAGTTGATTCTATTTTGTCTAAGCTGCTGGATTCGGGGAGTCGCTTTGGTGTTGCTAGTTGTAGTTATTATAAGTATGAGGTTTTTTCAACTCCGCCGGCAAGTGTTAATATGGATATCCGTGCTTGCTCATGCAAGGAGTGGCAGCGGAATGGCTATCCTTGTATTCATGTATTGGCTGTGATTAGGAGTACGAGTTTCCCTTGAATGAGTACGTTGATCCTTGTTTTTTGACACGGTCGTATGTTGATTCATATGATTTTGGAGTACGGCCAATTCTGGTCCATTTTTGAAGAAAAATTCTCAAGATGTTATTGTGCTTCCACCCGTTCCGAAGAAACGACTGGTAGGCCTCGGACGAAGCGTCTTCGATCTCGTGGTGAGACGTCAACTCGTGTTATCCAATGTAGTCATTGCCATGCCTTTGGTCATCATAATAAGAAGGTTTGTTTTGCTCGTCTTAATCGATAGTTAAACTATGTTTCTGGTTTTGTAATCATGATTTTTGGATTTAATATCGATGATTTGTTAGATTTTTGCTGATGCAGTGACATTACTGTTATTAATCAGCATGCTCATTCAGTTGCTTTTATATTTGTAATCATTTTTATTCCTGATATATTCTTGTCATTGGTTTCTTTGTATTGCTACTGAATTGAAGATGTAATGAATGCAGTGACATGAGTGTGCCTGCATTTTTATGTTTATGTACTCCCAAGAGTTGTAATTCATTCGATTGCTATTGTATTCATTGTAAAGAGCTCATCATATACTTATTGTTAAGTCATGTGTGTTTTTGTTTATGTCCAATGTGTTGGTGATGTTTCTATGTTTGTGTTTGTTTAGTGAGTTCATTGAAATGATTTTTTTAAGTTTTAGTGAGTGCAGTGACATCAGTGTCACTGCATCTTTATGGATATGCATATTGCATAGAATTATAATGTTTTTACTTCCACAAACAATTGGAAATCAATGCACAAGAACATGAAGAATCAACGATTTCCAACTTTTTAATGAATTGAAATGTTTTTGTACTAAGTGCAGTGACATCACTTCAATAATAACAATTAATGCACAACAATTAGAAACTTTAGTAGCATTTTATGAAAAACATGAATCATCAAAGATTTATGCTCGTTCTAGACAAAATGAAGCATCAGTTATAAATCATCAACAAAAACTCTTAATGCCTTATGATATTCTACTTTTCAACTAGTTCATATAAATGATTGACCATCAACAAAGATAAGTACAATAGTCAAATCAAGTAGAATCTACAGCTATCTTAGTTCCCAATGTGAAGTCTGTTAAGCACTAATGAATTTACAATCATTCCTCTGAACTGCTGCACTTGTTCATTTGCCAGTTGTGGTGGAATTTTCAAATCTTGCACTAGGTTGTAGATGTAATATGACAAGTATAGGGCACAGTTCCTGCATTAAATTTCAATGATTCTGTTATTATGGTGTATCGTTAGTTATTGTCATTATGTTAAGAATTGTATTCAGACTTACGTTGCATTATCTTGTAAAGCTATGCTTTCAACCTTTTCCACATTCGTTGCTATTTTCGGTTGCTGGCTGTTCGGTTCAATGGCTTGTGAAAGCATCTCAAGCTGCAAAATAAGAGTAGTACATGTGTAATGTTTTTGTTATATTTCCTGATTTTGTTAAGAAAATTCAATGACAGTAAATTCTGTGACAGAAGATGCAGTTTTTATCATGATTTCTTTGATAACTTACTGTAATTTCGCAGTCTTTGATGAATACGTCGGGTATGCTGGCTTCACCGCTGCTGAATGATGCATTTTCCAGGTGGTGTCTCCTAAAGTGTATGTTAGGAGTACCCAGTGGTATGGCCTTGGCTCTAATCCCATACAGCATAAAGGGAGGAAAACTTTGTTCCCTTGTTGTATTATGTCCAGCATCTCGATCGTTTTCTCATTTCTATAGGTTTTGTCGCGCTCAATTTCTTCAAATATTGCCTGCACATTGCATTTTCATGAGATTATGAATATGAACTGGAATCTAGTTATTCAAATCACTTTTGTATTCATACCCATGTTCCTGCACTGAATACGTGGTGGTTAGGCTTAACTAAATCTGCTCGTTTTAATAGCTCAATGAATCCTTCAACCAACTATTCCAAATTTCATTAGGGTAAATTAGTTTATGTCTTTATGAAATAATTTAGTTGCATCAAGTAATGCAGTGCAAGTAAATTGAATTAGACTAAGATGCAGTGACAGTATAATGGAATTAGACTTTATGCAGTGACAATAAATTTTTTACCGTTTCGTCTATTTGTAGCTCATTGAGAACTTCCATTATCGAGTTGACGTTCACATATGGGTAGTCGCCGAAAGATTTTGCCCATACTACAGCCCAGCATTTAGTAATTTATTGTTAGTATTCAATATATCAAGAAGTTTTATCACTACAAAAAAACAGCAGTTTTGCGACGGAAGATTACCGTCGCAAACAAGGGTTATTCCGTCGCAAACCATAGTTTGCGACGGATTTGCGACGATTTTTCTTTGTCGCATTTTTTAGTCGCAAAACCCCAGTTTTGCGACGGATAAACCGTCGCAAATTATTTGCGACGGATTTTGCGACGAATAATTACCGTATTTTATTTTATTTTTAAATTATAATTTCCGTCGCAAAAAAATGTATAGTCCGTCGCAAATAACAAATAGCGACGGAAATATTCCGTCGCAAACATGTAAAATTTCGTCGCAAAAATGTATAATCCGTCGCAACTTATTTTTATTAAATAATTTATTTATTTTTAGATCTTTTCATATCCGTCGCAAAATGAGCCTTTTCCGTCGCAAATACCATATTGCGACGGATATATTCCGTCGCAAAAAATAAAATTAAACGAAAAATTATGGTCTTTTTGCGGCGGCCGGCCAAACCACCGCCGCAAAACGACCCTTAATTTTCCCCGGTAGCATTACAATTGCTACCGGCTATCAACAACAACAATATAAACGGGAATACGATATCAAAGGGGATATGTCAAAAAATACGCCAAAGGGGAAATGTCAAAAAATGAATAAAACGATATGTCAAAGGGGATACGATAAGCCAAAATAAATAAAAATGTATCAAAACAATGTCACCCGGTCGGACCCGGTGTACTACCTAAACCCACGTCACCTCCTCCAGGTCCATGATCGAATGGTCATCTCGTGTCGCCTCGTACCCGGGTTGCATCCCTCCGGAGGGATGCTTGCCAACCGCCGGGTAATCCACGCCTCCATCCGCGCTAGTCCGTCATCCCGACGCTTTCGTCTCTCTCTAGCTCCTCCAACCTCGCCCGGGTTTCGCACGAGTCCGTCTCGTCTCTCGCCATCTCCCAGGTGAGACGGGTGATTATGCCCGGAGAGTATGTCTCGGCGGATGAGTGTCGAGCGACGAGCGAGCTCGTCGTAGTACATGGAGGCGGTGACCCCATGCCAAAAACTCTCCCCTTCTTGTCGTAACCACCGGCGGCTTCGTAATAAAGACGCGACTCGTCGACGGGGGTGTCGTCGCGTCTCCCCGGGCTTTCGCCTTCTTCGAGGTGAAGACGTCCTGCAAAGTATGATATAAATTTGTTAGTAACAATAATTACATGATATATATATAATGTATATATAATATTTAGAATACATAACGTACCATGATTTTCTCAAACTTCCTCGAGACGAAGTTGCCCGACTTCTTCTTCTTCGAACTACTCACCAGATCACCGACTGATAGGGGCGCTCCTCTATTGTCCTCCATGGCCCGAGCGAAATCGATAACGCCGCGTCGCCCATAGCATGTGTCCCGGGGATCTTCCCTTCCTCACCGGATCCAGAAGCTCGGTTTAGCTTCTTTTTCGCAGATGTTTCCTGGAACGCCTATTCCGACATAAGATAAACAAGTTAGTACATACATATATATATATAAAAAACAAGTATTGTTAATTAAATATTGAATAATTGCTTACGGGACTCCCAATCCACTCCTCGAACTGACGGAGAATATCCGGGGTCATCCAAAGCCGAGCACGGGGGTTTGTTTGAGCCCGATACATATAATCACGGACCCTGTTGATAGCATACCGCTCAAAAGCTTCCCTAACCAGGCGCTCGTGGCGTAACTCGAAGCTGAAATGACCCTGCAACATAGTTATATATATGTTATATGTATAGTTATAATTATAGTTATATTTATATATAGTTATATTTATATGAACGACGTACCCTAAATGCGTTCCACCACCTATCCCGTTGCTCCCCGGGCGGCATTATGCCACGTGGTGGCAAAAGTGTTGAAGCCGCCGA
Source organism: Gentiana straminea (assembly GCA_036785695.1). Classification (NCBI taxonomy): domain Eukaryota; kingdom Viridiplantae; phylum Streptophyta; class Magnoliopsida; order Gentianales; family Gentianaceae; genus Gentiana; species Gentiana straminea. The sequence goes on along the minus strand of JAVUPR010000265.1, from coordinate 6,142,028 downwards.
TTATGGCGTTCTTGGCCATTTTCTTGACATAGTTGTCGGTAAACCCGTCATATTGAAAACAATAAGTTGTTAATATATTTGGTTAATCAAAATATAAATAAAAATACAAACAAATTAAAGCAAGATATGTATTAACTTACCATCTCCCCTCGGGATCCAAAACTCGGCAATCCAAGGTCACCATTGACAATGACACCAAAATCCTCCTCGCTCATCCGGTGTATCTCATCATCCAAACCTCGTCGTCGCGTGAGGAGGAAGACGCTCCGGGGGAGGGGGAACTACCCCTACCGCGTCTACCTCTACCTCTACCTCTACCTGCGACATCTATTTGACACGAAAATGACGTTTATACTAATATAAATGCAATTATAATAAAAAGGCGTTTATACTAATTAATAATAAATTACAATGTTTAATACATTATTATTCACTATCATGACAAAATAAAATATTTAATACATTATTATTCACTATCACTACTAGAATGGAAGAGTTCTTCCTCCTCTTCATCGCATATCTAGATCATCAACCGATTCTTCTTCCTCTCCATCTTCTTGTTGAATGAAATCCGCCATCTCATCATCATCCAAGTCATTATCCCCAACATCGGAGTCAACATCGACATCAAGATCTTGGTGGACAATGTTAAGAGGATCGATAATCGGGAAACATCATTGATCACTTGTTCTTGGAAAACGGTTTCCTCGACGGGAGCATCGATAGTCGATCTTGCCTTTGTTTTGAAAACAACCGACCATTGATCTTTGTCTTTTTTCAAACTTGGATATGGAGCATAGTAGACTTGCTCGACTTGATAAGCGAACAAATGGATCATAAGCGCCATATTTCCTACCACGATGAACTTCAACTATCTTATAATCTTTATGCACATTCATGCCCCGTTCGTAATTATCAAACCAATCACATTTGAACAATACGGCTTTGTAGACGGTTGAATGTCCATAATACACCAACTCAATGATTTCATTTAAAGTGCCATAATAGTCGGCACCTTCCGTGGAACTGACACAAACTCCGTTGTTGACTGAAGATTTACCAATATCAGTTGCCCGGTTGAATGTCCGAAAGTTGTAGCCATTAATCGAATAACGTTTCCAAGTTTTGACTTGACGAGAAGGACCACTTGCCAAAGCTTTTAGCAAATCATCATTCAACAATGATGCTTGTTGTCCAAACCATTTGGTAAATTCATGTTCATGTTTATTCCAAATATCTGTCGAGGTCAATTGAGGCATTGAACACGAATAAATTGCTCGAACAATCTAAGAATGAATCATTTTGTCGCTTAATGTATATTTGTTCGAAAAAAAGCTGTTAAGCATTGTATATATGTAGTAATGAGGTACTTACGGTTCATACGGTTTCATGATTTCGCGAGTTAGACAATACGTACTTGTGCACAAAGTCATATTCTTTATTATCCAAGAACCTCGTCTTGCACTTCCCGAGTTGTTGTACCATTATGATCACGGAATAACTCGGGTAAATGCGAAACGATTGCGATGCCGAAGTCTCACCAACAACAAGATTCTTTGCTTTTGTTTCAATATGATCATCGTAATACATAGAACGAAGTTTGAAATCTCTTCCAACAAATACGCATTGCATATTGATCCCTCTACGAAAGCTTTGTTACCAATCTTTTGTTTTAAGTGATTCAAAAACCTTTCGAATGGATACATCCATCGATATTGCACGGGACCACCAACTCGACCTCGTACGGCAAGTGTACCGGTAAATGCTCCATCGAGTTAAAAAACGCCGGAGGCAAAATCTTCTCTAACTTGCAAATAATCTCGGCAATGTTATTCTCTAAACGAATCACGTCTTCTATTTTTAGGGTAGCGAACACAAGTCTCGAAAGAATTGACTTATCTCGGTCAATGCATTCCATTCATTTTTCGGAATCAATTCTCGAAGGGCAAGCGGCAACAAACGTTCCATAAAAACGTGACAATCATGGCTTTTCAAACCACGTAGAATGTATTGATCATGATCTACGCACCTACTCGGTCCGAAGCATAACCGTCGGGGAATTTCAACTTGGTGACCCATTCACACAACACTTTTCTTTTACGCTTGTCAAGAACAAGTGTACAATCGGGGCGCTTTTCGCAAAGCTCTTTCAAATCTTTAGCGATTTTGGACCACAAGCGATCTTGCCTTTAACGTCCATAACCGTGTCAATCGAGTTTTTCAAAGAAGTTTTTCTCAATATGCATCACATCCAGGCAATGTCGAAGCGACAATGTTTTCCAATACGGAAGATCCCAAAAAATGCTTCTTTTCCACCAACCATTCTTGGAGTTTTTAAGCCGTTTCAAGTCGAATCGAGCCATCAATGATGCTTGGTAGGTGTTGTACAAATTCCCATACCTCCTCACCACTCAATCTACGGGGTGGAGTCGCGTGTTCATACTTGTTTGGACTTCAAAAAACCTTTATCGGTGCGAAAAATATGGTCTTCGGGGAGAAAGCGCCGATGACAATCAAACCAAGTGCATTTACCACTATGTTTGAGCCGAACGACTTGTTTCCATCACCACAATAGGGACAAGCTTTCACACCGGCCGTAGTCCACCCGGATAACATGCCATACGCAGGAAAATCATTGATAGTCCACATTAGTGCAGCCCTCATATGAAAATTCGTTTTGTGGATACATCGTAAGTAAACAACCCCGTTTCCCACAAATTGCTTCAACTCCTTAATCAATGGTTGCAAATAAACATCGAGGTTTCCTTTCGGATTTTTCGGCCCCGGTACAAGCACCGATAAGAATATAAACTGTCTTTTCATGCACAACCGGGGCGGAAGATTGTATGGTGTAACCATGACCGTGCCGACAAGAGTAGTTCTTCCCAAAATTACCAAAAGGTGCAAAACCGTACGTGCAAAGTCCTAACCGCACATTTCTAGGCTCCTTAGCAAACTCATGGTGCATTTGGTCAAAATGCTTCCAAGCTTCGGCGTCACTTGGGTGGGCCATTATACCGCTTGTCCCGGGGTTTTCCGCGTGCCACCTCATTTCCTTGCCTATATGTTTCGTGGCGTACAACCTTTGGAGTCTAGGTCCAATCGGGAAATAAGTCATCACTTTGTTAGGCACACGTTGACCTCTTGCGTTTGTTTTCGGTTTATATCGATCAAGGTCACACTTCCGACACTTGTCCGGATTCGCGTCCTCCTCCCAAAATAACATACACCCCGCGGGACACACGTGTATTTTCTCGTGGGGTAGCTCTAATGCCTTTAACAACTTTTTGGTTTGATAGAAGTTCGAGGTCATTAAGTTATTCTTCGGAAGAATATCTCCTATCAAACCGGTAACCCCGTCAACGCATTTGTGAGAGAGGTTGTGATCACATTTCAAAGTGAGCAACCTAGAAGCCGCTTGCAGTACGGAGACACTACTTCCATCACATACGGGTTCCTCTCGCGTTTTTCGGCATTTCAAAAAACGATGCAACTTCAGGGTTTGGTGTCTCATTGTTCTCCTCTTGGTTAAGAAATTCTTCTCTTACGTGATCAATCCTATCACGTAATGCGTCATTAACCATGTCCTGATAAGGGTTCACATTCCGTTCTTGCTTTGAACGTTGATCGGAATGGGAAACTCTTCACCATGACACACCCAATCATAGTAGTTTGCGCAAAACCCATATTTAGTTAAATGTAATCTCACGTCATGTTCGATTGAAAATTTAGTGTTCTTACACTTACTACATGGACACTTCATCATTCCATTATTTGCCCGAAACGAATCTAACTCGCTTTGCATGTTTTATGAATTCCTCCACACCATTCACAAATACCGGGTTAAATTTCTTGTTAGCATCCAACCTCTCGTACATCCAACTCCGTTCTATTCTCTTCATTTTCAATCCTACACATCATATCATACAAAATATGAGACTAACAATAGTCTTTGAAGGTTGTCTCAACACTTTTGCAAACTCGGTTTTACTCAACTTACTATGAAACTAACAACACTATAACCTAAATTTTCGATTCATGGTCAAAGGTTCGACGTCAAAATAATTCGGAGGCTTTGCCGGATAACAAAGTACCCCCCAGTACCATTTTCCAAACGGGTAGGAACAGCACCCTTTTCAACAAACCAATTCAACCACATACTTATCATCATTTTCAACCAACATCCGGAACTACCCCTACCGCGTCTACCTCTACCTCTACCTCTACCTGACATCTATTTGACACAGAAAATGACGTTTATACTAATCTAAATGCAATTATAATAAAAAGGCGTTTATACTAATTAATAATATGTGCAAGGAAAGCGAGATTTTCTGTAGATCTCGTAACTACGGGGTTTGCAATAGATCCCCTAACTATTGAGATTTACAGTAGCACCTCTAACTACACTGACCTCAAGCAATTTCTTTGTTTGCTAAGCCGAGTAACTACAACACCTTCTTCGGAAACTGTAAAAAAAAGTGCAGCAAAGTAAGTGGATAATATTGACCTCAACTTACATTGTAACAACCTAAAATTGATCCAAAACACATTAGGTTGGTATGAGAATCATCATAGGGTCAAATCAGGTGAAAGTAGGTCAAAAAGGGCAAATTGGGAATTTTGGGGGAAATGGTCCAAACTCACCTGAATGATGTGAAACATGTTTAATTATATTAATACACTTAGAATTGACCCTAATCATGCTTTAAGTTGTTCAATTTGATCAAAATTGAATTAGGTCAAAATTAGGGTTCATGTGATAAAAATCTGCTGAATTTTTCTAAGTGTTGGACTGTTTTTCACCCATGTTCACACCCCCATAACTTGCTCAATATTGAACCAAATTGCATGATCTTTATATGGTTGGAAATCTCATAACTCAAGCTACAAAACGAATATATAATATCTCATTTTCATGCAACACAGAGCACACACCATGCTGAACAAAAACGCATCAGATTGTGAAAGTCTGTGTTACAGCTTTCTGATGTGCTGATGTGTCACACTTTTGAGTACCCTATACTACTTGGAATGAGTTGAATTTTTTATATGTTATATATTGCATATAGGGGTACATTTTGTCTCAAGAAACTTTTGTGATTTAAGGTCTTTATCATAGCTAAAAGTTGACTACAAAATGCTTCAGTAAAACTGTCTGTCTGTGAGATAGTTGACTTGTAGTGTCTTTTTGACATCGTGACTACAAAAGTTATGTTATGTTTTTTGTTGTTTTATTGGAGGGTTTTAGGGATTGAAGAATGGGCAAGCGGGCAACAACATTCAAACAGATCACAGACGTACCAATTGATCAAACATTGTTGCATAATATGTGTGTGTTTTTTGATGATTTTTTCTTGTACAATAGTCGTTCTTGTGGTTATTTAAATTGTTTTTATTTTTATGTAGTTTTCAAATGTTTCATGTACCCTTTCTGATTTCATTGTTGTATACCTATATGTCACAATTATGTTTATTTGCCGTAGTTTTCAATTATGTTTTGACTATGTTTTTCATATATAGTCCATCTCCTTTTTCTTTTCTTTTTGTGTCTAACTTTACCTATATTATTTGCAAAATTTATTATATGAATGATTCAAAGGACAATGCAAACAAACAAACAATAAAAAAAATAATAATAAACAAAGGAAGTCATGCAAGATTTAATGAAGAATTAAGAACCACTCACGCACTACTTGAACTGCAATGACATCTAATGGCGAATTCTGAAAAAAAAAAAAAAAAAAAAAAAAAAAAAATCCAGTCACGATATCGAAATAAAAGTGTTCATCGTAACAAAATAAAACTAAAAGCAACTAATTTGACAAACAATAAAGACTTACCGGAGATGTGGCGGAGGAAGGAGGAGGCGGTTGGTTGTTGCGGCCCTGTGTGTTGTTGTTGTGGTTGCTGCTCGCCGGAGGAAGGAGGGGGCGGGTGGTTGAAAAAGTGGTGACCGGAGGAAGAGTGGTGGTAGTGGTGGTGACCGGAGGAGGAGAGGGGTGGGTAGTTGAAAGAGGCGGCCGGAGGAGGAGAGGGGTGGGTGGTGAAAAAGAAATGAAGAAGGAGAAGAGAGAGGCTTCCCGTTATCTAATTTAGGTTAATCTTTTTTGGGACGACAAGCCTTTTTTGGGACGACAATGTCGTCCCATTAAATCATTCCGTCGCAAATTTACGTTTTCCGTCGCAAATTTTATCCAAATTCGAATAATAAAATAATTCTATAAAATTTTATTGAAGTCCGTCGCAAAATAATAAAACTTTCCGTCGCAAAATGTTTTTTTTGCGACGGATTTTAAAATTCCGTCGCAAATTTATCTAAATTCGAATAATAAAATAATTTTATAAAATTTTATTGAATAGGCCGTCGCAAAATAATACAAATTCCGTCGCAAAATTGCCCGCCAAGTGGAAAAATCGGTCCCGCCAAGTGTCCCGTCGCAAACTTTAAAATATCCGTCGCAAACGTAAATTTGCGACGGAAATAATGTCCGTCGCAAAAACTCCGTCGCAAAACTTCTGTTTTTTTGTAGTGTATTTTGTATGTTGTTGTTAAGTAATTTTTGCTTACTCTTGTCCTCCCTCGTTGTCTAACTCTTTGATTCTTTTGAATACTTCCGGAAGAATGTGTCGTCCACACTTGTATTTATCTTTGTCTTTGTGGATTATGAGTCTTCCTTGAAACTTCGGATTTTCCTTAGGGATGTAGTACTTTATCCATTTCCCTTTCTCAACTTTCTCGTTTCTTCTTCTCTTCGGCATCTTGGTATTCGGGATCCTCTTTCTTTGTCCTCTTTCTTGCATTTTTCTTCACCCTCTTTCAATTGTGAAATCTGGGGTCCGTTGATGAGTACGAGGTCGTAGCTGTCGTGCAGGTTTTGCAATTTTTTGTGCAGCAGGAGTGTGTTGATCAGCATCATCCTGTTCTTTCAAATTTTGTGTGACCTGATGAGTTGCAATGATGTCAATTTCATCTTGTAATGCTTGATTCTTTTTTTCCAGTTCTTCAAATTTTCTTTCTTCGCTCTGCATCTTCTCTTTGAGGCTTTCATTATTCTCTTTCTCGGCTCAAGTTCGGCTTTTCAAATTTCCGATTGTGGTCTCCATTTTGAATAATGTTTGCTCAAGTGTTTCCACATTTTGTCTAAGCTCCTGCACTAGTTTTCTGTTTTTTTCTTCCTCTTCCAACATAGCAGCCATCTTTTTCTGTGAAGCTTCTTGTTCATTGTAACTCTCTAACAGATTTTTGATGTACAAATCTTTTTCCTTTATGTTCTCTTTTTGCCGGTTAATGGTAGACAATGCAATTTCAATCTTCTCATTCAATTCTTTAACTTCAATCCCCAACTCAGTTTTTCAGCAGTAGTGACATCTAATGTCTCAAAGAAGTCTGCAAATTTTGCTTTAAGTTCTTTATATTTCTTTGACATATCCACTTCTTCCTGCTTCAAATGTTCCACTTTTGATGCTAGATTTAGATTCTGATGTTGTAACTCTTCAATTCTTTTTTTCATTATGTCAACACATGCTTGATCACTCTTGTCTTTTGCCTACAAACATATTTAAAAGTACAATAATTATTAAATGAAGTTCCTTCTTGTTGTCACCATTGTTGTCTATTTTGCAGTGACATTATGTGATGCAGTGACATTATGTGATGTCACTGCATTGGTGCTTTTAGTACTTTGTAGGTGTAATTACCATGGCTTGCTTTAGTTTTGCAATTTTGTTGTTGGCATCTTCTAATGCTCTTGACAAGGTGATATTTTCCTGTTTTATGCCTTGAACTTCATCCTGCACATCCTGCACCAGTTGTAGCAAATGTGAATTTTAAGTGCAGTGACATGATTTTATTTTGATCGTCTTTTAATGGGAAAAATGTAAAAAAGTAGTTTTACAATTGGTGGTGATGGTGTTGGTGTCAGCAATCTGAAAGATGGAGTTCTTCCATATTTAGTTGTAGATTTGTGTGCTTGTTTAGGAGTGTCTTGTACCTCTTCATTGTGTTGTTGTGTTTCAATTTCTTCCTCATTGGCTTCAGACTGCCACTCACTTGGTTCTGCTTGCATTCCATCCTCTCCAGATTCAATATCATCACTTTCAGAATTTGTTTCATTCTCTTCTGCTTGCCCCTGTTCTTCTTCTTTTTCCATGCTATCCTCCTCATATTCATCCTCATCACTTTCAGAATTTCTTTCATGCTCTTCTGATTGTCTCTCTGTTCCTTCCGTTTCTATGGTATCCTCTCCAGAGTCATTTTCTTCATGATCATCAGTTTGAGAATTTCCTTTATTCTCTTCATTATCATCATTTTCAGAATTTCTTTCATGCTCTTCATTATCAGCACTTTCAGAATTTCTTTCCTCCTCTTCAGTTATCATTTCATCATCTCTTGCCTTGTGACTGCTTCCTGTCTCTTGTTTTTTGGCCAAGCTTTGTATGAGGAGGAACTCAGTCAATGTTGGATTCAATTCTTCAGGATTGAACTGTTTCAATTTGCATTATGAATGTATTGAGTTCATGGACTCACAGACAAGTATTCTGTTTTATTAAATAAAAAACTACAAAAAGAATGCAGTGCAGTGCATTTCATTGCAGTGACATGCAATAACAATGCAGTGACTATTTACTGACCTTCAAATTTGATAATCAATGACATTTTTAATATTTTACACGATGTTTGCCCATGTGTTGGAGCTTTGTTTTTGTTAGGACACCACGAAGTTTTCTTAGATTCAACTTTTTTATCCTTGGAATCCATGTGTGTTCCAATCTTTTCTTTCCTTGTCTTTGCTCTTTTTTCATTTGTACGCATCCGAATATCTTCTATGATGTCGTGTGCTCGCGAACCAATACGTAATGTACCAGTAGATAAATATGTATTAGAATGAAGTGGCATTAGTTTCCAATTATCATTTATAATGAAATACAATTATAATCAAATGTTAAGTGAGTGAACATACCAGCAGGAACACAGTGCATCCGTTTACATATCTTGGATGCAACCATTTTCGATTAAGCCCATTCTCCAGTTCTTTGAGTATATGGGATGACCAATCAAATGAACACAAATTGTTCAAGTCATCCACATAGTATAGGAATGACCATGGTATGTTCTGCCCTGAGGTTGCAAAGAAGACTGTTGCAAGTAATAGTAGACACAGTAGTTTTATCGTGTCTTCAACTGATGTTGAATCAGTTTCTTTTACTTTTTCCTTTATCAGTTCTTTCACCCCAGATATCTTTATTCTCTCAACATCAGAGAACAATCTTTCTTGAATTGATATCTTCTTTTTTGAGTTTTTGCTCATGTCCTCTACCTCTTTGTTTCCATCTTCTATCACAAATATGAGCTTCACATCAATTCTCATTGGCATGTGATGTTCTTTTCCAATCTTGAAACCCCTCCTTTTTTGTTGTATGCCATTATCAGATCATCCATCATATCATTCTTCTTTTTGTCCATTATAATCTTTTGCTTTTCAAATGCATCAAACAAATGTCTAAATGGAGTTTTCTCCATTACTTCCCGATGCTCTTTTGTTATCTGTCCCTTTATGTCATTGAATATCTGGTGCATACTGTTGAGTGTTGATCTGTATTGTTCTCTTGTTCTGTAAAAAAGAAAATAACATTGGTTAGTTCACGCAGTGATATGTTATTTACACATCTGCCTTGATTCATAGTTTTCATTCTAATAAAAACACAGACATGTAATTTACACATCTGCCTTGATTCCTTATGCAGTGAAATCAGATTTTTCATTCTAATAAAAGCGTAGACATGTAATTTACATCTCTCCCTTACTTCCTTATGCAGTGACATCAGAGTTTTCATTCTCATTTACTTACTGCAACTTATTATCACAATGCAGTGACTTCATCTTTATATAACATTATAATGAAGTATAAGGTTGCCTAATTATTCATTGATATTACATTCTACTTCTTTTTAATGCAATGGCATGATGTTTTCAACTTCATTTTCTGCAGTGACATCAGTGTTTTCATTCGAAACAAAACAAAGCCTTCTATTTTTCAGTTCTTGCTTTATTCCTTCTGCAGTGACATTATAATTCTCTATTTCTTACTGCAATTTAGTTCCAACCTTGTACGCACAAAACTTATTTCTATCGCAATGCAGTGACTTCATCTTTACATAACATTATAATGAAGTATAATGTTGCCTGATTATTCATTGATATTACATTCTACTTCTTTTGAATACAAAGGCATGATGTTTTCAACTTCATTCTGCAGTGACATCATATTTTTCATTCGAAAAAAAAACACAGCCTTCTTTTTTACAGGTCTGTCTTGATATCTATGCAGTGACATTATGCTTCTATATTTCTTACGCAATTTAGTTCCAACCTTTCACACACAAAACTTATTTCTATCAAAATGCAGTCACTTCATCTTTACATAACATTATAATACAGTATAAAGTGGATTCCTTATTCATTGACATGCCATTATACTTCTTTTAAATGCAACGACATGATCAATATTATGCAGTGACATCAGACTTTTCATTCGAAAAAAGACACAGTCTTCTGATTTCAAGGTGTGGCTTGATTTTTTATGCAGTGACATTATATTTCTGTATTATTTATTGCAATTTAGATCCAAGCTTTCACACACAAAACTTATTTCTATCAAAATGCAGTCACTTCATCTTTACATAACATTATAATGCTGTGTAGAAAACACTATCTACTATGATTTCAAGTACAATTTCACCTAATGTCTATACTTATGCCGTAAAATTGCTATTCAGTTCAGAAAATCGTATTTTTTGTAGCATGTTGAGTTTGAATAGCTACTTACCCAGTTTTCTTCTTCTCTTTTCCTCGTTTCCTTGATTTTTGTGCTGCTGCTCTTCTCTTTTCTGCTGAAATTACTTGCTTCCTCCTTGCCATTGTTCCGTCACTGTATGAATCGAGACTTTTTTTTCTGTGATATTGTTCCGATTTTCTTGTAATTTCGCTGCTTTTTTTGCTTGATTTTTCGTCCGATTGGCTTCGGATTTTGTACTTTATCTTCTCCGAATCAATGATCTTCAGTTTTCTTTCGGTTTTTCCTCCGAAAGGTCGTGTCTTTCTGTTTTAAGTTTTATGTGTAATGCATAATAACTGTAGCGTATTTGCTAGGGTTAAATTTGTCCATATATTAATTTTTTGTCCTTATAACTAAGTGTTTGTTTTGAGTGTCCTTTTTGCCTAATTAAGTCCAATTTGCGTCCTTTTCAATAATTGTCCCTATATATTTAACATGGATTTCTTAGCTTTCACAATAATATATATTTCTTAGCAGCAACCATGGATTGGGTTGAGTGCTTGTGGTTTAATTAAAGGATTATCAATTTCCAATAATCGAAGGAATACCGATGGCAAGAAGCATCACAACTTATATGTTTTTGTGTTTTCCGACATCTCGGCACATGGGGAAGCTACCATGTTAGACTGCTGAAGCCATGGTTCTCGGCCAGGTTCCTGTGGGTGGTGCCGAAGCTGCTAGCAAGCTGCTGCAAACATAAAAAGAAGAAGCAGGGTTTCGAAAAAAAAAGGAGGGGATATATGGGCTTGGTTTTTCATTGATTAATAAAGTGCATGGCCCAAGATTTGTGGCAAAAGCACAGCAACAGGGTTGTTGTTAGCAGGGACTTGAAATTGATTCTAGGTAGCACGGACACTCCATTTAGGCCGCGTGTCCCGTGTCGGACACGCATCGGACACGGACACGCGGGGGACACGCCGGACACACCACTGGACACGGTGTCGGACCGAATTGTATTTTTCAAAAAAGTCGGACACGCGAGTCGGAACTCGGACACGCGAGTCGGACCTGGGACACGCATGTTTAGTTTTGGACACTTTTCTACTTAAAACGACATAGTTTCAGATGACGAAATTGATGTTGAAATATAACATTATATATGATGCTACTCTTCTATCTTTTGCAGTACAATTTTATGCATAAAATGACTTTGAAATTTGAAGAAAGCTATGTATTTTGCATGATTATTTTGAAAATTATATGTATGATGTTTTGTAATTTGCAGTGTGAGCTCATGAAAGCACTAAAAGTGTTGAATGTATGATAAAATTATTAGTTACTTGCTTGGAGTCAAATTTATCATTTAGTCCCTATATTTTTTGATAATTACATTTTAGTCCCTATATTTTTTGATAATTACATTTTAGTCCCTATGTTTTTTTAATATTTACATTTTGACCCCCCGTACCCGTGTCCTGTTTTTTTTAAAACTCCCGTATCCCCGTGTCCGTGTCCCCGGATCCGTGTCCCCGTATCCGTGTCCGTGCAACCTAGAAATTAATGAGGTTCAGATGCCCCACCATCAGAGAATACTTTCGATGCTATATCCGAGGTAAAGCATTGAGGTAAAAATTTATTTTATTCAATTCGTTTATTGTGATCAATATAATTATACGGTGATATTATTTTATATTGAAACATATTAATTATGTGGTGATAAAATAACTGATGAGGAGATGATGAAAAAGACAGTTTCCACATTTCATATCTCGAACATGCTCCTGCAGCAGTAGTATTGAGAAAAATGATTCAAAAGATATTCTGAACTTATATCATGTCTCTTGGTAGCTGAACAAAACAATAAGTTTTTGTTGAAAAATCATAAATCTCGCCCAACTGGTGGTAGCCTATTCCCTGAAGTGAATATGGCTCAGTCTTCAAATATTGATCATGGTCGTGGACTTGGTCATGGCCGTGAGAGAGCCCATAGACAAGGCTGTCGTCGAGGACGTGGTCGTGAATAATATATGTCATATTACAAATCATGACAAGAAACAAAATGGTCCCGAGAAAGCAGGCCATAAGAAACATAATGAAAAGAAAGCTCACAATGAGAAATGCTTTCGGTGTATAATGGAAGGTCATTGGGGACGTGACTGTCGTGCGGCAGATCACTTTGTACATCTCTCTCAAACATCTTTTTGGAGAAAAAAAACATACTAAAGATCGTGAACGAATCTTGTATGTCGTGATCATCCTGAAGATGACGATGCTGATATGATGAACTTCGATGTGGATAGTTTCTAGATGATCCATAGGGGATCAAAAGATTAAGAGAAAGTTTAAATTTATCTTTTATGTTTTTCACATCAAATTATATAGATCCGTTCCTGTGAGTGAACGTGACTAAAATGTATAATATAAGATGTGTCGATTGACACGCGTCCATTTCCAGAAGTGAATGTGACAAAATGAAATATTTGAGATGTATCAGATTATACATGTCAATCCTTAGAAGTGGATGTGACTAAAAACGAACGTGAAAATGAAATATCTAGAATGTGTCCGATCCTAAAAGTGAACGTGGACAATTAATTGTTCTAGATGTATTGAGACACACAAGTCAGTTCCTCGAAGTGAACGTGACAGAATCTAGATATTGTATACCGATATTTAACGATGTATTGAATCACGTCAGTTAGTTCCCTGGAGTGAACGTGACAAATATTAGGCTGTGATTTTAAAATCATCACAATAAATCTCACCGAAGTGAGTTGATGATGCTATTGTGAAAATGATACATCGGTATACAAACCAATATACATAAAGGATTATTTGTTTTGTAGACAAATTGGATCAAAAGATTGAACCACCTGAAGATGGTCATTTCTACTAATAATGTGTATATGTACATATAGATGAACTTGGAGTTCATCAAAAGCACTTGGATGCTCATAGAAGTGAATCTGAAATTCACAGAAATAAATATGGACTCGGAGTCGTATAAAAGGGAATGTTGTTCCAATGAATGGCCTGAAGTCTACAAAATAAGAAAGTTCAGTAAGTCCATTGTGACACTTCTTTAATCCGTGCAAACGAATGTTATTCATTGCGATAATATGCTCATGTAGTAGCAATATTGAGGAAGTGGTTTAAATTCAACAAAATGATTTCAAAGAATAATCATGAAACTACTTGAATGAGAAGAATTGTCCACCAGAAGTGGAACAAAATGAAATTAAATTATAGATGAATAATGAAAATCGATTTTCATATTGTGGTATTGAAAGACCACCGATCGTGTACTTGGCGTACGATGAATTGATTTACTGGATGTGGTATTAAAATGCCACTGGTCGCGTACTTGTCGTACAGCGAATATCTGGTTGAGAAAAATGAAGCTTCAAAATTATAGTAAAGACAATGTCATGACACAAATACTATATGTTATGGTCATCCTGAAGATGATCCGGATATGATAAAATTTGTTTATCATTTTTCAAAGTCTCAAACATCGTAAATTGTGCGGATATCCCCTGATGCGGATATTAAATTGAGACATCGGAAGAATTTAAAAAGATGTAAATCTCTCGAAGAGATAATATACTTCTTCCCGATTGAGTAAATATCTCGAAATGTTTGTTGATACTTATATAAATGGATACACATTGAAATGTAGAATTCCACATAGGGATATCACATTGAAATGCTGAATCCCACAAAGGGTTATTGCAAACTTAAGTAGATATGAATTGAGATGAAATGTTTTCCCGAGATTAGGGGGGAAAGTAAACTTGGAGTTTATAAATCTCGGGGAAAAACATTATATTAACGCACATTTTATCACTAGATGCATTTAATTACTCTTGAAGAGTGAGCAGCTGCAAATGCTCTGGTTGGAATAAATGTAGCAGAAATATTTATCCTAGGAGGATAATGTTTGTCCTAGAAGGGAAAGTCCAAGAAGGATAGATAATATGATACGTACCAAATTAATGAAAATAACGATGTGGCGTCTAAAGACCAATTGGCTCGATAAATGAAAATTCCTCAAAAGAAGTTATGACTATATGATTTATGTGAACTCGGGAAAGGTTAGCATATGCTCGAGCAGAAAATATATAGTCAAAGAAGCTCCGAAAGAGCAATGACGTACTCTAGATGAGTAACGAAATTATAATCCCTTGAGAGGTCAAGGCTAGAAAATGTCAACAATTGCTGATAAATAATGTGTGTGGAACAAATAATATGTAGTTGTCATACATAAATGAGGTTGGAGAATATGAACCTGAAGTTCACTCCCTCGTGCTATTTTCTCACAACCCCCGAAGAAAATGTAATGATTCTTGGAGAATCAGAAATCGCATATTGTTATATTGTTCAACGTTTGAAGCGTGAGAAATATATTAGTTCCAACAAACACAAATCTCATAGTGTTGAGATAATGAATTAATGTTATCATTGTTTGAATTAATGAGATATGATAACAAATGCAACACTTGGTTTTATGAACGAGGTTCATAAATTGAGGCAAGCATGTTTAGATATGTTGAAATCGCCCGAAGCGATTACAGTGCCTCAAGCACATGAGATGTGTTTCGATATGTTGAAATCGCCTGAAGTGATTACAGTGCCTCAAGCACATGAGATGTGTTTCGATATGTTGAAATCGCCGGAAGTGATTATAGTGCCTGAAGCACATAAGATGCTAGAAGCAATAAATGCATGAAGCATGTATAGTGTGTGAAACACAAAGTATATAATACATGAATTGTCCCAAAAGCGGGATAAATGGTTTGATCTGAGAAAGTATGGATCTAATATGAACTCCTGAAGAGAAACAAAGATAATTGAATATGAGTAATTGACTTTTATTATAGAGATCCATCACATGCACAAGAGAGATATCTTTTGGTCATGAAGACCAATGGTTGTACTCTTTTTCCCTTTAACCAAGTTTTTCCCACTGGGTTTTCGTAGTTAAAGGTTTTTAACGAGGCAATCAGTGCACAAGAGCGCATATGTCAGGAATCTTTTCCCCTTGACTGGTTTTTACCCACTGGGTTTTTCCAAGCAAGGTTTTTGGTACTTGCCATATACGTTATGAAAATCAGATCAAACGGAAAGCAATTCGGGGACTTGTTAGTTACGCGGTTGATGGATATTTATCGAACCCCCGAAAGGCAAGGCTTCAAATTGATTGTTCATCCATCAGTGGTAGTATATCGATACCATGGCGTTGGACTTATCAAGCTATGGTCGCTACATCCTCAAATCATGGCAAAATGATAGCTATTCATGAAACAAGCCGAGAATATGTTTCGTTCAAATCATTGGCACATTAGATCCAAGAAGCTTGTGGATTGTTCTGAGAAGATAAGCCGACTTGATTTTACGAAGACAATACAACACTTATAGCTCATCGAAATGGTGGCTACTTAAAGGACGATCATATAAAACATATTCCAGCAAAAATTATTTGCCACAAACAATCTTCGGAAGAAAGGCGACATTGATGTTCAAACAAATCAGATCAGGTGACAATCCAGCAGATTTATTCACGAAGTCATTTCCTACCGCTACATTTGAGAAATTGATAAAGAAGATCCGAATGCGCCATCTTAAAGGCCTGAAGAGATGCTCAAATCAGGGGGAGTAATACACAAATGAAGGCTGTACTCTTTTTCCTTCATTATGATTTTTTTCCTCAGGGTTTTTCCATAATGAAGATTTTAACGAGACAGATTCATTGTGTAATGGACATCCAAGAGGGAGTGTTATAAATACACACGTAATATGTGGATGTCTATTTTACGGTACTACATTAACATATCTATTGATGTAAGATGTCATCATTTCCATTAGCCACCTAATTAAGGTCATATGTGGCATTGTTGTAGTTTGACACATATCTACACATGTGTCATCTTAGAATAAGGATACATGCCCCGATTTTCCTTCCAGAAAAAGCCCCGAAATTCAAACACAGCCGCAAGATGTGTTGTTGACAAGACAGGAGGAAAAGAGAAAATAAAAATTAAGGGTGCAGATTCAATTTCGGGGTTATTTCGGGGGTTGACTTCGGGCCTTCTAGCTTTTTCCGTCATCTTATTAGTATATTGAGGACAAGTGTCCTATTTTGGTTAAGCTATATATATATGTATCATTTGCAGGCAAGAAAGGTAGGGAGAGAACAAGTGAAATGGATCATTGATATCGTATCATATATTCTAATAAAGAAAGAAAGCTCCACTTGCAATATCATCTCGTCTTTGTTTTCTGTTTGCTTTCTTTAAGGAGTATGACTGTAGTGTACTACTCTCCTATTTTCTTAACTTAGATCATACATATTTTATAACAATATATAATTATTCTGTAATTAATACGTAATATCTATGATTAATGCATGAATATTGCTAATAAATAATAGTATATTTTTATGTGTATTAGGATTTCTCTCATATATAATGAAGTAGTACTGTATGAATTACCAATCAATAAAACATCAGTTCAGTCTTTTACGTTTCTGCTACGTATTCTGTTTTTCTTTATGGTATCTGAGCCTTGGACGGGGTTTGTGTACCTTAACATTGGTGAACCCTCGTCCGATACTCTTCCGCTTTTAAACAATTTTTCATAGTCTCGTCCATCCAAATTTTATAGCATCTTCCAGTAATTTCAATCCAGCACATTTCTCTACATACGCATATATCATCTCTAGCCGTGCCCCGTATGTGTGTTGATCAGCCACGATCCATAACCATGAGATCTTGCAAGAGAAATTTTTTTTACTTCTTCCCTAAAAAATTTCTAATTTCTATTTAATAGATCCAATCCCATCCCTTCCTTCCGGTGCCGGTCAAATAAAGAGAAGCCATTCCACCAAATTTTAATTTTTTAAATAATTAAATTCCTAGTGTCACCGTCTTTTCTAATCCAATTTCTTTTTAGTAATGAGAATGATTAATCTTGTCGTATAGCATTTTATTTTTTCTTTTGTCATCCATTTTATGTATATTTTCATGTGAGATTGGAAAATTTTGCAACATGCATTAACAATTGCAACCGGAGGCTGATGTCATAAAAAAAAATCCAAGCATCGTTGGACTTTGGAAGAGCCGTCGAAAAAGATGCGCCGGAGTGAAGATGCCCTCCAAAATATCATCACTAATGGACTCCGAAAAAGCCATCGGAGTGGAGATGTCTTCCAAAAATATCACAACTATGGACTCCGGAAAAATCACCGGAGTGGAGGTGCCCTCTAAACATCATCACTAATGGACTCCGAAAAAGCTATCGGAGTGGAGATGCCCTCCAAAAAAATATCACAACTATGGACTCCGGAAATATCACCGGAGTGGAGATGCCGTCCAAACATCAATACTAATGGACTCCGGAAGACCTGCCGGAGTGGAGATGCTTTCTAAATTATGTCAAGACAAACTCAGCCTTCAAACCCGGTCTCGTATGATGGAGGGTATTAGAAGATAAAGTCACAAGAGATCAACAAATTGAGTCAAACGAAGAAAAAAAGTTGTTATATGAAGATAAATTTGATTAAATTTAGAATATAGTGTTTTTCATAATTTATTCAAATAAATAATATTAGAAATATACACACATTAATTATAAAATATATATAATTATTCCGTAATTAATACGTAATATCTACGATTAATGTGTGAATAATGCTAATAAATAATAGAATTTTTATGTGTATTAGGATTTCTCTCCTATATAAATGAGTAGTACTGTATCAATTAATCAATCAATAAAACATCCGTTCAGTCTTTTACGTTCTGCTACGTATTTTGTTTTTCTTTATGGTATCAGAGCCATGGACGGGGTTCGTGTACCTTAACATTGGTGAACCCTCATCCGATCCTCTTCTGCTTTTAAACAATTTTCATAGTCTTGTCCATCCAAATTTTATAGCATCTTCTAGTAATTTCAATCCAGCACATTTCTCTATATGCGCATACCATCTCTTGCAGTATGTGTGTGTATCAGCCACGATCCATAACCATGAGAGCTTGCATGAGAAAAAGATTTTACTTTTTCCCAAAAAAATTTCTACTTTCTAGTTAATAGATTCAATCCCATCCCTTCCTTCCGGTGCCGGTCAAATAAAGAGAAGCCATTCCACCAAAAAAAAAATTAAATAATTAGATTCCTAGTGTCGCCGTCTTTTCTAATCCAATTTTTTTTTAGTAATGAGAATGATTAATTGTTGGATAGATTGCCCACATTCTTAATGTATAAGAAATAAAGTAGTGTTTTTACTGGCATCAATTGATTTTAGTAGAATGGTAAGCGCTTTAATATTTACATGGTAGTGGAGCGAGAGGTCATGAGATCGAACCCTGGTATCGACATTATTTATAAAAAAAATTGTGCAAGTGTTGGGACA
The DNA here is from genome assembly GCA_036785695.1 of Gentiana straminea. NCBI lineage: Eukaryota > Viridiplantae > Streptophyta > Magnoliopsida > Gentianales > Gentianaceae > Gentiana > Gentiana straminea. Next base: position 6,122,840 of record JAVUPR010000265.1, on the reverse strand, counting down.
GATTGCTTACACTTGAAGGGGTGTGTTGGGACAGATTGCTCATACTCTTGAATGAATTAAGAAATATAGTTGCGTCTTTACTACCACCAATTGGTTGTAGTAGAATGGTAAGTGCTTGATCTTAACATGGTTTCGGAGCTAAAGGTCATGAGATCGAACCCTGGTTGGAACATTATTTAAAAAAATAAAAATTATCCAATTGGTTTTAGTACAACGGTAAGCGCTTGATCTTAACAATATTAATCTTGTCATCTGGCATTTTATTTCTTCTTTTGGCATCCATTTTATGTATATTTTCAGGTAAGATTGGAAAATTTTGCACATCTACATGCATTAACAATTGCAACCGGAGGCTGATGTCATAAAAAAAAATCCAAGCATCGTTGGACTTCAGAAGAGCCGCCGAAAAAGATGTGCGCCGGAGTGAAGATGCTCTTCAAAATATCATCACTAATAATGGACTCCGAAAAAACCATCGAAAAACTATCGGAATGGAGATGCCCTCTAAAAAATATCACAACTATGGACTCCGGAAAAATCACCGGAGTGGAGATGCCCTCCAAACATCAATAGTAATGGACTCCAGAAGACCTGCCGGATTGGAGATGCCCTCTAAATTATGGCTCGTTTGAGGGAGGTTATTAGAAGATAAAGCGACAAGAGATAAACAAATTAAGTCAAAAGAAGAGGAAAAGTTGTTATATGAATATAAATTTGATTAAATTTAGAATATAGTGTTTATCACAATTTATTCAAATAAATGATATTAGCAATATACACACATTAATAATAGAATATATAATTATTCTGTAATTAATACGTAATAATTACGAAATATATAATTATTCTTTAAGTAATACGTAATATCTACGATTAATGTGTGAATATTCCTAATAAATAATAGTATTTTTATGTGTTCTAGGATTTTTCTCCTATATAAAGAAGTAGTATTGTATCAATTAATCAATCAATAAAACACCAGTTCAGTTTTTTACGTTTCTGCTACGTATTATAGGGCACAATTCGAAGCTTGGAGAACCCGGTAGTCCGGTACATTATAGTTGATACTCTTGGCTTAATAATAGTAATAAAGTTGTAAAGGACTGTTTTTGATCTAAAATGAAGAAAAAGGACAAGAAAAAAAGATAGTGATCGAGAAGGACAAAAACGCGCGTATTCTTACGTGTGTTACTACATGTTCTACAACCAAATGTAATAACACGTACGTAAGTATGCGCGCGTTTTTATCCTTCTCAACCATTTTTTTTTTGTCATTTTTTTCCATTTTGTATCTTTTTTTGTCCTTCTAGCCTCTGGCCCCCAATAACTAATACTAGGCGGTTGGTCATCTCTCATTACACGTTAAGAGCAATTGTAAAATATTTATCGTAGGAACACTTGAGGGAGAAGTCATGTTTCATTTTTTTTTTTTTTCAAAGATACGTACGCTCTTTTAGAGTATCTATCGTTTTATGTAATAATAAAAATGTTTTTCTGTCATACATGAAAATAGGGAATCTGATTCATTGTATTTTAGATAAAGATTATATTAAAAAAACTGTATTTAATACTGTACCTAAGAAAATTTATTAAAACTGCATAAACAACTCGATATTACAAATTAGAAAGTACAAAAACAACTAAGAGATCATGGGAGGTTATTGTGTGGTGTCTCCACACGGTGTGGAGACACCGTGTGGGTCACCACACACCACACACTTTCATTTTGTACTTAAACTGTGTGGTTCAGATCGTTTCATCCGTCATTTCACCTTAAATTCGCTCACCACACAATAACTTCCCAGAGATCATCTAATTGCATTATAGCCATTCACCTTCATCGTAAGCTAGCTAACAGATAATTCAACACCTATTAGATTAATAATCATATATAATTCGCCAATCAATAAAACTACAGTACAAACTAAGTCTAACATGTTTCCTGAAAAAAAAAAACCAAAAAAATTAAACTAAGTCTTCAATTTGTACCAATAAGAACATCATGATCGTAAGGTTTTCATATCCCGAGTCTGGTAGCGCTAAATAGTTATAAATAATCCGAACAACTGTTTAGACCGTCGTCTGGTCTAAAAAATCTAATCCGAATTGACAAGATAATTATGTCTCACACTTATATGAGTGAGCAACCTATTACTTTACAGATATGAGATTTTACAATGATATAAAAAAATCATGGGAAAAACGACTCTCAACCTCTAGGTGCTCGAGTACAAACTCCAGATTGAGCAAAGGTAAGAGGCCTTTTACTAATAGATCAACAGAGACGAACCGAATGAACCTTCACATGTACCAAAGAGAAAAAGCCACGTAATAAAATGAAACTGGACAGTACCCACGGATATATATATATATATATACTAGTAGAAAACCCGTGCGATGCACGGAGGAACGTAAACACTGAAAATAAATAGTAAATAAAAAATTGGCTAACACCATTTTCGTTACCGAATTCCAACACTCCAACTTATGTTTAAGGAATACAGAAAGAAGTCAGAACCTAATGTATAGAAGTATACAACTATCACAATTAAAGAAAATATGCATGTCTAGCAATCATTCCTGCATAATGGTGGTTTTCATGAAACCAAAAACAACCTATTCATGTTAATGATAAGAAAGTAACAGTAAAAGAAACATACATTTTGTGCTTATAGAATGAAAGAGTCTTGTGCAGAAATGATATATTGAAAGGGAAACAAAATAAATGGAAAAAATTACAGCCAACTTTTTCCACTTATCACCACCAGCTTTTGCAACCTAAATCAACAGTGGAAATAATCAGAAGTGTTTCAAGGATCCAGATCCAGATCCAGATCTATCATTCTACAATATCATTAACCATCAAAACTGTGTACATTGCAAAAACCCAGTTTTTCACGTGACTAAATTGTTGCAATAAATGCATGATGTACTTGTTCACATAAACATTATGTTAGAAGAAGTATGATGATGATTAAGAAGTATTATCAGAATTACGACTTGACTTTGAAGTTGCTGCTTCTGCTGCTAAATACGACTGATGATCTGTTTCCTTGGAGAGGCTTCCCATAGCTGTTGTTCTATCCCCAATTTCCTTAGCTCAATTATGCCACGTTCAACTGAAAAACCGATATCAAATGTGTGCATAATTATTCTTATTATTAGCTTTTGATAAAAACGAAAAGCTTTTTTTTTGGGGGTACTTAAATTGCTTATCACACATTTCCATACTACAACATGTAACCAAATAAATTAAGTAGAGAAATGTATGTATGCGAGAGTTATACCATCAACGGCATCGTGTGATGTTGGCGACTCTGTGCTACGGCTTATCCAGTATTTAAATCTTTCTTCAGCTACATCGTCTTCCACGCCATGTACTTTTGCCCTTCTCCAGAAGTATGTTAGCTATTCAAAATGTTGAAAATCCATCATGGAAATCCACACTTGGGAGTTGGATTGCCAATAAGTCCAGTCGAAATGCCGTTCCACCGCCAAGCTTGAACATAACAAAAGAAAAGGCAGGAACATTATTCCTTCATGCTGATGAAAAATTGAACAACATAATTGCCAATGTAAAAGAAGTGCAAATCGAATGGACCTTGAAGCATATATGAATCATGGCGATGAAACTGAAACATTGAACAACATATATAATTACCAAAATAAGAAATCAATGTAAGAGAAATACAATTTGAATGAACATTGAAACATATATTAAATCCAAATTAAACATGTTGATTCTTGTAGTGGAAAAGGCATCTGCGTATACACAGACGTATCTTACTCCCAACTGGTATTTGATAATTGATGTTAAAGAAACATGTTACAGAAAGCAGTGCATTCCAGTCCAACCTACAATGAAAAAAAAAATGTCAACAAAACTGAAAATTGAACACATTACCAGTGTTGTTCCGATAATCAGCACCGAGAACAAAACCGTTGTTGTAGATCACAACATCCATCTACGTAACATGCCAACAACTACCAATGTAAAGTAAAGCACACGTTTTTTTAACCAATTACATGAATGTAATTAATCGTAAACGTTAAGTTGAAATAAATGGGCTAAAGAGAGTGTGATGTAAAAGGAAAATGTAATGAATCAAGAAACCAAGCATTGTGAGGCATCCCTTCGAAATGCCATAAGTGGGAATTACAATAATTCATCCAGGCTTGATAGCCTAACTAAACTAAAACTGGTGGCGTTAAAAAAAGTGAAATAGTTGGATTTTACCAAGTCCATACTATATATTATATAGATACCCGTTTCCATGTAACTTGTATAGCTTCAAATCCACACAAAATATCCTTTGTTGTTCTAATACAACATGATCCACATCCCTATGTGTACAACACTTAAGCATTTCAACATGTTTGAGTATTGCTGCAGTAGCTCCCAGAAATTAGGGATACATGGCTCACAATTTTCAACAAATTTGGGATGCACCGTTTGCAATCACTACTTAGGGAATATTAGGAAAAGGGATGTAATTTACTGGAACTGAATATAGGAACAAAAATGTAAATTAAAATAGTTTCCCAGCTGGTGGTGTAGCAAAGCAAAGCAAGCTAGTAAGTAAAATAATGAGAAAGACAAACCATGGCAAAGCAAATACCCATGAAAATTAATAAGCAGAAGCTGCAAATACAAATCAAAAATCACCAACCCATAGGACGGTATCAGCAATATAAAAATAAAAAAAAAAGAAGACGACAGAAAACGACCATGAAATCCTACCCTATATATTGCAGTCACATAAGAATATAAGTTTACCTTGTACAACCATGAAATCCTACCATATATTGCAGTCACCATTTCCCCACTATCAAATCGCACAACTTTTTCTAGTTTTTGCAAGATTGTCAACTTATTCTGAACCCTGCATCGCACGAAAGAAAAGGCATAAGTTGGAGTTGTACAAAAAAGTTGAACTTGAACCAACGGAAGATTCCGACTTGATTATATTATAGTTGTTACTCCTGCAATCGATATGTTGTGACCTTCACAGAGCCAAGAATACATCTTACAGATACAAAAAAAGGCCTTTATCAATTGAATTGTAGATCACAACATCCATCTGCGTAACATGCCAACAACTACCAATGTAAAGTAAAGCACACGTTTTTTTAACCAATTACATGAATGTAATTAATCGTAAACGTTAAGTTGAAATAAATGGGCTAAAGAGAGTGTGATGTAAAAGGAAAATGTAATGAATCAAGAAACCAAGCATTGTGAGGCATCCCTTCGAAATGCCATAAGTGGGAATTACAATAATTCATCCAGGCTTGATAGCCTAACTAAACTAAAACTGGTGGCGTTAAAAAGTGAAATAGTTGGATTTTACCAAGTCCATACTATATATTATATAGATACCCGTTTCCATGTAACTTGTATAGCTTCAAATCCACACAAAATATCCTTTGTTGTTCTAATACAACATGATCCACATCCCTATGTGTACAACACTTAAGCATTTCAACATGTTTGAGTATTGCTGCAGTAGCTCCCAGAAATTAGGGATACATGGCTCACAATTTTCAACAAATTTGGGATGCACCGTTCGCAATCACTACTTAGGGAATATTAGGAAAAGGGATGTAATTTACTGGAACTGAATATAGGAACAAAAATGTAAATTAAAATAGTTTCCCAGCTGGTGGTGTAGCAAAGCAAAGCAAGCTAGTAAGTAAAATAATGAGAAAGACAAACCATGGCAAAGCAAATACCCATGAAAATTAATAAGCGAAAGCTGCAAATACAAATCAAAAATCACCAACCCGTAGGACGGTATCAGCAATATAAAAAAAAAAAAAAAAAAAAAAAGAAGACGACAGAAAACGACCATGAGATCCTACCCTATATATTGCAGTCACATAAGAATATAAGTTTACCTTGTACAACCATGAAATCCTACCATATATTGCAGTCACCATTTCCCCACTATCAAATCGCACAACTTTTTCTAGTTTTTGCAAGATTGTCAACTTATTCTGAACCCTGCATCGCACGAAAGAAAAGGCATAAGTTGGAGTTGTACAAAAAAGTTGAACTTGAACCAACGGAAGATTCCGACTTGATTATATTATAGTTGTTACTCCTGCAATCGATATGTTGTGACCTTCACAGAGCCAAGAATACATCTTACAGATACAAAAAAAGGCCTTTATCAATTGAATTGTATTGAATATTCCCCTTCATCCACCAACCCAAAAACGATGGTGAAACAAATTAATAAAGAAACAAATAGTCACTCCTAGAAGAACCATAGAATAAATAGCACCAGTTGTCATGAAAAACTAAAGGTTATACGGTAAGAAACCTCTTGAAACATAATCAGAGAAAATGCACAAAATTCATGATAATAAATCCACAGAAAGAACCATAATTTAGATAAGTCATAAGTACCGAATCTTAAAGGATGTTTGGAAAAATGAAATATAGCATGATGACCATATATTCTCCGTTAATGAAAACATGATTAAAGAAAACACCAACCCAAGGAGGATAAGGGCTTTGTGTATTGAAGAACCTGTCTCCTTATCGGCAAATTCTGGAAAAAAAAAATCCATTAGTTGAATCGTTGTTGGACGGAGAATCGTTGTTGAACACTGAAATAATAGAGCATAAATTTTATAAAAACAGAAATCTTCATATCCCTCATATTGGACAGAGAATCATCTGTTCATATTGGACAGTGAATCATATGTTTACATTTGATATTTGAGTTAAAATTCAAAACGGGAGATGGATGAGAAACCGCATAAGCAAACTGCCTCTTATCCACCCAAGATTTATGCTTATACCACATAAACACTACCACACAGAAAATTTAAAAATAGGAAAGGAATGTTTACCTTCATAACGAAAATAACCAAAGAAAAAAATTAAATTACTTAAAGTAACAAAATCGAATAAGGACAACGGTGTTCTACATGACTCACCTCTGAGGATGCAAGGTCATTGTTGCTGCAATGCTAGAGTTCCATCAATAAACTGCCAAATCTGTGAAAATCAGCCAAGAAAATCAAGTGTGAAAATCTGTGAAAGTTGTCTTGTGTTTTTGTCCCCCCCCCCCTGCTTTTTGCTCTGTTGTGAAGTTCAGTAGTGCATTTCCTTTAGACTATATTTGGTTGGGCAGCAATCCTATTGATATTGTTGAATCCCTGTGTTGTACTGCCCTGAACATCTTGTAATAGGTTGCTTGTAGAGCTTCTGATTGTGTTATAGCTTCTGATTGTGTTATAATCAGAGCCTTTAATTTGACTATTGACACTGAATTGCAACTGTTTGGTCAGTTGTGGTTTAGATCTCTACTCTTTCTGTGTAGTCATCTGAGCCATTGTATTCGGACCTGCACTACAGTGCAGATAATCCACTCACTTGAGTGTGATAATATTTTCTGGAGTTTAGCTGAAAGTTCATCTCTTTTCTCTCTATCAGCTGAGTTGCTTGTTAAGTTTTAGCTAAGTAATTTGATTGTATGCTCCTATAATATAAACTGCTCTGTCCACATCCGTGAACCCATTTCCAGTCAAGAAAATCAGGTGTGAAAAAAAACGATAAAAGATAGCAAGTCAGTTGAAATTTTGTAAGAAAACAAATCTTACATAATATTTGAACTAAGCAGCAAAGATAAAGACATTAAAATTATTACAGGAGAATACCACTTAGCAAAAAATATTGGAAATAAAATAGATATAATTGATCGGAGCAACTCATATGAACTTGCCAAAAAGAAAAATAAAAAAAACTCACCTTCATGAACAAACTGAACAAAATGTTGGGGAACAACAAAATCCAAGATGCACGGATGATTTTTTTCCAGATTATAAAATACATGGTTGATTTCTACATCAAATACATGAAGCAACGGTTGCAAAAAATAAAGTAAAAAATTCCATATAAATAAATAAAATAAGAAATTAAAGTAAAAAAATTTACCTTCATCAACAAATCGAAGAAAAGGTTGGGAGAACAGAAAAATCCCAGTTGCAAAGGTTAATTTCTGCAATAATTTACAAACCACCCATGTCCGATACGAACAAATAAGAAATTGTAAGGGTGTGAGCGTTTTTCAGGACATTTGTTTTGCGAGGCATTGACATCAAATCCACGGTATTAATGGGTTAGGCCAAAACTTTTGGGGAGGTTGGATGGAGTGGGGAATGCAAGAACAGTTGCAGAGAAAAGCGAGAACGTGGGTAGAGGAGTGTCGCCATGAATTTGGCGATTTACGGAAAGCGAAGCTTTTTGGCAGGAGACAGCGGAAGAGAGGAGAATGAAAAAGGGCGAGGGTTCTATAAAAAAAATAAAACAAATAAAATAAAAAAACAACATCTGCGTCTTTTTGTTTTTGTTTTTGTTTTTTTTTTCTTTTCTACTTACTGTTAAAAGAACCGGGTTTGGGTCGGATCAATTGAAAGAATACGGGTAATTGACAGTTTTTTACTCTAAAATATAATATAAGATATGTATATATATATATATATATATATATATATATATATGCGACTTCTATCGGCATCACGAAAATACTCACGGCACCACGATTAGAGCATTCGCAGTAAAATCTATAAATGGTGTAAAATCTGTATTTTACAAATTAAAATGCATCAGATCCACAAAATATTCAACTACATTAGAATCTGTTTAATGACTCTGTAAATATCAAAATGTCAAATGAGATATTTAATATGAACTTCTTATGGAGCAGTTTAAGTTAGAACTTGAAAAAGGAAAGATTTAAAGCAAACAAAGAAGCAGTGGATTTAGCACAAGAATTGGCTGATTGATGGTACTAATTAACAGCGTTGCTTGAAGCAGAGTAGCAACGACGTGCTTTGGTGGAACAAAAATCTCTTCAAAGGATTTATGTGCTGGAAGATCAACTCGAAAAGGAAAGACGTAAATCATTCGATCATCAAGAACAAGCAAAACCTCCCACTGCTCTTAGGCGTATCGAATCATCATAAGTGTTTAATGGGCTGTAAAGAGAGAAGAAGAAGAAGCTTGAGTGTTTAAGAGATCAAGTATATTGAATTGCAAGACAAATCTTTTCTAAAGTTCCTTAATCGAAGTGAACTTGTGCAGCTTTGGTGGAGATTTTTTCGACAGAGCTAGCTACTTTTGAGTTTTTGTTATTAGGGTTCAACCTGCTTCTGTGCATTCTTTAAGTGAAATGAATGCACAAAATTGCAATAAAGAGCTAGACATTGCAATTGTAACTTACATGGCTTGTGAAAATTTGCATAGTGATACACTGAAATCACTGTCTATTATGCATATGTTGTATATTCACAATCGAGATAAGCATTGTTCTTTCACAGCTGCAAATTTTCAAAAACAAAAAAACTAAATAAAAACTTTACAATGTGAGAAATAAAAAATAGCTAGTAAAGATATCTATATAAGAACAAAATTAGAAACTAGGATTAATAATTCATCAATTGAATGATAATAGTTGAGAAAATGAGTCATGGATCTGTTAAATAGAGATTCTGATGCAGCTTGTCCTGAATAAAGAATCTGTAAGTAAAGATACTGATGCAGTTGACTTATAGTAAAGATTCTGAAAAGTGGTATTTGAGTCTGTAAAATAGAGAATGTGTTATAAGACACTGATGCGAATGCTCTTACTCTTGGCACCCTATAAATCACTCTTGGCAACACATTGAATATATTTTTATTTTATGTACTTCAAGCACCACCAAAAAAATGAAAAACTTACTTCTTATACCACAAATTTTATAAAATACAATTTAGTTCTTTGATAATTAAAATGAAACATTATATTCCCCAAACTTAATTATCACCCAAATCATCGTCTTCGTCTTCATCTTCATCATCAAAATTCATCTTCATCTTCCTCGACCTTGTTCTTTCATCATCAAAATCTTCTTCAACATTCTTCTTCTTCCTCATCAAAATTCTTCTTCCCATCTTCTTGAATCTTCTTCAACTTTTTATTCCATCAAAATTCATCTTCATTCTTGCATTTTCATAATATAACACTAAAACACCATTCTCAATGGGTTGACACACCATTAATTATGGGAAAATGAAGTTTTTCAGACTTTTCCGACCGGCTACTGAATTTTCCGGCCGCCAACCTACCTAACGTCAGTACGTCTGACATTCGTATGCATTATAAACGTCAGATCCGTCAACGTTTTGGACTCCAGAACTGAATATCCTTTTGGTTAACAAACACCAAAGACTCTGACGTGGGTGTTTAGCACAAACATCGACTTTGCTGACGTTTAGCACTCCAAAATTAAATAAGTTTCTGCTCAACACACAGCAGACACTCCGTCGTTTGTTTTGCAATCAAACGTCAGGTATGACGACATCTGAATCTGATGTCAGCGTACCTTACATGGTTCGTGCTATATAAACGTCAGATTGGATGGCGTTCTGGATCCCAGTACTTAAAATATTTGTGTTGGTGGTTTTGCATTATCCAAACATGATACACGCAATCATGAAACATAAATATGCTGGTTCAAAATTATAAATACAAGGTAATTCAAACAACACCATTCAAAAATGATACAGAAATAAATGATCTTCAACGTCCATGTTTAATAATATCCACATTAAACACGACATGATTTTCTATAGACTGATCAATGACATTCAAAGATGCATGTATCTCCAACATTGAGGTCAATGTTCTTAAGGAAACCATTCAATCTGCTTAAAGAACTTGTTGATAGTTTGCGACAGAAGCTACAATTCTAGCAGGCCAAGATTTCCCTGTGGCACTTCGCAGCTCCACAATCTTGTTTTTCAACATGTCATTTGTTCTAGCAAGTGATATTGAAATATTCTACCAATCACAAACAAAATAAAATATTGTTAGAAAGTGCAATGAGGAAAAAAGATAAAACAAGAAAACAACTAAAGATTTTAACATATCACACCACATAACCATGTGAAAAGGCCGAGTTTACTAACATCGTCTGAAAACAGGGATTTTTGTTACCATTGTTCTCTCCACCTACATCATCATCCGTATGATTATCATCCGCATCATCATCTTCACTCTCACTCTCAGACTCAGAAAAAGGCTTCTCACAGGAATTGTGACCCAGCACAATAGTGTCAAAAGTGAAATCCCCTTTGTGCTCAAACACTACGAACTCCCCCTGATTCAAGTGATGAGCGGCCACATACTGCTCCCAATCTTCCTCAAAGAAACGAAGAAGTCCATTGTCTATCGGTCCAACCCTCACTTCCCATGTCCTTATTCGGCTATTGAGAACAGTCCTATCTAGGTTCCGCAGCGTGTCATTCAAATTATCAACGCACTTCGTGGTAATGTCTATGAAGAAAGAAACGTATCACGTTATTTCAATCATAATATAAGCGATAAAAATTTAAATTAATTAATAATAACATAGCAAACTTGCCGCGAAATCGCCAACAAGAACTTTGAAAAACGATCATTGATGGCCAAAATAGTAACGACCAACCTTAACCGGCAGAGTATCGGGTCGGAAGCACTATAGAGGTGAGCAAGGTCGTATCCCACGAGGAATCAATCGAATACCAAAGTCGTCTTCGTACTTTGTTTAGGTCAATCAAAGGTTGTTCGTGTTGTGATTATCCTACTACGATAATTAAACTAAAGATATGAAATATAAAGAAAGACATAGCCAAACTATGATCCAATTGATTACTTTCGCCCCTCTAATCGATTATTTGGGAATGGAAACTACCAACCAACCATCCTAATGCTTATATCGACTCGTTCATGGGTGCAAACTCCTAAGATAGTACTAGAGTCCATGCAACAACCTAGTACCCTTCGCCCGGTTCAACAGTCCGCCTTTAAGGATTTAACTGACCGGAACAAGATAAACGCTCTAGAGCCGCTCGATTTACACCGACAAACCTCGTTACCCAATCGATCTAAACAACTCGATCAATTGTAAATAACGATCTTAAAACCCTTTTCCCACACCCCTTCGCAACATACATTTATAAAAGTGGTGTGTTTGTTCATGAACTAGGTGTACAAGCTAATTCAAGCATTGATAACAAGTTTTAAGACATGAATTCGTCAATATAACAACAATTAAACACTATCCATTCTCAATTTCATCAATTAGAGGGTGATTTCTTCAATTTTCACATAATTTGGCTATGAAAAGTTTAGCTACTCATAATAATGAAAGGAACAAGAATCAAAGAGTAAATCAAAGCCATAAAACAAGAAAAGAGATGATTTTCGTTACCAAAATGCAGAGAAGTTGGAATTACATCAATCTTCATCCACACCCATTGTCACTTGGGGAAGAAGAAGACTCCAAAATGCCAAAATCCAACAAAGAGAGCTAGAATCTAAGTTAAATTCGAGTTTAATCTAAGAGAGATAGTGAAATATGAGCTAATCTAAGGGAGAAAAGTGATGAAAATCGACCTAAGAGAGTCTAAGTGAGTCTAGGTATGAGTTCCCCTGAAAAATGGGGGTGAAAAATCTGTTTAAAAACGCCCAAAAATGTGCAGATAAAGCAGTTTTGGCGTGCACCAAAGTCCTCGGCGCGCGCCAAAACTGTTCTGTGATTCTGGGAAGTCTCTGTTCTACTTTGGCGCGCGCCAAAGTCTTCAGCGCGCGCCAAAAATTCCTGGACTGATACACCTTCAGTAATCTGGCAATATCTTTACGTGTAGAGCTCCGATTTGAGTGATTCAAAGTGCGTTGGAAAGCTCATTAAATTGTCTACAACTTTCATGAATACTGCAAGTCCAGAAAATGCTTGTATATGGGATCAAATGGCTGATGAAGTGCACATATGGTGAAAGCAACAACTATTTTTGATCAATTTCCATTCCCGGGCTTCGGTTTCGTCTTTATAAACCTCGTGCCTTAACTTCCGGGCTCATAACTCACCTAGATACTGCATCACAACATTCAAACACATACCGAGCATAACTCCGCAAGATAACTAGGGCTCGAAAAGGGTCAAAATACCGTAAAATGGTGAGTTTTTTTCCATCTATGTGACGGTTTACCTCAAAGTGAGTGCTCAATGCGATTTTGCCCTATAAATGGTCTAAAACTACCTAAAATAAGCCGAAAGTGTCATAAATGGGGCTTAAAACATGCACCGAAGCATAGTAAAGTTGACTCTCATCAACCATTATCCATATTCTTCACTATAGATTAAAAAGGAATGAGAAATCAGAATTTGCATTAGAATCAGTCCGCATGCCATTCCAAAACAAGACAACATAGACTCAAGCCAAACATAACCAATCACTCAAGACAGAACTAGTACCTTAATCCATACATAGTACATACCTGCACTTTTTGTACAATCAACAAGTGTTGTTTGTTTTAATACCCGAAGTTCTTCTACTGTGAGTTCTTTTAATTGTTGAAGGTGATAGGGACATCAGGCCTTGTTATGTAGATAATGGCTAGCCTGAATCGGTCTATTAAGAAATGGATATCCTTGGCATATCAACTTATGGGAGATATTTACAAATGGATATCATTGGTCATTTCTTAATGGAACTGATTCTGGTAAGCCAGTCTACAAAAACAACAAAGAGATCCCAAAGGTTTGTAAGAGATCTCAATCTGTTAAAGCAAAGAGATCTCACGACTTATATTATCGGGTCCACACAACACATATAATGGGCAAAACACATCTAAATATACTTTTAACTAACACACTTACATTGCAGTGAAACACATCTAAGTATACTTTTAACTAATACACTTTTCATTATAACTCACTTACATGGCCAAAATTCATAGTTGGAAAGTTATTTACAATGTGAAGAAATACACTAATTCATAGTTGAGAGTACACTAATTCATTGGTGGACGGTTTTTCACAAAGTTGTTTACAATGTCAAGAAACACACTAATTCAAAGTTGATATGTGCACATTAATTATGCCATTATAAAAAAATCCAGCATATAACGCCAGCAGGGTTGACGTTACATTGAAACAGTAACGTCAGTCTCACTGACGTCCAATTAAAACGTCAGTAATGTCGACTTTCTGAAGCAATGTTAACGTCACCTGCACTGACAAAGAACTAGGTAACCCTACTAGACATTTATGATCTAAACGTCATACTAGCTGACGTTATTTTGGCACCAAAACGTCATTTTTGCGACGTTTCAAGCACCAGTCATCTTCCCCACCCTTCCGATCGGAAACGGCCGGATTATTGAAAAGGGCTAAAAAAAAACCTACGATTTCAACCCTATTTCCATCCGATTTTAACCAAAAACGAATACACATTATAATGAAACAAACATTCGATTAAAACGGAGCATTACATACGGGGAAAAAAAACTTAAAGCTACTCCATTAAAACCTTCAAACATTCAAAAAATAATACCTTTGATTTCTACCAATTTACAACCGAAATCCAAACAAAACAAGATACTTACATGATTTGGTTCAAAGTGATGTTGTTCTTAGTTTCACATGCGGCTTCCAGCAAGATTTGTCTTATCCGGCGGCTTTTCCGACGAGAGTCCGGCGAGATTTGCTCTATCACTTGTGTTTTGTTTGGTTTCTTGGTAATGTGAGGGGGAGTTAAAGAGTTTTAGAAAGAGGTGTAATGTAGGGGTTATAAATTATCGGGAATAAAGTGTTTATTTTTTTAAAACATTAGGGACTAAAGTGTATGTTTTTAAAAACTTATTAAATGCCGTGGTGTTATTAGTTTTTTTCGTGGTGAGAATAAATAAATGAAAAATAATAAGATAAAGGGTGTCGATATTGATTTCGTGGTGTCGTTAGAAACCGCCTAAAGAAAAAGGGGTGTCGATTATCATTTGGAGACTCAGGGGCTGTTTGTTAATAATATCAAGCACTTATTCTGAAAATATTAAGTGGTGGTTAACTTAAGAAGTGTTTGATAATATTTTTTACACCACTTGAATATTTCAGACCATTTGAAAACTATTACATGAATGCTTCTCCGCATTTCATCGATCTTGCACCCACTTATCGATGAATCATGAAAACTTCTCTTCAGCCGTAATTTTTTTTCTCTTCTTCCCCGCCCACGTTCCCCTTTCTCCTCATTGTTTCCATTATTATACGTATACTATATAAATGAGTCCAATATTTACAAAATAAAAAACTGAATCTAATGATCTTTATAATACTCTAATGTTTTTTCTACCCATCAGAAGATTCATTATTACTGCAATATTTTTTGCTTCTCCTATTTAATTGATGTATAGATATAAATATTAATAAGTTTGTCAAAATATTATATGAAAAAAACGTTGTTGTATTGAATCATATATTTCGAATATATGCAGGGGCGTCCCTGTCCAAATTTAGACTCGGGGCCAAAAAGAATTTTAGGCCCTCGCCCTTCGAAAAAAAACAGTAACCAAAATATATATAAAAAAATAAAACAAAAAAACTGCGTGAGATCATGGGTTTGGAAGGAAAAAAACCAACTTATTTGACTCCTAGTCCTAGTTTAAAAAAACAAAAATTATTGTAGCTAGTAAGATTCAAAACCGAGTCTCATGCCTAGTATACTAGAGTGCTAACTATTAAGGTAATACATTTTTTGTTCAAATAAATACAGTATATATATAATATTAGGTCGAAATTTTGTGAGGCCCTTAAATTCATTGATTTTCGAGGGGGCTCTGGGCCATGGCCCCCTTGGCCCCCCAGGGGCGCCCCTGAATATATGCAAACATGTAAGAAGAAATTGGTTAATTAAATCATTTTCATATTTCAAATGCATAATTTTATCAAAGTCATAGCATAAAAAGTCTCCATATAGTTTTTTATTATTATGAATGGATTATAAAAATAAATTATTTTTCGTATGTCAGATGTAAAGTATTATCAAACAGTATAATCAATTTCGGCACTTAAATAATTCAGCTGCTTAGTAAATTCAGATTTTAGACTTCAGATTTCAGATTTCAGATTTCATCCTTTAGATTTCAGATAACAAATGTCCTCTCAGAAACCTAAGGTTATCCCTTTTTGTGATTATTTAGGTTATCCCTTTTCGTGATTATCTATGGCTTTTCGGTGGGAAAATTCATCGATACTTATCTAATTTATCGTGCTTGTGTAGAGACTTAACTATTAAATAAACTAGCTGGGGTTAATATTTTACACAAAGAAGATATATATATATATACTAGTATCTATACACCGTGCATAATACACGGTGCATGCCCATTCCAGATTGGTATCTATTATGTTAGTGGGTATTTATCATGGGCATTCCACATTGGTATCTATCAAGTGGAGTGGGTACTGGGTTGGAAATCGAAGGGGTATTGTGTGGGTGGTTAAATGAAGGGCTAGTGTTTATTTAGCTTAGATACAATGATATGAATCCAACCCCCCCCCCCTTCATCCCACATTTGATATTGTAAGTCCACCCCTCACACATCACTTCCTAATAAAGTAACACTTATTTTTATTGCACTTATGTAAATTATATTATTACATTACATATAGCATCTTAAAAAAAAGTAGTAGTAATTATAATAAAACTATGTACAGGTCACTATATGTATGAGGTGTATCTATATCTAATAACTACTATTAACATTAACAAAGTCTATAAGAAACTATTTAATAATTATTTTGGTAGTTATTAAACTAACTTGTGTCAAACTTGTACGCAATCGCATAACCTATAAAAAAAACTATAGTCGAATCTTTCGATTTTAATAATTAGATTTGTTCCCGTAAACGACGTCCGGAAAGTTTTTCCACCGACTTCTTTAAAAACTATACAACAGCGATTGATTAATAGAGCTACACCCGACAAACGAGAGTTCGAAGACACTTAATATTTAAAACAAGAAAAGAAATTGAAAAACACCGACATAGTAGTAAAATATCAGTTATTATGGCCGGGTGACAACAAAAGTTTAACGACTTATAACAATAATTATATTACAATATTCCATAGAATAATAACAACATAATATTATTTTTTATAAAGGAAATACAATGTACAAAATCATTTTCGGAACAATATAAAACAAACGACGTATGATGAAAAGAAAAAACACCATGAAAACACGTTATAAACCGAAGATGCGAAATACTAACAAAGTACTCCTTGTATAATGCAACGACCGAGAAAAAAGAATACGTTAGAATCTGAAGGGGAAAGAAGCATAAATATATCCTTGTATAATGCAACGAACGAAATAAAAAATAACATGTCACGAAGTCGATATTTATAATAAAAGCCTACAATGAAATAAAATCAAAATACGAAACGATATAATATAATACAATAAGATAAGAAATCGAATAAAAATACCCGAAAGCGTCGCAAAGATCGAAGGAGGTGAGAAGAAAAGAAAAGACAATGTATATATAGATACATATATATGTATGTATAGGTGAAAAGTTAGTGGAAAGGGAGAAGTGAGAGAAAAAAATATAAAAAAAACATCAAAAGCGTCGTTATAAGTCAAAAAGCGTCGCTATAATTTCAAAGGGAAAAAAACACGGTAAAAGCAAAACAAAAAAAAAAAAACCAAAATTGTCGGGCCAATCAGATCCCGACACGTGGCAGCACCAAAAGCTTCCTCAAAGCGCCCATTGTTCCTTTATTAGATATAAGGATATATATATATATATATATATATATATATATATATATATATATATATATATATATATATATATATGATGATACAAATAATGTCGCCACCGTCTAGTCCCGGAAATAGCCTATGGTTCACCACGCCTGAGGCAGGTCCGCGACCACATCAACGGCGACGCCAATGATATCCAGTAAAGGCCGCTACCATCAACCCCTCCTAGAGCGTCGTCAGAGCTAAGGGCCGGATCGAGGCCTTGGATCAATGGCCCTTAAAGGGCCGGAAGCAGGGAGCAAAGGCAAGGAGCCGTGTTGGCGACCCTTGGGACCCCAAAGGATCGCCGCCCAGATGTCACATCCACTTGCTGCTAGATACTTTACCCACTTGCGGTTAGATATTTAGCATTTGCTTAACTATTAAGTAAGATTAGTGACTAAGCTGCTTCGCAATAGCTGTCCTTTACATAGCTCCTAAGTTTTCTCTTCCTATAAAAGGAAGTCTTGTGTAACCTAAATGACATATGACATTCTAATAGAAAAATAGGCCAAAGCTCTATGAAAATGGAACATCTCCTCCTCCTATCGCCGTCACCCATCTCCGGCCAGCATACACTTAAATCAACCCTCAAATAAGCCAGATATCCTGCATATGAATACCACTAAAACAAACCGTGATGATTCATGCATCATCAGTTGGCTCCGTTACCGGGAAACCGCTGAACAGCATGCGCTCGTTCCTAAGCAAAAAGTCATCTAAAGATTGCTAACACGCATCAACTTGAAGCAATCTCTCTTCAGTCGATTTGGAAGCATCCGTCGTGCCTCCTCGTCTAAGTTTACGCCGAAAAAAGGAGGTAATCTTACAAAGAAAACCCTCAAACTGCCTTTGTTTCCCTCCCTTAGTGAAGAGAACCATCAAAAGGTGACCTTTTATACCTCAAAAGCACATACCCAGAAAAACCTCACCAATACAAAACTCACTTCTGAAAAATCACACTTTTCCGGGGTTATTACATACAAATCATCACCACTTTTCCCCAAAAAGCCACCCTATAGCGATGGCGGGAAGTAAAGAGCGGCTGACACCCAAAACCCCTGCAAAAGGGGGCATGCAGCATCTGGCTCGTGGAGAGGGCGTATGAGAAACACTTGACAACCTCCCCGCAGAGGGAGAAGGGTCGCAAAGAGGGGTCCTGGCACCTAGCGACGCCCGGAATGTCATTAACCAAAAAACTAAGTCGAAGGAGGCCATTGCTGCTTTAGATGGGGCGCGCAAAGAGAGAGCAAGGTCACAACAAAGCCAAAGGTCGATCCCCGAGACAAGGCCAGTCTTCCAGGAAGATCCTGAGATCGCAGAAATGAGAGAATATGCGAGGTATGCGGAAACTATGTATCTGACCAACTCCCGTCTGGTGGCAAAGGGCCAGGCCCCAATGTCGATACGACCCCCAAATCCTCCCAGAAATGAAATCGCTCCCGCGGCCATAGATAAGGGTCGCCAGATCCAGACTCACGGGATCGAGATAGAGGAGAGTGTGCGCTCATCAGGTCGCAAGGGACCCAGGAAAGACATTGTGAAGACCTCGGTTCTCCCAGATCGCGATCATCAGAAAGGAAAGACACTCGAAAAAGGTTCAACCTTCAAAAGGTTGGGTGAGAAGGACAAGGCCTCGGCCCCAAGTCGTCTCAGCCTTCCAGGGGGAGGAATACCCCCCGACAAGATAGGAACGCACGGGACGCTCGCGTGATCATACGGGAGAAAAGAGCTCGTCAGGAGGGATCGCAAGATTACGGGGAATCAGAGCGCAGGCCGGAACGGGCTGATACGCAGGCGCTATCACGACCCAGGTTCGACCCTGTCTTGGCAGAACAGATGGAAATAATGAAAAATGAGCTCGCAAAGTTGAAAAAGTCAAGGCCAGCCGAGAGGGCTGCACCGATCTCAGGAATCGACGTGCTCGCCAAGAGAATCACAGAAACGTTGCCTGCCAGCAATGAAAAGGTTAGCTACCCCAGCTATAATTACTACAATGGGAATTCTTGCCCGAACGACTGGCTCACCGCTTTCCAAGGCCGCATCACCCTAGCAACCCAAAATAAATCCGCCTGGTGCATCGCTTTAGTCGGTAGCATGCAGGATAGGGCTGCGTCCTGGATACGTGGACTCCCCCGCGGCTCAGTTAAAAGCTGGGAAGATCTTTCCGAAAAATTCGTCAGAGAGTTTGAATCGGCAAGTAGACCGAAGAAAACCATAGAGGACCTATACGAAGTTCGCATGGGAGGACATGAGTCCGGAAAAGAATATTACGAGCGGTTCATCAGAATATACGATCAGACAAGAAACATTCCGGATGATGCAGTGGTCACATGTTTTCTCACGGGGATCGCCAAATGTCCGATGAAGATAGAATTTAACCTACGGCCCCCTAAAGCGGGTCTCAGGGAATTGCTGAAGAGGGCCCGAATGATGGGAGTCAGCGAAGCGCCATCCTCTAGGAGAGCAAAGCCCAAAACAGAGCAACATTCACAGAAAGAGGATCGCACGGAGGATCGCAAGAGGGAAAAGGGGCGAGATGCTAACCACGATCGCGAGGTAAAGAAACCTTACAAATTCAGCGAGGATAATTTTACCCCGCTCAATACTAAAGCATCCCAAATATTGTTTGAAATCCGTGAGCATTTTGACAAGCCCAAACCCATAAGGGGCGACCCCGACAGTCACGATAAATCGAAATACTGTGACTATCACAAGGATCACGGCCACATCACAGACGAATGCTTCACATTGAGGCGAGAAATAGAAAGATTAATCCGTGAGGGACCAGCGACTAAGTATAAACGAGATGGGAACACCGGTCCCAATCAGGGTCGCGAACCCCGCGTCTATCAGAGGGAAGTTCAAGTTATCCATGGGAATATTCCCAGCAACAATCAGCTGAAATCCCAGATACACTAAATCAATACGCGCGGCTTTGATAAGCAGATAGTGTTGGGGGAAAACGAGAAAGGAATCATGTTCACTAAAAGTGAGTTGACGACAGTCGACGGCCCAATGGAAATACCCCTCATTCTCAAAGTCGGGGTGAACGACAAGCACGGCGTCAACAGAGTAATGGTTGACACCGGGGCTGGCCGCGACGTCATCTATTTCGACTGTTTAAAATAGATCGGATTTGGAGAGGCTAAATTGAAACCCTACCTCGGGGTGCTCGAGGGCTTTACCAATGACACAGTGCGGGTCAAAGGCACAGTCGATCTCAACATCACTTTGGGTGACTATGAGCCATGTAGAACTGCGATAATCACATTCTTAGTCATCGATCTCCCCTCATACTACAACATGATCTTGGGGATTCCGGCTATGAAAAAATTTCAAATGGTGGCATCTGTTCCCCACCAAAGGGTCAAGTTCCACATAGGGGATGAGATTGGGGTCGCCACTAGCCGACCCGGATTTTTCCTCGACTATATGACCAAGAACAGGGTCGATTCCAAGCGACCCAGAGTGGAGGGATTTAACATGGCTCCGGATCAGATCGCCACGGTAAAAGAAGTTCCGGAGGGAGCAGTAGAAGTTGAAACGTTGCAAATTCGGGACGATCCTGATTTCACTGCCGAGGACGAGCTAGTCGAGGTCATCATAAACGACAAATATCCCGACCAGAGGATAAAAATAGGGTCGCAGACCTCCGAGAAAGAAAGGGAAGGATTGATCGAGCTTCTAAAAGCCAACTTGGACGCCTTCGTCTGGGAAGTGACAGATATGAGAGGTGTGGAGTCGGAGGTCGCCTTGCACTATCTAAGTGTCGATCCCAACTTCAGGCCGATTCAACAAAGAGCGCGCCAATTCTCTGCAGAAAAGGAGGTCGCAATAAAAAGTGAGGTCGAAAAACTTCTTACAGCGGGCATAGTCAAGGAGCTTCAGTATCCCACTTGGCTGGCGAACGTGGTAATGGTAAAGAAACACAACGGCAAGTGGCGGATGTGTGTCGACTTCACTGATTTGAACAAAGCTTGCCCCAAAGATCCTTACGCGCTGCCCCGAATTGATAAAATGGTCGATGGGATCGCCGGTTTCGAAACGCTAAGTTTTCTAGATGCATATTCCGGCTATCACCAGGTCAAAATGGCAGATGAAGACAAAGAATTGATGATGGCCTTCAGGGCCGCTGGCGGGCTCTATTACTATGAAATGATGTCATTCGGCCTAAATAACGCGGGTTCAACCTATCAAAGGATGGTGAACAGGGTTTTTAGCACACAAATAGGCAAGAACATGGAGGCCTACATCGATGATATGGTCGTGAAATCAAGTCGCCAGGATCACCTGGTGGACCTTCGCGAAACCTTCACTAACGTCAAAAGCCACTCGATGAAGCTAAACCCCGCGAAATGTACTTTTAGGGTCCAGGCAGGGAAATTTTTGGGCTTTATGGTGAGTCAGAGGGGGATCGAAGCAAACCCAGAGAAAATTGAGGCGCTAATAAACATGAGCGAGCCAACTAGCATCAAGGAAGTACAAAGTTTGAATGGAAGAGTGATAGCCCTCGGAAGATTTATCTCAAAATCGGCCGAAAAAAGCCTACCCTTCTTCAAAATCCTAAAAGGGAATAAAACCTTTTCGTGGACAGAGAAATGTTCGCAGGCTTTCCAAGAGCTAAAAGCCTACCTCTCAAGACCGCCACTGCTGACTAGACCAGTGGTCGGAGATGTTTTGCTACTATACCTAGCTGCCTCGGATAGGGCCGTCGCTGCAGCACTTATCAAAGAGGAGGGTATCTCACAAAAGCCTATTTATTATGTTTCTAAGGCTTTAAGCCCCGTAGAAAGTCGCTATTTTAATATCGAAAAGTTGGCCTACTGTGTTGTTATAGCCGCCCGAAAATTAAGGGCTTACTTTTCATCGCATTCAATTATAGTGCGTCGGACGTGCCGCTACGGCGGGTCCTCCTCCACAAACTGGATTTGTCAGGACGTTTGCTACGTTGGGCCATCGAGCTCACCGAATTCGACATTCGCTACGAACCGCGAAAAGCTATCAAAGCTCAAGCCCTGCCCGATTTCATCGCAGAAATGAGCTTCAACGAAGAAATCTTGGAGCAGACAAATGCAGAGCATAGCCTCGACAAGAATACCACAGCGGACGAGCCTCAGCGGCCAAGTCACTGTTGGCAACTCTATGTCGATGGCGCCGCCAACCTCAAAGGTTGCGGTGCGGGGATCATTTTACTAGAGCCTGGAACCTCGGAGGAAATTGAAAAGGCCCTAAGATTTAACTTCACTACGTCAAACAACCAAGCCGAGTACGAGGCAGTCATCGCAGGACTTGAGCTCGCCAGAGCCATGAAATTCGAAAATGTGCAGGTTTTTTGCGATTCCCAGTTGGTGGTCAATCAAGTGACCGGATCTTTCGGCATCCACTGTGAAATTTTGCAAAAATATATCAACCTCGTTAGAAAACTCGAGAGCAGCTTCAAATACTGCAAATTTACCAACATCCCGCGAGATGACAATCACAGAGCAGATTACTTGTCCAAACTAACTAACGAGGATGAAATAAGCAACCCCTCAATCATGGTGGAATATCTATCAGGGCCCGCTATCGACAGGGCCGAAATAATGGACTTGCAATCCACCAACTCCTGTTGGATTGATGTCATGAGGGCCTATATCGACTCTGGAAAGCTCCCCAAGGATCCAAACGAGTCAAAAGCTCTGATCAGAAGAGCCGTCAAATACACTATCTTAAGCGACGTTTTATATCGACGATCATTCTCCAAGCCCTTGCTAAGGTGCGTGCGACCTGAAGAAGTCGAGGGAATCCTCATAGAGCTGCATGAAGGGATATGCGGCGGCCACCCAGCTAGCCGCACCCTTGCTCAGAAAGTCTTGTTGGCCGGATATTACAGGCCGAAACTCGCGGAGGACGCCAAGGCACACGCTAGGGCGTGCGACGTATGTCAAAAATTCACGGATATTCCCAGGCTGCCTTCAGTCGGACAAAGCATCGTCGCCTCCGCTTGGCCGTTCGACATGTGGGCCATCGACCTCATTGGACCATTGAAAAAGGGCCGCTCCGGATGCGTGTACGTGGTGGTCACCGTCGACTATTTCACCAAATGGATCGAAGCCAAAGCCTTGGTAAAAATCAACACCAAAGATATAATCTATTTTTTACTTGATCAAGTATGGACTAGATTCGGCGTTCCCAGAGTAATAGTATCAGACCACGGACCTCAATTCCGGGAGGAGTTCGATACTTTCTGTGGAGAGAATAACGTCAAGCATTGGCAATTGTCAATATGCTATCCGCAAGGAAATGGTCACGCTGAGAACGCAAACAAACAAGTATTATGCGTGCTGAAAAAGAGCTTGGGCGAAAAGGCAGGGAAATGGCCTGACCACCTCCCCGCGGCCTTATGGGCACTCAGAACATCGCGAAAAACAACTACAGGGGAAACTCCTTTCGCTTTAACATACGGGTCAGAGGCTATGGCCCCGGTAGAGATGGCCCTACCAAGTTTAAGGGTCGCCCATTTCAGTGAGACAGACAATCCGCTCACTAGGGAACTCGATCTCGACTTAGAAGAGGAGCGGCGGATCGAGGTGTATGGTCATTTGCTCAATTTCAAATAGGATTCCAAACGTCACCACGACAAACACATTCGTAATCATCACTTCGCCATTGGAGATTATGTTTTGCGAAAAAGACAAGCCACGGGCCACGAGTCCAAGAAAGGGAAACTATCGGAAAGCTGGGAGGGCCCAGTAAGGATCGCTCGGATAGTCAAGAAGGGGACGTATGTGCTAAGTGATAACCGAGGTCGCGAGTACAACCGACCCTGGCACGCAGACAATTTGAAAAAATATTATATGTAAGAGGTACATCTACTGCGTGCAAACAGGGTATGCGAGAAATGAAATCAAAATAAAAGGAGTATCTTCATTCATAAAAGGAAAGTACAGTTGCTCCCAGCAAACCTGCGGCCTACAACGCCCTTCAATTTAACCAAAAAGAAGGGGGCCGCCAAAAAAAAAAAAAAAAAAAAGGACGCCTCCGTACGATCAGGCGAACCCTCCAAGATCCAATGAGTGCCTCGGCACCCTAGCTGAACTACATAATCTAAGTATCAACGAAGCAAATGGGATACGACGATCTCGATCCATTGAAACTGCAAAGTCAACCGCCTCGCGGTGAATCAAGAGCCCCCAATCAATGTCAACCTTTGGGTCGCGAATAGCGTGCAAAAGAAGAGCCTCAGCCTCGGGATCCATGCTCGGAAGGGCGCGTGAGTTAATAAACCTTTTCCACTCACGATTGCTGTGAGATAAGTCGGATGAGGGTGCCAGTGCACCTGGTAGTTCGGAACCTGGAAAAAGCTCGCGGATGGCCCGACGTACACGAGCTTGTTTACTCGACTCGCCACCAAGATGCCAAGCGACCTCATAGTGGGATGAAGGATCGATAGCAGGTATACCAAGGGCACCATTGATAGCCTCTGGCGTAAAGGTCACCGCAACACCGCGTAGAGTAACACAGCTAACTACCCTTCCGGAGGCAACTTCAGATAAAATGGAGTAAAACTCCCTCACCATTGTAAAATTAGAAATCGAGGGTGGCGAGACAAAATCTGTCCACCCGGAGAGCCGCACCCGTAACAGAGAGCCATCACCCTCAACCTTGCTGTGATTTAAACCCCTCTCCCTGGCAAACTTAACTACATCAAAATAGCGCCAGAAGTGATCTTTGGCGACATGAGAGGCAGTAAGAAAGAAAGGAGATACATCACGCATCGGACGAGCTTTATACACTCGCACTCTACCCTCTCCAGATGGAAAAGACATGGCTCTCACAACGAAAAATATACAAAAGAGGAGTGAAGATGAAATCAACCTTGCCTCCTCCTTTTATAGCAGAGGTTAGCCAAAGGAACGGCCACGATCAACCAAATCCTACGGTCGGGCTTCACGCGGTTTACCCAAGATTTGAAGTTCAAAAGGCGCATTTAACGCTTGTTAGACTGTCAGCTATGCCAACACCCGACAGTTATAAACCTGAAGTTATAGGCCAATTGACCACGCATGCGTTGCCAATGAACTGTCAAATCAGTTCAGATCCCTGGATTCCTGGCGACACGGCAGTCGAGAAAGGTCAATTCAGTTCTCAAGTTTTAGGCGAACACAAACCTCGCCTCAAACTTAGGGGGCCGCAGCGAGAAAATTTCAAAACAAGCAAATTAAGCAAACTGCGGTGCGTCTCCAGCGATGTGTTATTTGCCACAAGTCCACAGCGACCAAAGAGTTATGCAAAACAATGGGGGATAGGAAAATTTTAACGACAAATGAGCAATATGGGTCGCTGTCATCCTTGTTCCAAATAAAGGGGGCCACAATCAGAAAATTTCAAATCAACTCAATCGGTCCGCTTCAGTTATTTTAGCGAGCTCAACAAACCTCGCCAAAATAAAGGGGGCCGCACACGTACATACACGATACAGGAAGGAAGATTGAAAGAAACAAGTGCAAGACATAAATTAAGAGGCCAAAAGCGGCCACGAACCAGATTCAACAAGCCAAGGACGGCCACAATATCAGTGCGGAAAGTAAAATACTAAATTATTACAATCATCAAATTGAGGACGCCGAATAGTTCAAAAGACAAACGAAGTTGAATTATTACAAGATCGCCGGAAAGTAAAATGTTTTGAAACAAAAGCCCAAAATCAATTAAACGGAGCCGGGGAGTGTCAATATACTCATCGCCGGGTTGATCATTCGCAGGAGGAGGATTCTTTAAGATTGCAAAGTTGACAGGATTGACTGGGGGAGGATCCCACACTGGGTCGCCGCGCTCAATCTGATTAGTTTGGATGGCGACAATGTGATCTGCTGCATAGGGGATATCCGGATGAATGGCCAGCAGGTCGGGAGATCGCTGGGACATGTTAACCTATCGGAGCATTTCCTCAAGGGTAATGCTCTCCCGGCCATGATAAGCCTAGAGACAGCGAGCAAGGTGGTTGAAACCTTGGTCAAAGCTCGCCTCCTGATAGTCACAAAACTCTTCAGAGCGCTTGAAGGCTTCCACAGCCGCCGGACCCGCCTCCTCAGTGGCCTTATGTGCAGCAGCAAGCTGCTCCTTCAGTCTTGCGATCTCCTCGTACGCGGCCAACAACCCCTCTGCAGATTTACGGGTTTCTTCCTTCAGGGCCGACACTTTCTTCTGCAACTCTACATCCAGTTTAGCACTCTCCGCCATGGCTTTCTTCATCCGCTCAACCTCAGTCAACGCCGCCGAGATTTTGTTTTCAGAGGTAACCCTGGCTTTCTCTGAGGCCCCAAGAGCCGCCGTTACTTTCTTCAGCTCAGCTTTGCGCTTCTCGGCGGCCTCTAGCGCCTTGTTTATACGAGTCCCAAGCTGAAAGAGAGACAAGAGTTATAAGCTCGCCAGATACGCAAAATATGAAAGATGAAAGGATGCAAGATAAATAAAAACTCACCATTGAGGCAACAATTCCAAATTGGCCTGACAGATCTTTCAGCTCGGCGACCTCATCGCCGGCAGGGGCATCATCTTGAACCACGACGCGAGCAGTGATTCCCCTTCCGATCTCCATTTGAACCCCGGGCGCCGACTCCCATGCAAGGCGACCTAAGGGAATGACATCAGCAATAGCCTCCCTAATTTGGCTCGCCTTGTTCATATCGAGGCCTTGAAAGAAGCCGGCATCCAACCACACAGCTTCTTTCCCCTTGTAGCCGCGGGACATCCAACCACACAGCTCAACCCCCTCGGGGACCTCTTCAACAATAGCCTCAGAAGCTCGCTTGTCCGAGCGATCAGATCCTTTGCCCGCGCCGCCTGCAGCTTTGGCTTTTTCGGTCCTGGGTCGTTTCTGGCCTTGGGGCTCTTTTGCGGGTTCATCAGCTTGCGGCCTTTTTTGGGCAACAACATGGCTTGAGCTCGTAGATTGGATCGCCGCCGTAGTCTTGGTGGGATCATAAGTCTCATCGATAATCGAGGCATCCACGGTGCGAGGAACCTTCCCCAGAGCTTGCTTCAAGGTCGCCTGCCGGGCCTTAGCTTGCTCATCAGCGAGCCTTTGCTTTTGAGCTATGCGTTCGGTGGCGTCCATATCTGCAAAAAAAGGGTTCGTTAAAAACGGATCCAAAAGAAAGTAACAACTTATGAAATGAGCAAATAAAAAGCGAGGAGATTTACGAGGTGGTCTTTCACTTGGGTAGCCTCCACAAATAGGACACTCAGAAGGAAAACATTTGCCTAAGTGGCAATCTCCTACCCAATCGGGGTCACTCTTCTCAGGAACTATAGCGACCAATGGCTTCGCTTTACCCGGACCCGCGAGGCCAGCCATGCACGCTAAGGGAAGAGCCTGATCAAGAAGATCGACCCAAGCGACGTTTCTCAAAGAGGCCTCGATCCCATCGGATTGAATGAGCGCCATGAGTCCTTTGACAAGACGCCGCTCTGAAATTAAATGCTCGTCAATTGAAAGTGTGGACTTCCCCGCGCGCTTTGCGGCCTTAGGAAACGTCCAGCCAACTTTGGACTCCACCTTAAGGATCCGATCCTGCCACCTATGAATCTTATTTGGAAATGAAAACAACAAGCGAGGCGTCTTAGTCCTCAAGGATATTTGCCCCGGCAGAGCCGTGCCACAAAACAAGTGTGAAGAGAGTTTGAGAATGTGATACACACAAGAGTAAACTTCAACTTATTTATTCATGTTGAAAGAATGAGTATAAATAGATACAAGAGAGGATCCTTACAAGAGAGGATCCTAGCTAGTAAAGTAAAAGTAACTAGAGCCGGCTACAATAAATGCTAGAGTCGGCTATGTCTATGCTATTACATAATAGGACAAAGGATAGTTACTTTATGACTATTAGGACATATTAATTGTTTATTCAATGCAATTAATATGTCTCTTGATAAAAAGTAACACGTTACATTGTAACATGTTATGAGTGTAATAATAATAATATTAACCATAGTATTTCCACACCCCCCCTCAAACTGGGTTGTATATGTTTATACAGCCAAGTTTGCTACTCAGTCTGCTGAACATAAGTGGTGGTATGGCCTTGGTGAGAATATCGCATTCGATCCGCGAGGGAACATACTTGGAGTTGAATAATCTTGGCATCAATCTTCTCCTTTAGGAAGTGTCCGTCAATGTCCACATGTTTGGTTTTATCATGATGGATGGATCCTCTCGCCATGCATAAGGCTGAATTATTGTCACGGCGAGTGTGATAGGTTGTCGAAGAGGTTGTGAAGTTCGGTGAGTACCCTTTTGAGCCACGAGCTTCACAAATGCCAAGTACAAGTGCCACGAGTTCGGCTTCAAGATCGCTTCTTGACACGAGGGGTCGTTTCTTGCTTCTCCAAGTAACTAGGTTTCCCCATACATATGAGCAATAGCTGTGGTAGATCTTCTCAATGTGACATCCACCCAATCGGCATCGGTGTAGACCTTGATTGATCTATCGGGAGACTTGGTGAAATGTAAGCCCTGGCCGCCAGAGTGGACTTCGTGTACCTCGGTATCCTGTTCACGGCATCCCAATGTTGCTCGGTAGGGCAATGCATGAATCGCTAACCGGACCGACGCCATATGCAATATCGGGTCTTGTATGGGACGGATAAATGAGTTTCCCTACAAGTCTTTGATATTGATCCTTTCGACAAAGAATGTCACCATGCAAACGGGGTATTACTTCGGGGTCTACTCAGGATACAAGCAGGTTTGCATCCCAAAGATGCCGCTTTCTTCAAAGAGTCTAGCACATACTTCCTCTCGTGAAACGTATATACCCCGTCGTTCCTAGCTATTTCCATACCAAGAAAGTACTTGAGGTAGCCCAAATCTTTAACTTGAAATACTTTTGCCGGCGGGGTCTTCAAGTGTTGGATCTCGGCGGGGTCATCACCGAAGGATGATATCATCCACATAGACAATAAGAATGGACCTTTTCTCGGTTTGTTGTTTTGATAAACATTGTGTGATCTCGAGTTGCATTGATGGTATCCAAGCAGCTTTAACCACGGTGGTGAGTTTGCCAAACCAGGCTCGGGGACCGCTTTAGGCCATATAGAGATTTCCTCAATTTGCAAACTTTCCCTTGAGTGTGAGTGTTGGAAAAACCGGGAGGCACATTCATATAGACTTCCTCGGTAAGGTCACCATTTAGGAAAGCATTCTTGATATCCAATTGGTGTAGAGGCCGATCAAGTTGGACAACAATTGAGATCGCACTCGACAGTTGTTTAGTTTTGCCACGGGTGCAAAGGTTTCCTTGTAGTCAAGGCCATATGTTTGAGTGAATCCCCTTGCAACCGAGTCTAGCTTTGTATTTGTCAATAGTACCATCGGCATTGTACTTGATAGTGAACGACCATTTGCGGTACCGATCGTCTTCTTTCCATGTGGGAGATTGGTGAGATCCCAAGTATGGTTGTCAAGGAGAGTAGTCATTTCGCTTTTGACGATGTACCGCCTTCCACTTATCATGTTGGAGAGCTTCCCGTATATTCTTAGGAATAGAGTGAGAATCCAAGTCCCGTGTAAACATGGCAAAAACAGTGATAACCGATCATAGGATAGATAATTATGAATAGAGTGATCGGTAGTGCAAGATCTCTTTCCCTTCCCGATAGCAATAGGTCCGTCATCAACGTCGCCAGGCGCCGAGAGTTAGTGGGGTGCCGAGGTTCGGTCTGTCGTGACTCGCAGGTTGCCGAGTGTCGCAGTTTCGGTTCGGCGAGCTCGGGTCAGTAGACTCTGGTTCAGGAGGTTGCTGAGGATCATTAGGATGCTGAGAGTCAGTGGGGTGCTGAGGTTCAAGAGTTTGCTGAGGGAAAGGATTTAGGTCGAGTTCAATCAGGTTTCCATCAGTGACTGCCTCAGTGGACTTGTTGTAGTAGGGAGTCCTTTCAAAGAATTTTACATCCATAGAATTGTAAAATCTCTTTTCAGAAGGAGAGTAACACTTGTAACCTTTCCCGTCCTTTGCATATCCTAGGAAAATGCACTTGTGAGCTTTGGGATCAAGTTTGCTTCGTGTTGGGCATGGATATAAACAAATACAAGTACAACCAAAGATTTTTGGTGGTAATTGGAAAATAAGATGAGGGCGAGTGTGTGGTCGGGAGGGTTTGGATAGGAGTTTTGAAGCCTAACACTCGCCGGGAAGTCTCATTGATTAAGTATGTGGCGCTTAATATAGCTTCACCCCACATATACTTTGGGACATGGGTAGTGAACATGATTGATCGAGCCATCTCCAAGGTAGGTGCCTGTTCTTTCTCTCAGCAACCCCATTTTGTTGAGGTGTTTCCACACAACTGCTGATATGGACAATCCCCTTATTCATCAAGAAATTACTGAGGTTAGACTCATAGTATTCAAGAGCATTATCGCCTTTAAGATCTTGATCTTAGTGTCAAATTGAGTCGAGATCATGTTGTAGAATTCCTGAAAAACTGGTCCAACTTCAGATTTATCCTTCATTAAAAACAGCCATGTGTTCCTGGTATGATCATCAATGAAAGTGACAAACCACCTCTTTCCTGTTATACTTTTTACCCTTGAAGGTCCCCATACATCACTATGAATTAAAGTGAAAGGTGTGGAAGGCAAATAAGGTAGTTTGGCATACACAGATTTGGTAAGTTTGGCAAATTGACAAATATCACATTGAAGATCATTGACATTACATCCTTTAAATAATTCAGAATTACGGACTTCAAATAACCAAAACTTGGATGTCCTAGTCTATAATGCCATAACATGATATTATCTAAGGTTTGAGTGCGAGTGCCGCCGAGGCGATTCGGTCTTCGCCTCTTACGTCTTCGGCGGGGTCGACCACATACAATCCTAAGCGGGGTTTAGCCCTCCCAATCACTTCCCGTGAAGAAGGGTCCCGGAAAGTGCACCGATTCTTATTAAAAACAACAGTCCAATTTAAATCTTTTGCAAGTCTACTGACAGATATGAGATTGCAGTCTAATTTTGGAACAAATAGGACATCCTTTAGACATATCTTGTTAGTGAGTTTAACATTTCCAAAACCTTTTGCACGAGAGATAGATCCATCAGCAGTCTTAACATTGTGAATTTGTTGACATGGCATAAGGTGAGTTATGAGGTTTTTATTACCGGTCATATGGGAGGAGGCCCCGAATCAACAATCCATGTTTCATTACTAATAGAAGAGTAGAATTTACCCGCACTAGCCCGAGTAGCCGTGTCGGTAGAGGTACTACCTTCTTTTTGTTGAGTGAGGAAAGCTTTGAATGCGAAAGAACCGAGCATTCAACTTGTTGTCATTCTCCTCTTCATGGACATGCACCCCGACTTTCCCTGGTAGGTTTGAGGGATTTAGGCATGCCATGTAGCTTCCGACAAGTGTCCTTGGTGTGATTTGTGCGTTTGCGGTGCTCACGAAACAACTTTCCGCTTTATCGGTAGGCTTCCGACGGTCTCATTAACCTCGGCGGGCTTCCCGATGGTCGGCGGGGGGTAGCACTCTCGGCGGGGTTGTCGGCGGGGAGTTCGGCGGCATCACTTTTCTCCTGCTTTCCTCATGTTTGACTTCAGAAAACATGGATTTGAGATTGGGGAGAGGTTTTGTTGCAAGGATTCTTCCCCTAACATCATCAAGAGTAGGATTCAGTCCAGTAAGAAGCTTGAATACTCTCTTTTTCTCAATAATGTCCTTATAAAGGGCAGCATCCTTGACATCATTCCAGGGGTGAGTTTCCAACATGTCTAGGTGTTGCCATGCCCTAGACAGTTGGTTGAAGTATTGAGTTACATACATATCTCCTTGTCTGCAATTTTGAATCTGAGCTTCAAGTTCATACACTTCTGATGTATTGTCTTTCTTGGAGTAAAGATCCCTGGCATTATCCCAGATCTCCTTTGCAGTATCATACATCATAAAGTTCTCACTAATCTCTTTTGTCATTGATCTTGTGAGAATGGTCATGACTTGATTATTAGTAGTATCCCATGCTTCAAAACCCGGGTCATCTTCGAGCGGGGGCGGGTTTAGAGCCGGATAGGTATCCCATCTTACCTTGTCCGAGAGATGTACATTTTCATAGACCTTGACCATAGCAAGTAGTTGTTGCCATCAAGTCTATGATTTGTGTAAGATGAAGAGTCGGTGACCCCGGTCTGTCGAGGTAGGCGGGACTCAACTGAGGGTGAGGAAGCTTCAGATAATGAAGACATTCTTGATTCAGCAGGGTACTGAGAATTTGCAGCGGATTCAGGATTTTAAGGCTCCGATACCATGAAGAGAGTTTGAGAATGTGATACACACAAGAGTAAACTTCAACTTATTTATTCATGTTGAAAGAATGAGTATAAATAGATACAAGAGAGGATCCTTACAAGAGAGGATCCTAGCTAGTAAAGTAAAAGTAACTAGAGCCGGCTACAATAAATGCTAGAGTCGGCTATGTCTATGCTATTACATAATAGGACAAAGGATAGTTACTTTATGACTATTAGGACATATTAATTGTTTATTCAATGCAATTAATATATCTCTTGATAAAAAGTAACATGTTACATTGTAACATGTTATGAGTGTAATAATAATAATATTAACCATAGTATTTCCACAAAGTGAAATTGTCCCATCAAAGTGAGCGTGGGTTCTATCTTCATCGTCCGACACATCACAATGAAGGCCATGATTTGAATGGCGGCCCCAACAGCAAAATCAGAGGGCAGAGCTCCCATCAGCTTGCAAATCTTGACAAAAAAAAGGGTGGAATGGAGGCCTGAGCCCTGCGTAAAAGTGATCGAAGTGTAGGATTAAGGTATCATCCGGGCGGCGAGCGCAGACATAATCCTCGCGGTCTCCGGGCTTAAGCTTATCCTCCTCCCTCGTATAATCCAGCAGAGAAAACCTGTATATACTGGTGTCGATTTTAAATCGGCGCCGGATGAATTTATTGAGATTATCGCTGTCACAAAGCTTCGCCCACTTTTTCTCCAACGCCTTCTCATACTCCGCCAAGATAGCAAACTCTCTCAACGCCTCGGGATTATTGGGTGTAGGTTTCTTTGCTTTAGCAGCGGCCTCCCCGATGGTTATTTTTGGATCCCTTTTCCTCTTCGGTTTCTTCGAGAGCTCCCAAACAATTTTACGGGGTAAGGGGGCGTTCTCATCCTCACTCGACCCTATTAGCTCATAAAGAGCGGCGTCCTCAATGTACGCCCCGTCATGATCAGCGGCGCCACTAGGACTGGGATCGGCAGCATGTTCTTCAACATCGGACATCCCTCTCTCACCAGCCTCGCTAGTACTCACCCCTTGGGCTCGTGCCATTTCTTTGCGACTCTTACTACGTCGCGGGACGGGGTCAGGAAACATAGAATCTAAGTCAAAGGGATCGTCGCCTGCTCGAGCAGCGCCCCCCGCCGATTATCTCTTCACACAGGTCGTCCCTGGCGGACACGTCAGGACTAGAGGGGTTGTCATCCTCTTCCTCCTGTGCGTAATCGAAAGCCTCCTGACCTTCGTCAGAATCACCTCTCAAGGAGTTTTCTCCGTCAGACATCCTGCAAAAACAAGAGGAAAAGGTGGAGCTTTCAGACCTGGGATAATAAGAATTAAGCCAGGAAGGTAATCGCACCCATCTCGACGCCTTCCCCTCCGTTTTTACAGGAGACATGGAAAGCAAATTATCAATGGAAAGGAAACACACATATGAATACAAGCAAGCCCAGGGAAAGACAAAGAACATCAACCCAAAAAGCCTCGACTTTTTTCCTCAAAAACATCTCACATATGAACACATTTCCATACAATGGATCAAAACCACTAAAAAGCACGAAATCCAACAGGAAAAAACAAGGAAAGAGGGGTAAGGGAGGAAGGATTTACATGTTTTTGAGAGGAAGTTGAAACAAACTGCCGCGAAAACACGTCGGAATATTTAAACCCTCGCCGGAAACCTCAAACTCGCTCCAGCCACCACCAAGTCCTCCGCAAACCTTCGCCGGAAAACCCTTGCTAATCTTCAGAAAAAGAGAGGAGAATACTAGAGGAAAAAGTGTGGGAAAGAAGAGAGTAAAAGTGAGAAAGTGTGAGGGGTGCCAACCTTATATAGGCAATGAAAGCTGAATCGTGCGGCTGGGGATTGATCCATCCAACGGTTGAGATTTGCGCGGTCGATTCGAATTCCAAAATTCAAAAACCGCAATCATTATGGAGGCTAATCAA
This sequence comes from Gentiana straminea, assembly GCA_036785695.1. Lineage (NCBI taxonomy): Eukaryota > Viridiplantae > Streptophyta > Magnoliopsida > Gentianales > Gentianaceae > Gentiana > Gentiana straminea. The sequence continues at coordinate 6,087,979 of JAVUPR010000265.1, read as the reverse complement.
TGCCCACGTGCCTGCTTGGGCAGTTACCAAGGGCGTCTTCACCCACGTAATTGCGGTTATCGAGAGAGCCAACGTCAGCCACAATCTGACTATTAAACTGCCCCGATAATCCATGAACGAGCAGATGACCTCGCATCAAATGACGAGGTCGCAAAAACAGGCCCAAAGTTGCTTCGAAGGCCGCTTGCTTTGAAAGCACGGTCCTTAGTGAACAAGTCGCATCAGACGACGAGGTCGCAAAAACAGGCCCGGAGTTGCTTCGAAGGCCGCTTGCTTTGAAAGCACGGTCCTTAGTGAACAAGTCGCATCAGACGATGAGGTCGCAAAAACAGGCCCGGAGTTGCTTTGAAGGCCGCTTGCTTTGAAAGCACGGTCCTTAGTGAACAAGTCGCATTAGACGATGAGGTCGTAAAAACATGCCCGGAGTTTCTTCGAAGGCCGCTTGCTTTGAAAGCACGGTCCTTAGTGAACAAGTCGCATCAGACGACGAGGTCGCAAAAACATTGTCCCTGAGTTCATTACTCCATGCTCGACATTTTCCTGAAAAATGGCCAAGACCTGGAGTAGGGAGTCATTGATGATACAAATAATGTCGCCACCGTCTAGTCCCGGAAATAGCCTATGGTTCACCACGCCTGAGGCAGGTCCGCGACCACATCAACGGCGACGCCAATGATATCCAGTAAAGGCCGCTACCATCAACCCCTCCTAGAGCGTTGTCAGAGCTAGGGGCCGGATCGAGGCCTTGGATCAATGGCCCTTAAAGGGCCGCATAAGACTTGAGAAGAAGCAGGGAGCAAAGGCAAGGAGCCGTGTTGGCGACCCTTGGGACCCCAAAGGATCGCCGCCCAGATGTCACATCCACTTGCTGCTAGATACTTTACCCACTTGCGGTTAGATATTTAGCATTTGCTTAACTATTAAGTAAGATTAGTGACTAAGCTGCTTCGCAATAGCTGTCTTTACTTAGCTCCTACGTTTTCTCTTCCTATAAAAGGAAGTCTTGTGTAACCTAAATGACATATGACATTCTAATAGAAAAACAGGCCAAAGCTCTGTGAAAATGGAACATCTCCTCCTCCTATCGCCGTCACCCATCTCCGGCCAGCATACACTTAAATCAACCCTCAAATAAGCCGGATATCCTGCATATGAATATATAAAATAATGGATATCAACATATTATGGGTATATTTATAACCGGTATTTTATTAGGAGACTTATTGCAAAAGACAAAAACATTTACAAAATTAGTAAAAAGGACAAGAACATTATATTTTTAGTAAAAAGGACAATTTAATAAACATGAGTACAAATATACCCCTAGAGACTAAAAAACCTCTCCCACGTCCTTTCCAAAAAAGAAAAGCAACCATGTTCCCACGTAATTTTTTTTTTTGACAAGGTTTAGTTTTATATATATACTAGTATCTATACACCGTGCATAATGCACGGTGCATGCCCATTCCAGATTGGTATCTATTATGTTAGTGGGTATTTATCATGAGCATTCCAGATTGGTACCTATCAAGTGGAGTGGGTACTGGGTTGGAAATCGAAGGGGTATTGTGTGGGTGGTTAAATGAAGGGGTAGTGTTTATTTAGCTTAGATACAATGATATGAATCCACCCCCCCCCCCCCCCCTTCATCCCACATTTGATATTGTAAGCCCACCCCTCACACATCACTTCCCAATAAAGTAACACTTATTTTTATTGCACTTATGTAAATTATATTATTACATTACATATAGCATCTTATAAAAAAGTAGTAGTAATTATAATAAAACTATGTACAGGTCACTATATGTATGGGGTGTATCTATATCTAATAACTACTATTAACATTAACAAAGTCTATAAGAAACAATTAAATAATTATTTTGGTAGTTATTAAACTAACTTGTGTCAAACTCGTACGCAATCGCATAACCTATAAAAAAACTATAGTCAAATCTTTCGGTTTTAATAATTAGATTTGTTCCCGTAAACGACGTCCGGAAAGTTTTTCCACCGACTTCTTTAAAAAACTATACAACAGCGATTGATTAATAGAGCTACACCCGACAAACGAGAGTTCGAAGACACTTAATATTTAAAACAAAAAAAGAAATTGAAAAACACCGACATAGTAGTAAAATATCAGTTATTATGGCCGGGTGATAACAAAAGTTTAACGACTTATAACAATAATTATATTACAATATTCCATAGAATAATAACAACATAATATTATTTTTTATAAAGGAAATCCAATGTACGAAATCATTTTCGGAACAATATAAAACAAACGACGTATGATGAAAAGAAAAAACACCATGAAAACACATTATAAACCGAAGATGCGAAATACTAACAAAGTACTCCTTGTATAATGCAACGACCGAAAAAAAAAGAATACGTTAGAATCTGAAGGGGAAAGAAGCATAAATACATCCTTGTATAATGCAACGAACGAAATAAAAAATAACATGTCATGAAATCGATATTTATAATAAAAGCCTACAATGAAATAAAATCAAAATACGAAACGATATAATGTAATACAATAAGATAAAAACTCGCATAAAAATACCCGAAAGCGTCACAAAGATCGAAGGAGGTGAGAAGAAAAGAAAAGGCAATGTATATATAGATACATATATATGTATGTATAGGTGAAAAGTTAGTGGAAAGGGTGAAGTGAGAGAAAAAAATATAAAAAACATCAAAAGCGTCGCTATAAGTCAAAAAGCGTCGCTATAATTTCAAAGGGAAAAAAAACACGGTAAAAGCAACAAAAAAAAAAACCAAAATTGTCGGGCCAATCAGAGCCCGACACGTGGCAGCACCAAAAGCTCTACAAGAAGCGCCCCTTGTTCCTTTATTAGATATAAAGATACAAATAATACACAAGTGTCATTTCGGTTTGGGTGGTTTCAGTTCGGATTTTACATATAGTTATTCGGTTTGGTTGGCATATTTTACCACCCAAACCAAACCAAAACGATGTCGAACCCAATGGTTTGGTTTGGGTTGGTTTCGGTTTTGATCCGGTTTGGTTTCGGTTTCACAAGTCTAAACTACACATTATTATAACTCATAATTTTCAAGTAACTAATATAAAGTAAAAACAGATTAAAGTTACATCAGGGCTAATTACTTAATAACATCATTGCACACAACACATTCAAAAGACTCTTAATAACATATAGCAAATGTACATCAGGGCTAATTACTAGTTAGTTGTTATTATATATTACAACAGCAAATGTACATCATCAATTCATTGTTGGCCCTAATGCATACAACAAAAATGTACAAAAGTCGCAACTCATTTGCCTAATTAGTACAACATCTAATGTACTACTACTGGTCTGCTACATCAGCAAATTACAAGGAACTTACTAAAATTCTAAGGAAACATCATTAGAACTTACTAAAATTCAAAGGAACTCATAGAATTTTCGTACCCCGGATGTTTAATTAGGGTTAGTAATAATGGGTCTTTATATAGGGTATGTAATTTGGTACGGTTTCGGTTTGGGTGGTTTCCAATTAGGGTAATCCGAACCAGACCATTTAAATTCGGTTCGGTTCCAATCCAAACCGATTTGATCGTTTTTTTCTTGGTTTGGTTTATTTCGGTTCGGTTTGGATTGGTTTACGGTTCGGATTGGTTTTTCGATCAGTTTTTTTGCTCAGGCCTAATTTAAATTGTCACTATCCATTGACACTAGGACATTAGTGACAATAACTAATGTTAGATGTGCCACTATTAATTGTCATTCAATTTATCACTACCAATTGACACGACAATAGTGACATTAACCAATGTAAGACAATGTGCCACTATTACTTGTCACACCGATATTACATAAATAGTGTCATTTAATTTGGCAATAGCACTTGACATAGTGGAAATAAGTTGTGTCAGATGTGTCACTACCAATTGTCACACCGATTCTCATAAAATACATAGCTAGTGTCAGACATGTCATTGATTGACATTATAGCAGCAGTGACAATGACTATAGTCGTATAATGTTTCACAATTGATTGTCATACTGATTTTTTATTGTACATACATAAATAGTGGTATTCGAGTTGACACAACTAATTGACACTGTAATAACCGTGATAATTTTGGAGTCATAACAAAGAGAACAAAAAAAAATGAATTATAATAAAAATTTGTGATGATTGAAAATTTAAATTTAAATTAAAATATATGATTAATGAAAAAATCAGACAGAAAAGATTCTTTTTATATATTTACTAGTAGGAAAACCCGTGTCATGCACGAAAAAACCTTAAAATAGAAAATGTTATTAAATAAAAATGGCTACAAGCATATGTTCGAAAATGAATTAATGTATACATAGGATATACATTTAAACATGTTTTAATTACTTCATAGGATTACATGTTTTAAACATGTATACATAGGATTCCATGTGGAACAACTACTTCTTAATTCTTTGTCTTTTGATTCGCAATGGGCTAAACGTCACAGTCTCCCAATAACCATTCACAAATTCGTCTGGTACCTGTTACTCACAGTATAACCAAAAAATATACTAAGATTGCATAAAAAAGATTGCACAGACAAAATAATTCTGCAAAAAACCGGTGCAATGCACTGACAACATGAGAATAAAACTGCCGAACAGATGCTGTTTATAGAACAGTCATTTCCAATATGAGAAATTCTCAAGTTGCAGAACCGTAGGGTGTTATGACATCAATATTTAATCTAAAAACCTATGACCAAAACAGTGGAGTTTAATCACTCATATGAAGAAAAACAATAGGAAGTACCTGACATTGAATGCCCCGAACGCAGTTGAAGTCCCGCACACAATGGTGCGCCATTTTAAGCACACAACTTCCACCTAAGAAAAAGGAAGGAAGGAAGTAATTGATTAATTCCATAAGAAGTTGAAATCATACTAAAATTCATCAGAAAAAGGAGGAAAAAACTCAGAAATGGAACAATGATGGCACCGAGTTGGCTAAAAGTGTTTGCACTTTGTACAGCTTTGGAATCAAGATGCACAGTTGAAAAATACAATGAAAGGAGTGTCTATAATATATAAAATGTTAGTAGGAAAGGAAAATGACTACTAAATAAACTATAAGAACATCTTGACCAATCGTTCACATCAGATGTTAGACAATAGACTATACTCGTTTTAGTGTCAAATTATGTGTTGATAAAGGACCTTAAATCATCATTTAATAAGCACGCCTGTCAATTCTTCCCGTATAGTAAAGAGTCATCAACCAAATTTAGAAGATTCATCAAATTTCATATTAAAAATGACCTAAGAAATAGCCATTAAACATGATGCAAACCTTCAGGAACATAAGGAAAGTTTTGGCCTGGAACATGAAGTACAACCATCAGTATACATGAATTTGAAGCAGAGCATTCCCACCCCGGATATACGAACATAAACTGAAGATCAAACGGTCCAAAACATTTTGTGTGTGAATGCCCTTACGAAACTGAGACTGGTCTTTTGCTGGTACAAATTAGTATACAGAACCAAATGGTGAATTTTTTTTCAACAGTGTTAGATGAAGATGAATGGCAACAGAATATGGGGGCATGAAAGCAAAAATTGCTGAAGTTGAAAGATGTTACACTTTTAATAATGAACAGACCTTTTCATCAAAAAGTTGAAAATGGATTCATATTTACAATGACAACATATGATGCTATACTGATGTTGTATTAGGGGCATGATATTTCGAGAAAATGTAGCTGAAAACATACGTTTGATTGCCTAAAATAAGCCAACTTTACCCGTTGATGTGCTTTCAGCCAATGTCCTATACGTTCATAATAAGAAAGAAATCAATAAGGCTGAGCGGAGTGGATAAAATTCCAAATATACATAAGTAATCCAGAAGCAGTGGTAAACTGCTAAAAATCCCGCTAGGGGTATAACACTTTAATCTTCCATAATAGTAGAAGAGTGAAAAGTCATGTTAAAAACAAAAAGGATCTCACATGAAATTTTTGTTCAAATTGAGCGTGCTTACCTTCCAAAAAGGATCATCCAAAAACTATATTGCGTGTGCTTCAACTACACGGAAGCAACTGAGACATGAAAATGGAAAACAATTGTTCAAATGGTTCATAACGATATATATATAAAAAATTTGAACATGCTATAATAAAAATACTATAATCAACAGCAGAGAGTTCAAAATGCAACTAAAGTTGTATGAAGATTGAAAAGATCATAAGCTGAACCGAAAGCAATGTCACCACGATTTGTATGCAAAAACATCATAAGCCTAATAAAATTCAATACATGTGGGCATCAAAATTGCACGACATACCTTTGTTTCCGATTGATGTCTATGACTTTTGTGAGCAACGGTTCCAACAGGAAGATTGAACATCACTGCTTTTGGAACAGACTTCCTTCACATTGACATCTTGAAAGAAAACATAAAAAACAAATCTCACATATCAAAATCCCCATCCTTGATCACAAAATTCAGAATAAATGAAAAAGAAATATAATAAGAAAAGAAATATACTTTTCACCTTCGAGATCACAATTACATATGACAATAAACAAACACAGAATATGACAAAAAAAAAAGAATAATAATGCTCACAAACTCTCAATCCAAATTCGAAAATGAACCTGCTTGATGTAATCCACCCCGCATGGACATGGTTGAAACGACATGAAGAAAAAACCCGCATGGATCGACATGGTTGAAACGACATGAAGAAGAAACCTACCCGATAATCGATGACAGAAAAAGCATACTGCATACACATAATGAAGGAGAAGAAATGTACCCGATGATCGTTGATAGAAAAAGATATTTTCGTTGCATCCTGACTTCCTCTGATTTAAAAGGGAGAAATTGATATATGAGGAAGGTTTGTGAATAAAAATCGGCATAGGTGGTTACCAAGCAGTTAGAAATTTGTTCTTGAAGGGATTAAGATTGGAAGAGATAAATGCGGATTGAAATTTAATATAAAACTGCCAGAGAGGACGTGCGTTGTTGGTTTTTTTTCCCCTGGTAATTTAGAAAATCCGGGTTTGGGTTGGATAAATTGGGAAAAACGAGTAATTTGGCGGTTTTTTACTCGAAAATATAATACAAGATTTTCTTCTGGGGGTAAGAACGTGGGAGTGCTTTTTTTTTATTTATCTTAAGTTAAGAAAACATGGTAGTTAGGGCACTCCCAGCAGAGTCCCCAAATTTTATCCCTAAAATAATATAAAATAATACATATCTCTATTTTACAACATCTCAATTCAAAAACCTCTACAACAGCATCCATATCCTTATCCCTATAACATTTCAAATAATATTAAATAATACATATTCTACCTCACAACCCTATTTATACACATTAAATATTTTTTATTTCACTCCAACAGCATCCCTATCTCTATCCCTATAATTTTTAACAATTAAATATGTTTAGGGCGAATGAATAGTGCATCCCCACAAGAGGGATGCTGTTCATATCCCTAAAAATAAATAGGGATAGGGCCTCTGCTGAAGGAGCTTATTTGAGGCAAAACACTATTTTTTATCTTCATTTTAGAGATAGGACACCGTATAAGACTTCTGCCGGAAGTGCCCTTAGTTTGTTTTTTTTTAAAGCAAAACATAGTAGGTTTTTAGGGAAGCATATGTAAAAAAAAGATAAAATTGTCTTAATATAAAGTATTTTATCCTTTTTAATAAAAAATTATTCATGTTTAGAATTGTTTCTGTTCTTTTTAACAATTTTCCCTATTTTAGTTGACTGACAAAAAGGGAAAGTATAACCCACCGAACTTCTACCAATCTACCCTAAAAAAAAAAAAAACTTCTACCAATCTCCGGTCACGATGTACACAGCCGCTGATACAGATTAATGCGGCGTTGCCACTGTACCACCGGAATCCTTGTAATTCACGAGTTGACCAGTTTTCGCATCTGAGTTTTTGTTTCTTTATTCTGGATCTGTTTCTATTGTATCCAAAATTTGAATTATGTGGATCAAAGCTGCAGTCTTAGGAGGTAAAATCCTCTTCCTTTTGGTATTTAATTTTATTTGTTTCTACTTCATCAATTTGTTAAAGCTTAGGTGTTTTTGTGTTGTGCACTAGTGGGGATATGTCAATTTTGCTATTTTTTGGTCGATTTTTTTTGTGTGTTACTTATATCGGTTGATCAGGGATCGGTAGCCTAAAGCTTTCAGGTTGGTGTCTCAGCCATTCAATCATTCTCTTTTACGGAAAATATTTGAGAAAGTTTCTATCTTGGTGTCTTGACTCTTCAAATTTGTTTGCTTTTACTGGAGACATCTATAGGTCGCATGTTTAATTTGATCATTTTCTTTTTGATGTATAAAAGGGCATGCAGCAAGTACTGATTTGTAAGAGTATAAAGTTACTATCTTGGTGTTTTGACTATTCAAATTGGAACTTTTTTTACTGATTATGTCGTGTGTTTGATTTGATTTTTTTTTTTTTTATGTATGTAAAAGAAGGATAGGAAGCAGGTAGTGTTTTGTAAAGTTTCTATCTTGTTGTCTTGACTCTCCAAACTTGCTTGTTTTTTACTGGATATATCTTTAGTCTCATGTTTGATTTGATTAGTTTCGGAAATTTATAGTGTTTTCCATGCGGATGAAGCTACTATCTTAATGTCCTGACTCTTCACACCAAAATTTTTTTTGCATCGAAAGGTTTTTTTTTTTTTTTTTTTTCCTTCTGGTTATCTGTTCCTACTCCTTTCTATGTCCAAAATGTGAATTATGTGGTTCAAATCTGGAGTCTTGGGAGGTAACATTCACTTCCTTTTGTTATTTAATATTCTACTTCATTAAGTCGTTTAGCCGTTTTGGTGTGCACTAGCGGGGATATGTCAATTTGGCTCTCTTTTGGTTGAGTTTTTTTGTTACGGTTGATTAGGGAGCGGTACCTAAAGCTTCCGTTTGGTTTCTCAGCCATTCAATCACTCTCTTTTAGAGCAAATATTTGACATGATAAAGTTTCTATCTTGCTGTCTTGACTCTTCAAATTCCTTTGCTTTTATTGAATACATCATTGGTTTGATGCAATTTTTATTTCTTTTTACCTGTGTAAAAGAAGGAAATGAAGCAAGTTGTGTTTTCCATGAACATGAGGATAAAGTTGATATCTTGGTGTCTGACTCTCCAAAGTTGTTTGTTTTTCTTGGATACATCTTTAGTCTGATGTTTAATTTGATCCTTTTTTTTTTCCATATAATATATGGAAAGGAAGCAACTAGTGTTTTTCATGAGGATAAAGTTGCTACTTTGACTCTTCGATTTTGTTTGTTTCATCTATTGTTTGAGAGGATAAAGTTGTCATTTTAGTGGGACTCTTCAAATTTGCTTGCTTTTAGTGGGCACATCTATTAGTTGCATGTTTGATTTGAACTTGTTATTTAAATGTAAAAGAAGTATATGAAGCAAGTAAGTAGTGTTTTCCATGAGGATAAAGTTACTATCTTGGTATCATGACTCTTCAAATTTGTTAGTTTTTTACTGAATACATCGTGTGTTTTATTTGATCATTTTTTTCCTATGTAAAAGAAAGACAAGAAGCAAGTAGTGTCTTCCATGAGGATTAAGTTGCTTTTTTGGTGTTTGTTTTTATTAGATACATTTTTTGTCCCATCTTTGATTTGATCCTTTTTTTGGAGCGTAAAGTAAGAAAAATGGATTATGTGAAGTTCTGAAGCGTTAACTAATACAGTCTGCAAACAAAAAATGGTTTATCTTTTTATTTTTTCTGGGTGTCTTGTCAAAAAGTCAATTGTCAATCAAAGTTTGGTTGTTTTGTGAATTACATTAATGGTGGTTTGTATGAAAGCTGATAACTTTAGCTCTAATCGTCTACTGAGTTATGTTTACTTTGGTTCTAATACACGACGTTTAAATGATTGAGTTTCAGGCACGGGAATCATATTTTCCAGTTTGGGGGTATGGGCCATGGCAGGGTTGGGAATCACAATAGGTTTTTATTCTTCTCGTAAACAGGCCGATTCCCGTAACAGAAAACTTGCAGGAGAAGAAGAGGGCAATGGGTTTGACCGGTTACCTGATGATATTCTATGTAATATTGTTTCACGGTTGAAACCCAAGGAAGCTTCACGAACGAGCATTTTGTCAAGGAGGTGGAGGGAAATTTGGACCATGATCGATAGATTGATATTCAAGTGCCTTAACTCACTTGATATCCCAAAAAAGTATCATGATCATGTTGGTTATGGTGATAAGCAAAGGTTTTTTAAAGCCGTCAATCAAAGCTTACAACTTTACACTGGCCTTGAGCTAAAAATCTTTTTGATGCACTGTTGCTTTTTGAAAGATCATACAAGTCATCTTGTACAGTGGCTGCAAACTCTTGCTAGGCTTAATGTTCGAGAGCTTTATCTTGGTAGTTCTTGTCGGTCATGCAATGGTGATCTACTTGATAGACGGTTTACCTTCCCTTTTAAGCTTATTGATGGATTGTCTAGGTTAAAGTTTTTAGAATTATCATGCTGTTATGTGGAAACCAATTTCGTCGGTCATTATAACTCACTTCTCAGGTTAGATTTGACGCGCATTCCATTACATAGTCATGAATTGTCTGACATATTATTGTCTTGTCCAAACCTTAAATTTCTACATATGGTAAATTGTGAGTTGCCTCTGAATCTAAGAATCTCTGGGCCAAATCTCAAGTTGAAGAGTCTTGTATTACTAGTTTGCTATAATGTCCAAATACTTGAGATCAACTCGCTTTTCAATGTTAATGCCATCAAGATCGATATTCATAATGATGTCGAAATTTTGTTGTCGTCTGTTCCGAAGCTTGAAAATTTGCATCTTAGAACTCCTACGATGAATTATCGTTTTGGGGATGTTCAAAGGGATCTCCCTCAGTTAAAGTACTTATTGGTCGAAACATCATTGTACAAGGTATTAGATGAGATCTTTGAGATCCGTAACAGTTGTCTCTCTTTGTGTTGTCTCTATACTTATATTTCTTACAATTTATTGATACGCTCTTACAAATAGATTGTGCGGTTGCCTCCAACATTTCAAGTGTTTCGCAACATTAGGGCTTTATTTCTTATGACAAGAAGTAATCCTTACCCGAAAGCTAGTGAGGAAGTGGATCTATGGAATTTTGCTGGAGTTCTTGGTGCATGTCCGCTTTTGGAAGAATTTTATCTTCAGGTAATAGTCTTCACAACATTTATGTTGGCTTGAGATTTCTGCTTTGTTGGCATTTATGGAAAGATAATCAGTTAACACTGTAGCAGGATTTACTGTTCATGCTGCTGTTCTCTTTTTATAGTCCTTGGTTTTTTATTGTACTAATATTAGGATATCTTGTTATTATTCCTAGCTATTAGTTCCTTTTGTTCTAGTCTAAGGCTTAATATTATTTTAATATTATAGCCGTTAGAGGCTTTATAGCCGTTAGGAATTGAGCCTGAATGGCCTTTTCTTTTCTATAAATAGTTGTAATAGAGTTGAAGTTTACACAAGCAATAAACTTAACTTTATTTGCTATCTTCTCTCAACTTCTATAGCATTTTTACATATCTAGTTGTAAAGGGTTTGGATGCCTTAAAAAGGCAGCTCTGGAATGTGGAGGTTCGAACCCCGTTAAGGGGACTTCTTTCAGTTCTTTGGTATAATAACAAGCCATTAGGTTACTTGATTAACATCTCCACTCACTCCGTGGGACAGGGGAGTGGAGACCCTCGTGGTTAGGGGTTAACCATTTAAGAAAGAACATCATTTTCTCCCTATACACACATTGATACATGCTATTGCTACCTAGTTTAGTCTTTATACTACGTCTTCTAATTATATGCAAATTTTCTTTGTTCAGTAACTGTTTTTTTTTTTCTTTCATGAAAAATTGTACTTGATTTCCCGGTATCTAAATCCTAGCAATAATTGATGCAATATTTATGGCAATACACAGGTAGGAAGTCTTCTTTGTAAACAAAAACGAAATGCACTGTGGCCTGTGTTGCGGCATGAACACCTAAGGCTAATGGAGTTGTCTGGATTCTCCAATACGCAAAATGAGCTTGAATTTCTTAAATTCATATTAGCAAGTGCTCAAGTGCTTGAATCCCTTAGACTTCGGTCATCCAATAGAAGATTTGATGGCTGGCGTTTTTATTTTGAAGATGAAAAAGATTTAAAACAGATCGATGCTGAAGCGGTTTGTGCAGACTTACAAGGGCATGCTGTTTCCATGTGTGCGAAAGTGAAGTTGTTGTAATTATTTGTATATTTTGTTTTCACAGTTTCACATATTTAAGCAACTAGTGTTGGGCTGAATTTATTTTGCTTGTTTAATTAATATCACACTCATTGTATCAATAAAATTGCTGGAATGTGAATTTAATAACTTTTCCTGTTTAATATTAAATAAAAGGGGAAATGGTTCAAAAGGACACATATTAGACTTAATTAGGCAAATAGAACACACTTAAATCTTAATTGGTTATAAGGACATAAAAATAATACACGGACCAATCTACCCTCAATTAATAAAAATTAAATACCATGCGCTACATTTCGGCATTATAAAGCAGCGTTGCAGGCCCGCAACTTGTGTCTTCTTTTTATTTATTTATTTTTTTTTTTTGTTTGTTTGTTCTTTTATGTTTTTATTATATATTTTTTTTCTGGAAATTTTTTTTATTTTTTATTCTAGCTGGATGCTAAATTTTTTTCCCGGTCACCACCGCGATGCATTGACCACCGGGATGTATTGACCACCGCGACGCATTGACTACCGCGATACAATGACCACCCCGATGCACTGACCTCCGCGACGCACTGACCTCCGCGACGCATTGACCATCGCGACGCGATCACCACTCCGATGCATTGACCACCACGACGCATTGACCACCGCGATGCAGTGACCACCCCGATGCAGTGACAACCGCGAAGCATTGACAACCGCGATGCACTGCCCACCGCGATGCATTGACCACCCCGATGCATTGACCACCGCGACGCTTTGACCACCACAACGCACTGACCTCCGCCATGCATTGACCACCCAAAGCATTGACCACCGTCATGCAGTGACCACACTCGATGCAGAGACGCCGCGATGCATAGACGTCTCGATGAAGTGACACTGCGATGCATTGACCACCCCAGATCTATTGACCACCGCGATGCAGTGGCCACCCCCGATGCAGAGACACCACGATATAGTGCCCACCCCCGATGCAGAGACACCGTGATGCAGTGACCACCCCTGATGCAGAGACCACCACCGATGCAGAGACACCGCGATGCAGTGACTACCCTCGATGCAGAGACACCGCGATGCAATTACCACCCCCCGATACAGTGACGCCGCGATGCAGAGACACCTCCAATGCAGTGACCATCGCGATGCAATGACCACCCTCAATCTATTGACCACCGCGATACAGTGGCCACCTCGATGCAGAGACGCCTCGATGAAGTAACACCATGATGCATTGACCACCCCAGATCCATTGACCACCTCGATGTAGAGACACCGCGATGTTATAACATTTGACGATGCAGAAACACAGCGATGCAGTGACCACCCCCGATGCAGAGACACCGCGATGCAGTGACCACCCCCGATGCAGAGACATCGCGATGTTATAACATTTGATGATGCAGAGACACCGCGATGAAGAGACACCGCGATGAAGTGACACCGCGATGCAGAGACACCGGGATAAAGTGACACCGCGATGCAGTGACCACCCTCGATGCAGACACACCGTGATGCAGTGACCACCCTCGATGCAGAGACACCGCATGCAGTGACCACCCCCGATGCAGAGACACCGCGATGAAGTGACACCGCGATGCAGAGACATCACGATGTTATAACATTTGACAATGCAGAGACACCGCAATGCAGAGACATCGTGATTAAGAGACACCGCGATACAAGATACCGCAATGTTATAACATTTGACGATGCAGAGACATCGCGATGTTATAACATTTGACGATGCAGAGACAAAGTGACACCGTATTGCAGAGACACCGCGATGAAGAGACACCGCGATGAAGAGACACCGCGATGCAGAGACACCGCGATGCAAAGATACCGCGATGAAGTAACACCGCGATGCATTAACCACCCCCGATGCAGAGACACCCTCGATGCATAGACACCGCGATGTCTTTTTAGCGTTCAAAAAAAAACACGTCCAAGAGAAAAAGAAAAAAAAAAAACACCCCCGATGCTGAGACACCGCGATTAAGTGACACCACGATGCAGAGACACCGCGATGCAGAGACACGGCGATGAAGTGACACCGCGATGCAGAGACACCGCAATGCAGAGACACCGCGATGAAGTGACACCGCGATGCAGTGACATTTGATGATCCGACACCGTGATGACATTTGAATTTGACTTCAAACGGCTATATCTTTTGATATAAAAGTTAAAACTTCGATCAACATAATTCTTTCACAATAATTTATATTTTTTCGTAATCTCTATTCTGATATCTCGTTTTATGAAGTGACACCTAATGACATCAACATTTTATGAAGTGACACCCTATGAGTGACACCCAATGACAAACATTTTATGAAGAAATTTACATTATAAAGCAATAATCAAAGTTCAGTTCCTATTGTCCACTACCATGAACAAAGAATTTTCAACGAGTTAACACTAAATATCGGTTCCTAACTTTTTTTATTTGTTTATTAACAATTGCCATCATTTTTCTTGATGTGACTCCTTGTCAAAACCATGAATATCCTGTTGCATCCGACAAACAAATGAAGAAATTTTCAAAAGATTTTCCATAACCTGTCGAGCTTTTGATGAATTTATTTCAAACCGAATCTCAAATAATATATATAGCTATTAAAAAGCAAACTATCAAACATACTCAAGTCCAATACTACTGAGCTTCTTGTGCATTCTTCACCTCCCAATCTTGAGCAAAACTTAATGTTATGAGACACAAAAATCCGAACTTCTAAAGGTCTTAATCCAACCCGAACCAGCTTATCCGGAATATGAAGCAAAAAGGCACTCGCATATATCAAATCATACATAACACCATACCCAAATATTTCAAATATGAGCCAACGGTTGGTACAACCTTTTTACAACGGTTGTATTATAAAATTTTCCAAGATATAATCATAATCATATCAATCACAGTCTCCATCATCTTCTTCACATGTTCTCTGCTGTATCCCTCCAACACCTTTCTAATTATAGAACTCTAATTTCTCACTTAACTTTGATCTATGAACACTGCTGAATCCATCCCATTAGCTTTCACATGCCATTGATACTGTCCTTCAAAGCTATCTCTCCAAAAGTAAACCGGAATCGAACCCGCTAACATACAATCAAAAAACGATCTTCTTGTTGCTCCATCGCCTCTAGGCTGTAAGCAGAAATCTGAACCCATAAATGCTTCAAGAACTTTGGGTGACCCGTTTTCACATGGAGTAACCGAACAATCAACAGCCCGACAGAACCCAGATTCGGATTTGCTGTAATTCATCAACATCCCTCTGAAATCGTTCTTGATTTTCGTACGTGATGCACCAACAAAGCAGAAAAGGTTGGTCCGATTTTGTGATCCAACGTAGTTTTGCCATTCTGAAATATTTGATTTTGATCAAGGATGAAACGCCGTTTGATTCATCCCATGGACTTTTTTCAACTGAAAGCTTCAATACATTCTTCATTAATGGCATCCGTTCACGTCTGCCCTCTTTTCCGGTTGCCGCGGAGTGGGTGGAGGTGGTGCGACGGGTGCAAGGAAGGGAAGGAGAGGAAGAGCGTGATGGGAGAAGGAAGAAGAGTGAAACGGAGGCGACGGATCCGGAGATGGAAATAACGAGGACGGGAATTGGTATTACACTACTCCGGCCAGCCTCCAGGCATTTTTTCCGGTTAAACTCCTTATGCTTATCCGTGATAGTTGAAGAGGGGTAATTTAGGAAAGTTAAACATAATGTGTCCTTATAAACGATTATCTTTTTAAGGTGTCCTAAATGCCAATTAAGTCTTCAAATCAGTCCTTATAAACAAATATCCATAAATAAAATTGCTGGAATTTCAGTATCAATTTTTTTTTTTTGTTGCCGGAATTGGTATATAGTATGGGGTCTTTTCTTCCTCGTATTTTTATGTATACCTTACCTCGCTTATGTGTACATTACTTTTGCTTGGGAAGAACAAGTAAATAATTTTATTTTCCATTTTGGGAAAACCCATCTTTATCTCTCTAACTTTTTGTCTCTCGCTTCTCTCTTCATCTTAGCATCTCTCATAGTTCTCCGGCCGACGCCGGCAGCCCCTGACTGCCGGTGTCCTTTGCTTTTCTGTTTTAATTCCTTTGCATTCGTTATTCTGTTTTAATTTTTTGTCGTTATATGCTGCTGTGGGCAATCATCTTGTTTTGTTCCATGGTTTCCTCGGCTCCTACCCGCCAGCGATGGCTTTGCATGTCGGTTTTGTTGGGCCTCTGAATCCCTTTCGGTTGGGTTACGGGGCTTTCCTTAGAGCTTTACGACGGAAGTTGTTGATGGCTTTGCAGATCTAGCGCTTTTGATGGGCTAACAGTAGTGACGATTCGATCCCCAAGGTGTGCAGGGTAGTTGTTGTTTTCCGGGCTCTTCTCCTTCTCCCATGAATCTTCGATGGTGTTGTTGCATGTTATCCCCTGGATATGGCCTAGTGGTGAGGAGCGGGGTGTTATAATGACGACCGGACCCTGGGCGGAGGTCGGCGGTTCGATTCCCGTAAAAGGGGTTGATTTCCGATTGATAACACCCTTCGGTGATGGGGAACCAGCAAGCCCCTGACTCTAAGCTCTAGGTTACCTGATTAACCTCTCCCCACATTCCTGTGGGATCGGGGGTGGGGGGGCCCTCACGGTTAGGGTTTAACCGTTTTTTTTATGGTGTTGTTGCATGTTGTCGGTTGTTTCTCTTGGTAGCGGCTTGGCTCCTTTGCAGCTGGGGTGGTAGTCGTTTTCCAGGCCCTCCTCCGGTGGCGGTGCTTTGTTGTTGCCAGTTGTTTCATAAAAAAATGTTGTTGGTCCCGTTCCTTTGGCTCTATGATTCTTTCCCTCTTTGTTTGCTCGGGTGATGGCTCGAATTTTGTGCTCTCACTCGTTCTTGTCAAGGCTTAAAGTATAGATTAGCTTTTGGCTAGTCTTTGGGTTATGTTAGTGTGCCCGTTAGTGGCATGTTTAGTCCGGTTTGTCCAGGTTCGTCGGCCGATGGTTATTCTGCAGCTTATGGTGTGTGTTGTAATAGTTTCTCTTTTCGTTAATAATATTTTCGTTTTCTGGGAAAAAAAATAATTTTATTTTTCATGGAAATGGGTTTTTCCTCTAGAACCTTATAAGAGCAAAAGCAATGGCTCAATTCTCACGCGATAATAAACCCGTGGGTTTCCCACTCCAAAATTTTCTTCCACAATAGCTCACCGGAAGACAGCCTGAAGCCAGACACCGTTGGGGTGGGAGTGAGTCTGTCCCTGTGATACCTCGATTTTTTGTGTTCTATAATTTTAGAGCAATTTAGGATTGTGTTTTCTTTTCCTAATATTTAATATTAATTAAGTCTTTTTGGCTCCAAGTATTTTTAAAACCGACCTAGGCTCAAAAACACTTATAAAAAACCTCACTAGACTTCACACATTTCACGTTTTCGGAGTTTTCAATGAAACCGTGGGCAGCTGTCCTGGCCCCTCTCCTAGAAAGCGCCCAAGGACTTAATTTCTGGAGCAGCTGGTTGATTTCCAGGTTCGTTTTTCGAAGCCATTTCGATTCCGGCAACAGTTTCGGGCTTAGATTCATCTTGTGAAGGTAAAATCTCATATCTTCATAGTCAAGAGGTTTCGATCTTGGTAGGGTTATATTCTCGAAAGATTTATGTTAGGTTCGTTGTTGGTTTATAGATTCCCGTAGTTTTGGGAAATTAGTTGATGTTCGGTTCGTAGTTTGGCTCGTCTTTAAGATTAGAAGTTCTTCTTATCAAAAAATTCTATTTTTAGTTTAAAGATCATGCTTTTAAGTTGCTTTGAATACTGTTTTGTCTTTTTTTTTTTTGAAAACCAAAGCAAAAACTTTTATTAAGCAAGATCCGAAGCCACGGCTGCGAGGACAAGCGGTGGGAGATTATCATCCCAACAATGAGAGTCAATAATAGAAAAGACCATCTTTAGCTAACAAATGAGCAGAGACATTCCTTTCTCTTTTGGTAAACGAAAAAGATAAATGAGAGAAACAAAGAAAGTGCTTCACGCAATATTCAACCAAGGGCTGAGAGATCTTCATATGGGGAAATCAACTTGTGGTAAACCACCTGCGAGTCTCCTTCAAAGATGATGTGCCCCCAAGTGATCGCAAAACATAAAGAAGTGTAAAGGGCCCGGGCTTCCGCAATAGTAGCATCTCCACCTACACCCAAATTTTCAGAGAAGGAGGCTAGAACTTTTCCTTCACTGTTTCGGATTAAACCCCCGGCTAAAGTAAATCCTTTACAGCATGATGTTAGGAAATCAACGCGGGAACGCAGCTGAATTTAAAATTTTATTTCCTTTTAACCAGGATCGACTTCGTTTAAGCAATAAACAAACAAGTAGTAGACGGTGGTTACCTTGGTTGATCTATAAGATCGACGCTTTGACCGTCTAAGGAGAGTAGTTCTGCATAGAGCCGCCCAAGTGTTCGGCCTCTACCGCTAGTCCACACGAACGACCCGCCGGAATCTCATCATGGATTGCTATTAGAAAACTCGGTTGCTTCAGACCGGCCCTTTTCCCTCTCTCCAACTCTCATAGGATGCTCTCTATTTTACACAAGAACTATTAGCTCTTGGAATTATGATGTATAAAAGAGCTTGACACCCACCTCCTATTTATAGTGGTTGGGGCGCCCCCTAGTAGAGTAGAGGAGAAGAAAACATTTTCCCAATAAAATAAGGAAAATATAATTGATTGATTTATCTCATTTATTATAATATCTTATATTAAATAAATCTAGGATATTGTCAATATCTTATATTGAATATTTCCAAGATATTGTCAATATCTAACATTGACTATCTTTATTATATTACCATAAATCAATTTACACATTTGTATATATCACATATATATATTATTACACATATAAATCCATTATATAATATTAACTACAAATGTGCACATGCATATCCTTTTATATGCATGTCACGCATGTATAAGAATATATGTATAAATATTAATATCTTATATTAATATATGGTAATACCATTAATTAAATTGCACAATCCAAGTGTATCTTATACACACACAAATTGCGCCACCTTAGCCAATAAATTGGCATCCGGAATATTCTTTAATTAATGTAATACTATTAATATCTTGTATTTAATTTATTCATAATAAATAAATACCACCATATTAATTACCACTATAACTTTTATAGTCTCGAGATAAACTTTCCTTATTTGGTTATCATCTATAACCACATTTTAATCCGACTAGATGTTCATATGTGTGTGACCCGATAGGCTTTCGAATATGTTGGCCGTAGACACAAAGCGTAAATTACGAAAATGCCCTTTATGCCTAACGATCACGGGATAGCGTCTAGCAACACATCGTGACCCCCAATCATCGGAAGAGTCAAATGCAATGACTACTACCTTTCATGTGAAACAGTTACCGTGTAAATTACAATCCTATCGCTGTAATAATATCCATACGATCGTATCTCGAGTGTCGATACATTAACGATCGTATCTTATAATCTGGATATCTTGCTCTCTCGAAATAACTCATTTACTCCCACTTTGCAAAGATTCATGAGAGTTAGACATTCATTATAAGAAGGCCATTTCGGATATTCGATCCCAATCATAGGATACACGATTCCCGGACGACCAATCATGTATACTCCGCATGCTTCAATATCATACCCAATCACTACCGCATGATCGCCCCGTGGTTAGGGGAAACCTCAATAGTGTCAAAGAATGACAATCCACACCGTGATACCATGAAGACTCCGGTCTTAAGGATAATTACACAACCGCCACATAGTGTGACACTTAATGTAAGTGGGTCAGTCTAACGTACGCATTCTCTAATACACGTCCACGTACAGTCCAAGTGTCTCTACACTTCGATAGACGAGATCTATCCCTGCCCTAAAGACAAAAGGCATCTAATACGTGCTAGCCTGTTCATACTATCAATGCCCTGTTTAATAGTACATCAGCCTAGAGACATTTAAGTATCAAACTTATTAAAGTGATTAGAGATCTCATCAACCATAATCGCCTATCATGGTTTCTCTATCACGGTTTAATACTAAGGACGTTATCATATAACAATTCATAATTGGTTCTTTAAAAGAACATATATATGACAACAGAAAAGCCATTATATATATGTATAAACATAAATAAATAGTAGAAATGATCCGACCCGGTCGGATCCGGTCCAACCCGATTGGGTTTAGGACACTATTCCAACAATCTCCCACTTGGCCTAAAACCAATCACTCGCACACACAAGACCAAGTTGAAACACAAGAATCTCATGCAATACTCTCAACTAGCCCTAGCCATGAACGGATCGCTATCCATGGGGACTCAGACTATCTTCATATCGTGCTCCAAATGACCAAGTCAAAGGAACCGCCTCAACACACACACGAATCTCTGACGAGACCCTGGTCCTTGCTTCAAGCAATGAATCCACTTACTATATCTGCTATATAGAAAAGGTGGAAGAGCCGCACAAGGTTCGGGAATGAACTTTCTAGATCCATGTACTGCTCCCGCTGCGCCTCTAAGGCACTACTGTGTTTTGGCCTACTTGTAGAATTTACAGTGACCCATATGCTAGAACATTTCCAGCTCACTGTATCACTTAATCAAGGTGATTGCAAACCCAGACTGTAGCTCCCACTCGCCTTCATAAGACTCAGGATACACGTCTGTATAACTATGTTAATTTATTTCCAAGTTTCAATAAACTAGGAACTCTTCCTTAACTTGTTTAAGGATATCCTCGACATTCACCAGATTTACTTTCATACTTACTCATGAATATTCATGGACTATGAACATCTAGTATTACTCTTATGATGGTTCCTATCGCAGTAGCAAAGGAAACCTTCCATAAGCATCATCTTTCACCTTATCTTTAGGACCAACGTCCTAACCTAGATAGATCTCGATAACACCGACTAGCAGTATCCCCTGTCGCGACCTATGCTAAACTCTTTTAGCATCACATCTATATAGGTAAACTATAATCTAACAGCAGTTAAATCTATCACTATAGATTCTTATTTCTAAAATAAGAACTGCTAATCCAAGTACTTTCGTAAAGACCTTGAACTACCAAACACTAATTGACTGTGACATGGGGTGATAATTCTCGAGAGAGATATCCAATACCTTACTCAAAAATAGTAACGCACTCCCACTATCCATTTTGCACATTGGGCATATTCTTCTTTTGACTAAATCAAAACTCCTTTGATTATCAAACAAAGAAATTGTCTAGAGAAACTTGTTTGAGTCCATAAATGGATCTCGTGGGCTCACATATCATGTTATTGTCTAGGAACATCGGGTTGTTTGCCCAACGTCTTCAACACTATCATATAGTCATGATACGATACAACAAGCATAGTCTGAATAGAACTGGGCTCAGCCTTACGGGGACATTCCCTCTAGGTAAGGCAGACTAGGTTCATAACCTGGTTGTCACTGATGGAATCTAATTCAGATATTATGGCTCCCGGCCATATCTCTCAATCTTGCCTTTCAAACATTCCTTCATAAGTCGTGAGATATTCATTCTTCAAGATGAACATACCATCAGCCTTTTCAGGCTTGAGGTTATCCACAGACTTACAGAACTTTTGTGTGCACTGAGCAGTGTTCTACACCTCATCGCTATGTGGCGTCTGCTCATGTTCCAATGGTTGAATATATCTTTGTGGTTCTCAAACTCTTTTGAGATCTAAATCTACTCCCACTGTTTCTTTTGGAAGAAACACTTCCTCTAGAAGACAGCATGTTTGGAGACAAACATTTTGCTCCACGGACAAGTAAATAATATCCAGCGTACTTGCTAAGATGTTCCACAAAGTTGCATATGTCATACTAGGCTCCAAGCCTTTCTGACTTTGCCTATGACAACTTCAAATCATCGGTTAAGATAGATTCGACATTATCTTCTTCCATATCTAATATGGAATTTATTCAATCTTTATTCTTTGGAACTCGGTTAAGTATAAGGGCTCTATCCCGAAACGGGTAAGGGATACTTCGCATGGCTTGCGTCACACATTTATCATATAAAGTGTTGTTTCCATTTTGGGAACACAATCTAATTGCGTATCCCAAAGATGGTATCCTTCAAGGGAGAATCTGATTCTATTTCAGACAACTTCTGAAACACCCTTCAGGTATTAATTACTTCAATCCAATTGAAGATTAATTCCTAAGTAGCTCATCAATCTCATATTCGTATTAGCTCGAACTTTTCGGGCTTTCCGAATTGTCGTACTTCAATAAGTACATTCAATTTCTAAAATAGTCATAGAGATTAATAAACAATTATTTGTGGCATTAATTGTCATAAGCCAACAAACATCGGTATGTTTAGGCTTTAGACAATTTTTCTAGATTTTATAACCTTTTCTTAAAAGGGTATTTTAGTCCTCTTTGGATAAGATACGTATAACCCACATGATTTATAATCATATGGTTCAAGATCATCAGAATGACGCTTAATCACACGCTTCCCTTCCAGAGAGATCATGTCTAGAATAACCACAAATATCAAGGATAACAACCATACTAATATTTGGTTGAGACTTCATCACCTATATCAACTATATAGTGATATCAATCTAGTACGTTAGATTCAGTGACCTTCCAACTTTATCGGAATAACATTTATTCTTTACAATTGAACATGTCTACTAAATCCTAACAGTCAACTGAAAACATGTTCTTCATAAGAACCGGAACATAATAACATTTATTTAGTTCCCTTATCAGTTTACTAGATTTAGAATATGGTAAATGTCATAACGTTTGCTTCACCTTCCATATCTGCATTTAATCTTTCTAATTTAATCACACTCGTAAGATATCATATATCTAAGAGTTGACTTGAACTTAGATAGATTTATCTCAACAGACTTGCCTAGAATAGAAGCTTCAATAAGTTCTCTATTTAAGCACATGCCCTAACTTTCCTTTTAATCCTCTAAGCACTTGAACAATGTTTCTTATTGTAGTCTTCATAAGACTTAAGAAAGATCACAAGAACCATGTCTTCAATTTCATTTCATAAAGAAAATCTAAATTTATTAAATAGTTTATTTAACCTTTTGAATCGTATTCAAAACATTGACTATTTAATTAACCTTTAAGCAATGATAGAATTAAGTCGATACTTAAATCTTACAATTTTGAAAACAACCTTTCCAAAATTAGATGTGGTCATTCTTATCCAACGTTTGAATTATTTGTCATCGTATGACCGAATGATTATATTGGATCGCATCCAATATCACGAGCTTCTTCCGCTTTTCTTTAATAATTAAAGTCTTGGAGTACTCCATCATATATGTAGTCTCCCTGTCTCTAACTACTATAACGGGATTGCTTGTGTCATTGCTTATTTTAAAAGGATTAAAATTACTTAACCATACTTGAGAACGTTTCTCAAAAGGTAACAGTCATAATTTGGTTTTACTAATCGAGAATAAAACATAAATATAAAAGTTTGCTAAAACTACAACATAAAAAAATGAAAATAAAAGAGTGTTGTTGTTTATACACGCAAAATCAAAAATGGTCTTTTGGTTTATGATTTTGCTCCCACTAGTCAACTACTCCCAATTGACTTTCAAGAATTTTCCAGAATTCTTTAGTGGCTGAGATCCAATCTAGTTACCTCGATTCCCGGCGGTGGTCGATCAATCAAGATAATTTCGAAAGGTAGGTAACACCTTTACCATTCACATCTCTATGTGATTCTCAGTGGTTGACTAGTCAACTCTTTGGCGATACACATCACTATGTGTTAGTCAACCCCTTGTCTCTAAAGTCAGACGGCCCTGACGGTGGCCAATCACCGAAAGACTCTAGTCAAGTCATAACCTAATATTCACGAGATCTCATACGATCATATCTCAATAACGACGATATACCCGAGGTAGGTCAACTCCCGGCGGTGGTCGATCAGTTGGATCCGAACACAGGCTCTTCACCGTCGTTATAATATTGGGAGACAATATTTCGACTTGATTTTTGTTGTGGAAGTATTTTTTTCGTAAATTAATTCACTTAATTAATTTTAATTTCGGTCTCATCAATTATATCTATCTCTATAGACATATATCCTACACATTTATCTAGATCGTGCCTAGTCATGCATCTATCGTATCATATAAAATAAATACAAGCACAAAATAAATAAATGCGTAAAGTAACCGGTATGATCATGGACTTTTTCCTAGGTGCGGTTTCGAATACAAACTGACGAAACCGCAGGTCGCAATCTAAGGGTAGCTGCAACCGCCAATAGGATCTTCAATCCGCCATTCTCCAATGGGATATTTATTCTTCTTTCTTTGGTCTCCATCTTCTGCTCCATTCTTGTTACATTTAATTCTATCTAATAAAATAAATACACCCGCCGCACACGGGGGGAGCTAACGGGAATGGGATAAATGCAGAAAATAAACTAGGTCACGTTCTTCATAACAGCCTAGGACAATTTTTAAACCAACAAAAAAAATAAATCATTCACATCTATCCTATCGGTCGAGTCCATGATCAATCGGGGTCCATATAATCATATTATATCTACTATATCTAATCCATACAATAAAATCTTATGAAAAAGATAAAATTAAAATTTAACTACTTGCGTCTTAATTAATCAATTAACATTTAATCTATTAAATAATTTTATCCAATCAATTAACTAATTAACATTTAATTAATTAAATGATTTTAATCGAAGTAAAATTAACGATTAATTTTAAACGGTTTTAATTTTAATTTTAATTAATTAGAACTAATCCAAAAATAAATCAAAATTAAAATTAGGTCTCTTTTGTTTCTTTCCTTTTGATTCCTAATCAAAAGGGATGCCTTTGGTTTCCTAAACCAAGAGGCATCTTCCTAAACCAAATTTGACTTAGGCCTGACCACTTTCCAAAATCAAAATTTTGGAAGTGGCCTAGGCCTAGGCCTTTTACAAATCAAATATTTGATAAGGGCCTAGGCCTATTCCAAATCAAATATTTGGAAAGGCCAAATAATTTTGGTTTAGGCCAGTCATTTTCAAAATCAAAATTTTAAAAGTGGCTTTGCTAGCGCTTTCCCAAATGAAATATTTGGAAATGGCCTAGGCTATTCCAAACAAAGTTTGGAAATGTCATTATTATTTTAATGCCACGCGGCATCCCATACGCCCAAACTATTTGAATCATTGGTTAGCCACACGACACAACTAAACAAAGGAGATATTAATCACAACTATGAACAATATTGAATCACAAATACACAAAACAAAATTGGGGACCACCGTATCACACCAGCAGCCGCCGGCAGCCCGGAGGCCGCCGCCGCCGCCGGCGATCACACGGTGGTGGTGCCGCCGCCGATCGGCCGAGCACCACCATGGCCGCCTTTTTTTTTTTTTCGTGTATCAATTTTGCGAATCAAAAATCTTTCATCTTTTAATTATGTGATATAAACGATAAAATTAACTACGCAAAATAACATGCTTATTGCTTAAGCTCGAAGCTCGCTCCGATACCACTGTTAGGAAATCTACGCGGGAACGCAGTGGAATTTAAAATTTTATTTCCTTTTAACCAGGATCGACTTCGTTTAAGCAATAAACAAACAAGTAGTAGACGGTGGTTACCTTGGTTGATCTATAAGATCGACGCTTTGACCGTCTAAGGAGAGTAGTTCCGCATGTAGCCGCCCAAGTGTTCGGCCTCTACCGCTAGTCCACACGAACAACCCGCCGGAATCCCATCATGATTGCTATTGGAAAACTCCGGTTGCTAGACCGGCCCTTTTCCCCTCTCTCCAACTCTCTATGGGATGCTTTCTATTTTACACAAGAACTATTAGCTTTTGGAATTATGATGTATAAAAGAGCTTGACACCCACCTCCTATTTATAGTGGTTGGGGCGCCCCCAATAGAGTAGAGGAGAAAAAACATTTTCCCAATAAAATAAGGAAAATATAATTGATTGATTTATCTCATTTATTATAATATCTTATATTAAATAAATCTAGGATATTGTCAATATCTTATATTGAATATTTCCAAGATATTGTCAATATCTAATATTGACTATCTTTATTATATTACCATAAATCAATTTACACACGTGTATATATCACATATATATTATTACACATATAAATCCATTATATAATATTAACTACAAATGTGCACATGCATATCCTTTTATATGCATGTCACGCATGTATATGAATATATGTATAAATATTAATATCTTATATTAATATATGGTAATACCATTAATTAAATTACGCACAATCCAAGTGTATCTTATACACACACAAATTGCGCCACCTTAGCCAATAAATTGGCATCCGGAATATTCTTTAATTAATGTAATACTATTAATATCTTGTATTTAATTTATTCATAATAAATAAATACCACCATATTAATTTACCACTATAACCTTTATAGTCTCGAGATAAACTTTCCTTATTTGGTTATCATCTATAACCACATTTCAATCCGACTAGATGTTCTTATGTGTGTGACCCGATAGACAGCTTCCGAATATGTTGGCCGTAGACACAAAGTGCAAATTACGAAAATGCCCTTCATGCCTAACGATCACGGGATAGCGTCTAGCAACACACCGTGACCCCCAATCATCGGAAGAGTCAAATGCAATGACTACTACCTTTCATGTGAAACAGTTACCGTGTAAATTACAATCCTATCGCTGTAATAATATCCATACGATCGTATCTCGAGTGTCGATACATTAACGATTGTATCTTATAATCTGGATATCATGCTCTCTCGAAGTAACTCATTTACTCCCACTTTGCAAAGATTCATGAGAGTTAGACATTCCTTATAAGAAGGCCATTTCGGATATTCGATCCCAATCATAGGATACGCGATTCCCGGACGACCAATCATGTATACTCCGCATGCTTCAATATCATACCCAATCACTACCACATGATCGCCCCATGGTTAGGGGAAACCTCAATAGTGTCAAAGCATGACAATCCACACCGTGATGCCATGAAGACTCCGGTCTTAAGGATAATTACACAACCGCCACATAGTGTGACACTTAATGTAAGTGGGTCGACTCTAACGTACGCATTCTCTAATACACGTCCACGTACGGTCCAAGTGTCTCTACACTTCGATAGACGAGATCTATCCCCGCCCTAAAGACAAAGACATCTAATACGTGCTAGCCCGTTCATACTATCAATGCCCCGTTTAATAGTACATCGGCTCCTAGAGACATTTAAGTATCAAACTTATTAAAGTGATTAGAGATCTCATCAACCATAATCGCCTATCATGGTTTCTCTATCACGCTTTAATACTAAGGACGTTATTATATAACAATTCATAATTGGTTCTTTAAAAGAACATATATATGACAACAGAAAAACCATTATATATATGTATAAACATAAAGAAATAGTAGAAATGATCCGACCCGGTCGGATCCGGTCCAACCCGATTGGGTTTAGGACACTATTCCAACACATGAAGCATCATAGTTGAACTTAACCACATCTGAACTCGGCTTCTCCCATTTGGGACTGGGAGGTTTCGTAGGAGGATTCTGCTTGCAGACTTTTTCGTGTAGAATGAGATTTTCTACGTCGGTCTCAATTTGATTAATAATTCTTTCAACATAAACACCCTGTTTTTCAAAAACCCAAGAGCATCTTGCCTTCCAAATGTGCCACAAAGCCATAGAAAGCGAGATTTTAGCATTTCCTCATTGGAGCTAAAAATGATATCAAATAAATCCGCAAAAGATTTTACTCTTAACTTTGTCCACTTGACTACCGAAGTAAGGTTTGCCCAAACCTCTTTGGCGATTGTGCACTCAAAAAGACAATGATAAATGGATTCATCCGTTCTACCACAAACCGGGCACGTTGCTGACCCAACATTCCTATAAGCCAAGTTGCGAGCTGCTGGGAGAGCAATTTGGATAATTCTCCAATCAAAGTGCTCCACTCGAGGCCGGATATTCAGCTTCCAAAGATTTTTCCAAACCCGGTCACCGCCGGCTGAACTTGAAGGTGCATTATGTAGCCCTCCATGTACCTTTGATTGGAATGCTATATGATAACATGTTTTGACCGAATAAATACCATTTTTCGAGTAGTGCCACACAAGACGATCGGGTCTAGGTTGAGTAGAGAGTGGAATTTGTAAGATTTTTGTTGCTTCAAGAGGATGGAATTGGTTAACCCTTTCAGTAATCCAAGTTCTAGTACCATGGTGAATTAAAGAGCTAACCCGAGAATCCATAGAGAGGCCCTCAGTCGATAATTGCATCTTGAAACTTGGCTCCATTGGCAACCACGGATCAGTACATATCCGGACAGACTCCCCATTTCCAATAGGCCACCGCAAACCTTTATTTAAAAGTTCTTTATCAGCCAAAATACTCCTTCACAAAAATGATGGCATGGAACCGAGCTTTGCTTCTAGAAAAGACTTCGTGCGAAAATATTTTGCTTTGAAAAGGTTTGCTGCTATAGATGTAGCAAAATGTATGAGACATCATGATTGTTTCGCTAACATTTCCAAGTTAAAGTATTCCAAATCACGAAAACCCAAGCCCCCATCTTTTTTTGATTTACAACATAAGTCCCAAGCTCGCCAATGGATACTCCTTTCCCCATTATTTTTTCTCCAGAAAAATTGACGGATCAAAGTTTCCAAATCATGAATCAATCTTTTAGGAAGCAAGAAACATTGCATGGAATATTGTGGTATAGCTTGAAGAAATGATTTTATCAGTATCTCTTTCCCGGCTGTTGACAAAAAATTCTCCTTCCAACCTCATATTTTCTTCCTCACTCGCTCTTTAATGTATTCAAAAATTTCAATTTTGACCTACCAATCAAATACGGTAGCCCTATATATTTCCTTTGTCCATTGCCGATACTCATCCCAAAAAAATTGGCAATTTCATTTTGCATATCAACATGAACCGCTTTACTAAAATAGAGGGATGACTTAGCAAAATTTACCTTTCGACCCGAACACTGCTCATAAGTGTGAAGAAGATCATGGATAGCATAAGAAAACTCCACAGTAGCTTTCGAGAAAATCAAAGAATCATCCGCAAAGAGTAGATGATTTAATTCGAAGCTTCCATTACCAAAAGATATTCCATTTATCGTTCTAGACGACAAGGCTTGCAGGAGTAAGGCTGAAAAACCTTCCGCGCATAAAATAAAAAGGAAAGGAGACAGAGGGTCTCCTTGATTCCAATTGCATATATTGGATACGTAGGCAACTTGAGAGAAATAACTCTCAGGCCCAGTCTAAAACGCACCAAAATCACCATTCCCATTGTATCTGTGTTCTTGATAAGTCGTTTCAAGAGTTAATTAGGCCCGGATCTTACATTAGACAGTACCCAACGTCGTCATTCGGATTTATAAAAAATACAAATGCACTAGCATCTGTTGGGAGGATCTCTAAACCACAGATTCTTAACATATTGCGGTACATCTCCAACAAAACATAAAGAGCCTCCAGATCCATCTATACCTTCTCTCCCTCCCCCCCCCCCCCTCCTCCCTCCTCTCTTCTCGTGATTTTTTTCTCACCTCCCTTTTTTCATTTAATTTTACTCACGTCTTCTATCTTCGATAATTTTTCAATTCCTCCCCTCATCTGATATGTCTTCCTCTAATTCTAATTTTTCTGAATTTAGCTACAAAATAGCTTGATTCCGAAAAAAAAACCTTTGCTTGAAGAAGCTTTTCCGAAAAAGAAAAAAAAAAACTTTGCTTGGTTCCACAGTAGAGTTGTTTTCATTGATATTAAATGAGTATTGGATGAGGGGCAGAAGGTGGGGGAGGAGGTGTTGGCTTTGGAGGTGGCGGTGGTATTGGAAAGGGTGGATTTAGTCTGTGTGTTTTTTTTTATTTTAATTTAAGAACAGATGTAGGTGGAATTTGTTTTTTTTTTTTTTTTTTTTTTTTTGTGGGACGGAGACGTGGAGTGGAGGGAGAAGAGGCAGTGGATGAGGAAAGTTTAGGAGAATCACAATATTATAAATAAATAATTGCTATAAATATAGGGAGAAGAGGCAGTGGATGAGGAAAGTTTAGGAGAATCACAATATTATAAATAAATAATTGCTATAAATATTCTACCAATTTAATGATAGTAGTTTTTTTTAGGGGTATGTTCCACCAATTTAAGTACTTAAGAAAATTAATTAAGAATCTATAAATATTTACAGAGATTCTGATACAGTTGTCATGGATATAGAATCTGTAAGTAGAGATGCTGATGCAGTTGACCATTTGTAGAGATTCTGTAGCATAGATAAATGTGGTATTTGAATCTGTAAAATAAAGAATCTGTTAAAAGACACTGATGCAAGTGTTCTAAGTCATAACAACATATATCATTTTTCTGGGGGGTTTGATTAAATAAGCTTATTTCAAATTTTTATTATCTAAATAAGCTTACCTCAACTTTTTTTTTTTATTTATCTAAATTAGCTTTAGTCAATAATAATTTTCCTTCTACCCACAATAACCTTATCCTTACAAATTAAAATATATATATATATATTACAACTGTACAATTAATAATAAAACGAAGGGGATTGCGTGACAACTATATCAGTTAATAAGAAACGAAAAGATTGCGTGTTTTCAGGGATACTATCAATTGGAAAAAAAATTATTTTATTGGAAACAATTTGTGAATTAACTAGAAAGAAACATGCATTGGAAATTTATTTGTGTCCAATGAATTCCATTTGAATCCGCCACTGTGAATGATTAGTGCAAATATAAGTGATTGAACATTAAGTGTGATGTTAGATGATGATTATTAATTATTTAAACAAAAATTTGATATTCGTTTAAGTTTATTATACATTTAATTAAGATGGTAAATGAGTTATCAATTCGATGTTTGAACTATAGTATGATGTTTATATAAGTTAAACATGGAGTTTGATGACAATTATAAGCGATTGGCCATCATTTTGATATGTAATTTATTTATTATAGTGTTTAATGATTTTTCTTATTTGATTGACTAACAACATCAAATTTGTTGTTTATTGTTATGTATATGGTGCTTAATGATAATTATACGTGACTGAATCAAATTGATATTCATTTAAGTTTATTAATGTAGATATTTGAACCATTTGATGTTTGTTTAAGTTATTTGTGGAGTTTGACGAAGTTTCTGATTGAATGAACATGAATTCGATGTTTATTTAAGACAATTAAAGTTTTTGATGATGACTATAATAAGTCTATAAGTTCTTGGACATCAATTTGATGTTTAAGTTTACTGTAATGTTTAAGGACAAATATAAAAGATTGAACACGGAATTTGATTTCTAAACAACAATATGATGTTTATTTGAGATAATTATAGCGTTTAATGATCATTATCGGATTTCAGTTTAAACACTTGATGTTAATTTAAGTTTACTATTTAATGACAAATATAAAAGATTGAACACGGAATTTGATTTCTAAACAACAATATGATGTTTATTTGAGATAATTATAGCGTTTAATGATCATTATCGGATTTCAGTTTAAACACTTGATGTTAATTTAAGTTTACTATAGTGGTTAATGACGATTTTTTGTGTTTGAACATCAATTTGATGGTTATATAACTTGTTTTATATAACTTTTGAAATTGATTTTGATATTTATATAAGTTATATAATTTTCATGTTTGTGATAATTAGTCATAGAGATTATGAAGTTCGATATATTAGTTAATTGTGCCAATAAGTCACTGAACGTTAAATTGATGTTAATTGGAGTTCATTATAGTGTTTAATGATAATTATTAGAGACTCAACATCAAAGTTAATGTTTGAACATTAGTTCAATGTTTATTTGAGTTTATTATGATATTTGACAATAAGTAGATACAGTAAATTGTGATTCTGAAGTCTACTTTTATTACAGTGTTTAATATTTGATTATAAGTTATTGAATATCAATTTGATGTATATCATTTGTATATATCATTTACGATTGAATATAAATAATCTAACAGCAAATTTGATATGTATGATGCTTATTTGGGTTAATGAAAATGTTTAACTATCCACATGATATCTAATTAATTTATTATATTGTTTTTAGGAGACCTTAGAGTGTGTGATAATATTTATAAATGATTGAATGTTTTTATTTTGTTTTTTTGAAATATCTTAAATTCGTTAAGGTGAAAAAATATTTGAAATTAACAAGCATCATCATCACTATTTTACAAGGAAAATACTATTTTTTTTTTCAGAAACAAAAATATAAAACATTAAATAATAAAATTTGCAATATAGAACTACAATAGCCTGGGTCATATGACCCGGGTTCTGTCTCGGAACTCTGTCTAATTTTTCTGTCCAAAATAGAACGACGTCGTTTTACTCATTTTATTATTATTACAGTTATTTCTTTCGTGCCCTTTTCTATTGCGCCGGAAATCTAGTCTATTAACAAGCATCGTCATCATTATTTTACAAGGAAAATACTATTTTATTTTTCAGAAACAAAAATATACCCGGGTTCAGATTTCCAAAACAGAACGACGTCGTTTTACTTATTTTATTACTATTACAGTTATTTCTTTCGTGCCCTTTTCTATTGTTCGACAGTTACCCGCCTGCTTCATACAGGTCGATCGTCTTCCCTGCGATAATAGACCAGATTTCAGGCACAATCTTCCTCGCGGGGGCTGAAGATTGTTATCTCATCTTCAATTTCATAGGTTTCGGTCGAGGATATGAAATTGCTACGGCCATTTTAAGAACCCTAGTAAAGTAAAAAGGGTTTTTTTCTTCTCATCTTCCAGGTATTACATGGAAATCACTCTCATGGTTTTTTCAATTTATCTTTTTTATACTACTTCTTGTTAATTGTTTTTTTTTGGACTTGCAATGAGTGCTTAGTATCCTTTGAAATTTCAATGAGCAGAACTACTAAATGTGCAATCTAATTTTTTCTTATTTTTTAAGGCTTAAATTTATGATGCCATACTTCCTCACTTCAACTATGGTTGTTAATTGCATGAGTTGTTTTGGATTCTTTCTAAATTATGTGTTGAATTGTGCTGTCGGGTTTGGCTTTCTTTCTTTTGCTGTTGTTCTTTTAATCCTAGTTGCTTCGTTTATTTTAGTTGTTTGGTCAGAAGTTGATAGGTCAGTTTAGGTTTATTTATCCTTTCCTTGGGTACCGTTGGAAGAAGTCTGATACGTATGAAGCTAGATGTGCAAGAGTCGTGGGTACCGTTGGTAGTAGTTTTTGTACTTTTCTGTGATCATCGTGCTTTCAATTGTTAAAAAAACACAAGCAAACTTGATTTTTGCTTCTTGATAAAATGTATATAGCTAAAGAACTAGGTCATGATGTTTATCTTTTTCCACTGTCATCAAATAGAATATGTGTCACTAAATGATGCCTTAGAAATCTTTTTGGTAGTTTAAAGTTGCAGGCGTCCATGTTGGTTAAGCTGGTTTTTTAAGTTGTATGGTCATGCTTTTTGGTTAGTTAGGTAGGTGTTAGTTGCTTATGGTTGCTGAAGGAGGGATTGTGTCTTATTTTTTAATAATAGATCCTCATTTCCCTAGAAAAATAACTAGTTGATAAAATTACTATATCTTAGTGATAATCTTTTCATGATTTGAATGTGTAAGAGATGACTAATATGTACTTTTGCATTTCAGGACCCCCATGACATCAGATAGTATGGAAAGCATACATGTATCTCGCCGGCAACTGCAATTTGAAGAAAGCAATGACGCAGATGAAAATGAGGACATTGTTAATCAATGTGGCTTGAACAATTTGAACTCCAGTATTGATCTAGACAGAATTCACTCAGCTATGTCTAATGAGATGATTCCAATCCAGCTATAGATATGGAGTTTGAAAATGAGGAAAACGCTTGGGAATTTTATTTGGC
Source organism: Gentiana straminea (assembly GCA_036785695.1). Taxonomy (NCBI): domain Eukaryota; kingdom Viridiplantae; phylum Streptophyta; class Magnoliopsida; order Gentianales; family Gentianaceae; genus Gentiana; species Gentiana straminea. The sequence continues at coordinate 6,053,701 of JAVUPR010000265.1, read as the reverse complement.
ATATGCTAAACAAGTAGGATCTGGAGTGAGAAAAAGTAAAAGTCACAAAGATAAGTATGGAAATTTAATTGCCAGGACATTTTGTTGTAGCGCTCAAGAAAAAGATCGAGGAAAGGACAAACGGGATTTCAAAGTGAAGTCGCACCGTGCAGAGACACGATTTGGTTGTCAAGCAAGAATGCGACTTCATACTCGATATTCTTATGTATAAGGTGGATCTATTATCCTACTTTTGAAAAACATCCGGTAGTGCACAGAGCATACCTATACCAAATTCTCACCGGATTGAAACGTACTTCATTTTTTGCTGAAATGGGACAATGGTATGTAATATTTTGAAACAATAGTTTTCCTACTTGGCTTATGAAATATAATAGCATCAACGGTAGTGTTTTGTACCTGGGACTACTGTAGGTTGTGAATTTGGATTTTTTATTTATTGAAATAGAACATGGTAGCAGATCACTAATATTTTGTACATCGACCCTTATACTTTGTTGTTGTGTGAATGGTATTTCACCTTTTGATGGAAAGAAAGGTCATTTTGTGTCGATTACTAGTGAAAGAAAAACATAAGCAAGTTGTTTTCAAAAACACAAAGGGGAAACAAATGAGATAATTATGTGTTTTGTTCTTTTTCCACATTTGGTCAAGCCTATTCAGAAACACAACCACAATTTGTATAATATCATATTTGTTCACAGACATTCTTCTTTAGAGGTAATAAACTTGGAATTATTCTAATTTTTTTCTAGACAATATGACAATAAGTGTTGTATAATACAAGATATCATATCATGTACTACAATGCATGCCTACGTAATCTCGTCAACCAAACGACCAGCAAAATCCGAGCACTCCTTCGCAGCTTCTTATGTTGACCAACAAATTGTAGCGGTAGGAGAATGAAGATGCATTATAGGCATCCATCCCTTCATTGGTTCAAACGACAATAGACACAACAATGAAGAAAATCTTTAGGATTTCTCACCAATGCACTAGCATACCTGCATAATGAAACCAAAAGGTGTTTCGGTTGCTTAATCATAGCACGGAAAAGCTGCTATGAAAGACGCCTACAGATACGCGGTGGATACAAAATTACAAGCAAATTTGAACGATTAGAAGCATGCAGAGGATGCTGGGGGATAATTAACGGGATTTATGAATCCCAAATAAAAATGTAGTTTAATACAAACTGAAGGAGCTAAATATATCTGTACAAAGTACCTTGATAACCGAATTACAATCATTGAAAGAACTTGAGTTGACAAACACACACTTTATGTTAAAAGCTCAAAACTTCGATGAGTACAACATTCCATGCAAGAAATGAGCTCATCTAATCTCATTTATTCAGCTAGATTTCTTTTGCATATTCTACACTCCAAACACAACATATTCATAGCTAGGAAGAGTAACCCATGTATATTGTATTAGAAAGAAAAGAAAAAAAGGTCTACCTTATGGCTGCAAAAGTAAGATTATGATTGCGAGATCGGCCTTCCTCGTCGGCACTAATAACCCTATCAATCAATTCCATAGAAGCACTATTCCGGTCTATCTGATGTTGTGTGCCTTCTCGACAATTAAAAAATAAAAAAATCAATCACTAACAAAAAAACTAAAATAAACAAAGCAATTAGGATTAAAAGAACAACAGCATAAGAAAGCCAAACCCGACAGCACAATTCAACACATATTACAGAAAGAATCCAAAACAACTGATGCAATTAACAACCATAGTTGAAGTGAGGAAGTACGCCATCATAAATTTAAGGCTTTAAAAATAAGAAAAAATTAGATTGCACATTTAGTAGAGTTCTGCTCATTGAAATGTCAAGGATACTAAGCTTTCGTTGCAAGTCCAAAAAAAAAAACAATTAAAACGAAGTAGTTTAAAAAAGATAAATTGAAAAAACTATGAGAGTGATTTCCGTAATTCCATGTAATACCTGGAAGATGAGAAGAAAAAAAAACCCTTTTTACTTTACTAGGGTTCTTAAAATGGATGTAGCGATTTCATATCCTCGACCGAAACTTGTGAATTGAAGATGAGATAACAATCTTCAGCCCCAGCGAAGAAGTTTGCGCTGGAAATCTGGTTGATTATCACAGGGAAGCAGAGGATAACGAGGAAGACGACTTGTATGAAGCAGGCGACGGGAACGAAAGAAATAATTGTAATAATAATAATAGGTGGGTTCTATTGGCACACGCCAAATTACTTCTGGCACCCATTTACTTCCGGCACCACAAAAAATTACTTTGGCACCACACTGTTTTCAAAAAGACAAACGTTATCCCCACTGGTGTTCCTCCTTGAACACCAACGTCTGGTGTTCAGACGTTGGTGTTGAAGGAGGAACACCAGTGGGGATGACGTTTTGTTCAGCAGAAAAAATATTCAAATAATGGGTGCCAAAAGTAATTTGGTGTGTGCCAATAGAACCCACCTAATAATAATAAAATAAGTAAAACGACGTTGTTCTATTTTGGACAGAAAAATTAGACAAAGTTTCTAGACAGATGATATATATTTAATGCACCATTGGTAATCATAAAAGAATGATGGCATAGTGGTAGTGTGCATGTTTTAAATTGTGTAAAATGGGTTTGAAAGTTGTTTGTAGCATATTTTTTCCTCTTTGGTGGCGATTGACAATAAAGACACAATGGTAAAGACATTGTCCCGGAATATTATCACACTAATTTTTTCCTCTTGTGTTGGACGCTTGTGCTTTGGATATTTTGAAATAAAAATCATTGTTTCCTCAACAAAAAAAAATTTAGTGTGATAATATTAATGTGATTTTGTATTACTCTTTCAAATTATACTTCAGGTTGAAAATCATTTTTCATTTCAATTTGTATGAAACTTATCTTGTCGTTAAACATTTCACCGTAAAAAACTTGGAATTATAGAATTAAATTTTGTGTTCATGTGTCACATCATGTCGAAGTGTCATATATAAAAATAGGGGGGTTCTATTTGGACCCCCCTATTTACTACTTGCACCACATTAATGAATTTTTTTTTTACTTTCGTACACCTCCATTTTACTTATTACACCACACATAAATAAATAAAATAAAAAAATACACTTTAGTCCCTTCAATTACACTTTAGTATTTTTACAAAATGCAAACTAGTCCTCTAAAAATACAAAATAAACCCTTAATTTTATCCATTTCTCCATCTCCACCATCTTCCCCACCACCCAAAAACCACCACTAACACCCACCACCAACAACCACCATTCACAGTTTAACACCCGCCACCACATCCACCATTTTTCCCGGTGGTTGCGAAGAAGAAGAGAGCTGCGAATTTTTTGTTTTTTTGGCAAATGAAGAGTTGCGATTTGGATGCTTGATTTATGGAAGGGGGCGGCGGCTGAGGGAGGAGGAAGAAGGGGGTGGCGGCTGGAAGGGGGTCGCGTTTTTCAAGTGGGGTGGGAGGAAGGTTGCTCGAATTTCAGGGGATGTGGGTTGCTCGATTTACAGATGGGGGAGCCGATTTGCGGCGGCGGCGGTGGCTAGAAGGGGGGGGGGGGGTGTTTTTTGCCGGAAAAATGGAGAGGGGAGTGGCTGAAAAAATGGTGTGGGAGGGCTGAAAAAATGGTGACTGTAAATTGGGGAAAAATGTTGGTGGGGGCTTAAAAAATTGTGGGGGAAGGGGGGTCATTAAAGGGGAGGGAGGAGATGGGGGTTGTTTGTTTGAAAGGGGGTTGCCGGAGAAATGGTTTGGGGGGGGGGGGGGGGGGGGGGTCATCGGAAAAAATGGGGGAAATGGGTTATGCTATATGGAAAATGAAGAAGTGTTAGGATGGTGGTGAGGGTGTGTGAGGGTGGTGGAGAAAATGGTTTAGGGTGTAAATTGAGGGGGTGGGGATGGCGGCGGTCGCCGGAAAAAATGAGGGAGGGGCGGCGGCTGATTTAGGTTTTAGGAGGACTTGTTTATAATTTCAAAAATATGTGGTGTAGGTAGTAATTTTTTTATTAATTGTGTAGTGTGAGAAGTATAAAAATAATTAAAATAATCTTGTGGTGCCAAAAGCAAAATTTTGTGGTACAAGTAGCAAGTGGGTGCAAGTAGTAAATAGGGGAGTCCAAATAGAACCCACCTAAAAATATTGATTAGCATAAGTATTTAAGTCGGACACTACGCACGACACTGAAGTGTCGGTGCTTCCTAAATCAAAACTAAACAATGTCTTATTAGTAGCTTTTTCAACTCTTAAGTGTGTAGATGTATTGAGCTTAAGCTCATACCCTAGTGGTCACCATTAGGGTCTATCCGGGCTCCCGTGTTTGGAGACCCGGGTTTGAATCCCCCCGGTAGAATTTAGGTATTTCGTTTCCCGACAAAAAAAAAAAAAGTGTGTAGATGTATATATATATATATATATATATATATATATATATATATATATATAAAATGTCATTAAGTATGGTAAAAAAGTATGTGTTTTTAAGGCCATGAAATAAATTATTAGTCCCCTGGATTTATGAGTTGGGGGTCCACGAGCCCGGGGGTCACGTGACCCCACTGGATTTTTTTTAAAATAAAAAAAAAAATTGCAAAACGACGTCGCTTTGCATTTTGATAAAAAAGATTTAATTTTAACCTAATTTTAATAAAACATTCCCTTTCCCTCCCATTATTCACCCCTCATTCTGAATACCGAAAAAAAAAGGAACGGGACAGCACTCAGCACTCAGAGCATATGTAATAGCTCACTTCTTTAAAGACTTCTTTCTAGACAATTGATAAAGTAGGCATTTTGTTTAGAAAAATTTGGGTAATGGCTTTGTTTCCTGATGCTTTTGTGTCGAAGGCTTCTACGACGGCTTCCATATACTGAAGGGGAAGTTATTGTGTGGTGTCTACATACGGTGTGAAGACAGCTCCAAGACCACACAGTTTTATTCTGTATTTAAATTGTGTGGTTCTGATCGTTTCACCCGTCACTTCACATCAAAATCTCTCATCATACAATAACTTCCCATACCGAAGGGCAAACAGAAACCATTTTCCCCTTTTGACACAATGCAGATAGGTGGACTCTACCACTTTCTTACTTCTATTGTTAGTTTACATAGATTTTTTATTTGCATTTTATTTTTGTTTAATGCTTTTATGTCAATTCACCTTAGGGCAAGTCCAATGGGTAGGTCTCAGATCAAAATTTGATACCTGTCTGAAGGTTTTTACATCTCCAATGGAAAAAATTAAAGGTATCAAAATTTGAGTTGATAGCAGGAGTCTCAAAACGAGACACAGGGCAAATACCACAAGCGGTGGTCATACGCGCGCAAGTGGATCAATTTTCATGTAAAAAAGTGGTGAATAGTGCTGAAAAGAGTGTTGTCCCCTATGATGTGACATTTAATTCTTTGCTTTTTTTGTTTCTTCCAACCCCGTGACTCTTTTCTATAATTTTTTTTTCTTTTCCCATTGATATACTTCCCGTGAATTCCCATTGAACCAATAATTTCACCGGATATAAATTCACTCATCCTCAGATTGTATATTCCACCACCTCAAAAAATATATATATATTCCACCACTGCTTTGTGAAAAAAAATGATATAATTCACACCTTCTTTTCCGGTTTAGCTCCTCTAGAAGAAACATGTCATCAAGACGAAGACCCGAGGGTTGGAAAGTTGGTGAAGACGAAGCCCTTTGTCGAGCAAGGTTAATGATTGCCGGCGACCCCGAGACCGGGAGTAACCAAAAAGAAACAACAATGTGGGCTAAAATTCAAGAACAATTCGAACTAATCGTCTGACCGATGGTATCTACAGGGATGCAAAAAGTTGCTCTACACGGTGGAAAAAAATCAATAAAGAATGCATGACCTATGGTGCCGCTTTTAGGAGGGCTGAACTTGCGCGCTCAAGTGGAGGAAACAACACGGATGTGGTAATTTTTACAATCAACGTAAATTATTCTTTTATATATATATATATATATATATACATACACACACATTACCACACGTATGTAATTTTAGTTTAGTTTTTAATTTTTATCAATCATGTTTTTAGTTTTGTTTTACCTCTACAAAAAATTGTATATATATATATATATATATATATATATATACACACACACACACATTATCACACGTATCCATACATTTCATTACACCATTTTTTTATTTTTTATCCTTGAATAATGAAGCTTGGAGTGCGCATTCAGTTCTACCGTCAACTTGTTGTATTTGTGTTATGAATAAATGCTGTTTCAATTATATGTATTTGTGTGATGAAGAAATGTTGTTTCAATTATGTGTATTTGTGTGATGAATAAATGTTGTTTCAATAATGTGTATTTGTGTGATGAATAAATGTTGTTTGTATTTTATTAAGGACCTTGTAATTCAGTGTTTAAAAGAAAAGAAACACAAACACAAACACTACAATACAATAACTAGATTAAACAAAGAAACTGCAACAATGAAAAAACAAACACAAACACAAACACAAACACTACAATACATTAACTAGAAAAAAACAAAGACACTGCAACAATTAAATAAAAGAAAAAGAAACGCAAAAACAATAACATATTATTGAAATTCGTCAATTATTGAAACCACACTTCCTCTTTACTCCTCCTCTTGCATCTTCTTCCTCCATAAGTGCTGTATCAGATCACGTTTTAGGGCTCTCGAAATCAATTTACATTTTACCCCTTGATACCTATTCATGAACCCTTGCAAATCACGTATTTCATCGCGTTGCACATCTGTTTCCATCGTAGGTGGTATGTCATAAACTTGTGCTTTAGTTGGACGCGTAGGTGTCTCATTTAGATCGATAGGAATTGTTTCGTCTTCTTCGCGTTCATCTTCTACTATCATGTTGTGTAATATTATACAAGCCATCATTATGTAGTAAAGGTCCTCTCTGTCCCACCCACGAGCAGGCCCTCGAACAATGGCCCAACGTGCTTGCAATATCCCAAAAGCTCTCTCTACGTCTTTACGAAATGCCTCTTGCATCTGGGCGAAATATTGTTGCAGTGGCGTACCGGGATTGGATATTGTCTTCACAAATGTGGCCCACTCAGGGTTTATGCCATCAACTATATAATAGCCATGACCATAATGTGTTCCATTAACCACATATTCAACATCTAGACTTTTACCCAAAAGTACATCATCAAACAATGGGGACTTCGCTAAGACATTGAGATCATTCAGAGATCCCGGAAGTCCAAAGAATGCATGCCAGATACATGTATCATAAGATGCAACTGCCTCAAGAATTATTGTCGCACGTCCCTTATATCCGGTAAACTGGCCTTCCCATGCTTTTGGACATGCATTCCACCGCCAGTGCATACAATCGAGGCTACCTATCATCCCGGGAAACCCTCTTTCTTCGGCTTTGGCCAATAATCGATGCAAGTCAGCTGCGTTTGGACGACGCAAATACTCTTCTCCATATACCTCATATATAGATCGAGTGAACTTCTTCAATATCTCTATGCTCGTTGACTCAGCTATGCCCCAAGTGTCATCAAAAAGATCAGCAACTGTTCCATAAGCTAGTTGTCTTATAGCACATAACACCTTTTGCATTGTTGAGAATCCGGGTCGACCGATGGCGTCATCTCTTTGTATGAAGTAGCTATTATGGTTTGCAACATCATGTATGATCCGGTCGCATAGAGGCCTATGCATTCGAAATCGAGAACGAAACATATCCGGCGTGTACATACAAGGATCCGCAAAGTATTGTTCATGCAACAGTGCATGTGACTCCTCTCTATGACGGCGAATGTACCGGCGACCGGGAACAGAACCACCCCATTGGGATGATCTTTCATCTTCCTATTCTTGTTGTGCGTTGAATGATGCCATCATTGCATCATCTTGGTCACGGCGTTTGGCACCCTTACGATCATTTTTCATTGCCAATTTTAGAAATCGATTCATTGCATAAACAATAGGTAAAAATTATATGAATGTCGGAAGCAATTTCTTGATGAATGTAATGAGTGTGATGAAATGAAGTAAAAGTGGTTATATATATATATATGATAATTGGATATGAAAATCTTATCCGTAATCTGATCGGCCAATGATACTATGACACGTGTCAGGATCATTTTAAGGCTCATTTGTGGTGGATTGGTAAAGAACACATCCGTAATCTTGCTGACCAACTACAACATGCCATGTGGCAGCTGGATATCTTTGAGAATTTCTATCCGAAATTTAACTGACAAATCAAAGCATGCCACGTGGCGGATTGATCCATTTATTAATTTTGATGGTTATACAAAATCACATTCGTATTATTTTCAGCGAATCATATTATATTCATTTGATGGTTTTATTTTACTTGATGTATACAAATTTTTCTAAATTATTGTCAAATAGTTTATTGTAATATTTTTTAATTAATACGACATATTTTTAATATTATTGAAACAAATATAAATTTAATCAAAATGAATTAAAAAAAATTTATACTATTAAATTTTGATACTTTTGGGTTGGAGATGTTGTTTGCAAGTATCAAACTCAAAATTTGATACTTTAGGTTGGAGATGAAAATTTGATATCAATATATACACTGTTCATAGATATCAAATTTTAATATTTGATACCTATGCATTAGAGTTGCCCTTATATATTAAGAAGGCCATTACCAATATTTTTAACAAAGGCCACTCCTCCTCAAAACCCCTCAACCTCCTTCTCCATGTCCCACAAAAAGAACGCCTATTTTCCACCCAAGCCATCACCCTAGCAACAACCTCACCCTTGTTTAAGGAAAGCCTAAAAAGCCTAGGGAAAAAAAGTTTCAACGGAACATCCCCTGCCATTTATCCTCCCAAAATTTTACCTGGCCTATTCCCAACCCTCATATGCTCTGAGCGGCGCTGCCTCCTCCTAGTCCGAGACCTCTATCACCGTCTCTGTTCCGGCCGCCGCTTCAGTCCTTCTTCCAGGCTTCCAGCAATCTCCGGTGCTCACTGCTCTCAATCCATTCCTTAATCCATATTCCATTCCTCATTTACGGAAGGTAATAAATCCATTTATCCCAAATTCTTTTTCGATTCCAAATTTCCAATTCAAGTAAAGCTTTTTGTTTGCATAATTTTAGTTTTAAATTTAGTTTAGACTTTAGATTTGAGCATTGAGTTTATTTGTTGTGTTGATACTTGTGTAGTTACCCTAATTTGTGGCTGTGCGGCTGTGCGGCTGTGTGGTTGTGTGAATAATTTGTTTGGATTTTTTTTGTTGTAACTTGTAATAATTTGCAATAAAAACTTCTTTCAAATGAACTAATCCATATGTTCATTTCTTTCCTGTGCTTTTTCAGGACTTTCCACAAGGAGTTTAGTTCAAGAGAACACTTCAGCCAATAGTGTATCGATGTCTGCGCGTGACGCCCGTAATTTTTTACAGAACTTGATATCTGCCAAGGGCAATGAGAAAATCTATGAAGAGTATGAGAAAATCTATGAAGTGTTGAGAACAGGTATGCAATGTCTGCTTCAGTAAAGCATTGGAAGTTCTCAACATTAAATAGGAATACAGTTTATAAAATATGATACTAAATTGCTAATCAAGCAAACGATCTTCTATTATGATTCTGCTGGAATTCTCAACTGTGCTATTTATTGAAATTTATTTAAACCAGTGGTTCTAATCCATATGTTCATTTCTTTCCTGTGCTTTTTCAGTACCTTCCACATTGACTTTACTTCGAGAGTACACTTCAGCCAATAGTGTATCGATGTCTGCGTGTTCTAAAAGATCAAATCAAGGGATATCCACTATTCAAAGAACTCCACCAACTCCATTGTTAGGTAGCGGTAATGGACCTGCCATGCTTTTTGGCTATGAGAAAAGCGATGAAGCGTTGATAAGTTCAGGTATACTAAATTGCTAATCAAGCAACGATCTTCTATTATGATTCTGCTGGAATTCTCAATTGTGCTATTTATTTAACATGTCTCTTCCAACATCTACATTGGAGTTGTACTCATCATTCCAACCCTCCAAAGAAATAACTCGTCCACGAGTTAAATTAAGCTTGTAGTCCAAATGTCTGCTGAAAATGAAAATATAAATCTCTCCCGGATAAAAAAGAAACAATACAGCCCCAACCTCCTTAATTTGTGTCCAGCAGAAATCCACAATTTTGATGTTCTTCACAAGGTCATAGTCTGCATCACAAACATGTACGTACACTCCACAAAGCTTCCATTCATTATAGTCAACCCAAGTTACGAGTTCTCGTTTTTCAATTGCAATAAAACCATCGAGATTGTCTTCCATCTTAGTCATTTTTCCCTCAGGTAAACACAACAACTGCAAAATCTTTTGTTTTACATGTGATTGAGGACTCTTAACTATAACATATTTGAGCTCCTCAAGCAATAGGACCAAGCAGGAAGGTAGAAACCTCAACTTGGGTGAATCTCCCAACGAACCCGTAACCGTAAATTGCGATAAAATGCTTGTTAGCCTTCTAATTAGACCACAAGATTCCCCAAGGAATGGCCCGGCCCACTTGAGTATAACTTCCCAATTGCCTTTGCATCCCTTAAAAACCATGAAAGTGCTATTCCACATTATAACAATAACAGAGAACAAACCATAATTTTGATGCTTTGAAGGCAGTATTCTCAAGGAGATGGATGTGTTTTGCCCGCAAGATTGACTTTCACCTCTTGTAAGGATGTACCAAGGACTAGTTGACTCTGCCATCTCAACAAAATAATCAATATGCTGGGAATAAACAACTATGGATGAAGTACCTCCAGTGAAAAGCATATCGTCATCAACTACCTTCAGGGTATATCTTGTTGGAATGCCATCAGTCCCAAAAATACATAATCCCAAAGTCTTCCATGTAATGAGACTATAATAATCAACACAAGGCATCACTTGAATGTGATCATATGTCCATGCCTCATTCCATAGTCCACCATTCACCACCTTATTTTCATGTAAACCAACAGAGCAACCGGAGTAGGCCACAGTGACTTGTACTGCAACCATTTCCCTTTAATTGCCATTTTGCGTTTTGAACTGTTGGCAGTGGATAAAATGCTAATGAAAAGATCAAGTAACCTATTTCTAGGTAGAGATTCAATCATAATGATATTTAGAGAGTAACAAAATGCATCGATTTCGCACTTTAAGCATGTACACCTCACGCCCAGTCCATTGACTTCATTCCTATCAGCCATGATTTCATCACATGCCATAGGCAAGTCACCAAATTCTTCAAAATGTTTTCCTAGAATTCCAATATTTGACTCTACAGCTGCATCTTGACGAGCATGAAAAACAAGCTAGGCTTTGACTTGCAAATTTCTTGAGAGCAGCTTGGTAACTTCCTTCATTATCGTCCTCAACTTGATGTATAATCCAACAATCTCCAGGGTAAAAAATGAACATTGCTACCTTACTAACAAAAGAATCAACCGGTTGGACATTCCCTCTTGGTGCCATTCTACCTGCCAAGGCATACATATTCATTTCCTGAGAATGAAGTCCAGCTTCACCATTGTACTTGATTCTGAAACTTGTTCCTAGCTGAATGCTTCTCTCGATTAACTCTTTTGTAGGTTCGGCATACAGCTTTGTTACCATTATATTAACATTTACATCCTTAAAGCCTTTACAAGCTGAGTGAACATAGACCAATTCCTCCCCTACAACATGAGCGGGTATGTCAACTTCACTTTCCAAGTGAGAATAGTTAAGTAGTGCATATGCATTTGCCATCTCATTCCGTATTTTCTGATAAATGGGGTAACCACTGGGATCAAACAAAAGAAATCCAATCTCATCAATAGGATAACCAGCAATCATACACTCACCAAAAATCAGAGATGTCAAATTTCTATTGTTGTCGAGGAAGGACTTCACGACCACAACAACACCGATCAGCCACGTAATATCTTCCACCCTAATGTTAATCTCTACCTCAGGAGATAGCTTTAAATTCTGATTTTTCGCCATATAAATGAGCTCCCAAAACCTCCTAGGCAGATAAGGCAGCACGTAAACATCCGTAGGAAGTTGTCTATTATTCATAGAAGTAATTTTGCACTCCAGGTTCAGTTTCGGAGCTTCATACACATCCACTAAGTTTAGACGTTCTAATTCCCTTACCTCGTTCCATCTGATTGTGGACAATTCACTAGGGACTTTCATGGAACACTTGGTAGGGGTGGATGTTTCAATATTCACCACTTCTACTTTTCCTTGATTGTTCAACTGGTTCGGGAACTCTGCCAAACACTTGTTGATAAGTTCAGGTATGCAATGTCTGCTTCAGTAAAGCATTGGGAGTTCTCAACATTAAATAGGAATACAGTTTATAAAATATGATACTAAATTGCTAATCAAGCAAACGATCTTCTATTATGATTCTGCTGGAATTCAACTGTGCTCTTTATTTAACATGTCTCTTCCAACATCTACATTGTGTTGTTGATCTTGCAGGTGATCCTAACCTGGTTCTGTCACTTGCTATGCCCTTGGTACCTACAAGGAATATAGCTGATTTGGAAGCTGAGATGAAGGCGACTTTAGAAGTGAGTTTCTTTCACGGTCTTATTGATCTTTCACCCATATAATTTTTTTTGGAAGGGAAGTGTCATTTGTTTTGTTGAGATGTAACATAATCCGCCTTGTGTTCATTAGGCTATGATGGATGGTCCAAAGGATAAGTCAGGAAATGAAGTCGCAGCAGACGGTGCTACAGCTGCACAATCACATGAGGAGGTATAGTACTTTCTTCGCATGTCTTTTTTTTTTTTTTTTTTTTTTTTTTTTCAGAATAAAGAATGATCTTTTTTTTTTTGTTTTTAGGGTGATTTAAGATCCATTCCTTTAAAAAGGCTGTACAAAGATTTGCCAGGCTCAACATCTGCACAAGCAGACAACTATGAAGAGTCGAGATTGCAGTATTACCAATCAACAGGTATGCAATGTCTCCGTTCAAGATAGCATTGGAAGTTCTCAACATTAAATAGGAATACAGTTTATAAAATATGATACTAAATTGCTAATCAAGCAAACAATCTTCTATTATGATTCTGCTGGAATTCTCAACTGTGCTATTTATTTAACATGTCTCTTCCAACATCTACATTGTGTTGATCTTGCAGGTGATTCTGACCCGGCTCCGGCACCTCCTAAGCCTTTTAGGGGTGGGAAAAAAAAACGGGAACCAAACAAACCGGCCGAACCAAACCGGAAAGGTATAAACCATGGTTTTTTGGTCGGTTTTCCTATTGTAAAAAACCAAACCGTGAAAAACAATTTGGTTCCAATTTAAGAAAATTAAAACCGTTTAAAACCGGACCAAACCGGATTTTATATGTATACACACATACATATATATATATATATATATATATATATATATATATATATATATATATATATACACACACACACATACCTACATCTATTAATAAATTAAAACATCAATGTGTTTTTTTTCAGTCAAACTCAACTTGTTTAAACTTTGTATTTGTAATGTATTCATGATCAATTACTAATCTTATATCCTTAAGATTCATATTTTGTTGGTTCTGGCACTTGCTATGCCTTTTAGGGGTGAACAAAAAAAACCGGAAACCAAACAAACCGGCCGAACCAAATCGAACCAAACCGGAAAGGTATAAACCTAAGAGGATGGTACCTACTAGGAATTTAGCTGATTTGGAAGCTAAGAGGAAGGTGAAGTCTGGAAATGAAGTAGCAGCAGACGGTGCTACCGCTGCACAATCACATGAGGAGGTATATTTTCGCATGTCTTTTTTTTTCTTTTCCAGAATAAAGAATGATCTTTTTTTTTTTGTTTTTAGGGTGCATTCAGATCCCTTCCTTTAAAAGGGCCGTACAAAGATTTGCCAGGCTCAACATCTGCACAAGCAGACAACTATGACGAGTCGAAATTGGAGTATTACCAATTAACCAGTATGCAATGTCTGCTTCAGTAAAGCATTGGAAGTTCTCAACATTAAATAGGAATACAGTTTATAAAATATGATACTAAATTGCTAATCAAGCAAACGATCTTCTATTATGATTCTGCTGGAATTCTCAACTGTGCTATTTATTTAACATGTCTCTTCCAACATCTACATTGTGTTGATCTTGCAGGTGATTCTGACCCGGCTCCGGCACCTCCTAAGCCTTTTAGGGGTGGAAAAAAAAACCGGGAACCAAACAAACCGGCCGAACCAAATCGAACCAAACCGGAAAGGTATAAACCGTGGTTTTTTGGTCGGTTTTCCTATTGTAAAAAACCAAACCGTGAAAAACAATTTGGTTCCAATTTAAGAAAATAAAAACCGTTTAAAATCGGACCAAACCGGATTTTATATGTATATATATATATATATATATATATATATATACACACACACACACACATACCTACATCTATTAATACTTTAAAACATCAATGTGCTTTTTTTCAGTTCAACTCAACTTGTTTAAACTTTGTATTTGTAATGTATTAATGATCAATTACTAATCTCATATCCTTAAGATTCATATTTTGTTGATTCTGGCACTTGCTATGCCTTTTAGGGGTGAACAAAAAAACCGGAAACCAAATCGAACCAAACCGGAAAGGTATAAATCTAAGAGGAAGGTGAAGTCAGGAAATGAAGTCGCAGCAGACGGTGCTACTGCTGCACAATCACATGAGGAGGTATATTACTTTCTTCGCATGTCTTTTTTTTGTTTTCCAGAATAAAGAATGATCTTTTTGTTTTTGTTTTTAGGGTGCATTTGAAGCAGACAACAATGAAAAAGTCAAAAAGACTTTGTTAGAAAGAATCTGGCCGTATGTACTGCTGACGATACTTTTGGTTGGTGGAATTGTAGTAGCTTATTTCTGTAGTCGGAATGCTTCACATGTCAAAATGTTTAACGAGAAGGCCAATGATGTCTATCAGAACGTTTGGGCATCAAGTCCCTGTATTTCCTTTAGTCCCAGGATCGCTCTGTTCAACATCGAAATCGGGACAAGCGAAGGACAGGGGTGGAGGAAAGCTGGATGAATGGTACTGGTTGGTTCTTATGTGTCTGATCAACTTGTAATAGTGTGGATTCTGAATTTGTGTTATCCTTTGTGTAGAGCTGCTGATATTGTGTAATCAGATCTACAAGTCTTTCAAGATAATCAAACCTGACTTTCTCAAAATTGATTATCTGTCTGGCTTGTTAGAGCATCCCCAATGGCCGTTTAGATTTTGGTGGTGGAAGGCTGACATCCACCTGCCACATTTTAATTACTTTTTTATTGTAAAACAATTTGGTTGCACAATGACAATATTGTTCACGGTGAAACAAAAGTGACACCAAAAAGGGGAATGATTTTTTTATTAATAAAAAGGGAAGATTGAGAGGAAATAATGTGTACTATTTGCCTATGACTTTGTGCACACAGGTGAATCTGAAAGGGGATAGACCCACCCCACCATCCACCGTAAGTCTTCTCAAGTGGTGATAATTTGAGCTATAGTGTGGGATTTTTGAGTTGTTTCAGGGTTTGCAGGTGAAATCTCTTTTCCCAAAGGTGAAAAAAAAAGGCCATAGCCATTGCTCTTACTGATTGATCAGTTTAGGTTGAGGCTATGCAAAGTGTAGGTTGTCTGTCTGTCTGGCTTGTTACTGATTGACCATATTTCCATCATTACTCCTCGTGTAATAAAACCGTCAATATCATCCATAACATTCGGTTCTCCACCTTGTGGTCCTATCATAGCACCTAAAAGTTACGTTGCTGTCAACCAATGGACTTATAAAAGCATTAGTTGCATTATCTTTGTGCACATTTCTTCAGATGGCCAAGACAATTTCCAAAACCTGATTCATAAAAATTTAATCAAGGGTAAAATGGTTATAGGATTTTTTTTATTTTAAATAAACCTATTACTATTTTTACTTTAATTAAATTAATTGGATAATGATGTATTAATGGGATTTATCCTATTTAAAACTCTTACCATAAGTCCACTCAAAAAAAAAAAAAACAAAGCAAAACTCTTACCATAACCCCCACCCCCGTTATGCCTTTATCGGTTTCCCAAAAATCATCTCTGTCGACTAAATTATCAAAAAGGTAGAGGAGATGAAACTTAAGAAAACACAAAGGAATCTCTTTTTTCTGAGCAATCCAGTCGATGTTTTTGCAGATATCTCATACCAAAACGTTCAGGAGAACGAAAGAATCCTTTCATCACCTTTATGAGGTTGGTAATCGAAAAAATTCCACCTTTTGGAATCTAGGGCTTTTGAGTTTTCTAAGTAATTGGACTTTAATAGATGTCTTAGATAGATAAATCGTAGGTTGTTTTGTTGTCGGAATCGAAAGAATCATCATAGTTAAGGTAAAGAAGTGTTCAACCGTATTTAAACATGTTGTTGTTGATGTTTTTTTTTTTCTTTTTTTAAATTTTTTTTTTATGGTTTTGCTCTTTTTGTTTGATGTATATATACTGTTGTTAATTTTTTTTGGTTATATATTAAAATGTTGCTCTGAATATTGCCGAAGAAAAAAGGGGCATGTTGTAGTCTACTTACTGTGTGTTGACGAAACCAAAAAAAAAAAAAAGAGAAAAGGGAATAAGTGGCCGCATACCGTGCGATGTAGTTGCGCAGTAAAAGAAAATGAGGTGATAGTGATTACATCATTAATAACAGTCAAAATAGAAAAATATGTTACAATGTTGTTGTTCCTCGAATGTAGTTCCGATGTAGTTGCTACATAAAAGAAAATGAAGTGATGCTCATTACATCATTAATAAGTCAAAAGTAGAAAAATATATTACCATGTTCTTGTTTGGAATGCCCTTACTATGTAAAGGGATGGAGGTGCAAATAATTGGGTCATTGATAATGATCTAGTAGGAAAATATACTACAACAAAAGTTGCATCAAGGTTAAAATCATCCATGTAGAGCCTACGACCCAAGAGCCAGTTGATGATGGATTAAGGTCTCGGGGAAGGTCAATTCTTCGTATGCATTGACCCGAACAGTTTCTTCCACACGAAGACAATTTTTGAGCTCTGATTCCCTCTTAGAAACCATTTTTTCGATTTCTGAAACCAAACACGAACCTTGTAAGCATCACATAACTCGGGGGGGGGGGGGGGGGCAGGGGGGATAGAGATTGACATTAACTTCAATAGAATTGAGTTGATATATAAACAGAAGGATAGTGGCTTGCTTTAATAGATTACTACAGAATACAAGCCAAGAACAGTACCTGACAATTCCTTCGTCTTCGGTATCAGACACTTTTTTGAAAAGGGAATCGATCATCTCGACCTTAGGTGATTTGATTTTGCGGACTGAAGCTCTATAGCGAGATATCGATCATTGATTCTTGTTGGGGCCATGCATTGAGTAACAATACCGTATTCGACGATTCTTCTTCGTCCAAGGCCCCGAAATGGACATGTTAATAACGAGAGGGAGGGGGAGGCAGGGGGTGAGAGAAGGCATCAGACGTACCGTAAACATCGCAGATTTTCCTCTCGGGGAGGAGACACATACGGAACTTAGGAGCCCTAGGAAGCTTGGAGAATGTCCTCAAACATTTTTTCAACACTGACAGGAGGCGGGGCACGCATGAACTGCGGGTTCTCTTCAAATACATCAAATGGTGGTTCAATAGGCTGCAAAATTAAGCATAAGAGCGTTACAAAGACATAAACCCG
This sequence comes from Gentiana straminea, assembly GCA_036785695.1. NCBI lineage: Eukaryota > Viridiplantae > Streptophyta > Magnoliopsida > Gentianales > Gentianaceae > Gentiana > Gentiana straminea. The sequence continues at coordinate 6,035,962 of JAVUPR010000265.1, read as the reverse complement.
GACATTGTTTAAAGGGATAATCACGCTTTTGGCCCCCTTTTTTTAATCATGAAATTTTCAATTCAGTCCCCAATATTTCATTTTTGCACTTCAGTCCCTCATCTATGATTTTTTTTTTTACATTTTCAGTCAAAAACTTCCATGTGTCAAGTTTCTATTGGTTGTAGCATTTCATACCTTCTACGCTAGAAACATGACACGTGGCAATTTGGACTGAAAATGTAAAAAAATTCATAGACAAGGGGTTAAAATGCAAAAATGAAAATAGAAGTAAAAAAATTCATGAAACAAAAGGGACAAAAACCATCATTATCAATTTTAAATAAGATAATAGGCCAAAACAGAGTCATACAATTCCTTTCGTCTCAGCACACTTTGTTATATCTCTAACAAGCCCATTCAAATCACAACGCGCAGAAAAGTTGACGATAGCCCAGCGCTCGATTTTCACGGGGTCCACCGGTTTCTGTACAATAATATTCAAACCATGAATATCACCTAAATCTACGAAATGTATCACACCAACAGCATAAAACGCAACATAGAATAGAAAGAACCTTATGATTGAAGTTCCATCGACCATTCCTAGGAAAGAATTTCTCTCCGTTTCCAACGTTCAACTGCAAAAGAGAAACCAAACAAAACATGATTTACTGAGGCAACTATAAAACAATAGCTACATTACAGCTTTACCATTGGAGCAGCAAGAAATCGACCATCAATGCTAGTAAAGTTCCTGTTAATAGTAATGCCACATGACTGTAGAAGAGGCTCGGCATCGTAGTTATTCATTTTCAAAGCCTGTACCCATTGAAAAAAACTTAGTAAGTGAGGTTAACAAGGTTACGTAAGTTAAACGTAATAATATGGCCTTACATTGGTCAAAGAAGTCATCCTCTCTTGAGGCTTTTGTCGGGATTTCTCCACCAGAGAAGACCTTTGGAAGGTTGGCAACGCTTTTGTGTACCTTTGCAGAGAAACCAACAAGCATAACTACACAACCAATACACTGACGGTTTAGATGATAAACAAAATAGACTATAAACAAATGTGGACTTCAAGAGGAGAGTATTTACCTCCAGACGAATGTAAGTAGGCCTTTTAGGCTTCCCGACATTTGATGCAAGGCAAGTCACCAGAATAGCGCAATTCAATCTTGCGGTGATTCACAAATAGTCGTAAACAGTCACTTCCATAGGTTCAGCCTCTTCGTTATCTTTGCTCCTTTGCTTTAGTGTGAAGCTACAGAAAACAATGCATCCGATTAGTTCTGAAATACCGCAACAGATATAAGCATAACACGGGACATTTTACAAAAACGTTGCATTCATTAGTAAAGGCTTACAGCTGATCCTTGCAGGGTCTCTCACTTAAGCCAGTAATCTTATACTCTTGATTGGATAGGCTAGCCTTCACCCTCAAGTTCTTCAGAGTACGCTTAGCCTGGTATAGTAAAAACAGAAAAACGTTTCAGCGGACAAGTCAAAGTGTATATAGTATAGAATAACACATTGGGATCCACAATCAATACATTGACCCAGTCAATGGAAAACGGATCCCTCACGTTCTGATTGGCAATCAGAAAGTCGACAACCGGCACTGGTTGGATATCATCGTGGTCGAAACATCTTTAAAACAGAAGGAACTGGTCTCAGTTTAAAACAAGAAGGTAAAAATAACCTACACAACATAAAGCAAACACGTAATAAACAGGAATAAGTATGGAAAGATAATGACTGAATGGTAATAGCTTTACAGTATTTACTGTTACAGTAAATACTGTTCCTTTACAGCCTTTTAATTAATTTACAGTCTGTAACTTCTCATAGGATATTGTATATTCCTAGTGATTAGTTTCTTTTGTTTCTAGTCTAAGGCTTAATCTTATTTTAATAATTATAGCCGTTGCTGGCTTTATAGCCGTTAGGACTTAGTCCTTTTCTTTTCTATATATAGATTGTAATAGAGTTGAAGTTTACCACAAGCAATAAACTCTTCTATATTGCAATATTCTATATGGTTTCGGAGCCTGGCTCTTGTATCTCTTCTTAAAATCTCCCCTCTCGTTCTGTTTTTAAAATTTGAAAAATGTCGGAATCTCTTTCTGGAAATCCAGCAAGTTCTGCTACATCTTCCAACCGTTCTAGTGGACTTGGTTTAGAGCATCCAAGCCTACAAATCACTTCTGCTAAGTTCAATGGATCTAACTATAGACAATGGGCAGCAGCAGTGAAAATCTTTGTTACTGGAAGAGGCAAGATGGGATACTTGACTGGATCAAAGAAGATGCCGAATGAAGAAGATGTTTATGCCTTCTTCACCTGCGAAACAAAGAATGCCACTGTCATGTCATGGCTGATTAATTCCATGGTTGATGATATAGGTAATAATCATCTGTTTGCCTCTACTGCCAAAGAAATCTGGGATTCTGTGGGACAATTTTACTCAAACAAGAGCAATTCTGCTCGGGCTTTTGGAGTAAAATCTACCATTAGGAACCAGAAACAAGGCTCTTTTGATGTTACCAAGTACTTCAGTGCCTTAACTAAACTCTGGCAAGAATATGATCAGTTGACTTCTGTTAACTGGACATGCAGTCCTGATTCTCTAACCTTTCAAAACCTACTTGAAAAGGAAAGAGTTTTTGAATTTCTGGGAGGTCTTGATCCTTCTTTTGAAGCTTCTAGGGAGAGAGTCCTGTCTCAAGTTCCTTTACCCAATACTATGGAGGCTTTTGCCTATATCAGAAATGAAGAAAGTAGGAAGGGAGTGATGGGTAGTCATCCTACTCCTCTTGGAAAACAGTCTGCTCTTATCACTCAAAGAGGAGAACAGTCTGCTCTTATCACTCAAAGCTATGAAAATGCCATGTTTGGCAAGAAAAAAACTGATCAAATGCCTCTGTTGGTATGTGATTATTGCAAGAAAAAGGGACACAACAAAGAAAACTGTTGGCAGTTACATGGGAAACCTCCTAGAGCTCAACCTTCAAAGAAATCTACTCAAGGTGGGGATCAGAAACAAGCTCTTACTGCTTCCTCTCTACCTTTTTCAAAGGAACAACTAGATGTCCTTAATAAACTCTTTGGGAGGAAAGAAGAACAGAAGCTGACTGATCTATCTACCAGTGGAATAGCTCATGAAGGTAATGTCCCTTGGATTGTGGATTCTGGGGCATCCAGCCACATGACATGGGACTACACTCTTTTTTCTACTTATCACCCCTCTAATGGGCAGCACAAAGTTAAAATTGCTGATGGAACATTATCTACTATTGCTGGAAAAGGAAAGATTCACATATCTGAAGATATATGTCTAGAATCTGTCCTTCATGTTCCAAATCTTACTTGTAATCTATTTTCCATCATCAAATTTACTAGAGACACTAATAGTATTGCTAATTTCCACCCTACTCACTATGAATTTCAGGAGCAGGGATCAGGGAAGAAGATTGGCAGTGCTGATTTGGAGGATGGACTATATTTTTTCAAAAATCAACACTCCGAGTCTATGTATAAAGTTTGTTGATACAAAAAATGACATCCTTTTGTGGCACCAGAGATTAGGGCATCCTAATTTTGCTTATTTGAAGATGCTTTTTCCTAATCTGTTTTGTAATAAGGACCCTAGGTCTTTTAAATGTGAAGTGTGTGAACTTTCCAAACACACACGGTCTGTTTTTAAACCTAGGCCTTATAGGAGTTCTTCTCCTTTTTCTTTAGTACACAGTGATGTTTGGGGACCTTCTAAAGTTCCAAATCTTAGTTGTAATAGATGGTTTGTATCTTTTATTGATGATCACACAAGGCTATGTTGGGTTTTCTTAATGAAACATAAGTCTGATGTGTACTCTATTTTCAAAGATTTTGTTTCTATGGTTGAAACTCAATTTCAAACAAGAATTAAGATCCTCAGATCTGACAATGGCACTGAATACCTTAACTCTCTATTAAGTCCCCTCTGTTCTGAGAAGGGTATTGTGCATCAAACTTCATGCACCAATACCCCTCAACAGAACGGAATAGCAGAGGGGAAAAACAGGCACTTGTTGGATGTTGCAAGGCTCTTTTTCAAATGAATCTTCCAAAATCCTATTGGGGAGATGCAGTGCTTACTGCAGCTTTTCTAATTAATAGGATGCCTTCTAGGATCCTGCATTTTAAAACCCCTTTAAATGTGTTCAAAGGATTATACCCTGAATCTCAGCTGGTATCTTCTATACCACTGAAAATCTTTGGATGTGTAGCCTTTGTTCATAATCTTTCACCTACTAGAGGAAAGCTGGATCCTAGAGCTATAAAAACCATTTTTATTGGCTACTTTTCAACTAAGAAGGGTTACAAGTGTTTTGACCCCTTAAAACGAAAGTTTTATACCTCTTTTGATGTAACTTTTTTTGAAGGTGTCCCCTATTACTCTAAGGATCCTTTAGTAACCATGGATCATAATACAATCCTGGAAATGGAAAGTATTTTTCATGCTGATCTAGAACCAGTGATTGATTCTATGATCCCTGGACAAGAGAATCCTGAGGGTGGTAAGAACACTTCTGGAGCACCTGCCCAAAAGGATATCATCATTTATACCAGAAAAGGAAAGGTCCATCCTCCCAGATCAAGTTCAGCTTCTCCTCAACTTTCTGATCCTACTCCTGAGCTAGAAGTAGTTGAGAATACAATAAATGAAGTGGAAGAAAGTCTTGATGATGATGAACAATCTGAGGAAAGTATGGAACCTCAAAACAATGAAGGTACCAGTGATCACCATGTGCCTACTCCTATTGCCCTAAGAAAAGGGGTCAGAACTTGCACTAAACACCCAATTGACAGATTTGTTTCATATTCTGCTATGACAGAACCTTATAAAGGTTATCTTGCAAACATGAATGATGTGTTTATTCCTAAAAAAACATCACTCAAGCTCTAGCTGATCCGAGATTGAGAGCTGCTGTTCTTGATGAACTAAGAGCCCTCATGAATAACAACACCTGGAAAAAGGTTACTGTACCTAAGGGTACCAAATGGTGGGATCAAAATGGGTATTTTGTGTAAAATACAAGGCTGATGGCACTGTTGATAGGCTGAAGGCCAGACTTGTGGCTAGGGGTTTCACACAAACTCCTGGCATTGATTTCACAGAAACTTTTGCTCCTGTAGCAAAGTTAAACACCGTGAAGATCTTACTGTCTCTTGCTTCTGTTAACAACTGGCCCCTTTATCAAATGGATGTGAAAAATGCGTTCCTTAATGGAGATCTCAAAGAGGAAGTATTTATGCATCCACCTCCTGGTTTTGAGCACAATTTTGATAAAAATCAGGCATGCAAACTGTCGAAATCCTTATATGGATTAAAACAGTCACCAAGGGCTTGGTTTGCCAAATTCTCCAAAGTTATCAAACAAGGGGGTTACACTCATGCTCACTCTGATCATACCCTGTTTTACAAGCATTTGAAGGGAGGGGGAGTTGTAATCCTTCTTGTGTATGTTGATGATATAATCATCACTGGTAGTGATGACATTGAAATTGAGAAACTGAAAAATTACATTAAATCTCAGTTTGATGTCAAGGACCTTGGTAAACTTAGATACTTCCTTGGTATGGAAATATCTAGGTCTAATCAGGGTATCCTTATTAATCAAAGAAAGTACACCCTAGACTTGCTAAGTGACTATGGCATTCTAGGGTGTAAACCCTCTTATACACCTGTTGATAATTCTGTTATTCTTACAAATGCAGAGGACAGTGATCGGGTTGATAAAGAAGGGTATCAAAGGTTGGTGGGAAGGCTGATCTACCTTTCCCATACAAGGCCTGACATCTCCTTTGCTGTCAGTCAAATCAGCCAATTCATGCATAGGCCTGGGAAAATGCATCAAAAGGCTGCTTTCAGAGTTCTACAGTTCCTAAAGGAGAATCCTAGGAAGGGCATACTCTTCAAGTCTGACTCTAGAATGACCATTGAAGGTTATGTTGATGCTGATTGGGCAGGCTCAAAAGTAGATAGGAGATCTACTTCAGGATGGTGCATCTTTATTGGGGATAATCTTGTTTCATGGAGAAGCAAAAACAAGGCGTGGTTTCTAGGAGCGATGCGGAATCGAGTTTAGAGCTTTGTTTCTCTTGTTATCTGTGAGCTCCTGTGGTTAAGAAGAGTTTTAAGAGAGCTACAACAAAACACTACTCAACCTATGAAGCTCTATAGTGACAACAAATCTGCCATTGACATTGCAAATAATCCTGTGCATCATGACAGGACCAAGCACATTGAGATTGACAAACATTTTATCAGAGAGAAATTGGATGATGGAAGCATATGCCTAAGCTATGTTCCAACCAAGAAGCAGGTTGCTGATGTGTTTACTAAAGGACTACCTAGAGCTTCATTCCAGTTCTGTATCAGCAAGCTTGGTCTTTTTGATATCTTCCAACCAAGCTTGAGGGGGAGTATGGAAAGATAATGACTGGATGGTAATAGCTTTACAGTATTTACTGTTACAGTAAATACTGTTCCTTTACAGCCTTTTAATTAATTTACAGTCTGTAACTTTTCATAGGATATTGTATATTCCTAGTGATTAGTTTCTTTTGTTTCTAGTCTAAGGCTTAATCTTATTTTAATAATTATAGCCGTTGCTGGCTTTATAGCCGTTAGGACTTTGTCCTTTTCTTTTCTATATATAGATTGTAATAGAGTTGAAGTTTACCACAAGCAATAAACTCTTCTATATTGCAATATTCTATAATAAGTTATACCAATGTTCAGAGATAAACCGCCCTGAGTGGTGCAGAAACTGGAATGGAATCCACGACAGCCCAAAACACTTCCACCAACATCAGTGAAATTCCTTACATCATTATGGAAGTAGGATTGTCGAACAAGACGGCAACCCTTGCAACAAAACGTAATTTAGTACTGCTACACTCAGCCCTACGGATCACATACTACATAAAGACAAGTTCTAAACATGGCATACTGTTTAGCAGCATGTTGCCGCAGAATGACATCCAAAACCCGCAACGCTTCTTGGGAGTTCTCAGACTCCTGACCACGTAAAACATTACCGATAGCCTGCATCGGGATATTCGCTGCATAACTGATCTCCACTTTGAAAGTCTTTTATTGGTAGGGCCGTCTTAGCCTTTTACGGTCCTTCTCACCTGGACTTCCCGGGCTAGCATTCCCATTGTTCCTGAAACAACAAAACTATAACATATATATACATATACCAAAAGACAATATAAACACACAGGGTCAAGTCAATGTCATGATAATGCACCTATTAGAGGTCACCTATTTGACTGTTGCTTCTTGTGAGGGCCCAACAGTAAACAGACTCTTCTCCCCGTCATACGCAAACTCTTTTCCGGCTAGCTCGGTGTCGTAGGTCTCATGCACATGATCCGGCACACGTCTACCAGTGCCCTTGGCATCAACAGGCTTCCTCATAGAAAATAGCAACCTGTCCAAGCACAACCCATTACAGAAGTTAGAACACATTTTATCACCTAATAGGTCAATTAAACTATTTCAACAGATTATACACATACACTATAGTGAAAAAACTCCAACTCTACGTCCTACGAAATTTCAAGACACCCTAAATTTATGAAGAAAATAGAGCACTTAAAATTATTCTGAGCCTACAAAAATGGGGGTTTATCCACTAATGGAAATAGAAAACCACAGTCATCATACAATGCATTTAAAACAGCATCCCAAAAGGGGAAAAAATCACAGATTTGTTTTCTCAATGCATTAGCTAAAAATGGATTAGCTAAACCCCAGCTAGCATTAAACACCTGCATTTTCAGAACATTAAAAACACAAAACCCCTTACATCAGTATAGCAAAAACCAACACCTGCAGAAAAACAACACAAACACAAACACACACAAAAAAAAAAAAAAAAAAGGAAGCTGAAATTTTATGAATCCAGCAAAAACCAGAGAAAAACAAGGCATGCAAACCCAGATCTATTAGTAATTAAGAGCCAAAACCCAAAAAAATGCAAATAAAACTGCAAGAAGCATTTTACTTGAATATACTACCCAGCGACATGACCAACAGGTGACAGAGAAGGTGGAAAAGCTAGAGGAAAGAGAAAATAACTAAATCTCTTGAAAAATAAAAAGAAAAAAAGAATAAACACAGAATAAACCATCCAACAACTACACAGACTCAGTCTGAAAGCATTTTGGCAGAATAAAATAACATCATCAACAAGAATCTCTTGCTGACAGCAAAACCCCCAAAAATCATGTTTCTTAAACCAAGAAAAAAACAAAAACAAAAAGGAAAACAAGCTTTCGAACTACTAGCTAACAAAAACCCATTTCTTCAATTGTGAGCTAAATGATATTACCCGTAGAAAGTCAACTTTATTTTTGGGCTGATAAAGCCAACAGAAGAACCAACGAAATGAAATAGGTTAATGATTTTTTTTCAACCTTGGCTTGTTTCACATAGATATTAAGGAATTAGGTTATGTATGTATGTATGTGCATAATACACGCAAGTATCGCCTTAACCGAACTTCGGTATGTCGAATTATGTGTGATCAATCCCGAGCATAGAAATCGTCTTGACTGAACCTCAGTCTAACGTCTGATTACGTGTGATCAAGCCCACGAACAGTTATCGCCTTGAACCGAACCTCCATCCGAAGTCGGATTACGTGTGATCAACCCTGAGCATTATAATCTCCTTGATCGAACGTTGGATTATGTGTGATCAAGCTCGAGCATAGTAATCGCCATGACCGAACCTCGTTCTAACGTTGACTTATGTGTGATGAACCCGGATCACAGTAAACGCATGGACCGAACCTCGATCCAACATCGGATTACGTGTGGTCAAGCCCGAGCATAGTAATCGCCTTGGCCTAAGCTCGATCGGACGTCGGAGTACGGGTGATTAATACCGAGCACAATAATCGCCTTGATCGAGAGTTGGATTATGTGTGATCAATCTCGAGCGTAGTAATCGCCTTGATTAACCTCGAACAAACGTTGACTTATGTGTGATGAACCCGGATCACAATAAACGCCTTGACCGAACTTCGATCCAACATCGAATTATGTGTGATCACTCCCGAGCATAGTAATCGCCTTGGCTGAACCTTGGTGCAATGTCGGATTATGCGTGATCAACCCCGTGCACAGTAATCACCTTGACCGAATCACGGAGAAACATTATGTGTGATCAACTCGAGCACGAATTGCTCGGACCGAACCTAGATCGAACGTCGAATAACGTGTGATCAAGCCGGAGCACATTGCTCGTCTTGACCGAACCTTGATCCAACGTCGGATTACGTGTGATCAAGTCCAAGCACAGTAAACGCCTTGACCAAACCTGGATCCAACGTCGGATTACGAGTGATCAAGCTCGAGCACAATGATCGTCTTGACCGAACCTCGATCGAACGTCGTATTATGTGTGATCAGTCCCGAACTCTTCAATCGCCTAGTCCGAACTTCGACTGAACGTCAGATTACGTGTGATCTTGTCTTGGATTTTTTTCTGGTAATTTGGTTAGGTAATTTACATTGAAGGTTGTATTTTGGTTTGTTAATGAAGAGATTATTTGTTATGTTTGCTTAGTTGTTATAGTAATGAATTAACTCTCTGTTTTGTGTTTATACGATGCATTGTTAATTCTTTTTATGTTAATGTTGAATGAATGTTTGCTATGTTACATTATTTCGATTCTTTATGGCAATGGATAAATTACACATACCTTGTTGAACAAACTCGTGTTAATACAACATCACATTTTGTGATTCACGTTAACGTTGACATTTTATGAAATGACACATGTTTATGCACATTCTCAAATACACATACATGTGATAATGCATTCTCTCCTATGTTTAATGTTATATCAAAGACAATAACAAATGTTTGATATGCTGATGAGTACACATTGATATACAGGGGAAGATATTTAGCAGATGACTTTCTTCCTTAATCTTATATCCCTTCACAGCTATGATCTTCCACCAATCTTCGCGCTTGAAGAATCGCGTAATAGCTCAACGACACGTTACAAAAATCGGCTAATTCGAATCTATATATATCCATTTTTTCATGCCTTTCCTTTCTTTCTGTTCCTTCACAAGCTATAATGTTCTTGATCTCTTCACCAAACAACATGTTCACAATCTTGAACCTCTCCATTGAAGTTCATGGCAATATGGATTCTAAGAAATCGAAAAAAGCTGCATAAATGTACAATGATTCGGATAATCTTTCAATAAAGGTAGGTCCGTTATGGTTCGAATCTTGTTCAGCAACCACAATTACTTTTGGAGAAAGCCCCCGTAATTATCCAAAATAGTTTCCAACTTTGTTGAATTACTAGATCAAAATGGAGATGATGAAGCTGAATCTTTGCTCGGACTATAAGTATAACCACAATTAATCAAATCTTTCTCGAGAAACTCACCTAACCCTCTTTGCAAATGGTGACCATTTGAGTTCTTTGATGATACATTTGGGATTTCTTTAAAATCCCATCATCACAAGCAAGAAGGGAATGTAGCTGTAAACTTGAACTAATAGCTAAAGCTTCCCCTGTTTTAACGCGCAGTTTTACGATATCAAGATTCTATAATTTGAAAACTACTGGATTAAACTGAAATGGGATCTCAAGCTTTTCTGCATCCTCTATAAGTAAGTGAGCCATTTGATCAAGAACTTCTTTCTGTTGATGCGCACCGGTGATATTCTCAAATGTGGTATTGTGGTGGGCCTTCCGGCCTAGCACTTAAACCTTGAAGAAGCACGCTCCACGGCGCAGGCTCAGCTGCATTTAGATCAATTACATGAACCATTTTTTCACCTTCCATGGCTTCAATTATAGCTTGATTTGATCAAGTGTTGTATTTGCATATTCAAGATTACCACATGATTAGCACAAGTTAACAAAAGATCAGATTTTAGCTCTTTAAGCCATGGATACTGTGAAGAACCTAAGATAGTTGGTGAAAGTGACATAATGGGAGAGGAGATGATGATCCATCTTCTTGAAACATTGGCACAAAAGAAAATGTATTTTCCAATTGATGAAAAACAACTTCAATCTAGAATAAAATTAGCTCAAACAACTTCACAAAACATAAAAGAATATTGCTTTAAGAAGCAAACAAGATTAAAAGGGAGTAGTACACTAAACTTACACAGCAAAAACGGCACCCAGAATACAGAGTACGAAAAGAAAAAAAGAAAAAAGCAGCTTAATTACCGAGAAGCCAAGAACCAGTCAATCAGGCCAGGTGAAAACAATTGCTTTGTGGGTTTTCAACTACATCAATAACCTAGAATCATTTTCCATGAATCACTTTACAGATGCTAAGAATCAATTAATCTCCCAAAAGTGCTCTCATCTTTATGGACACTTTAAAGGTGATAAAGAGAGAAGGGTGAATTGGTTTTTAGGTTGATGAGACGGCATCAGTTAAGGAAGAATAAGATATAGGCAGAGTTTCACGGTGAGAAATTCAGTGGCGGTGGTTGCAATTTTCCCACCGGATGCCAGAAGCTCGTTGAGGAAATTATCCCGACTGTTTCTCAATCAACGAATGAGGAATAGATGGGCATTTATGTCTTTAGGTAAATTTTCTCTTTTATTTTTTTATTTTTTATCACACCCTTTTATCTGAAAAGCTTATGCAGACAAAAAAATCTTGGAAGGCGGTTGGCAGCTATATAAACAGGGTGCGGATCCCCTACCGTGCAATAGTGTTGTGATCAATACAGTACATTTGCTTATATGTTGCCAAGTGGATCTATCAATCGGGTGAGTCAAGGTCGTCTCTTCGGAGAACACACAATTATGAGGTTACACACTAAAAAGTCTATATTACTTCGATCTAGGTCGCATTTTGATGAAAGCTTAATCAATTGCATAAATAAAGTGCTTGAAATAACAAGATGATAAACTGATAAAAGAAACTAACCAAGATAATGCGTAGCTAGCTATCCTCTCGCAACGTCATGGGAATGACTTCCTACCTTTCATGTCTAAAAGCGTGAAACGGTGCATTCCTAAGCAAGCAATTCCCCCTCATACGAGTGAATGGAATTGCTCTCTACCTCCTCCTTGGTCTAGGCGATCTAAACCTAATGATTCGGTATGCTACGCACGTGAATGCAATGGCAAAGCCAAGAATCCCCGGATAAGAAATCGAATGCCTCGAAGAGGTCGATTTTACCTTCCGGTTCACCTACCCTCTTCCTACGTCTAATGTCTCCGTTCGGTATCCGTTAAACGTGTAAATGCTAACACTAGGCAATTACTCTATTGCAAGCAACAATACAATACAAGTAGGCAAAGCTCCACAACAATCAAAACTAACAACACAACCAATCATTCCCAATCAATCACGAGAGGATAAACCAATGCTACACATAATCTCGGCTAGGTAAACCTAGCCACTCATGCCTACAAACATTAACATCTCAAGATTAACATTCATAAACATAAGAACTATTAAATGACGATAAAGATTAAAGATTACCAATTCAAATGATGAAATTCGAGTTGGTGTTCTTCATCCAACCTCAATAGCTTCAATGAAGCTAACACTAGTGTGTTAAACTTCAACAAGAAATCAAAGCTAAACTAGGATCCTTAATTGTTACAATCAAGTTCAAGTGCTAATTTCTTCTAGAATTTGGCTATAAGAGCCTTGGGATGGGGATGGTGCCTGCAAGATGGAAAAATTGGAGAAGATCAAGTGTATTTCTTTCTTTTCTCAGCTTGGAAGAATAAAAGGATTAATTCTGTGCTGACTCTGCAATATTGACTCAGGCCAATCCGTACTGGCGCACGCCACCCAAGATGCCTTACTAGCGCAGGTCAGAACTGCTTGGCGTGCGTCAAGTCCCATTGTAGTGGGTGGCTGAATGACATCCGCATTAATTGCTCATCAACTCCTTGACGCAGGTCAGTGTAACATGGCGTGAGTCAAATGTGTCTAAAATCTCATAATCACAATTTTCTTCCACTTGGAAAAATCGAACCCTCTAATATGTATCGATAATCCTTGTGGGTTGAAATCCTCGCCATAGCTCCAAAATCATCACAAAAAAATCAAAAGCCACCCTGAGGTCAGAATCCACACTCTCCACCGTGATATCTGTGCTGCAAAATAGACATAAAGATACCACGTGTAAATCTGATAACAAAATCGGCTAATACTAATATCATATAGCTAGAAACATGGTTAATCTGAAAATTCTATATACACAAAATATGGCTCCAATCATCATTCAAATTGCTCAAGTTGATGTCAAAATATCGCTAATTGCACCAGAAAAAGGGGTAAATCATCGGAAATTATATCATCAGGTTGACTTACATCAACCACTCCCCACTTAGCGTTTGCTCGTCCTCGAACAACTAGAGCGATAAGGTTATCTGGAGTCACAAAAATACGATCATGCAACATCAAGAATTGAGGATCCAATTAGGCAATGCGACCTATTAAAATCACAAGGACATGTTCTGCACGATCTAAGGAAGTAGTGGAGTGTGTGAGTGAATATTCGTCAAACTTGTTATCAACTAACGATCATGAAATCATGCAAGCCTTACTCAAAAATGCAACCCTAAGCTTAGGAATGAGATCAATCTCCACTAATGATGTACTCGGAATCAATGAATCAGGTCAGGTAGTTGACAAATCGGCTTGTAACGTTCAGGCTAGGGTAGTGGCTAACCGAAAGGAGATAAAAGGAAAATCAAGAGAATAAGGCAAGATAGCAAGAATCCACACCATTTCCTTCATGACACCGTACCTCCACATTAATCACTTCCCACCTTCTCATCACAAAAGATCCTACACTTTGCTTCAAAATTGCCCCCAATGACTCATTATTTAATGATTAAGTATGTACAATTCGTATGCTACCTTTTGATTGAGCTTTTGAATTATTAGAAGCCCTTATTCGACTTTTTGGAATATGTATAGAATAAAAGAGACTGTGTTTTTTTTTTCATAACACCACACTAATGGTTTCCGAACTAACTTCACAAGGTGCCATCTCAACCTACTAGCACTTTCATCCAACTCTTAGTCCCAACCACCGCTCTCATAATTACTAAACTCTTGCTATGCTCACGGGAAGCCAAAGGAATGTAGACCAAAATTTTGGGCTAAGGGTCAGATTATAATGTGGTTAAATACGAACGGATAGCTCGAGTGGGGTCTCACCACTCTATAAGGCTAAGATAGGGACAGAAAGGGAAATTCACGTTCGGGGCGGCCAATTGGCTATGGTTGAGTCAAGGTAATGCCAAAAATCGTCCCTATTCCAATTCCAAGTACCTGTTTTTCATCTCAAAAGAATAACATTCCTAAATTCACGTTGCAGCTAGAGTATGCATGCACAATTTCATGAAGGGTTGTTTGTTAACACAAAAATCGGAATATACGTGCACCATGGATCACACTACCAACAAAGATTAATGAATAACATGTACCTGTGTTTCGTCAAAGTTACTCGTTTTATTGAAATGCTCGCTCTATCAATTACAAGATCGTAATTTATGCCAAAAGATAATTTATACAGCTCAAAATTTCTCAAAGACGATCAAGGCTAAGGTTTTTCTCAAGCAATTAGAGACATTACCCGTTGTTAGACTAACTGTACTCCCACTCCCCACTTATGAGCTTGCAGTGTCCTCAATACGAAGTGAGTAGTAAGAATACGGTTAAGGAAACAATTGGGGAATCAGAATGAGCAAAATGACTGAGAGGAGCATATTCGAAAATTAGGGCAAAATGGGGCCTGAAATGGCCCTTTGGCGGACGCCGAGAGCAAAATGGCGTAGGTCACTATTGCTATACAGAGAGTTTTGCATGCAAAACTGACGCACGCCAATACGGGGTTGACGCACGTCATTCCTCAGAAAAAGAGGAATGGCGTGAGTCAAAATGGACTGGCGTAGGTCAGTAATGCAGAAAAACTCAGCAAAGGGAGGGTTTCCATGCAGGGGGGGGGGGCAAAATAGATGACTATGTACGATTGCATGGAAAGTAAGCAAGCAAAATTGATCAAATAACAAAGACAAATATATTACATTATTGAGACGAAAGCGAACGTGCAGAAGCATTATTCAGACAAATCAAAGGAAAGTGCAACAAGAGTTCAAATCAAACAGCCCGACAGAAAACCAAATAAACATCAAACCACGCCAGCCAACCAACTATCGAACAAACAAGCTAATCAGACTCAACATCATCCTCAACAGCGGACTCGTCGGAAGATGGGGGAGCACCCAGCATGTCCTTCAGAATAAGACCACGACGCACAACCGGACTGGGGAAGAACTCATCCTGAGAGTAAGCGGGGACTCGGGCAACACGAGTGCATAGATGGGAGATCAGCCACGGAAAAGGGATGAAAGGGAAAGTGCACGTAGGTCTAGCATAGGACCATCCAGCTTGATGGATAAACTTACCCCAATTGATGGACACCTCGCGTCTGATAGCGTAGAGCAAAAGCAACTCGTTGTCTGTCAGCACCTGGAAATTGTCCGTGGGGAGGATGCGGTTGTTGATAAAACGTTTCCAAGTCCGCATCTCAGGAGAAAGCGTAGACACCGAGTAGTCAGCACGAGGACCTTCCCGACCCGGGAAAAGCGCAGCAGTAGCAGTAGAGAGATGAGCCATGAAACTACCAATGTTGTTGAGGCCCCACTTGATTTCATAGTGCTGATGATGAGCAACGGTGGTATAAGATAGGCGGAAAGCGTCATTGATATCCATCCAGTGGAAAGGTACCTCAATCCCGCGAACCATGATCGAATTGGTGGACCGTTCTTCAGGTTCAACTAACAGCATGGCGTAAAATAGCGAACAACAGTCTCGTTGATCCGACCACGGGGTGGTTCGACCAAACGATTCCAACCGCCCCACTCGATTCGATATTCAGATAGGTCGGTAAGCTTCTTAGTGTTGACCCCACGTTCCAAAAGGATAGGGCAGCGGCTGAAGAGCTCAGTGTAGTTGGGCACTGCATCTGCACTAGCCATATCATAGAAAAGAACGGGGTGATCGGCTGGGGAAGATGACATGGTGGAAGAAAGGAGAAGAAGAAAGAGCAGGAATGAGGGTTGCAAAGATGAATAAAGATAAGGGTGAATGAATTAGAGAGGGAGGGTGATGGGTATAAATAATTCCACCACCTCAACAGTGGGAGACGACCCACCGCGGCCACCCTCCGGCATGACAGAATAGATCGCAAAGAGGGCGGCCACTGTGTATCACCTCGCCGCGACCAACACACTTGCAGCCCCAGGCAAGTGCAACAGATCCTCTGGGTCTCATCCAGGCAAGTCGAGAAGGGGCGCCAAGGGGACGAGGCGGGGAAAAGGCTTGCTCCTTGCGACCTCGGAGAGATGGCCGCCGGTTGATCCGGATCTTTTCCCCACTTGTATCTTAGATATTTCGTCTTACTTAATATCTAAATTAAACCTAGTTTGTTAGTAAAGATGTCTAATAGATTACTTATTCCACTAAGTTACCCACCTCTATAAAAGGTGTGGTCATTGTAAACTAGAAGGATATATAATATACACTACACTTGCAAGCCAAAGCTCGTCCATTTCTATTCTTCCATACCGCCACCCGCCGGAGTATCACACCACCTTAATACGACGGATATCCACCATCTTTACACCGCAAGGACACACGTGACGATTTATACATCATCGGTTGGCTCCGTTACCGGGAACAAAGCTTCATCGGCTCGCCCAACTCCACACAAAATCAAAAAACGGCGGTTCACGACCGGTTCCATCATATAGAAATCACATACCGTTGCCGGGAAGTCCGACTCAAGGCGAGTCCTAATCACAAGTATAGTCATAACCTATATTTGAAGCAAAGAACAGCCGAACCCCCAAACTCTGCGAGAGGCGTTGTACAAACACATATACAAGGCGATGTCGCGGTAGAGACACAAGAGATTACGCAAGCGGGTGGAGAAGGATCACAAAGGGGAGTTCGGCCCCAGCGATGCCCGAAATCGATAAATCGAAGGCTAAGTCAAGAGAGGTCGTAGCGACATTGGGTGGGAAAATCGAGAGGATCATCTCGATCGCGGCAAGGCCGAGAGATCAACCCCAGGGCGAGCCGGATCCCCGAAGATCCGGAGGCTTGCGGAAATAAGGGAATACGCGAGGTATGCGGAAACTATGTACCTAGCCAACTCCCGTCTGGTAGCAAAGGGCCAAGCTCCAATGTCGATACGACCCCCAAATTCCCCCAGAGATGAAATCGCTCCCGCGGCGGTGAATAAGGGTCGGCAGAGCCAGATTCACGGGATCGAGATAGAAGAAAGTGTGCGCTCATCAGGCCGCAAAGGACCCAGGAAAAACGTTGTGCAGACTTCGGTTCTCCCAGATCGCGATCATCAGGAGGAAAAATCACACGAAAAAGGTTCGGCTTTCAAAAGGTTGGGTGAGAAGGACAAGGCCTCGGCCCCAAGTCGTCTCAGCCTTCCCGAGGGAGGATTTCCTCCCCGACGAGACAGGGACGCGCAGGACGCCCGTATAATTATCCGTGAAAAAAGAGCTCGTCGGGAGGAGTCGGAAGACTGCGGGGAGTCAGAGCGCAGGCCAGAGAAGGCTAATACACAGGTGCCGTTGCGACCCAGTTTCGACCCTGTTTGGGCAGAGCAGATGGAGATAATGAAAAATTAGCTCGCCGATTTGAAAAAGTCAAGGCCAGCCGAGAGAGCCGCCCCAATCTCAGGAATCGACGTGCTCGCCAAGAGAATTACAGAAACATTGCCTACCGGTCACGAAAAGGTTAGCTATCCCAGCTATAATTACTACAATGGAAATTTTTGCCCAAACGACTGGCTCACCGCTTTCCAAGGTCGCATCACCCTGGCGACCCAAAATAAATCCGCCTGGTGCATCGCCTTAGTCGGAAGCATGCAGGATAGGGCCGCCTCTTGGATACGTGGACTTCCTCGTGGCTCGGTAAAAGGGCGGGAGGATCTCTCCGAGAAATTCGTCGAGAGAGTTTGAATCGGCGAGTAGACCAAAGAAAACTATAGAGGACCTATACGAAGTTCGCATGGGAGGATATGAGTCCGGAAAAGAATATTATGAACGTTTCATCGAAATATACGATCGGACAAGAAACATTCCGGATGATGCGGTTGTCACTGTTTCCTCACGGGGATCGCCAAGGGTCCAATGAAAACGAGTTCAACTGCGGCCCCCAAAGCGGGTCTCGGGGAAATGTTGGAAAGGGCTCGAATGATGGGAGTCGGCGAAGCGCCGTCCTCGGGGAGGGCGAAGCCCAAAGCGAACGACCTTCACGAAAGAGGATCGCGCGAGAGGAGCGTAAGAAGGAAAAAGGGCGAGATGCTAACCACGACCGCGAGACGAAAAAGCCTTATAAATTCAGCGAGGACAATTTTACCCCGCTCAACACTAAAGCATCTCAAATATTGTTCGAAATCCGCGAACATTTTGACAAACCCAAACCTATGAGGGGTGATCCCGATAGTCGCGACAAATCCAAATACTGCGACTATCACAAGGACCACGGTCACATCACAGACGAATGTTTCACGCTAAGGCGAGAGATAGAAAGGTTAATCCGCGAAGGACCAGCGACCAAGTATAAGCGAGACGGGAACACGGTACCGGACAAGGTCGCCACCCCCGCGTCTATCGAAGGAGGTCCGGGTTATCCATGGGGATATCCCCAGTAACAATCAACTGAAATCTCAGATGCACCAGATTAATACGCGCGGCTTTGAAAAGCAGGTAGTGTTGGGGGAGAACGAGAAGGGAATCATGTTCACTAAAAGCGAATTGGCCACAAGCGAGGGCCCCATGGAGGTACCTCTTATTCTCAAAGTCGGAATAAACGACAAGCATGGTGTCAACAGAGTGATGATCGACACAGGGGCTGGCCGCGACGTCATCTGTTTCGACTGTTTAAAACAGATCGGATTTGGAGAGGCTAAGTTGAAACCCTACCTCGGGGTGCTCGAGGGTTTTACCAACGACACTGTGCGGGTTAAAGGAACGGTCGACCTCAGCATCACTTTGGGTGACTACGAGCCATGCAGAACCGAGATGATCACCTTTCTAGTCATTGATCTCCCCTTATACTACAACATTATCTTGGGGATCCCCGCCATGAAAAAATTTCAAATGGTGGCGTCCGTTCCCCATCAAAGGGTCAAATTTCACATAGGGGAGGAAATTGGGGTCGCCATCAGTCGAGCCGGATCTTTCCTCGATTATATGACAAAGAACAGGGTCGATTCCAAGCGACCTAGAGTGGAGGGTTTTTGCCTGGTTCGGGGTCAAGTCGCCACTTTGAATGAAATACCGGAAGGAGCAGTGGAGGTTGAAACATTACAAGTTCGAGACGAGCCCGACTTCACTGCTGAGGACGAGTTGATCGAGGTCATAATAAACGACAAATATCCCGATCAAAGGATAAAAATAGGATCGCGGACCACCGAGGGAGAAAGGGAAGAATTGATTGGGCTTCTGAAAGCCAACATAAGCGCCTTCGCGTGGGAGGTAACAGATATGAGGGCGTAGAGTCGGAGGTCGCTTTGCACTATCTAAGTGCCGACCCCAACTTCGGGCCGATACGGCAAAGAGCGCGACGGTTCTCATGGAAAAAGAAATCGCGATAAAAGGCGAGATCAAAAAACTTCGCGGCGAGAGCATAATCAAAGAGCTTCGGTATCCCACCTGGTTGGCAAACGTAGTAATGGTAAAGAAACATAATGGCAAGTGGCGGATGTGTGTCGACTTCACGGACTTGAACAAAGCTTGCCCCAAAGACCCTTATGCGCGCCTCGAATCGACAAAATGGTCGACGGGATCGCCGGATTCGAAACGGCGAGTTTTACGGATGCATATTCCGGTTATCACCGAGTCAAAATGGCGGACGAAGACAAAGAGATGACGACCTTTAGGGCGACGGTGGACTCTATTACTACGAGATGATGCCTTTCGGCTCGAAGAACGCGGGTTCGACCTATCGAGAGAATGGTGAACAGAGTTTTTAGCACACAAATAGGCAGAAACATGGAGGCCTACATTGATGATATGGTCGTAAAATCAAGTCGCCAGGATCACCTGGTGGACCTCCGCGAAACCTTCACCAATATAAGAGACCACTCAATGAAACTAAATCCTGCGAAATGTATTTTTGGAGTCCGGGCAGGAAAGTTTCTGGGCTTCATGGTGAGTCAGAGGGGGATCGAGGCAAATCCCGAAAAAATCGAAGCCCTAATCAACATGAGCGAGCCTACCAGCGTCAAGGAAGTACAGCGGCTAAACGGCAGAATCACAGCTTTGGGTAGGTTTGTCTCAAAATCTGCAGAAAGAAGTCTGCCTTTCTTCAAAATCTTGAAAGGGGCGGGTACCTTCTCTTGGACAGCGGAATGCTCTCAGGCTTTTAAAGACCTTAAAGAATACTTATCAAGCCCGCCGTTGTTAACCAGCCCAAAACTAGGGGATATTTTATTTTTGTATTTGGCAGCCTCAGATAGGGCCTTAGCCGCAGTACTTGTAAAAGAAGAGGAGGGCTCGCAGAAGCCGGTTTTTTATGTTTCCAAGGCTCTAAGCCCCGTAGAAAGTCGTTATTTTAATATTGAAAAGTTAGCTTATTGTGTTGTTATAGGCGCCCGCAAATTAAGGGCTTACTTCTCATCGCACACCATCGTAGTCCTATCGAATGCATCGCTAAGACGGGTTCTTCATAAACCGGACTTGTCCGGTCGGCGCTCCGGTGGGCCATCGAACTTACGAGAATTCGACATCCGTTATGAGCCTCGGAAGGCTATAAAAGCCCGGCTCTCCCGGATTTCATAGTAGAAACAAGCTTCAACGAAGAAACAACGGAGCGGGTTTGCCCCAAATACAACCGGGATAAGGTGGCCGCGAGAGGACGAGCCTTTTAGGCCAAGTCACCGTTGGCAACTCTACGTCGATGGGGCCGCCGGTCACAAAGGGTGCGGCGCGGGGATAATCTGTTAGAGCCGGGCACATCGGAGGAAATCAAGCGGGCTCGAGATTCGATTTCACCGCCTCTAATAACTAGGCGAGTATGAGGCCGTCATCGGGTTTAAAGCTCGCCAAAGCCATGAAAGTCGAAAATATACAGGTATTTTGCGACTCACAGTTGGTTGTGAATCAAATCAATGGCTCTTTCGGCATTCATTGCGAAATATTACAAAGGTATATCAACCTCGTCAAAAAACTCGAAAGCAGCTTCGCATATTGCCAATTCAAAAACATAACCCGAGAGGATAATCATAGGGCAGACTATTTATCCAAATTGACCAATGAAGATGCGTCGTGTGATCCTAGCATCATGGTCGAGCATCTCTTTGAGCCCACCATTTCTCAAGTCGAGGTCATGGACTTCCAACCCAGGAATACTTGTTGGGTCGACATCATGAAATCTTACATTGAGCTAGGGGAGCTTCCCAGTGATCCGTGCGAAGCCAAGGCCTTGGTAAAAAGGGCGCAAGATATATGATTATGGACGATGTGCTTTACCGTCATTCATTCTCAAAACCCCTTCTCGATGCGTGCGACCCGAGGAGGTAACGGGCATTCTAACAGAACTACACGAGGGAATGTGCGGCGGCCATCCCGCCAATCGAACGCTAGCACAGAAAGTACTCCTAGCCGGATACTATTGGCCGAAATTAGCAGAAGACACCAAAGCATATACCCAGGCATGTGATGTTTGCCAGAGGTTCGCCAGTATCCCCAGGCTACCCTCAGTCGAACAAAGCATAGTGGTAGCGGCACAGCCCTTCGACATGTGGGCAATCGACCTCATCGGACCTTTGAAGAAGGGTCGCTCGGGATGCGAGTATGTGGTCGTCGCAGTGGATTATTTTACTAAATGGGTCGAGGCTAAGGCCTTGGTAAAAACCAACACCAGGGATATAACATACTTTTTGCTCGATCAAGTATGGACAAGATTCGGAGTTCCGAGAGTTGTGGTTTCCGATCACGGACCTCAATTCAGAGACGAATTCGACAAATTTTGTGAAGAAAACAATGTTAAACATTGGCAATCATCCGTGTGTTACCCACAAGGAAATGGGCAAGCTGAAAATGCCAACAAACAGGTCCTAAGCGTACTAAAGAAGAGCCTGGGTGAGAAAGCGAGTCACGGCCGGATCACCTTCCGGCGGCTCTATGGGCACTCAGGACGTCGCGAAAAATCACAACGAGGGAAACTCCTTTTGCCTTAACTTATGGATCTGAGGCTATGGCGCCAGTGGAGATGGCCTTACCAAGCCCTAGGGTCGTTTTTTATAATGAGGTCAATAATACCACGGCACGTAAACTCGAGCTCGATCTAGTAGAGGAGCGGCGCATCCGAGCATACGGCCGTTTAGTCAATTATAAACGGGCGGCGAAGCGTCATCACGACAAACGTATTCGCGGGCATCACTTCGCCGTGGGAGATTATGTTTTGCGAAAGAGACAAGCCACCGGCCACGAGGCCAAGAAGGGAAAACTATCGGAAAACTGGGAAGGACCAGAGAGGATCGCTCGGATAGTCAAAAAAGGAACTTACGTACTAAGTGACAACCAAGGTCGCGAGTACAACCGACCCTGGCATGCGGACAATCTGAAAAAATATTATATGTAAAACGTGTGCATGCCCACGTACAAACAGGGCATATGGAAAGGGAAATTGAAATAAAAGAGCCATCTTCGTTTATTAAGAAATACAATTGTTTCCAGCAAATCTGCGGCCTACCACTCTATCTAATGAGTGTACCTATAACGATCCAGTAAATGCTTCGGCACCCTCGCTAAGCTGCAAAGCTTCGTTAGTAATGAAGCAAAAGGGAAGCGACGATGTCGGTCCATAGAAACCACAAAATTAACCGCTTCCCGATGAATCAGGATCCCCCAATCAATATCAACGCGATGATCGCGAATAGCGTGCAAAAGCAAAGCTTCGGCCTCACTTACAGCCTCGTTATCCGTGGACAAGAGGGCGCGCGAGTTGATGAACCTTTTCCACTCGCGATTGCTGCGAGAAAGATCAGACGCAGGTCCCAGTACACGAGGTCGCTCATAATCGGGGAAAGAGCTCGCGCGGGGCTCGTTGCAAGCAAGATTGTCTACTTGACTCATCGGCAAGGTTCCAAGCGAGCTCATAATGGGATAAGGGGTCGATAGCGGGTATACCCAGGGCACCATTGATGGATTCCGGAGTAAAAACGACCGCGACGCCACGAAGGGTAATGCAGCTGGCAGTCCCCTCAGAAGCAACTTCGGACAAGATGGAATAGAACTCCCTCACTATTGAAAGATTGGGAAGTATTGACGAAGGTGGTGCGACAAAATCGCCCACCCAGAAAAACGTACGCGCAGAAGAGAACCGTCACCCTCGACCTTGCTCTGATTTAAACCCCTCTCCTTCGCAGGCTCAACCCACTCAAAATAGCGCCAGAAATGATCTTTAGCAACGTCAGAGGCAGTAGAGAAGAAAGGGGATACATCACGAGTAGGACGAGCTTTCCATATCCGAACCCGATTGCCGCTTTCCCTGGGTGAGACATAGCATAAAATAAAGGGGGGATGAAACAATAAAGAGGATAATGAACAAATTGCAGAGGAAAGAAAGCAAATTCGGTATAAGGCAAGAGGCGAGAATGAGTTCCAAGATACTCCCCCTTTTTTATACTAAAAGGAGGATATAACCAAGGCGAAGCGAGAACGCCGGACCATAAAGAGACCAAAATTTATGGCTACGATTACACACTCGACACCTATTTATTAGGGGTCATAACTCGCGTTAATGACACGGTCAAAGGCGCTACGAGAGGCTAAATTTCGACAACACTTGCTCATAGGGCCGCGGAAATCTTGACAATTGACACCGCATAGCGACCATGGTTAGGACAAGACGACGACGTTTCGTGACCGCGTGCTCCAACAAATTATGTAAAAGACCTCGCACAAATCAAGAGGAACGCATATAGAGGATAAAGTAATGCCTATCACAGCCTCGCTAAAGACCGCCAGACAGTCAACACAAATCAGGGACGGGAAAAATCAAATCTTATAAATAGAAAATGCAGAGAGTAAATTGTCAAGATATTACAACTCAGAATTCAGGCAAATCACAAAGATAAATAGTCAAGGTTACAAGTCAAATTTTTAAAAAGGCTCGCAGGAAAATACAAAAATCTAGAGAGCATGAGGGGTAGGTGGGGTGCTGATGAACTCATCGCCTTGCTCAGGGGACGGCGGCTTCTTCAACGCCTCAAAGTTCACAGGATTAACAGGAGCAGGGTCCCAAACAGGCTCGCCACGACTAAGCTGTTCAGATTGTATCGAGGTAATAAGCTCATTGGCATAGGGAATCTCCGGGTGAAAGACCACTAAATCAGGATGACCTTGGTGCATATTCACCCACCGCAAAGATATCTTCCGAGTAATGTGCTCTCTCGCCTCGGTCGGCCCGGATGCGGCGAGCTAAGTGACTAAAACCCGATCAAAGCTATGCTCCATGAGGTCAGGAAGTCATCCGAATTTTTGTAGGCGGCGACGGCCCCGGACTTGGCCTCCTCAACGGCCTCGGCGGTTTTCTTCACGGCTTCCTCTCGGCTCTCTTCGCAGCTTCTTCAGCAGCTTTCTCAGCAGCCTCTTTAGCAACTGTATCCGCCTCAGCGAGCTTACCCCTCAACTTTGCGATCTCCTCCTGCGCCCCCGCAAAATCCTTGGTCAAAGTGGAAACTTTCTCATTGATTTCGAAGATCCGGTTTAGAGTGCTCCTCCAAGATTGATCTCTTCTTTTCCACCTCGCCGGCCGCGTGCCTAGCTTTCTTTTCGGCGGTAACTCTTGCACCGATCGGTCGCCCCCCTACCGCGCCGTCACCTTTATCATCTCTGCCTCGCGCCTCTCAGCGGCCTCGAGCACCCTATTCAAACGAGCGCCGAGCTGGGAGAAGCAAGGGGGAGTTAGCCAAAAAACAAAAAATAAATAAATAAAAAAAAAAGAGAAAAAGAAAAATTGAAGAGAAGAAAGAGGTGGTCTTACCATAGAAGCAGCAATCCCAAACTGGCCGCTCAAATCTCTGATTTCGGCGATCTCATCTTGAGGCGGAGTATTATCTTGAGCCGCAAAGCGGGCTAATATGCCCCGACCAATCTCCACTTGAACATGATCAGGATAGTCAAAAGGAATCGGCCCAAGAGGAATCACATCAGCAATTGCTTCGCCAACCCGGCGAGCTTTGGATAGGTCAAGATCCTGGGTAAAGCTCGGATCCAACCAAAGGGCCTCTTTCCCAGAGTAACCTCGAGGCAAGGTTTTTTGTGGCTGTGTCTCAGTGGGCGCGCTCTTCTCCACCGGAGTTTCAACCTCTTCAAGATGCACCGGGCTGTGAGCGGGCCGTTTGGTTGGGCGATCATTCTTCGCCTTCTCTGGTTAAGGTCTCTTTACGCCGTGCGACTCTTTAGCAGGGGGATGAGTCCCTTTTGAGGCACCGGCCGACTCCGGCTCGCAACAAGGGCGGCGAAGAGGTCGCGGCTTCCGGGTTATATGTCTCGGCGACAATCGAGGCATCCACGGTTCGGGGCACTTTCCCTAGAGCTTTCTTCAGAGCCTCCTGTCGAGCATTGGCTGCCTTGGCTACCTCCGCGTTAAGCTTGTTTCTTTGAGCCCTGCGAGCATTTGGATCCATACCTACAAAAGGAAAGCGGTTTAGAACCCAACAAAACAAAATGAACATATACAAATAAATACAAGTGGACAAAGAAAGTTACAACGCGGCCTAAGTGAAGGATCGCCCCCACATTCTGGACACTCGGAGGGAAAACATTTGTTGATATGGCAATCCCCAATCCAGTCCGGATCGCAACTCTCAGGACCCATTCGTACCAAGGGCACGGCATTCCCCCTACCTACTAGGCCCGCCATACATACAAAAGGCTCGGTCAGGTCAAGAAGTTCAACCCAGGAGACATTTCTCCGAGATGGCGCCGCCCCATCCGACTGAATTAACGTCATCAGCCCCTTCACATAGCGCCGCTCACTCACGGGGGGGGTCAAGGATTAAAAGCGTGGATTTGCCTCCGCGGACTCACCACCCGGGAAAAGGCCAACCTACCTTCGACTCGACTTTCGGTACCCGCTTCCCCCATTTGTGAAACTTATTGGGAAGCGGGAACGCAGTAGGCGGGGAGTCTTCGTCCTCGGGGAGATTTGTCTAGGAACGGTCGTCCCACGTAAGAGATAAAATTGCCCCGATAAAGTTAACGTCGGCTCAATCTTCGAATCCGGCACATAACTCGTGAAAGCCATCAACGGATAATAGCCCCGACGGCAAAATCGGAAGGAAGCGCCTGCATCTCCTTGCAGATCTCCACAAAGAAAGGATCGAAAGGCGGTCTCAGACCCGCATGCAAATGATGGAAGTGGAGGATAAGGGTGTCCTCGGAGCGGCGCGCACATACGTAATCCTTGTGATCCCCGGGCTTAAATTTGTCGCCCTCCTTCTCATAATCGAAAAAAGAAAACCGATACACACTGGTGTCGATTCCAAATATACGATTTATGGTCCTATTGAGATCGCTGCTCTTACAGAGTCGGGACCATTTCTTCTCAACATCCTTCTCATACGCCGCTATGGTCCCATACTCCCGCATAGCTTCAGGATTGTTAGGTCGAGAGATCTTCGGCTGGGTGGCGGCCGCGGCGGCTTCACCGACTGTCATGGTTTGGCTCGCAATTTTCTTCTTTTTCTTCTGCCTTTTTGCGGGCACCCAGATATCCTTCCGAGGCAATTCAGCATTTTCATCCTCACTGGACCCCATTAACTCATGAACTGCGGCGTCCTGAACATAAGCTTCGTCGTGGTCGGGAGCGCCGCTAGTACTTGGGACCGCAGTTTGTCCTTCAGCCGGGGACGCGGTTTTTTCAGCCCCGTGAACAGTTGGAGATTTTTGAGCCCGTGCTTTCTCTTTAAGGCTCGCTCTACGCGGCGGATTTCTGGCAGAGATAAAGGCCTCCAACTCAAAAGGGTCGGCATCCATAGTAGCGACCTCATCAGCAGTAATCTCGCCAACACCTGCGCGAGTACTTTCCACTTCCACCTCGTCCAGTAGATCGCCGACTGAGGCCGCAGATAATATGGGGTCATCCTCAACATAGTCATAAATCTCCCTCTCCGCAGAATCATCTCCAGAATAATCATTCCCCGACATCCTGCAAAAACAAGGGAGGAAAAAGGTGGAGCTTTCAGACCTGGTATAATAACAAATTAGCCCAGGAAGGTGATCGCACCCACTTCAATACCGCCTCCTCCGTTTTTGCAAGAGAGATCGCAAATAAAATTACGAGAGGAAAGCGGGGGAGCGGGTGAAACCCCAATTTTCCCAGGGAAAAGCTATAATCTCTCCCCGGAAAACCCCATTATTAATCGAAACAAATCGAGGTTGCATCCCCGTTGCGAAAGAAAGATGAAAATGATGCCCATGGAAAAATAACGCGGGGATGGATGAATAAAAGAGTTAAAGGAGAGGAATTCTTACCCAATTTGTCTGAAGAAAAGAGGAAATCCGCGTGAAGGCTGGGAAATGCTCAAGAAGGTGGCCGGAATCTTCAAAAGAACCACCCTGAAATCCTAAAACCTTCAAAGCTCCGCCGTAAAACCTTAAGAATTCCGATCGATAGACAGCGAAGGAAATAAGGAATGCTAAAAGTGTGAGGAGGTTGAGGGGTGAAAACCTTATATAGGCAAGGGGGCCACGATCGAACGGTTGGGGACCCTTCATCCGACGGTTCAGATTGGGGCGGCAGTTATCAGTTTTGAAATACGAAGGGGCGTCCCATCAATGCTCACGTGCAACTGCCTAGGCAGTTGCAAAGGCGGCCGCACTACTCAGCAGAATGGTACCTGGAGGACTGACGTCAGCCACGATTGACGATCTCGCCCCACCAAAACTGACCCAGAGTTGCTTCGAAGGCCGCATGCTTTGAAAGCACGGCCCTTAGTGAACAAGTCGCATCAGACGACAAGGTCGCAAAAACAGGCCCGGAGTTGCTTCGAAGGCCGCATGCTTTGAAAGCACGGCCCTTAGCGAACAAGTCGCATCAGACGACAAGGTCGCAAAAACAGGCCCAGAGTTGCTTCGAAGGCCGCATGCTTTAAAAGCACGGCCCTTAGTGAACAAGTCGCATCAGACGACAAGGTCGCAAAAACAGGCCCAGAGTTGCTTCGAAGGCCGCATGCTTTGAAAGCACGGCCCTTAGTGAACAAGTCGCATCAGACGACAAGGTCGCAAAAACAGGCCCAGAGTTGCTTCGAAGGCCGCATGCTTTAAAAGCACGGCCCTAAGTGTACAAGTCGCACCCGACGACGAGGTCATAAAAGATGTTGATAATTACTCCATCCTTTATATCCTCAGGGAATATCATAAAGCACGGAGTAGGGGGCCATTGATGGGTATAAATAATTCCACCACCTCAACAGTGGAAGACGACCCACCACGGCCACCCTCCGGCATGACAGAATAGATCGCAAAGAGGGCGGCCACTGTGTATCACCTCGCCGCGACCAACACACTTGCAGCCCCAGGCAAGTGCAACAGATCCTCTGGGTCTCATCCAGGCAAGTCGAGAAGGGGCGCCAAGGGGACGAGGCAGGAAAAGGCTTGCTCCTTGCGACCTCAGAGAGATGGCCGCCGGTTGATCCAGATCTTTTCCCCACTTGTATCTTAGATATTTCGTCTTACTTAATATCTAAATTAAACCTAGCTGTTAGTAAAGATGTCTAATAGATTACTTATTCCCTAAGTTACCCACCTCTATAAAAGGTGTGGTCATTGTAAACTAGAAGGATATATAATATACACTACACTTGCAAGCCAAAGCTCTGTCCATTTCTATTCTTCCATACCGCCACCCGCCGGAGTATCACACCACCTTAATACAGCCAGATATCCACCATCTTTACACCGCAAGGACACCTGTGACGATTTATACATCATCAGAGGGGTGGAGTTTTAATAGAAAAAAAAATTAGGGTTGGATGGATTTTAGACTGAAAACGAGGCATTGGTGCGCGCCAAGTGAAATTAGCGTGCGTCAAGGGGGACAAGGGCTGATTCTAGGGTTCTGTGGCGGCAGAGGCGTGACTGATGGTTGTCGAATCGGGTGACGCGCGCCATAAGGGTACTGACGCACGCCAAGCTTGTTTTTTGTGTGCGAAGTGTGTTAAAGGGGGAATGGCGTGCGTCAATAGGGGTTGACGCGCGTCAGCAAGCAAAATATTACTGACGCACGCCAAGACAGCCCTGACGCAAGTCAAAACACCTGAGAAGAAGAACTATGCTAAAAAATGACCGCACCCAGCAACAATTATCTCTAAACAAGGAGCTAAGCACAGAGACAATGACAATACTGGGGACCAAATTACAAGGAAAAACAAGAGCTAACAAGTTCAACAAATAACAATTTAACACATGAGTAGCACATTGGTTACAAGGTAACAACCCCAAATGCAAAACAATACTTGCAACATCCAAAGAAATAAAAATGACAAAGTAGTTCAACAAAACGACAACAGACTGCAACATTATAAAGCCACAAGCGGCTAAATAACAAAAACGACAAAGTCCGGTGAACAAAAGCACTA
Organism: Gentiana straminea; assembly: GCA_036785695.1. Lineage (NCBI taxonomy): Eukaryota > Viridiplantae > Streptophyta > Magnoliopsida > Gentianales > Gentianaceae > Gentiana > Gentiana straminea. The sequence goes on along the minus strand of JAVUPR010000265.1, from coordinate 6,006,277 downwards.
TGCAACATCGGCAGAAGATGCGGGAACAGTGGAAGAAGCAAGGGGAAGCTCTTCAAGATTGTCGTCTTCATCAAGAAGCACGTGAGCATCTAGCGGAGTGATCGTACTTGAAGAAGGGAATGTCGAAGGATGGAGTAAGCCAGTACCTTGATAATCAGCAGCATAAAGGTTTGACGGCATCTGAATAAGATAATCCGGGAAACCGGCGAGAAAACATAGATTGGAAAGACGAGCCACCGCCCCGCCACCAATGGATGTAATCATTGATCCCGACAAACTTTGCCCCGCAAACGCAAAAAACCGCACTAACGGAACACCGTACTGCGCAGAAGAAAAAGCGAAGTGCTACCCGGAGCCACGGAATGAGGCGGAGGTCTATCTAGGCTCGGGAAGGGCTGAATCCACGTACGGATCGGGTAAGCATGCTCCGCAAATGTATCAAAATCCTCAGCCCGATCCGCATACAATGGATTACCGATTTCAACAAAAGACTGATGACCTCGAGAACCGACCCTCAAATCATTCAAACCTCTCAACACGTGCTTGAATCCTATCCTAGAGTTGGTGTCAGCCGCCACCAACGCTCCACACAAAGCTGCCATCTCAGACTCAAGGAGTTCGAACCTAGCCCTCATGGCTGAATCACGAATGTGAGGGAGATGGGGAGCAGGCAAACTGGAGGTAGGGATGTCAACAAAGGATGGAACACTTGCTTGAATAGGAGTATCGGGGAGAGCTGCAGGCTGCCTAACATTCTCAGGGATATTAAGACCAATCATGAGGATAACGGGTGGAAACAAGTGATCATCGGATAAGCTCGGGACCTGGGCTCGGTGGCAAAGCTCATGAATCAGCCAAGGCAAAGGCATATTGCCGTTTGCACGGTGATTCATAGCAAAGTCCACCGCCCCCTGGTACATATAGTATCCAACGTCCACAGGCAAATCGGTGAAAATGGCAAAGGCTAAGCAAGACTCAGGATAATTGAAAGTGTTAACTTTGTGGGAAGGCATGATATTGTGACTAATGAAATGCTTCAACACTCTCACATCCTTAATTGCACTACCATACTTAAAACGCTGTCCACCCAAGTAGCGGACGAACGAGAGAAAAGTCTTGGCCTCCTATGCCTTATCTTGCGTATTTCCCTCCTCATTCAACTTCCACACGCTAGAAAAGACGGTATCGGCCGGGATCTCAGGGATTCCAAAGAAGTCATTGATAACCTTCACAGAAAAGGGAACATTTACACCACGAACTGGGACTACACCATTTGCTGCCTCAACAGGGTCAGCGGCCATGTTAGCATAGAACTCAGCCACAAGAGTGCCATTAACCATAGAAGAACGGTTGGCCGCTAAAGTTTCCCACTTACGATCCCTAATGATTTTCTGGATTCTAGGGCTGACCGACTTAAAATCTATTCCTCGCTCGAAATGCAGCGTGCACTGACTGAAATACGTACTAAAAAGCCTCTTAACCTTCTTACCAAAGGTAGTTGAGGGAAAAGATACAACAGGTTCGGTTTCACTAGGGGCTGAGGCCTTCCTCTTCTTATTTTGATCACCCTGACGACCACTACCACGAGCAGATGATTCAGACATGGCTACGGGGTACAACAATCCAACAAAACAACAAAAGACAACAATGAGCCCTTCCTTCGGTTTCAATAAACTCAAATCATCAAAATAACAAAAAGAGATTAAATTGAAAGAGGAGGACTCAGCCAAAATACCTTTATGGAAAGATGAGCACCGCAGACAGAAATGGATGTCGCCGGAAGAAATGGAGTTGGCCGGAAATGTAAAATGAAATCCTTGAAGCCAAGACAAAGTTCCTCACTTCCACACCAACAAGAGAAAAGAGGTGGAGAAATTGAGAGAAGGGTGGGTAGGCCTTGATGATTGGACTTAGTTGAGGAATGATGGTGGAAAAACTGAAGAAAATGGGGAGAAAAGAGGGTGAATTCGATTATAATGGAAGTTATGGAGGGGAGAGAAAAGAAGAAGAACCGTTTTGATTCAAAAACTGCCACCCCAGCAACGGCGCCAGAAAGCTTGATGGCCAAATCCTAGAGGTCCAATCTAACCGGCAGTGTACTGGGTCGACTATAGTCTAGTTTGGTGAGTCAAGGTTGTCTCCTCGGGGAACACACAATTATGAGGTTACACACTAAAAGTCTATATTACTTCGATCTAGGTCGCATTTTGATGAAAGCTTAATCAATTGCATAAATAAAGTGCTTGAAATAAAAAGATGATAAACTGATAAAAGAAACTAACCAAGATAATGCGTAGTCTAGCTATCCTCTCGCAACGTCTTGGGAATGACTTCCTACCTTTCATGTCTAAAAGCGTGAAACGAAGCATTCCTAAGCAAGCAATTCCCCCTCATACGAGTGAATGGAATTGCTCTCTACCTCCTCCCTGGTCTAGGCGGTCTAAACCTAATGATTCGGTATGCTACGCACGTGAATGCAATGGCAAAGCCAAGAATCCCCGGATAAGAAATCGAATGCCTCAAAGAGGTCGATTTTACCTTCCGGTTCACCTACCCTCTTCCTACGTCTAATGTCTCCGTTCGGTATCCGTTAAACGTGTAAATGCTAACACTAGGCAATTACTCTAATGCAAGCAACAATACAATACAAGTAGGCAAAGCTCCACAACAATCAAAACTAACAACACAACCAATCATTCCCAATCAATCACGAGAGGATAAACCAATGCTACAACATAATCTCAGCTAGGTAAACCTAGCCACTCATGCCTACAAACATTAACATCTCAAGATTAACATTCATAAACATAAGAACTATTGAATGACGATAAAGATTAAAGATTACCAATTCAAATGATGAAATTCGAGTTGGTGTTCTTCATCCAACCTCAATAGCTTCAATGATGCTAACACTAGTGTGTTAAACTTCAACAAGAAATCAAAGCTAAACTAGGATCCTTAATTGTTACAATCAAGTTCAAGTGCTAATTTCTACTAGAATTTGGCTATAAGATCCTTGGGATGGGGATGGTGCCTGCAAGATGGAAAAATTGGAGAAGATAAAGTGTATTTCTTTATTTTCTCAGCTTGGAAGAATAAAAGGATTAATTCTATGCTGACTCTGCAATATTGACTCAGGCCAATCCGTACTGGCGCACGCCACCCAAGATGCCTTACTGGCGCAGGTCAGAACTGCTTGGCGTGCGTCAAGTCCCATTGTAGTGGTTGGCTGAATGACATCCGCATTAATTGCTCATCAACTCCTTGACGCAGGTCAGTGTAACATGGCGTGAGTCAAATGTGTCTAAAATCTCATAATCACAATTTTCTTCCACTTGGCTTGGATCGAACCCTCTAATATGTATCGATAATCCTTGTGGGTTGAAATCCTCGCCATAGCTCCAAAATCATCACAAAAAAATCAAAAGCCACCCTGAGGTCAGAATCCACACTCTCCACCGTGATATCTGTGCTGCAAAATAGACATAAAGATACCACGTGTAAATCTGATAACAAAATCGGCTAATACTAATATCATATAGCTAGAAACATGGTTAATCTAAAAATTCTATATACACAAAATATGGCTCCAATCATCATTCAAATTGCTCAAGTTGATGTCAAAATATCGCTAATTGCACCAGAAAAAGGGGTAAATCATCGGAAATTATATCATCAAGTTGACTTACATCAGTGAGAAAGCCCTGATAATCATTTTTTTTGCCCTGAAAGTAAAGGGCAATGGAAAACAATCATTTATGCCAAAGCATAAATGTCTACCCAAAGCATAAACAGGATCATCAATTCTGTTAAGAAAGACGCGTTTGCTACTTCGCTGTGATGGCTTTGCACATGGTACTTCCTCTTTGATTAAAGCCCCGTGGCAATTTTTGCGGGCCATGTACCGAGAATCATGTCATGGTATAAGCTTCAATTTTCCGGGTATCCATGCGGTCTTGGTCTACGGGAAATCAAAATATTGGAAGAGATGAGTACATAAAGAACAAGAAAATATGAAGAGTGATCATACTTTAATCAAATGCTTAAGAGTAAAGAAGAATTACAGATTCCAATCTTGCCATTGCATTCACTATGGGTATTATATCTGCAGCTGCTGGTTTTCTAAGAAGTATGTCTGTATCTTTATGAGCCATTCTGGACACCATGTCATCGACATCTCTTTTGTTGGCAATGTACCTGTTTTTATTTTTATTTTTTAGTACTCCAAAATAAACATTCACATACAGATACTTGAATCTAGCCTTCCGATAAAAAACTCAACACATGGCTTTTATGGAATTTAATACCATAGGATCTTGCATTTTGCCTAATACACATAAAACAAGAATATGTAACATCAAATTATTTAAAAATTACCATTGTCTTAAAGTTTGGACCTTCATGAATCACGGTTCTTTTAGCGAAGACATTGTCCAATCGCGATGACAAAGACAAGCCTGCACTACTCACCAGTTTTCTTAAACACAAAAAGCCTCTTAATGGATTTGGACAAACTCTTAAAACAAGTATATAAAACCAGAAACTCAGGCTTACCGTTAAAGGATGTTACTTTCATGTTCATACCAACAAACATGACAACATTAGGAAGAGCCTAGATAAAATATCACCATACTCCCTAATCTTTTCTTTCCACAATCTCATTATCATTGGAATTTTTCTTGAAGAACAAAGAACGGAATAGTAATTAACATCACAAAAATAAATACATATGAATCAGAAAGCAACAGCTTAACATACTTGGTATCAACAACAACAAAATCCTGCGCAATCAAGTCCTGACCGTACAAATCCACACCTACTTTTTTCTCAGGAGAAGCTTGTACAATCAAACCATTAATGTCTGCCCACCGAAGGTACATATTATATTAGAAATTACTTTCACCAAGGTATTTATAACAACAGTAGAATATAACAAACCACATGCTTACTGATCGGGGTTTCAGGATCTGTATAACGGAACATTTCAGAGAAATCTTTGAACTGAAAATCATAAGGAATGTGCGGTGGTATATCTCCATTGGCTGTACCGATGCTGTGTTGTACAGAGTCCATGAAAACTCATAATCGCGGACCTCATAACCAGCCCTCACAGGTTTCACATAAGCATTGGATATGTAGTATCGTTTGTAGGGCTGAAGCGATGTCTCAAAATATGCAACATCTTCTCCATAGCATACTGTTGAAACCAAAGTCCCTACAAAAAAAGACCAAATAGTCTCTTAGTGCTTTATGAGCAAAGGAGTATGGAACTAAAAGACCATAAAACATTGTTTCTAGTTAATAGTAGTATAGGACATTATTAGTTTTACATGTACATCATAATCAATCAACCCAAAAAAATATATTAACATTTATCTATTTCTGTAATAACATGAATAAAAAAATCAAAATTACCATAGTGTCAATAAACAGGTAGCCCATGTATTCTGTTGGATTTGCTATAGACCTGCTTGTTCCACTTTTCTTCCTCTCTAAAACTGAATCAACACCTTCCAGTTTGGTCTCCTTGCCAGTACATCCTTAATGTGGCAGATTTGTCTCTCTCTATGCTAAAAACAGTCTGAAAAGTTTGGAAACATTATAGCAAATGTATTGTATCAGACTCTTTACACACCAGCACATACACATTATTTTGAATACAGGTATGGTTAATAACAATCTAGTTGAACGGCTCAGAAAACATAATTTTAAAATCAAAACACAACATGAACCGAGACAGACTCAATGTGACAGTACTTCTTTATAAACCACAATAAACTATAAAAAAAACAACAACAAACAAAGTAAAGGGCAACGGAAAACAATCAAAGAGGAAGTACCATGTGCAAAGCCATCACAGCGAAGTAGCAAACACGTCTTTCTTAACGGAATTGATGATCCTATCCAACGAACTGCAACAATCAACCTGCAAACTATCAGCATGTTGTTTAGTACCATTTACACCATTGAAGACATGTTTCTCTGAAGATCAACAGATCACCACTACAGCAAGCCAAGAAAAGGAACACAAAAAACCACAAACACCGTAAAAGAAGTTTTTTTTGTATATCATTGCATGAAGAAGTATGACATTACCTGCACTTCCCTACCCAGTTAATAGGTAATAAATCATACACACACAGACACCGAATGACAGGGTAAGAACACAAACTCACACAAAATTAAAACACACACAACGGTATGCTAGTACTTCAACAGAAAACATAGAAAAAGATATTTTTAATTTTCAAGGTACCCGTAAACAGTACACCACAACATTATAAAAAATCCTTCATCACAGCCATTCAGATTTATTTTGAGCAGAAACAAAGATATCAAAACAACAGACCTATATCTAGTCCAATATTAGAACATAAGAAAACAACATGTTTAAAGGTAACTAAGAAACACTTTTTCAGGCCGTCAATTCTAGAAGCCTGTGTACGACAAAAACACATGCAATCAACAGCTTTGAAGGCTAAAGAAGAAATCTTTGAGGGCCATGAAAGCAAGAATCCTAAATTGACCTTATTGACATAACATACAACATGAAGACACTACTATACCCGCGAAAATAAGCCCAAAATATGCAGCAGCAGCAACAACATTATAACTATCCATGATGGAGAAATATCACCATGGATGCTTGTCCTTCACCAATGACTATGGCTTCACAAAGCGAACCCTTGGAACGGTAGGATTCTTTGCCAAAGTCTTCCACTTGGTCCTTGAAGGGTATGATTGCCTCTTCACCAGCTCCACCACAAACAACAGTCTTTCACACCCAACAGATGCTTCACTGTCTTCAGTAGATTCTTATAAAAGAAAGATTGAATCAAGTAAGTGATTCAGCTTTCAGCAGCTTGATGTCTTCAAGTGTGTAAACTTGATGTAGCTTGAATGCAGATTACACTTGAAGCGATTTTCTGGATCAGTAGATTAAAGCTCAGTAGGGTCAGCAGGGTGTTTTCTTGAGTCAGAATTTGAAGATCAGGATTATCTGTATTTTTCTCTTGATGTTCATCTCTTGTATCTGAATTAGGAATCCTCTATTTATAGGTAGGAATCCTTGTGACTTATGTTTGAAATTCAAACATAGCCGTTTTAGATTTTGTCCCATTTGACTTGCCTTCTGTCACTGTTCATAGTACTGACACTGTCAGATTGCTTTTTGACAGTGTACAGTCTGTCCACCCCTAGACTTGTATCTATTGGATAAAGGTCTGAATCTTTCCAACGTCCCTTTAATCTTAACCATTAATTTTTTTGATAAAATCAGAGGTTGTTAGCTGTCCTTATCCATGTTTTCTTCCAATGTAACCTTTCATTGAATTGAGATATGTGTCCAGCAGGTTCCTGAGAACATAAGTCTGCTGATATACACATCAGTAAGCTGATCCTTATTTTGCTGTGTTTAAAAACACTTTAGCTTACTGTCTTTTATCTAACTTTTATTCATGAAGTTAGATTACACCTTTTTGCATATAACTAAGTTCCAAACACCACTTAACTTATGGAACTTAGACCTTGTACACAAGGTCATCACAGACTTCCCTAAATTCTGATTGCATATCCTTGACTTTAATTACTAAGTTTGATCCCTTAGCCTTCATTCACTGAGTTTGAGCCCTCAGCCTTTAGTCTTCGGCGGGTACACGATCGGCTGCGACTCGGCTACCCTATCGACCTAGACTAGTCTGCGATGTAAGTCGGCTGACCTTTTACAGTGCTTGTTTGATCAAACCTATACAAAGATCAAACTCTAATAAACCTATACATTTGATCTAGACATCTTTTTGCCATTGCTCTATAACAGCTAGTCTGGCACTCATCACTAAAACTTAAAAATAAGTCCAACAATTTCCCCATTTTTGGTGATGATGCCAATACCCTCCTTACAGCAAAGCAAAAAGATTAAAAACAAAAAACAGAACAAAGTGTAGTCATTTCTCATTATAATCATTTGTTCAAGAGTATTACAGTCTAGATACAGCAAATGATAAAACAGAATAAAGTGTCTTTGATCTACTTGTCTTCTTTCTCTTTCTTCTCTTGCTTTCTCCACTTGTTCTTGGTAGGCTTTGATCTCTCTGACCATTTCTCTCATCCATTTATTTTCAATCAGAGTGAAATCAATGTGTGGATTCACTTGTCTCCACCAGTGCCATGCCTCAGGTAGAGTAAGATTGATTTGATGTACTCTAAAGCCTAAACGCATGTACACTTCTTTAAACTCATTAAGTGACTCCTTAGCATTTGTAGTAGGTAAACTTCTTGCACCTCTACCACTTCTTCCACCTCTTCCACTTCTTTGTGTAGCCCTCATGGCTTTGATCCTTGCTTCCCAAAACTTGAGTCCAAGAAAGGAATTGAGTCCCTCATGGAAACCTTTATCATGATAAGGTCTTCTCTTGTTGTAGTAGTAAGTGGAAGTCTGCTGGGTGCAGGCTCCATAAAAGCATTAGTATCATCTTCCCATCTCTTCCTAGCAAAGATCCTGGCAGCCTCTTTTGCTACTGCTGTTTGACTCTCTTCCCCTTTATTGACATCATCAACAAAACGGGACAGCAGGCCATGCACACTCTCCTGTGTGATCACTAGGTTGTTCATTTGACCTTCAATAATTTCAGTCCTAGTGTCAATGGTAGTGATCCTTCCTTGCATTGTTTGCTCCAGTAGATTTATCCTTTCAGTAAGTCTAGGATCAGGTACATCAGGTTGCAGTGTTCCGGCAGGTTCAGCCACAGCAGGCTTAGGTGTCTCAGCAAGCTTGTCAAGTTTCTGATGAATGGATGCAAATTGTTCTTTCAGAAACTTGTCCTTCAGTGTATTTCCTTGCTTAATCCCCTTCACATCTAGAGCAAGGTCAGCAAGAGCATATTGGGTGGAGGTAATATTGGAAGCAACAGTTTCAATGGTTCTTCCTCTATTCTCCACTAAATTCATTAAGTCTTCAAATCTCTGCTCTTGCCTATCAAGTTGAATTCTTAAATTTGCAATGTCATTTATGACAGTCCTCAACTCTTCCAAAACATGTGCTGGTACCCCACCAGCCATTCCTCCATCAGATCCATCAGCAGGCTCTTCTACATTGTATTGTTGCCTCTGTCTGCTGATAACCAAAGCATAGCTCATATCCCTTCCAGCAGGGTTAGGTCCTTGGAATTCCTCCAGAATAGGATCAAGAGCAGGTTCTTCAAAAACTGGGACAAATGCCTGTTGTGGTTCATCAGCAACATGTTCTTCCTCAGGCACTTGAAATTCCTCATCACTGTAGTCATAGTCCACCAGCTGCTCATCCTCTTCAATAACAACAGTCTGCTGACTATCTTTCCCTACAGTGGTCTTGTCTCCAGTAGGCTCCACTACAGCAGCCTCTTCAAGAACAACAACAGGGGTTTCCTCCAAACCCAAATCTGGTTCCAACCTATGTTCAGGTGTTGTTTGTAACTCAACAACTTGTACCTCCAGTTCCAACCTTTGTGCGAGTCTTTGTTTGTACCTCGGAACTTTGTACCACACATTGCCACAATAACCTGATCAGGGAATACATCCATATTTTCTTTTTGAAATTCCCTAAGATCAGAAACCCTTCTTAGAAAGTTTGCAGCCTTGGTTAGAGTGTCATGAGTGTCAATCCATGATTGATATTGACTTGAATCCTCAGAACTGACATTAGGTTCACTATGATCAGTAACCCTTTCATCATTTGAATCCACAGTCTGCTGATCATCAGCATGCTCAGCAGGTTCTTCAACAAATAAGTTGTCTATTTCACCAACCATCTTGTTTGCACCAATAGATATTCCTTCATTGATTTGTGCCTCTATATCATCCATGGTGAGATCCTCCAGACCCTCATCCATCTGTTGATTTCCTTGTCTTTCGACGGTACATCCCGACATCGATGGATCGCTTTACTCTTGGTTCAATAATCATAGCAGTTCCACTGGTTCCTCCAGGACCAGAGGGATAATCACCTCCAGAATCAGATGATGATGAGTCATCACTGTATGATTCATCTCTGGGGTCTCTGAACTTGATACCCTCCTCCTTCTGTTGTTCATCAAACAGATCCATCAATCTTGATTGCAATAAGGAGGTGTCAACTAGATCCAGCAAATTTTCCACTCCCAATTTCTCAAAAGCCCATTCTTCAAAATCTGTCATTGGTTCTGCAGCTGGATTTTGTCTCTTATAGAATCCAAACTTCCATTGGAAATAATCAGCAACCAGTAGGATTTTAGGGTCAACAAACTCCTCTTTCTTCTTCTTCTCATGTCTCTCAAATGTCATGGTTGGCTTTCTAGAAGCTGGTTGATCACTCTGATGACCTCCAAAGGTCCCAACTAGCAGAGTCAGTGTTTCTTCAACAGATGCCTCTAGGTCAGTAGGTTGCTCAGGTTGTACATTTGGTCCTACTACCTCCTCTGTACCACACTTGGTTCCCCCTGACTTATATGCTCATCAGCAGGGTTAGCAACAGATTGCTCTTCCCCCTGAACTATTACAGGACTTGCAGGGTCTTGTACCAACTTTTCCACTTCCACAGCAGGTGTAGTCTCAGTTGTTTGCTGTGGTTCTTCTACAAGTTGCTCAACAACAACTTGTGCAGTTTCAGTAGGCTCAGCAGCCTTTACTGGGGAGGATTCAACAACTTCGACAGCAGGCTCAGTTTCAGCAGTCTGCTGTGATTCCCCGGTTGCTCAACAACAACCTCTAGATCCTCAGTAGGCTTAATAATTGTTAAGGGCTCAGCCTCAATAGCCTCTCCTTCATCTTCTTCTTCTTGTTGCCTTTGAGCCTCTAAGATTTTCAATTGCTTTCCTTTGCCATGTATCTTTTTCTTGGAAATCTCTTTCATTCTCTTGGAAAGATCTTCTGTTTCAATTTCAGTAGACTTTCTCTTTCTACTAGCTTCCTTTTGTTGCTCCTTCACAACTTCAGCAACAGTCTTCTTCTTCTTTGCTACTACAGGATCAGTAACCTCAATCTCTCTTTGGACCCTCGGTAGACTCGGCGATCTCTGCATTTGCTTTCTTGTCTTTCTAGGCTTTAATAATTCAGTAATTTTTCTTGTGTCAGCACCATTTCTCTTTTCAGTAACCTTCTTGGGTGCAGCAGGCTTAACAACTTTCTTAACCTGCTCACCTCCAGCATTATCATCTCCACCATCACCATCACTTTCAGTAGCTTCATCATCTACATCTTCATCATCATCCAGACCAGGAATAGGAGTAGCAACTTCTGGCTTGAATCTGGACATGTTAATCTTTTCGGATAAAACATCGGGTATCCGAAAATGATTCAGCAGGGTTTGAATCATTAGACCTAAAGGCTTCACCTTGGACTTCCTTGTCCCATCTCTATCTTCAATACACACTTTCTTCATGTAGTGTATGAAGAATCCATCCCAATCAAATTTCATACTTCGGCATATGATGATCAGCAGGTCTATTTTTGGTCCAGACAGTGTATCTAGGCTTCCAACAAATCCCAAAATGGTTTTGGCAATCAATTTGCTCAGCAGGTTGTACTCATAACCAATATATCTTACATTAATGCCCAGATTTGAAGCAATTGTATCATCTGTCTTTATTGAATCTATAAACTTCATCCTTGGTAGATTCATTTCTTCTGGATTGGTGGGTGCATTGTTTCCAGGTGCAAATTTGAATACCTCTCTCAGTAGGTCTGAAGATATTTCAATCTCTCTTCCATTAACAGTTGTAGTGAAGGCCTCTCTACCTTCATGTATGACAATGTTTTTCCAGAATTCCAAAACATTGACATAAGAAATTCGATCCAATCTTCTGTTTATAACACCTTCTAGCTCAGCAAACCGTCTGATTCTTCGTCCAATATTAATGGCTAACTCAGTGGAGTTACAGTCAGTAACATATCCTCTTACACTCTGACTGGTTCCAATATGAACTTCATCCTTCTTTGACATTGTTGTAAGAAAAAGATGAAGAAGATAGCTCTCAAATCTGTGTTCACACAATATATACGCAGGGAATTGAAAATCAATCTGAGATTTTATAAGTAGCCTCTGTGTATAGGTCTGTATATATATAGACAGATGTGGTTGAAAACCGTCAGAACACATACTGTGCATTAACCACGATTAAAGTTGGAATAAATGGGATCTTGACACGTGGCCCATTACTTATCCATAAATGTTTGTAACCGTTCGATCATGTAACCGCAGTTGTAAAGATAAGATAAATATCCCGCCATTTGCTTTTTGACTTTAGTAAGTTTGACTGTGTAACGTTTCCTTCAGCAGCCTTGTCATCAGCAGACTTGGCTCGGCGGCTGGCGACAATGAGTCTCGGCGGTCTGCGATATTGTTACTCTGTCGATATATAATTCCTTTTGTTTTGTCCAACGATAATACAAGATGAACTTTAATACCAATGAGCGATCCGTCAAGTGGGCTCACCCATCATGACAAAGACCAATCCCCTTGGCAACCTCATTTGCTCAATTGTCCAAACATAAATAAGTACATGGAATTGTTGATACCAATGACTAATCTGCTAAGTGAGCTCACGCATCATAGCAAAGACTAATCCCCTTGGTGAATTCCAGTACATTGCTTACTAAGACTATATCAGTCAACTTTTATAATTCCAAGTTCAATCCTTAGTTTAGCAAATATTTCACTATCCAATGGTTCAGTGAAAATATCAGCAAGTTGATCTTCAGTAGGGATATAGAGAACTACCACATCTTTCTTTTCAACATGATCTCTTATAGAATGATGTCTCACATCATTATGCTTGGTTCTTGAGTGCAAAACAGGATTTTCTGTGATTGCAATTGCACTTGTGTTGTCACACATGATTGGAATTTCTCTTTCTTCAATTCCATAATCTCTTAATTGTTGTCTTAACCACAGTATTTGTGCACAGCAACTTCCAGCAGCAATGTATTCAGCTTCAGCAGTGGAAGTTGATATAGAATTCTGTTTCTTGCTAAACCAGGAAACCAGTCTATTTCCTATTAATTGACAGGTTCCTGTGGTGCTTTTTCTATCAATCATACATCCAGCATAATCAGAATCTGAGTAGGGTATAACTTTGAAGCTTCCATCTTTTGAATACCATATCCCTACTCCCAAAGTCTCTTTTAGATACTTGAGAACTCTCTTTACTGCAGCTAAGTGACTTTCTTTAGGTTTTGATTGAAATCTTGCACAAACACCTACAACAAAGGATATATCAGGTCCGCTGGCAGTAAGGTACATCAGACTACCTATCATCCTTCTGTATAAAGTCTGATCAACATCTTTGCCTTCTTTGTCTTCATCCAATCTGATATTTGTACTCATAGGAGTTGATACCTTGGTGTTGTTTTTCATACCAAACTTCTTCAGTAACTCCTTGGTATACTTGGTTTGATGAATGAAGATTCCATCTTTCATTTGTTTGACTTGCAATCCCAAAAAGTAATTCATTTCTCCCATCATGCTCATTTGGAATTTACTCTTCATTAGATTTGCAAATTTCTCACAAAACAATTCATTTTCAGAGCCAAATATTATGTCATCAACATAAATTTGTACCAGCAGGGTGCTGTCCCCTTCATTGATTCTGAAAAGAGTCTTGTCAATGGTGCCTTTAGTAAAACCATTGTCCACCAAGAATTGAGATAGATTCTCATACCATGCTCTTGGTGCTTGTTTCAAACCATAAAGTGCTTTGTTGAGTCTATACACTTTATCTTCTTGATCTTTAACTTCAAATCCAGGAGGTTGCTGAACATAGACCTCATCTTCCAGAATGCCATTCAAAAATGCACTTTTGACATCCATCTGATAACCTTTGAAGTTTTTATAAGCAGCATATGCCAAGAATAATCTGATAGCTTCCAATCTTGCAACAGGGGCATATGTCTCATCAAAATCTATTCCTTCTGCTTGAGAATAGCCTTTTGCTACTAGTCTGGCCTTATTCCTCACAATGGTACCAATTCATCCAATTTATTTATGTATACCCATTTTGTACCAATGATATTTGCATGACTAGGCCTTTCCACTAGTGTCCAAACTTGATTTCTTTCAAATTCATTCAACTCCTCTTGCATAGAAATTATCCAATCTGGATCTGAAATTGCTTCTTCAACAACTTTAGGTTCCATTTGGGATAGAAAACAGGTAAACATTGCTTCTAATTGTCTTCTAGTCCTTACACCTTGCTGTATGTTGCCAATTACTTGTTCAGCAGGGTGATCCTTTAACCATTGTGGATTCTGGTTAGATTGATTCTCAGGAACATCATCTTCAGTATGTTCTGCTGTTGCTTCAACATGGGGTTCAGCAGATCCTTGAACTGCCTCAGTTGTTGCATCAGTAGTATTACCAGCAGGGTGTTCAGCAGGGGCAGAATCAGAAGCCTTTAAGTCATTAAATATTTCCAAAACTTCAACACAATCTTGATCAGTGACTTGTAGATTCTCAGCAGGTTCACAAGCTTCATCTTCCATACCAGTGAACTTAGGTTCATCAAACACAACATGGATTGTCTCCTCATGTTTCAGTGACCTTTTATTCAGGACTCTGAATGATTTACTGACTGAAGAATATCCCAAGAAAATTCCTTCATCAGACTTTGGTTGGAATGTTTTCAATTAATCCTTATGATTTAAGATAAAACATTTGCTTCCAAATGGATGGAAATAAGATATATTAGGCTTCCTTCTATTCCAAATCTCATAAGGTGTCTTCGGCAGCTTCTTGTTTACTGAGGTTCTGTTTTGTGTATAGCATCTGTATTAACTGCTTCAGCCCAATATCTTTCTGCCAGTAATGCTTCACAAATCATAGTTCTTCCTGCTTCTTTTAAAGTCCTGTTTCTTCTTTCAGCAACCCCATTTTGCTGAGGTGTACCAGCAGCAGCAAGTTGGTGTAGTACACCATTCTGTTCACAATATTCTCTTATAACTTTATTGAGAAATTCATTACCGTTGTCTGATCTGATTTTTACTACTAGTCAAACTTTTCTCATTCTGTAATCTCTTCAAAAGTTCAGGCATCTTTTGGAGAGTTTCACTTTTCTTGTTCATGAATATCACCCAAGTGTATCTTGAATAATCATCCACAACTACCAAAGTGTACTTCTTTCCTGTAACACTTGTTGGTGTACCTGGTCCAAATAAATCTATATGCATCAGCTCCAAAACTCTTTTAGTTGATTGCTTAGTTTTTGATTTGAAGCTTGATTTTGTCTGTTTACCTTGCTGACAGGCATCACATACTGCATCCTTTTTGAATGCGATCTCAGGTAAACCAATCACCAGTTTCTTCTTCACCAACTGATTGATATCATCAAAGTTTAGATGATTCAACTTCTTATGCCATAACCAATTAAGTTCTGACTTGGTATGCACAATCAGGCATGTCTCTGGAACAGCAGTAGACCAATCCACAACATACATGTTTTGTTGTCTCCTTCCAGCCAACACAACTTGATCACCTCTTTCACCAATGACAATGCAGGTGCTTTTGTCAAAAGTGACCTTGTATCCTATGTCACAGAATTGTCCAGTGCTCAGTAGGTTGTAGTCCAGTCCTTCCACATATGCCACATTCCTGATTGTCAGTCCATTTCTCACAAGTGTACCATATCCTCTTGTGTATCCAGGTGTGTTCTTGTTGCCAAAATTCACTCTTGGTCCATACTTTGCCACATAGTTTGACAAACAGTGTTTATTCTTTGTCATATGTATGGAACATCCACTGTCAAAATACCAGACACCCTACAAAACAAAGTTAATGCATTTTAGGTACCCAAATCTGTTTGGGTCCATAATAGTCAGTGGTAAGCATGACCCTTGGCAAGTTTCCATAAGGTCTTCTTTGAAAGGTATTATACCTTGGTTCATACATGTATTCTACACATCCATAAGGTCTAGCAATTGGTTGTGTAGGATTCACATATGCCTTTTGGCCTTTTGGTATGTAATGCTGTTTGAAGTGATTTCTGTTGTTAGAAGCATTAGCATAACCATTGGATTGCTGTCTGTTAGGAACAACCCTGTAATATGGAGTCTGCTGAGGTCCCTGCTGAGGTCTTGTATAAGTCCTCTGCTGAGTCCTCTACTGATTCAATTGCTTAGGTTTTACCCTATCAGCATGGTTATACTTCCTGTTTCTAGCAGTGGGGGCAGGAATATTCCAATCATCATCAGTAGGGAACAGTCTACCTTTCCCCCTGAGATAAGTATCCCTCAAATGATTCACATTTTTAGGTTTAGGATTCTTATCCTTGGAATATATCTGGTTTTTGTCTCTTTGTGGTCCAAATAGACTTGGTAGCGAGTGTGCTCAAGTCGAGTCTAGAGGTCCAGCAGTCCTACCTTTGGATTTACCCTTTTTGTTAGGTACTGATGTCCTTTTAGACTTCTGATTTTGCCTCTTTGAAGCATTCTCAGTAGGCTTCACTGCCTCAGCAACCTTTTTGGGAGTTGGATCTTGTGCAGGCACAAACTTAGGACCAATCCTGGTACTAGGTTCAGTGACCTTACTGGATCCACTCTTATTGGATTGTTGAGTTCCAAATCCAAGCCATGTTCTATCACCATAAGGCTTTCCAGATTTGAATGCAGTGGAGGAACAAGATGGTTCAGCAGATTCAGCAGCTTCTGAATGTTCAGCAGGCTTATGCTGATTCTGTCCAACTTCTTTTTCCTTTCCTTTGAGAATTCTTAATTCAGCATTCAATCTTTCAACTTCTACTTGAAGAGCTTCTTTTTCAGCCTTCACAATCTCATAATCAGATTGTATTATCCTCAGTTGATTAAGGATGGCATCCAAAGTTTCTTCATTGTTAGAATTTTTAGGATTTGAACCACAGGTTGATTCACAATCACTTCCAGCAGTAGTGTTTATAGATACATAATTGTATACCTCCTCTGTTTCATCCATATTTGCCATCAAAGCATAATCATCCATGTCAGCAACAAGTGCAGTGTCATCAGATTCATTTCCTTTTTCTGATTCCACTTCATATCCTGATTCATCTTCAGCAACCATAGCCTTCTTGCCATGTCTTCTTTGTTGACTTTTGGTCTTCAGTAGGTCTGGACAGTCAGGTCTGAAATGTCCAGGCTTCTTGCAATTGAAGCAAAGATAATCAGGTTCCTTACTTTGTTTTAACTAAGGACAATCAGGTTTGAAGTGTCCTGGTTTCTTGCAATGAAAGCACAGATAATCATTGTCTTTCTTTGGTTCTTCTTTCTTCTTTTCACTAGATCTCTTTGTGAAATTCCTTGAAGAACCCTTTCCAGTCTTCATCATCCTGATTTTCTTGCTCAGTAGGGCAATCTGCTCTTGCATCTCATCCAGTAGATCATCTTGAGCTCCTGATGTCTCTTCTTGATGTTTAGCGACCGGCAGGTGGTCTTTGGTTCTTCCTTTTCAGTGATAGGTGCTAATTTCTTGCTGAATTCATAAGCTTTAAGATCTGAGAATAATTTGAAGGTATCCTCTTCATGTAACTTCCTCATTTCTTCTATGGCAGTAACTTTCATCTCCCAAACTTCTTTTTCAGGTAATGCTTCCAAGATTTTTGAGTTGATTTCTTCCTTTGAGTAACTTACACTCAGCAGGGTAAGTTCATCCATTATAGCATTAAATCTTGATTCCATTTGCTCAATGGTTTCATTTGGTAGCATTTTGAACTTTTGAAACTTCTTTTTGGCCACACTGATCTTGTTCTTCTTGATTGCATCAGTGCCTTCACAGATTAACTGTATCTAGTCCCAAAGTTCCTTTGCAGTTTTGCAATCTTTCACCTTCATGTACATATTGCTATCCAAAGTTCTGTATATAATGTCAATAGCAATATTGTTGAGGTTTTCTCTTTTTCTATCATCAGCAGTCCATTCCTTTTTAGGCTTTAGAATGTACTGTGTCTCATCTCCCACTGTTATTGACTTGGTAATCTCCAGTGGTCCATCTATCAGCACATCCATCATTTCATCATGAGTTGCAGCTAGATAAGCCTGCATACGACGTTTATATTCATCAAAACGATCCACAGAACACATCAACATTGTTCAAGCATACTGGTTGTTATCCATGATGCAAAGCTTTGAAAATCAATAACTTGAAAAAGTTTTCAAAGTATTTTCACAAGCACAACAAGTAGGATTACTTCAGAACAGAAGCACTGCTCTGATACCAATTGTTGGTCCCTTGAAAAGGCTTTGGTTAAGTTTAGAGGGGGTGAATAAACTTAACACTTAAAACTTTTTGGAGTTAACAAACTTAGCAACTTCAGCAGCCTGCTGATACTTCAGTAGTCTGCTGACCTTCAGTAGTCTGCTGACTATTGAACTTGCTGAATTTGTGCAGCGGAATAAATCAAAAATTAAGCCTTGTTACTTGTTGTTAAATATGATACCAGGTATTAGATACTCAGTAGTGTATGTGTGTGTATTCAGTTGCTAGATTCAGTAGATTGATGTGCTAGATAAACTAAATGCAGAAAGTAAGTAGGCAGATTTTATAGTGGTTCCAGGTGGTGTAATCCTGTCAGTCCACTCTTCTCCTGTGATGTTGGAGGTAATTCACTAGAGATCTTTGAGATAGCAGTTATAAAAATCCCTAAGATGCTTGTCCTTCACCAATAACTATGGCTTCACAAACTGAACACTTGGAACAGGTAGGATTGCTGCTCCAAAGTCTTCCACTGGTCCTTGAAGGGTAGGAATGCCTCTTCACCAGCTCCACCACAAACAACAGTCTTTCACACCCAACTGATGCTTCACTTTCTTCAGTAGATTCTTATAAAATAAAGATTGAATCAAGTAATTGATTCAGCTTTCAGCAGCTTGATCAGGATGATATGATCAGCAGCTTGATGTCTTCAAGTGTGCAAACTTGATGTAGCTTGAATGCAGATTACACTTGAAGAGATTTTCTGGATCAGTATATTAAAGCTCAGTAGGGTCAGCAGGGTGTTTTCTTGAGTCAGAATTTGAAGCTCAGGATTATCTGTATTTTTCTCTTGATGTTCATCTCTTGTATCTGAATTAGGAGTCCTCTATTTATAGGTAGGAATCCTTGTGACTTATGTTTGAAATTCAAACATAGCCGTTTCAGATTTTGTCCCATTTGACTTGTCTTCTATCACTGTTCATAGTACTGACACTGTCAGATTGCTTTTTGACAGTGTACAGTCTGTCCACCCTTTGACTTGTATCCATTGGATAAAGGTTTGAATCTTTCCAACGTCCTTTTAATCTTAACCATTGATTTGTTTGATAAAATCAGAGGTTGTTAGCTATCCTTATCCATGTTTTCTTCCAATGTAACCTTTGATTGAATCGAGATATGTGTCCAGCAGGTTCCTAAGAACATAAGACTGCTGTATACACATCAGTAAGCTGATCCTTATTTTGCTGTGTTTAAAAACACTTTAGCTTACTGTCTTTTATCTAACTTTTATTCATGAAGTTAGATTACACCTTTTTTGTATATAACTAAGTTCCAAACACCACTTAACTTATGGAACTTAGACCTTGTACACAAGGTATATGTAAACAGTTTAGGTCATCACAGACTTCCCTAAATTCTGATTGCATATCCTTGACTTTAATTACAAAGTTTGATCCCTTAGCCTTCATTCACTGAGTTTGAGCCCTCAGCCTTCGCTTTCGAGCGGGTACCGATCGCCCTACTACTCGGCTACCCTACTGATCTAGACTAGTCTGCTGATGTAAGTCAGCTGACCTTTTACAGTGCTTGTTTGATCAAACCTATACAAAGATCAAACTCTATAAACCTATACATTTGATCTAGACATCTTTTTGACTTTGCTCTATAACAGCTAGTCTGGCACTCATCACTAAAACTTAAAAATAAGTCCAACAACCATGATTGACAAACATAGTATGAACAGTGAGCAAGTGAAAAAGTATCGATTCCAGAATCATATGTACGACAAGAACATAAGGAAACATCAGCTTTGAAGGTTAGAAAACAAAACATCTTTTGGGACAATTAAAGCAAGAATCAACACAATACTCGGTTTACGGAAACAATAGATACCCCAAAAGATCAACAAAGATATGTGAGAAACCGAAGACTGTCTACCTCTCAAGACCACATAAGATTCAACTATTCTTAATAAATCATCCCTATATAGTGTTATAACCAACATGTCAAACACAACATAGATGCTATGAATCAAGAGACAAAGAACTCACAACACCTGAAAAATAAAAAGGCATGCAAGGTAGCATTCAAAGATAATCAAACGGAAAAGGCATAAAAAAAACAAAACTATGGATTTCCACCGCAAAAGGTCGAGAAAATTTATCTTCAAACCCATAGATAGAAGAATTAATCAGAGTAAAGAACCGTACCTCAGTCAAAGCTGTACATACAGAAGAAATTCTATAGATCCCTGATCAAAGAAACAAAATTTAATTAGGCAAGCATGAAAATTAATAAGCCATTCAAAAGAGAAATTCTAAAAGGCACACAAAAACAACAGAAGAAGGCTAAAATTTGTTCTGTATTAGATTTTGTCATGCACCCGATGAAGAAAATAAGCAAGAGAAAAGGAAGCAAGAAGCATTTTTTTCTTCTCTCTCAATTACCTGATGAATAATGCAGATGGTGATCAGTGAGAACAGATTTGCCCTCTAAATAAACCGATTTGAGGGTCATTGAGTACCTCTCTTGAAATAAAGGCCGGATACACCCCCGAGTTCCCGTGAGGACCCTCCATCTCTCTTTTCTGCATCCCCAACACATCCGATTGAGTACATCTCTACCTTGATTAAAACCACCAAGCCAACCTTCGCCCTTTTTTTCTATTATTATTATGCCTCTTTCGATATATATGATATAAATCAATATTAGATGATATTCATAAAATTACATAATTAGATTAAGTGGGGTAACAGAAATATTCTCAAAATATCTAATATGGGTATTCAACATTATAGGGTAACAAAAGAGTCGACTACGAGTAAGAGTCGAAATCTGCGAGCGCAGACGATCCGGCCGAACTTCGGATTAGTCGACCAGGTGGGTTACGATGCACGGGGCTTTAAGAACAAAAAAAAAAAAAAAGATATACAAAACTTGAATGGTTTCTTAAATGTTATATGTACAAAAGATGGTTATTGATCGCTCATAACGAAATTTGATATATTACTTTTCAAATTACAACTAAAATTTTCCTTAAAAAACTTATAACTAAAGTTGAAAATCATATTTGATTGTCAACCTAAATGCAACATACTTTTTTATTTAACATTTTTTCGAAAACAAAAATTGAATTTTTTTTATTTTTCATTTAGGAATGTCGACACATTGACGGAGAGTATCGACACTATGTCGATCATATGGCGGAGGTGTGTCAAATATAAAAAATTCATAATAATATTTTTTTATCATCTAATACGTGTCGAAAGAAAGATGTGGCGAAAAATGTCTGACATTGCGTACGACACTCATATTGAATCATCGAAGCAAATTAAGTTTCAACACTTCCTATAAAATATAATAAAAATTCATCAAATCCACACGGTTATCCATACGAAATTACTGTACATATAATAATTTATGGATACATATTAGAAAAACGATATCTTTATTATTACTTGTGTAAAATCTAATAAGAAAATCATCGAAGCGGAGTAATGTAATTCTCTATCCACAAGATCCATTTTGATTTTTTTTTATAAAATATTCAGTAGAAACCTATCCATAATAAATGTAGAACAAAATACATGTAAATCCATTTATCTTTTTTGCTTTGTCCCAAAATGTAAGTTCATTTAAATTATTAAGGAAACATTTATTACATTTTTTTTCCTTTTTCCCCTTATTCATTATCTATCCACCCACTTTTCATTACTATGTATTAATAACAATCAAAGAGCATTTTAGACTTTTTAATCAAAATTAATGACACACAATTAATTTAACCAACTTTCTTAATCAGTGTGAAAACATTTAAATGAACTTATATTTTAGAACAAAGGTAGTAGTATCTATTAGAAAGATATCCATAAAATATCAACAAAATAATTATTTTGACTTATCGGGGAAACTAAACATTGTATTTTATTTTGTTCCAAGACTTCAGCAAACTTTTGGTATAGGAAAAGATTAAGGTGCGAATAAAAAAAAAACAAAAAAAAAAAAAACAAAACAAAAACAAAGGGCAACATATAAGCAAATGTACACGGTAGGGGATCCGCACCCCTCCCCCCACCTTCCCCCCAATTTTACGGGAAGTTATTGTGTGGTGAGGGATTTTAAGGTGAAGTGAAGGATGAAACGATCAGAATCACACAGTTTAAATACAGAATAAAAGTGTGTGGTGTGTGGGCTGCCACACGGTGTCTCCGCACCGTGTGGAGACACCACACAATAATCTCCCCAATTTTACCGACTATTTCTCAATCGGCTCCTGGTATGGCCAGGGCCGAAAAATTAATACCAGAGCTACACGTCAACAATAATTGTTAATTGACCAAAATGTCCTCTTTAATTTCTAGTATGTTTTTTTCTCCATATAATTGTCCATCTTCCACCTCAACCTCTTGCATCATTCAGAACCCAGGGATCAATTCTTCAAACTAAGGGATGTTCTCGGCGTCTTCATCAAGTACCCCCTCTCCCTTGAAGACAAAGTATAGTGTGTTTGCTTCCAGCCTTTTCTATCCATTATTTAATTATATTTCCATTTGTTCTATTATACCAAGATCTACTGCTTGAAATATCAACAATGAAGATGAAAAAAAATTCTGGAGATGACCACCAAAGCAGAGCATACCACCGTCATTCTGTCATCAACTACAACCACAAGCTAATTTTTTCAACTGCTTATTTATTTTAGTAAAGGTAACAAGCTAAAAATGAAGGAAATAATTTAAAAATTAAAAATAAAATAGTAAACTAATGTCATATAACAATGGCGCAAGCTTGCAGCGATTCATTTTCTAAAGGGATCTGAAACCAAAGTCATCTCAATATGTAATAAAATCTGTTTGCCAATTGCTCCCATATCCCTCACCCTCAAATCATAAATTAATCGTTTCTTCCTGTTCACCAACCAAAATGTCAACTATGGTTTCTCACCTTGGCCGTCGAATTAGCTGTTATAAGATACATAATAATGTTAGATATTTTATTCACAAAGTCAGTTTTTATTTTTGTTTCACTTGTGTCGTTGCACGCTGAGTTAGTCGGGGTTCGACCTGCCCGGTCAGGTCGCGGTGGGTCGAGGGCGCACCCCCGTGGGGGCTCGGGGGCAACGCCCCGAAACCTAAACGAACCCATGCGAATGCATACCTTTTCGTAGAGGGATTTTTTCCATTGGGACACACCATTTCGTTGGTGCTTGTCCATTGGGACACATCATTTCGTTGGTCTTGTTCGTGGGACATATCCTTTGAAGACGAAGTGGTACCATATCGATTACTTGTCTATATATAGAGAACTCCGGCATTCAGTATGAGAACGTTTTTTCATTCAGAAGCATCATCAGTATAAACATATAGTGTCTCCAAAGTTGTACTCCATTGTATCCTGAGAGAGATCGTAAAAACATCTCTTTAAAGAAGCGTTTAACGTGCCTTGGAGATCATCCTTTTATTGTATTACCGCATTTTTTCTAACAATTTTAAAGAGATGTCTGCATTCAAGGATCTAAGTTTGAATGATTCTGTGGCACCATCGATTCAAGTCATGAATCAGGACTTGGTTCGTCTTGATCGTTTTGATGGACACAATTTTACTCGCTGGCAAGAAAAGGTTCTGTTCTTCCTGACAACAATCAAGTTGTCTTACATTCTGAGTGATGATCTTCAACCTGTTGAAGAAGAGCAAGAGGACGACACTGATGAACGCAAGAAGGAATTGCAGGAACAAAGGAGGAAACGCAAGGATGATGATTTCTTGTGCAGAGGACACATTCTGAACGCACTGTCGATTCTGTGTACAATGGACATAGGACAATCGAGACAGCAAAGGAATTATGGATGGCACTAGACAACAAGTACCGCATTGAAGAGGCAAGTAATCAGAAATTTTTGATTGCTAACTATATCGATTACGAAATGACCGCAAGTAAGTCTATTCTTACTCAAGTTCACGAGTTACTTGTCTATTGTTTCTAATCTTAAAAATGCTTTGAGATAACTTTGCTCGAAGCATTCCAAGTTGGAACAATTATTGCTAAATTACCAACTTCATGGAATGGCTATAAAAAGAAACCGAAACATGATGAAACTAAGCACACTTTGGAATCCCTCATGCGTCACCTACGTATTGAGGAAGACTCTCGAAAACGAGAAAATACTGAACAGGAGGCTGAAAAAGCAAATATGGTTCAGGGCCGCAAACTAGGAAATAAAAAGCGCAAGAATTTTTCGAAGGGAGATCAAGCAGAATCTTCTAAGAAAAAATTCAGAGGCGATTGTTATTATTGTAAGAAGCCTGGTCACACCGCTCGCGAATGCCGAACTCGCATTAAAGAGGAAAAAGGCAAGAATGACAAGTCGACAAAAGATCATGTCAATGCCGTTGATGGCAATGATGATCGAAGTTTGTAGCGATTGTGGAGGAAGCCAATTTCGTTGGAATTGATGAAGGGTGGTGGTGGATACCGGTGCTACAATCCATGTAAGCAATAATCGATCCGAGTTTAAGACTTACAAGGAAAGTACGATGAACGTGCGGTGAAGATGGCAAATGATGTGCAAGCCAAGGTTATTGGTATTGGCGAAGTGGAACTCAAGTTTACTTCGGGAAAGACATTAACATTGGTGAAGTTCTTCATGTTCCCGAGATGACAAAGAACCCGATTTCGGAGATCGTCTCAATAAGGTGGTTTCAAGATTGTGTATGAATCGATAATTTGATTGTAACTAAAAACAATGTCTTTGTTGGCAAAGGGTACTCTTGTAATGGCATGATTAAGATGAATGTAATAAAAAATAACTTTGCTTATGTTGTCGACTCTTCAACTTTGTGGCATGCTAGATTAGGACACGCTAATTATAAATCTGTCAAGAACATGCATAATTTAGGGATAATACCTAAATGTACGTATGATAATGTGAGAAAATGTGAAATATGTGTTCAAGGTAAAATAACATGTAAGCCACATAAGTCATTTGTTCGTACATCCGAATTACTTGGTTTAGTACATTCGATGTTTCGATTTACACAAGTAAAGTGTCTCGTGGTGGTCATAAATATTTCGTAACTTTTATAGATGATTATTCGAAATATGCTTATGTGTATTTATTGAAAAGTAAAGATGAAGTCTTAAGCAAGTTTCGATCTATAAAGCGAAGTAGAAAATCGCTTAAACCGGAAAATTAAAGTGTTACGTTCGGATAGAGGTGGAGAATACCAAGTAACGAAATTATCTAAATTTTGTGAGGCCGGCGGTATTGTTCATGAATTTACTCCTCCGTATTCACCCGAATCAAATGGAGTAGCGAAAGAAAAAATAGAACGTTAGTAGATATGGTAAATTGCATGCTTATCGGTTCGGTTTACCCGATTATTGGTGGGGTGAGGCAATCTTAAGTGCATGTTTTATTCAAAACGAATTCCTAAGAAAAATGTTAAAAAGACTCCGTATGAATTGTGGTTTGGTAGAAAACCTAACATAAGCCGTATTAAGGTTTGGGGTTGTCTTGCATATGTAAGAAAGCCTAATCCTGAAATTACTAAGTTGGGAAGTAAAACTTATAAATGTGTATTTATAGGTTATGCTAAGAATAGCACCGCATATAGATTTCTAAAGTTAGAATCTTATGATATTATTGAGTCTATTGATGTTTGAATTTTTTGAGCATATGTATAAATCTTCCGTTGAGAAACTTGGAGATAATGTTACTCCTAGTACTTCCAAGAGAGTTCGTGAGGAATCTCTTGATGACTCTCCTATGGAATCACAAGCGGATCCAGAAATAAGGAGAAGTAAAAGGCAAAGGAAAGAAAAAACCTTTGGTCCTGAATTTGTGACAATTTTACTTGAGGGTGATGTAAATAATATTACACATCAAACCAAGTTAATGATTGATGATAATGATCCTGTCACATATTCAGAAGCTATTTCCTCTCGTGATCTTGTTTTTTGGAAAGAAGCCATCAACGATGAAATGAGTTCTATCATGTCAAATCAGACATGGAAATTGGTTGATTTGCCAAAAGGTTCTAAACCAATTGGTTCTAAATGGATTTTCAAAAGGTTCTAACTCCATGGTAGTCAATCTGAACGGTCGGATCTTCGTTTCAACGGTCCAATCTCTTCCAGAAATTCGACGAACTCACGGCTAGGGTTTTAATGCCTGCTTGTGATTTTATCGTTACGGCAGACAACTTTATAGCAGCGATTAGACATCGAGATCGACTCCGATCGTCACGAAATTTTGAGGGCATGTTCTTCAACTTTTATTCTTCATTCTGACCGGAGGGATTGTCGTTTCAACGGCTCAAACTCCGGGAAAAAATAAAAAACGGAACAACAACAAAACGGATCTACTTCTAGGAAATTAAAATTACAAAATTTCCTATACTCATATAAACGAATTTATATGAGTTTACAATAGATCTAACGAGTAAACAATACCAACCCCGATCCATCTCTTCAACCACAACAATCACAAGCATACAATCATGATTAAATTCGAATTTTACCAAAAAAAACGAAATAAAACATCTAAAAACATGCTTTTCCACTCCAAGATCTAAAATTCATATACTTTGATCGTTAGATCAAAGGCTCCGATACCACTTGTTAGATGTAATATCGTCGGATCAATCATAGATTGACCCGATTACGCAGCGGAAGACATCAGATCTAGATCTAAACGAAACAAAATACATAAATAAAAGATCTAATCCTACAAGGGGGTTTAGGATTTTACCTTTTTATGGTGCTTAACTCCAAGAACGATAGATCTCCAAGAACACGTATTTGAGAAGCCACAGCCTTCCAACGTGTGTCTCCCAGCAACACCAGGTGGATGGTGTTTCCCGCCGCCGGACCTCCTTGATATGCTACCGGAAAAATCCCGAAGATTTTTCCAACTCGAACCCTAAGAATAGAGGCCGAAATTTTCAGCCAATTTCTCTTATGAATAGTGACGTGAATAGTGTGTTTTAAAAGGCTTGGAAGAACTCTCTTTATATAGGAGAGTAAAACTTAACCCCAAGGATTAAATAATTAAGAAATAATTATTACATTAATCCTTTTTCCAAATAAAAGATAAATAAAATAATTATCCCAAACAAATTAGGATAAATAAATATATTATCCAATATTCCATGATTTATCATTTAACAAATAAAAGATAAATCACACATTAAATAATTATCCAAGAAAACTAATTCCTTGAATTAATTAAATAACCATGCATGCGCACCTTTTTTCTAATCAAGTCATGCGCATCTTTCCATTAGTTTTGACCAATTGGGTCAAAATTGGTCAACACACCAATTCGGGCGAGTCGCGAAAATGTCTTTTTCCGTGTATTTAATTATTTAGTCCAACTAAACAATTAATCCACATATCAAATTAAATAGTCCAATCCAACCATTTAATTATAATCGAGGTGCAACGACGAGAAACCTATATGCTATATTAGGAGCCACGTCGGGGACCATGGACCCATATTCAGTAGCTACAATAAATTAAATAAAATTATTCGTCAGACAGAATAATTATATCTAACCTATTAATTCCGGGATTACACCACCATAAACCCGAAACTGAACTCTATCGAATATAGATAACTTACACTCAATTTATGAGTCGAAAGCGTCCACTGATATAATCATTACATACGGATAAATCCTCCATGGCTTGTCCATTACGAGTGGGAAGTCTCCGTGAACCCGACTCGGAATATCTTATCCTTATTCACCATTAACCCCCAGGTGATCAATTAGTTCACATATCGACTAGTAGCTAATTAGTCTAAATATGAACTCGGCCGATCGATCATTTTCTCGGGGCTAACAAATAAGGGGATTTGTCTCTCTGCTTCCCGAGGGAAGGAATGGATTCCATATACGTGATAGCACGGACTACTCACTCATCCCGAAATAGAGCCAACGAGAAGTGTTGGACCACATACTTCGAAGTGATCCTTACTAACACATCAAACTCTACCCTAGTCTAAGCGATCGTACGTGATCACCTCGGGATTAAGATTAATCCATATATGATCATCTTGTGATTCGATAAGACTTCTCGATTACGGAATTATATCGAGAACTCAAATCAAATCGGTCCATACCATATATGATTATCATCGTATATAAATGCCCCACTAGGTACCACTATTACCGACGGTCCGGATAAGGCTGTCACACCTAAAGTGTTACGGGCGCATTAATAGCAAATTAATCATGAGACCCATACTCGGATTAATAAACGCTACGGACTAAGTTAATTTTAAGTACATCTCACTAACTCGATCCTCTTGTGTATAGGCATACACCGAGTTATGTGATTACATAAACGAGGTACTTAGGGTTTTCGGTAGTGTCTTAATATAAGCATAATGCATATAATTGAGATGAATTATTTATTACGTCCTAAAACAATTAGATAATTGTCTTTCGGGCACCACACCTTACAATCTCCCACTTGCACGAAAGGCAAGTGGATTAATTGTTTTAGAGCACACCCTTATTTATCTATATACTACAACATTCTCCCACTTGCTCAAAAAAAGTGAGACGTATCCCTCAAATCTGTACCCTCCAAGCGCATCTTAGTAATTCATCCTTCCAAGCACGACCGGAGTGTGCCGCCGCAGGGTAGGTCAGTGACCCGGCGCGTACTCAGAATCCGAATACCATGTGACTTGGTACACTGATTAGGTAGGATGTCGGCTTGAGTCAATCTTTGGGATCGAAACATCGCCTTTCCATCTAATCCGGTGGGACGATATCAATATCCCTTTGATTCAACACCGAGGACGAAATCGACTTAACGATCATCCTTAATCGACCTAAAGTCGAAATCAATGTCATCACTTATATTCTAGTTTGCACTGAATATACTAGCATATTATTCCTCATTCTCCCGAAGATACTTGAGGATTCACTAAACATCCCATTTCGTATTCATCCTCGGGTTTAGATAACCATTCCGAGAGGTAGGGTAGACTACATCGTTGAATGTTGCATAAATGCAAGAATATCTTAACCGGGTGAATGGATGGGATTGCCAATGATCGATTCTTGCGGATTTGAGCGAATCAAATCCTTTAGAATGAATCCCGATGGCATGTCGGACTCGACTTCGAGATAACACACCTATGTTGTTTCCAATTTTCGGTGTTACCGTTCACAAACACTAATCTACATACTACTTTACTAATATTGATGCCAAGTCTACAAAAGACTTATCAACATTACGGTCAAGTCCACATATTAAAATATATTACTTTGAAATGACCTAGAGGTTTGCTTTAATCCCCAAGGATATAAGCTATGGCGGGCATCCCGCCAAAGGTTCTTTACGAATAAATTAAGATACCGTTAGTCTCGCAAAAAGGTCTTAGGGAATCACCCATATTTTATGCTTTGTAACGAATCCGTTATTTGTTCTTAGCTAAAACCCTTACGTTCGAATGAATTCGAGATTCCGTTGTTCGGCAAGAAAGTCTTAGGGAATCACCCCCATTTCCCGCTTTCGACGAAATCAAGCAAGGCGAGTGATAAGAGAGATCACGGTCCGGTTAATTCTCTACCTTTTAGGGAATCACCCCTAAATTACTCGGCTTTGCTATTGAAAGTTAAACTTTCCTATTCATTCGACTCTTCTCCGTGTAGTTCCAATTACTCCCACCGGGCTGAGATACTCGGGTGGTTCTACAAGAGTCTCAACGGGAATTGGAGTATCATACTCCATTCACGGGGTTATGGCTTTTAACCAACCTCTATGATCGGGATCCTACACGGCCCACAAAGGATTATAGGTCATCAATCGCCCTATAGACCGTAAGGTCTGCAATGGGTAATGGACAAACCATACTCCCACTTGCGTTTTGGGTGGATTGATATGCGATCTAGTTTAGTAGTTTTTATTAGTGTTGTCACCAAGCGCCGGTGTTGGATGTGGATTGAACAAATCGATTAGTAACATCTTGAGTACATATACTTCAAGATCCAAGGTTGTTATTTATAGACTCTATCGGACCGAGTTAGACGGTATAACCGTCATTCTCGATTTTCCGAGTTTCATAACCAACCTTTACTCAATGCATTAAGATATTTCACGTCTGAACGTGTATGCAAAATTTCCGGTCCTACCTTCAAGCACTCGGTGCTAAATGCCTCTATTTACGGAAGTGGGGTGAACCGAATTCACTCCTTATCCACAAATGCGTAGGCATCTTTTAGGTAGACTTCTCGGTTTTTCAATACAACCGTTATTTTGCAACCAATATCTTAAATGAGTTCGACGAGCGTATCGTAGCACATCAATAACTATTTAAGGCAAATTTATGGTGTATCCCTTAGTGAAAACATTCCACCGGGAGCGAGCCGAGCATCGATCCCGAAGACTACGCGATAACCTATTTCGAGTATGGAATACTCTATCTGCAGTGAAATCGAGAGATTTCCTCCCAATATTTTGGATAAACTTATTGGAGTTTCGAGTAGTTGTCAGACCAGATGTCACTACTTGAAAAAACTCCCACTAGCTTGTACCTTTCATACGACCCCGAAGGTCAATATGAACAAGCTATGTAACTTCTTTGAATCTATTACCCTTTCCCGATTGAAAGGAAACTTAGGCATTGTTCCTTTGAGATAGGGTTCCTTTGACTGGGAGATAGGAATCACCCTAAGCCAGTCTACAGATCTTATCGTTGGGGAATATGCACTAATTAATAGTATATAAAGAAGTGTTTATCTAAATACGGAAACCATTTGCGTTTATATAGTTTTAAGATGCGTTACTAATACCTTTTCAGCAATGCTTAGTGGTTCTAACTTTATCAAACAAAAGTACGAGTCTTGGATTCGCGCTACGAATGTTATATTCATCGTCAATAAGACAAACAAATTACCCTATTGAAAATGAATACGCTCGTTCCAACGAATCCGAAAACGAAAAATTAATTTTACGTGATACTCAAGAATTGAATCCGAGATTCATTTCCTTGTATCACTCCCACTAGTCTATCGAAATAACGCCCGTTGTCTATATTATTTATCGTTTAATGCAAAGCTACCTAGTTCTTCCAAAGAACTTAGCTTTTGAGAAAATTTAAGGATGCATTGGTCGGTTGATCCGAAATCACTTTCCTTATCTCTAATTTCCAATTAATTTTCCGGTTTAGCCTTAAAACTACTTAGTTTAGATGACTAACACGTATAAACATTCTTTCCCATTCTCGACTTTCCTTAGATGGAAACGAGTCTTGAACTAGCGAGTTCGTGTGAGTAGACACTACTCTTGAACGTGGGACGTTCGGTGTTACTTGCTTGGACTATCGGTTTTTCTAATCGTTAAATCATAAGACCAAAGCTCCCACTAGTTTATCGGTTCCAAATACCGTCTAACTAGCAATACTTTGTATTTATGATTTTTTCAAATATTAGAACATCACATCAGAACTAAGCTCCCACTAGTTTATCAGTTCCAAATACTGTCTAACTAGTAACGCTTTATTCTAGTTTTTCCAATAAATGGAGAAACTTCTGTGTGGTCTATTACACATTTCCAATGATTCAGAAAAACAACAAATCATAAGACTAAGGCTCCCACTAGTTTATCGGTTCCAAATACCGTCTAACTAGCAACGCCTTATGTATATGATTTTCCGATTTTTCAATTTAGAAATTTGTTGTGTAATTACACTTTTAAAATTCACTGAATGAATTTTATATGATAGTCCTATGTCATCTTTTGTAAACTAAGTATGGTCGTCTCTCGTTCAACACGAGTGACACCCGTGACATACCTATACTATGTCACTTAAGTTTTTAAAAGGCTCAAGAGAAAAATCTCTTCCGAAAAATTTACTGCATTGTTTGATAATTACAACGTACTTGTTACTTTCCACATTTTTAATGAAGTCCTATTACTAACGAGTTTGGTAACCTAGAGATTAAAGTTGTAAATAAACATGACGAAAGTTAAATTCAAAAAAAATAAATTATCACTACTTGATTTTTATTTTAGGAATAATAAACTATAAAATGTTTATCCTACCATTCCAAGGATTTAACCTCGCATAGTACGTCCGAGAGGGTCGATATCGGCTATGACGGTTAAACGAGACAATCTCTCAATGATTAAGCTTCGAGAATTGAACATCTCACGGGAATCAAACATCCCGGACTTTAATCATTGATTACCTTCCTTTTCTAGCCTAGATATTTCGAAAATATCCATAAAGAGTGTGACCTACTATATCAGATCTCAGAGTACGCCCCGAGTATGCCTACGAGGGGCAGGTCAGTGACCCGGCGAGTACCCGATATCCTATCCTTTCGGAGACCAAGCCTTGAATTTTGATAGCGGTGAACACCATCCGAAGGGGGCCGAAATCAAAGCGGCACGAGGTGTCACCATTCTCTCACGTGCTTGCATCTATAGTAGAGGCCGTGGGGTTGGCTGTCGCCTTCCCCGCTCCCACTCAATATTTTGAAAAAGTGGTGGGTTTACTAATTACGGTTTTGGCCTTGACAATAAGAAACAATAAATCAAAGTACTCCGAATAGGGTCGGTTATGTAGGCAAGCCTACGCCGTCTTATTCGTTGGAACATATGTGATAGTTCAGGCCAATCCGGCAGGAGAAGCCCCGTTTAGCCCGAAGGCTTATCGGCTATGCTAAGTCTGTCGAGCTGCGTAACGTACATCACACGTGGAGGGGAGTCGATTGAGCCGAGCTCGGTTGAACTCGCCCAACCATGGTTAGACCATTTCCGAACCCATGTACTAAGATTCTCCGATTTCTAAGTTGTCACCCAAAGCGTAATCTCGTTTTTGTTTAAGGTGGGTTCACGAGAAGCCATCACCGAAAAGCTCAACGATTTATCCAAGTGGGATTCACCGAGAATCCATCACTAAAATCGTAAACGATTGACAAAACCCGGGTCCTCGGTTTTTATAATTAGCTACTTATTATTTAACTACCACATATTAAATTAATAAGCATTCATACTAATTATTCGAGTTATACATGCCTAATTTATTCGAAATAAACTAGCTACATGTATGCATTGGAGTGGAATCATGAAGATGCAAGTCATGGCAATTTTCCGGTTTTAAGCACGTAATCTTGATCAAACACAAAATTATACCGAAAAGTAAACACCGAGATGGATCGTTGGTACCCCCGTATCTATCCTATTAAAAAAAACACAAACCCTAACTAGGGTTTACTATTTTCTAATCTGCTGCTGCTGCGAATTATCGATGATCGGAAATCCAAACGAACCTTGATCGTCATGAAACTTTATGGATCTATTCTTCACTCCGCCTACTTCAATCTGAACGGTTGGATCTTCGTTTCAATGGTCCAATTTTCTCCAGCAATCCGCCGATCTAACTGCTGCATCTGTTTATAACTGCGGCGCAACAGTGTCTTCCTGGGGACGATCGGGCATCGAGACAAATCCCGATCGACCTTAAATTTTTAGGGCTTGTTCATAACTCCATGGTAGTCGATCTGAACGGTCGGATCTTCGTTTCAACGGTCCAATCTCTTCCAGAAATTCGACGAACTCACAGCTAGGGTTTTAATGCCTGCTGTGCTTTTCTGTTACAGCAGCAACTTTATAGCAGCGATCGGACATCGAGATCGACTCCGATCGTCACGAAATTTTGAGGGCATGTTCTTCAACTTTTATTCTTCATTCTGACCGGAGGGATTGTCGTTTCAACGGCTCAAACTCCGGGAAAAAATAAAAAACGGAACAGCAACAAAACAGATCTACTTCTAGGAAATTAAAATTACAAAATTTCCTATACTCATATAAACGAATTTATATGAGTTTACAATAGATCTAACGAGTAAAACAATACCAACCCCAATCCATCTCTTCAACCACAACAATCACAAGCATACAATCATGATTAAATTCGAATTTTACCAAAAAAAAAACGAAATAAAACATCTAAAAAAACATCTTTTCCACTCCAAGATCTAAAATTCATATACTTTGATCGTTAGATCAAAGGCTCCGATACCACTTGTTAGATGTAATATCGTCGGATCAATCATAGATTGACCCGATTACGCGACGGAAGACATCGGATCTAGATCTAAACGAAACAAAATACATAAATAAAAGATCTAATCCTACAAGGGGGTTTAGGATTTTACCTTTTTATGGTGCTTAACTCCAAGAACGAAAGGTCTCCAAGAACACGTGATTGAGAAGCCACGGCCTTCCAACGTGTGTCTCCCGGAACACCGGGTGGATGGTGTTTCCCGCCGCCGGACCTCCTTGATATGCTACCGGAAAAATCCCGAAGATTTTTCCAACTCGAACCCTAAGAATAGAGGCCGAAATTTTCAGCCAATTTCTCTTGTGAATAGTGACGTGAATAGTGTGTTTTAAAAGGCTTGGAAGAACTCTCTTTATATAGGAGAGTAAAACTTAACCTCAAAGGATTAAATAATTAAGAAATAATTATTACATTAATCCTTTTTCCAAATAAAAGATAAATAAAATAATTATCCCAAACAAATTAGGATAAATAAATATATTATCCAATATTCCATGATTTATCATTTAACAAATAAAAGATAAATCACACATTAAATAATTATCCAAGAAAACTAATTCCTTGAATTAATTAAATAACCATGCATGCGCACCTTTTTTCTAATCAAGTCATGCGCATCTTTCCATTAGTTTTGACCAATTGGGTCAAAATTGGTCAACACACCAATTTGGGCCGGAGTCACGAAAATGTCTTTTCCGTGTATTTAATTATTTAGTCCAACTAAACAATTAATCCACATATCAAATTAAATAGTCCAATCCAACCATTTAATTATAATCGAGGTGCAACGACGAGAAACCTATATGCTATATTAGGAGCGACGTCGGGGACCATGGACCCATATTCAGTAGCTACAATAAATTAAATAAAATTATTCGTCAGACAGAATAATTATATCTAACCTATTAATTCCGGGATTACACCACCATAAACCCGAAACTGAACTCTATCGAATATAGATAACTTACACTCAATTTATGAGTCGAAAGCGTCCACTGATATAATCATTACATACGGATAAATCCTCCATAGACTGTGTCCATTCGAGTGGGAAGTCTCCGTGAACCCGACTCAGAATATCTTATCCTTATTCACCATTAACCCCCCAGTGATCAATTAGTTCACATATCTGACTAGTAGCTAATTAGTCTAAATATGAACTCGGCCGATCGATCATTTTCTCAGGGCTAACAAATAAGGGGACTGTCTCTCTACTTCCCGAGGGAAGGAATGGATTCCATATCTGTGATAGCACAGACTACTCACTCATCCCAGAATAGAGCCAACGAGAAGTGTTGGACCACATACTTCGAAGTGATCCTTACTAACACATCAAACTCTACCCTAGTCTAAGCAGTCGTCTGTGATCACCTCAGGATTAAGATTAATCCATATATGATCATCTTGTGATTCGATAAGACTTCTCGATTACGGAATTATATCGAGAACTCAAATCAAATCGGTCCGACCACATATGATTATCATCGTATATAAATGCCCCACTAGGTACCCTATTACCGACGGTCCGGATAAGGCTGTCACACCTAAAGTGTTACGGGCGCATTAATAGCAAATTAATCATGAGACCCATACTCGGATTAATAAACGCTACGGACTAAGTTAATTTTAAGTACATCTCACTAACTCGATCCTCTTGTGTATAGGCATACACCGAGTTATGTGATTACATAAACGAGGTACTTAGGGTTTTCGGTAGTGTCTTAATATAAGCATAACATGCATATAATTGAGATGAATTATTTATTCGTCCTAAAACAATTAGATAATTGTCTTTCGGGCACTACACCTTACAATCTCCCACTTGCACGAAAGGCAAGTGGATTAATTGTTTTAGAGCACACCCTTATTTATCTATATCTACAACATTCTCCCACTTGCTCAAAACAAGTGAGACGTATCCCTCAAATCTGTACCCTCCAAGCGCATCTTAGTAATTCATCCTTCCAAGCACGACCGGAGTGTGCCGCCGCAGGGTAGGTCAGTGACCCGGCGCGTACTCAGAATCCGAATACCATGTGACTTGGTACACTGATTAGGTAGGATGTCGGCTTGAGTCAATCTTTGGGATCGAAACATCGCCTTTCCATCTAATCCGGTGGTACGATATCAATATGCCTTTGATTCAACACCGAGGACGAAATCGACTTAACGATCATCCTTCATCTGACC
The DNA here is from genome assembly GCA_036785695.1 of Gentiana straminea. Lineage (NCBI taxonomy): Eukaryota > Viridiplantae > Streptophyta > Magnoliopsida > Gentianales > Gentianaceae > Gentiana > Gentiana straminea. The sequence continues at coordinate 5,969,833 of JAVUPR010000265.1, read as the reverse complement.
TAAAGTCAGAATCAATGTCATCACTTATATTCTAGTTTGCACCTGAATATACTAGCATATTATTCCTCATTCTCCCGAAGATACTTGAGGATTCACTAAACATCCCATTTCGTATTCATCCTCAGGTTTAGATAACCATTCCTGAGAGGTAGGGTAGACTACATCGTTGAATGTTGCATAAATGCAAGAATATCTTAACCAGGTGAATGGATGGGATTGCCAATGATCGATTCTCGCGGATTTGAGCGAATCAAATCCTTTAGAATGAATCCCGATGGCATGTCAGACTCTGACTTCAGATAACACACCCATGTTGTTTCCAATTGTTTCAGTGTTACCATTCACAAACACTAATCTACATACTACTTTACTAATATTGATGCCAAGTCTACAAAAGACTTATCAACATTCTGGTCAAGTCCACATATTAAAATATATTACTTTGAAATGACCTAGAGGTTTGCTTTAATCCCCAAAGGATATAAGCTATGGCAGGCATCCTGCCAAAAGTTCTTTCTGAATAAATTAAGATACCGTTAGTCTCGCAAAAAGGTCTTAAGGAATCACCCATATTTTCTGCTTTGTAACGAATCCGTCATTTGTTCTTAGCTAAAACCCTTCGTTTCGAATGAATTCGATTCCGTTGTTCGGCAAGAAAGTCTTAGGGAATCACCCCTATTTCCCGCTTTCTCGACGAAATCAAGCAAGACCGAGTGATAAGAGAGATCACGGTCCGGTTAATTCTCTACCTTTTAGGGAATCACCCCTAAATTACTCAGCTTTGCTATTGAAAGTTAAACTTTCCTATTCATTCGACTCTTCTCCGTGTAGTTCCAATTACTCCCACTGGGCCTGAGATACTCAGGTGGTTCTACAAGAGTCTCAACAGAATTGGAGTATCATACTCCATTCACAGGGTTATGGCTTTTAACCAACCTCTATGATCAGGATCCTACACAGCCCACAAAGGACTATAGGTCATCAATCTACCCTATAGACCGTAAGGTCCTGCAATGGGTAATGGACAAACCATACTCCCACTGCATTTTGGGTGGATCGATATACCGATCTAGTTTAGTAGTTTTTATTAGTGTTGTCACCAACGCCGGTGTTGGATGTGGACCGAACAAATCGCTTAGTAACATCTTGAGTACATATACTTCAAGATCCAAGGTTGTTATTTATAGACTCTATCGGACCGAGTTAGACAAGATAACCGTCATTCTCTCGATTTTCCGAGTTTCATAACCAACCTTTACTCAATGCATTAAGATATTTCACGTCCCGAACGTGTATGCAAAATTTCCGCCCTACCTTCAAGCACTCGGTGCTAAATGCCTCTATTTACGGAAGTGGGGTGAACCGAATTCACTCCTTATCCACAAATGCGTAGGCATCTTTAGGTAGACTTCTCGGTTTTTCAATACAACCGTTATTTTGCAACCAATATCTTAAATGAGTTCGACGCAAGCGTATCGTAGCACATCAATAACTATTTAAGGCAAATTTATGGTGTATCCCTTAGTGAAAACATTCCACCGGGAGGGAGCCGAGCATCGATCCCGAAGACTACGCGATAACCTATTTCGAGTATGGAATACTCTATCTCTCGGTGAAATCGAGAGATTTCCTCCCAATATTTTGGATAAACTTATTGGAGTTTCGAGTAGTTGTCGACCGGATGTCACTACTTGAAAAAACTCCCACTAGCTTGTACCTTTCATACGACCCCGAAGGTCAATATGAACAAGCTATGTAACTTCTTTGAATCTATTACCCTTTCCCGATTGAAAGGAAACTTAGGCATTGTTCCTTTGAGATAGGGTTCCTTTGACTTGGGAGATAGGAATCACCCTAAGCCGCTCTATCTGCGAGATCTTATCGTTGGGGAATATGCACTAATTAATAGTATATAAAGAAGTGTTTATCTAAATACGGAAACCATTTGCGTTTATATAGTTTTAAGATGCGTTACTAATACCTTTTCAGCAATGCTTAGTGGTTCTGACTTTATCAAACAAAAGTACGAGTCTTGGATTCGTGCTACGAATGTTATATTCATCGTCAATAAGACAAACAAATTACCCTATTGAAAATGAATACGCTCGTTCCAACGAATCCGAAAACAGAAAATTAATTTTCTGTGATGCTCAAGAATTGAATCCGAGATTCATTTCCTTATATCACTCCCACTAGTCAATCTGAAAAAACTGCCCGCTGTCTATTTTATTTATCGTTTAATGCAAAGCTACCTAGTTCTTCCAAAGAACTTTAGCTTTCAAGAAAATTTAAGGATGCATTGGTCGGTTGATCCGAAATCACTTTCCTTATCTCCTAATTTCCAATTAATTTTCCGGTTTAGCCTTAAAACTACTTAGTTTAGATGACTAACACGTATAAACATTCTTTCCGATTCTCGACTTTCCTTAGATGGAAACAGCTTGAACTAGCGGTTCGTGTGAGTAGACACTACTCTTGAACCGTGGGACGTTCGGTGTTACTTGCTTGGACTATCGGTTTTTCTAATCGTTAAATCATAAGACCAAAGCTCCCACTAGTTTATCGGTTCCAAATACCGTCTAACTAGCAATACTTTGTATTTATGATTTTTTCAAATATTAGAACATCACCTAGACTAATCGCTCCCAACTAGTTTATCGATGTTTCAAATTATAAAATCTCCGTCTAACTAGTAACGCTTCTATTCTTTAGTTTTTCCAATAAATGGAGAAACTTCGTGTGGTCTATTACACATTTCTAATGATTCGAAAAAACAACAAATCATAAGACTAAGGCTCCCACTAGTTTATCGGTTCCAAATACCGTCTAACTAGCAACGCCTTATGTATATGATTTTCCGATTTTTCAATTTAGAAATTTGTTGTGTAATTACACTTTTAAAATTCACTAAATGAATTTTATCTGATAGTCCTATGTCATCTTTTGTAAACTAAGTATGGTCGTCTCTCGTTCAACACGAGTGACACCCGTGACATACCTGTACTATGTCACTTAAGTTTTTAAAGGCTCAAGAGAAAAATTCTTCCGAAAAATTAACTCGCATTGTATTGATAATTACAACGTACTTGTTACTTTCCACATTTTTAATGAAGTCCTATTACTAACGAGTTTGGTAACCTAGAGATTAAAGTTGTAAATAAAATGACGAAAAGTTAAATTCAAAAAAAATAAATTTTCACTACTTGATTTTTATTTTAGGAATAATAAACTATAAAATGTTTATCCTACCATTCCAAGGATTTAACCTCGCATAGTACGTCCGAGAGGGTCGATATCGACTATGATGGTTAAACCGAGACAATCTCTCTCGATGATTAAGCTTCGAGAATTGAACATCTCACGGGAATCAAACATCCCGGACTTTAATCATTGATTACCTTCCTTTTTCTAGCCTAGATATTTCGAAAATATCCATAAAGAGTGTGACCTACTATATCAGATCTCAGAGTACGCCCTGAGTATGCCTACGAGGGGCAGGTCAGTGGCCCGGCGAGTACCCGAAATCCTATCCTTTCGGAGACCAAGGCTTGAATTTTGATAGCAGTGAACACCATCCGAAGGGGGCCGAAATCAAAGCGGCACGAGGTGTCACCATTCTCTCACGTGCTTGCATCTATAGTAGAGGCCGTGGGGTTGGCGTCGCCTTCCCCGCTCCCACTCAATATTTTGAAAAAGTGGTGGGTTTACTAATTACGGTTTTGGCCTTGACAATAAGAAACAATAACTCAAAGTACTCCGAATAGGGTCGGTTATGTAGGCAAGCCTACGCCGTCTTATTCGTTGGAACATATGTGATAGTTCAGGCCAATCCGGCAAGAGAAGCCCCGTTTAGCCCGAAGGCTTATCGGCTATGCTAAGTCCTATCGAACTGCTGTAACGTACATCACACGTGGAGGGGAGTCGATTGAGCCGAGCTCGGTTGAACTCGCCCAACCATGGTTAGACCATTTCCGAACCCATGTACTAAGATTCTCCGATTTCTAAGTTGTCACCCAAAGCGTAATCTCGTTTTTGTTTAAGGTGGGTTCACCGAGAAGCCATCACCGAAAAGCTCAACGATTTATCCAAGTGGGATTCACCGAGAATCCATCACTAAAATCGTAAACGATTGACAAAACCCGGGTCCTCGGTTTTTATAATTAGCTACTTATTATTTAACTACCACATATTAAATTAATAAGCATTCATACTAATTATTCGAGTTATACATGCCTAATTTATTCGAAATAAACTAGCTACATGTATGCATTGGAGTGGAATCATGAAGATGCAAGTCATGGCAATTTTCCGGTTTTAAGCACGTAATCTTGATCAAACACAAAATTATACCGAAAAGTAAACACCGAGATGGATCGTTGGTACCCCCGTATCTATCCTATTAAAAAAAACACAAACCCTAACTAGGGTTTACTATTTTCTAATCTGCTGCTGCTGCGTATTATCGATGATCGGAAATCCAAACGAACCTTGATCGTCATGAAACTTTATGGATCTATTCTTCACTCCGCCTACTTCAATCTGAACGGTTGGATCTTCATTTCAATGGTCCAATTTTCTCCAGCAATCCGCCGATCTAACTGCTGCATCTGTTTATAACTGCGGCGCAACAGTGTCTTCCTGGGGACGATCGGGCATCGAGAAAAAACCCGATCGACCTTAAATTTTTATTGCTTGTTCATAACTCCATGGTAGTCAATCTGAACGGTCGGATCTTCGTTTCAACGGTCCAATCTCTTCCAGAAATTCGACGAACTCACAGCTAGGGTTTTAATGCCTGCTGTGATTTTCTGTTACAGCAGCAACTTTATAGCAGCGATCGGACATCGAGATCGACTCCGATCGTCACGAAATTTTGAGGGCATGTTCTTCAACTTTTATTCTTCATTCTGACCGGAGGGATTGTCGTTTCAACGGCTCAAACTCCGGGAAAAAATAAAAAACGGAACAGCAACAAAACAGATCTACTTCTAGGAAATTAAAATTACAAAATTTCCTATACTCATATAAACGAATTTATATGAGTTTACAATAGATCTAACGAGTAAACAATACCAACCCCGATCCATCTCTTCAACCACAACAATCACAAGCATACAATCATGATTAAATTCGAATTTTACCAAAAAAAAAACGAAATAAAACATCTAAAAACATGCTTTTCCACTCCAAGATCTAAAATTCATATACTTTGATCGTTAGATCAAAGGCTCCGATACCACTTGTTAGATGTAATATCGTCGGATCAATCATAGATTGACCCGATTACGCAATGGAAGACATCGGATCTAGATCTAAACGAAACAAAATACATAAATAAAAGATCTAATCCTACAAGGGGGTTTAGGAGCCTACCTTTTTATGGTGCTTAACTCCAAGAACAAAAGGTCTCCAAGAACACGTGATTGAGAAGCCACAAACTTCCAACGTGTGTCTCCCAAAGAACACCAGGTGGATGGTGTTTCCCGCCGCCGGACCTCCTTGATATGCTACCGGAAAAATCCCGAAGATTTTTCCAACTCGAACCCTAAGAATAGAGGCCGAAATTTTCACCAATTTCTCTTGTGAATAGTGACGTGAATAGTGTGTTTTAAAAGGCTTGGAAGAACTCTCTTTATATAGGAGAGTAAAACTTAACCTCCAAGGATTAAATAATTAAGAAATAATTATTACATTAATCCTTTTTCCAAATAAAAGATAAATAAAATAATTATCCCAAACAAATTAGGATAAATAAATATATTATCCAATATTCCATGATTTATCATTTAACAAATAAAAGATAAATCACACATTAAATAATTATCCAAGAAAACTAATTCCTTGAATTAATTAAATAACCATGCATGCGCACCTTTTTTCTAATCAAGTCATGCGCATCTTTCCATTAGTTTTGACCAATTGGGTCAAAATTGGTCAACACACCAATTCGGGCCGAGTCCACGAAAATGTCTTTTCCGTGTATTTAATTATTTAGTCCAACTAAACAATTAATCCACATATCAAATTAAATAGTCCAATCCAACCATTTAATTATAATCGAGGTGCAACGACGAGAAACCTATATGCTATATTAGGAGCCACGTCGGGGACCACGGACCCATATTCGCAGCTACAATAAATTAAATAAAATTATTCGTCAGACAGAATAATTATATCTAACCTATTAATTCCGGGATTACACCACCATAAACCCGAAACTGAACTCTATCGAATATAGATAACTTACACTCAATTTATGAGTCGAAAGCGTCCACTGATATAATCATTACATACGGATAAATCCTCCATAGACTGTCCATTCTGAGTGGGAAGTCTCCGTGAACCCGACTCAGAATATCTTATCCTTATTCACCATTAACCCCCCAGTGATCAATTAGTTCACATATCCACTATATAATTAGTCTAAATATGAACTCGGCCGATCGATCATTTTCTCGGGCTAACAAATAAGGGATCGTCTCTCTACTTCCCGAGGGAAGGAATGGATTCCATATCTGTGATAGCACATACTACTCACTCATCCCAGAATAGAGCCAACGAGAAGTGTTGGACCACATACTTCGAAGTGATCCTTACTAACACATCAAACTCTACCCTAGTCTAAGCAGTCGTCTGTGATCACCTCAGGATTAAGATTAATCCATATATGATCATCTTGTGATTCGATAAGACTTCTCGATTACGGAATTATATCGAGAACTCAAATCAAATCGGTCCAAATTTCTATATGATTATCATCATATATAAATGCCCCACTAGTACCCTATTACCGACAAATCCGGATAAGACCGTCACACCTAAAGTGTTCGGGCGCATTAATAGCAAATTAATCATGAGACCCATACTCGCATTAATAAACGCTACGGACTAAGTTAATTTTAAGTACATCTCACTAACTCAATCCTCTTGTGTATAGCATACACCGAGTTATGTGATTACATAAACGAGGTACTTAGGGTTTTCGTAGTGTCTTAATATAAGCATAATGCATATAATTGAGATGAATTATTTATTCTCGTCCTAAAACAATTAGATAATTGTCTTTCGGGCACCACACCTTACAATCTCCCACTTGCACGAAAGGCAAGTGGATTAATTGTTTTAGAGCACACCCTTATTTATCTATATCTACAACATTCTCCCACTTGCTCAAAACAAGTGAGACGTATCCCTCAAATCTGTACCCTCCAAGCGCATCTTAGTAATTCATCCTTCCAAGCACGACCGGAGTGTGCCGCCGCAGGGTAGGTCAGTGACCCGGCGCGTACTCAGAATCCGAATACCATGTGACTTGGTACACTGATTAGGTAGGATGTCGGCTTGAGTCAATCTTTGGGATCGAAACATCGCCTTTCCATCTAATCTGGTGGTACGATTTCAATATGCCTTTGATTCAACACTGAGGACGAAATCGACTTAACGATCATCCTTAATCTGACCTAAAGTCGAATCAATGTCATCACTTATATTCTAGTTTGCACCCGAATATACTAGCATATTATTCCTCATTCTCCCGAAGATACTTGAGGATTCACTAAACATCCCATTTCGTATTCATCCTCGCAGTTTAGATAACCATTCCCGAGAGGTAGGGTAGACTACATCGTTGAATGTTGCATAAATGCAAGAATATCTTAACCAGGTGAATGGATGGGATTGCCAATGATCGATTCTCGCGGATTTGAGCGAATCAAATCCTTTAGAATGAATCCCGATGGCATGTCGACTCGACTTCGTATAACACACCCATGTTGTTTCCAATTGTTTCGTTGTTACCATTCACAAACACTAATCTACATACTACTTTACTAATATTGATGCCAAGTCTACAAAAGACTTATCAACATTCTGGTCAAGTCCACATATTAAAATATATTACTTTGAAATGACCTAGAGGTTTGCTTTAATCCCCAAGGATATAAGCTATAGCAGTGCATCCCGCCAAAGGTTCTTTCGAATAAATTAAGATACCGTTAGTCTCGCAAAAAGTCTTAGGGAATCACCCATATTTTCTCGCTTTGTAACGAATCCGTTATTTGTTCTTAGCTAAAACCCTTCGTTCGAATGAATTCGATTCCGTTGTTCGGCAAGAAAGTCTTAGGGAATCACCCCTATTTCCCGCTTTCTCGACGAAATCAAGCAAGACCGAGTGATAAGAGAGATCACGGTCCGGTTAACTCTCTACCTTTTAGGGAATCACCCCTAAATTACTCAAACTTTGCTATTGAAAGTTAAACTTTCCTATTCATTCGACTCTTCTCCGTGTAGTTCCAATTACTCCCACCGGGCCCGAGATACTCGTGGTTCTACAAGAGTTCAACGTAATTGGAGTATCATACTCCATTCACAGGGTTATGGCTTTTAAACCAACCTCTATGATCGGATCCTACACAAACCCACAAAGGACTATAGGTCATCAATCTACCCTATGACCGTAAGGTCCCGCAATGGGTAATGGACAAACCATACTCCCACCGCGTTCGGGGTGGATTGATATACCGATCTAGTTTAGTAGTTCTTATTAGTGTTGTCACCAACTCGCCGGTGTTGGATGTGGACCGAACAAATCGCTTAGTAACATCTTGAGTACATATACTTCAAGATCCAAGGTTGTTATTTATAGACTCTATCGTACCGAGTTAGACAAGATAACCGTCATTCTCTCGATTTTCCGAGTTTCATAACCAACCTTTACTCAATGCATTAAGATATTTCACGTCCCGAACGTGTACGCAAAATTTCCAAATTCCTACCTTCAAGCACTCGGTGCTAAATGCCTCTATTTACGGAAGTGGGGTGAACCGAATTCACTCCTTATCCACAAATGCGTAGGCATCTTTTAGGTAGACTTCTCGGTTTTTCAATACAACCGTTATTTTGCAACCAATATCGTAAATGAGTTCAGCAGCGTATCGTAGCACATCAATAACTATTTAAGGCAAATTTATGGTGTATCCCTTAGTGAAAACATTCCACTGGGAGGCAGGCCGAGCATCAATCCCGAAGACTACGCGATAACCTATTTCGAGTATGGAATACTCTATCTCTCGGTGAAATCGTAGATTTCCTCCAAATATTTTGGATAAACTTATTGGAGTTTCGAGTAGTTGTCGACCGTATGTCACTACTTGAAAAAACTCCCACTAGCTTGTACCTTTCATACGACCCCGAAGGTCAATATGAACAAGCTATGTAACTTCTTTGAATCTATTACCCTTTCCCGATTGAAAGGAAACTTAGGCATTGTTCCTTTGAGATAGGGTTCCTTTGACTGGGAGATAGGAATCACCCTAAGCCACCGTTGCATCTTATCGTTGGGGAATATGCACTAATTAATAGTATATAAAGAAGTGTTTATCTAAATACGGAAACCATTTGCGTTTATATAGTTTTAAGATGCGTTACTAATACCTTTTCAGCAATGCTTAGTGGTTCTGACTTTATCAAACAAAAGTACGAGTCTTGGATTCGTGCTACGAATGTTATATTCATCGTCAATAAGACAAACAAATTACCCTATTGAAAATGAATACGCTCGTTCCAACGAATCCGAAAACAGAAAATTAATTTTCTGTGATACTCAAGAATTGAATCCGAGATTCATTTCCTTGTATCACTCCCACTAGTCTATCCGAAATAACTCGCCCGTTGTCTATATTATTTATCGTTTAATGCAAAGCTACCTAGTTCTTCCAAAGAACTTAGCTTTTGAGAAAATTTAAGGATGCATTGGTCGCTTGATCCGAAATCACTTTCCTTATCTCCTAATTTCCAATTAATTTTCCGGTTTAGCCTTAAAACTACTTAGTTTAGATGACTAACACGTATAAACATTCTTTCCCATTCTCGACTTTCCTTAGATGGAAACAAGCTTGAACTAGCAGCTCGTGTGAGTAGACACTACTCTTGAACCGTGGGACGTTCGTGTTACTTGCTTGGACTATCGGTTTTTCTAATCGTTAAATCATAAGACCAAAGCTCCCACTAGTTTATCGGTTCCAAATACCGTCTAACTAGCAATACTTTGTATTTATGATTTTTTCAAATATTAGAACATCACCTAGAACTAAGCTCCCACTAGTTTATCGGGCCAAATACCGTCTAACTAGTAACGCTTTATTCTAGTTTTTCCAATAAATGGAGAAACTTCGTGTGGTCTATTACACATTTCCAATGATTCGTAAAAACAACAAATCATAAGACTAAGGCTCCCACTAGTTTATCGGTTCCAAATACCGTCTAACTAGCAACGCCTTATGTATATGATTTTCCGATTTTTCAATTTAGAAATTTGTTGTGTAATTACACTTTTAAAATTCACTAAATGAATTTTATATGATAGTCCTATGTCATCTTTTGTAAACTAAGTATGGTCGTCTCTCGTTCAACACGAGTGACACCCGTGACATACCTATACTATGTCACTTAAGTTTTTAAAAGGCTCAAGAGAAAAATCTCTTCCGAAAAATTTACTGCATTGTTTGATAATTACAACGTACTTGTTACTTTCCACATTTTTAATGAAGTCCTATTACTAACAAATTTGGTAACCTAGAGATTAAAGTTGTAAATAAACATGACAGAAAGTTAAATTCAAAAAAAATAAATTATCACTACTTGATTTTTATTTTAGGAATAATAAACTATAAAATGTTTATCCTACCATTCCAAGGATTTAACCTCGCATAGTACCGTCCGAGAGGGTCGATATCGACTATGACGGTTAAACTGAGACAATCTCTCTCAATGATTAAGCTTCGAGAATTGAACATCTCACGGGAATCAAACATCCCGGACTTTAATCATTGATTACCTTCCTTTTCTAGCCTAGATATTTCGAAAATATCCATAAAGAGTGTGACCTACTATATCGTATCTCGCAGTACGCCCCGAGTATGCCTACGAGGGGCGGTGTCGCTGACCCGGCGAGTACCCGATATCCTATCCTTTCGGAGACCAAGCCTTGAATTTTGATAGCGGTGAACACCATCCGAAGGGGGCCGAAATCAAAGCGGCACGAGGTGTCACCATTCTCTCACGTGCTTGCATCTATAGTAGAGGCCGTGGGGTTGGTCGTCGCCTTCCCCGCTCCCACTCAATATTTTGAAAAAGTGGTGGGTTTACTAATTACGGTTTTGGCCTTGACAATAAGAAACAATAAATCAAAGTACTCCGAATAGGGTCGGTTATGTAGGCAAGCCTACGCCGTCTTATTCGTTGGAACATATGTGATAGTTCGTGCCAATCCGGCAAGAGAAGCCCCGTTTAGCCCGAAGGCTTATCGGCTATGCTAAGTCCCGTCGAACCGCCGTAACGTACATCACACGTGGAGGGAGTCGATTGAGCCGAAGCTCGGTTGAACTCGCCCAACCATGGTTAGACCATTTCCGAACCCATGTACTAAGATTCTCCGATTTCTAAGTTGTCACCCAAAGCGTAATCTCGTTTTTGTTTAAGGTGGGTTCACTGAGAAGCCATCACCGAAAAAGCTCAACGATTTATCCAAGTGGGATTCACCGAGAATCCATCACTAAAATCGTAAACGATTGACAAAAACCCGGGTCCTCGGTTTTTATAATTAGCTACTTATTATTTAACTACCACATATTAAATTAATAAGCATTCATACTAATTATTCGAGTTATACATGCCTAATTTATTCGAAATAAACTAGCTACATGTATGCATTGGAGTGGAATCATGAAGATGCAAGTCATGGCAATTTTCCGGTTTTAAGCACGTAATCTTGATCAAACACAAAATTATACCGAAAAGTAAACACCGAGATGGATCGTTGGTACCCCCGTATCTAACCTATTAAAAAAAACACAAACCCTAACTAGGATTTACTATTTTCTAATCTGCTGCTGCTGCGTATTATCGATGATCGGAAATCCAAACGAACCTTGATCGTCATGAAACTTTATGGATCTATTCTTCACTCCGCCTACTTCAATCTGAACGGTTGGATCTTCGTTTCAATGGTCCAATTTTCTCCAGCAATCCGCCGATCTAACTGCTGCATCTGTTTATAACTGCGGCGCAACAGTGTCTTCCTGGGGACGATCGGGCATCGAGACAAATCCCGATCGACCTTAAATTTTTAGGGCTTGTTCATAACTCCATGGTAGTCGATCTGAACGGTCGGATCTTCGTTTCAACGGTCCAATCTCTTCCAGAAATTCGACGAACTCACAGCTAGGGTTTTAATGCCTGCTGTGCTTTTCTGTTACAGCAGCAACTTTATAGCAGCGATCGGACATCGAGATCGACTCCGATCGTCACGAAATTTTGAGGGCATGTTCTTCAACTTTTATTCTTCATTCTGACCGGAGGGATTGTCGTTTCAACGGCTCAAACTCCGGGAAAAAATAAAAAACGGAACAGCAACAAAACAGATCTACTTCTAGGAAATTAAAATTACAAAATTTCCTATACTCATATAAACGAATTTATATGAGTTTACAATAGATCTAACGAGTAAACAATACCAACCCCAATCCATCTCTTCAACCACAACAATCACAAGCATACAATCATGATTAAATTCGAATTTTACCAAAAAAAAAACGAAATAAAACATCTAAAACATGCTTTTCCACTCCAAGATCTAAAATTCATATACTTTGATCGTTAGATCAAAGGCTCTGATACCACTTGTTAGATGTAATATCGTCGGATCAATCATAGATTGACCCGATTACGCAGCGGAAGACATCAGATCTAGATCTAAACGAAACAAAATACATAAATAAAAGATCTAATCCTACAAGGGGGTTTAGGATTTTTACCTTTTTATGGTGCTTAACTCCAAGAACAAAAGGATCTCCAAGAACACGTGATTGAGAAGCCACAAACCTTCCAACGTGTGTCTCCCAAAGAACACCAGGTGGATGGTGTTTCCCGCCGCCGGACCTCCTTGATATGCTACCGGAAAAATCCCGAAGATTTTTCCAACTCGAACCCTAAGAATAGAGGCCGAAATTTTCAGCCAATTTCTCTTGTGAATAGTGACGTGAATAGTGTGTTTTAAAAGGCTTGGAAGAACTCTCTTTATATAGGAGAAAAAAACTTAACCTCCAAGGATTAAATAATTAAGAAATAATTATTACATTAATCCTTTTTCCAAATAAAAGATAAATAAAATAATTATCCCAAACAAATTAGGATAAATAAATATATTATCCAATATTCCATGATTTATCATTTAACAAATAAAAGATAAATCACACATTAAATAATTATCCAAAGAAAACTAATTCCTTGAATTAATTAAATAACCATGCATGCGCACCTTTTTTCTAATCAAGTCATGCGCATCTTTCCATTAGTTTTGACCAATTGGGTCAAAATTGGTCAACACACCAATTCGGCCGAGTCCACGAAAAATGTTTTTTCGCGTATTTAATTATTTAGTCCAACTAAACAATTAATCCACATATCAAATTAAATAGTCCAATCCAACCATTTAATTATAATCGAGGTGCAACGACGAGAAACCTATATGCTATATTAGTGAGCCACGTCGGGGACCACGGACCCATATTCGCAAGCCTACAATAAATTAAATAAAATTATTCGTCGACGTAATAATTATATCTAACCTATTAATTCCGGGATTACACCACCATAAACCCGAAACTGAACTCTATCGAATATAGATAACTTACACTCAATTTATGAGTCGAAAGCGTCCACTGATATAATCATTACATACGGATAAATCCTCCATAGACTGTCCATTCTGAGTGGGAAGTCTCCGTGAACCCGACTCAGAATATCTTATCCTTATTCACCATTAACCCCCAAAGTGATCAATTAGTTCACATATCCGACTAGTAGCTAATTAGTCTAAATATGAACTCGGCCGATCGATCATTTTCTCGTGGCTAACAAATAAGGGATCGTCTCTCTACTTCCCGAGGGAAGGAATGGATTCCATATTCGTGATAGCACGTACTACTCACTCATCCCGTAATCGAGCCAACGAGAAGTGTTGGACCACATACTTCGAAGTGATCCTTACTAACACATCAAACTCTACCCTAGTCTAAGCAATGTCGTGATCACCTCAGGATTAAGATTAATCCATATATGATCATCTTGTGATTCGATAAGACTTCTCGATTACGGAATTATATCGAGAACTCAAATCAAATCGGTCCACCCCTATATGATTATCATCATATATAAATGCCCCACTAGTACCCTATTACCGACAAATCCGGATAAGACATCGTCACACCTAAAGTGTTCGGGCGCATTAATAGCAAATTAATCACGAGACCCATACTCGATTAATAAACGCTACGGACTAAGTTAATTTTAAGTACATCTCACTAACTCAATCCTCTTGTGTATAGCCATACACCGAGTTATGTGATTACATAAACGAGGTACTTAGGGTTTTCGTAGTGTCTTAATATAAGCATAACCGCATATAATTGAGATGAATTATTTATTCTCGTCCTAAAACAATTAGATAATTGTCTTTCGGGCACCACACCTTACAATCTCCCACTTGCACGAAAGGCAAGTGGATTAATTGTTTTAGAGCACACCCTTATTTATCTATATCTACAACATTCTCCCACTTGCTCAAAACAAGTGAGACGTATCCCTCAAATCGTACCCTCCAAGCGCATCTTAGTAATTCATCCTTCCAAGCACGACCGGAGTGTGCCGCCGCAGGTAGGTCGCTGACCCGGCGCGTACTCAGAATCCGAATACCATGTGACTTGGTACACTGATTAGGTAGGATGTCGGCTTGAGTCAATCTTTGGGATCGAAACATCGCCTTTCCATCTAATCCGGTGGGACGATATCAATATCCCTTTGATTCAACACCGAGGACGAAATCGACTTAACGATCATCCTTCATCTGACCTAAAGTCAGAATCAATGTCATCACTTATATTCTAGTTTGCACCTGAATATACTAGCATATTATTCCTCATTCTCCCGAAGATACTTGAGGATTCACTAAACATCCCATTTCGTATTCATCCTCGTGCTTGATAACCATTCCCGAGAGGTAGGGTAGACTACATCGTTGAATGTTGCATAAATGCAAGAATATCTTAACCAGGTGAATGGATGGGATTGCCAATGATCGATTCTTGCGGATTTGAGCGAATCAAATCCTTTAGAATGAATCCCGATGGCATGTCGACTCGACTTCGTATAACACACCCATGTTGTTTCCAATTGTTTCGTGTTACCGTTCACAAACACTAATCTACATACTACTTTACTAATATTGATGCCAAGTCTACAAAAGACTTATCAACATTCTCGGTCAAGTCCACATATTAAAATATATTACTTTGAAATGACCTAGAGGTTTGCTTTAATCCCCAAAGGATATAAGCTATGGCAGTGCTCCCGCCAAAGGTTCTTTCGAATAAATTAAGATACCGTTAGTCTCGCAAAAAGGTCTTAGGGAATCACCCATATTTTATGCTTTGTAACGAATCCGTTATTTGTTCTTAGCTAAAACCCTTCGTTCGAATGAATTCGATTCCGTTGTTCGGCAAGAAAGTCTTAGGGAATCACCCCCATTTCCCGCTTTCTCGACGAAATCAAGCAAGACCGAGTGATAAGAGAGATCACGGTCCGGTTAATTCTCTACCTTTTCGGGAATCACCCCTAAATTACTCGCCTTTGCTATTGAAAGTTAAACTTTCCTATTCATTCGACTCTTCTCCGTGTAGTTCCAATTACTCCCACCGGGCCCGAGATACTCGTGGTTCTACAAGAGTCTCAACGTAATTGGAGTATCATACTCCATTCACAGGGTTATGGCTTTTAACCAACCTCTATGATCGTGGATCCTACACACCCACAAAGGATTATAGGTCATCAATCTACCCTATGACCGTAAGGTCCCGCAATGGGTAATGGACAAACCATACTCCCACCGCATTTTGGGTGGATCGATATACCGATCTAGTTTAGTAGTTTTTATTAGTGTTGTCACCAATCGCCGGTGTTGGATGTGGACCGAACAAATCGCTAGTAACATCTTGAGTACATATACTTCAAGATCCAAGGTTGTTATTTATAGACTCTATCGTACCGAGTTAGACAAGATAACCGTCATTCTCTCGATTTTCCGAGTTTCATAACCAACCTTTACTCAATGCATTAAGATATTTCACGTCCCGAACGTGTATGCAAAATTTCCAAATCCTACCTTCAAGCACTCGGTGCTAAATGCCTCTATTTACGGAAGTGGGGTGAACCGAATTCACTCCTTATCCACAAATGCGTAGGCATCTTTTAGGTAGACTTCTCGGTTTTTCAATACAACCGTTATTTTGCAACCAATATCTTAAATGAGTTCAGCAGCGTATCGTAGCACATCAATAACTATTTAAGGCAAATTTATGGTGTATCCCTTAGTGAAAACATTCCACCGGGAGGCAGGCCGAGCATCAGTCCCGAAGACTACGCGATAACCTATTTCTGAGTATGGAATACTCTATCTCTCGGTGAAATCGAGATTTCCTCCCAATATTTTGGATAAACTTATTGGAGTTTCGAGTAGTTGTCGACCGTATGTCACTACTTGAAAAAACTCCCACTAGCTTGTACCTTTCATACGACCCCGAAGGTCAATATGAACAAGCTATGTAACTTCTTTGAATCTATTACCCTTTCCCGATTGAAAGGAAACTTAGGCATTGTTCCTTTGAGATAGGGTTCCTTTGACTCTGGGAGATAGGAATCACCCTAAGCCGCCTACGATCTTATCGTTGGGGAATATGCACTAATTAATAGTATATAAAGAAGTGTTTATCTAAATACGGAAACCATTTGCGTTTATATAGTTTTAAGATGCGTTACTAATACCTTTTCAAAGAATGCTTAGTGGTTCTAACTTTATCAAACAAAAGTACGAGTCTTGGATTCGCGCTACGAATGTTATATTCATCGTCAATAAGACAAACAAATTACCCTATTGAAAATGAATACGCTCGTTCCAACGAATCCGAAAACGTAAAATTAATTTTCTGTGATACTCAAGAATTGAATCCGAGATTCATTTCCTTGTATCACTCCCACTAGTCTATCTGAAATAACTGCCCGTTGTCTATATTATTTATCGTTTAATGCAAAGCTACCTAGTTCTTCCAAAGAACTTAGCTTTTGAGAAAATTTAAGGATGCATTGGTCAGTTGATCCGAAATCACTTTCCTTATCTCCTAATTTCTAATTAATTTTCCGGTTTAGCCTTAAAACTACTTAGTTTAGATGACTAACACGTATAAACATTCTTTCCCATTCTCGACTTTCCTTAGATGGAAACAAGCCTTGAACTAGCAGCTCGTGTGAGTAGACACTACTCTTGAACCGTGGGACGTTCGGTTACTTGCTTGGACTATCGGTTTTTCTAATCGTTAAATCATAAGACCAAAGCTCCCACTAGTTTATCGGTTCCAAATACCGTCTAACTAGCAATACTTTGTATTTATGATTTTTTCAAATATTAGAACATCACCTAGAACTAAGCTCCCACTAGTTTATCGGGCCCAAATACCGTCTAACTAGTAACGCTTTATTCTAGTTTTTCCAATAAATGGAGAAACTTCGTGTGGTCTATTACACATTTCCAATGATTCGTAAAAACAACAAATCATAAGACTAAGGCTCCCACTAGTTTATCGGTTCCAAATACCGTCTAACTAGCAACGCCTTATGTATATGATTTTCCGATTTTTCAATTTAGAAATTTGTTGTGTAATTACACTTTTAAAATTCACCGAATGAATTTTATATGATAGTCCTATGTCATCTTTTGTAAACTAAGTATGGTCGTCTCTCGTTCAACACGAGTGACACCCGTGACATACCTATACTATGTCACTTAAGTTTTTAAAAGGCTCAAGAGAAAAATCTCTTCCGAAAAATTTACTCGCATTGTTTGATAATTACAACGTACTTGTTACTTTCCACATTTTTAATGAAGTCCTATTACTAACAAACTTGGTAACCTAGAGATTAAAGTTGTAAATAAACATGACAGAAAGTTAAATTCAAAAAAAATAAATTATCACTACTTGATTTTTATTTTAGGAATAATAAACTATAAAATGTTTATCCTACCATTCCAAGGATTTAACCTCGCATAGTACTGTCCGAGAGGGTCGATATCGGCACTATGACGGTTAAACTGAGACAATCTCTCAATGATTAAGCTTCGAGAATTGAACATCTCACGGGAATCAAACATCCCGGACTTTAATCATTGATTACCTTCCTTTTCTAGCCTAGATATTTCGAAAATATCCATAAAGAGTGTGACCTACTATATCGTATCTCGAGTACGCCCCGAGTATGCCTACGAGGGGCGGTCGTCGCTGACCCGGCGAGTACCCGATATCCTATCCTTTCGGAGACCAAGCCTTGAATTTTGATACGGTGAACACCATCCGAAGGGGGCCGAAATCAAAGCGGCACGAGGTGTCACCATTCTCTCACGTGCTTGCATCTATAGTAGAGGCCGTGGGGTTGGCCGTCGCCTTCCCCGCTCCCACTCAATATTTTGAAAAAGTGGTGGGTTTACTAATTACGGTTTTGGCCTTGACAATAAGAAACAATAACTCAAAGTACTCCGAATAGGGTCGGTTATGTAGGCAAGCCTACGCCGTCTTATTCGTTGGAACATATGTGATAGTTCAGGCCAATCCGGCAAGAGAAGCCCCGTTTAGCCCGAAGGCTTATCGGCTATGCTAAGTCCTGTCGAACTGCTGTAACGTACATCACACGTGGAGGGGAGTCGATTGAGCCGAGGCTCGGTTGAACTCGCCCAACCATGGTTAGACCATTTCCGAACCCATGTACTAAGATTCTCCGATTTCTAAGTTGTCACCCAAAGCGTAATCTCGTTTTTGTTTAAGGTGGGTTCACTGAGAAGCCATCACCGAAAAGCTCAACGATTTATCCAAGTGGGATTCACCGAGAATCCATCACTAAAATCGTAAACGATTGACAAAAACCCGGGTCCTCGGTTTTTATAATTAGCTACTTATTACTTAACTACCACATATTAAATTAATAAGCATTCATACTAATTATTCGAGTTATACATGCCTAATTTATTCGAAATAAACTAGCTACTTGTATGCATTGGAGTGGAATCATGAAGATGCAAGTCATGGCAATTTTCCGGTTTTAAGCACGTAATCTTGATCAAACACAAAATTATACCGAAAAGTAAACACCGAGATGGATCGTTGGTACCCCCGTATCTATCCTATTAAAAAAAACACAAACCCTAACTAGGATTTACTATTTGCTAATCTGCTGCTGCTGCGAATTATCGATGATCGGAAATCCAAACGAACCTTGATCGTCATGAAACTTTATGGATCTATTCTTCACTCCGCCTACTTCAATCTGAACGGTTGGATCTTCATTTCAATGGTCCAATTTTCTCCAGCAATCCGCCGATCTAACTGCTGCATCTGTTTATAACTGCGGCGCAACAGTGTCTTCCTGGGGGCGATCGGGCATCGAGAAAAAACCCGATCGACCTTAAATTTTTATTGCTTGTTCATAACTCCATGGTAGTCAATCTGAACGGTCGGATCTTCGTTTCAACGGTCCAATCTCTTCCAGAAATTCGACGAACTCACAGCTAGGGTTTTAATGCCTGCTGTGATTTTCTGTTACAGCAGCAACTTTATAGCAGCGATTAGACATCGAGATCGACTCCGATCGTCACGAAATTTTGAGGGCATGTTCTTCAACTTTTATTCTTCATTCTGACCGGAGGGATTGTCGTTTCAACGGCTCAAACTCCGGGAAAAAATAAAAAACGGAACAGCAACAAAACAGATCTACTTCTAGGAAATTAAAATTACAAAATTTCCTATACTCATATAAACGAATTTATATGAGTTTACAATAGATCTAACGAAAGAAACAATACCAACCCCGATCCATCTCTTCAACCACAACAATCACAAGCATACAATCATGATTAAATTCGAATTTTACCAAAAAAAACGAAATAAAACATCTAAAAACACGCTTTTCCACTCCAAGATCTAAAATTCATATACTTTGATCGTTAGATCAAAGGCTCCGATACCACTTGTTAGATGTAATATCGTCGGATCAATCATAGATTGACCCGATTACGCAGCGGAAGACATCAGATCTAGATCTAAACGAAACAAAATACATAAATAAAAGATCTAATCCTACAAGGGGGTTTAGGATTTTTACCTTTTTATGGTGCTTAACTCCAAGAACGATAGATCTCCAAGAACACGTATTTGAGAAGCCACAGCCTTCCAACGTGTGTCTCCCAAAGAACACCAGGTGGATGGTGTTTCCCGCCGCCGGACCTCCTTGATATGCACCGAAAAATCCCGAAGATTTTTCCAACTCGAACCCTAAGAATAGAGGCCGAAATTTTCAGCCAATTTCTCTTATGAATAGTGACGTGAATAGTGTGTTTTAAAAGGCTTGGAAGAACTCTCTTTATATAGTGAGAAAAAACTTAACCCCAAGGATTAAATAATTAAGAAATAATTATTACATTAATCCTTTTTCCAAATAAAAGATAAATAAAATAATTATCCCAAACAAATTAGGATAAATAAATATATTATCCAATATTCCATGATTTATCATTTAACAAATAAAAGATAAATCACACATTAAATAATTATCCAAGAAACTAATTCCTCGAATTAATTAAATAACCATGCATGCGCACCTTTTTTCTAATCAAGTCATGCGCATCTTTCCATTAGTTTTGACCAATTGGGTCAAAATTGGTCAACACACCAATTCGGGCGAGTACCACGAAAATGTTTTTCCGCGTATTTAATTATTTAAATTCAACTAAACAATTAATCCACATATCAAATTAAATAGTCCAATCCAACCATTTAATTATAATCGAGGTGCAACGACGAGAAACCTATATGCTATATTAGGAGCGCACGTCGAATTACACCCATATTCGCAGTAGCTACAATAAATTAAATAAAATTATTCGTCAGACAGAATAATTATATCTAACCTATTAATTCCGGGATTACACCACCATAAACCCGAAACTGAACTCTATCGAATATAGATAACTTACACTCAATTTATGAGTCGAAAGCATCCACTGATATAATCATTACATACGGATAAATCCTCCATAGACTGTCCATTCTGAGTGGGAAGTCTCCGTGAACCCGACTCGAATATCTTATCCTTATTCACCATTAACCCCCAAAGATCAATTAGTTCACATATCCGACTAAGTAGCTAATTAGTCTAAATATGAACTCGGCCGATCGATCATTTTCTCGTGGCTAACAAATAAGGGATCGTCTCTCTACTTCCCGAGGGAAGGAATGGATTCCATATTCGTGATAGCACGTACTACTCACTCATCCCGAATAGAGCCAACGAGAAGTGTTGGACCACATACTTCGAAGTGATCCTTACTAACACATCAAACTCTACCCTAGTCTAAGCGGTGTTCGTGATCACCTCGGGATTAAGATTAATCCATATATGATCATCTTGTGATTCGATAAGACTTCTCGATTACGGAATTATATCGAGAACTCAAATCAAATCGGTCCAAATTTCTATATGATTATCATCATATATAAATGCCCCACTAGTACTATTACCGACAAATCCGGATAAGACCGTCACACCTAAAGTGTTCGGGCGCATTAATAGCAAATTAATCATGAGACCCATACTCGATTAATAAACGCTACGGACTAAGTTAATTTTAAGTACATCTCACTAACTCAATCCTCTTGTGTATAAAGATACACCGAGTTATGTGATTACATAAACGAGGTACTTAGGGTTTTCGGTAGTGTCTTAATATAAGCATAACTGCATATAATTGAGATGAATTATTTATTCTGTCCTAAAACAATTAGATAATTGTCTTTCGGGCACCACACCTTACAACATCATGATAGGGTCCTTGGTTCAAGATTTATTCACCATAGCGCCCTGATGTGACTTTGAGTTGTTTACACTAAGTGAAAGTTCAAAGCCAAAAGCTACTTTCATTTATGTATGATTTCCTACGATGATGCTTAGTCCTTGTCCGCATGAACTACGGTGGCTTGATCCCCAAAAAGGGTACGTAGGCGAATACTTAGGATGCACCGTTTTTTACATACAAACTTTTTTGTGAAAAAATAGGGGGAAAATGTTAGATATTTTATTCACAAAGTCGCTTTTATTTTTGTTTCACTTGTGTCGTTGCACGCCGAGTTAGTCGGGGTTCGACCCGCCCGGTCGGTCGCGGTGGGTCGAGGGGCGCGCGCCCCGCGGGGCTCGGGGGCAACGCCCCGAAACCTAAACGAACCCATGCGAATGCATACCTTTTCGTAGAGGGATTTTTTCCATTGGGACACACCATTTCGTTGGTGTTGTCCATCGGGACACATCATTTCGTTGGTCTTTGTCACGGGACATATCCTTTGAAGACGAAGTGGTACCATATCGATTACTTGTCTATATATGTAGAACTCCGGCATTCGCATGAGAACGTTTTTTCATTCAAGCATCATCGGTATAAACATATAAATGTCTCCAAAGTTGCATCTATCAGTATCCCGAGAGAGATCGTAAAAACATCTCTTTAAAGAAGCGTTTAACGCGCTCGAGATCATCCTTTTATTGTATTACCGCATTTTTTCTAACACATAAGGAGAATCAGCATAGCGGAAGATAACACAGAGGCATGACAATAAATCTTTCTATCTTTGATATTTAGAAGGAAAAATGATTTTTTTTCAATTGCAAGAGAGTAATATTATTTGGGTGGTGAAGAAAAGAGATGGACAAAAGATGAAATCCAACAGAGAGAAGTGTCGTTTGTCCAGAGAGATGGTTGAGGCAGAGGGTATTTGTGTCAATTAACGCTTATTGTTGACGTGTAGCCCTGGTATTAATTTTTCTGCCCTGGCCATACCAGGTGCCTTCTCAATCAACGAATGAGGAATAGATGGGCATTTATGTCTTTTTAGGTTATTTTTCTCTTTTTCTATTTTTTATTAAAAACCCTTTCACCTGAAAGCTTATGCGGCGGCTATATAAACCCCCCCAGCGCTAAGAAACTCCGGCGTGTCTAACGCAAGAACTCCGGTTTCTCTCTGGAGTTTCCGGTTGCTGTTGAAAGATTCTGGCTGCTCGTTGAGGTTCTCGGTCAATACTCTCATCTCCCGACTCCGTATTTTGCAAATCTCCTGGTAATTTCTTGCAAACTTCTTCGATCTCTATAGTTTGTTATTGCGTTTTAGCATCATTTTCCGTCCCTGTATGCCGGAGTATTACAAGTAGTAGTAAACATGAATCTGTATAAAATGTTCCTGTATGGTACAAAATGTATCTGTTTTCTTTTCCTGTAAATAGTTATTAGTAGAAGGGGCAAAACAGTAATTGTATAGGACATCTTGCCCTAGGTATAAAAGCCTTGTTTTTAGCTTAACAAAAGTATCTGAATTTTGGCAGCAATAAGAAAACGGGGAGATGCTGCTGCTCTCCTAGGGTTCATCCCTCCGATCTCGATTTCTTCATTTTGTTTCGATTTGTCTTGTTTCGTTCTCTTTTACCTTTCAATCGAAGGTTTCTAACATGGTATCAGAGAGCAATTAAAGCTCCGATTGTGTACTCTGTTATTTCTTCTACTCCGATTTCTTTTTTTTTCCTTCTCGAACAAACACAGTCATGGCGATGAATCATCAGAACGAGATAACGCCGGCTCATCCTTTGTACATGCATCCAAACGAAAATCCGTCTATTATACTAGTCCAACCTTTGCTCACAGAGAAGAACTACTACGGGTGGAGTAGAGCAGTTCGCAGAGCCTTAATCTCGAAGAACAAGTTAGGGTTAGTGAGTGGAACCCTACCCTGCCCTCCGATCGGGGATAGACACTTCGAAGCTTGGAACCAGTGCAATAATATGGTCCTTTCATGGATCCTGAATTCTGTATCACAAACGATTGGCCAGAGTCTTCTAGGAGCAAATACTGCGAGAGACGTTTGGGTGGAATTGCAGAAAAGGCTTTCAACAGGTAGGGTTTCCGATATTCAAGAGGAATTGTATGCAACCAAGCAGGGAACCTCCTCAGTCACAGAGTACTTTACACGGCTGAAGATACTTTGGGAGGAATTGATCATGCTAAGACCAATTCCACAAGGTGTTACTCAGGAATCCAGAGATTATATTGAAGCTTATTATGTGATTGGATTCCTCAGAGGGCTGAATGAGAGTTTTGAGCCTCTAAAATCCAAAGTGTTGTTGATGAATCCATTACCGAAGATTAATGAGGTGTATAACCTAGCCATCAAGCTTGAGAGACAACTATTTCATGGGCCAGAGAGGGGTCAGCAACTGAGTACATCAACTGTTTTACAGAATGCCACAATGGACTCATCATGGAATTTTGTTAAGCAGCAGCCACCCAGGCGTTCAATGATAACCAACCAACACCATAACTCCACAAATTTCAATGGCAAGAAGAATATGCAGTGCACATATTGCAGCAAGACCGGGCATACTGAGGACCGATGCTACAGGAAACATGGATTCCCACCGGGCTTTCAAAACAAAAGACAAGTGCACATGGCACAGCAAGAAGGTCAACAGCTTGGATCTACCACGTCTGGATCCGAGTCAGTTGCTGGGTCAACTTTCACTCCAGAGCAATATGCAGAAATGCTGAAGCTTTTCCAGCAGATGCAAAAGGTCAGCAGCTCCGGGGTTCAGCAGCAGGCTACAGCAGCAGCAGCCATTCTGAATTCTAACTTCAAGAAACCTGAGCTGGGTGAGGATAATGCACCACTTATTAACTACTGGATTTTGGATTCGGGAGCCACTGATCATGTGGCATGTTCTCTTTCCCTTTTTTCTTCTTACAAACCTGTTTGCAATAAGCACATTACACTTCCTAATGGCACCACAGTACCAGTAACTCACATTGGTGATGTTCCCGTCAATAGCCTGCTGACCCAGTTTCGAGATTTCTCTGTCCGGTGATCATTTCGGGTTTGCATGCCTTGTTTTTCTCTGTTTTTTGCTGGATTCATAAAATTTCAGCTTTCCTTTTTTTTTTTTTTTTGTGTGTGTGTGTGTGTGTGTGTGTGTTTGTGTTTGTGTTGTTTTTCTGCAGGTGTTGGTTTTTGCTATACTGCTGTCAGGGGTTTTGTGTTTTTAATGTTCTGAAAATGCAGGTGTTTAATGCTAGTTGGGCTTTAGCTAATCCATTTTTAGCTAATGCATTGAGAAAACAAATCTGTGATATTTTTCCCCTTTTGGAATGCTGTTTTTGAATACTTAAATGCATTGTATGATGACTGTGGTTTTCTATTTCCATTAGTGGATAAACCCCCATTTTTGTAGGCTCTGAATAATTTTAAGTGCTCTGTTTTCTTCATAAATTTAGGGTGTCTTGAAATTTGGTAGGACGTAGAGTTGGAGTTCTGTTTCTGTTTGATGTGGAACTGCATGCAGTCTTGAGAAAATCTGTGCTTCCCCTTTTGGGATGCAGTTTTTGATTACTTCAATGCATTGTAAGATGATTGTGGTGCTCTATTACCATTAGTGGATATACCCTTTTTTTTGTAGTTCTAAAATAATTTTAACTGCTCTATTTTCTTGATAAATATAGGGTATCTTGAAATTTGGTTGGATGTAGTGTGTTGGAGTTCTGTTTTTGTTTGATGTGTAATTGCATGCAAGCCTTAGTTGTCAATTTTGGTTAACTTTTGTAGGCAAAATACTTCATAGATGTTTGCTTTTATATGAATTATAGTTGTGGCTACTAGCCTTCCTACATGATGCGTTAAATCTGTGTTAATGTTTTTTTTGTTGCTCTTATGTATGTATAAGTTCTCTTATTTGAAAAGAAGGGTTCTGCTGAAAAGAATGGCGCTTCTGAAGTTGAAAAGAATGGGGAGTCTGATGATCTTCTACCCCCACCCCCACCCCCACCAATACCACGGAGTGTCGCTCCAAGCAAAGGTGACGTTGAACCTGTCGAGAAGGAGCCGCCTGTTCCTATGCCGAGGCGTGGCCAGAAGACTCAGCGGCCCACGAATCACTATAAAGTGGATGTGAAGAGTGTCAATGGTCCAAAGGATAAGTCAGGAAATGAAGTTGCAGCAGACGGTGCTCCGTATTTTGCAAATCTCCTGGTAATTTCTTGCAAACTTCTTCGATCTCTATAGTTTTTTTTTTGTTTTTTTTTACACAGTCTTCGATCTCTATCGTTTACTAACTGTGTTTTAGCATCATTTTCCCTCCCTGTATGCCGGAGTTTCTTCCTTTTTCTGGGTTTTCTGGGATATCGCCTTCGCTGGATTTCTGTGTTTTCAGAGGTTTTTTCTTGCTCAAACACGAGATTTCTCTGTCCGGTGATCATTTCGAGTTATTTTAATTTCAGGTCAAGAATCTAGAATCTAACCTAAGAATCAAGAAGCCCTCTATCTTCCTCAGGGTTTTTTTTGTTTAAAAAATCAACTACGAGGGAGATATAATGCCTTAAAACAAGGTGAATCATGCATTTTTTTTTTTCAATTATCTGATTGTGCCCTGTATTCCAAATACTCTCTATGTAGGCTATGGAAGGAAAGAAGAAGGCTGGTGAATTTCAGGACCTTCAAACTCTGGGTATTCATTCTTGTATATATCTTTATGTGTGAGGTTTACATTACTTGAGTTGATGGATGACACAAATGTTTACTATTATTTGTAAGTGTTATGTTTATTTGGAGCGATTTCCTCTTCTTTTTTTCATCAGCCTTCAATGCTTTAAGACCTAATCCATATGTTCATTTCTTTCCTGTGCTTTTTCAGGACCTTCATTAAATCAAGGAATATGTTTTAATGCACCAACTCCAGAGGTAGATAACGGCCGTAAAGGTATACTGAACTTGGTACCTGTCATGCCTTTTGACATTGAGAAATTGGAGTATTGCAATGTCTGTTTCAGTTTATAAAATATGATACTAAATTGCTAATCAAGCAAACGATCTTCTATTATGATTCTGCTGGAATTCTCAACTGTGCTATTTATTTAACATGTCTCTTCCAACATCTACATTGTGTTGTTGATCTTGCAGGTTATATAAACGTGGTTCGGGGACGTGTACTTGCTATTATTAAAGCTGATTTGGAAGCTGAGAGGAAGGTGACTTCAGAAGTGAGTTTCTTTCACGGTCTTATTGATCTTTCACCCATATAAATATTTTTGGAAGGGAAGTGTCATTTGTTTTGTTGAAATGTAACATAATCCGCCTTGTGTTCATTAGGCTATGACGGATGGTCCAAAGGATAAGCCAGGAAATGAAGCTACCGCTGCACAATCACTTGAGGAGGCATATTACTTTCTTCATATGTCTTTTTTTCTTCTTCGCATGTCTTTTTTTTTTTTTTCAGAATAAAGAATGATCTTTTTTTTTTTGTTTTTAGGATGCATTAAGATCCCTTCCTTGGCTGTACAAAGATTTGCCAAGCTCAACATCTGCACAAGCAGACAACTATGAAGAGCCGAGATTGGAGTATTACCAATCAACAGGTATGCAATGTCTGCTTCAGTATAGCATTGGAAGTTCTCAACATTAAATAGGAATACAGTTTATAGAATATGATACAAAATTGCTAATCAAGCAAACGATCTTCTATTATGATTCTGCTGGAATTCAACTGTGCTATTTATTTAACATGTCTCTTCCAACATCTACATTGTGTTGTAGATCTTGCAGAAATGGAGCTGGAATTTGCTTTGGATTTTGTACCTACTATGATTGAAGCTGAGAGGAAGGTGACTTCATTTCACGGTCTTATTGATCTTTCACCCATATAATTTTTTTTGGAAGGGAAGTGTCATTTGTTTTGTTGAAATGTAACATAATCCGCCTTGTGTTCATTAGGCTATGATGTATGGTCCAAAGGATAAGTCAGGAAATGAAGTCGCAGCAGACGATGCACAATCACATGAGGAGGTATATTACTTTCTTCGCATGTCTTTTTTTTTTCTTCTTCAGAATAAAGAATGATTTTTTTTTAGGGTGCATTAAGATCCCCTTCTTTAGAAGGGCCATACAGAGATTCGCCAGGCTCAACATCTGCACAAGCAGACAACAATGAAAAAGTCGAAAAGACTTTGTTTGAAAGAATCGGTCCGCATGTACGGACGACGAAGTTTATTGCTGGTGCATTTGCTTGTGCATTTGCGGTACGTTATTTCTTTAGTCAGAATGATGTACATGTCAAAATGTCGAACGAGAAGGCCAATGAAGTCAATCAGAAAACAATAACGTCAAGTCCTTCCGTCAATCTCAATTTCTACTTTAACTTCGCAAACGGGAATTTCTCCATTAACTTCGGGAACGGGATTTTTGAGTTGTTTCAGGGTTTGCAGGGGAAATCTCTTTTCCCAAAGATGAAAAAAAGGCCATAGCCATTGCTCTTACTGATTGATCAGTTTAGGTTGAGGCTATGCAAAGTGTAGGTTGTCTGTCTGTCTTGTTACCATAGTTATCAGACCCGGCCCGGCCCGGCGGTCGAACCGGTGGTTGGCCCGGCCCGGGACCAAAACCGGGCCGATTCAAGAGTCTGACCGTTCAAGGAGTTGACCCGCCCACACCCGGAAAACCCGGTGGTTGGACCGGTGAACCGCGACCCGGCCCGGTATGAATCAACCCGGTCTGTTTTTTTTTTTTTTTTTTAAAATTTAAATTGCCACAGGATTTTTTATTATAAAAAAACATCATTGCTGTGATTTGAACCTGCGGTCCCTCGGGTAGGAGTCGAATATCCTAACCATCATTTCTTATTTCGTACTTTATCTTTTGGCGTAAATGAAATTCTTACATTTCTATATTCGTCAAATTAAACACCACAAACTAAAGTCGAAATTCAATACAACTTCCAAAATTGGCAAGTGATAAATTTTGTTTATAAACAAACTTGTTGGGAACGAGGACTAGTTTTTATTTGAATTAATAATGTTACAATGCATGTACCAATTTCTTTTGTAAGAAATTTTGATGGTTTTTCACTTGATCGTCACGCGTTTTTGGTATCAAAAACACTTTTCATTTGTATTTATTATGATTTGGATGTTGAAAACTTGGAATATTTGAATTCATTATTATTATCAATTTTTTTTATTTTTTTATTGTATGAAAATATTATTTTTAACCTTATGTTGTGACCCACCGGTTGAACCAGTGACCCACCGGTTGAACCGGTGACCCGGTAAGTTTTCCGGGTCGATGACCGGGCCGGCTCTGATAACTATGCTTGTTACTGATTGACCATATTTCCATCATTACTCCTCGTGTAATAAAACCGTCAATATCATCCATAGCATTCAGTTCTCCACCTTGTGGTCCTATCATAGCACCTAAAAGTTGCGTTACTGTCAACCAATGGGCTTATAAAAGCATTAGAGCATGTATAATAGTGTAATATTTACCACCTTTATATGCACTTTTTGACAGGAAGACAATGTGATACTTTTTTATTTATACAATAGCTTATTTTTATCCATTAAAATGCTTGGGACTGTGAGAAAGGTTGTGGTTCTGTCCACTATGCACTTCACAATTATCTGATAAAATAATCAAAAGAAAAGCAACTTTTACCTCGTATTTGCTGTCCAATTTCTTTTTCCATTTCAGTAAAAAAAAGATGATATTATAATATAACAAAAATGGTTGTGTGTATTTTTATTATTGTAAATAACAATGGGAGAAAGAGAGCCACAATATGGACACGTAGATTTATTCGAGTCTTTTGAGATAAATAGACATTATAAAATGACTAGATAAATAGACATTATAAAATGACTTACTATTGTATATGCTCTTAGTTGCATTATCTTTGTGCACATTTCTTCAGATGGCCAAGACAATTTCCAAAACCATGGTGTAATATTCATAAAAATTTAATCAAGGGTAAAATGGTAATGGGTTTTTTTTTAAATAAACCTATTACTATTTTTACTTTAATTAAATTAATTAGATAATGATGTATTAATGGATTTATCCTATTTAAAACTCTTACCATAAGTCCACTCAAAAAAAAAAAAAAAAAAAAACACAAAGCAAAACTCTTACCATAACCCCAATGACGGAGCCAGGATTTTAACTTGAGTGGGCTAATGGAATATATCGAGTTCGTCGGGTGGGCTGGATTAAGAATATTTTATGGATCCGATTAAACTACACATATTTTTTTAGTGTAATATTTTTTTGTCCGGGTGGGCTTTGCCCCCCCTAAATTAATACACTAGCTCCGTCCTTGCATAACCCCCACCGCCATTATGCCTAATCAGTTTCTCAAAAATCATCTCTGTCGACTAAATTATCAAAAAGTAGAGGAGAGGAAACTTAAGAAAACACAACGGAATCTCTTTTTTCTGAACAATCCAGCCAGTGTTTTTGCAGATATCTCATACCAAAAGAATGAAAGAATCATTTCATCACCTTTATCAGGTTGGTAATCGAAAAACCCCTTCTTTTGGAATCTAGGGCTTTTGAGTTTTCAAAGCAATTGGGCTTTAAGAGATGTCTTAGATAGATTAATCGTAGGTTGTTTTGTTGTAGGAATCGAAAGAATCATCATAGCTGTTGGAATTTCAAGTTTGGCTTTTCGATTCAAAGCTTTTTTTTTGCAATTGATTAAGGTAAGAGAGTGTTCAACCGTATTTAAACATGTTGATGATGTTTTTTTTTTTTTTATAATGGTTTTGCTCTTTTTGTTTGAGGTATATATACTGTTGTTAATTTTTTTTTTGTAATATATTAAAATGTCGCTCTGAATATTGCCGAAGGAAAAAGGGGCATGTTGTAGTCTACTTGTTGTGTGTAGTCGGAAAGGAAAAAAAAAAAAAAACAAGTGGCCGCATACCCTGCGATATAGTTGCTACGTAAAAGAAAATGAGAAATTGGAAAATCAGGCCCTTTTAGTCTCTGACATTTTTTTTCAGGCCGAACGGATTCTGACATTTTTTTTCAGGTTCGACGTCCAAATTTGGAGGAAATCGTCCAAATACAGTCAAAACCCTCCAAATTTGGATGCATTTCGTCCAAATAAATTGAATGGGCAATATGGACGGAAACCGTCCAAATGTTGGACGCACCGTCCAAATTGGGATGAATTCCGTCCATTTTTTGGACGGTTTCCTTCCATTTTGTCCGAAACAATAAAACCGTCCCAATTTGGACGGATCCATGTGGTCTCTCCGTCCAAACATAGGACGCAGCTTCTGAATTTGGACGGAGACGTCTATTTTGAAACCCTTATCAGGTATTATTTACTCTCTTCACCTACTCTTGTCTTCACCGTTTCATCACACAAAAAAATCACCATTGCTTCCAAAAAAATCACCATTGCTACACCAAAAATTCACCATTGATACCAAAAAAAAAAAAAAAAAACAAAACATAACCTTTTGAGCTGCGTTGTTTTATTTCACCGGAGTTGTATGGGTAAGCATTTACTTAAGTTTGAATAAATTTATTTATTGTGTTTGTTTTTATTGTTATTTGTTCACATGAATAGAGTATGTTAACGTTATTAATTTTCGATTTTTAGCGTAGTGTAGTATGTGTATTTTCAGGGTAGAGAAATGATTAATTTTGATGATATATTTCGATAATGGAATTGACTTTCGTTGGATAATTAGGGTAGTCAATGATACATTTTTATTTTGATTGATATATTCTGATGAAATATTTGGATAACGATACAAATATATTTTGGTTGATGTCAATGTGATCGCTCGTAGTAATAAACGAAACTTGTTCACCGAATGTGTTTTATTGGTTTGGTACAAAGTTGATTATGTTGTTGTTGTAGTGGAAGATGAAAATTCAATTCAAATATATGGTTTTTGAATTACGTATTTTGTGATAGTATGAGAACATCCCTTGAAATTATTGGTAACAAGAATGTGATTTAAAAAATTGAAACAAACGACAAATTAATGTTGTTTGAAAATTCAAGAACGAATATCTCGAACTGAATTCCATGGTACGCCTCGGCCTGATGAGGTTCTTAGAATTGCATGCTTTCCCTAGGGTGTTTTCGATTCCTTCTGATCCGCTGTGTCATGCCTAATCTCCAGGCTTTGTATTGGGGCTCCTGGTAGGTAGCTCATAGAAAATTTCATTAGGTCTGCTCAACAGAGCATCTTTTCCCCGTCTCTAGCAACGCTGGTAAATCCTCAGCCGGAAGTGAGGCACCCCTTAGATTGAAAATATAAGTTCTGTTCTGCCGGCTCCGTCCGGCATCCGTTCTCCCTCGTCATCATCAAGTACTCTATGACGTTGGTAAAAACACTACTCTCTTCTTCTCTTACCCCCCCTCTAACGTTACAACACACACAACACAAAACAACGATGTTCCGAAAAACAAAAACAGATGATAAGATATTTCGGTTATATATATATATATATATATATATATATATATATATATATATATATATATATATATATATATATATATATATATATATATATATATTATTTATTTATTTATTTATATTTATATTTATATGTGTGTGTATATGTATATATAAATATATTTAAATGTGTGTGTGTGTGTGAGTATAAGTATCCTCATTTATTAATAATTGTGTCATTCTTTTTGACATATACTTACACAAAATATCATATTTTAACATCGCAAAAACACTCACACTCACACTCACACACACACTTATTATATATATGCACTTGTACTTATTACATATATATGTGTATCACACTGACAATATGATGACATATATACAAACATATTATATATTCATTGTTTATATATTTTTTTATATTCATATCTCCACTGTATATTGATGTAGATTTATAATTCTTTCACAGATAACAACATGTGTCCGTTAAGTTTGAATTTGGTGGAGAGTGGATATACAACGAAGGATGCGACAGATGGTCTTATAGAAAAGGAAAATTTTATTTGATTCGTGTAAAAACCGATATGACATTGGATGAAGTGAATCAGAAAGTGTGTGGGAAAGTAGGAACTAATGTATCAAAAAATACATTGGTCATGAAACTTTTATACGCAAAATACGAGGGGCCGATTGATGTTTTGGATGATGAGACATGGCTAGGGTACATTGATGATCTGCTTAGACTAGAAACCGTCAAACTTTGTGTTAACGCTGAACCGGTTATTGCTGATGATGACTCGGAAGACATATACGACAACGCATTTGACTTAAATGAACAACCGATAGTTGAAGAAAATGATAGAGGGATTGAGGATTTTACACCCGAACTTTATTATAATCGAAATTCCCGTGAGCATGTTGTACGTACTCCACCAGTCTTAGCCCCTCATGAAATTGTCATCCAACCGAATACAACTTTCGGTGATCAAGTAATTGACTTGTCAAGTGAACGTGGCTACGATTGGGGATTTATTGCAAATATGATTAGTCGGCCATTGCACATACCTTACAAAGTTGAACAACCTATGGCTAGAATGTGTGCATCTATGAATGAAGCCGGAACGTCTCCGCGAATTTAGATCGACGACCCACACACCGTATAGGCGAAACTAGTGGTAGGAGGCGTGAACCGGTGGACCGAATCGGGACATGTTGGGATAATTTTGGTCAGACTAGTCATAATCTCCACATAGATGGAACAAGCCAGCAGTTTATGCAAACAGCGATGCAAACGGGCCTCACTATCGGCGGATCTTTCATGAGTTATTTGACAGCACCTTTGCAACAGAACCCTGACATTGGTCACACAGTTAGTATGGAAAGTATTAATCGCAATAGAGGTGCTCATTTCGGGTCTGGAATGGACCCAAACCAAATTCCTCCATGTCCACGTGCTGGGACGTTTCAGACCGATAATCCAGATGTATTGTTTATTGGTAAAAAGTATAGAGACAAGGAGGATATGAAGGATAAAATGAGTTACCACGCATTGAAACATGACTACATGTGGAAACTCGTTAGGTCTGACAAGGAAAAGTTAAAATTACGATGTTATACTTCAGAACGATGCGAATGGAAGGTTGTCGGTAGGAAGGTTGTTGATTTGAATGTGGACGCAAGGGACGGACAACGTTGCATGAACTTTGAGATAACCGCGTACACTGAAACCCACACTTGTGGATTGGAGCAATTGACTGAAAATCATAGACAAGCCAAGCCCGGACCTATAGGTCGTTTCGTAAGGGATAGCCTCATAAAACTCGGCAGCGGTTTCACGACAAAAGTTTTACAAGCTGAGGTCAAAAAAGCATTCAACATAGACCTTAATTATCAAAGTGCCTATCAATGTAGACAGAAAGCCTTGGAATTGATCGGCAGAAACGTAGAAATGTCGTATTCTAAATTACACGCCTACTTTTACATGTTGAAGGTAGAAAATTTTGGAACCATCACAGACATTGTTCCTGATGCGCTTGGCAGGTTCAAGTATATTTTCATGGCTTTGGGTTCTAGTATTGAGGGGTTTAAGTATTGTCGGCCTATCTTAGTTGTGGACGGTACACATCTGAAAACAAAATGCGAGGGGACATTGTTAGTAGCAGTCGGTGTAGACCCGGGCGACCATATCTTTCCGTTAGCTTTTGCCATGACCGACGGAGAGAGCCTTGATGTGTGGACGTATTTCATGGAAAACATGAAGTCGATAATCGGGGAACATAGTGACTTGGTTTTCATATCAGACAGAGGGCCAGGCATCATTGGAGCCGTTAGAAATGTATTTCCAGACGCTTACCATGGTTACTGCTACCACCACATCGTTATGAACCTCAATAAAAAATTCGGGAGCACGGGATATTGTCCATACACTTTCTGGGAAGCCGCTTATACATTTTTAGAAACGCGATTCAAAATATTATTTCAAAAGATAATAGAGATGGATAGAGACCCAACCAAACCAGTTTCGCGTTACCTACAGGAGATTGGAATCGACAAATGGGCACGATCACAATTTCCGAGTACACGTTACGCAACAATGACAAGCAACCATGCTGAAAGCTTTAACAACGTCATCAGGGATGTGCGTAAGATCAGTATCGTGAATCTCTTTGACCACATCAGGGGAGTGTTGCAGCGTTGGCATTGTGAGAGGAGAGAACTTACGGACTCGTGTCGCACCGTGTTCGCCCCTGTACCTGAAGAGTTCTTGAATGATGTTACGCGTGCCAGAAGGAGTTTCACACTGCTCAGGATCGACCGGGACCAGTTTCAAGTTGGGGACATCAATACTAGTGAGAAAGTAAATATGCTTACGAAGAACTGTTATTGCGGGCATTTTCAGGGACTTCAGTTACCTTGCGTACATGCTTGCGCTGCTATAAGTCACCGCTGCGAGAGTACGTACACTTATTGTTCTCATTACTACAAAGCTGTATGTTTCCAACATATATATGAAGGACGCGTTTTCCCTGTTCCAGTCGAGGATGATTGGATTCTTCCCGAATGGATTAGAACTAAACCTTCCCTCAATCCACCTGAGCCTAGAGTGAGGGAAGGAGGAGAAACACAGAGTACGGGAGCTAGGCGGGGCCGAGCCAGGACCCTGAGGATTCCTTCTCAAAGTGAGCCTCCCGGTGCTAGGACTAGCAGGATGCCTACTGAGAGGACAAACCCAGGTTCCGGTAGGAATTGCTCGAATTGCGGTAACCCCGGACACATAAGGAATAGATGTCCGACTCGTGCAGTTGTTCCTAATTGAATAAATTTTGTAAGCCATCACGATTGTAATAGATATTTTTATTATTCCGTTGGGTTGAATGTTATATCACATTGATTTCCAAAGAATGACCAACAGACAGTCAAAATAGATACTTGTTACACTAAACGACTTAATTTATGGAAGATGATATAGTCATCATCATTGTAGCTTTCAGATTATCTCCTGTAATCATGCCCACCAAACTAAACCCCACCATGGGAGAAACGTAGTTTTAGAGAAAATCTGATGCCTGCTTCTACACCGAGCATAATAAAATAATATGACTATGTGCAATAAAAAGTCCAATGACTCCGCCTCATCCAAATTGGGAGACAGTTATCCAAGAGCATTCCACTTCTTGATTTGGAGTTTCCTGCTTTCTTTCTTTGCAAATCAATGTGATAGTCCTCTCTACTAGAGATGGAAGAACCACCTCATGTGATTGTCGAATATCATCCATTACAATAGCTAGAAAAAAGATTGGTCAAGACAAGAAATCATACAACAAAAATCACCAACTTTAACAAAGTCTTTTGTTTTAGCACAAGATAACTATATAGCAAAAGAGAACCGGTAGAAGCCCGTAGATGAAATCATAAAGCAAAATCCATTATCTTTAATTACGAGGAGAAAGAAAAATAATGTGATCATGGAGTCTAGAGACTAAAAAGAGAAACTGAAATCATAAAAGCAACATATGCAACTTCAACAAAGTCTACAACTTTCTTCATTGTTAAAAGAAAATAACTTGCACGTGAAAAATAAACCTTAAAAGTCATCTTGATTAAAAGTTTCATAGGTGATAACGTCATCATGACCGTATGTCACATCATCTTCAGCATATTCCGGCACCGGCAGACCTCACACACATAGCTGTGATGAGATACGGGAAAAATATATATCCATCGCTTGCGTTTCCCTTTGCTATCTGTCGAATCCTGGAGAGAATATACTCTCCGACGTCAAAGTATGATGTAATAGATGCGTACGCAAGTGCATACAAATCAAATGTCGGTGCGGTGTAGTTCACCGTGCCATACATATTGGTGGCAAGGAACATAATCAAGAAAAGGAAGGAATGGACCGCACCAGGACCAGGGTGAAGGGCGGGTATGCCTCACACGTTCCCAAATATGCGTCTCCCCAAACAAAACAGCCATGTCACGCTGTAGTAATTCAGGAACATCCGGAAATAGAAAGAAATCCAAACCCTGAGGATATTCTGGAATGGCATACTCGTCGTTGATCCATGTATTATTCAAAACGACAGGAATGCCTTGCACTCTGACGCACCGTTCATTGAGCTCTGTCTTAGCTACACAAGCGTAGAATTCACACACAATAGACCGATTCACGTGATGAAAGCTTAATGGCCTTTGGGGGACACCATGCCAACCGTTATCTCGGAACAAGTTGCCGATCAAACTAGGAAGACTCTCCATGTTCAATCGCCTCTCTGTAACGACACGCCTCTTGCCATCCAAGCTTAGTCACGTGCTCACGCCTCTCCTCTTCTGTTGTGAAACGGCTTATGAGAGACTTCTCGTCCAACGACAAATCAATTTCGTCATTGGAAATGAACACAGGAGCATGTGGGTTAGCCATTGAAAGGAACACTAGAAGAGATTATATGAGTAAAATAAACGAGAAATGAGAGGGATGAATGGTTGTAAAAGGATTTGTCACTATATAGATTTTTTTCCAAAATAAACATTGATTGAGAAGGTCAGTGGGAATTATGACTCGTGCACATTTGCACGGGAGCGTCCAATATTTGGACGGAATCGTCCAATTTGGACGGTCATAACACACCACCATTTGACGTGTGGGGCCCGTCTAGAGTGACACTGTACCTATGTGTCCTGCCTAAATGCATAACTCACAACCACTTGAAGTGTGGGACCCGCCGATAGTGACCACACATGTCATATAGGTAGGACACATAGGTACAATGTCAAGTCTTGTCTTCAGACTGGACAACATGGCTAGTCAAAAGAAGCATTAATTGGATTTCGTCTAAATTAGGAGGGATTCCGTCTAAATGGAAACCTTTCTATCCTTATTTAGACGGGAATAGTGGTACAGTGGGGTCACATGACATCCTCATTTTGACCACTAATCCCGTCTAAATTAGGACGGAAACGTTTCCATTTAGACAGATTCCGTCCAAAAAAATCAGCCTGACGTCACAATTTGGACGGATACAGTGTCAAGTCTTGTCTTCTGATTGGACACCATGGTTAGTCAAAGGAAGCATTAATTTTGGACGGTAGTGACCACACATGACATCCTTATTATGACACTGTACCTATGTTCCTATTGAATTTTAGACGGAATCCGTCCAAAATTTGGACGGATTCCATCCTTTTTGGTCAGTGAGTGAATTCAGACGGATTCCGTATATGACATTCTCAGGTCTGACACTGTACTTATGTTCTTGTTGAATTTAAGACTATTCCATCCTTTTTGGTCAGTGAGTGAATTCGGACGGTTTCTGTACTTTCAATCAATCGATGTTCCCATTGGATTTTGGATGGAGTCCGTCCAAAATTTGGACGGATTCCTTCATTTTTGGTCAGTAAGTGAATTTGGATGGATTCCGTACCTTGAATCAATCAAGGTTCTTGCTGAATTCTGTAGATATTACTTTATGCTTTGACATTGACTACACCTTCATTTCACTTTTTTCAAAAATATCGTCGACACCATGACAATTCAACAAGGGACATTGATTGATTGAAAGTATAGAAACCGTCCGAATTCACTCACTGACCAAAAAGGACGGAATTCGTCCAAATTTTGGACGGATTCCGTCCAAATTTTGGACGAAATCCGTCCGAAATTCAACAGGACCATTGATTGATTGACAAGACCTGACCATGACCTCTTACATCGAAAACTCTATATATACTATGAATTTTACACTACCCATGCATAACCCTCATTTTTACTCTGCCTTCGCCACAATGTCTGACTCGGATTCCCCTCCTACTAACATTCAGATTTTTATTCCCGAAAATTAAATTCTCCCGGAATGGCATCCTCATCGGCCAGTGAGACAGCACGGTATAACTCACCTTTACGATGAGGATACACTGCTAAATCGGTTCACAACAGTCCATGAGCGTCACAATTGGATTTGGCACTTTCAAGATAGAGTTGTTGTCGGAGAGAGGAGAATTCAATGGGAGACTCTACCTACCAATCTGAAGATTCTCTTACGTAGAATTTTGTCAGAGCGCCTCGCACGTAGTCCCGCACCGACCTCGACTATGAACCGATCAATTTTTCATGATTTCTACACACTTGTCAGGTCAAAAATTAATGTGTCGCACGATACAATACCGGTATCAGGTGTGTACAAATTACGTGGAGTAGATGTCTGCTTAACTTCGGATTGGATCAATCGCTACTATCGTGTACCTGGAGTGGAAACATACAATCTCTCATACTACAGCCCTTTCAACGTTGAGGCATTCCAATGTCAAATTGTGAGGCGTCAATATCCTAACGAATGGCTGCGTGTTATGTTCGAATGGATTGCTAGTAGCGTTTATGGTACCGTACACACTGTTCAACCGAGCAATGACCTGAAAACTTTTTTGTACACAGTTTTGAATCGTGAAGTTGATCTTGGACGTGACATCGTCACAGGATTGGTAACATATCGCTTAGCATGGGTGGTGATGGTTATCTCTATTATCCGTTTCTTATCTCGGCTCTCGCACGAGATTTTCACGTACCAGAGTATGACAATGATGACATTGATCAGGAAACCTCCCCTATCATCTTTAGTGACAACCCTTGGTTTGTTTCGGAGCCAACATTTCAACTTGGGTTCGGCTAATGGACTATGTTGAGTCCGTCTTTTCTTAAATTGTGTGTTCGTTTTTACCAAACCGTATTATGATAATATGTATGTTTCCTTTCATTAAGAAGATGTTTTATTAAAACAATATAAATTAATGCTTTGTCGCTAGTCTGTAGCTGGTGGTGTCCTGATCACATGTGAGGAGAAGGAGGATGTACTCCACCATTAATACACTTCATGTATTAAAGTTGCAGTGTTTTGTTGTATGATTTCTTGTTTATTCACTACAGGAAATTTGCCAATTTACGGCATGCAAGGCATGCCATAGATGGTAAATTACGGCGCACAAATGCAAGCCATTGATGGACACGCCGTAAATCTATGTTGAAAATTACAACATGCTTTTGCAAGCCATAAATGATTTGAAATGCATGCCGTAAATATTGTTGGAGACCAATGGGAAAAATTGTTAATGGCATGCACGAGCACGCCGTAAAACTCGAACCACAACACGCCATAAATAGTCTATATACGTCAAATTACAACGTACAAAGCATGCCGTAAATTCACTAAAAACATCTACCACGGCATGCACAAGCATGCCATAATGGCCAATTTGATGCAGGCCATAAATTTACATCAACGCATGTCATTGCTTCATACACCATGCACCATGCACCATACATCATACACCATGTCTATGAAAATGAACTGGTACTTTATATAAATACACCATACACCATAAACTATGAAAATGAACTAGTACTTTATATAAATAAAAATGGTATTCAGTCTTATATATTGAACAAAATCGATCGTATCAGACTAAGTAGACTCCTAATGATGATAGTCATCAAAATCTTAATATTAGTCATTGTTATCACAGAAATATACGTCTCTGAAACTACTAGGATCATACATTTCGAATTCATCATCTGAAACAGAGTATTTAGAGTACTTCAGGCACTTTTGAGCATATGAAGAAGCACCAAGGCTAAGCTGAGCAAGCTGCAAAGAACGTAATTAAGGGATTGGTAAAAAAACAATCCATTAATCAGGAATTGAAAATCAACAATTTGTAAGCACAAAAAAAGAATTAAAAAAACATAACCACCACTCCAGAAACAAATACTACACAAAAGAAGCACAACTATTCTTAATAGAGCTGATAAACGGATTGCAAAAATAGACCGACTTTGTAACCACATTGACTAGCAAAACAAATCTACACCAAGCTCTGCACACTAACATAAAGGGTAGCAACAAGGACTCAGGTTAACAAAGCTCTAAAGCAAACTGAGAACACAACATTTTGCTTAACAAGACACCTGAACAAACTGCTTTCAAGACGACTTAATTAACATGCTGCTAAATATTTCTAGTAGACAGAAAATTTTGTTCTGATCATACACACAGAACAGAGACAAGCACAAACAAGCATTCAGGTCAAGACAAAAAATAGACCAAAGTGATTTGTACTTGATGCCAAAACAAGACAACAATCTGGACATACGAATTTTGCATCCATGCGACATCATATGAGCATGTGAATTGGCATTCCGAAAACGAAAACATTGATCCTACATAGTGTCAATGCAAGAGCCAACGAAGGGTTACGCTGATAAGACAACCAACAAAAAGAAACAACATAGAATATCCTATACTATAGACACAAATCAAGCACAATGAGCAAGTGTAAAAGCATACATGCATATGGGCATATACATAATACATACACGCCAAACTTCTCATCAAGTATGAAACAATACATGTTATCTTGGATCAATTCAGCCATCTCCAACACAACCAATGTCAAAGAAAGGCAACAGAGAGATAAAAGTAATAATAACTTAATGAAACTAGAAGAGTTCAAAGTTCGCATGAATCTCAAGATCATTTAGCTGGATTTTTGGATAAACCTCAGAAAATGATTTTGATGAGATTGATCAAATAAAAGGGTGTTCTGAGCAGCAAAGAAAAGACACTTACATGTTAGTGTACAGACCGCCAAGCCTTCCAATGCCACTTTTGGGAAAATCTTTGGTTGTGAAAACTCAATACTAGACTGTGCCAAAGTTATGATATACGCTACGGACCAACACAATGACAAATGGTTAATGGTTAGAACAAACATTTACTACCAAGAGGCTTTCATCCCAAGAAAGCTAAAAGACAGCAAATATAAAGAAATAAAAAGTAAGGAAATATACATGCCACTAAGCACTGCACATTTTATCAAATTACCTTAACAGAATATGGAGTCATTTCTATTAGTGATGATAATACCCGTTTCGGAGGAGTTATGATTCATCCACTTTACCTCCCACCGAGATCAGCGTTCTATAAGTTGCATTTTGTTTTCAAAAGTTGGCCATGTCTCTGAAAATGAAGAGAAAACCTCGATCTATAACAACCATAATCTATGGTGTAATCATGCCAAGAAAATATTATTCAAATAAGTGGGACGTGCTTGAACAAAAGCCCGATATGTACTTCTTCGCTCC
Organism: Gentiana straminea; assembly: GCA_036785695.1. Classification (NCBI taxonomy): domain Eukaryota; kingdom Viridiplantae; phylum Streptophyta; class Magnoliopsida; order Gentianales; family Gentianaceae; genus Gentiana; species Gentiana straminea. The sequence goes on along the minus strand of JAVUPR010000265.1, from coordinate 5,927,768 downwards.
TCAGTGCTCTGAATCAACAGAAACCCACACAATAACCAAATGCTAAATAAAAAGTTAAAAAAAGCAGAAAATGTTCTGAATATTAAAAATAATACCCCAAAATCGAAAAAGAAGCTTGTTCAGTTGACCATAAGTAGCCGCACTTCTTCTCAAAAGATATCTGTAATATTGTTTAAGAACATAAGCCATCTTAAACCAGCTGTGGAAGTTAGAGCAAGAAAACACTGTCCAAGATTGGTACTTTAAAAACTAGCCAAAACCGAAACATTATATATCCAGCACAAGAACAAGCACAACAATCATATATTTTTTACCTCTTCATGCACAAACTGAAGCAACAAGAATGCAATTTTTGACAGTATTAAAGCAGCCTTAGCAAGACCAAAGTCTGAGACTTTGGCATTAAAGTCGTCATCAATTAGTATATTGCTTGACTTAGTGTTGCGGTGTACAACTTTTGGTTTGATTGCTTCATGCAATTAGGCAAGGCTGCAAGTCATGTCTTTTCTCTTCAGTGAGACAAAATATGCTGGAGCAAAAATACAGAAATGGTGGATTTACTTACACATTTGCGGCACAATGTATCAAGAGAAGCCATTAAAGTTGCTCCAAGACCACCAAATCTATCAAGCCAAGTCTTCGAGAGTGGCTTCTTGATGCATGGGGAGAAAGTGTGCAGTTTCTGCAAATGTAATAATCCACTTGTCAGGAGCATATACACAGTTCAGTCTCTTGCAAAGGACTAACAAGACATGTGAATGTATAGCACGTGATGCTTTAACAAAAATGAAATGCTTATAATAATTATTCTGCTTTGTGTGGTTTGTGTTTATGTGAGTTTATTCTTCTTGTTTCTCTATAGTTCATCACAAACTGATACTTTCTTAATGAAGATAAGAAGCACCTCAAGGTCTAATAACTATTATACTGACAAGTAGCCTGTTGTACAACAAGTATGCAAAGCAATTTGAATTTACAACTTGAAAAAATGCTACAAATTGTTCATTTCAACACCAGAAACTTACCAACAACAACATGAGGGATTTGTTCATTTTGTTTGTGTGCTTAGAATTCATTAAATCACCATGACTCAATAAAAGAAACTAGAGTTTCCATACAAAACAGAGTAAATAAATCACCACAACAAATCAATAATCCAATTTTCACTAAAAACACGCATTACCCGATGCAAACATCTGAGTTTCTGTTTCACATAGCACCAGAAGAATAAGGAGCAAATATCAAAGGAAAAGCAGTTAAAACACTGTCCATGCTAGCTCGGCCGTAATGCATATAACATAACAATCTCCTAAAATAAAAGGTATATTAAGAAACTAAGCTCATGAAACATTTAAGTACAAGAACAAGCAGCTCGTGTACAAGGTCCAGGTCTTGCCCTAAACTAAAATTTTAATATCCAAACGAAATTCTCAACAAAATGCAAGAGAATGAAAAGAAAAACAAAAACCTGAACGAATAATAATAAAAGGAATGGATACTTAAACCTGAATGCGCATGAGTAGTCAGAGATGTGCTCCTACTCGAATCAATTGACGCGAAAATCCTCTGAAGCATTCTCGATTTTGGCTTAGCCATGGATTTCCTGCATCGGCAATCTTAAGCTTCCAAATCATCCCCTGTCTTCGCAACCTAATCTATGAAAACATTCTCATCCGAATTCCGAAAAACTCGAAATGGAGAATGGAAGAAGATCCTCAATAAGCTGCTGTGGTGGCTCAATCTGGAAATGACGAGACCGCTCGACGGCGACACAACGTGGAAGGAAGGGAAGCGATGTGCATCTGCTGTTGCAATAGATCCGCCGCCGATCAAATATTGCCGCCGCCGCGTTGGATAAACTTCGGATCGGAAGTAACGGTGAAACGAAGGGTTTTATCGCTTGGCGAGAAGAAACGAAGCAGTAAACGAATGTTTTGTTTTTGTTTGTCGGGAAGAATACAATTTTAAGTATTAGTATCATTTCCTTTTCTTATAAAGTGTTTTCTATCTATATTAAGAGCAAAAAAAAATACTCTTCCCATGTTGCTCCACGTCGGTATTTTTTTTAAGAGTGAATGTGGTAATGACACGTGTCCCATTAGGTTAACACTCGGAGTTGTATCTAGCCTGTATTCCACTCACAATTGTCATCTACTTCTCCTCATTTTCATCTAATTCGCCCCTCCTTCCTCAAACCAAATAAACTGGCCCTTCATTCCAAATTTGAAGATGGAAGATGGAAAACTGCAAGGACTACAACAAATGGAATCATCTACCTATGGTTTGACTACGCCGGCGACGGAAGAGTGGAGAAGCGCCGGCTCGTAAATCATTTTTCTTTTCCGCGGATTCATTCGGGATCATCGAAACTGATCATTTGATTCTTCATTCAATTCAGACTCGCGATTTTGCACATTTGCATCTGTAAGTTATTGTTTTACAATCCATATTTCGTTTGTTTATAGTGTCTACAATCTACATATTATATCACAAATTCATAACTACTCCTACCTTTATTGGTGGGATCAGGGGATTAGCTCTTGACTTCATCCGATTATTTGAGCTGTCAATTTACACATTGGTTCTATGATTGCTTTGTTCTTTAATTTTTTTTTGGCCATTTCTAATTATTTATTCAATACAATTTAGGTTGATTAATTGCAAGAATCTTGTATTTTTTGTGGAATTATTATCTAACATGCATCTTCCTTGATTTATGACCACATGTTTTTAGCTAAATTATTATATATTCTATAGGATAGTTGTACAAATTTGGAATAAGTTGTTCAGTGTATGCTGGATTTATTGTGCAACTGGGCTCTCTTCTCTTTCCTCGGTTGAGCGATTTTTGGGTCCAACAGCTTCAGCAGTGTGCGGTAAAGAAGATAGATTTTAGTGTGAGCCATGGTGAATGATACGAGTACTACGATATGCTAGGAGTGGTCAAATGCATCACTGCGATATAAAGAAGGCTTACTACATGAAGGTGAAATCTCGACTTCTTGAGTGTTTTGTGTACCAAAAGCCATTAAAGATTATTCTCTTTAGAAAAATATTGAATCATTGTGTATTGTTTAGGCTAAAAGATCAATACTACTAAGTATTTTCAAAATTGATAGTTGTGCTTTTCTAGGTTGCTATCTATGTTGCTATAAGGAGCTATGCATGTTTTATAATTTAGCCATTTGGTTAAATTTTCAGAAACCCTTGGTTTCTTCTCCGAGTTCCTGTCTTTTGTTTTTATAATTCAGCTAAAGAAACTACTTTGAAAACTTCTTAAAGATTTGAGATATTTCCTGTGTGCTTCTTTCTCCAGGCAAGGGTAGTTCACCCAGACAAAAACCCCAATGACCTTGGGCCTTGGCTGTCGGAGCTGACATTTCAGTAAGGTCTTTTCATTTTACATCAATTATACATCAAGACAAACTATTGTTTCTCGGATTTCGACGGTTTTAATGGCTTTTATCTAATTGATCAAGCAGCAATGAGTGATGGACAATACAAGAAGGGTTTTACACGGTAGGTTTTTCCTTGATATATGATCAGTTGGTCAGATGGAAGGGTTTTACACGGTGAGTATTTGAATTTAAAGGTTTTAAGTAGTTAATAGCATGAACTTTTACTTTCCTGTTATAATTGATGATAGCAACTGACATTAACCTCTTTATAAATAATGTTCTCTAATCAAAAGGTCTCTCCATTCACTCTGGAAAGCAGTATCGACGGGTTTTGCAGGTGATTTCTTCTATTATGTTTAATTGTTTATTTAGTATGCTTGCATATCTAATTCATGTTAAAAATGTACTTGATTTTCTCTTCGTAGTGGTGTTGGTTGAAATTTATTGCTTTTGGTTGGTGCGTTTAGTTATATGTTGTATTTATACCAATAGAGTTCATTCCTTAGCTTTTCTCTATTAAAAAATCACTTGCTTTGTTTTTTGTGATTTCATAGAAGTATAATACATACAGAAAGTGTTTATCGTTGAATTCTTTTCCCTTATTTCTCTTGCCTGAGATGGATATATATGTCTTCAGGCTTGAGCACATTCTGAGGAAGATAGTTGTGGTGATATTACCGTAGCTCTAAGTTGCTCGTGCATTCTACATATGTTATTGTTTTATAGATATTTGTCTTTCAAGTAGTTGCTCTGTTTAAAAAATTGCTCTTTTTACTGATTGGTTTTTCACCATCCTCTCTTTCACCAAAATAAACGAGCAGATGAGGTTATACCTTCCGGTGACTGACGATGGTGGAAATAGACCTGACCACGTGTCACTCTTATAACGTCCCAGGATTGGAAGTGAAGGATAAGAGGGAAGCATTTAGGGCCGGGAGCCCCACACCGCAAGACCCTACCCCGGGAGGGAGGTCCGTACATGACCCTCTCGGCTACCGCACCGCAAAGGTGCGGCTCGGTCTAGTCCGGAGCGGGATAGGCGGATCGGGTCGGTCCGGCACGAGAAGCCTATCGAAGGCCGACCGGCTCTTTCCTTAAGTGATAAATAACACATGTGCCTATATTATAGGAGAATCCCTGGAATACCGGAAGGAAATCCCATAATTCGGATATAGTCATAATTATCCTTGGCTGAGATAAACACGTGATGATCCTTAGGGTTTAAGGATGATACGACTTGTTTCACAAGAAAAGAGGTGAGACGCCTCCCTATATAAACAACCCTAAGGAACTACGAATGACTTGATTCCAATTTAGCTATTGGATACGTAGGCAACTTGAGAGAAACTAACTCTCGGGCTCGCCTTAATCACACAAAATCACCATCCCTATTATCTCTCGTTCTTGTTTGAATCGTCTTAGAGGTTATTTGGATCCCTAGGTGATATCCGACATCATCAATTGGCGCTAGAAGGAGGGTCTCAAGTTGCGATTTGATCAAGAAACAACGATGGTACCACCAAAAAATACCGGAAAAAGGACCCAAACCGCGGCGGCTAGAGATACCGGAGACATAGACCCCACGGCTATCGCTAGCCGGCCCGCAAACCAATCCGGAGGAAACATTGGCGTATCCAAGCAACGGCGAGGCCTTGCTGGAGGCGTTACGTAATTTGGACGTACCGGCGTTCAAAAGTGTACTAGGATTGGCCCTAAAGGGGCGGGAAGAAGAAGCTCCACAAAACGTGGATCCAAAAGACAACGCGGCAAATAAAGAGGACGAGAGGAGAAACTCTCTCCTCTACCTCTCAAACGCAAACGACGGAGTTAAGGCTCGGCCCGGAGGCGGCCGGGGCGGAACTAGATGGGATCCTGGGAAAGAAAACGAACGATCTCTCTATCGAATCACCGTTCTCAGAGCAGATTTTGAACTACCCACGCCCGGAGAGATTTAAAATCCCAAAACTAGAAGCATATGATGGAACGAAAGATCCCCAGTGTTGAGTATTTTGTGTTGATGTATTTCAAAATATATTTATTTTGGGATATATCTCATAATTACTCTACACTTAACTATGTCATAAAATATGTTTATCTTATGTGACATAATGTTATGCTTAATTTCTATATTTTATATGTGACTATAATATCTTATGATATTGTGCTTAGTTGATCAATTACTTGTGTATGTCACATTTGTGTATGTCACATTTAAGCTTTCTATTACATTCTCATGTGACATAGGTAATACTTTCTATATCTTTTATTACAAGTATTTTATCTAATAATATGTGTATGTTACATTAAGAGATTAATTTTAATAAGTGTGTCAAATGATTTTGATCATGACATCACTTAAATAGTTATGTGACATATGACATTACTCTAATCTTACTAATACATATGTCACATTATTTTATCTTCATAAACTCCTATGTTTGTGACACAATTCTATAATCTATTACATTTATTATTCTAATTATATGTATGTATTATTATATATATATATATATATATATATATATATATATATATATATATATATATATATATATATATATATATATATATATATACTTAACTTTCTTATCCTTTTACTCTTTCTATCACCCGGCCCTTTTACATTCATTTAAAACAAAACAAAAAAAAACTACTTCCTACTTTACACAAAACCATGTGCTGCCCCTACCTCTACCCTAGACCCTTCTAGGAAATCCACTCTCTCCAAAACCGTCCTTTTCAATTTATTTCCCTTTTCTCAAAACGCTTTCTTCAATAATGCTCTGAAAAACCTTTCTCCCTTCTAGTCTATTTCCCATTAATAGCTTCAATATTAATCTGAGTAGTCTCTGTTCTGTTTAACCCTTCTCCTTACCAAAGCTTTCCTCTTTCTGAATGCAAATGAATAACCTTTCGGTTCTATGTGTTCTCTCTCTCGAATTAGCTTCTTGACAAAATCTTTCAACCGTTGCTCTCTGCTTTCTGAACCGTTCCTCTGAAATGATTCTCTGTCTAAGGCCAGCTCTCTTTCTGCAACTCCTGTGCTCCTGGTGAGTCAGATTGTTGGTTTGCTCAAAGTCTGTTGTCCGTTCCAAGTCTATGGAGGTCCGTGAAGGTAGAAAGACTGCATTTTTGAAGTATTCTGAAAGCTGAGACCGATGATGAAGTCTAACAGAGGTCAATGATGTCCGATCTACATCAATCTCTTTTCAACTCGTGATACTGCTCTTTCAGGGAAGTCTCCTTCACCTTTTTCATTTCAGTTCTTTGTCTGGCTCTAAATCTCTCTATTAATAGTTAATGAGTCCAAATCGTGTTAAAGCTTTAATCTTTAAGCATCCTCGTATGAAATGTAACTTAATCTTGTTTTGTTTCGAGTACTTCTGTAATCTACCGTTATGAATTTAAGAGTCAAGAGCCGAGCCTGTATTATGTTATTTTGTGATGCTGAGTGCTCTTTTGTGTCTACCAAGAATACATGCTTAATCTGCTGTATGTATGCCTGCTTGATATGATATTACAAGATGACATATTTGTATTAATATTCAGAGTTAATATGATCGTCTGTAAATGTTAAATCTTTTCCGCTAATCAGCTTGAGAAGTTCTAAACTTCACCTTATGAAATATCCGATGCTTCCTATGTGTTGTTGCTGAGTCAAAATGCCTAAAAATCGTTCTTTGATCTAATTGTGACTCTGCATGTCTTTTATGAAGCTTGATAATATTTATGTTACATGTTTTAATCTTAGTCTAGGGTCAATATATGCTTAAGATCTAATATCTGAACCTAGTTTCTAATAAATCATGTTATGTGGAAATAGATATTCATTAACTCGAAATTTGATTTTGCACTTCACTGTTGATTATATATATATATATATATATATATATATATATATGTATATATATATATATGTATATGACCCTCTCGATGCAATCGGCTCTGTTTTTGTTGTTGTTTTGTTAGTCAAAGCCCAAGTCTTTTACCCGCAATATTGTAAAATGCATAATTGTAATATGTGATAATATATTGGTTATATAAGATATATGTATGCAGGATTGTTAGCTTTATATATATATATATATGTATATATATATATGTATATATATGTATGTGCGTGTTTTCATCCAGAATAATATGCTGAATGTTCGTGACCCTTTAAATAATATTTTGACTATATATATAATATATGTATTTGTACTACATGTCGCATGTATATGTAGTATTTTCAGAACTGTACAATTTGTCGTCAATAATGGGTTGCATCTTTTTCTCTCTCTCATGTGAACATAATGTCTTGATAAATGTGTTTTGTTTTTACCTGAGCTATTTGACTGTACTGAGTGCAGCTGCACCTATTCTATTTTCTCACATAGATTTAATGTGTGTTTAAGTGTGCAGATAATTATTTTCTTTTGGAACAACTAAAGAATATATATACTACCTCAGCCACTTCAAAGAAAAAAGAACAGCCCTCTCCCTCAAGTCAACATTCTTTACTAACTTCTCTATCTCTTATTTTCTCGAGCACTTGTATTGTAAACCCTTTTCGCCTTTATTGAGTGTCAAAGAAAAGTGAGTGTGAGTGTAGAGTGTAGCTCTAAAGGAAATTGTTAGTGAGTCTTTGTTGTAGCAAAGAGGTGTTCTCCACTTGTTATTGAGGAGCAATAACAAGGGCACAACTGGTCCAAGCTGTGGTTCAGCAGTTCGGGATCGTTCCTGCTGAGATACGGATTCAAGGAGCTGAATCCGGGTTACGAATTCAAGGAGCTGAGTTCGTGTTCAAGAATCCGGGCAGTGATTCTTGGTAAGTACTCCTTTGGTGAGTGTTACTCCTTTGGTGAGTGTGTTGTAATTTTCTCTTTTTGTATTTTGTACTAAACTCAAGCTATATCTAGTGAAAACTTTTGTGTGTGGGTGTGATCTTTTATAGATCACACATATGTGCTTTAGGTAGTTTATTACTTTGATACACACTTAGAATTGCATGTTTTAGGCTTAACCAAGATAAAACTGAATATCTGCAATTGTGTGTTTGATTGTTTGAACACCTTAGAGCTGCATGTTTTAGGATAAAACCTAAAATCTGAATCGCAATCTCTAGTTTCGATTTTGGTTAACTCAGCCTTTGTGTCCAAACCTTTTAGTTCGTTTCAGTATATCACAGTTCTTATTATAACAAACTGAAATTGACTTAGAAACATATCAACTGAAGTTAACTTAGGTTCCTTTGGTTAATTGAAACTAGATCTTCCGCCTAGGTTCATTAACCGAACTAAGTTAAGTGTTTACTCCGATTTTGACTGTTAACCACTGTTTTGTATTAAACTGCATAACTGTTCTTAAAGTGGTTAAAGATTTTTAAAAAAGGTATAATACTCTATTCACCCCCCCTCTAGAGTATTTATTGCGCGTTCTCGATCCAACAATTGGTATCGGAGCTTGGTTTTGACCTTGCTGATATCAGTTTTACATTCTGTATCAGAACAGGTCACCAGTTGATCGGTTTCTGTATCAGTTTGTTTAGTGATCAGAATTGTTGATACTTTGTAATAACTGCAGTTTTTGAATTATCCCTGATTAAACTTGCTGATTCTGCAAGTTTTTTGAACTGAATTTATATAATCTGATATATCATGATCTTGCAATTTATGTGCTGAATTTGATATATCTTTTATTGCTGCAAGTTAAGTGTTTGCTTCAGTGAAGTTTTGTGCTGTTTTATCTGAATTCTGCTGTAAGTTCTGTGGCTGTGTATTTGTGAAGTTCTCGTTGCTATAAGTGCTGATTCTGTGATTGCATTTGCCTTATCTTGTGTTTGCTGAATCTGTGTATTATTCAAGTGTATGAGCTTAAGTTTATTATTTGTTACACTGTGATATAATTACACTTGTCTTGTGAGTTGGTAGTTTGCAGGACTACTCAAATCGCTTCGCCTGCACAGTTTTAGGTTCAGATTTTTGTTGGGCCAAAGCCCAAAATTCGCAGCAACTTTTTGCCTAATCCTGATTTTTTTTTAACAACCCAGATTTTCAAAGTTTAATTAAATTTTAAGTCTAACAGGCTGAAAGTTTTATCTCACTGGTTGTTTCACAAACTTCACTTCACCACCTTTTCACATCTTACACAACAGTCCAAGTCTTTCTGAAATTCAGTGTCATTTGATTTGTTTGGACTCATACAGCATTTGTAAATCTGCATTGTGCATTGTACACTACATTCACCTTAACCATTTTTTTTTTTTAAACTCTTCATTTATGGCTTCTAAATTGTATACCTATGATCCTGCAAAAGAAGAAGTGTTTGGTCAAAGACCACCTTTCTTCGATGGAACAAGGTATGTTGTTTGGAAGAATAAAATGAAGACTTTCTTAGAAAGCTTAGACCTGCATCTATGGTTTATTGTTGATGATGGTCTTTGCATTTCTAATTCAGCTGGATTTGAGGTTGACAAAAATGGAAAAGCTTTGGAACAAGATGAGCTTATAGCTTATCGAAATTCTAGAGCTATGGCCATCCTTGTTAACTCTCTTGGTCCTTCTGAAAGACGGTCTGTTTGTTCATGTACAACTGCAAAAGAAGTGTGGGATACACTGCAAAAGATACATGATAAATCAGACCCGTCTCATAAAATAAATGAACTCATGCATTCATATGAATCATTCCAAATGAGTCCTAATGAGTCTGTTAATGACATGTTTTCCAGATTTACATTGATTGTTGACTCTTTGAAATCCCTTGGAAAACACTTTTTTGAAAAACAAATTCTTATAAAGATTTTAAAAGCCTAAGTCCCGAATGGTCTTCATTTGTCTCCTTCATTAAAGAAGAAAAAGATCCAAACTGTTTTAGTATTAAAGAACTTATGGAATTAGCATATGTTCATGAGATGACTATGTTGTCTCATAAACAGTCTAATCCTGAGTTCTCTAATCATTCTTCAAAAGCTGTTCTGGAAAGTGCTGAATCTGAATCCACCAATGCTGAATCAGATTGTTCCAGTTATGATTCTGAATCAGATCTCTCAGTTAGCAGCAGTAGTGTGATGAACCTGATGAACGAGCTTTTTACAAGCTGTTCAGAAGTTTCAAGCGTTCATTATACAAGAAAGAAAAATCTGCTGCATCCTCCTCTTGTTCAGATGATCAACAGCTTGATGCAGTTTCTGTTTCTGAGTTCTCTACTAAACCAAAATTACAGAAAATCAGTCCTTATGTTGCTGAATCTTCATCGAAACCAGAATTTCAACCCCTGTTGCAATGTACCTGAATGTCCTGTTCTGTGATGCTGCCTGAAAATAATTCTGAATATGAACAAAACAGTCATGCTGAACATATTGCTTCTGTTCTGAGTCTTCGCTCAATATTCAACAGTCCGAATCGCAGCCAATCAGCCCAGTTGCTGAAAATGTTGCTGAGTCTGTCGGCATCCCTCAAACCGATTCAGAATCTGAGGTAATAGAAGCTAACTCCACATTTTCTGCTTTAACTAGTGAAAATTTTAAGTTAAAATGTGAAGTTATGCATCTTAAAAAGGAACTAAGTGATAAAGATGATTTAATTTGTTCCTTAATCAATTCATCTAGCGAGCTTGAACTTAGATTCTCAACTCAAGAAGCTCGATTAAAACAAAAGGTTTTAAAGTTAGAGGCTGATATTGAAGCCTTAAGTCTTGAGAGAGATGTGTTCAAAAAGATCATTCAAGATTCTGAAAATAGCTCTAATGAGCTGAACACTTCTCCCTCATCTCGTAAGGAATCTGAAATACAAACTGAATTCAGTCCTGAATCTTCTAAGGAAGATGAAAAGGGCAAGAATTCAGTCCCTGAAATTCAGCCCTCTTTTCTCTTTAAATCACAATCTGTTTTTCCTGCACAAGCATCATCATCTACACCATCACACACCCCTTACACCACTGCATCACAGCCCAAGGCTGAATCACACACTTCACATCATCATACTAGAAATCATGCTCTAAGAAACACCATGCTTTTCAATATGATAAAAGAGGTTCTAGGAACTTCACTCCTAGACACCACTTTAATCATGCTGAAAATTCTGCACCAAAATCTTATGATAATATGAGTCATTCATCATTTTCTAGACAACATGATCATAGTACATATCATTCATCTAGTTCCCATGGTTCTAGGAACACACACTCATTTAGACATTATGCCCCTAGGTATCATACACCATCTTACACACATTTCCAGCATTCATATACTCCACATAGCTGCCCAATATCACTATTGGCAGCCCCTCACACCACTTACCATATCATCATCATCATGTACCACATTTTCAACATGCTCATTCACCATATTTTCAGCATTACTCATACATTCCACCTTTTAGATCTTATGGACATCATTTTAGGACCCATGGTTCTAATAATTTTGTTCATAGACCTAAAGTTAGGAAAGTTTGGGTACCCAAGTCTTCTCTTGGTAATATGCATGGACCCAAAGTTAATAAAATTTGGGTGCCTAAATCTTTGTTGACTAATATTCAAGGACCCAAAGAATAAAAGGGTACCAAGTTTCTTAATTGTTGTTTTACAGGATCTCATTTGCAACATTTTTGGTATCTACAAGTGTTCTTGGCAACATCTCTTGTCCTTAACCTTGCCCTCTTTTGGTATCATTCTTGATATCAAATTCCTTCAATTCCTTCCATTGATCCTTCCTTTTATCCTTTTATTTATACCACACCTAAGGCACAATTGTCAAGTATTTTGTGATAATTATGTATTTTATATAAGTATAACCTTTTTTTCTCTCCTATATTTTTTTTAAGCCCTTGATTAATTTTCAAACTAAGGGGGAGAGATATGTATTATGTATGTATTAAAAACTTATTTTGATAAGTTAGAATGTTTTATTAAGGGGGAGCTATATTTTCAATGAAAGCTCATTTGTAGGGGGAGCTTACCCCAAAATAAAGTTTTAAAGAGATATTTTGAAAATAATCAAAGGGGGAGAATTGTTGAGTATTTTGTGTTGATGTATTTCAAAATATATTTATTTTGGGATATATCTCATAATTACTCTACAATTAACTATGTCACTAAATGTCTTTATCTTAAGTGACATTTGAAAATGTTATGCTTAAAATTAATCTATCATTATCACCCGGCCCTTTTACATTCATTTAAAACAAAACAAAAAAAAACTACTTCCTACTTTACACAAAACCATGTGCTGCCCCTACCTCTACCCTAGACCCTTCTAGAAATCCACTCTCTCCAAAACCGTCCTTTTCAATTTATTTCCCTTTTCTCAAAACGCTTTCTTCAATAATGCTCTGAAAAACCTTTCTCCCTTCTAGTCTATTTCCCATTAATAGCTTCAATATTAATCTGAGTAGTCTCTGTTCTGTTTAACCCTTCTCCTTACCAAAGCTTTCCTCTTTCTGAATGCAAATGAATAACCTTTCGGTTCTATGTGTTCTCTCTCTCGAATTAGCTTCTTGACAAAATCTTTCAACCGTTGCTCTCTGCTTTCTGAACCGTTCCTCTGAAATGATTCTCTGTCTAAGGCCAGCTCTCTTTCTGCAACTCCTGTGCTCCTGGTGAGTCAGATTGTTGGTTTGCTCAAAGTCTGTTGTCCGTTCCAAGTCTATGGAGGTCCGTGAAGGTAGAAAGACTGCATTTTTGAAGTATTCTGAAAGCTGAGACCGATGATGAAGTCTAACAGAGGTCAATGATGTCCGATCTACATCAATCTCTTTTCAACTCGTGATACTGCTCTTTCAGGGAAGTCTCCTTCACCTTTTTCATTTCAGTTCTTTGTCTGGCTCTAAATCTCTCTATTAATAGTTAATGAGTCCAAATCGTGTTAAAGCTTTAATCTTTAAGCATCCTCGTATGAAATGTAACTTAATCTTGTTTTGTTTCGAGTACTTCGTAATCTACCGTTATGAATTTAAGAGTCAAGAGCCGAGCCCGTATTATGTTATTTTGTGATGCTTGAGTGCTCTTTTGTGTCTACCAAGAATACATGCTTAATCTGCTGTATGTATGCCTCGCTTGATATGATATTACAAGATGACATATTTGTATTAATATTCGAGTTAATATGATCGTCGTAAATGTTAAATCTTTTCCGCTAATCGCTTGAGAAGTTCTAAACTTCACCTTATGAAATATCCGATGCTTCCTATGTGTTGTTGCTTTGAGTCAAAATGCCTAAAAATCGTTCTTTGATCTAATTGTGACTCGCATGTCTTTTATGAAGCTTGATAATATTTATGTTACATGTTTTAATCTTAGTCTAGGGTCAATATATGCTTAAGATCTAATATCTGAACCTAGTTTCTAATAAATCATGTTATGTGGAAATAGATATTCATTAACTCGAAATTTGATTTTGCACTTCACTGTTGATTATATATATATATATATATATATATATATATATATATATATATATATATATATGTATATGACCCTCTGATGCAATCGGCTCTGTTTTTGTTGTTGTTTTGTTAGTCAAAGCCCAAGTCTTTTACCTGCAATATTGTAAAATGCATAATTGTAATATGTGATAATATATTGGTTATATAAGATATATGTATGCAGGATTGTTAGCTTTATATATATATATATATATGTATATATATATATGTATATTATATATACTACCCCAGCCTTCACAAAAAATAGAACAAAAAGTAGAACCTCTCCCTCAAGTCAACATTCTTTACTAACTTCTCTATCTCTTATTTTCGAGCACTTGTATTGTAAACCCTTTTCGGTTTATTGAGTGTCAAAGAAAAGTGAGTGTGAGTGTAGAGTGTAGCTCTAAAGGAAATTGTTAGTGAGTCTTTGTTGTAGCAAAGAGGTGTTCTCCACTTGTTATTGAGGAGCAATAACAAGGGCACAACTGGTCCAAGCCGTGGTTCGGCGGCTTCGGGATCGTTCTGGCCGAGATACGGATTCAAGGAGCCGAATCCGGGTTACGAATTCAAGGAGCCGAGTTCGTGTTCAAGAATCCGGGCAGTGATTCTTGGTAAGTACTCCTTTGGTGAGTGTTACTCCTTTGGTGAGTGTGTTGTAATTTTCTCTTTTTGTATTTTGTACTAAACTCAAGCTATATCTAGTGAAAACTTTTGTGTGTGGGTGTGATCTTTTATAGATCACACATATGTGCTTTAGGTAGTTTATTACTTTGATACACACTTAGAATTGCATGTTTTAGGCTTAACCAAGATAAAATCGAATATCGCAATTGTGTGTTTGATTGTTTGAACACCTTAGAGCTGCATGTTTTAGGATAAAACCTAAAATCCGAATCTTGCATCTCTGTTTCGTTCGATTTTGGTTAACCCGCCTTTGTGTCCAAACCTCGTTCGCTTTTGTATATCACGAGTTCTTATTATAACAAACTGAAATTGACTTAGAAACATATCAACCGAAGTTAACTTAGGTTCCTTTGGTTAATTGAAACTAGATCTTCCGCCTAGGTTCATTAACCGAACTAAGTTAAGTGTTTACTCCGATTTTGTTAACCTCGTTAACCACTGTTTTGTATTAAAAAAGGTATAATACTCTATTCATAATAAGTATTTATTGCTTAAAGTGGTTAAAGATTTTTAAAAAGGTATAATACTCTATTCACCCCCACCTCTTTCGGTAGAGTATTTATTGCGCGTTCTCGATCCAACACTAAACACCGTCAAGGTGAAGAGGCCAACCGTTTAAAGAGGAGTCGGAAGCCCCAAGAAAGAGAAGGCGGAGGACGGATCGATAGAAAGCGCAAACCGGTATGGGACCGAGTAGGCGCGCCCATAACCGACCGACTCGGAAAGAAAGGGGCCCCGCAAGAGAGGGACTTTATCCCTTTGAATCGATCACGCGAGCGGTGTCCTCGCCATAATGCAGAGGAAAGGCATTGCCCGTACTCCACCTCCTATGAAGGGTCCCCGGGAAAAAAGGGATCAAACCAAATATTGTAAGTTTCATGAGGACATTGGTCACGACTCGGAGCAAGGCGGGGATTTACGAGAGAGAGATCGACGCCGTTTCTTTGTTATGGAAGGTAAACTCGATGAGGTAATAGATAGGTCTCGTCACCCGTAACCTCGGGGAAGGCGGGAATACAAGAGGAGAGACTTTGGTCATGACCGAAAAGATGATTACGGACGAAGGAGGGACCCGTCCCCCGGACCGGAAGGGCGCCGGATAATCGCCCCATCAATACCATTAATACCATCTCGGGTGGTCCGAGTACACCGTCCCGACCGAGGAGCGAGTAGTAGCCGAGTACCGACTAACACCGACTCGGGGAAAGAGACAAAGGTTGTCAGGGGAGGTCGTTTATGGCCCTCGCGATCCTCTTCCCCTCGTCAGCAATAATGAAGGTTTGGTTATCGAGGCGGTAATCAACAAACATACGGTGAAGCGTATTTGTGTAGACACTGGAAGTGCAGTCAATGTGCTGTACTACAATGTGTTTCAATCCATGAAGTTAAAGGATGCAGAGCTAGCACCTGTATCATCCCCGCTATTCGGGTTTGCAGGGCCACCGCTTCACCCTACGGGGCATGATCACCTTACCAACCACCTTTGGGAAAGCACCTCGGGACGGGATCCTCATGGTGAGTTATGTGGTGGTCGGGCCCCATCACCTACAATGTTATTATGGGGCGACCCGCCCTAATAGATCCGCGAGCCGTGATCTCTCCGGCTCACATCGGTTTGAAGTTCCCGACCCGGGAAGGGACAAAGAAGTCAAAGGTGATGTCGAAACAGCCGGAGAGCGTTACACGGCCACCGTAAACGGAAAAATGATGGTACAACGGTATCCGTGGAAGAGTTACTCCCGAGAGGAGGAAGAGAGTTGGTCATCGATGATAAGATCGAGTTAGTAAATTTGGGAAAGGAACAAGAAAGCTTGTCGGTCAACATAGGATCATGGATCCCGGATCGGTTTAAAACGAGCTCGTTGAGATTTTAAAGGAGTTTAAAGACGTGTTTGCATGGAAGACGGAAGACATGCCAGCTTGTCCCCCGAGCCGGCTCTACACGGGTTGCATGTGGATCCACCCGGAAACCGATTAGGCAAAAGAAAAGGCGGTTGCAAAAGACCGAATGGAAGCCATTCAAAAGGAAGTAGAAAAGTTATTACAGGGCCGGGATCATACGTGAAGTGTTTTACCCGACCTGGCTTGCCAACCCGGTCCTGGTAAAAAAGCCGGATGGTAGTGGCGAATGTGTGTAGATTTTACCGACACCGAACGGGGCTTGCCCCAAGGATTGTTACCCACTACCTAAGATTGACGGGTTAGTTGACTCAACGGTTGGATTTGAAATCTTTGCATTTCTAGATGCATACAAAGGATACCACCAAATTGCCATGGACCCGGACGATGCGGAAAAGACGGCATTCATTACGGAAGAAGGAACGTTCGCTATGTTACTATGCCGTTTGGATTGAAGAACGCAGAGCCACTTATCAAAGAGCGATGAATAAGATCTTCGAGAAACGGATCGGGAAATGCATGGAAGTCTATGTGGATGATCTCCCGATCAAGAGCGGTCTCTAAATCGGTACATGATTGACGTCCGGGAAGTATTTGGGGTACTCGGGCGGACCCAAATGAAACTTAACCCAAAAAAGTGTACATTTGGGGTCGGTCGGAAAATTCCTGGGTTACATGATTTCAAAAGAAGGAATTAAGGCTAACCCGGACAAAGTTGAAGCCTTAAGAACAATGCCACCACCCAGAAGCATCAAGGAGGTGCAAAGGTTAACCGGCCGCATGGCCGCCCTGAGTAGGTTCCTATCTAAGTCGGCACAGCGTGCTTTACCATTTTTTAAGATCTTGAGGAAAGCAAGTCCCTTCCAGTGGAATGAGGACAGTCAGAAGGCATTTGACGATTTAAAGGAGTACTTGGCCGAGCTGCCAACCCTAACATCTCCTCGGGAGGGAGAAACTCTGCTTTTATACTTGCCAGTAGTTGATGAGGCAATCAGTGCAGTCCTGATTAGAGAAGAAGAAAACAGGCAGACACCCGTGTTTTATGTGAGCCGGGCTTTACATGGACCAGAGCTCAGGTATACCAACGCAGAGAAGCTAGCTCTGGCTCTAGTCCATGCCTCTAGAAAGTTACGACCGTACTTTCAAGCGCATTCAATCATTGTGGTTACAGATCAACCCCTGCGTCAGATCTTGGCGAGACCAGACACTTCGGGAAGATTAGCCAGATGGGTTATCGAGCTGGCAGAGTATGACCTGGACTACCAACCCAGGACAGCAGTCAAAGCCCAGGCTCTAGCGGACTTCCTAGGGCGAAGGGCTTCAAGTCGAGACGCATAAAGAACGACCAAGTGGGTCGGTCGATACATGGACCCTTTTTGTGGATGGAGCATCGGGAAAGGAAGGAGCGGGAGCGGGCCTTTTGCTCCTTAGTCCGAAGGGGGAAGAATTCCCATATGCGCCGCGTTTCAACTTTGCGGCTACAAACAACGAGGCGAGAATACGAGGCTTTGATTACTTGGGCTCCGACTAGCCGCCAAGGCTGGGGCGGATAACTGCGTGTATTCGGTGACTCCCGGTTGGTGGTTAACCATATTAAGGGCGAATATGAAGCAAAGGAAGAATCAATGAAGAAATACTTGGCGGCCGCTCGGATTTGTTTGAAGAACTTCAAGTCGGTTCATATAGAGCGGGTCTCTCGGTCCAGGAACAAAAGGGCGATGCCCTATCGAAACGGCATCCAATTTTTCTCGGATAAAAAAGTTCGGTGGAGCGTTTGGCCGAGCGAAGTTATGCGTTGAATGAAGTTCAACCGATTTGCCAACAGGCCACCTGGATGGATCCCATAACGTCCTATCTAAAGCACGGTCTTCTACCAACTGACAAGGTTCAATCCAGGAAGGTCAAGCTACAGGCTAGACTCAGAAAGCTTGAATACCACAAGCTTCCCGAGTCCTCGAAGCCGGGACGGGGCTTTAATCGAGTCGTTAAACTCGAAGGTTTGCAAAAGTCAAACCTCCTAAGTCCGCAGTCGGGCCGGAATTTAACGAGTCCTGCGGGTCGGACTCGAAAGCTTGAATACCACAAGCTTCCCGAGTCCTCAAGCCGGGACGGGGCTTTAACGAGTCGGGTTAAACTCGAAGGTTTGCAAAAGTCAAACCTCCTAAGTCCGGAGTCGAGCCGAATTTAACCGAGTCTGCAGGTCGGACTCGAAAGTTTGAATACCACAAGCTTCCCGAGTCCTCGAAGCCGGGACGGGGCTTAATTGAGTCGGGTTATACTCGAAGGTTTGCGAAAGTCAAACCTCCTAAGTCTCAGAGTCGGACGAGTTTTATCAAGACTTAGTACGTCATCCTAACCATCGGTAATGCATGCCATGCGGGGAAAATAGGGGACATCTATAAGGCGAATGCGAATAACTAAGCACAAAATAAACCAAGTGAATTCAAAGTACAAAATACGGTGGGCGGGGGCACCACAAAGTATAAAATAAAGTACGAAACTTGGATAACAAAAAGAAAATAAAAAGTTTCAAAGTTTTCGAAAAAACAAGAATAAAGGATAAACAATCGTGTCCGGAAACAATCGGTGCGGGTCCTTGGAGCTCGCTTTCGACGAAGATGGGGTTGGACCAAAGACTTTGAGAAGCGGGACGACGTCCGGCGTACTTTGACCCGATGTCTTCACCTGCCCTGAACTCTCTCAAACGATCGTCATAGATCTGACCTGCCCCTTCTTTGTACATAGAGCGGTAATGTCTAAGGTCTGAAAGAACCAGCTCAGGGCGCTGTTCTTTTGCCTCGTCCACACCCGGTCGTGTACCCATGCCGCATGACGGGGTTCGACAAGACCTTCGAGCTCCGGCTAGATGATCGGAAGACTTGTACTCATGCACAACTCGGGCATCCCGAGCGAGAAGAGACGCTTCCAAAGTAGTGAGCTCAGCCCGGATCTTGGCCAGCGCCTGCCCGAGCTCAGAGTTCTCCGCCACGTACTCGTCGTGTTTGGCCCGGAGTTCGGCGGTGCACCCGGCCCTAGTCTCGACCGTTCCTTCTTCGGGGCCGCAATCTCCCGATCTTTAGTCTTGGAGGCTTCTCTATGCCTATCACGTGCGGCCCGGAGCTCCTCGATCGTCCCCTCGTAAAGCCTCCTTACTCGCTGCAGATTCGGCAAGGCGGTCCAGGAATTCCTGACCGACCTGGGCACCCTGGAAAAGACGAAGGAAAGGTAAGAAGGAAACAATATGCATAGGAATAACTGACATGTGTACACTAGAGCTTACCACAGCGGCAAGATCCTGATCTGACAGCTCATACAACCGGTTGTGTCCAGGGGAAGTTTGCTCCTCAGGAGAGTCCTCAACGGTCTCTATGGTCTGTCGACCCGCTTTCCTTTTCTTAGATCGACCCTTCCGAGTCGAAGAAGAGGCTATCTTCTTCTTCCGGCTGGGCTCGATCACATCCTCTCTGGCCTCCTGATCTTCATCCACATCTATTCTCTCTGCTTCCCCAGATGAGTCGTCTGGTTGCTCGGATAGGAGATGGACTGTGGTGGGGGTCAGGACGGTCCCAGCAGCTCGGAGAGGCTCCGTCTGTATGTGCTCCTGCTGCTCAGGCTCCGGGATAGGCTCGTCAGTGTTAACAAGAGGAATCGCTTCATCATTCACGTCCTCCAAGAGATCAGCAAAGGAAGACACTGCCAATGTAAATAATAAGAAATGTTAGAGGATGTTTTACAAATAGCAAAATACGATAAGAAACAGACTTTAAAGTCCTACACATCTTGTACTCTTCCTTGGTTAACTCCTTGTAGGGGTTAGGGCCCGCAGTAGGCAACTGGGCAGCCAGAATCAACTCAGAAGAATATTTTTTCTCTCTGATATAAACCCCGCTTTTGCGAATGTCGTCTAGCAGTTTCTGATCCACGTCAGTTGGTCGCGGATCGCTGTCCAGGTCAGAGGAGTTCCACCTGCCTAGGTTCCGAGCCACCTCCGGACATATGAAGAAGAATCTGGTCTTCCAACCTTTGTATGAGGTATCTCCCGGCTCCGTAAATTGAACTTCAGGCATGAAATCCCCCCGGCGAGGGAAGCAATAGTACCCGGCCGCCCCAGGCACTTGTTTGCGTTGAAAGAACGATCGAAATGTTTGAACTTTGAAGGGGATGCAGGGCACATCTACACCAAATGGCAAAACCCACTATTGCCCTTATCCCGTTGGGCACGATCTGGGCCAACCCTAGGTTGTAATGCTCCAGGACAGACAAAATGGCCGGACAGATAGGGAACCGTAAACCACATAAAAGTTCGCTCCCTACACACGGCGCGGTACCCGGCCCGGAGCTTGATAAGCATAAACACCGGGAGCCGGGATAATGGGTTTGAAAAGTGGATTTGTTAGGTTGTATTGTTTACGGATACGGGTCAAATCTGTGGGAGTTATTTTGGTATCGATGCCATGGCGAGCCGCCCGTGATTTCGAGCCATAAAAGCTTTAAGGGAAAGGACAAACCTAGAAGATGAGGAAGAAGGGGGAGGATTGAAAAAAAGAAAGAACGGGGTCTCTCGGTATCGACCCTGGTAGTGGTGATTTCTCCTTCTAATTCCGGCTCCGATTCAAACAACGCCTCGATGGAACTATCAGTAAGAATTATAGGTTCGTTCATTAACAACGGAAAAACTTAGAGAAGCAAGAGAAGAAAGAAAACTTACTTGAGAAATTGAAGGAATGGAAGAATAGAATGGCAACCGTCCCGACTTCACACTTGATTTAAAGAGTAACGTACGAAAGGATTGATGAGACTAGGAGTTATAAAACCCCAAAAAGAAGTCTTGGAATAACCGCCCCATTATTGTGTCACGACGCTTCGTTTCACGCACTTAATACGGCAGTCTAAACGGTAGCAAGGACACGTGTCATGGTAGGCATATTACCTTGAGACGTCCGAGCTGATCTCAGGTCTACCCAGCTCCTAGGCAGCCTGGCCGGACACAGGGGCTTATGACGATGGTGGAAATAGACGACCACGTGTCACTCTTATAACGTCCCGGGATTGGAAGTGAAGGATAAGAGGGAAGCATTTAGGGCCGGGAGCCCCACACCGCAAGACCCTACCCCGGGAGGGAGGTCCGTACATGACCCTCTCGGCTACCGCACCGCAAAGGTGCGGCTCGGTCTAGTCCGGGAGGCGGGATAGGCGGATCGGGTCGGTCTGGCCTGAGAAGCCTATCGAAGGCCGACTGGCTCTTTCCTTAAGTGATAAATAACACATGTGCCTATATTATAGGAGAATCCCTGGAATACCGGAAGGAAATCCCATAATTCGGATATAGTCATAATTATCCTTGGCTAGAGATAAACACGTGATGATCCTTAGGGTTTAAGGATGATACGACTTGTTTCACAAGAAAAGAGGTGAGACGCCTCCCTATATAAACAACCCTAAGGAACTACGAATGACTTGATTCCAATTTAGCTATTGGATACGTAGGCAACTTGAGAGAAACTAACTCTCGTGCTCGGTCTTAATCACACAAAATCACCATCCCTATTATCTCTGTTCTTGTTTGAATCGTCTTAGAGGTTATTTGGATCCCTAGGTGATATCCGACATCATCAGTGACGGTTTTACTGTCTTTCATCCATTGGAGTAGACGATCTCTACACGTTTTCGAGCATAGGAGGTGTAATCATGGTTGAAGAAAGGCGGATAAAGCTGTAGAGATTGATAGAGAGTACATGACGGGTTATTACACGGTGGTTTTTTTTTGTACATATATCATCAACTCATCAGACGAAAGACACGGCGAGTCTTTGGATTTAAGGTTTTGAAGTTGTTAATAGCATGAATTTTTACTTTTTTTTACCAATTGATAATAACTAGATTAATCTCTTTATAAACCAGGTTTCCTATTTTTATAGCCACCAAACGTTGTCGCTTATCAGCTCACTCTCTCTATTCACTCAGACAAACAGTATCACCTTTTTTTACAGGTGAGTTCTTCTGTTTTGTTAATTTACATATGCATGCATATTTCCTTCAGTCTTTGTTTATATGTGTTTGTTGGGATTTATTGCTTCTGGTTTGCATTTTTACCAATAAAGTTTGTTCCTTGATTTCATGTTCCAATAACGCATGTACTCTCATGTATCGTTTGAAGGTGTGACTCTTTACTTTTTCCATTTAGTGGTCTGCATGTACATCTACTGTGATTTAAAGGCTTGTGTATTACTGTTAGGCTAAGTATTAGATTTCACCCTTTATTGCCATGTATTGTTTTCTCTCTTTCCATTTACATGAACTGTTTGTATTTGCTGGATTTTCGTATGACCCTCATAACATCAGGGTCAGGAAAAATCATAAGAGCATGACATTGCTAAGTAAAAAATTAATTCACCAAAAATATCATTGAGATTACATCTTGTGTGGACAATTTAGGTTGATGCCTCATATTTTCTTTCCAATTCATAAATGTAGATCTCGGACCTTTGAATGTGACATTCTCAAAACTCAAATTGAAAACAGGAAGTGAGTTAAACAAAAAAACAAAAAAAAAACTTGGACACTACTTTTTCTTATTCGTCCTTTGCCCCCCTCCTTTCCTTTCATAACTTATAGGCTGGCATATTGTTGAAATTAGTATCATTTGTGGCTCTTAATATTTTTAGAATTAGGAAAAAGTTTTTGTAGTTATTACGGATGTTATGCCTTTATAGCGTTTTGTTCTTCAAAGAGATACCTAGACTTGGGTAACTATAACAACGATCTGTCAAAACATTGTTGGTTGCTCTTGCTGTTGCTAGCTGTGAATATACCTCACCGATGCTTTGTGTTCTGCTGTAAGCATTAGGCCAAATTGAGTGGTAAAAAGGAAATGATAATCTTTGTAGTGTTTTTTTTTTACATGTATCTGACCCTAAATTTTGTTAGGATGGACATAGTGATACTCAACAAATTTCATGGTTTGAGATATGATTTGTTGATTTGTACTCCGATGTCATTAGATCAATTGTTGATGTGGATGATGGTTGCCATGACTTGTGAAGGGTTATTAGTATTTTTATCATGTACTGTTTTTTCCTTTGTTACGGGTTTTTCATGTAACCATGATTTTGAGATGATTTTAAAAAAATTACAGGAGTAAGAGAAGTCGTTCAAGGACAATAACAAGATGCTAAAATTGCAATCATTTACCAAGGAGGAGTTTGATTATAACGAGATTTCTTTCTATTGAAGATTATTATTTACTTAGTGATTATTTTTTGTTGTCCGTCTTTTGGATAGCATTCGTGGTTTGGAATGGGATCGGTAGATTTGCAAGACATGAGTTCCGTCGGTTCATTTTCTCGGTTTTGTTATGTTGATGATATTTAAGGAATTTTTGTTGGTTCTCTTTGTGGTGATTATAGTAATGATTCTTGGTAGGGTCATTAATTCTTAATAGGATTAGTTCTCTCTATCTTCCCGGTTGGATTTTGAAGATAAGAGGGTGATCAATATAACTTTAGAATGTTTTTTATGCTCGTGCATTTTTAGTGTATTGGTTGTCGTCCTCCTCCATGGAGGGTTGTGGATTTTCTTAGCCGCCTCATATACAAAGAGTTCGTGGAACTCACGGTAGTTATCTCCGACCTTTTCACCCATCTTGGAGGGTTAAGGATCATTTTTTTTAGGATGTTGATATTCTTTTTTTTTGCACGATCTCTGTTCATCAAGGAAAATATACTCCCCAAATTTTATACCAAGACACCTTTTGTCTTTTACCGGGTTTCATCTTCAAAGTTAGTTGTCTTTGGCCTTTGATAGTCCAGTCAAGTTACTTCTTTTGTTACTTGTGCTTCAACTGTTTTTTCCTCCGAAATTCTTTTAGCATAAACAAAGCTCAAGATTTTAGTTTATTATTATTATTATTTTATTTTGTACATTTACACGTTCTATATCCATTCTTTTTCACTGTCACTATTCAATCATTGGTTACGTTTTATGTTGGGCACGCCGTGCCTTGCACGGCGTTACCATCCACTAGTAAGTGTTATTCAGGACATGGATTTTGTCATTTTAGCTATACTCATTTGAAAATTAATAAATACTAACTTTAAAACTACATGTATGATTTTCAAATTTTATGGCGTACATATATGTATGCCGTAAATATATGTTGTAAATACACTCTTTTCTTGTAGTGATTGTTTCTTTCTTCTAACAATTGTAATGGATGATGTTGTATGATTTCTTGTTTATTGTTTCTTTCTTCTAACAATTGTAATGGATGATCTTCGACGAGCAATCGGACTTGTTTTTTAACTTATGCAATCGGACTAGATTTTTTAACTTATGTACAATCAATCTTTCTTTTTATAAAATAATTGTTCGTGAATTCTACACACTTGTCAGGGGTGTACAAATTAATGCGTCGGACGATATCATACCAGCATCAGGGGTGTACAAATTACGTGTTTCCTTGGTTTATTTAAGAATTTCGTCACAATCTTTCTAGCTCTACGATTTGATAATGATCATAAAATTAGGTTTTCTATTAATAAAATGACAAGGTTTCATTAAAAATAAAAACAAAAAAAATAAAAAGATCATAAAATAGTGTTTGACGATGATCAATACATTTTCATGTGATCGATATCAACACAATTTTTATATATGTTACTTAATATAGAGAATTGACTAATATAATTAATGAAATAAATTAATTGAAGGAAAACACTTAGATGAAAAACATACATACACTTTTATTATTACATATAGATGTATATATATATTTCTTTTTTCATAATTTGTATAATGGTCAATACTTTTATTTATTTAAATCAAAAAAAAATCTTCGTTATGTTATTCAATATCTAACCTTGTTTAATATATCTATGTTATAGTAAGTATAATTATAACTATAATTATAAATAATACATTATAATTAATAGAATTATATCATATAATAATGATAACAATAATATGTTATTCTCTTCATTTTGTTTAATCTTAATTATATTCTGGTAATTGTTACAATATATCATGGTAAAAATGTATTAATATTTATTTAAATAGGTGTGTTCATGTTCGTGTATCAAACACATGGTAATTTATATCTATGTTATGTTATTTAATGTCTAACAATGATTTGTAAATTTACTAAAAATATTAATTAGATAGTAAGACTTACATAGGAAGGAATTACATTGACACTTTTATTATAATAATATGTTAAGTTATAATAAGTATGAGTATAAATATACTTACATATACGTACATATACTATAACATCATGATATAATATAATAATGATAATGTGATATTATTGATATTTTGTTTATTAATCTTAATCTTATATTGCGTTAATTGTAAAATAAATCATGGGATATATGGTTTCATATTTGGTGTGTTCACATTATGTATCAACACCAACAGATAAATACAAGCGGGGTTGCCATTTTACCGAGTGTTTTTTTTTTTAGTTTTTCCCCCGTTAACCTAATCGTTAGTCTTTGTATATCATCATGTATATATCTTTTATCTTTATCTTCCTACGTCTTGCTATATCATCATCTATTTTAATACATGCAATTCCAATTTTTTTGCTTAAATATGTTTAATCCCTCCGATAATTTAATCATTATTCTTGGTTTATTATCATTTAAATTATTTACTTATATTGCTTAACGTGTTTTTTTCCCCTCACTTTTAGGTTGTTTGATTTTGTTTTTTTGGTAAATAATTATTGTATTTTAATGGCATTGTATTTATCCTTAAAATTAATTAATTAATATTATGGATAAGTTAAGGTTGATTGAGTTTTTTTTTTTTTATTATTTTAAATTATGAAAGAATACTTAACGTCTTTTTTTTTTTTTACAGCTTAACATGTTTTTATATTTTACTTACGTGTTTTTTTTATTTTTACTATTAGGTTGTTTGATGATTAATGGTATTATATATATCCTTTAAATTAATTAATTAATTAATGTTATATTTATTGGAAAAAATTAATTATGGATAAACTTTTTTCTAGGGGAAATACTCGAGGGGGAAACACTTTTGAGGGGAAACACATTGGCGCTTTTAATATAGTTAATGATAATGATAATTGTTTGTTTTTACTTCTTACTTCGAACAAAACATAATTGTCAGTTGATCGATAATTATGTATATACGAAAAAACCGAATTCTTCGAACTTTGGACGGTCATAACTCACCACCACTTAAACAACAGGGATAAAAATTGATAATATAAAAAGCTAACAAAATTTTTAATATAAATATTACAACGCCATAAGTTGAGATACAACAAACAAAATGTCAAGTGACTATACACCAACAAGTGCTTATACATTCACCAAAAATACCTACATATCTAAAGATCTATGCACTGATGAAACAACTGCACACACATTTTATGTCTTAGTAACGGCATATTATCAGCTTCGAGCAATGAAAAATCTTCGTTGTGCATCAAATGCTCAATGAACTTGACCGTGTATACCCCACAGTCACCCCTGTACAGAATGTAAATTTTGATTAATCAAATGATAAGAAAATAATGTATACTGTATATTATTATAAATAGTTTGAAGTTTATAACACTTACGGGATTGGCATTTGTGGTACGCGGTTAGCCGTAACTGCTCTGACCGCAATAGGAGGCTTCGCTGGATCGAGCATTTGTGGGAGGTTACGTAGACGAGCATCCATCTCAAGCACTCTCCTCAACGAAACACCGAATGCTCTTATATTATCCTTCACATATTCCCTCCCTTTATACTTATCCCCCACCAGACAATCATACACTCTAATCTTCTAGTCGGGAATAGACACTTCGACAACAGCCCAGTGACCAGGATATATTGCCCAGGGCATGTACGCCACTGTGTTTTCATCCCATTGCTTGACGCACTGAATCGCATGATCTGGAATCTCCGTTGTGTCAGGCGTTTTTCCCTGATCTATATGAGCCTGGCCGCAAAATGAGGAGAAACCAGAGAAGGCAATGGCCGTATGTGGTTCAAAGCATTCTGGATATACTTCCATTTGGCGTCGTATAAGGTCCAGGAACCCATCGATATGCTGTACGCATGCAAAAAGAAGTTAGAGATAATGAAATCAAATATATGAAAATTTCAGATATATGAAAATGAAGTCACAAGAATATACTTCTCGGTCTAACTCTTTATACTTCTCATGGAGACGTTGGAACCACGCCTTGTCCGCCTGATCTACCATTGGGAATACAAATACGAGGCCCATGGGAATCTCTATTGGGGGTGGATCTTCTTGTTCGTACCAGGAGATAAATTTGTTTTCCAACTCTTGTGGAAATTTTTTCAACGATGTCCATCTAGTAGCACCCGCGGTGACTACGTGCGACCCATCAGTTAAATATCGTGGTTGGTTAATAGTCTGACGGGTTGTCAATCTTCTGTCAGTTGCATCATCCGCCTTTCGTTTCCCCAATTGAATATCAGTTGGACCAACAGCTAAACAATATTCAATACATTATCGAGTTAGATGGTTTTTCACAATGTAATTTCTAGTTTCAAAATTAAAAATCTACGAACTTACTAAAATCGATCTCAGGCTCCACAACCGATGCCTGACTGGTGTCAGTAGCGGCCCTTGTCGTAGCCTCGGGAGTGTCTATACCAAATATAATTGAGATAATCAATTAACGACAGCAATAAAATAAGATTTTTAATGTTAATAATACAAAAATCAATATACATTAACTCTCTATAAACAATATGGGATTCGAGTTCGATAGTTTTTCACAATGTAATTTCTAGTTTCAAAATTAAAAATCTACAAACTTACTAAAATCGATCCCACGCTCCACAACCGATGCCTAGCTGGTGGCAATAGCGGCCCCTGTCATAGGCTCGGGAGTGTCTATACCAAATATAATCGAGATAATCAATTAACAACAGCAATAAATAAGATTTTTAATGTTAATAATACAAAAATCAATATACATTAACTTCCTATAAATAATATGGGATTCGAGTTAGATAATTTTTCACAATGTAATTTCTAGGTTCAAAATGAAAAATCAAATAAATTACCAAATATAGCGGCCTGACTGGTGTCTGTAGCGGCCCCTGTCGTAGCCTCGGGAGTATCTATACCAAATATAATCGAGATCATCAATTAACGATAACAAACAATAAAATACCTATGTTAATAATACAAATTACCTATTAGATCGTCGGGGTCGAAGTCTTGCGGAGGCGGACTATCATCGGAGGCAGCTTGTCCATCAAAACGAACAGGCTCGGGTGTGGTGAATCCAACAGCCTCTCGCGGTCCGTACGCATGGGAGGTGTTTGTTGATCGGCCTCTCCCGATTCCGAGCGGGTTCTCGTATCGTGGCCTCGAGGTGTATCGCCTCGTGGCTAGCTTATGGGATTGCGTAACCACCCCGAGAGACTCGTGGCCGTGTGTGCCGACCGGGACCGGGATGACCGATTACCACCCTATTAATAATTCAGATTCGTGTGTTAATAATATAAATACGGCTGTCAAATTCGTATGTGCAAGATAATTCATACCCGTCTAGCTGCCTGCAGTTCCACCCATTTGACAAATTTTGAATGCTCAGCTTTAAAAATCCCAACTCAGCCTTAACTTCAGCTAACCCACGCATCGTTTCACTTAACTGAGCCTTCACATCTCCTAGCTCGGATTTAGTCATTTGAAGCTCGATATTTGCATCTCTTAACTCGGAGTTGGTTTTTTCCAACTCGCCTCTTCGCAACACTCAACTCCGAGTTAGTTTTATCCAGCTCTTGTTGGATGATTTGAGTAATTACTGGCCTCAGTGCTTCAGCCTGCAAATTTAGGGTTATAGTGCCATCGCCTTGCAGGTTCGCGGAGGTAGACGCATAATCTGTACGCCTCGACTGGCTACGTCGAGCGTCCTCTTCATCAATTTCGGGACGCTCACGTTCTATGCGTTGACCAGAGGCACGGGACGGTGTGTTTCTAACGGGAAGGACCGGTGGTGTGTTTCTAACGGGAGGGACCGGTAATTGACGAGGTACAGCCGTAACATCCGCCGCCGGCAACCCCAGTGAAATTACGTAATCCCTATCTTCGGGGGTTCTCAGAACATCACCGGGCATTTCTTCCTGAATATATGAAAAAAAACACGATTTTAGATACAATATATTTAAAATGTGGATTTATAAAAATGAAAATACGATACTTACCCATACAACAAACTGTGTGGATGCCAGTCTACCGGAATACACCCCGCCGTTCGAAAACTTCCACCTCAGCATGCTAAGACGATCGTTCTCATGTCCCTCTCTCAAAATTGCGAATTTCCCCTTTAGAGCGATGGCTGGAATCGCATGAAAAGCCCACACATGTAAGGCCTATAGACAACCGGATATCGTTGGTTGAAGCGCCTTCTCATCACTTTTCGGTCCAAGTAACTGTAGGTGTTGTACTTGTTTACGCCAGTTCCACATGAAGTTGTTAAACAGATACTCCCCCCACGGATAAGTTCTAACCCGTTCTAGATCCTCGACGATATAAAATATATGACTCGGTATTACAGTTCCGGGATCTTGTCCGATTAATAAGCCATAAATAACATACACTAAAGCCATCCGATATCGGTTTCAGTGTCGCATTGCCTTGTCTTCATCGCTGCTAAGATTTTTACCAACGTTACAGTCCCGGCGCACTTTCTTAGTTCACAAGGCTCCTCAAAACACCTTGATTCTGGCTGAATTTGAAGGTTCATCTCCAAATCTATACCCCATTGTCATTGCAAACTCTCTTTTGCCGAACTTCACTCTATTCTCGCCAATCTTAAAATGAAGTTCATCGTCGCGGTCGGGATAAACCATTTGGAAATACAAGAATGCTATTAGCCGCCCTTTGAACGCCCAGTTATCACGATACCAAGTAATAAATTGACCAAACACTGATTCTTCCAGTCTAGTTAACAAGGTACGATCATTGCCGTCAGGATGCAGCACCAACTCGGATTGTAATTTTTCATAGATTCTTCTTTCCGAATGGAACCTCAATTTGGTATCAAACACCTTATCACGCGGATGAATATATTCTCCGTGTGTCCCAAATGTGGAAAGCTACGAGTGATTATAAATACACATGATTATTTAATTGCAAAAAATATATTGCAAATATATATATATATATATATATATATATATATATATATATATATATATATATATATGAAGTAAATAATTATTTCCAAAAAAATAGTAAATAGGATTTGTACGTGTGAGTATTTAAATATAAATATATATATATATATATATATATATATATATATATATATATATATATATATATATATATATATATATATATATATATATATATATATATATATATATATATATATATAAAAGTAAATAAGATTATTTCCAGTAAAATAGTAAATAGGATTTGTATTTATTTACTTTATACACATATATATATATATATATGAAGTAAATAATTATTTCCAAAAAAATAGTAAATAGGATTTGTACGTGTGAGTATTTAAATATAAATATATATATATATATATATATATATATATATATATATATATATATATATATATATATATATATATAATAGTAAATAGGATTTGTACGTGTGAGTATTTAAATATATAAATAAATAAATGTCTTATCATCTGTTTTTATTTTTCGGAACATCGTTGTTTTGTGTTATGTTGTGTTGTAACGTTAGAGGGGGGGTAAGAGAAGAAGAGAATAGTGTTTTTACCAACGTCATAGAGTACTTGATGATGACGAGGGAGAACGGATGCCGGACGGAGCCGGCAGAACATAACTTATATTTTCAATCTAAGGGGTGACTCACTTCCGGCTGAGGATTTACCAGGCTGCTGGAGACAGGAAAAGATGCTCTGTTGAGCAGACCTAATGAAATTTTCTACGAGCTACCTACCAGGAGCCCCAATACAAAGCCTGGAGATTAGGCATGAGCGGATCAGAAGGAATCGAAAACACCCTAGGGAAATCATGCAATTCTAAGAACCTCATCAGGCTGAGGCGTACCATGGAATTCAGTTCGAAATATTCGTTCTTGTGTTTTCAAACGACGTTAATTTGTCGTTTGTTTCAATTTTTTAAATCACATTCTTGTTACCGATAATTTCAAGGGCATTTATACTAAAGGCATTTATACTCCCCGTGATCGATCTACTCATTGTCAAATTTAAATAATTAGCAATACTACTATCATAGAATCTTACATTATACTATCAAAAATTACACTAGAATATCAAATAAAAAATTATAACACTATCATAAATATTCTTACACTATCATAAATTACTTCTAAATGCCCCATCATACATTTAATCATACCATACATGAATTGAATTCAAACCCAACAATAAAATAACACACTATTGAACATGAAACATGACGTTCTCTAAATTATACATGAATTTTAGAATTTTACATGAACATCAATAAACCATAAACCCTAGGCTATTAATTACATATTACTAATGTTCATACATATCCATTCGAATTCTAAGATTCATACATATCATTTCGATTTCTAAAAGCACTTCATCATACATACATATAATCATACAATATATGAATTTGAATCTAAACCCTAAACCCTATAACACCGTTGAATCCCAATCGAACAAATAACATGATATTCATGGTGACATAAACCGTAAAAATCCTATCACAATCAAATAACAAAATTTAATAGGATTAGCCCCATTAATCCGAATCAAATAACAAAATCAAATAGGATATGAATTCAAATCATATGTATGATTACCCAACAAAATCAAATAACAAAAACAAATAACGAAATAAAAACGGAATTGGAAGAGACTGTAAAAAATAAAAAACCATAAACACTCACATTAGGTGCTTCTAAGCTCTGAGAAGACGAAGGATTAGCTTTTGAAATCATCCAAATTTGCTCTGAGAAATGGAATGATTGAAATGCTCTGTAAATCGTCCAAATTCGGCTGTTTTACTGCGTTTTTTCAGAGGTTTAGTTGAAACGGCTGTGAAATGAGGAAGAAGGCCTGATAAGGGTTTGAAAATGGACGTTTCCGTCCAAATTTGGACGGTGCGTCCTCTGTTTGCACGGAGAGATCAAGTGATACCGTCCAAATTGGGACGGTTTTAGTGTTTTGGACAAAATGGACGGAAACCGTTCAAAATTCGGACGCACCGTCCAAAAATGGACAAAATTCGTCCCAATTCGGATGGTTCGTCCTACATTCGGACGGTTTTCGTCCATATTGCCCATTCAATTTATTTGGACGAAATGCATCCAAATTTAGAGGGTTTTTTGACTGTATTAGGACGATTTCCTCCAAATTCGGACGTGGAACCTGAAAAAAAATGTCAGAATCTGTTCGACCTGAAAAAAATGTCAGAGACTAAAAGGGCCTGATTTTCCAATTTCCCAAAGAAAATGAGGTGATGCTGATTACATCATTAATAAGTCAAAAGTAGAAAAATATATTACCATGTTCTCGTTCGGAAT
Organism: Gentiana straminea; assembly: GCA_036785695.1. NCBI lineage: Eukaryota > Viridiplantae > Streptophyta > Magnoliopsida > Gentianales > Gentianaceae > Gentiana > Gentiana straminea. The sequence goes on along the minus strand of JAVUPR010000265.1, from coordinate 5,894,869 downwards.
GGCCCTTACTATCTAAAAGGATGGAGGTGCAAATAATCGGGTCATTGATAATGATCTAGTAGGAAAATATACTACAACAAAAGTTGGATCAAGGTTAAAATCATCCATGGAGAGCCTACGACCCAAGAGCCAGTTGATGATGGCTTAAGGTCTCGGGGAAGGTCAATTCTTCGTTTGCAATGTACCCGAACAGTTTCTTCCACACGAAGACAATTTCTGAGCTCCGATTCCCTCTTAGAAAGCATTTTTTTCGATTTCTGAAACCAAACACGAACCTTGTAAGCATCACATAACTCGGGGGGGGGGGGGGGGGGGGGGCAAGGGGATAGAGATTGACATATAACATTAACTTCAATAGAATTGAGTTGATATATAAACAGAAGGATAGTGGCTTGCTTTTATAGATTACTACAGAATACAAGCCAAGAACAGTACCTTACAATTCCTTCGTCTTCGGTATCATACACTTTTTTGAAAAGGGAATCGATCATCTCGACCTTAGGTGATTGAGTGCGGACTGAAGCTCTATAGCGAGATATCGATCATTGATTCTTGTTGGGGCCATGCATTGAGTAACAATACCGTATTCAGCCAGATTCTTCTACGTCCAAGGCCCTGAAATGGACAAGTTAATAACAGAGGAGGGGGGGGGAAGGGGGAGGCAGGGGGTGAGAGAAGGCATCAGACGTACCGTAAACATCGCAGTTTTTCCTCTCGGGGAGGAGACACAGAAGGAACTTAGGAGCCCCAGGAAGCTTGGAGAATGTCCTCAAACATTTTTTCAACACTGACAAGAGGCGGGCACGCCTGAACTGCAGGTTCTCTTCAAATACATCAAATGGTGGTTCAATAGGCTGCAAAATTAAGCATAAGAGTGTTACAAAGACATAAACCCGGACATTGTTTAAAGGGATAATCACGCTTTTGGCCCCCTTTTTTTAATCATGAAATTTTCAATACAGTCCCCAATATTTCATTTTTGCACTTCAGTCCCTCATCTATGATTTTTTTTTTTACATTTTCAGTCAAAACTTCCATGTGTCAAGTTTCTATTGGTTGTAGCATTTCATACCTTCTACACTAGAAACATGACACGTGGCAATTTGGACTGAAAATGTAAAAAAGATTCATAGACAAGGGGTTAAAATGCAAAAATGAAAATAGAAGTAAAAGAATTCATGAAACAAAAGGGACTAAAAGCATCATTATCAACTTAAAATAAGATAATAGGCCAAAACAAAGTCATACAATTCCTTTCATCTCAGCACACTTTGTTATATCTCTAACAAGCCCATTCAAATCGCAACGCGCAGAAAAGTTGACGATAGCCCAGTGCTCGATTTTCGCGGGGTCCACCAGTTCCTGTACAATAATATTCAAACCATGAATATCACCTAATTCTACAAAATGTATCACACCAATAGCATAAAACGCAACATAGAATAGAAAGAACCTTATGATTGAAGTTCCATCGACCATTCCTAGGAAAGAAATTCTCTCCGTTTCCCACGTTCAACTGCAAAAGAGAAACCAAACAAAACATGATTTACTGAGGCAACTACAAAACAACAGCTACATTACAGCTTTACCCTTGGAGCGGCAAGAACTCGACCATCAATGCTAGTAATTTCCCGTTAATAGTAATGCCATATGAGTTATTCCAAAAGTAGCTTTACCTTCCAAATTTCCTTCGTCTCGAGTATATGAATTTCTTTGTATGAAACTCTAACGAGAGAATTGTAAATAAAGCAATACATACAGTCACAATGTATAAAGATAAAACCGTGTGACAGGAGGTCACATGTTTTAGCTACGGAAACAACTACTCCTACAAAATTGAAGATAAAACACCATACAATAGATTTAAATGGTTTAGCCCTTCCCTAGACTCGGAATGTCGAGATGCTTTCATGCACCGGGTCAATTTTTTTGGTAAAATGCATATGTTGTACTTGTGTATCTGCGTTCGTTTATTAGCAAATTTTATTTGCGGGGTGATGCAGATATATTCTTCCCAACAAATTTTTGGCTATTGGAACTCATAGACCACTATTGCTCTGGATGGATTAAACCTCAACAAGATGAAACACCGAAGAAAGGAAAGAAAAGGCGGACACTTACAGTAATTTTCTCATCTTTTTCTGTTGAATTTATCAGTACTATCATTGCGGTTATTCTTCTGTTTCTTGTCTGTTTGATCAACTCTTGTACAATGTTGGCTTAATATTTCATTTCATGTGAAGCTTGATACATCAGTGTTCATGCAAGAGTTTGGTGTTCCATCAAAGACGAGAACAAAAGATGGATACAATCCTCTACTGGATGGATGACTTCAAGAACACACAGATTTATTTGAGTGTTCCCACTTACAACAAAAAGTAGAAGATTTTGGCCTCAAGGTCACCACCGCTTAGGAAGCAGCTAAATACCACAACAATCTATCAATCACAGATCTGTTTTTTCTCGTCTTTCGTTTATCATTTTCAGAAACCGTGGCTGCTATTAAGAAGGCTTTGCCAACAGAATGAAATGACTAATAATCTGGATGCATTGCTCGTTTCAGTAATACGTCTCTATCATCTCCGAGCTTTATTACCAGTCTTTTCTGATCTCAAATACATAGTTGATCTCCAAGTAACATTTATTGTCATCATCAAGAAACTGTTTCAAACAGAAGGGAAAAAAAAACGATGGTTAGACTTCAAACGACCATATAATCAAATTCATCATTGTTACTAGCATCAAAGAACACATGTTTTGTCATATACCACCACAAAGAATCTGCAGCGAAGCTAAGTTAGCTCAATCCCCAGTGCTCAAACATGAGAAAAAGAAACTCGAAGGACAAGAAGACAGAAATCAGAAAGAATATACCTTTGTTCTAGCGGAGTATGATCCTCTAGCAAACATGAAAGAAGGGGTAGTTTCTTCCTGCATCTCATGCGTGTACGGTTCAGGCTGTGGACTGAATGTCCCAATCATTTGCTTTGTGCTATCCACTGGATACCGATTTTCATGAATAAAAAAGTAACGAGATTAAAGAGAAAACTCTAATAGACATGAATTATGGCTTTAGCCAATGAGTAAATTAGGGAAGAGAACAGAGTAAAATCTACCTTTCATTCCAGTTTTCCAAACCGTGTTGTTGTACTTGAGGCCAGACACTATATTATTGCTGACCTGAAATGAAAACTATAGCTTGGCTCCTATACTTTTGGAATCGATCATCTATTGTCAGGATTTTGACATTTCCTTCATCCAATCTTGCATGAGTTTTCAAGGGACTACAACCTTCGGTTAGTGCAACTGACACCCAAGGTGACCCATACACCCAAGGCACTCTCTAAGTGCCCTACTCGATGGCTATGTTTTTCTTTTCTTATTTGGCAGAGACGCAATAATATAGTGTCTGGCCTCAAGTAAACCAACACGGTTACTATGGTGAAAAAACTGTCCATTGACACTCTTCACATCCACTTTAAAGTGATTCGTGAGCAGCTGAATCTTCTGGGCCTTAGTTCCTTGGCCACGCCTCGCAATAGGAACACGCAGCTTCTTCTTGACGGGTTCGGTGTCAGCTTTGATTGGAGTGACATTCCGTGGTACTTGGTGGGGGTGGGGGTGGGGGTAGAAGTTCATCGACGCCCCGTTCTTTTCAACTTCGAAGCGCCATTCTTTTCTTTTCTCGCAAAGAATAGCGAACTTATACATACATAAGAGCAACAAAAAAAAAACATTAACACAGATTTAACGCGTTATGAAGGAAGGCTAGTAGTCACAACTATAATTCATATAAAATCAAGCATCTATGAAGTATTTTGCCTACAAAAGTTAACCGTAATTGACAACTAAGGCTTGCATGCACTTACACATCAAACAAAAACAGAACTCCAACACACTACATCCAACCAAATTTCAAGATACCCTATATTTATAAAGAAAACAGAGCGGTTAAAATTATTTTAGAACTACCAAAAAAGGGGTAATAGAGCACCACAATCATCTTACAATGCATTGAAGTAATCAAAAACTGCATCCCAAAAGGGGAAGCACGATTTTCTCAAGACCGCATGCGTTCCACATCAAACGAAACATAACTCCAACTCTACGTCCTACCAAATTTCAAGATACCCTAAATTTATGAAGCAAACAGAGCACTTAAAATTATTCTGAGCCTACAAAAATGGGGGTTTATCCACTAATGGAAATTGAAAACCACAGTCATCATACAATGCATTTAAGTATTCAAAAACAGCATTCCAAAAGGGGGAAAAATTCACAGATTTATTTTCTCAAAGCATTAGCTAAAAATGGATTAGCTAAAGCCAGCTAGCATTAAACACCTGCATTTTCAGAACAGTAAAAGCACAAAACCCCTGACAGCAGTATAGCAAAAACAAACACGTGCAGAAAAACAACACTAACACACAAAAATAGAAAGAAAAAAAAAAGAAAGCTGAAATTTAATGAATCCAACAAAAAACAGAGAAAAACAAGGCATGCAAACCCAGATCTATTAGTAATTAAGAGCCAAAACCCAAAAAAAGATGCAAATAAAACTGCAAGAAGCTTTTTACTTGAATATACTACCCAGTGACATGACCAACAGGTGACAGAGAAGTTGGAAAAGCTAGAGGAAAGAGAAAATGACTAAATCTCTTGAAAAATAAAAATTCAAAAAGAACAAACACAAAATAAACCATCCAACAACTACACAGACTCAGTCTGAAAGCATTTTGGAAAAATAAAATAACATCATCAATAGGAATCTCTTGCTGACCGCAAAACCCCCAAAAATACTGTTTCTCAAACCAAAAAACACAAAAACAAAAAGAAAAACAAGCTTTCGAACTACTAGCTAACAAAAACCCATTTCTTCATACCAAAAACAAAATAAAGCTAAGATCGGTGACCAGAAAAGCTTAAAACACCACAGAAATCTGTAGAACATGAACAGCACCGCTAAAATACCAAAAAAGCATCACCGTTCCCTAATTTTTGCTTCCTGACAGCCACATTATCGACTAAAAAACAAAACAAGAGCTCCACATTTCTTACTCAAAAATCAAAATCATTCAAAACCCATTTTCATACACCAAAAAAATCATTCAAAAAAAGCTAAAAAAGTCCACACAAACATGCTACCACAGATTACACCAAAACAGCAAAAAAAAACACTGCAAAAATCAGCCACATAAATTATTGGCAAGCACAACAACAACAGCAAGGAATTTAATACAATTTCTAAGTAGAAACACACCTGAATCTTGGATGGGTTGAAATGGAGTTCCCAAAGCCACCGTTCTGAGGTATATCAAAGAAGAAGAAATGTTGATCTGTCACCTTCATCTTCACACTCCCCGTTCCTGCATACGACATGGAGGAGAGCATGGAAGAGACGACGGAGGAGCTATAGCAGAGCACGTATGCGGTGCACCGGCAAGTGTAAAGTCTACTGCAATGATTCCCAACAGCCACGTACCAAGCCTACATGATGACCTGGCGTGGGAAGTGAATTGCAGACGAGTCTGCGAGTATTACGACGCCGTTTGACAGCAAGACGAGACGGTGAAGAACATGACACAGAGAAGAGAAAGCAGGAGCAGCTAGGATCCCTCTCATGCACTTGGGGGTCCTGTGCATTCTCCACCACACAAAAAAAAAAAAAAATAAAATAAAATAAAAAAAAAAAAATCTACATAGGACACTCAGGTGTGAACATCACATATCCATAAAGTGCACGGGAGGAAACGAGGGAGAGGAAAAAAAATAAAAAAGGAAACGACAAAAGACCTAGACAACCAAACATTCACAATTCTACTTAACACTAGTTACTGAGAGAGCCGTGCGATGCATGGCCCATGCCCTCATCGTTATTTTTTTTATTATACAGATTAAGAATGTAATTAATTGGTTTGGTTTTGATTAAATAATGCTAGTGAATTTAAGATAGTGTATGCCAAAAATAAATTGATGTGTAAAAAAAGAAAAATGAAATAAATTATTTGAAACAGAGGACTAACATTTTTTTTATAGATAAAAAGTGACACCTTTTTTTTTTCCAATAACAGACTAATGGAAGCAAAATAGTTGGGGTCCTGATCATTAATTTACGACTATTTTGTATTAGCAAGTGTTATTTTAGTATGTGTGTCATGTATAACATTTTTTTAAACATAGTTTAAAGGAAATTATGGGAAAAGGAAAGGTATTGCATGAACTATTAAAGGAACAATAATTAAGAAACAATAATTAAGAGGCAATGCAGCTAAACTTCAATCGCATTATTCTTTTATAATTTTGTATGCGAACAGAAAATCATAATTGAACAGAAAATCATTATTTAACAAAAGACGATTCGTATTCGATCTTTTAGCTACATTTCTAATTTGCTTGGTCTGATCTTTGAGCTACTCCACTTCTTGTTGCACTTCAGAGCTTGCAATCATGTTCAACTTTGAACCCTCCTGCTGCAACAAATACTATACCAACTACTATTATGCATGGGAGTCTCCAAAATAGAAAGCAGAAAAAACAAAATAGAAATTCAACCTTCTTACTGACATTCCGAGGATGAATTGAAATTAGAAAGGTAACGGATTTGAGAGCAGTTCTCCATAAAGTCGAACAGTGAAGGAATCACATTCACATTTTTGTAACCATCCAAGACCGTAAAGGGAATCCATATGTTTATCGTGTAAGAAGCTCTTACATGTCTACATCTTCACATGTATGTTGAGAAGCAAGAAGAGTGAGCACTTACAAATCTACATAAGCTATGACATCCCCACCTAATGAAATAACCATTCACTATGTTATAGAACATCTAATTTGTAAGCTATACACAAATAAAAACCATTATTTGTAGTTATTAAAAAGTAAACAAAACTTGAAAACCACCCCCTAAAACAGATTAATGAACAAAGCTCTTAGCACAGTTCAACACAATAAAACATCCCATTATTTCCTAAACATAATAATGCAAAAGTGTGTTGCCATATCCCAAGTAGAATGACAAAGGAAAAAAGAGCAAAAGTGTGTTCACACGTCGAATATCCCGTAGGCAATGCATACAAAAGAAATTAGTAAAAAATCCCAAACAAAACTGAAGTTTGAGTGACATTCCGGTAATCTCCTCCCGTCCTCATTCGCCGTTTTCACCAAATCCTGTGTTCTTCTGATACTTTCTTTGGGAAATGGGAAAAATGCAAACCTTTTAATCAAGTGAATGCTTAAAGCATGATGGAACAAAGCAGGAAATAATATAATAAATTTAATCACATTCACACACCTTCATCTCACTACTCAAGTTGAGTGGAAGTATTGCTAAATTCGCAAAGTAGTATCTTACAGTTCATGCATGAAGGGGTGCGCGTAGGAGAAGTAATGAGAAAAAAATACATGAAGGGGTGCGCGTAGGAGAAGTAATGAGAAAAAATAAATCAACTGAATAAGGATTAATCTTACCAGGTGAAAGCTTACCTATCTGATTTGATACAGGAAAAGCATGCAAGTATCACCTTCATAAATGATGCATTAATTATGTTATTGGAACACTTGTCAAAAAAAAAAAAAAAAAAAAAAAAACCTTCAGTGATTGCCAAGCGCATAATAGATGGCCTTGTTGGCTGCGCACGTCTAAATAAAATGATGGTAAGCTACCATACAAAATTGAAGAGCTTAATAATTAAGCATCCTGAGGAAGTCCACATAGAACATCTTAAAAGTTAAATGCAGATAAAGACAAATCTTTGATACGCTTGTCTGACATTTATCCCTTTCCTATATAATCCTTTTACATCCACGGGTGAAAGTATATGAGGGCTAAAAATAAATGAACCAAGCAATAGTAATATCCAGGGCATGTATTGAGTAAGAGACAACTAATACAAATAGAATCACAGACGTCGGTGCTTATAAGGAACAAAGTCGGTTAATAACTAACCAGAGATCCATGCCTTTGAATAAAAAGAGTTGGAAATTTGATAGTCGTATGAAGAAATAAAATCGTTGGTGGATATAATCTGTACCTTTATCATTTCTGATTATTTTGAGATAGAGAAATTTGGTGAATATGGTAGAAGAATCGTCTGGAGAAAAGGTGGAAGAAAGAAACGGAGACTGCCTTCCTTTCAGACCTTTGAAAATTTTCTCTACGTGGATAAACCTCTGCCCATGTACCATTTAGAGCAACAATCATGCCTCCTGCAGAGGAGCAACAATCTTTGATCATGCCTTAGCTACAAAAAGAAATAAAAAGCTTTTGATTCGTAAATTCATCAACCATTTTATAAAAGCCACTTAATTTTCCATATCAATGTCTGTGACGCCTCGTTCCGGACACCGAGTCCTTACCCGGAAAGAACGCCCGGCACGCATATATTTTTTTCTTTAATAAATCAAAGAAGTATATATACGTAAGCCTACGTCATCATACATTAATATCAATTGCAAAGCGGAAGACTTAAAAGAAAAACTCGGGAATGTCAAACGACAAACAAAACAGATCGATCAAAGTTCCAAATCAAGTCTAAGAACATCCTCAAAAGAAACAACAGAATTAAATGTTGTTTAAACTATTACAATCCCAAATAAAAAAAGATAAAACAGGAAGCTAAAAGTCTAGTGACACCTCAAACGTTAAACGTTTACCATTCCAAGGTATTATTGAAATAATGAAAATTAAAATAAACTTCATCTCGAACCCCAAGCTCAAACGTCTGCACCTTGACTATCGTCATAGCCAAACTCATCTACCTGCCAATCTTCTCGGGGTGGGGTACAATAAGGAAAAGGGGTAAGTACATTTTGTACTCAGTAAGGGGTAGAAGATTGATAACACATATTGATCTACACATCTACCACATATGTTGCATTAAAATACACTCCCCTCTGCTAAGTCTGTTAGCACCATCACGAACAATTATCTATGTTACATTATAATTCACGGACACAATGCCCGAATGATGGGTATGCACCGGGACATACTCAGCACCTCATATGACATGGATGGTTCCGTGTGAAACATTTCCCAAAACCCGAATATTTTCCGTTAAGTATGAGAAATGATTTCATGCTGCGAATCATAAATGTGTCTCACCAACAATTACAACGTTTTAGCTTTTAGACTCATCACATATGTTTATTACGTAGTTAATCTAACCACCTAAGTTCATTCCACTTAAAAAGCTTCCTAAGGACATCTAGTCCTAGACAATCTAGATTAACTACCTAGCACGTTGTAAAAGACATCAATGGCTACTAAACCAATGACCCCGCAAGGTCTAAACAACCGCCTTCTGGGCTACCACCTTCTCCCCGCAGAGGGTCTCAGTTGTGGCGATTGATGCTAAGGCACCTAAAGTCGGAAGTTAGATTTTGTCAATTAACATTTAATGTCTCTAAATTCATGCACACCAAGTCACGGAGTGTAACACACCAAAAAAAACTCGTTTAGAACATCCCCTTACCTTGATATGATTTATAACCGTTATCCGACAATCTTTCGGCGTTTCCTTCACCTACAAGAATTACTACATGTATCCTTTATTGTTTTATTCTATATATATATATATATATATATATATATATATATATATATATATATATATATATATATATATATATATATATATTCTAAATTCTGGCAAAACAGAAAAATAAACTTAATTAAAGGAAATCTAAAAGTGAACCAACACTTTCTGTGTAGACCTTGCAAAAATGATGATTAGTGTTCTTCAACTTATTTTATGTTTTATTGAGTTATTCATTCACCCATTTAATTATTTACTCAAACCCCATAGCATATATAGTTAAATAGGGGAAATTCTTTTATGAAGACTCCCCTTGTAGGAGTCACCCACGTGGGTGACTCCCTACAAGGGAGTCTCTATTGTAGAACTTCCCTTTAAATAGATACAACTGCAACCTTCTGCACAATTCAGTACACTTGCACAACCTTTATATTTGTCCCACTTGCTACCTTTGACCATTCTGGGTATATTTACCATGCATCAATTTCCACATATATAAACATGTACCCACAAATCCACGATCCAAAATCCCGAGAAACCTTCTTAATACATATAAATATAAATTGTAGACATATGTTAACATCAACTTCCTACGATGAAAGGTATAGTATTCTATCCAGAAAACAACAACAAAATGCTATCTATGATTACTACGATGATGATCCTAAGGAAGAACACCAAAGGAAAACCTTATAATCATCCCGTGAATTCGATTTACGGAGAGTATTGGGAAAGATATTTACCTTGCACAAAGACACGATAAAAAGACTACACGAGCTCCTCTTCGTGCTGATCGTTGTGGTATGACTCGTCTGAAAATCCAACCAACACACGAATTGATATAATTTTCCAATGCTTGGTCTATCTTTCTGATGAAAGGCGACTGGGGAAGAAGGGTTTGGGTGAAACGCACAAAGAAGTTATGGGGAAGGTTACGGGAAAATCTTTTAATAAAAGGGTTTGGCTGGAAATTAGGAAGGGTTTAATTTTTTTAATATTAATATTTCTAATTAAAGGCTTGCCCAAAAACTGTGAACTTAGACATCGAGCATTTAGTTCTTTTTTTTTATAAATAAATATAATAATAGTAGTAATAATAATTAAGAGAAAACAAAACTTTTTGAATGTAGCTTGATGGACAGAATTACCCCTATACGAAGATACCGGATATTACATTCCTTCCCCATTATATAAAGTTTCGTCCTCGAAACTGAACATACCTGGAAGGTGTTTGAATTCCGGAAACTCGCAAACCATGTTGTCCTCTAACTCCCATGTTGCCTCGTCCGGTGTATGATTACTCCATTGAACCAACACTAGTTGAACATCTTCACCCTTGGCTTGCTTTACTTTCCGTTCCAAGATACAAAATGGTTCTTCTTGGTAAGGTAGGTTATCTTCAACCATTTCGAGGGCAACGTTTGCTTCCGTATCAATATCAGCCAAACATTTCTTTAGCATTGACACATGAAAGACGTTATGAACTCTTGACAAGGACTCTGGCAATTCCAAACGATAAGCTAAAGGTCCCACTTTAGCTAAGATCACAAAAGGTCCTACATATCTGGGGCTCAACTTGCCCTTCTGTCCAAACCGTCTCACTCCTCTCATCGGTGATGCCTTGAGGTACACTCTATCACCGACCTCAAACTCCAACGGTCTTCTTCTCACATCTGCCCAACTTTTTTGCCTGTCTTGAGCCACTTTCAGATTCGACGAACTACCTCAATCTTCTCTTTAGCCTGCTGTATCAACTCTGGCCCCGTTATCTGTTTCTCCCCAACTTCATCCCAGAACATTGGTGTCCTACACTTCCTTCCGTACAAAGCCTCAAACGGTGGCATCTTGATGCTTGCATGGTAACTATTGTTATACGCAAACTCTGCCACTGGGAGGTACTCATCCCATGAGCCTCCTACTTCCAAGGCACATGCTCTCAACATGTCCTCGAGAGTCTGAATCGTCCTTTCTGACTGCCCGTCTGTCTGGGGATGAAACGCTGTACTCAGATCCAACTTCGTACCAAGTTGCTTCTGTAAACTCATCCAAAATTTACTCTTCACACCTTTTCACAGCCTCAATGTTCACAAACACCATTTACTACTAGCTAGCCTATTACTAGTGCATACGTAAACCTATTTTTCTTTCTTTCTTCTCCACAAAATTAACATATCAATTCACTTTTAGGTTCATTGTTCACTACTTTTTGCAGTACAAAGTTGGTACTACTTGCACGCCTATTCAATTCAGGGTTATTCTGATGCAGGGAGGCTTCAATAGAGAGCTGCATACGTGGCAACATCTGGACCACACACTTTCATCCTCAATAGGGAATTGCATACGTGGCATGAAACCGCGTGTGGTCCGGATGTTGCCACGTATGCGGCTCTCTATTGAAGCCTCCCTGCATCAGAATAACCCTTCAATTCATGTATAAAGATTATGTAAATAGTCTCTATTGACCTTATTATGGTAGATGATATCAGCTGCTATCGTGCCGAGACAGCTACATGTTGTTCAAATTCGTGCTCGTTATGTCATACGTCTGTTTGCGAACGTTAGTTTTATAAACGAATAAAAGACCAATTCAAAATTATGTGAAGACACCATGATAATTATTCAATCCAACTTCTGTACCAAGTTACTATCCTAATGTCCTGACTCTTCACACCAAAATATTTGTTGCATCAGAAGGTTTTTTTCCTTCTGGTTATCTGTTCCTACTCCTTTCTATGTCCAAAATGTGAATTATGTGGTTCAAATCTGGAGTCGTGGGAGATAAAATTCTCTTCCTTTTGTTGTTTAATATTCTACTTCATTAAGTTATTATGGTTTAGCTTTTGGTGTGCACTAGCGGGGATATGTCAATTTGGCTCTTTTTTGGTTGAGTTTTTTTGTTATCTATCTCGGTTGATCAGGGAGCGGTAACCTAAAGCTTCCGGTTGGTGTCTCAGCCATTCAAACACTCTTTTAGAGCAAATATTTGACATGATAAAGTTTCTATCTTGCTGTCTTGACTCTTCAAATTCCTTTGCTTTTATTGAATACATAACGGGTTTGATGCATTTTTTTTTCTTTTTACCTGTGTAAAAGAATGAAATGAAGCAAGTTGTGTTTTCCATGATCATAAGGATAAAGTTGAAATCTTGGTGTCTGACTCTCCAAAGTTGTTTGTTTTTCTTGGATACATTAGTCTAATGTTTAATTTGATCCCTTTTTTTCCAGTATAATATATGGAAAGGAAGCAAGTAGTGTTTTTCATGAGGATAAGGGGCGCAACTTGCGTTACTAAGCAGCTTGCTAATTAGCGGGGGTGTCGAGTGTCTTATTTCGTTTATATATATCAAGACTGTCAGAAGCAAGAGGAACGAGTAAGACCGTTTACTATTGATAGCTACACAGTGTATATGCAAGCAAGAAAGAGTTCTTAGTCGCTCTAAAACCACAGTTTTTGTACAATGGGCGGTAAAGCCCAGAAACAATGGTAGCAACAATATGCCCCGTTGCTACTTTGTCTCTTCGAATTTGTTTGTTTCATTTATGTTTGAGAGGATAAAGTTGTCATTTTAGTGGGACTCTTCAAAATTTGCTTGCTTTTAGTGGACACATCTATTAGTCGCATGTTTGATTTGAACTTGTTATTTAAATGTAAAATAGAAGAAGTATATGAAGCAAGTAAGTAGTGCTTTCCATGAGGATAAAGTTACTATCTTGGTGTCATGACTTTTCAAATTTGTTAGTTTTTGTTTAAAATCCTTCCTACCTTTTACTCTAATATTATTTATTATATTAATATAATATTATTTTTATGTAATATCTTTTGTCACCTTTATTACCCTTAAATCTTATTATAATTAAGGTGTAATAGGTGTACAAAAGAGTTGTTGACTTTGGTCCTTCCCTAGCTTTTTGGTGGCTGGAACACTGTTCTTGTTACCGTTGGAACAGTGTTTCCAGACTCACCTTTATTCCAACTAGCCGTTGGAGCTCTCCTTATAGTATTTAAGGATAAGGTAGTTGTAATAACAATTAATGAGCTTTTATTCTAATAATACTAGAATAATTTCTCTCATTGCTTTATTTCTCACATGGTATCGGAGCTTTAGGCATTTTCAGGGAAATCCTCTGTTCAAAATTCTTCTTTCTTTCTGTAGTCAATGGCTGAATCTATTGAAACTATTGCAGCCACTGATTCTTTTATATCTGAGAACCCTATAAGCTCAGGAGAGCTTTAAAACATTCATGCTTCTTATAGGCTGAATGGTAAAAATTATCACAATTTGTCAGAACCTACTTGAAAGGTAAAGGCAAACTGAGCCATCTTTTAGGGACTGGTCCAGCTGAGACTCAATTATGCTAAATAGGATGAAAAGGACTCGATGGTGATGTCTTGGCTTTGGAATTCTATGATTCCAGAAATCAGTGATCCTTACATATTCCTCAACTCTGCTAAGGAAATCTAGGACACTGTCAAGCAGTCCCACTCCAAGGTGAATGATGCTGCTCAAATATATGAGATAAAGGCAAAGATTCAAAACACCAAACAAGGTAACAAATCTATCACTGAATACTCCAGTCTTCTTCAAGGTATGTGGCAAGAGCTGGATCATTATCAGTGCATTCATATGAAAGACAAGGATGATGCTGATACCTTGAGAAGAATGATGGAAAGAGATAGGATTTTTTCCGTTCTTCCTGGTTCGAACCAAGATTTTGATCCTGTAAGGGTTCAAATTCTTGGAAAATACACCCTTCCTAATCTGGATGAAACTATGGCTATTATAAGAGTAGAGGAAAGCAGAAGGGGTATCATGATTGAAACTCACTCTATTGATAGTTCTGCTTTGATAGCTAGCCAAAGAAACCAGGGATATCCCAAGACCAATGAGTCAAAGGGGCATCTAGAAAAAAATTCCTTCTCAAAAGGAAAATGTGAAATCTGACAGGGGTAACCTGTATTGTACTCATTGCAAGAAAAGCAGACACGCTAAAGAATTCTGCTGGAAATTGCATCGCGGACCTGGGAAAATAATGCCCTTGCTCATGCTGCAAATTCTAGCAGTAAAGAAGAGGGCACTCAAGGAGTGGACCAGATTGCTTCAAGTCAAAAATCCATCCTTGGACAAACTGAGATTGAAAAGTTAAGGAAGTTCTTAGACACCTTGGAAAATCCATCTTCTGCTATGGTTTTATCAGGTATGGCTTCCCTTAACCTTTTAAATCAAAAGGTCACAAAGGGGTAGGTGGTTGACTATGGGGCTACTGATCACATGTCCCATGATTCACACCTTTTGAGTCCTATGTCCCCTGCAAAACTAACAGGAGCATTACTGTTGCTAATGACTCCACTGTAGAATTTTTGGAACTGGGAGTGTGAAATTAAATGACTCTTTAACTCGTAAAGGAGTCTTATTTGTTCCTAAATTGTCTGCTAATTTGGTGTCTGTCGGAAAACTTACTAGAGATTCAAACTACTATGTTTTGTTCTCTACTAATTTCTGTGTGATTCAGGTGTTGGGAACAATGAGGAAGATTGGTCTTGCTAGGACCAGAGAGGGCCTCTATTTTTTGAAGGATCAAAAGGAAGACAAAGAAACTTTTGAAAAAACCTGCTGTTTTTCTGAAACTAATAATGATAAACTCTTGATGTATCATAGAAGATTAGGGCATCCTTCATTTCAAATTTTAAGACATATGTTTCCTAGTCTGTGTAAGGATTCAAATGCTGAGAATTTTAAATGTAATGAATGTATTTTTGCCAAACATAAAAGAGTTCATTATCCTATTCAGTCTCATTTTGCTTCTAATCCTTTTGATTCATAGTGATATATGAGGTCCCTTTACTGTATCTAATATTAGTGGTGCTTACTGGTTTGTCTCTTTTATAGATGACTGCACCAGATCCACTTGGATTTTTCTGATGAAACACAAATCTGACCTGACTAGTGTGTTTCATGTGTTTTATAACATGATCTTGACTCAATTCAATACTAAGATCAAGAGGTTAAGGTCTGACAATGCCAATGACTACTTCAACAAGTCTCTTAATCCTTTTTTTAGGAGAAGGGATTAATTAATGAGTCCTTTTGTGTTCATACACCCCAACAAAATGGGGTGGCTAAAAGAAAAAACCGACATCTATTAGAAACTGCAAGGGCACTATTATTCCAAATGAGTTTGCCTAAAGACTACTGGGGAGAAGCTGTTCTTACAACTGCTCATCTAATCAATAGGCTTCCCAGTAAGGTTCTTGAAAAGAAGAGTCCCATTGAAATGCTAAAAGGTGTTTACACTGACTTCCAAAAAAATTGAGGGACTTCCTCCCAAAGTTTTTGAATGTGAAGTGTTTGCTTACATTCATATACCCAACAGGGGAAAACTTGATCCAAGAGCTTTAAGATGTGTGTTTATTGGCTATTCAAACACACAAAAGGGGTACAAGTGCTACCACCCTCCTACTAAGAACGTTATCATATCTAAGGATGTGACTTTCTATGAAAAAGTCCCTATTTTTCTGGGACATCTACAACTAAGGGGGAGGACTTATCCTCTGATCTTGAAAGGGATTTGTATCCCCTGGATGATACTCCTGGTCATACAAGTCAGGGGGGATAATGGAAAGGATCCAGGGACTAACGAGGAAACTCATGAACCTGGTAATCTCCAAAACATCACTTCGCATCCTACAATACATGCTGATGTGGGAGATAAAATGAAAGAAAAAGATCCTATTATTTATACAAGGAAAACTTGGATCAAACTACAGAATGTTGTTCCTCTTAGGAATGATATTTCTGGACAACACTCTATGAATGAGAAGTCTCCACCTTCTAATAATGAAAGTCTATCCAGAACTCAATCCTCTGAAAGTAATGAATGGTCTGGATCTGAGTCCAGTGGGAATATTTATGAGGATCCTACAGTTCTTTTAGAAGAAGAGAACATGCCTATTGCTATAAGAAAAGGCAAAAGGGCTTGTACTCAACATCCCCTGAGGAATTTTCTATCTTATAATAAGATTTCTAAAAAATAGAGGAATTTTATGAAAAAATTGATCAATGATTCTGTACCTAGGAATCTAAATGAAGCATTAACTAATGAAAATTGGACAAATGCTATGAAAGAAGAAATGGGGGCTTTGGAAAAGAACAAGACCTGGGATCTTGTCTCCCTTCCTAAAAGTGCAAAAACAGTTGGTTGTAGATGGGTGTACACCATCAAGTAGAACTCTGATGGGACTTTGGAAAGATATAAGGCTAGACTTGTTGCAAAGTGCTGAGTGCAAGCTGGCCATGTACCATTCTCAGCTTGAGGGGGTGTTACAGTATATGTGTGTGCTGAATGAAGTTTTGAGTGCTCAGCTAATCACATGAAGACTCAACATTCTGCTGAGTTAGTCATCAGACCATCCAAATGCAGAAAACGGTTATTCAGTTATAGTTTGTTGTAACCATTTGTAACTTATTTATACCTGATTCATGAGGTGTATGAAGCCATAAATACCACATGATCAGCAACAATGTAACTTAACTTGATGATTTTAGTTCAATAATAATCTTTCTGCATTTTCTTTACGTTTTGTTTGTATTTCTACAAACTTCAACATGGTTCGAGAGCTTCTCTTTCACCATCATGTTTGGGATTTAGCTACCTATACCCTATGCAACCAAGATACAAAAACACCTCTTCATGCGCTACGAGATTGTGTTTGGCCCAACCGCATTTGGAGGAGCGTGGTTCCCAGAGATGATTGGAGGACGTTTTGTATGAGTAACTTCCCCCGGGAGTCGATAAGCAATAATTTACACAAACCATCCAATTGGTGCTATCTCTTTCGTGATTTGTGCTATGATATTTGGCATTGGAGGAACAAAGCTACCCATTAGCCTGAGGCATCCCGCCCCCTGCTTCATATCTTCATCTCCAAAGCTATCAAACGAGCAAAGAACATGCGGCTAGCTTGGGGACTCACCGAATAATGCTATGTTTTCTTAGCTTTTTACCACTAAATAGCATGTTTGGCTGCATGTAGTATTTCTTGTTCCGGTATGCTATTTGACTGTTGTGCTCGGTGCCAGGGATTTTTCCTCCCTCCTGGGTTTTAATAAAAGTGAATGTTGTTTAAAAAAAACTTAGTAAAAACACTAACCAACTCACAACCCACCTCCTTATATGGAGGGGTAAAATGAGAATTTCAAACCCAAAAAAGAAAAAAAAGAATTAAATAAGTCACACTCCAAACGGATCCAACTCAATACGTTATTCAATTCATTATCTTATTTATCATTATTTTATTAATTCTATCATTTTATTATAATTTCTCTCATCAATCATTTCATCATCAACAAATAAGATAACATTAATCAATTCATTTTATTCACCAATACAATATTTAACCATTACTTGATCAATATAATACTTTGTTAAAGTTTTTTTCACCGATCATTTTTTAATCTACACCAATTTTAAAATAAAATTTCAGTTTTATATCCATTATTTCATTTTATTTTATGTTATTTTCTCTTTTCTGAATTCATTCAAGTCGAACCAATCTATATCCAAACAGAGCCTAGGCATTGATGGTACAAAGGCAAGATATGTTGCACCCTTACATCAATGGCGTTGTGAGTATTTTAAGGGGTAAAATGGGAGTTTCAAACAAATGAAAATGATAAAGGCACATAAATTATGTGGACCGGTCTCCCGAAAATTAAAATCAGTGGTCCACACTTTTTGTGTTATTTTTATTTTTCTTTTAAAAATTAAAATATGTGGTTATAAAATGTTGTGTGGATAATTTATGTGGATGAGGTGGTGCCTAAATCACCCTCCTCAAACAAAACTTCCTTTCGGATAGGGCTGAGCAAAAAAACCGAAAAACCAATCCGAACTGAACCGAAATAAACCAAACCAAAAGAAAACCGATCAAATCGGTTTGGATTGAAACCGAACCGAATTTAAATGGCCTGGTTTCGGATTACCCTAATTAGAAACCACCCAATCCGAAACCGAACCGAATTCCCAACCATATATATATACCCAATATTACTCAACCCAAATAAATCCTAGTAGTAGTACATTAGATGTTACTAATTAGGCACATGAGTTGCCACTTATATACTTTTTGTTGTATTAATTAGGGCCATGAATGAACTGAAGATGTACGTTTGCTGTTCTAATATATAAATAACCCACCGACTTATTTGACCGACAAAAAAAGCCCCCAAAAAAAAAAAAAAAAAACCCACCGAACCTCTACCATTGTGAATCACAAGGTACGACGCCGCTGATACAGATTAATTCGTCGTTGCCACTGAACCACCGGAATCTTCGTAATTCACGTCGTTACCAGTTTTTGCTTTATCTGTACTCCACCATTGTTTTATTCACACCAAAATATTTGTTGCATTGGAGTTTTTCTTTCTTTATTCTGGATCGGGAAATACTTGTGGATCTGTTCCTACTCCTTTTTGTGTCCAAAATTTGAATTATGTGGATCAAAGCTGCAGTCTTGGGAGGTAAAATCCTCTTCCTTTTTCTATTTAATTTTTATTTGTTTCTACTTCATCAATTTGTTAAAGTTTAGGTATTTTGGTGTGCACTAGTGGGGATATGTCAATTAGGCTTTTTTTTTTTTTTTGTCGATTTTTTTAAAGTTACTATCTTGGTGTCATGACTCTTCAAATTCATTAGTTTTCACTGAATACATCGTGAGCTTTATTTGATCCTTTTTTTCCTATGTAAAAGAAGGACAAGAAGCAAGTAGTGTTTTCCATGAGGATTAAGTTGCTATTTTGGTGTTTGTTTTTATTGGATACATTTTTTGTCTCATCTTTGATTTGATTCGTTTTTAGGAGCGTAAAATAAGAAAAATGCATTATGTGAAGTTCTGAAGCGTTAACTAATACAGTCTGCACACAAAAAAATGGTTTATCTATTTATTTTTTCTGGGTATCTTGTCAAAATTGTCAATCAAAGTTTGGTTGTTTTGTGAATTACATTAATGGTGGTTTGTATGAAAGCTGATAACTTTAGCTCTAATCGTCTACTGAGTTATGTTTACTTTGGTTCTAATACACGACGTTTAAATGATTGAGTTTCAGGCACGGGAATCATATCTTCCGGTTTGGGGGTATGGGCCATGGCAGGGTTGGGAATCACAATAGGTTTTTATTCTTCTCGTAAACAGGCCGATTCCCGTAACAGAAAACTTGCTCGAGAAGAAGAGGACAATGGATTTGACCGGTTACCTGATGATATTCTATGTAATATCGTTTCACGGTTGAAACCCAAGGAAGCATCACGAACAAGCATTTTGTCAAGGAGGTGGAGGAAAATTTGGACCATGAGCGATAGATTGATATTCAAGTGTCTTTACTCACTTGACATCCCAAAAAAGTATCATGATCATGTTGGTTATGGTGATAAGCGAAGGTTTTTTAATGCCATCAATCAAAGCTTACAACTTTACACTGGCCTTGAGCTAAAAATCTTTTTGATGCACTGTTGCTTTTTGAAAGATCATACAAGTCATCTTGTACAGTGGATGCAAACTCTTGCTAGGCTTAATGTTCGAGAGCTTTATCTTGGTAGTTCTTGTCGGTCATGCAATGGTGATCTACTTGATAGACGGTTTACCTTCCCTTTTAAGCTTATTGATGGATTGTCTAGTTTAAAGTTTTTAGAATTATCATCCTGCTACGTGGAAACCAGTTTTGTCGGTCATTATAACACGCTTCTCAGGTTAGATTTGACGCGCATTCCATTATATAGTCATGAATTGTCTGACATATTATTGTCTTGTCCAAACCTTAAATTTCTACATATGGTAGGTTGTGAGTTGCCTCTGAATCTAAGAATCTCTGGGCCAAATCTCAAGTTGGAGAGTCTTGTATTACTAGTTTGCTATAATGTCCAAATACTTGAGATCATCTCGCTTTTCAATGTTAATGCCATCAAGATCGATATTCATAATGATGTCGAAATTTTGTTGTCGTCTGTTCCAAAGCTTGAAAATTTGCATCTTAGAACTCCTACGATGAATTATCGTTTTGGGGATGCTCAAAGGGATCTCCCTCAGTTAAAGTTCTTATTGGTCGAAACATCGTTGTACAAGGTAATGGATGAGATCTTTGAGATCCGTAACAGTTGTCTCTCTTTGTGATGTCTCTATACTTATATTTCTTACAATTTATTGATATGCTCTTACAAATAGATTGTGCGGTTGCCTCCAACATTTCAAGTGTTTCGCAACATTAGGGCTTTATTTCTTATGACAAGAAGTAATCCTTACCCGAAAGCTAGTGAGGGAGTGGATCTATGGAATTTTGCTGGAGTTCTCGGTGCATGTCCGCTTTTGGAAGAATTTTATCTTCAGGTAATAGTCTTCACAACATTTATGTTGGCTTGATATTTTTGCTTTGTTGGCATTTTTAAATGATCTAGTTGCAAAGGGTTTGGGTATCTTAAAAGGGCAGCTGGACCTTAAATTGGAGTGTGGAGGTTCGAACCCCGTAAATGGGACTTCTTTCTGTTCTGTGGTATATTAGCAATCTCATGTCTCTGAGCCATTAGGTTAGGCCGATTAACATCTCCACTCATTCCGTGAGACAGGAGAGTGGGGACTCTCGTGGTTAGGGTTTAACCATTTAAGAAAGAACATCATTTTCTCCCTATACACACATTTGTATATGCTATTGCTACCTAGTTTAGTCTTTATACTACGTCTTCTAATTATATGTGACTTTCTTTTTTCAGTAACTTTTTTCTTTCTTTCATGAAAACTTGTACTTGATTTCCTACTATCTGAATCCTAATGGCAATACACAGGTAGGAAGTCCTCTTTGTAAACAAAAACGAATTGCACTGTGGCCTGTGTTGCGGCATGAACACCTAAGGCTAATGGAGTTGTCCGGATTCTCCAATACACAAAATGAGCTTGAATTTCTTAAATTCATATTAACAAGTGCTCGAGTGCTTGAATCCGTTAGACTTCGGTCATCCAATAGAAGATTTGATGGCAGACGTTTTTATTTTGAAGATGAAAAAGATTTAAAACAGATCGATGCTGAAGCGGTTTGTGCAGACTTACAACGGCATGCTGTTTCCATGTGTGCGAAAGTGAAGATGTTCTAATTAATGGTATATTTCGTTTTCACAATTTCACATATTTAAGCAACTAGTGTTGGGCTGAATTTATTTTGCTTGTTTAATTAATATCACACTCATTGTATCAGTAGAATTGCTGGAACGTGAATTTAATAACTTTTCCTGTTTAATATTAAATAAAATTGCTGCAATTTTAGTATCGAAAAAAAAAAATTGTTGCTGGAATCGGTATATAGTATGTGGTCTTATCTTCCTCATATTTTTTATGTAATACCTTACCTCGCGTATGTGTACATTACCTTTGCTTGGGAAGAACAAGTGCATAATTTTATTTTTTAGTTTGGGAAAACCCATCTTTATCTCTCTAACTTTCTGTCTCTCGCTCCTCTCTTCATCTTAGCGTCTATCATTGTTCTACGGCTGACGCTGGGGCCCTTGATTGCCGGCGTCCTTTGCTTTTCCATTTTGATTCCTTTGCTTTCGTTTTCCTGTTTTAATTTTTTGTCGTCATATGCTGCTGTGGGCAATCATCTTGTTTTGTTCCATGGTTTCCTCGGCTCCTACCCGCCGGCGATGGCTTTGCATGTCGGTTTTTCGGCGGTTGTTGGCCTCTGAATCCCTTTCGGTTTGGTTATGGGTCTTTCCTTGGAGCTTTACGATGGAAGTTGTTGATGGCTTTGCAGATCTGGCGCTATTGATGGGCCAACAGTAGTGGCGATTTCGATCTCCAAGGTGTGCAGGGTAGTTGTTGTTTTCCGGGCTCTTCTCCTTCTCCCATGATCTTCGATGGTGTTGTTGCATGTTGTTGGTTGTTTCTCTTTGGCAGCGGCTTGGCTCCTTTGCAGCTGGGGTGGTAGTCGTTTTCCAGGCTCTCCTCCGGTGGCGGTGCTTTGTAGTTACCAGTTGTTTCATAAAAAAATGTTGTTGGTCCCGTTCCTTTGGCTCTGTGATTCTTTTCCTCTTTGTTTGCTCGGGTGATGGCTCGAATTTTGTGCTCTCACTCGTTCTTGTCAAGGCTTCTCAAAGAGATTTATGCTCTTAATAGTATAGATTAGCTTTTGGATAGTCTTTGGGTTGTGTTAGTGTGCCTGTTAGTGGCACGTTTAGTCCGGTTTGTCCAGGTTCGTCCGGTGGTGGCCGATGGGTAGTCTGCAATGGGTAGTCTGCAGCTTATGGTGTGTGTTGTAATAGTTTCTTTTTTCGTTAATAATATTTTCGTTTCCGTGGGAAAAAATTTATTTTATTTTTCATTGAAAGGGGTTTTAACCTAAACCTTATAAGAGCAAAAGCAATGGCTCAATTCTCACGCGATAATGAACCCGTGGGTTTCCCACTCCAAAATTTTCTTCCACAATAGCTCACCGGAAGACAGCCTGAAGTCAGACACCGTTGTAGTGGGAGTGAGTCTGTCCCTGTGATACCTCGAATTTTTGTGTTCTATAATTTTAGAGTATTTTCGTCTTTTTAGGATTGTGTTTTCTTTTCCTAATATTTAATATTAATCAAGTCTTTTTGGTTCCAAGTATTTTTAAAACCGACCTAGGCTCAAAGACACTTATAAAAAACCTCACTAGACTTCACATATTTCATGTTTTTGGAGTTTTCAATGAAGCCGTGGGCCGCTGTCCAGGCCCATCTCCCGGAAAGCGCCCAAGGACTTAATTTCTGGAGCAGCTGGTTGATTTCAAGGTTCGTTTTTCGAAGCCGTTTCGATTCCGGCAACAATTTCAGGCTTAGATTCATCTTGTGAAAGTAAAATCTAATATCTTCATAGTAAGTTCTTGGTTTCGATCTTGGTAGGGTTATATTCTCGAAAGATTTATGTTAGGTTCGTTGTTGGTTTATAGATTCCCGTAGTTTTGGGAAGTTAGTTGTTGTTCGGTTCGTAGTTTGACTCGTCTTTAAGATAAGAAGTTCTTCTTATCAAAAAGTTCTATTTTTTGTTTAAAGATCATGCTTTTAAGTTGCTTTGAATAATGTTTTGCCTTTTTTTTAAAAACCAAAGCAAAAACTTTTATTAAGCAAGATCCGAAGCCACAGCTGCGAGGACAAGCGGTGGGGGATTATCATATTAACAATGAGAGTCAATAATAGAAAGACCATCTTTAGCTAACAAATGAGCAGGGGCATTCCTCTCTCTTTTGGTAAACGAAAAAGATAAATTAGAGAAACAAGAAAAGAGCTTCACGCAATCCTCAATAATACAACCAAGGGATGAGAGATCTTCATATGGGGAAATCAACTTGTGGTGAACCACCTGCGAGTCTCCTTCAAAGATGATGTGGGAATAGCCCCCAAGTGATCGCAAAACATAAAGAAGTGTAAAGTGCCCGGGCTTCCACAATAGTAGCATCTCCACCTACACCCAAATTTTCAGAGAAGGAGGCTAGAACTTTTCCTTCACTGTTTCAGATTAAACCCCCGTCTAAAGTAAATCCTTTACAGCATGAAGCATCATAGTTGAACTTAACCACATCTTAACTCGGCTTCTCCCATTTGGGACTGGGAGGTTTCGTAAGAGGATTCTTCTTGCAGACTCTTTCGTGTTGAATGACATTTTCTACGTCGGTCTCAATTTGATTAATAATTCTTTCAACATAAACACCTTGTTTTTCAAAAACCCATGAACATCTTGCCTTCCAAATGTGCCACAAAGCCAATAGAAAGCGAGATTTTAGCATTTCCTCATTGGAGCTAAAAATGATATCAAATAAATCCGCAAAAGATTTTACTCTTAACTTTGTACGCATGACTACCGAAGTTGGCGATTGTGCACTCAAAAAGACAATGATAAATGGATTCATCCGTTCTACCATAAACCAGGCACGTTGCTGACCCAACTTTCCTATAAGCCAAGTTGTGGGCTGCTGGGAGAGCATTTTGGATAATTCTCCAATCAAGTGCACCACTCGAGGCCGGATATTCAGATTCCAAAGATTTTTCCATACCCGGTCACCGCCGGCTGAACTTGAAGGTGCATTATGTAGTCCTCCATGTACCTTTGAATGGAACGCTATATGATAACATGTTTTGACCGAATAAATACCATTTTTCGAGTAGTGCCACACAAGACGATCGGGTCTAGGTTGAGTAGAGAGTGGGATTTGTAAGATTTTTGTTGCTTCAAGAGGATGGAATTGGTTAACCCTTTCAGTAATCCAAGTTCTAGTACCATGGTGAATTAAAGAGCTAACCCGAGAATCCATAGAGAGGCCCTCAGTCGATAATTGCATCTTGAAACTTGGCTCCATTGGCAGGCACGGATCAGTACATATCCGGACAGACTCCCTATTTCCAATAGGCCACCGCAAATCTTTATTTAAAAGTTCTCTATCAGCCAAAATACTCCGCCACAAAAATGATTGCCTGGAACCGAGCTTTGCTTATAGAAAAGACTTCGTGCGAAAATATTTTGCTTTGAAAAGGTTTGCTGCTACAGATGTAGGAAAATGTATGAGACGTCATGATTGTTTCGCTGACATTTCCAAGTTAAAGTATTCCAAATCACGAAAACCCAAGCCCCCATCTTTTTTTTATTTACAACATAAGTCCCAAGCTCGCCAATGGATAATCATTTCCCCATTATTTTTTCTCCAGAAAAATTGACGGATCAAAGATTCCAAATCATGAATCAATCTTTTAGGAAGCAAGAAACATTGCATTGATTATTAGCTTGAAGAAATGATTTTATCAGTATCTCTTTCCCGGCTGTTGACATAAATTTCTCCTTTCAACCTCCTATTTTCTTCCTCACTCGCTCTTTAATGTATTCAAATATTTCAAATTTTGACCTCCCAATCAAATATGGTTGCCCCATATATTTCCTTTGTCCATTGCCGATACTCATCCCAAAAAAATTTGCAATTTCATTTTGCATATCAACATGAACTGCTTTACCTTTTGACCCGAACATTGCTCATAAGTGTGAAGAAGATCAGGTATAGCATAAGAAGAACCCATAGTAGCTTTCGAGAAAATCAAAGAATCATCCACAAAGAGTCGATGATTTAATTCGAAGCTAGCATAACCAAAGATATTCCATTTATCGTTCTAGAAGACAAGGCTTGCAGGAGTAAGGCTGAAAAACCTTCCACGCATTAAATAAAAAGGAAAGGAGACAGAGGGTCTCCTTGACGTATCCCTCGTGATGACTTAAAGGTCGTAGAAGGATTCCCATTCAGAAGAACTTGATAGGTCACAGTCTCAACACAAGTCATTATCAAAGAGATAATTTTGTCCGGAAGGCCTAATTTGTCCATAATGAATCTAAAAGCTCCACTCCACACGTCAAAAGCTTTCATCATGTTTTCATTGCAAAATGATTGTGGCACCCCGCTTGCCCTTGAGACATTGAGTGAAAAGCTTCAAACCTCGTTATGATATTGTCTGTTATCATCCTCCATGTTATAAAAGCCGACAGGAATTTGTGATAATTCTATCCAAAACTTTCCTTAAACGATTGGCCAAATTTTTTGCAAGTATCTGATAGATAGAATTGTTGAGACTGATAGGTCTAAAATCACGCATATCCACGGCTGATTTCTTCTTTGGCACTAGAACAATAAAAGTGTTTTTGAAACCTTCCATGTCATGTCCCTCATTTAAACACGCAAGCAACAGAGAAGTAATCTGGGGGCCAACTTCTGGCCAAGATTTCTGTAAGAAAAGCATGTACCATTAGGTCCAAAGATTTATTGCCAGGGATTTGTTTCAAAGCATGGTATATTTCTTCTTTAGTGAAGGGGAGGGAGAGTCTTGCATGTTCATCATCCGAAAGAGATAAGAAATGTAGATTGGGATTTTCAAGCTCACCGACCGACTTAGATGTATAGAGGTCTAAGAAGAAGCTGCGAGCAATTTTCATTAATTCTTTTCCATCGGTATGAACAACACCATCTGTATCAGCTAAAGCCTCAATATTATTTCGTTGTCGTCTTGTACTCGCTTTGTGGTGAAAGAATTTGGTGTTTCGATCCATTTTCTGTATCCATTCTGATTTTCCTTTAGTTTTCCAAACATGTCCTCCTTATCATGTAAGCTTTCAATCTCCTTCATGATGTCAATCTTTGCTTCTCTTGAATAATTTGAACTCATTCGGAGTTAAGTCAGCCTTTTCTGAAGTGATTCAATCTGCTTTCAAATATCACCATACTTTTCCTCCTTGATCATCCTCTAAGGTTTTCTCTTGTTCTAATGATCTCAGATTGAACAGAAAAGTGATCTAGGGGCCTTTGACTATTCCATGTCATGCTGAACAAGTCTGCAAATTCTTCATCCATCTGCCAAAAAGGGTCATATCTTGGTAAATTTTTCCACTTCAATTTTTTAGAGGCGTTATTTAAGCAGCTTGTAAAAAGCAATGGAAGGTGATCAGAATGTGAAGAGGCGAGATGGTAAACTTGATGATTTGGGAAAAGCAATTTCCATTCCACTGTTGCAACTCCTTTGTCTATTTGTGATTTCACTCTAGCATCACCATCTCTATTATTACAGAAAGTATAATCTTCTCCCTTATAACCCAGATCGAACAGATCACAATCAGAGAGAACTGACCTGAAATTGTTCATAGCCGATGCTGGTCGTGTGTTCTTGTTGTCCATTTCGTGCGAGTACATAATCTCGTTGAAATCTCCTCCTACTAACCAGGATAGCTGATTTACCGTTCTCAATCGTCAAATCAGTTCCTATGAATCTAATCGCTGTGTTGCATCCGGATGGCCATAAAAACCGGTGAATTGCCCTCAGGAGCTACCAATATTTCCAACAATAACATCAACAGGGTGATATCCACCTTTTCTGTCAAGAATAAAGCTAAGCCGCCGCTTTTTCCTCTGCGTCTTTGTAGATGCCTGAGTGGTAATTGAGTCTCATCCTGATACTATTCATCTTCCTAGTTTGTGCTATCGTCTTAGAGAGGAAAAGGATACCGGGTTTGTAATTCTTCTCCAAATCAATCAGAGATTGAAGGGCCTTGGCCTTCAGCAGCCCTACACCACTGCAATTCCAGTAGATCAAAATCATCAGTCAAGCAAAAAAGGTGAGTGGTCGAAGAGGGTGCATATTCAAACACAATGTCTATGTACATATCAATAGTTCATATTACAGATTCAGTACACAATCAATATACTACAGATTTACTAATCAGTACAGTTCAATGTTCAGCGGACTAGTTACAAACACAACAGACTAATAAAAATTACAGCAGACTACAGATTCGGTAGAAAAGGCACAGCAGACCAAATATTGCACAATAGATTAATACAAGTCTGAACATGATATAGACTGAACTATCAGCCAAATTCCAAGAAGGATACTCAAGTTTAGAGAACAAGATTATCAAGCCTGGAATTCACAGAATGCTGAATACATGTTTAGTATACTAAATACTAAGGCTTAACTATTACAAGATAAACTCAGCAGATCAAAAGGTTCAGCAGGCCAGTAGACAAGAACATGAAACTTGCAGACTCAACAAGGGGTGTTACTATGTTTGATCAGCAGTTTAAGGAACTGGAAATCAAGCACAGTAACCAGGGGATTGGGAGATTATCAAGCAAGACTCAGAAAGTACTGAGAATCACCTTGCTTAAACCTCTTAGAGCAGATTGCAAGCCTACAACCTTATCTACAAGGCAGACACCACCAAGACTTCAAACTCGGTGGGTCTTGTAACAAGCAATCTGCAAGGGTTCAACCAAGCAGACTTCACAGACTGAAATGATTCACACACAGAAAGCAAAAATACTAGAATCAAACAAGACTTCTTTCAAAGACAAGCAGACCTAAATTCGGGACTTAAGGATCTTTCCGACACACCTCTAACGGCCAAGAATCCGTCCACAAGGCCTCACTAGGAAGATTACCTTGGCACTTCAGAGGGAAATTTTTTTCCAGGCCCCGTCACACGTTACTTTTTTTTTTCGAGGTATAACTTTACGTAGAGGTATAACTTTCCTCACGTATAAATTTTTTTACGGCCGAAAGATAACCTCATAATACGATGTTACATAGGTTATCCTCACGTATAACCGAAAAAATAATTTTATCTAATTATTTGGACAATTCATTGTAAATAATAACTAAAACCAAAAAATAGGTATATGTAATTATTTGGACAATTCATTGGAAATAAAAACTAAAACCGAAAAAAAATAGAAACACCCCTTTTGTTGATGATTTACAACTTTTTTTATATGTAATGATATGGAATAAAATATATAATTTAAAGCTAGTTTGTGTTTTGACCCCATTTAATAAAAATTACGTAATTTTAATAGGTGTAGGGAAAGTGGTGTAGCATACGTCATCCCCCGTTTTACGGAGCTACGACATTACCAAACTTTTCAATAATATTTAAATATTACAGACTGATCGATATATATATATATATATATATATATATATATATATATATATATATATATACACATATTAATAAACTGTGTAACATAAATACATTATGCAGCTTGTGGGGGTTCCAGGTGCGTATGTTATTCCACCACATTTGCGATGGTCAGCCCAATGGCAATATAAGGGGGCGAAGGAAAACGTGAACGAGAAGATTGGCGCTTCTCAAATTTCCAAATTGAAAGAAACCGTCTTTTGTCCGTTTGTCAAAGCGAGAAAAGATTGGCTGTTTTAAGGTATTATATGGCACTACATGCTTGAACGAATGGTTATATCCTGATCGGGGTGACGAGTTACAATTTCGATTCGGTGACGTGATTCATACATATGGCAAAAGAGAGTTTGCCATGATTTTTTGTCTACGTTTTGGCACGTACACCGGGGAAATTGGAACTACGTCGATTTGTATAGGAGATGGGCGTTTATTCGTTGGTAACAAACCAATCACGGTCGCGATGGTAGAAACAAAATTACTAAATAAAGATGAAATTCAATCTGATGTTCTAGAACGGTTGTGCCGTGTGTACATAGTTTCTAAATTTATGTTAGGATATGAAGAAAAGACTAACATACCAAGGGAAATATTCTATATAGCCGAGCTCGACCTTGATCGATATAATTTGTATCCATGGGGTGAGTTTTTGTGGAACAAAAGTTACTCTTTGATGGGTAAGTGTCTCGGTAATGTTAAGACATACAGAGATAGGGAGAAAGTGCACAAACCTCATATAGAAGGATGGTATCCCGAGTTGCAGTATTGGGCATATGAGATCTTTCCAATGTTACACACCCAACCGGATAATAGAAAATGGTTCGTTGATTTAGTTAGACCGAATGCACTTCCCAGAATGTTGAAATGGAGGTTTCACACACCCACTCCAAAATCTACCACATTTGATGAATTGTCCATTGAGGCATTGACTTAATGATACTTGCATTTTTTTTATACTCTTATATTTCTACCTAACGTGCTGCAACTAATAGTGATTTTGTTTTTACTTTGTAGGTACAAACGATCAATCCTATAACCTTGCAGGGACAAGAATTGCAAAACTTACGCGGGTCAAGGATTACCGCAGAACAACTTTTGCCTCTACGGCGTGCATATAACCTTTCCGATGAGGTACGTGATTCGGTCAATGCCCGAGTGCCTAATCGACCTCGACGGCGTCGAAACCGGGTCGATGACCATGTGCGTCCAACGCAGGTACCTCATGAAGGAGGACATGTCAATGCTCCTTCGTCTTTTGATTGACGTGATCAGTCAAGTGATAATAAAATACTCGATCACCATAACTAGCAAGAGGACTAGGTCCATCGTAGTATAGCTATAGCGAATCAAGGTGGATCCCACAGGGAACCAATTTGTGAATCATTTTTATATAAACAACTAATTAATCATGCCAAACACACAGAAGCGGTCTATGACCAACAATTGACAAGAAAAGAGAAAAGGACACGACTCGATACAACACATAAACATACAAGTAATTAACCTCCCCAATTATCAAGTTATCGTCTGGAATTAGTGAACTATATAATTAAACAATACTTCACAACTATCAACCCGATTCGTACTTCTCTTATATTGGCTACGGGAGTCATCCCCTAAACTAGATCTAGCTCCGGGTAGGCCATCTAGATCACTGTGCTACATTACGTGACTTCGCTTCGTAGGCCTCCATCTCATATAACTCGCACGCTTACAAAACTAGGGATGCCGATATTAACCGTATTCCTCACCTAGGCAACATTCCTGTGGTTAGGCGTACTTCCTAGATGATCGCATCAGTCTCTGTCCCATTAACATTCACTTTTTAGGTCTCCTGTTAATCTACGATTTACGTATAACTAGGTGTCAAAAATTCCCAAATACGAACGTATCTAGATCTCGCCGAAAGTCCCGGAAGATCAATTCATGAGCCGACCTAGAGCCCTATATTGGTATTTCCTAATAATAAGCTAATTAATACGTACGAGCAACGTGGCCGTAGCCATACCTACTAAGATAAGAAATTCTAGGTGGACAATCACACCATAAAGACGTGGCTAGATTGACGCGGCGAAAACCTAAATCTTAGCGTTTCTCATACGTAACGGATAAAATAGAGATTCATAAAGCAATTAATACATGAATTAACCATCATTGACCCAAAATAGTTCTCAGGTTTGACTCGAGCGAGACTTCACCGGGCATAGACCCTCCGTCTGACTCGATTACAAAGAAAAGACCAGGTTGAGCCATTTTACCATAGTAATCCGGCTTGTGACAAATTTGTTAACCGTTCATAATTTTCTGATTTCATTCATCAACATACCACATATTTATACATCATAGGGAACAACCCTAAGCCCATAAAATACCAACTATGTCCCTCTTCTACGTAAATTAAGATAAATATAAATATCAAACATAATAATATAATCCGCAATCCCCCCACCCCTCAAGTTGGAGCGTGGAGATCTTGAACGCCCAACTTACTAAGTAAAACTCGAATTGTTGTTTGCCCAACGCCTTGGTAAAGATATCATCCAGCTGGGCATGCGTGGAAACATAATCAGGAGCAATAAGACCGTCAATAATTGCGTCACGAACAAAGTGACAATCCGCCTCAATATGCTTAGTCCGCTCATGGAAAACCGGATTCTGCGCAATATGTAACGCCGCCTGACTGTCACAATGAAGCAGGATGCCAGGCGGTATGCGAACACCCAAATCACCAAGAAGCTGCCTAAGCCACTTTAATTCACATGTAATAGCAGCCATCGACCGATATTCCGCCTCAGCAGATGACCGCGACACCGTCTGTTGTTTCTTGGTCTTCCACGACATCGGTGAAGTACCAAGCACCACGAACCACCCAGTCAATGAACGACGAGTAACAGGACAACTTGCCCAATCCGAATCGCACCATCATTCCGGGATAAAGAGCTATCGGCTCGCAACAGGACACCTTGGCCGGGTTCTTCTTCAAATATCGGACCACCCAAAACGCGGCTTCCCAATGCCCAAGCCGCGGCTTCCCAATGCCCAAGCTGGGAAAGAACATGAATGGCAACGCCAGATCCGGGTGCGTAACTCCAAGATAAATCATACGCCCACCAATTTACGGTATTGACCAGGATCATCCTAACATGGCATCAAAGCCAGAGGTCACGAGATCGAACCCTTGTTCGAACAATGTTTAAAAAAATCGTGCAAGTGTTGGGACAGATTGCTCACACTCTCAAATGATAAGGAAATAAAGTTGCGCCTTTACTACAACCAATTGGTTTTAATACAACGGTAAGCGCTTGATCTTTAACAGCTTGGAACTCGGATTGAATTGAACCGGAGTGTGAACATAGGAGATGCCGTGCACAGATGGGACTCGGAGAGGCTTGCATCTTCAATGCAGCACGAGGAGAATGCATAATAGGAGAATCGGAGAATCTGAGGTGATGAAATTCCCGGATTCTCATTGAAACTTCTCGGCACGTGGCATAGACCAAGGCAGCTTCTGCTCTTATCGTTCAAATATGCAATTCTAACATGAAAGGTTATGCAGAGAACGATTCTCAACCAAAAAGAATTAAAGAGATCACCGGAAATCTGCAATCCATAAAAGCCTTCACGATATCAAACGAATCGTGTTGCTTTAACACTTTGAATCATTGCAATGAATGCACGGATGATATGCAAAGCACCGAGGGATAGATATGGAAGATTTCAGAGAATAGAATGAGATGTGAGTGGCTAAGGTTTCTGTTTGGAGCCAAAGTTTGGGGGAAATAATTTAGGGTTTCTCGGGTGTTAGGTTATTAGGTGGGGAGATCGGGTCAACCGGGTTATGACCAGGGCAAGCCGGGTAAATGGGTAATTATGACTTGGACCAGGCTAAATATCGGGCTAGACATTAAATCATCGGACTTTTTATAAAAAAAGATCCCGCACCTTTAATTAAATAATTAATCAATCAATATAAATTGATAATTATTTAATTTAATTATTAATTAATCCTGCAAAAAATAATTCACACACAAAACATTGTCATATGATGTAAACTTAGGGTACGTTTGGATTGATTGAATGGAATGAAATTGAATGCTTTTTTCATTCTATTCCATCATTTTGGCATGCTTGGTTGCGAGGGAATGGAATGGGTTTTCATTCCATTGGAATGATTTTTTACCATTTTCATTCCGTCAAAAAAATGGATGGAATGGACGGAATAGTTTTGATGGAATGAAATGTAAACATAACCTAGTAATAAAAAATCAACCACCACCGCCCGCCCGCCCATAACCTCCAGTGGCACCTACCCATCCCACGGAAATCCACCACCACCGCACCCCCACCCTCCACCAACGCCGCTTACCCTGTCACCACCCTCAGCACAACTCGTCACCATCCCCCATCATAACCCAACCCACAACCATCACAACCCACCACCACCACCGCCGCTGCAATAACAACCAATGGTATCACACACCACAACCACCACCACCACATCCACCACACACCATAACCACCACAATCACCACCACCAAAACCACCACTATTGCACTCCCCAACCACCACCATCACCACCACCACCACAACCACTACTATCGCACACCTCACATCATCCTCCGCCACCCACCACCGCTTGCTACACTCGTTATCGACACGCTCATCATCCACCGTGTTACTTGTCACATCTAATACAATATTACATATTTCATTCCGTTGCATGCCAAACATAGGAATGGAATCGGTTTCATTCCACTCCATTGCAATCCATTCCATCAGTTTCATTCCATTCCGTTACATTCCAGCAATCCAAACGCACACTTATAGTTTCATGGCAATTTGTGAGCATATTAAAAATATATAACACATACATTTGATATTATAATGAAAATGAATCAAACTTAAATAGCAATCGGGGAATTATTACACAACATCGAAATAGCATTGTATTGGGCGGAGGACCATTTCAGATGTATGGCTAGTTGTTTTACCATATTGTTTGATGACGGTTAAATTGGTATTATATTTAATATCTCATTTGCCCCGGAAATATGCTTGATCAATAAGAAACAGTCCAAGAATGGTGTAATTTATGATTCGATTGTCTAGTGAGTTGTTCTTAATTTACAATTTTGCATTTACATGATTTACCCCTCGAATCGGTATTGCTTTGCTTTGTTTTGCATGAATTTTAGGTGATGCCATTTTAGGAGCACAAGGGAATCGGATCAGAGCTGTGGATTAAAAGCATGGGTTAGAGTGAGGAGACCAATGGTGCAGAATCTGCTGGAATTGACGAAGCCCGGCCTAGCCACGGCGAGACCCATTGGGTCGCGGCTTGGACGGGGAATGTTGTGCCGACCTTGCACGCGAGTTTCTTAAGTCGGCTACGGTTTTTATTGCTTGTAGCGTCAGCTACTAAGCTATATAAAGCATGTGGTAGTCACAAACAAAAGAGCATGTATTGAGAATTCATATATAACACAATAATATACATTGAGAAGTTTATGTGAGTTGAGTTATTGAGCAAGTTCTTTTCTTTTCCTTCCCCCAAGCAATCAACTAGCTTGAGTTGTTCAAACTAGTCCTCGTCATCAAAGTATGAATTTTTGAACGTTCTTTCATATTTTCAATTGATAATTACTTAGCTATGACTTAATGTGCTATTAACTAATATGCATGATTAACTCACCGTAATTTACCATTAAAACCACAATCGTAATAATCCTAATCGTAATTTACATTGCTTGTCACGATGAATATATGTTGATCATGGAGCTTTTCGGATCAAGCAACTTTTGGACCAATACAAAATTTTATTCTGTACGTTACTTTGGCTTCTTAATCACTCATGTAATCTTGGATTTTATTGTAAGGGGATTATATAGTTTTGAAATTGTAGGGTGATGTACTATTTTCTATGTGGTGAATTTTCCCATGTCGGGTTTCACTTATTGATTTGAAGGAGGCGGAGCTACACTTCATCTACGTTTTTTTAGTATAATGGGAGGGTCTGGATATGTATTTGTACGAACCTTTTTACTTTTCACTAATAAAAGGAAAAGAAAAAAAAATTATGGTGTATTTTCCAAATAATACCGTGGTTTCCTTTTAATTATATTTTCTTTACTAGCCATTGTGTTCACCTCTTACATTAACATTTCAAATGAGGGTAAGATATAAACCGAGTTAGAATAAGAGCCACTTGAAGACATATCTTATTATGTCTCTTAGAGCACTTGCAGTAGAATCTGTAAATGATACTAAATCAGTATTTTTACATATTTAACTTTATAGATTTGTTAAAAATATGAATGCATTAGAATCTGTACAATCATATGTACAATTCAGAATCTCAAAGGTGTGCTAGACATCTATGAGCACTTGCATCAGTGTCTTTGACAGATTCTCCAATTTACAGATCCAAACATTATTTTTTTTCAATTTTACAGAATCTCAACAAAGAAAAGTCGATTGCATCGAATCTCTACTATTATATATATAATATTAACATAAATAAAGTCATAATATAATAAAATAAAAGCACAAACAATGTGAAGTTATGTTAACATATTTACCATCTTTACAATATTAACAAGCTATGCAACATTAATGTGTTCAAAAAAAATTACTCAATTTCACATCACCATACGTGAGACTTATTTCTGAACATATTAAAAACAGAAATTTATCACTAATACTTGGAACAAAAATCAAAGAAGAGTTGACATATAAAAAAAATAAAGAAAGCATATTAACATAAAACATGAAACAAAAAAAAATCTAACAAACTCCAAGGGAGAGACAAAAGATAAAGTATAGTGGCAAGATAAAGTATAGTTGCGAGAAGGAAAAAAGAAACAAAAAGAAATGGTTAAGATTGTAGTTTTGTGCTGTAGATATAAAGCAAAGCCCACAGATTCTGACATATCCGTGTAGAAATTCTACTGCACTTTTTTTTTGACAAATCTATAGAGTTAAATCTGTAAATTACAGATTTTATGTCGTTTACAGACACTACTGCAAGTGCTCGGATCTGGATGCTATTTTCATTTCTTTTTTTATCTTGTGGCTCAGCTATTTTCATTTCTTTTTTCTGTCTTTTATTCATATGACAGTGTATTTATTTTATTTTTTTTATATGTCATCTCTCTATATTATTCCAGATATTAGGGATACATTTTTTATATGCTCACAAAAAAATGGCTCACGGTAAAAGTGACTGAAGTTGAAATGACTAATGAAACTAAAAATAGTAATAAGTTAATAATGCATAAATTGTTAATTTATAAAAATTGTTAATATATCAACATAACTTCAGAATATGTGTGTTCAAATTTAAACAAGATTATGTGTGAATGTGTTTTTTATTATGTTTTTTTAGTTATTTTAATGTCGTGTATGTATTATATCAGAGATTCTGATGCAGTTGAACATTGATAAAGATTCTATAAAAATAAGAAAAAACGGTGTTTGAGCCTGTAAAATAGAGAATCTGTTGAGAGACACTAATGCAAATGCTCTTAGTTATCTTGTTTCCTTTTTCCTTGCTCTTGTTTTTCTTTTATTTCTTGGGTAATGCACCCAACGGTGTTGACATACATGTCATTTCAGTTTCTTTCCTTTGAGATAATCGAAAGAAATTTTTTTTTTTTTTTTTTTGTTGTTTTGTCATTTTGGAGTAGCATATACATACGTAGCAGGAAATAGAACTTTCTGGGTTCTGGATCAACCGACGTTGCAGCCTGGCAACTGCACTTGCGGCAATGATGGACTCTGGTTTCATATGATTGTGAACAGAACTAATTAAATTGAGAACACAATCATATGCTACTTTCACTATTTTATATGATACAATTGTTATGTAAAACTTATGTGAGCTTCTAATTACAATGGGTGCACGTGCGGAACGACATGTGACCATTTTAACCTTGCCCATGATCGGGTTGTGACATCATCAGAAAGAAAAAATCAAAAACTTGGAAGAGCCATTCAACGACACTGCATAAAAAACACCTTACCTATAATAGTTCCTTCTTGACATCATCAGAAAGTAAAAATCGAGTCATTCAGATCTAGTGTAGACGATATTGCATAAATTCAAACCATTATATACCACTTTTCACGGAATACCCACCGCATAATGCATCTAACCTACCCTCTCTGCATAAGCTACTGCCACATTAACATTGTGCAAGAAATGAAGGAACTCAACAGGGAACTGCAATACATACCCCATTTAAAAAGTTATAGCCAAATTCAAATACCATACAAATACATATAGACAGAGGAAAAACCTATTATTTGATCACTTTCATAACTTCTATATACAGTCAAACATCATAAAAAATTTCCTCACCTGTAGTTAGGCAACCGAATTATGAATTATGAGCGCGTAAGATAAAGCAATGAAGAATATCCATCTTAACACAAATGTGCAAAAATCAGGTGGAATATTGAATGAAAAAAAAAAAAAAAAAAAAAAAAAAAAAAAAAAACAAGAGGGCTACTACCTAGATTAACATTTGCTAGCCATGTACACAAAACAGAAAAAGAAAAGAAAAAAAGCCTTTCATTCAACACATACCAATGTTGAAAAGGATATAGTTTTTTTTTTTTTTTTTTTTTGACACTTCTCATTAAGGAAGCCTGTCCCACTGGCAAAAATGCAAAAGGGAGCCATAAAACATATAAACCATGAAAGAACCTCCTCTTCTACTCTAACCACATAAATAACCTAAGTTTTTCATCTTTCTCCCATTTACTCCTCTCCCCCCATCATACTCTTTCAGCCATTTCTTGCCATCATAAACACACATATCGTGTCTTTTCCACCATCATGATGAACCCTTTTGTACCAGAGATGAGAAATTTCACAGGTTTCTCTTGTTCGCATGCAGCAGCC
Source organism: Gentiana straminea (assembly GCA_036785695.1). Classification (NCBI taxonomy): domain Eukaryota; kingdom Viridiplantae; phylum Streptophyta; class Magnoliopsida; order Gentianales; family Gentianaceae; genus Gentiana; species Gentiana straminea. The sequence goes on along the minus strand of JAVUPR010000265.1, from coordinate 5,856,924 downwards.
CACAGCAAAGCCGCGGTCTTTAATTAATCCGCTCAAGAGGGGTTGGAAAAACGAGCTTGTTCAAGACCAAGAAGAGCTCACCCTCCCATCAGGCATTCTGATTCGAGCCAGACTTAAAAATGATCGGGGCTAACCGGCTAAGTCTTTCATTTCTTCTCAGGCTGCCAGGATGCATGTAAATTGTCATTTCCTGTTCATCATGAAAAGCATATACTTCATTAATTATACTTCATATAAATGTAGAGGATAAAAAAACACAATACAGTTGAATGGGAATATAATATATGACAGAACTCACCAGCTGGTTGCTTCTGCTCGGAGGACGACTTAACCTGAACCGCAGCAGGAACATTATGCACATACGTGAAAGAAGCAGGTGATATCGGATGCTGGCTAGCAGCATTGAGAATGCCATGTGAAGGTGGTAAGTTGTTACTCCCTTTCATAGTGCTTGTTGCTGCTGCAATTGCTTTTGCAGGATCGGTTGTGCCGCCGCCAGCAGCAAGTGAAACAGGACATAATGTCAGCATCCCCGAGGAAGAAGATGCTGAAGACGCTGCTCCTAATTGCTGCTGTGATTGTGGTTGATGCTTTCTCTGGGCATAGTTACCACCACCACCACCAGCATTAGAGTTTGTACTCGAAAAACCACCACCACCACCAGCTGCATTAGAGTTTGCACTAGAAAATCCACCACCACCACCAGCAGCTGCATTAGAGTTTGTACCAGAAAAATTGTGCATTTGCGATTGCACGTAAGGATGCGAGAAGAAAAGCTGTGCCTGTTGCAAATTCATATTCTTTTGTAATTGTTGCGCCTGCTGTTGGAGTTGGGTTTTATTTGCACTACTCGAACTTGATGAAACATGTGGATTTCCGAGAATCGAAGGAACATTCTTTTGACCAAGAAGTGATGAGTTTTTAGCATGCTGTGCAGACAGGGAAGAAACTTGGGCAGTGGATACAGATGTATTTTTTGCATTATGTGCAGAGCCGGAAGCAGTTCTAGGACTACCACCCGCACCTCTAGACATTGACGAAGATGACGGAGAGCCAACCATCATCGGAGATGATGGGGACTGACTACTACTAGGAAGCGGTTGTCCTTGAGGATTAACAGCCCCCGGTTTCTGATTATTAGATCCAAAAGAGATTTGTGTTTGGGCTTGAGGGGTGGTTCTTCCTTGCTGCTGTTGTTGTTGATGATGGTGGTGATGGTGATTTTTCATGGATGATGTAGACGACACGAACGGCGATGGAGATTGAGCAGTGTTGGAAGAAGGCCTAGCAGGGTTCGGGTTTCTCCACTGGGGAGATTGTATCTGGCTACTGTTGCTGCTACCAGTTTGAACAAGACTTTGGGGAAAACCAGAAAGCCCATTTGGAAACTTTGCGGCAGATGACGTCATCGTCGAACTCATATGTTCAGGGAAGACATTAATGTTGCCTTGGGTCTTGCTTCGAGCACTAGAAGCTGCTAACTGCTGTTGCTGCTTATGAATCTGCAACATATGTTGTTGATGATGTTGAGTTTGTGACTGAGCATTATTTGACATGCTTACACCTCCCATATTGCTCGGCATGGTAGATCGAGCAGTCCATGAAGAACCAGAGGCAAGGTTTGACGATCTCGAGGAGCTATCATTTAGATTGTTGGCCATCGAAGCAGAAACAGATGCATCTGAAAGTTCTGATCTTGAAAACGCAATGGATTGTCCAGCTCCAGTCACTGGAGACTTTCCCGCAATTACTTTCCTCTCTTCATCGGTAGTGGAAGAATCGGTTCCATCTCGTGTTCTTCCATCTTCTGAGATTCTTAAATTTTTCCGCTGCTGTGACTGCAAAACCTGAGCAGCATTCATAGCCATCATCTGAATATTATGTCTCGTAGCTTCTGGTAGGCTCTGAAGAATTGCATGGTTCTGAGCCATGGAAGATAAGTCGAAACCAGGAGCGGCATTAGCACCATTTACAGAGGCAAACGACATTGCAAAAGCTTGAGGCAATGGTTCTGTTGTCGTTTTTACTGCCTGTTGTTGTTGTTGTTGGTGGTTGAGGCTGCTGCTGCTGCTGCTGCTGCTGTCTCTTTTCGTTATGATTACTACCACTGGACGTCGCAGATACGCTAGCTAAACCAGCCGGAGCAGCCATCATTGCATAATTTTGAGGATGCATTGGCATAGCAAAATTCTGGGCATAGATATTCTGTGGAGCCCGGCTGCCTCGACTATCACCGGTGGAAGAACTATCTTCCGGTGCCACCTCATTCTCCATCTGACGAGCTGAAGACGTCATCTGTTGTTGTTGTTGAGACTGTTGCAATTGCCTACTACTCTTTGAAGCAGGGAAGTTTTGCAAGTTCCCACCTCCATTTCCACTACCAATGCCAGTTCCACCTTGTCTTTGCTGCTGCTGGCTCTGCATATGCTTCTGGGACGAAGAAGAATTACTTGACATGCTGTTATTCTGTAAAGTATGTTGATGATGTTGCATTTGATGAGATTGAGAAACAGACTGTTGCTGTGATTGCTGCTGAAGTTGTGAAGGATGAATGATCTGAGAAGGATAGAAAGAACCATTGAACAAAGGCAGTGGCTGAGGATGTGTTCCTCTATAGTTTGGAGGGGCAGCTCCCACAGCCGGAATCGGAAAAGGGTAATTATTCTGTAAGATGGCCAAGTACTGAGTTTCATAGCCAGCTGGCATATTCGGGTAGCTGAAACTAACTGCCGGTCCTGGTCCTGGTCCTGGTCCTAGTCCTGCACCACCACCACCACCTGTTGGTGAAGCACTCGTGGCGGCGGCATTAGGTGTACCGCTTGATGCCAAACTGCCTGAGGTGGTGGCAGCCGCCTGTTTCACCGCCAACCCAGGCCGAGCAGAAGCAGCAGCAGCCGCCGCCTGCTGTTGATTTATGGGAAAGATGAAAGTAGGTCCCTGCAAACAAATTTAAGTAACAATATTACAACAATACAAAACCAAAGGGGAAATAATATGGCATTACACCACTTTAATCAAGCCAGACACTAAAAATACACTTTATCATGGCGATTATCGGTTTAAAAGTCGATTATATGTTCGACTATAAAAAAATTCAACCCCATGGAGTAAATAGTTAAAAGATCAACACATACCAGCATACTATTAGGAGCTACATGGGGCAAAGCTTGCTGTAGCAAAATCTGCTGTTTTCTTTGACCAGAATCAGCAACATTGGGCGGTTGAGAACTTTTTTCTTTCACAACTTGACCAGGGATGATAGCTAGACCTGGAGCCCTGTCCGGAGCATTAATCACCGTCCGTGGGGCCATGCTTCCAGGCAGATCCATTTGAGGCACAGCACTAATATTACAAGGCTTGGATCCAAACATAGTTGCAGAACCTGCTGCAGCTGCTTGCCAGAAGGGATTCATCTTCATGACTTGCTGTAGGTAATGAATATTCCGAGCAATATAGCAATGTGTTGCACACCTTTTTGGCCGGGGCAGGGAAAACACTGGCTGAGCATATCACAACCACAGACAGTAAGTAAGAAACTGTAGTTTAAACAAAAAAAAAAAAGGGACATCTTGTGAAAAAATCACTGAAACATAGCCAAGAAAAACTGCAAGAATGAAAGGTGGTGAAATTCACCTGAACCGGTGCAGGAGAAATGGTGCTTCCATCCATGGTTACAACTCCTGGCATTGGTGTCATGTACCTACTGATGAGATCTGAGTTAATTCACTAGCCACAATATTTTGTACAACTTTTCTGTTGCTTAAGTTTCAAAACCACCATTTCTGTATCAATGAGATTTTTTTATAGGAAATCTCATTTGTGTGAAAAGCCGAAATATGCTTTCGTTTTTCACACAGCTCAAACACAATGCTGGTGAAAGGCACTATAGAATTTCCCAAGCATAACACAACAGTAAAACCAACCCAAAAGAATACATACCCCATTGGAGGAAGTCCACCAGGCCAACTTGCCACAGACATGGTCAAAGGCAGTGTGTTTGACTGACCTGCCAAACACAATCAAGAATTTAACTTTAATATTCCAAGAAGATGATGAAGAAGAAGAAGGGGGTAGATTTAACATTACTCCAGAGCTTAAACATACCAGTTTGGAAATCTTCTTTATTAGCAGATTTTGATGGTGGTAATAAATGCTGTTGTTTGTGACTTTGTTCTGCCAACTTGCTAACAAAGCCATTGTTATCTCTTTCTGGCTTTTCCAAATCAACAACATTTTTCCCTTTATTATTTTCAACTTTCTTCAAGACTTGAGATTCCTCAACTGTCACTTTCACTTTCTTATCCTCACCATCAGCATCTACTTTTCCAAGCTTTAACGATTTCTCATCTTCCTTTCCAATTCTAGATTTCGTTTCCTGCAGAAAATCATCAAAACAAATCAACCCAAAATTGACTAAACAAGTTTTCGATGGGATCGAATAAAATCAAATGACCACCAAAACTCACAGCAACAACATCAGAAACAACTGGTTTGTGCTCACTTGCAGCCACCACCACTTTAATATCTTCTCTTTCTGGCGATGATGTTTTCAATTGAGGAGGAGAAGCCTAAAAAACAAATCACAGAGAATTTAATAAAAATAAAAATAAATAAAAAGTAAGCAATAAAGATGAAAATTTGACTCCACACACACCTCAAGATCTATCAGGAATTTTTCTTCCCTTTGGGTAACAGCATCAGGCAAGGCTGAATTTCTGAAAATGACGAAGTAGAAAAAGAACCAAGAATTAAACTTTAATGTAACCCAAATAATTGAAACCATGAATTATTGGATCTTCAAAGTGGGTTTTTACCCTTTGGACAATGAAGACAAAGCTGTCGCTGTCATACCCACATCCTCACGACTATTCTCATCCACTGCTGGCTCTACAGGGGATTCTCTTTTCGGTGAACTGACCATTTCCTTCTTGGAAATCACATCAGGGCTTTCCCCTAATCCTTCAGCCACTGGTTTTGACTCCGACTCCTTCCTCGTTGCTTCCGGCAAAAACTTTTGCACCGGCAATAAGCCATCTGGGTTGACTATGCAGCCCGTCCCGTGACCATTTTCAACAGCAGATCCTGGGTTCTTTCCGAAATAGAAGATAAAGTCTCTACCTTTGTTGTCCGATCATTTTCTGTTTTCATCGAAGAAATGGGGCTGCTCCTAACATTAAAGCTTCCTGGAATCTCAGATACTTGCCTTGGTTTTTTCCTCTTTGGAGCTGCCAAAAAGAATATATTAGTCAAACAGGACTTAGTGAAAAAGACATTTATTTGCTTAGCAACGAAGCTCACCAACTGCAGTTAAAGAGCAGGCTGAGGAACAAGAATTAGGAGGAAAAACAGCCGGCGAAGACTGAATATTTGCAGTAGGAGAGTTTGACATGGGCGATGAAACTCTTGATTTTGCATCACTGCTTGATCTGTTGATTTCTGCTGAATCATTGGATACCTTCTTCGGAGGAGCTTGTGATTGAGTCTTCAATCCAAACAACACCTCGGCAATCTCAATCTCTAGTTCCTCAGGGTTCACAGATGACGACTTTAAAGATGATTTCGGCGGCTTAAGTTGTTTTGGACCACTAAGCTTCTGAAATAACAAGAACAGTCAAAAACACATCCAAAAAAAATAAGAATTGAGCGAACACAATGAAATCAAGAAATCTCTAGACTAACAGTCGTCTTTTTTGCAGACACGTTTGAAGAGGACGGTGATAATGGAGATGTCAGCAAAACTGTTGACGACGAAACTAAACTTGGCCTAGCCGGAGAAATAGAAGTTTGCCGATTTACATGCTCTCCTCCCAACCCAACACCTCCTGTCGTACTACTTGACATCCAATCATGAGACCTCTTTGTAGAAGCTGCAATAACAAAAATAACAAAAAAAAAATCCATCAAAAAGATTCATTCTTTATCCACTCAAGAAAAAAATTGAAAACAGTCAAATCACAAGAAATTGAATCCGTACCAGAACGAGCTTTCCTTGGAACAGATACACCAATCATTTCATCACCAAATTTCAACACCGGAGCAGCCGGAACTACTTTTGCTGCAGTCGGTGGAAAGTTTTTCCGGACATGAAGATGCTGTTGCTGATGATGATTAGTATTGCTATTGCTGAAATTACTGTTATGGTTATTATTATTATTGTTGCTATTTCCATTATGATAATGGTTGGAAATAGGACTAATTCCAGCCGCTGAAGCAGCTGAGTTGGGAATAGGCGGCATCAACCTCACCCCCACCACCACCACCAATAATTGAACCACTTTTATGATGGTGATGGTGGTGGTTGTTGTCGGCCTCATCTTCTTCTTCGTCGTTTACACTTTCTTCTGAAGTATCTTCGCCTCCATCGTCTCTAGTGCTTCCATGAATCATCATCCTTTCAGCCCGTCTCCTCTTGCTACTTCTAATCGATGATCTTTCTCTATCTCTTTCTCTGTCCCTTTCTCGATCTCGATCCCGATCTTTCTTTACTCTTTCTCTTAGTCTTACGGATTCTTGCAATTCTACCGGACCATCTTCATCTGTAAAAACAACAAAACAAGAGTATATCAGAATTTTTTTTATCATCAAAAACAAAAATCCCGGAAATTAAAATAATGGATTAAAAAGAACAGATCTGAGTAAAAACCTGGGGAATCTCTATGACTATTGGTTCGATGTCGTCTCCTTGCAATACCAGTAGAAGACGCCAACAAATTCGCACTTCGTCGACCATCTCTATTCCTATCCATCGGGTGGTGTTATTCCCAGCTCCAGAATGAGAGAATTAACAAGAACCCATCTGCTGATATATAACAATTCAGCGAAATTTAGGCAAAAGATTGAAAGAAAATGAATCTGATTTACGCTAAATCCGGTGAGGTGTGAAAGAAAATCTGAAAAGGTTATTTATTTGGAAATTCCCAAAAATGGTTTTCAATCAAAGATCTCGTCTTTGTGTTTCTGCTTCTTCCAGCTCTTCTTTGCCTTGTTTTTCTCTTTTTCACTATCTCTCTCGATTTTCTCACACGGCGAGTTTTTCTCTTTCTATCTCTTCCACTCCTTTTTTTTCTGCTAGAGTGCTATCTTAATCTCATCATACGAGCTTTTATCTCCTCAATACCCTCGTGGAAGCCTAAGATCCAGAACTTTTTGACACATACTCTCATCTGGACCCTTCATTTTTAGAGGATTCGACGGTCAAAATTGATGTCCTAGGGGAAGAGGTTTATTACGTGTCATAAATAATTAATTTCTCGAAATCTATTTATTTTTTTTCACGTTATAAATGCCATACTTTCCTTACTTAATTTTTATCAGAGAATATAAAAAATTGAGAGAACCCTATTTATATTGATGGATTTGAGAGCAAAAAATTAGAGGATTTTTTTTTTAAAAGGGAATTAGAGGATTTTAGGAGATTTAGTTTTATTTGATTTGATTGTAATTTATGGAAGGAAATGAGATGATTCATATGGAGATGGAGCGCGAATGGTCTTTGTAATTGTTTTTTAGATAAAATCTTTGTAATTATGTGGTCTGGTTTTCTTGGAAAAAGAAAAAAAAAAAAACAAGACTAACTTTTATTTAAAATTTATAAATACTATTTACAGTTCTATAACTAATGCAGTTGTCAAAAACATATATATGAGTTAATCTTTAATTGGAATACCAAAATGACTTTAAAAAAACCTACACTATAATTAATAAATGTTGTTTTTATTATCCCACACATTAATAAATAATGGTAGATGAAAAACAAAATAAATAATGCATTGAAATTGTCATTGCCTTACATAAAATTGAATAAATGGATTTTACAATTCCATCAATTATTTTAGAACGGAAGGAATAGTAAAAACATTCATATAAATTTTCCAAAATAATTTGTATCAAACATTTTACTAGAAATCAATATAAAAATCATCGTTTACTCTTTTTTTTCTTTTGTTTTTCAACAATACAATTTTTACATTTCTTTTTTTCCTTTTCTATTGTAATTGAAAACGGTTTTGATGGACATCATAATCATTTTTTTTTTCTGGAGTTTCTTTTCGGTATGTATTTCTTTTACTTTTGTTTCTCTAACATCAGACAAGGGGTTAATCTTAATCAATTTTTTATGTTAATAATCTACTCTCTCTGTTTTTTAACTTTCATTTTAAAAAAAAATTTATTCATCTTCAGTTGTCATTTTAGAAAATCAATTTAACATTTATTTATTTATTCTATTCTACCCTCATTTTAGGTAAAGTTAATAAATTTCCATTCCAATATACATAAAAGACAAAAAGAAAAAATCATTCCCAATGTCAACTTAACGTAAATCAGGGGAAATTCTATTACGGGGAGTCCTCACACGCATCGTCTCGTTGGATATGCGTGTGCACAAAAAAACAAAAACTAATTTGTCTTCTTGTGTATATGGCGCACATCCAACGGACGGTGCGTACGAGAAGAGTGTGTGATAGAATTTCCACGTAAATCAGGGAATGGAGAGAGAATTGCATTTTCCAATACAACTACTGTACTTAGAAAAAAAAAATTGGAGAAATTTAGTTTGAGAAATTAAAAAGTCATATTAATAGTATTCTTATTTTTTTTTGAAGAAAAGAGTTACTTATTCAATTATATTAATAAAAAAAAAAACAAGCCTTGATGATATTATAAGGCGGCTTAATGGCCCATTATTTAAGCTCAACCATATAAATAGTAATAATAATTTTCTTAATTTAGGTAACTATGCATTAAGCCACTATAAAAACGAAGATAGTAATATTTATAGCTAATTAGAAAATATGAAATTTTTAAAAAATATAAATAAAATGACTGTTTTTTTCCTTTTTTTTGTTGAGGAAAGCAGATTTTTTTTTTGAAGGAGCAGTTTTATCATTAGTTTTATGGTGGTCCTGGATCATCATGTCATAGTTGTTCAGTAAAAAAAAAATTTAAATGAAGGGCAAAGTTGTAAATATTTGTTACTTATATTTTACACGGTAGGGCCCCATGTATTGTGCTGAATTTCTATTGATCATGGATTACCATGTCATACTTGATCACTTTTATGGAGAGAAATGTACAGGTTAAAAGCATCCACTTAATAAAAAAAATGCTTTTTTATTCTCATTTCACTCTAAACAATTAACATTTCACCTCTCCCTAATTTTTAAATATTTATGTCTTTTGATTTAGATTTTCAAAAGTGATTAAGAAAGTCACCAATTTTGGTTTTTCTTCATTCTGATCGTTTGATATAATTGCTTCGTTCTTAATATGACTTACGTTAATATTCACTTAATATTGAATTTTGACAGTGAATTCTGAAAATTGGTGTTTTTCGACAGTTAATTTTCAAAAATTACGTCGAAATATAGTCATTGTGATCTCCAAATAAATAGCACGAAAAAAATGGTAAAATAATCATCAATTTTGAACTTATAAATTAAGAGATATAAGTGTTTAAAAATAATATATTTGAGAAGATTTATATTGTATCTCCTTTTTTTTAAGCGCATAGCAGCGGGTTTTTTTTGTAAGAGCTCTTTCAGCAGATACTGTAAATCATTTAAAAACTCTACTGTAGAGATTTCAAAAAGAAAAATAGAGAGTCTGATGCATTTCATCTCAAATAAAGATTCTGTAAACTTGAAAAACATGTATTTAATACTGTATATAGAATATTCGTTAAGATATCTGATGTGAATGCTCTAATAATTTTTTTTCTGCAAATATTTTTATTTTTTTTGGGCCCCTGACGGGGTTCGTACAGTAGTCTCCATATCATGTTATAGTCTATATCACCACTACACCGATGCACATTGTGCTTCTGCAAATATTTTTAAAAAGATGTATTATTCACTAATTTAGTTTTTTTTTTTTGTCGCTCCATAAATCCCTTTGTAATGACAATTATCCGGGCAAGACACATATCCTAGTGGTCTTCACTAAGGTCTACCCGGGCTTCCGAGTAGGAAGAATCGGGTTCGATCCCCCTCCCCGTAGTTTAAAAAAGCTTTCGTATCTGTGGAAAAAAAAATGACAATTATCCGACTCAAATTCGGCATTTTAGAATGCTACAAGAAAAAATAATCAAACAAATATATTATTAGAACGCACCAAGCATTTCAATAATTGTACTCTACAACTTGTAAAAAAAATGTGCTTAAACAATTCTACCTACCACCATGCGTTAAGAACTAGCGGTTAAACAAAAATTTGCCTTTAAATTATAATCAAAATAACTTCAGAAAAATTATATAAGAGGCATACGCTATTGATAAAAGGCAAAGACATCAAAGTATAAATTCTATACATGTTTTAAAATACACCTATGTAAATTTTTATTTTATTTTATTTTTATTTTAACGGAAACAAAAAAATTTACACACGCACCATTTTTTTTGGAGGCGAAGTATCTATCACCTTATGAGCTACCACTTGGAAACTTAAAATATTGTTTATCTGGTTATCATAAGAAAATATGTATGTAGAAAAATAAAAAGATAAAATATATCATCAACTCTTAAATATTTTATTGGTACATGTAAGTAATTATTATTTGAATGTTCATGCATTTATTGATAGTATTAGATTAGAAAAACTAAATGTATTATTTATTGTAAAACATGACTTGAATTATTTAGAGAAACGTCAAGTAAAATGTTGCAAGAAATTTATTTGTTTTTTAAGTTAAAAATATGATTTGCATCATCTCGGAGAGATTCGAGTATTTTTGCGTTATAAAACTGGTTCGATATCTATTTCATACTTTATTTTTCATTAAATTTATTTGACCCACCGGTTCAACCAGTGCCTACCGGGTCACCAGTTGAACCGACGGGTTTATCGGGTTTGAACGGGCCACTTGCTTAAACGGGTTGATACTTGAACCGGCCCGGTTCCATGACCGGGTCACCTGGTCTAGTGGTTGAACCGCCGGGCCGGACCGGGTTTGATAACTATGGACTTGAATATGAATTATCAAAAAAAAATCATGATATTATATATAAATTTTTCCGATTGAACCGGTGACGCAACGGTTGAACCAATGACCCAGTAAACCAATGGTTTTTCTGGGTCAAAGACCGGGCCGAGTCGGATAACTATGGTGACCCTTATTCTGTTTGCTTGATTAGCAATCCTAGAAAGAAATTTTGCCCTCTTGTTAAAGCCATTTCAAATTTGTTTGCATGGACTTTTCAAATTCTTTACATAAAGATACATTGTTAAGCCAAAAAAAATGTCATCCACATATATTTAAACAACCATAAGATCATTTGAAGTCCATTTAATGTATAGAGTATTATCTATAGTACCACAAACAAAATCATATGTAGGTAAGAATATACTTAGCATTTCATACTAAGCTCTGTGAGCTTGTTTTGAAAACATAATTTGGATTGTCAGTATCTATAAAATGAGAAGGTTGCTCAACAATTACCTCATTATCAATAACACCATTTAAAATACACATTTGTCATCCATTTGAAATAGTTTGAAATCTATAATGCATGCAATAGACATATGCAATATAATGGCCTTTAGCCTAACAACTTCTGCATAAGTCTCATCATAATCTACATTTTCTTGCAGATTATATCCATATGTTATTAGCCTTGTGTTGTTCCTGACCACATCACCACCCTCCTTCAATTTGTCTTTTTATACTCATGATGGTCTTATTAGGTGGTCTAGGGACTAAATCCCACACACCATTTGCCTTGAATAGGTTAAGTTCATCACGCATAGAATTTATGCAATCATTATCAGTTAAGTATAATGCACATCAGAAGGCTCACAAGTTCATGTAAATTAGTTGATATATAAAGTGACTCTTTTTTGTCTAAACACCACCAAAAGGATCACCAATGATTAAGTCACTTGTATGGCTTCTGTTCCATTTGGTTTAGTGTTGACCTTGTGTCACTGTTTCCTATTCAATTTCATCTTGTGTGTTGATACTATTAGAAGATTAAATTAATAAGATATGAATGGAGTTCAAAAAAGAGATAAATATGATATATTGTCAAGACAATTTAGTAGTGATACTTATGTTCAACTTAAATCTCATTGTTATCTTCTTTACAGATAGATCATTAAGCCTATTTTCAATGATTCATTTCTCTTTCTGGAAGACGACTTTATCAACTCTGGTCTAGATATCTTATCTGACCTGTTAACTTTCATCATTCCCATAAGGATTGTTAAAAAAGCATGCAAACTCAATGAACTCTACATGTATGGACTCAATGACCCTTCTACTTAAAGGGTTGTGACACCAATAATCTCTAGATGATTCAGAGTAACCTACAAAGATTCATTCATGAGACTTGAATGCAAACCTATCGAGATTATATTTGTCATTGAGCACAAAACATTTACAGCCAAAAACAGGAATGCATGAAAATAGTTGCCTTTAGGAGTTTTGTTTAAAATACACATCTACTGACTAGATAGCATGAAATAAACACAGCGTTAACCCAAAAATATCTAGGCAACTTGAATTAATTCAGTATTGCCCTTGTAGGTCCTTGAAGTGTCGTGTCCTTTCTTTCAACACCTCCAGTTTACTGAAAAGATATTGGAGGTGGTAATTCACGTTTTATTCCAAGTGATTCACAAAAGTGAACAAACTCAGAATCAATGAACACTCCTCCTCTTTCACTCCCGACTCTTGCCACTTGAGTCTTAAGCACATTTTGGAATTGAAGAACAAGCTTTTCTCAAATAACTTGGGGGTATCATTCTTGTGTGTCATAAAGAGTGTCCAAGTACACCTTGAAAAATCATCTACTGAGAGTCTATGACAAACACATAAAACTTACCCTTTAAACTTCTAACTCCCATAGTTTCAAACAAATCCACATGCAATAATTGTAAAACATGAGTTGAAGTTATGCAAGGCTTTGTCTTGAAAGAGATTATACATCTATTTCCAAGAATACAAGATTCACAAGTCTCAAAATTATTAAAATCTAACTTAAGAATCCCATAGATAATTTCTTGGTTAATCAATTTTTGTATGGTAGAAATACCAACATTACTAAGTCTCATGCCATAATTTGATATCAGCTTGTTGTGTCATGAGGCACTTAACCTTACTGTTGATCAAGTTATCGAGCTCAATTTTGTATATATTTTCTTCCATTGGGCCCGTCATAACAATGTCATTAGTGACATTCTTAATGACAAACCTCTTTAAATCAAAACACACATACAATCATAAGTGACCCAACTGTGAGAAACTTAGAAGATTATAAGACATGTTATCAACAAGCAACACATTTATATATAGATAAATCATTGTCACCAAATGTGCATTTTTCCAATCATCCTTCCTTCAGTGTTGTCCTCAAAAGTCACATTTCCTTGTTTTGATATAGCTTTGAAACTGGGAACAAACTCATATTCCCTGTCATGTGCCTTAAGCAACCACCATATATATACCATCTTCTCAAAACGTACCACCATGAATACCTACAAAAACAAACACGAACCGAGACCTCATCGATGTTCTTGGGTTTTCCACATTAGTATTTGAACCTCACATAGTAGGTGAGAATCTTACAACCCAAACCTTCATATACCTTGATCCTTTGTCACTAAACCTTCTAGCAAAAGCATTAATATAAACAGATCCATCATGCATTTTGTGAATATCAGGTTCAAGTTCATAATTGTATTTGGAATGCATAAAGTTATTTCCATTCTATTTATGGTCTAGCATGCCAAGTAGATGCATTGTGCTTGTGTTTTTTTGAAAGGTTTTGTGTTCATGTTCAACATAAGTAGAGCTGTTAATAAATATAGCCGTTTCTGAATAAATTCGGATTTGGATCGTATAAGCTCGTGTTTGTTTGTTTGGTTAACTTAACGAACCAAACTCAACCATTTTTTTTCCACAAACGAAAGTTTATTGGAAAAACCGGACTAACGCCGGAAATACAACCGGAACGAGCCGGACAAAGCCACCACCAGGTGGACTATAGGTAGAACTAAAACAATATAGATCGACCGAGCCTAAAATACAATGAACAACAAAGTCAAATAATGGATTATAAAGAGGCGTGCTGAGCAGAAGTGAATAAAATATTCATCAACGATCAAATGTTTCTCAGACAGAGGACCCCATAACAATCCATTATTCAACAAAAAAAAAAAAAACAAAACATAAAACATAAAAGCTAAATTAAAATAAAATACATATAAAGATTCCTACAAACGACTCTCTCCCAAAGGAACCACCGCCGGAAAATTGCTGCCCAACCATCGCGCCACCGAGAGCCACCACCGGAACATAGATAACCCGTAAGATAAGCATTCATCTCCACTTGGATAGCAACAAACGGATGGAACCGAATGCTAAACGAAAGACAACAACCAAGCCGCCGGAGATACTAAGCTAAACCCGATAACCACGCCCTAGATCTATACAGGACAACATAAATCTCGCCACCACCACCACATACAAGAACTAAAGCTTGCAGAGAAAAGGTAAGGAAGTGGCTAAGTCTCTTGATGAGGTGGAGCCGAAGTCTTCAAGCAGCCCCAAAAATGGAAGAGAACGGAGTAAATCGACCGTCATTTAACCACCATGCTACAAGAAGAACTTTCCTTCCCGCCTCCTCCTTCATAGAACAAATGGTCTGAGATCCGGCGAAGCTAGGAACGGTAGCTCCGGTAGCCAAAATCCTAAAATTATCACTGTAATCCACCCTCCTCGCCAAAAGCTGTCCAATATATCTATCATTCATCACTGGGAAAAGGGAGGTGGCAAGATCCGGCAACAATCACCACCACCCAAAACGGAAAGGTAGAAGAACAAACAGTAGATCCAAAAGCTTTAGGGGGTGGAAATGACAAAAAGGCGGTCGATCTGTAAAGGAGAAACACAAAAACAACTAAAACATAAAAGAAAACATAGAAAAACTTAAAGGAAACTGCCGGCACCGGTGCCTTTCAGCGGCCGCCGCCGGAGAGGCCAATATTTAGTCGAGGAAGCTGTAGAACCAAACTCAACCACATTGTTGTGCTCGTTTATTAAACAAACAAACACAAGCTAGGTCGCAAGCGTTTGAAACATAGTTCGGCTTTGGTTTCAATATTTTATTAACTGTAAATTTTGGTTCGGTTTCATTTACGGCCATTAACCGTGTCGAGCCGAACCGTGTACACCCCTAGTTCAAACATAACTAGTAAACTAAAATATTTCATAGGCGAAATTTGGTATTTCCTTGATTTTCGGCCAGGGGCGGCGGCAAAGCCAAGCATTTGGGTCACTTGACCCAAATCTAAAATAATTAAAAAAAAATTCAGTGTATTTTTTATATTATTTAAAATTTTGATGTACTAATATCTACTAACCGATCCGCTAAAATTTTCAAATATCGACTCTTGACCCATAATATACATATATTTTTTATATAATGCATTAGAAACTTGTAATACAACGCGTCGTTATCGATTCCCGACCCGCGTCGCACACACACCCCGCAATGCCCCTCGTTTTCGGCATGCATAAGTATGAATGGTTGGGTATTCGATGGAAATATTTGGATCGGTTACTTCACACTGAAGTGTTTTAAAGAAGTCAAGCATGTGAAAATGGGTGATTGCATGATTGGTAGTCCTGTTAACGAGTCGAGCTGAATTGGGTCGAGTATCAATGGTTTAAACTCAAGTACGTTTAGCTTACGAGTTCGTTTATTTTTTAAACAAACAAAGAAATTTATGTTCGAGCTCAGCTCGTTCGAAAAATGAATTGTTCGAGCTTGTGTACGATTTCGACTCGTTAAACATATTTTTACCTTCCAAGTCGAGTTCGGTCGGCTCGTTAAGGTATAAAATATGGGGATGTAAAAATAAAAAAATTATAGATCAATATTACATACCATGCAACAAAAAATATTAGAAGAATTTCTAAATTTGATATAAAATCAACTCATAATCTCTATTACATAAATGAACGACTTAGGTTCTTTTGAAACCAAGTTTGTGTTCGTTTGTTTAACAAACATGCCCACAATCATATTCAAACTCGGTTCGTTAAACTAAACGAACAAACGAACACGAACACAAACAAACCGAATATAAACTTTTTCATAATCGGTGCCGCATAAACAAAAAAAAATTTTTCTTCCGAAAACGAAAGAATAACACCACACACACGTTCCAAGCGGAGATCGAAAACCATGAACTCTTCACTGAAAGCCAAGTTAGACCTTAGTGGATTACTACTAGGGCATGTACTCAAGTAAGCATAAACAATTTAACTATCGAAGATTAATGAAGTAAATTAAAGATTTATATTAAAATAAAAGGTAAATAACTTAAAGAGAAATACGTTAAAAGAAATAAAAAATAAAATAAAATTGCCTTCGGCGCAAAATTTGGCACACACGACTTAAAGGCAGCGGTGGGCGTGGTCTTTGGTGTGGACTCTGTACCATAACAAACAAGCAACACTACTTCTACCGTAAGAAAAAGGAAGAAAAAAACACTTTTTCTTTACAAAAAAAAAAAAAAAATAAACAAAGTAACACTAATTGGTGGGACCCTATACACGTCATGTTGGACCCACATCCCGAGAACGTGACAATTGGGCCCCAAATTCTCTCTACTCCTCGATGGGATTCAGCACTCGGTAGTAGCGCTCCACAAATAAAAAAATAAGTATAAATATTATAAAACAAGTGGGCCCGCTCTATCTCGGAAGTTCCGTAACCGTGACTCTTTTCCCACACCCCTTTCCCGTCAAAATAATCTCAACCATCCGTTTATTCTCACCAACGGTGCAGATTATAATGAGCCCCATGTGCCCCACCGAAACCCTGTCTATTTAATTTGCCAGCTCGGTGCACCTATTACTATAACATAAAGAAATGAAAAAGATAACTAGAAATTTTCTAACAATCCATATAAAGAAAAAGCCACTCAAAAAAAAAATATATATAAAAAGAAAAGAAAAAAAAACAAAAAACGTACAATTTTTTTTATTATTAATTTTTTTTTGAAGGGTACAACTTTTCTCTAGAAAAACATTATAATAGACATTGATCACACCAGATTCGATTCCTGATTTTAAAATGACAACTAAATAATTTAAATATCTTTTAGAATTAAAAATAAGAAATTAGATGTGTTTGAACTTTGAACATGATTTATTTTTAATTCTTTTCGATAGAAGAAAATTAACTACTACTATTTATTTTTTTTACATTTGATTAAATACGTTTCTATATATTTTGTAAGACGTAAACTTAATTAATATTCCTTATGTCCCATAATATAAGACATTAATAAATAAGTTAGTTTTTAATATTTTAATATAAAATATTATATTGTTTTGTGATATTTTAAGATAATATTAAAAAGCCAAAAGACATCGTATTACGGGACGGAAAGAGTATATATATATTAAATACAACTTAAAAGGAATTAATTTATTATAAAATTTTACATTATTTTTATACAGAATGCTGACAAGCTAGTTCATTACTTTCCCACAATATGCTGACACGTCAGCATTAGATCAAACGGTGCATAGAACCTTTATTTCTGAAGAGTTGGATCTGGACCGTTGGACACACTTTATCTGTCCCCATCATGTGGTCCCACCGTTTTCAATTTGTTTAGAAAAAAGAAACAGGTGCACTAAATGGTCCTAATCACTTATCTTGAATATAGCCGTAAACTTAATTTAAGATTTAAATAAGGAAAAAAAAAATGAAGAATTAATATTTAAATCTTTTAATTTATTAGTGGAAAATTTTGAAACCTAAAAATAATGCATTTGACCCGGAGAGCGATATTTTCTCTGGGTACACCTACGATTCCATGAGAACGCCACATAAGCCAATTACTTTAAAGAAAGTCCACTTGCGACCGGCTACAGTCCGCGACCAAATTATTGCTTTACAATTTCAAGTAATACATTAGAAAGGAAAGAAAAAAAAACTACAATAATTATAACATATAATATTTTACATAATAAAAATAGTATATACTGGTGTCGACATGATGTATGTAAAAATAATAAATATTAATTACGGGTAGATTATTTATTATGAATTTTAAAATAATTTATTCACCTAGAGTAACGGTTTTTTTTTTTTGAAACAATAGAAATTTCATTAATAAAAAAATACAAAAATATTACGATCGTTTATCATCCTAACTTATTACATTAGATAATCAAACCGGGAATTAATCAATCTTAGGAGAAATATTTGTGTGAAAAGGGATTTTGGATGAAGTGACGGATAAGACGATCAGAACCACACACTTTAAATACAGAATGAAATTGTGTAGTTTATATCGAATCACACGGAGCTCCATATGTGTGGAGACACTATACAAGTATTTCCCTCAATCTAATCAAAATTGACTCCACATGAACACGCAAAATATGTCATAGATTGACTAGCTACATTAGCCATTATACTAATATGCATAATGGCGATGACAAATTATGTCACCTTAAAGATCCGGGCTTTTCCTTATGTTGATGATGAATACTCAAGAACCCTAATGCCAAGAACAAGGAAGGGGTTTTGTATATTTGCGGCTGAGTCCAAGTGGAATTCTTAGAGTGCCTACGTATCCTGTTATTATGCCAGGAATCAAGCCATACGTAGTTCCTGGAACGTTGTATTTATAGGGACAATGCATGACCTAACCCTAATATGAGTCGGTTTGTAGCTATTGTCTTATTTACCCTTAATTGGGCTTTACCCCTCGCCCAAGTTATCCTGTGGATATTGGGCCAACGTGGCTGGTGTGGACCCTGTTCCCGATATCGATCTGTCCGACCTGGGATGATCGACTCCTGGAACTCACGTCCTGCACTGCCCGTAAGTCGATGGTCGTAACCTCGAACCCCTGGCCGTGCTTTAGGTTCGAAGATCGACATGCGTGTCATGGCTTCCAAGTCGATAGTCCGACTTGTATGCCTTATCTGGCTCAGGTGCCTTAGTAAATATTTGATCCATGGGGTCCACTCGATGATGATATATCGAGGTGCGTAACCCGGTATCGTCATAAGCCCCCCAGGCCTGAGAGAGGCGACTTCCGTTGTCCGAGGTCAGGTCTGCCAATTTGAAATCGTCTTCGAGTTGGACTAAATCTTGGGCGGGAAATGGTGTAACCGCTTCGTATGCCACCTGTCTCCCTGGCCAATCGTGGCCGTTCGCCATGACGTCAGAGCGCACTATCTTTTCATCTTCTGCCATAAATGATGTTATCCTTGATTGTCGCGATTCCTGGGGAGTTATAACTACTAGTAACCCCCCTAATCACGTCTTTTCACTGTCATTTGACATTAGCAATCGCATAAAAAGGGGGAGAAGAACCAGACGGTGAAAATCATTTCTGCCTACCCGTTTCTCCATTTTCTCTTCAGAAAGTACAAGTAAGCATCTTTTCTGCTATCATCTTTTTTCTTGCTCCCACCGTTCTTGCTTGAGTCTGTCCATGTCTAGTAGTACTACGATTTCTGATAGGATAGAGGAGTCCCGTTCCGGTGATCAAACACCAATATCTATTCCTTCCGATCAACCCCTACAAGCAAATCCTGAGGAACCCTTAGGGACTATCAGGGAGCCCAAGAAATTGTCTACCAGAATGGACGGAAAGGGGCCTAAGGGGTGTATTTCCTGTCTCACCATGGATGATCTCAACCAACTGCGGCGGAGATATGGGCTTTCTGACCCTCAACTGGTGGTTCAGCTTCCTTCCGGCCACCATCAGTTTGCCGATGAGCCCCCAGAAGGGTTCTGTACGGTCTATGAGGCCCAATTGTCGAGTGGGTTAAGGTTCCCTCTGTGTCCGGCGGTCCTGGCTGTTCTTCACCATTACGAGATCGGCGTATCTCAACTGGGCCCAAATGCGATCCGGACTCTGATGGGCTTTTTGATTGCCTGCCGAGTGGCGGGTATCGGTTTTACCGTTCCTTTATTCCGGTGGTGGTACAAGATCGCTGCACTGCCGGATAAGATGTGGTACACGCTTCAGAGGCGTACCAATCGTCATGAGTTCGTGTCTCGGGGACCTTCAACTCATGGGAATTGGAAGCCTAGGTTTTTCTTTCTCCGACATGGATCGGATAATCCTTATATCGGCTTATGAGGTCGAGAGACGGAAGGGATGACAAACTGGGTCGTGAGGCCGCGCCCGCCGAAGCTCTTTCTCTCGAGAGATTCAAGTTCGAGGTGACTACGTCGGACCTGAGTCTTCTTTACGAGCTTGCTCGTCTCGAGGAGGCGGGACCCGTACCATACATAAGCCTTCCTTCTGTCGATCAGGAAAATTGTAGGAAACTTTATTATTTTGTTGCCAAGTCTTACTGCTCTTTGAAATTGTATCTTTACTATTTCCGATACTGACTTCTTTTTTACTTGTGCAGTGGGCAGATTCTCGAAGGTCGCTGTCCCAAAGGCTTCTGCAGTAGCTGTACTCATGTTTGGTCCTCCGGGAATCGCGTATCCTATGATTAGGATCGAATATCTGGCCTTCTTATAAGGAATGTCTAGCTCTTGAGAATCTTTGCAAAGTGGGAGTAAATGTGTTATTCCAAGAGAGCATGATATCTAGATTATAGAAATACGATCGTTAATGTATTGACACTCGAGATACGATCGTATGGATATTATTACAGCGGTAGGATTGTAATTTATACGGTAATTGTTTCACATGAAAGGTAGTAGTCATTGCATTTGACTCTTCGGATGATTGGGGGTCACGGTGTGTTGCTAGACGCTATCCCATGATCGTTAGGCGTGAAGGGCATTTTCGTAATTTGCACTTTGTGTCTATAGCCAACATATTCGGAAGCCTATCGGGTCACACATCTATGAACATCGAGTCAGATTTAAATGCGGTTATAGTTGATAGCCCAATAAGGAAAGTTTATCTCAAGACTATAAAGGTTATAGTGGTAAATTAATATGGTGGTATTTATTTATTATGAATAAATAAAATACAAGATATTAATTATATTGATTAATTAAAGAATATTCCGGATGCCAATATTGGCATATGGGGCGCATAACACATGTGTAAGATACACTTGGATTGTGTACTTTAATTAGTAAGATTACCATAATATTAATATTGGATATTAATTGATTTTGGAAATATAGATTTATGGTAATAAGATAAATATATTCAATTAAAGATATTGGCAATATTTATTACAATAAAAGAGATAAATCAATTAAAGCAATTTTCCTTATTTTATTAGGAAAATGTTTTTCTTTTTCATCTATCTTCTAGAAAGCTTCTCCTGATCAGTTTAAGAGACCTAAGGGCGCCACCTCCCCTATATAGGAAAGGGGTTGGCTAGCTCTTTTGTACATCACAATTCCAAAAGCTAATAGTTCTTGTGTAAAATAGAGAGCTTTCTATAGAGAGTTAGAGAGAGAGAGAAAAAGGCCGGTCTAGTAGCCGGATTTTTCTGATAGCAATCCCGGGAGGATTCCGGTGAGGAGTTCGTGTGGATCAACGATAGAGGCCGGACGCGTGGACGGCTTGCGCATAGGACTACTCTCAGTTGACGGTCAATGCGACTATCTTATAGATCATCCAAGGTATATTCCGTCAAACTACTTAACGTGTTTATTGCATTAAATGAAGATGATCTAGAAAAGGAAATCAAAATTTTAAATTCCGTTGTGTTAAACTAGTGATTTCCTAACACTGGTATCGGAGATAGACTTCGAGCTTAAGCAATAAGCACAAATTAATTGTGTAGTAATTAATCAATAGATGCAAGATCTAGATTTGCGAAACGTTAAAACAAAAAAAACAAAAAAGGCAATCGATTGGGGGCTCGGCCGACTAGCGGCGGCCCCCTCCTCTACGTCGGCGCCGGCGGCCCTAGGGTTGCCGACATCGGCTGTCCTCTTCCAAAGGGGAGATCGATTCTTTTTCATTTTGCGATATTTATTGTGCATTGATATCTAATTTTGTTTAGTTGTGTCATATGGCTAACTAATGTTTCAAATAGTTTGGGCCATTGGGATACCATAGTGACATATCAACCAAAATATTGGCCTTTCCAAATTTTGATTTGAATATGCCTAGACTCTTTTCAAATATTTGATTTGGAAAAGGCCAATTTCAAAATTTTGATTTTGAAAATTGACCAGACCTAAACCAAATTTGGTTTAGGAAGATGCCTTTTGGTTAGAAAAACCAAAGACATCCCTTTTGGTTAAGAACCAAAAGGAAAGAAACAAAAGAGACCCTTTTAATTTTGATTTTATTTTGAATAGTTCAAAACTAGTAAAATTAAAATTAGAATCGATTTAAAATTAAACGTTAATTTTATTTTCGATTAAGTCAGTTAATTTATTAAAAGTTGATTAATTATTTAATGTGATAAAATAAGACGCATAAGTAGTTAAAAATTATAATTTGATCTTTTTCATAAAATGTAATTGTATGGATATGTGTAGATATAATGTGATTATATGGACCCCGATTGATCATGGACTCGACCAATGGGATAGATGAGAGTGATTTACTTTATGTAGGTTTTTCAAAATTGTCCTAGGCCGTTATGAAGAACGTGACCTAGTTTACTTTTTGCATTTATCCCATTCTCGTTAGCTCCCCTATTACATAGATTATTATGTAACAAGAATGGAGCAAGAAGACGAAGACCAAAGAGAGATAAAGAACCCATTGGCGTACAACAATAAAGATCCAATTGGTGGTTGCAGATACCCTTAGTTTGTGACCCACGATTTCATCAGTTTGTATTCGAAACCGCACCTAGGAAAAGTCAATGATCATACCGGCTATTTTGTGCGCGGAATGATATGTATGTTTTACTTTATATGATATCGTAGTAATATGCACATAGTATATGCGACCATAATTAATTAAAATTAATTAAGTGAATTAGTTTAAAATTACTCTCACCTCAAAAGAATCAAGTCGAAATTGCCTCCCCATATTATAACGACGGAGAAGAGCCCTTGTTCGGATCCAACTCATCAACCAAAGCAGGCGGTTGACCTACCTCGGGTATATCGTCGTGATCGAGATATGATCGT
Organism: Gentiana straminea; assembly: GCA_036785695.1. NCBI lineage: Eukaryota > Viridiplantae > Streptophyta > Magnoliopsida > Gentianales > Gentianaceae > Gentiana > Gentiana straminea. The sequence continues at coordinate 5,833,873 of JAVUPR010000265.1, read as the reverse complement.
AAGAGATCTCACGAATATTGGGGTTATAACTTGACTAAGAATTATCTCGGCCACCAGCCAAAGCGGGGTTGTTTGGATTTTAGAGGCAAGGGTTTGACTATTTCATAAGATGAAAAATTGTCAAAGAGTTGACTGATCAAATGACAAGAGTCGTATAAGATACGATCGACAAAGTGTTGTCTACCTATTGAATTACTTTCAGCCCATTAGCCAAAGCAGGGGTTCGAGGTGATTTAATGAGATCTTGTCCACTAAAGGAATTAATTTTTCTTTGAAAGTCAATTGGGAGTTGTTGCCTAGTGGGAGCAAAACCTAATTAAAATTTTAAGTGCAAATTTTAGGGTTTTGATACATGAACTTTTATTTATTCTATCTTTATTTATTGTTGTAGAAGATGTCAAACAAATTGAACCTTCGTTTTATCACCGACAATAAGCTTGACGAAACCAACTTTCTCGACTGGAAAGAAACCTCAAAACCGTTTTGAGGCACGAGAAAATTGGCTATGTCTAGCTCTTGAGAATCTTTGCAAAGTGGGAGTAAATATTTTATTCCGAGAGAGCATGATATCCAGATTATAAGATACGATCGTTAATGTATTGACACTCAAGATACGATCGTATGGATATTATTACAGCGGTATGATTGTAATTTACACGGTAACTGTTTCACATGAAAGGTAGTAGTCATTGCATTTGACTCTTCCGATGATTGGGGGACACGGTGTTTTGCTAGATGCTGTCCCGTGATCGTTAGGCGTGAAGGGCATTTTTGTAATTTGCACTTTGTGTCTACGGCCAACATATTCGGTAGCCTATCGGGTCACACACATATGAACATCGAGTCGGATTAAAATGCGGTTTAGTTGATAGCCAAATAAGGAAAGTTTATCTCAAGACTATAAAGGTTATAGTGGTAAATTAATATGGTGGTATTTATTTATTATGAATAAATAAAATACAAGATATTAATTATATTAATTAATTAAAGAATAATCCGGATGCCAATATTGGCATATGGGGCGCAGAACACATGTGTATAAGATACACTTGGATTGTGTATTTTAATTAATAAGATTTCAATAATATTAATATTGGATATTAATTGATTTTGGAATATTAGATTTATGGTAATAAGATATTGGCAATATTTATTATAATAAAATAGATAAATCAATTAAAGCAATTTTCCTTATTTTATTAGGAAAATGTTTTTCTTTTTCATCTATCTTCTAGGAAACTTCTCCTGATCAGTTTAGGAGACCTAGGGGCGCCACCTCCCCTATATAAGAAATGGGTTGGCTAGCTCTTTTGTACATCACAATTCCAAAAGCTAATAGTTCTTGTGAAAAATAGAGAGCTTCCTATAGAGAGTTAAAGAGAGAAAAAAGGCCGGTCTAGCAGACAGATTTTTCTGATAGCAATTCAAAGAGGATTTCGGCGAGGAGTTCGTGTGGATCAACAATAGAGGCCGGACGCGTGGACGGCTTGCGCACATGACCACTCTCAGTTGACGGTCAAAGCGACGATCTTATAGATCATCCAAGGTATATTCCGTCAAACTACTTAACGTGTTTATTGCATTAAACGAAGACGATCTAGAAAAGGAAATCAAAATTTTAAATTCCGCTGCATTAAACTAGTGATTTCCTAACACTGAGTTCCGCAGGTCGGACTCAGTGTAATTGTTATTTATGTCCGCAGGTCGGACCCACTGAGTTCCGTAGGTCCGACTCAGTGTAATTGTTATTTATGTCCGCAGGTCGGACCCGCTGAGTTCTGCAGGTCGGACTCAGTGTAATTGTTATTTATGTCCGCATGTCGGACCCGCTGAGTTCCGCAGGTCGGACTCAGTGTAATATTTGCAGGTCGGACATGCGGAGTTCTACAGGTCGGACTCAGTGCAATGTTTTTATAATTCGGCAGGACGGACACGTGGAGTTCTCCGGGCAGACTCACTGTGATTCAAACCAATGGATGAATCTGAACGATAACCCTATGAGTGTGCCATTCGAAAGGTAATTACTGTCAAAAGGCACACTGGGAGGACCGGTATGGTTGGAAGACAAATAATAAAATAAATATTATATATGCAGGAAAGCTGACAAAGAGAAAAGGAAAGCATAAAAAAATTTTCTACAATGAGCTGGCGTTTACAAAATAAAAAGAGGAAAAAAAATGACAAGGCACATCCTAAGAAGCGTCAAGAGCTGAATCTTTAGCAAGTGTGCTGGAGTCGGATGAGAGAAGGAAGCCTAGACGTCAGAGATTGGCCTAGCAGGGTTAGGACGGTGCTTCACAACGACAACTTCCCCTGCCCGAAATTCCTTCAGGTGATTAGCATACATCTCTTTGGCCCCCCGATTGTAGTACTTCCCATTGGCCAGAGCTTCTGCCGAAAGCCCCGGAAAGTGGGTCTTGGCATCATCCACTCCCATGGTATAGCCACCTTGCATTGCAGGGGCTAGTACCATGTTCAAGTCTTGAAGAAACTCCGGCGAGTCCTTGTACTTCCTGATGGGTTGGACAGAGGTAGCCCCAAGTTACTTGGGAAACGATTGAACCGTGACCTCCAGGTCGGCCACCTTTGTCTGGAGCTTCTTAAAGCTCTCCTTCAGTTGGCACTCGCTTGCCTCAAACGCCTTGTGCTCAGCAGCATTCCCCGCCCTGAGCTGCTCCAACTTAGTATCCTGAGATTTTATTTGATTCTTTAACTCCCTATTCTCCTTGTCCTTGGCCTTGAGCTCTTTATCCTTTTTGTGGAAATACTATGGTTAATATTACATTATTATTACACTCATAACATGTTACAATGTAACGTGTTACTTTTTATCAAGAGACATATTAATTTCATTGAATAAACAATTAATATGTCCTAATAGTCATAAAGTAACTATCCTTTGTCCTATTATGTAATAGCATAGACATAGCCGACTCTAGCATTTATTGTAGCCGGCTCTAGTTACTTTTACTTTACTAGCTAGGATCCTCTCTTGTAAGGATCCTCTCTTGTATTTATTTATACTCATTCTTTCAACATGAATAAATAAGTTGGAGTTTACTCAAGTATTATTACTTTCTCAAACTCTCTTCATGGTATCAGAGACTTAAACTCCTGAAATCCGCTGCAAACTCTCAGCACCCTGCTGAATCAAGAATGTCTTCACTATCTGAAGCTTCCTCACCTTCAGTTGAGTCCCAGCTGCCTCAGCAGACTGGGGTCACTGAATCTTCATCTTATACTAATCATAGACTTGATGGCAACAACTATTTGCTATGGTCAAGATCTATGAAAATGTACATCTCTCGGACAAGGTAAGATGGGATACCCGTCCGGCTCTAAACCCGCCCTGCCGAAGATGACCCAGGATTTGAAGCATGGGATACCGCTAATAATCAAGTCATGACCATTCTCACAAGATCAATGACAAAAGAGATTAGTGAGAACTTTATGATGTATGATACCGCAAAGGAAATGCGGGATAATGCCGGGGATCTTTACTCCAAGAAAGACAATACCTCGAAGTGTATGAACTTGAAGCTCGGATTCAAAACTGAGGCAAGGAGATATGTCTATAACTCAATACTTCAACCAACTCGTCTAGGGCATGGCAACACCTAGATATGCCGGAAACTCACCCCTGGAATGATGTCAAGGATGCCGCCCTTTATAAGGACATTATTGAGAAAAAGAGAGTATTCAAGTTTCTTACCGGACCGAATCCCGCTCTTGATGATGTTAGAGGAAGAATCCTTGCCACAAAACCTCTCCCCAATCTCAAATCCATGTTTGCTGAAGTCAAACATGAGGAAAGCAGGAGGAAAGTGATGCTGCTGAACTCCCCTGCTGACAACCCTGCTGAGAGTGCTACCTGCCGACCATCGTAAGCCCGCCGAGGTTACTGAGACTGTCAGGAAGCCTACTGATAGAACTGGAAAGTTGTTCTGTGAGCACTGCAAACGCACAAATCACACCAAGGACACTTGCTGGAAGCTACATGGCATGCCTAAATCCCTCAAACCTACCAGGGAAAGTCAGGGCAGGCATGTCCATGAAGAGGAGAATGACAACAAGTTGAATGCTCGGTTCTTGCGCATTCAAAGCTTTCCTCACTCAACAAAAAGAAGGTAGTACCTCTACCGACACGGCTACTCGTGGCTAGTGCGGGTAAATTCTACTCTTCTATTAGTAATGAAACATGGATTGTTGATTCTGGGCCTCCTCCCATATGACTCGGTAATAAAAACCTCATAACTCACCTTATGCCATGTCAACAAATTCACAATGTTAAGACTGGCGATGGATCTATCTCTCGTGCAAAAGGTTTTGGAAATGTTAAACTCACTAATAAGATATGTCTAAAGGATGTCCTATTTGTTCCAAAATTAGACGCAATCTCATATCGTCGGTAGACTTGCGAAAGATTTAAATTGACTGTTGTTTTTAATAAGAATCAGTGCACTTTCCAGGACCCTTCTTCACAGGAAGTGATTGGGAGGGCTAAACCCTGCTTAGGATTGTATGTGGTCGACCCTGCTGAAGACCGAAGACTGAAGACTGAATCTGCCTCAACAGCCTGCACTCAAACCTTAGATAATATCATGTTATGGCATTATAGACTAGGACATCCAAGTTTTGGTTATTTGAAGTCTGTAATTCCTGAATTATTTAAAGGATGTAATGTCAATGATCTTCAATGTGATATTTGTCAATTTGCCAAACTTACCAAATCTGTGTATGCCAAACTACCTTATTTGCCTTCCACACCTTTCACTTTAATTCATAGTGATGTATGGGGACCTTCAAGGGTAAAAAGTATAACGGAAAAAGGTGGTTTGTCACTTTCATTGATGATCATACCGGGAACACATGGCTGTTTTTAATGAAGGATAAATCGAAGTTGGACCGAGTTTTTCGGAATTCTACAACATGATCTCTACTCAATTTGACACTAAGATCAAGATCTTAAAGATCGATAATGCTCTTGAATACTATGAGTCTAACCTCGGTAATTTCTTGATGAATAAGGGGATTGTCCATATCGGCGTTGTGTGGAAACACCTCAACAAAATGGGGTTGCCGAGAGAAAGAACAGTGCACCTACCGAGATGGCTCGATCAATCATGTTCACTACCCATGTCCCAAAGTATATGTGGGGTGAAGCTATATTAACGCCACATACTTAATCAACGACTTCCCAAAGCGAGTGTTAGGCTTCAAGACTCCTATCCAAACCCTCCCGACCACACACTCCTCGCCCTCATCTTATTTCCCAATTACCACCAAAAATCTTTGGTTGTACTTGTATTTGTTTATATCCATGCCCAACACGAAGCAAACTTGATCCCAAAGCTCACAAGTGCATTTTCCTAGGATATGCAAAGGACAGAAAGGTTACAAGTGTTACTCTCCTTTGGAAAAGAGATTTTACAATTCTATGGATGTAAAATTCTTTGAAAGGACTCCCTACTACAGCAAGTCCACTGAGGCAGTCACTGATGGAAACCTGATTGAACTTGACCTAAATCCTTTCCCTCAGCAAACTCTTGAACCTCAGCACCCCACTGACTCTCAGCATCCTACTGATCCTCAGCAACCTCCCCCGAACCGAGTCTACCGACCCGCAGCCCGCCGAACCGGGAGACTACGACACTCGGCAACCTGCGAGTCACGGCGGAGATCGAACCTCAGCACCCCACTGACTCTCAGCAGCCTGCTGACGTTGATGACAGACCTATTGCTATCAGGAAGGGAAAGAGATCTTGCACTACTGATCACTCTATTCATAATTATCTTTCCTATGATCAGTTATCACCTGGTTTTGCCATGTTTACACAGGACTTGGATTCTCACTCTATTCCTAAGAATATACAGGAAGCTCTCCAACATGATAAGTGGAAGGCAAATCAAAAACCGAAATGATCGCTCTCCTTGACAACCATTCTTGGGATCTCACCACTCTCCCACATGGAAAGAAGACACGATCCGCAAATGGTCGTTCACTATCAAGTACAATGCCGATGGTACTATTGACAAATACAAAGCTAGACCGGTTGCAAGGGGATTCACTCAAACATATGGCCTTGACTACAAGGAAACCTTTGCACCCGTGGAAAAACTAAACACTTTGTCGAGTACCGATCTCAATTCTTCGTCCAACTTGATCGGCTCTACACCAATTGGATATCAAGAATGCTTTCCTAAATGGTGACCTTACCGAGGAAGTCTATATGAATGTGCCTCCCGGTTTTTCCAACACTCACACTCAAGGGAAAGTTTGCAAATTGAGGAAATCTCTATATGGCCTAAAGCGGTCCCCAGAGCCTGGTTTGGCAAACTCACTACTTGTGGTTAAAGCTGCTGGATACCATCAATGCAACTCGAGATCACACAATGTTTATCAAAACAACAAACCGAAAAAAGTCCATTCTTATTGTCTATGTGGATGATATCATCCTTACCGGTGATGACCCCGTCGAGATCCAACACTTGAAGACCCCGCCGGCAAAAGTATTTCAAGTTAAAGATTTGGGCTACCTCAAGTACTTTCGGGTATGGAAATAGCTAGGAACAACCAGGGTATATCTGTTTCACGGAGGAAGTATGTCTTGGACCCGCTTGAAGGAAAGCGGCATCTTGGGATGCAAACCCGTCGTATCCCAGGTAGACCCCGCAATACCCCGCCGCATGGTGACATTGCCGTCGAAAGGATCAATATCAAAGACTTGTAGGGAAACTCATTTATCCGTCCCATACAAGACCCGATATTGCATATGGCGTCGATCCGGTTAGCCAGCTTCATGCATTGCCCTACCGAGCAACATTGGGATGCCGTGAACAGGATATGCGAGGTACCCGAAGTCCACTCGGCCGGGCTTACATTTCACCAAGTCTCCCGATAGATCAATCAAGGTCTACACCGATGCCGATTGGGCCGGATGTCACATTGACAAGATCTACCACGAGCTATTGCTCATATGTATGGGGAAACCTAGTTACTTGGAGAAGCAAGAAACGACCTCTTTGTGTCAAGGAGCGATCTTTGAAGCCGAACTCGTGGCACTTGTACTTGGCATTTGTGAAGCTCTGTGGCTAAAAAGGGTACTCACCGAACTTCAAAGAACCTCTTCAAGAACCTATCACACTCTGCCGTGACAATAATTCACCTTATGCATGGCAGAGGATCCGGTCCATCATGATAAAACCAAACATGTGGACATTGACGGACACTTCCTAAAGGAGAGATTGATGCCAAGATTATTCAACTCCGATGTTCCCTCGCGGATCGTAATGCGATATTCTCACCAAGGCCATACCACCACTTATGTTCAAAGATTGAGTAGCAAACTTGGTCGTATAAACATATACAACCCGGTTTGAGGGGGGTGTGGAAATACTATGGTTAATATTACATTATTATTACACTCATAACATGTTACAATGTAACGTGTTACTTTTTATCAAGAGACATATTAATTGCATTGAATAAACAATTAATATGTCCTAATAGTCATAAAGTAACTATCCTTTGTCCTATTATGTAATACCATAGACATAGCCGACTCTAGCATTTATTGTAGCCGGCTCTAGTTACTTTTACTTTACTAGCTAGGATCCTCTCTTGTAAGGATCCTCTCTTGTATCTATTTATACTCATTCTTTCAACATGAATAAATAAGTTGGAGTTTACTCAAGTATTATTACTTTCTCAAACTCTCTTCACTTTTCTTTAAGGCTCTTGTTGTGATCAGAAGCCACCTTCTCCAATTCGGAGATCTTCTTTCTTAACTGACTCACGCTAGAGCCAGACTTGGTCAGGCGAGTATATAACTCTTGACCCACTAAGGCACCCTGTCAAAACACAAGTTAAAAAAGGATATGAACTAAAGAAATGACAGAAAAACAGGGGGCTTACATATTTCATGGCGTTAAGACCAGCAGCAGCCAGCTCATACTCAGACATCAGAAGGATCCCCTCCTCCTCATAAAAAATAGGTACTCTTCTCCTCTCGGTTAGATTCTCTTGCTTGACCTCCCATCCAGGTCGACCTCGGCGCAGATGGGCCTCCACAGCGGCCTTACCATTTGAAGTAGCCACTTCCGAGGACTCTAAGATCGAAGTCGGGTGTAGGGTAGGATCCGGAAGGGTGATGTCATCTTCCAAGTCGGCCAATGCTTGAGCAGAGGTCAGGTTCAGCGTAGGTCCCACAAACCGAACAGAAGGGACACGAAGGCGATCTCCTGTTTGGGTTTCCAAAGACACTTCGGGATCGGCGGGCTATAAGACCTCTCCTTATTAGCAGCACTCAGCAAGTCGGCAAAGGCATCCACTACAAAAAGAAAAGATTTGTCAGGAAATAATCAAATAAGGAATCCTTGCAAAAAAAAAAAAGAGAAATAAGTAAAACATAAATCCTACAGGCTTCCTAAGAAGATGAGTTAAGAGAGACATATGGATTGGGACCAGCCTTGGCAATAGAAGCTGCCAAAATCAGCTCAGCTGGGAGACGACTGTGGTTCAGATACATCCTGGAATTCTGAACAGCCTGAAGAGCCTGAGGTTCAAGAATCTTAGGATATCTATCATTGGGCTATTCCTTAGGGTTCCATTGGTTTATCCCGGAAGCCCCCTCATGGAGAATGAATAAAACCGAGCCTTCCAACCCTTTTATGAGGATGGAACATCCACCATTAGAGACAAACTCCCGGTCCGACGGAAAAAACAGTAAAAACCCAGGTTATCTTTAACTGACTTGGCCTGGTAAAATGCTAGTATGGCTTGGTAACTGACTTGATGGAAAAGTTCAACCGTGAACTTAACTTTGGCCCATCTACAAATGATAGCAAAACTTAGTATGGCTCTAACTCCATGGGGGGCTAGTTGTGCGGTGCTAAGTTTGTAATGATTAAGTACGACAATATATGCAGGACAAAAGGGAAGACGAAGGCCAACGTCTAGGTAATCCTCATATATGGTACAATACCCAGATGGGGGGCTCGAAGATTAGGGGTCGGAAGATGTGGAATTCGAGGATCATAAGTACCCAGATCCACCCCATATTTGCTGCATAGTTGAAGAACTTCCTCTTGCTCCAAAACGGAGGTCGTTTTGGCCATTAGATCATAATAAATACAAGAATAGCAACAAGAAAAAGGCAAAAACGTGATTAGGTAAAAGAAGTAGCTTACTTGCTAAATCAGAGATTGAAGAAAAAATTGGAGTATATATGAATTTGCACCGCCGGGTCGTCAATTTAAAAGAGGTGAGACAACGGTTGATATGATAAGGGGTATAAACACCTGACGTTAAACCTCTTAACAAGTCTTTGAAAACTGCTCCACTCATAAAAGACATGGATAAAAATGCCTCATTTTTTGGAAATAAATTAAATCGATCGGTACGGCCGAGCCGCACACAAGGCAGATCTGATCCGAATTCAAGAGTTTGGTCAGATCTGGGGGGCTTATAAAGAATACCGGATTTCACAACTCCACGTGCCAGGCACATGACACCCTAAATAATGGCAAAGATCATGCATACCGCCCCAGCCATGAGTTCCATCATGGGCTTAAGAGCAGAACATAGTCCTAATAGAGGAAGGCTGTTCGGGTCGTCCCCCGATCCACCGCAGGTCGGCGAGGGGCAGACCTACGCAGCTCGGTCCACCCTACCCCAGAATCTCTCCGTATGCCAGCTAAAGAGTATAAATAATTATACAATAATTACCGAAAGAATCATAAGCCTTTAATGCTCTGATCTTTGTCATTTAATTTTCCAATATCTTAATTATCTCATAAAATTAAGGGATAATCCCAGAATTATCCTTAACTTAAACAGCACGAAATGAGAGTCCACATTGGACACGGCCCACGCAGGCCTAGGGCACAATCGCCCCTATACAAACAACCATAACGAACTACGGCAGACTTGACTCCAACATACACATTGGATACGTAGGCATCCTGAAGAAAATTCCTAGGCTCAGTCTAAATCACCCTAAAAAAACTACTGACTCCCATATTCTCTATTTTTCTCTTGACTATTCGTCCTCACCAGTTATCCTCAAATATAAATGGCCCAGATTTTATACCCGACGAATTTTGTTTCGTTAAACTCCTAAAAGAAATCTGATCCGCCTTTGTGTGTCTCTCTCTCTCTCTATATATATGTATATACAGTATAACCTCGATAAATTAATAACCTTAGGACCAGAAAAAAATATTCGTTTAGTGAGGTTATTCATTTATCGAACATTATTTTAAGTCTTTTTGCACAAGTCGGGACCAGAGAAAATTATTCATTTGGCGAGGTTATTCATTTATCGAGGTTACACTGTACATAACAAGAGACCTGAGGGATAGTGGATAGTTTAAATTTTTAAAAAATGTATTTTAGAGAGTTTGCATTCAGACTTAAAAAAACACTACAACATATATTTTTTTACCGTAAAATGCATATTCTGTAAATTTTCCGTTACATACTTACTTCTGCCGTATTTTTTTTTTCTAGATTTTGTAAAATTTCATTTATATCTATCACATTCTGTAAAATAGAGAATTTGTTTTATTTTATCTTGAACAAAGGTTCAGTAAAATAAAAAAATGTGTATTTAACACTGTAAAATAAATAATTTCATAAAAGTATTCTAAGTATGAGAAAGTAATTTTGAAATGCTTGTAATTTATGGAGTCAATGATCCAAAAGGACACAATAAGTATAAAAATGAGCAATAATGACAATTTCAAACTTAAATGTCTCATAAGGACATTCCTAAAATAAAAAAAATGTTTTATAAGGACAAAAATAATACTCCTTTTCAGCCGGAAATTAAACAAAAATAATGAGAGGTATTTTATCGATTATATTTAATATTTCAAACGACGATATCTTTTGATTTGGAATTCTAGTCATCGTAATTCTTCCATAAAATTTCCTATTTATTCATCGTCTTTATTTTGATATCCCTTTTCAAAATTTCCCGACATAATTTTTGAAAATCGAAAATTTCTTTATTGATTAAGCACGATGCGGTAACAGAAAAAGTAGTAACAAAAGAAACAGTAACAATGAAGTCGAAAATGCAGTGACAATGAAGTTGAAAATGCACTTGAAGACTAAATCACGTGTCACTATATCTTTATTCACACTTTATAAAGAAGAAATAAAAAACACTGCATCTTCATTGACACTGTTGGAAGTAGTGCCCGAAAGACAATTTATGTAATTGTTGTTATAATAGATAAATAACAGATTTGTTATCATCTTATTATTTGTTTCATGCTCATAAGTAATACACTACTAAAAATCCCAAGTTGTATCATATGTATCCATATAACTTAGTGTATGTCACATACAAGGATTAAGTTTATGGTGATACACTTAAACAGTTAGTCCGCGGTGAGCTTAATCAAAGTATGTGGTCTATTGATTAAACCACCATTAATGCGCCCATAATACTTTATGATGTGACCGTTTTATCCGGACCGTCGATATTGGTTATCTAAGTGGGGCATTTATATATGATGTAGTCATATATGACTGGACTGATTTAATATGCATTTCTCATATTATTCCGTGATTGAGAAATCTTATTAAATCATAAGATGATCATATATGGATTAACTTTAATCCTAAAGTGATTGCAGACTCCTGCTTGTTTCAAGATTGGGTTTGATGTGTTTGTTAAGTATTGTTAAGAGGCGCGGTCCGAATCACATTCACGTTGGCACTATCGGGAATGAGTAGCTGGGAATGTGTCTCATACATACATAATCCATTCCTTTGTGTGGGAAGTATAAATACAATCCCCTTTGTTAGACATATTTTAGTTTTAATGAAGAGTGCCATAATAGCTGTTATAGGGCAAAGGCAAAAAATATCTAGAACAAATGTATAGGCTTATTAGAGTTTGATCTTTGTAAATGTTTGATCAAACAAGCACTGTAAAGAGGTCAGCTGACTTGTTCAGCAGACCTGTCTAGGTTAGGTGTTCAATAGAGTGTCTAGAACCTGTTGTAGACTGAAGAATGAGGGTTCAAACCAAGTAATGAAGGCTAAGAGATCAAACTTAGTATTGAATCTTATAAGCCAAGGATACGGGATCGAATTTAGGTAAATTTGTGATGGCCTAAACTGATCACATATATCTTGTATTGAAGGTCTAAGTTCTACAAAAGGAAATGTGATGTCTGGGACTTAGTTATACTTAAAATGGTGTACTCTAACTTCATAATCAAAAGTTAGATGAGAAGCAGTCAGCTGAAGTGTTTATTGAAACACAACAGACTAAAAGTCAGCTGACCATATAAGTACATCAGCAGACTTATGAAAAATATATCTGCTGAGTGTAAAAACGATTTAATCCAAATTTTCTTGAGAGATTAAAAGGATAAAGATGAATTACAAGCATTGGATTAATCAGTCAATCAATGGCTAGGATGAAAGGGACGTTGTAAGGATTTCAGAGCCAAATCAAATTGGAATTAAATCATTGGTTGAGAGAATGTCTGTCAGAAAGATGTTCAGGGTCAATTTGTAGTGTTTTATAAGGATATATTTTATATCAATATTCCCCATATATGGATGTTTTTCGTAGAATTCGAGCTTATAATCGATTAATTGAGCAAATGACGTTTTGAATAGTTAAAATGCAAAATCGAGTAAATATCGTGGTTTTATTATCTATTTTGTATGGTTTTACGTTTTGCTCGGTTTTGTCATCTTTTAGGTGCACAAATGTGGAATGGAAGAGGTCTAAATGATGTTTGATTGAAGATTAAAGTGGAAAGAAAGAGATACAAGAGGATGAAGATGAAATAAAGCTTGGGAAAATCCCGAAAACGACTCGTAATACGACGGGCTAATCAAAAAGGCGTTTTCTGAAGAAGAGTCCTTAATGAAGGTTGTAGAGTTTTCCGAGAGCCTTTTTATGACATTCGGATCATAATTTTTGAAGGTCTACAACTCAAGATATGAATTTTATAAGTTTCATTCCTAAATCCAGAATTATTCAGCCGACTCAAGTAGCCGACATACGGCATCTATTTAAATAGTCGCTTGCAACCCTAAATCTTTATAAAAAAAATACCAAACAATTCATTCAGCGGCAACTTCACAGAACAGCCGCCAATCTTGAGAGTTCCAAGGCCGGTCACCCGAGCCTTGTGCTCGGGTGATCCGGATTAGATTAGGATGTCGTTTTTCTTCCGTTTTCGATTCATGGATTCAATCATGTACCAAACTACGTGAGTTTATTTATTTAATTTATTCAGTCCTTATTCGTTTTTATGGTCTTTAATTTATTTTGTATCGTTCTATGATTTTGATGCTATGATGTGAATTAGATCGAGAGATCAGTTTGCTATTGATACGTTTACAACATACGGAAGTTGCGTAGACTAGATCACCATAGAAAGATAGGATTTTTAGCCGTTAATTATGTGACAAATTAATTGGTTAATTATCTAGGTTGTTAGATTCTAAAATACGAGAGTTAACCTGAATCTACACCTTCGTTTTGTTTGAATATCGGTCTCAACATTCGAGAGAGGAGAGATTGATAAATTGAATTCACTACGAGAGTAGGATTTCATAGCTTGAGATTAAATTCACTAAGGAATTAGGGATTTGTATCTCGTGTAAAGGTGAAACCACAATTTGAATTAAAATCATGAGATGAACTAGGATTGAAATCACTTGGTTTGTGCAATTGTTTGATCCCATGTATCTTTAGTTTAGTTTAGGTTGTGTTATTTTATTTCGTAGGTTAGATTTATTTTAATTGCTCTTTCGTTTATTTTATTTGTTCTTTCGTTTATTCGTTTTTCCTAAGTAACAATTGAAAGGAATTAGTGAAATTAGATTCAACATCCCTTTTCCCTGAGGATCGATACCCGTACTTATCCAACTTTACTAGCAACTACCCGGTATTCGGCCGGTTAGGAGGTAGTTTTGCATGGTAGTATAGGTTTTATAAATTTTCTTTTGTTTTAATGATGCAAAATCTCCCCAACAAAAGTGGCGCCGTTGCCGGGGAATCGCTGTTTTGTTGAATTTGGTTGAATTAATTTCTCAATTTTGTTACGTTTTTTTATTATTATTATTTTTCGTTTTCAATAAAAGTAGCGGTGAATAAATCGAGAGTTTTTATTTTTGCCGTGTTTCGATGACCGTTAGGTTAAGAATGTGCAAAGAGTTTTTTACTCGATTTTTGAGACGTGAATTATATGTTGTTGCAATCTAGTCTAACCCTCTGTGCTTTAATTTGATGAGGCCGCGATGTTGTGGTTGTTTTGAGTTAATGAACTCGTTAGGATAATTAGGGTTTTCCCCGTTTGTTTTTCCTGCGTTTTCTATGCAAATTCGATCGTTAAACCGGCGTTCGGGTAAGTGAACGCCCGTCCGGGTCCCTAACATGCGGGTAAACGAGCGTACGGTATGTTGGACGTTCGTCCGTCCCAAAACGTATCAATTTCCGCTTTCGATTTCAAGAATCGGACGGGCGTCGACTCACCGAACGCCCGTCCGACCCGTTTTTATTGCAAACGAGCGTCGAACTATTGAACGCTCGTCCGGCAGTCCAGGTTCCAAAATTTCTATTTATTTGATTTTTAATGCTTTATTTAACGTGGTTACTTTAATACGAGCTTCTGTGGCTAATTTCTTTTACGTAGATGTTCTGAACTTGCAGATTCATATCTTTCCATCTACGAATCCATGTTAAATAATTGATTAATCTAATATACGTGATTCATCTATGCAAGTTATAGTCACTGTCGGTTCTCGTACGCTATAACTGGTCTTATTGTTATTTAGTAGCTAATGTCGGTTTCCGTATGCTACATACCGTTATGATGAATCTTGTGAGCTTTGAGACTTAGGTGCTTCCTTGTTATTTTTGTAACTCATATGGGTAGCTACTCGTCGGTTTTCCGTAATGCTACGTCCTTTTCCATATGAGTTATATCTCGTTTAGTATAGCTAACTCGTTGGTTTCCATAATGCTATCACCTTTGACGAGTCTTAAGGCGCGTCTACACCGCAAGTAATAAACAAGACATCGTTTATCGTAACTCCGTCATTATTTGGTAGACGTTTATTATATACATGTCATGTTGCAAATGAGTGGGCTAGTTTTCTTTCTTTTATTTTCTTTTATTTTTGCATATCATTCAGATGCATATCATTTAGTTGCATGTCATCTAGTTGCATTGTTTTTCTATTTTTCTTTTATTTTTCTTGAGCGTAGTTAACTGTCGGTTTCCGTAATACTACCTCGTTTTCTTTATTTTTAGTTTCTGCATAGGCCGTAGTCACTGTAGGGTTGTCCTCTCAACTTGCTCAGCCTGAGCCTGTCAGAATTTATTTTTTTATTTATTTTATTTTTAGGATTGCATATCATGTAGGCTGCATTGTAGTATATTTTCATATAGTTGCACCTAGCCTACGACTTTGTAGTATTTCATGTATAGTATTCAATCTTTAGTTGAGCTTAAGTTGAAAAATCTCTATGATCCTTTTCTTCATGTGCTTTATATATGTAATCTTTTCTTTTTCCCCGAAGACTCTTTTTGCACTAATCAAGTCTGCAGGATACTTTCTATAGCTATTGTGCACTTTAAAGATGTATTCAGTTGTCCTGTGATGCTCCACGCCTCTGCGAGCTATGCAAGCAATCCTGGTTCTTGTTGGTTCCTCCGGAATTGCCGCATTCAATCGGCTAAGTTCTCTAATTTATTATTTCGTATAACTTGAGGACAAGTTGCAATCTAAGTGTGGGGGAAGGGATAGATGATTTATGTGTCTACTTTCGTTTGCTCATATTTTTAGTATTTCTATGAAAAGTGTTTAATTTTCAAATTTTTTGTTATATCCCGAGTAGACAAAGGCATATCTTTGCTTGAGTTTATATCATTTTTGCTATATTCTGTATATTTAGTAATTTTAGTTGTTTCACCCGACACTCTTTTTCACATGCCATAGTAAATGATGAGCTAAATGTTGAAAGCCTACCCCATTTTAGTTGGAGATTTTTGATGATTATAGCATGTTTCTTTGCTTATGTACAATTCTTGAAAAGTTTAGTAGTTTGTATTCTAGGATTAAAGTATGACATACCGTGAATATCCGTAAGTTTGAATGTGATAAGTGAAACGTGATTAAGTCTTTGCAATAGTAATAAATTGTTTACTTGAGGTGTTATGCTCGTGGTCCGTGCTACTAGAAAATAATCTTTTCCACCGCCAAATTAAATCTCTAAGTAAACATAATTGTAATTGTGTGTGTCGGAAGTCGGTTTATGATTTGGGTGAGGTAGGGTGTACCACGTATGTCCTATTCCACTATGATGACCAAAAGCTCACGACAGTCAGTTTATAGCTGCCTTATGATTGGAGTAAGGTAGGGGATTATCTTGAAATGTCCTATTCTGCTATGAGGGCAAAAGCTTATTCTGATGTGTGTTAGAAAAGTGTGAAAATATTGAAATATATTATTATGAATAAGTAAGGACTTAGTTATCGTTAATCTTATACCCAGTATAAACTGAAGGATATGTTGTAGGGATTATCCTCTGAGTCTGTCAGAAATGTTTTAGATATTCTCTACTATTTCTTTTTGGGATATGTATGTTTTGTAAAGTGCCTGTTATAATTTTTGAATATTTCTAACTTAGATGGGAAACCGGGCTAGTTTTGGTTTGAATAACTTTCAAATTGTGGAACTTAGTGGAAGTTTATTATGGCTATGCACACACTACACGGGTGAACTTCTAAGTTATTGAATATACTTCATATTTGTATGGATGTTTATTTGTCTCGAGCTTGACTTTGTTTTGTTTTGCTCGGGACGAGCAAAAGTTTAAGTGTGGGGGTGTTGTTCAGGGTCAATTTGTAGTGTTTTATAAGGATATATTTTATATCAATATTCCCCATATATGGATGTTTTTCGTAGAATTCGAGCTTATAATCGATTAATTGAGCAAATGACGTTTTGAATAGTTAAAATGCAAAATCGAGTAAATATCGTGGTTTTATTATCTATTTTGTATGGTTTTACGTTTTGCTCGGTTTGTCATCTTTTAGGTGCACAAATGTGGAATGGAAGAGGTCTAAATGATGTTTGATTGAAGATTAAAGTGGAAAGAAAGAGATACAAGAGGATGAAGATGAAATAAAGCTTGGGAAAATCCCGAAAACGACTCGTAATACGACGGGCTAATCAAAAAGGCGTTTTCGAAGAAGAGTCCTTAATGAAAGTTGTAGAGTTTTCCGAGAGCTTTTTTATGACATTCGGATCATAATTTTTGAAGGTCTACAACTCAAGATATGAATTTTAGAAGTTTCATTCCTAAATCCGAATTATTCAAATTCGACTCAAGTAGCCGACATACGCATCTATTTAAATAGCTGCTTGCAACCCTAAATCTTTATCAAAAAAAATACCAAACAATTCATTCAGCGGCAACTTCACAGAACAGCCGCCAATCTTGAGAGTTCCAAGGCCGGTCACCCGAGCCTTGTGCTCGGGTGATCCGGGTTAGATTAGGATGTCGTTTTTCTTCCGTTTTCGATTCATGGATTCAATCATGTACCAAACTACGTGAGTTTATTTATTTAATTTATTCAGTCCTTATTCGTTTTTATGGTCTTTAATTTATTTTGTATCGTTCTATGATTTTGATGCTATGATGTGAATTAGATCGAGAGATCAGTTTGCTATTGATACGTTTACAACATACGGAAGTTGCGTAGACTAGATCACCATAGAAAGATAGGATTTTTAGCCGTTAATTATGTGACAAATTAATTGGTTAATTATCTAGGTTGTTAGATTCTAAAATACGAGAGTTAACCTGAATCTACACCTTCGTTTTGTTTGAATATCGGTCTCAACATTCGAGAGAGGAGAGATTGATAAATTGAATTCACTACGAGAGTAGGATTTCATAGCTTGAGATTAAATTCACTAAGGAATTAGGGATTTGTATCTCGTGTAAAGGTGAAACCACAATTTGAATTAAAATCATGAGATGAACTAGGATTGAAATCACTTGGTTTGTGCACTGTTTGATCCCATGTATCTTTAGTTTAGTTTAGGTTGTGTTATTTTATTTTGTAGGTTAGATTTATTTTAATTGCTCTTTCGTTTATTTTATTTGTTCTTTCGTTTATTCGTTTTTCCTAAGTAACAATTGAAAGGAATTAGTGAAATTAGATTCAACATCCCTTTTCCCTGAGGATCGATACCCGTACTTATCCAACTTTACTAGCAACTACCCGGTATTCGGCCGGTTAGGAGGTAGTTTTGCATGGTAGTATAGGTTTTATAAATTTTCTTTTGTTTTAATGATGCAAAATCTCCCCAACAAAAGACACTGACACAGTCAGAGCAGTACAATAGAGGGAATTTCAGGGAATATTTAGATAATCCTATAACGGTCAGATTTGAAATTCATATTCAAACATAGGATTTTCACTTATAAATAGAAGACCCCTGGAATCAGATTAAATATTGAACTTACAAGCAATCAAGAGCATTATACCCTACTGAACTGAGCTTTATCAAGAATTTTCTTCAAGTGTTATTTCATTCAAGAATCATCTAGTATCTACACTTGGAGATCATAAGTTGCTGATCTTTTCATTCTGATCAAAAGTTTGATGAAGCTGAATCACTTACTTGATTCAACCCCTACTTTTCTTGAAGAACCTGGAGACAGAGAAGCACTGCTGAGTGTCAAAAACTATTTTTTTTGTGGTGGAGCTGGTGAAGAGGAAATTATACCCTTCAAGGACCAGTGGAGTACCGAGGAAATTATACCCTTCAAAAGTTTGATGAAGCTGAATCACTTACTTGATTCAACCCCAACTTTTCTAGAAGAACCTGGAGACAGAGAAGCACTGCTGAGTGTCAAAAACTGTTTTTTTGTGGTGGAGCTGGTGAAGAGGAAATTATACCCTTCAAGGACCAGTGGAGTACTGAGGAGAATCAATCCTACATGTTCTTAGTATTCAGTTTGTGAAGCCATAGTCATTGGTCAACGACAAACATCTTAGCGACTTTTGTATCAGCAACCACAAACGACTCTAGTGAATTTCCTCCAACATCACAGGAGAATAGTGGACTGACAGGATTACACCACCTGGAACCACTATAAAACTTGCCTACTTTACTTTACTGCATTTACTTTCTGCACTTTACTTTATTGAATGTTTGTCATATCAACCTGCTGAACTAGCTATGGAATTCACACACTTTGCACTACTGAGTATCTAATATTTTGTATCATATTTTAAACAACAATAAAGGCATATATATATATATATATATATATATATATATATATATATATTCATATAATATTGATAGTCGCGTTCACCGAACTATCAACCAACCTGCTGAATTTGTTTTAACTCCGAAAAAGTGTTAAGTGTTAAGTTTATTGACTCACATTCTATACTTAACCAAATCCTTTTCAACGGACCAACACCCTTATTTGTTAATCCTATAAACTGATCGATCCCGGAAGTTCATATTGGTTACGAACTAATTGATCACTAGTGGGTTAATGGTAAATAAGGATAAGATGTAATGAAGAAGGTTTACGGAAACATTCCTGCTTCATTACGGACAGTCTATGGAGGGTTAGTCTATATATAATGATTATATCAATTGACTCGACATATTGAGAACAAGTTATATATAATCGATAGAGTTCAATTTCAAATTTATGGTGACGTAATTCTGGAATTAATAAGTTGAATATAAATATTCTTTTCGATGAATGTTTTATTCAATTTATTGTAGTTACTGGTTATAGGTCCACGGTCCCCGGGTTGGCTCGTAACACGCGAGTGAATTCTCCTATTTTGAAACCTCGAGATTAAAATTAAATAGTTGATCTATTTAATGAATATGCAAAATATTATTTATTCGGTAATTAATATGTAAAATAGAATATACATTTCAATTATTCCATGACACATCATTGGCACCACATGTGTAGAAAATTGGGAAAATAATTTTTCTGAATTATATCACATGTGTAATTGATAATTTATTTGTTAAATAATTAATGGATAATATAAGATATTGATTTTCTCATTTAATGATGATTATCTCTTATTTAATGGTTCATCTTTTTCTTTGGAAAAAAGATAATCGTCTTGTGAAAATGATATCTCTCATGCCTATTTATTTTTCTATATAAATTGAGTTCCTCCCAACACAATTACAAGATATTCCTGTGCCTCATTAGAGAAAAAAAGGAGGAAAATCTTGCCTAAGCTTTTGAGAAGAAGAAAAACTAGAATTTTTTCTTGGAGCATATTCGAGGACGTTCGAATGTGGGATCGACCTCCACCAGACGTCGTTTAGAGATATAACTCGGAAGACTACGGCTTCTCTTCGGTTGGGAAAATCTTCAACCTTCTTGTAGATTAGATTAATTAATCATGTGAATCATGTCGTGGAAAAATCGTAAAGGAATTCCGATTCGTTGCTTCCGCTGTGCATGAGTGAGTGTCTCGATCGGTGCTGTGAATTAGATCTGACGATCTGAAATAGGAGGGAAAATACCCTCGTTTTTGCGAGCGTGCTCCCGCATGAGTCGAATGCCGGAAAATTTATGGATTCGGTTTATTCCGCATTTCTGATCCTGATTCGGTTTTCTGTATATCCAGCAGACACTTTATAAAGACCAGTAACAGAAGATGCAGTAACAGTGATATTGAAATGCGGTGACTTGTGAAGATGCACTTGAACACCAAATCATGTGTTACTTCATCTTCGTTCATATTTTTATAAAGACCAACTCAATTGCATCTTTATTGAACATTATAAAGACCAAATCAGTAGATGTATTTTTGTTTACATGATAAAAGTTGTCAAATTATCATATTATTATAAATGATAAGGGCAAAAAAAATACCTAACATACATAGTAATGTTTTTCTCTGAATCCGAGGTGGAGGGGGCGTGTGCCCCACGAACCCATAGGGTGCATCCGCCTTTGATTATTAGCCATATATCACGACATTTTCTTTGTTGTAATGTAGCGATACTTCAATTGTATATTTAAGGAGACTCATGTTCAGTTTATCAAAATCCCACTTTGGAAGAAAACGACAATTCATACTAAGAATGTATTTAGAGGGTTGTCTATAAAGGCCACTCCCGACCCTTATGGTCCTTTAGGGTTATCCAATGAGTGTCTTGAAAAGTCCTCACCGTGAATTCAATTACAAGATTAAAATCCACATTCAAACTAAATCCAAAATTGAATTTACATTTTATTACGATATATTACGATTATGAAAAATATTGATTTGTGTATTGATTTAGTAAGAATAGTTTTGGTATATTGTGTAATGTAGAAGCCATAGTAGTGTCTATAAATATTGTACTCATTTATTGATTAAAGAGAAACGAAATACTTTGACCGAAAATTGTCATGGTAGCAGAGCCAGGTTGAAAAAAAAAATCGTTGCTTTTTTAACTCTGCAGCTGAAACTTTCATGCCATGATCGGATAGTGAAACGGACTCCGATCGTGACGAAATTTTGAAGGGTTGTTCGGAATTTTGTCTTCTACAATCTGAACGGTGGAATTTCCAAATGAACTGTTCAATTTCTCTGAAATTAACCGCGACCGAACTGTTGTTAATTGTTTCCGTAGAAGTTTTCCGGCGACGATCGGACATTGAACGGATTCCGATCGTGACGAAATTTGGAGGGGTTATTTGAAATTTTGTCTTCTATAATCTGAACGGTGGAAATATTGATTGTACGGTTCAATTTCTTTGAAATTGCCCGCGACCGAACTGCTGTTAATTGTTGCAGCAGAAGTTTTCCGGCGACGATCGGAAATTGAAACGGATTCCGATCGTGATGAAATTTTGAGGGCGTGTTCGTATCTTTATTTGGTACAATCTAAACGGATGAAATTGCTTTTGGACGTTCAATATCTCAGAATAAACCCGAGACCAAACTGCTGTGTTTTGATGTTGTTTTTTTTATGAAATCGACTTCTAAGGTTTCTATATTGGTGAAAGGATGTCTGTTATGAACGCGAAGATTGATACTTCTGAGCAATTAGGTCTTTTCAATGTCAGCCCAGCCCAATGGAAAAGTATCATTGATTTGCTCAAATTGAAAAAATCGACTATCAGCTCAGTCTGCGTGGATTGTTGACACAGGAGTGACACATCACGTGAATGGTTCTTTTATGTCCATCGTTGATCCACGACGTATTTTTTGACTATTGTTGATGACTATTCTCATTCGGTTTGGATTTATTTATTGTTGAACAAAATGGAAGTCGAATTTGCTTTCTTGGATTTCATTGCTTTAGTTTCTCGTCAGTTCGAGGTTACCATTAAACGGGTTTGTAGTGATAATGGAACAGAATTTAGACCTTTGCTTCCTTATTTTCGTAAAGAAGGTATCATTTTTGAAACGTCTTGTGTTAGTACTCCTCAACAGAACGGTCGGGTAGAGCGGAAACATCAAAACATTCTTAATGTTGCACGTGCATTACGGTTTGATGGACATTTGCCGCTGAAGTTTTGGGGGGAATGTGTTATGGATGTGGCTTATATAACCGAACTCCATCTAGTGTTTTGAATTTTAAGACGCCTTATGAGACTCTTTTTGGGAAAAAACCGGACCTCTCAATGCTTCGAATTTTAGGATGTTTATGTTACGCCCACGACCATCGTCACACTCATAAATTTGCTAGCCGGAGTCGTAAGTGTGTTTTCCTTGGTTACCCGTTCGCGAAGAAGGTATGGACCTTGTATGACCTAGATACGGAGGAGATCTTTGTTTCTAAGGATGTTAAATTTTTTGAACATGTGTTTCCTTTTTCTCAACCGATAGATAGTGAAGCCTCTGTGGTTTCTTACCCTTTGTTTGACGCTGTTGGCTTAGTAAATCAAGGGTTCGATGCCTCTCCTACCGGGGATCCACCCTTGCCGTATCCTCCGGTTGAGGGGGGGCGGACTTGACTATTGACAAAGGTGATACTGGGGGTAATATAGTGCCTTAACCACAATTGTGACATCCAGGTGATGGTACTGAAGAGTTGGGTAGGGGTAGACGACAGAAGATTCCGAATTCTCGCTTCCAAGATTTTGTGACGCATACATTGATTGATCATAAAAGTCCCATTCCACACTCTTCCGGTCTGTCAGTTTCTTCAGGTACTCCGTATCCTCTTATGCATTATATTAGTTATGATAAGTTTTCTGATAAACATCGCAAGTATCTTGTAGCTATTACAGTGGGTAATCCTCCTAAATCTTCTAAGGAGGCTATGAAACATGAGGGGTGGCGTAAGGCCATGTCAGAAGAAATTCAAGCACTAGAAGATCAAGGTACTTGGGTTTTGCAACCCCTTCCCCCCCGGGAAAAAAGGCATTGGGGAGTAAGTGGGTGTATACAGAGAAATATGACGAGCACGGCACCATACAGCGTCTTAAAGCCCGGTTAGTGGCTTTTGGGCATCACCAAGAAGAAGGTATTGATTTTACAGAGACTTTAGCCCCTGTGGCAAAAATGGTTACGGTTCAGACCGTTCTTAGTGTCGCCGCGGTGAAACGGTGGGACATTAATCAGATGGACGTCCATAATGCATTTTTGCATGGGGACTTGGACGAGGAGATCTATATGAAGATACCTCATGGATTTGAGAAGCCGGGGTCCAATTTGGTTTGCAAGATGCACAAATCTTTGTATGGGTTGAAACAGGAACCACGGTGTTGGTTTGCGAAGCTTGCCTCCGTTTTGCATGATTATGGATTTCGTCAGTCGTACTCTGACTATTCGTTGTTTACTTTGACTCGTGACATGATTCATCTTGTGGTGCTTGTGTATGTTGAGGATATGATCATTGCAGGCAATGACAAATTATCGATGACGGTTTTTAAATCTTATTTGGGCAATTGTTTTAAAATAAAGGATCTCGGGGCTCTCAAATATTTTCTTGGCATCGAGGTTGTGAGGAACGTAGATGAGATTTTCTTGAATCATCGGAAATATGCATTGGATATTATACATGAGGCCAGGTTACGTGGGAGCAAACCAGCTGACTTTCCCATCGAGTAGAATCATAAGCTGGCACTCGCCACCGGACCTCTGTTGGGTGATCCGGCTTCATACCGACGTCTTATTGGACGGATTATCTATCTCGGGGTCACTCAACCCGATCTGGCATATTCTGTTCATGTCTTGTCACAGTTTATGCAGGCCCCCCGGATTGAGCATTGGGAGGCCGCCGTACGACTAGTCCGCTATTTGAAGAAACATCCTAGCCAGGGTATTTTGCTGCGCTCCGACAGTTTCCTCCTTCTTGAGGGTTGGTGTGACTCTGACTGGGCTAATTGCCCAATTACTCGTAGATCCTTGAGTGGATGGTTCGTATTTCTCGGTCTTTCTCCTATCTCCTGGAAGTCCAAGAAACATACAACAGTGTCTCGATCTTCGGCTGAAGCAAAGTATCGATCTATGGCTGCTTTGACATGTGAGCTGAAGTGGCTGAAGCAGTTACTGGCTGACCTTGGAGTTCGGCACCCTCCCGGCATTCGACTTTTCTGTGACAGCCAGTCTGCTCTATATATTGCTCAAAACCCGAATTTTCATGAACGTACGAAGCATATCGAAGTTGATTGTCACTTAGTACGTGACGCCATTACTGATGGTTTGATTCTTCCTTCTTATGTTCCTACGAAACATCAATTGGCGGACATTTTTACCAAGACATTGTGACGACAACAGTTCGAGTTTTTTTATTCAAGTTGGGCGTTCGAGATCTTCACGCTCCCACTTGAGGGGGGGGGGGTATTACGATATATTACGATTATGGAAAATATTGATTTGTGTATTGATTTAGTAAGGATAGTTTTGGTATATTGTGTAATGTAGAAGCCCTAGTAGTGACTATAAATATTGTACTCATTGATTGATTAAAGAGAGACGAAATACTTTACCGAAAATTGTCACATTTATTCACCAATTGTTTCCGTAATAAAATTATGAAAAATGAGATCCAACAAATCTAACTAACTAAAATGCACGGCACGAACCAAAACTCGACCACTACCATTGCATCCACTCCTCTTTCATCTCTCTTGGTCACTACCTGAGTTTGTTCATTAAAAAAAATCAAAAAAGACAAAAAAGAGCGAGGAGTCAGCAAAAAAACTATTATGGATCGTGGGAGAGTGTTAGTTTTAATAATTATAATACTTGTATCGAAACCAAGCACAAATCAATTTTAAAGGTTTATAAATAACCATGCAATCTTTTTATGCAATAAAATACTTGTTTGAAATTGTACACCAATTCACGACCAAACTTGTTCATGTAAGATGTGTCAAGTCAACAAGCTTCATTTACTGGACATCGATACAGTTGATTCGATTGTATCCTCCTCATGCCTCTTACTTAAATGCACCGTATATCAACAAGAAGTGATTTTTATAGCGAAGTCCCTCCTTCTGACACCTAATCTTATTGGGCTTCCGAAGAGTCCACTCGCCTAAGATCCCAAAACAACAGTCATTGCGCAACACACCGCTATCCCAACAGTGAAATCCTCATCAGGCCCATCGAGCGAGAACAAGATAACCATGTTGCCAAAGCAGGACATGCACAAGTATACAATATAGCACGCTGTTATGCGAGAATTACAATACCATACCATCGAAGTGAGACATGCAATAATCATGCCGCCGAAGCAGAAGATGCAAAGATTAGGGGCGTCCCGGTGTAATTGGGCTCTCTAAGCCAAAAAAAATTCAGGGCCCTAGACTGTGTAAAAGATTACGATGTAGCGGTTATTTTCAGGCTAAAAAATCAATTTTTTTTAAATTTATGTAGAATAAAAATATATCTAAAAGACACTACGAAAATATTAAAACGGGCCCTAAACTACCACTTTTAAGGAGGGATCTGAGCCGTGGCCTTGTTGGCCCGTGCCCAGGAACGCCCCTGCCAAAGATGATATGCATGCAAAAAATGATTTATTAATTCCCAAGATAAAAACAAGCACTATTCAAAATTATCTCATCAATCAAGTATCTTTAAGCAATATTTCATGAATGCGGACAGAGTGCGGTGAATCAGAGCGACAGATTTAAAGATTTCTTTGTGCATGTACGGCAGAGACTAGCAGCAAAGGAGGTCAGAGAGTTTGTTTGGGCAATTTGGCATGTCTGGAATGCGCGTTGTAGTGCGGTGTTTGATGGCCAGGAGATTTATATTTCTCGGATATGGTCTACGGCTCATGCGGCGGCACTTGAATATAGGGAGGCATGGAGTATTCGTAGCTCTTCATTAGTAGGCCCTCTATTGGCCTCCCATTGGGTGGCCCCAGACGAAGGGGAAGTCTAGTTCGATGTGGATGCCTCTATTATGTAGACTGATTTTGGTGTGGGTTTGATATTTCATAGCCATCAGGGAACCGTTCTTGCAGCCTACTTGTTCCACTTTGACCCTGGCATTGGGGTGGTGTTGCTGGAGATACGAGCTATTCTTTTGGCGCTAGTGGATGGGCACCACTTAGGATTTCAGAAGTTGGTTGTGGAAAGCGATTTCCTGACTTGTGTTCAAATGCTCGGCCATGCATGGGAGGACCAATCGCCTTTGGGTTGTCTACGACATGATTGCTTGGTGGAAGTAGATCAGTTCTCATTTGTCCAGTTTTCTTTTATTAGGCGTACGGGGAATGTCCCGGCGCATCTTCATTATCGACTTGGTCATGTCAGTCTTGGTGTGCGATTTTGGGGTTCTCAGCCCCCACACAATGTCTTAAACGCTTGTCTGGCGGATTTGATGATTTAATAAAATTATCTTCTTCCTCAACAAAACAAAAAAAATTCATTAATGCATGTCAGTGTAAAAATATCAATATACTAGGTGCACTTTATCATGATATTGCAAAAGAGTAAATTGCAGATTTAGTCTTCTATCTTTTCCCAAAAAGGAGAGACTTAGCCCACATCTTTGATTTTGGTTTGACCGGTCCCTTATCTTTTAAATGTTTTGCAACTTTGGTCCATTTAACAATCGGTCAACGAAAAATTGACGGAAAACGTGTGCGTATTTAAAACATAACTCACATTTTCTCGGCGTAAATAGACTATTAATTTCTTAGTTCGGAGGTCTGATACCTCGGTCATCTGATATCCAAAACACATGCTTCTTCCTTTCCTATTTAACTATCTTTGTTGTAAAAAACACACATATTAAATAGAGTAGTTAATGTTTTGACTTAATATCAAAATGACAGTAAAACCCTTTGAATATAATTAATGTAGTGTTGTTTTCAATCTCCCACCCCTTAATAAATAGAGGTAGATGTAGAAAAATACAACAAATAATGTTTTGGAAATATAACTACGACTGATAAAATGGAATTTTTATTTTTGACAACTTCGACCGTTAAATAGAAATGGAGGAATACAATTTAGCCTGCTCCCAACTTACTTTTTTTTTTTTAACAACTACCCCTTACCCATTCAACACTAATTCCTTTGTTACCCCTTAATGAAAGCCTACACGACTAACTTTCAAGTGAAAGCACAAGTAATGACAAGACATTATGAAATGAGATGCACGATTACTTGCACCGAATTTGGTTGCACCGACAACAAATCACGTCAAAACCATTGTTTCTCTAGTTCTTGGGTCTAAAACGAAGCATTATGCATGAATATGATTTAATCCGATATTTCCTAATTTGATTATAATTACCATCATTGGGAGCAGTGGCGGATCCAGAATGAATATTCAGCGAGATCCGTAAATATTTAACACAGTAAATATTTTTTTACACGGGGTCCGAAATATTTTTCTATAGGTAAAATGTGAAGTATTTTTATTTTTAACGGGGTCCGTGGACCCCCCTATAGTAAGGTTAGATCCGCCCCTGATTGGCAGCAACTCATTTTAAAGAACACTGGTCACTAGTGTTGTTAAACGAATTGATCCGTTCATGAACAAACTCGTGTTCAAATCGTTAGTGTTCGTGATCATTTAGTTAACGAGCCAAGCTCAAACATTATTGTGGGCTCGTTTGCTAAACGAACGAAAACAAGTTTGGTTCGTGAACGTCGATTATGTTTGCGAACCTACTTATTAAATAAACCAATTTACAATAACTCTAATCAAAAGATGATAAGTCATTTAATTATCTTATAGAGTTTATATGTTGATTTTATATAAATTTAAAAATTCTTTTAATATTTTTTGTTGTATAATGTGTGTAATATTGATCTATAATATGTTAATCTGCATTTACACTTCATATTTAATACCTTAATGAGCCGAACTCGAGTCGAAAGTTGAAAAGATGTTTAACGAACCAAACTCGTACACGAGCTCGAACAATTCATCATTAGAACGAGTCGAGCTCAAACATAATTTTTCGTTCGTTTAACAAACAAACAATCATGAACTAGCTCGTGAGCTAAACGGGTTAGAGTTCAAACCATCGCTACTAGACTAGGCTCGGCTCTACTCGGCTCATTAACTGTAACGCCCCCAGACCTGTGCCTGGTAGCGCTAAATCAGTCATAAATTGTCTGGTCAACTGCTTAGACTGCCGTCATCGCTTCTTCTAAAAGGGCTAAACCGAGTTGACAAGACATTTATGTCACTTATCTGGGGTGATCAGGATTTTACTTTACCGACGACAGTCCCTTATAGGGGGGGGGGGGGGGGAGAATGTAAAGTCCCACATTGGTAAAGTAAAGTACCGCTCACCCCATATAAAAGACATAAATGTCTTGTCAACTTGGTTTAGCTCTTTTAGACCAAGCGAGCATGGCGGTTTAAGCAGTTGACCGGACAATTTATGACTCATTTAACGCTTCCAGGCCCGAGGTCTGGGGGCATTACAGAATGGTATCAGAGCCGACTATCATACGGAACTAAGTGCCACACCGTGAGAGGCGGTGGGGGCCACCTCTAGAATCCTATGGTAAGGACGAACTGGGACAAATCCACTGGGACAAGTCTTGGCCGTCCTAGCGAGGACGCCAGTCCCTTATAAGGGGGGAGAATGTAAAGTCCCACATTGGTAAAATAAAGTCCTGCTCACCCCCATATAAGTGACATAAATGTCTTGTCAACACGGGTTAGCCTTTTTAGACCAAACGAGGACGACGGTCTAAGCAGTTGACCGCACCATTTATGACTCATTTAACGCTACCAGACCCGGGGTCTGGGAGTGTTACAGAATGGTATCAGAGCCGGTTATCATACGGAACTAAGTGCCACACCGTGAGAGGCGATGGGGGCCACCTCTAGAATCCTATAGTAGGGACGAACTAGGACAAATCCACTGGGACAAGTCTTGGCTGTCATGACGAGGACGTCAGTCCTTTATAAGGGGGGAGAATATAAAGTCCGACATCGGTAAAGTAAATTCCTGCTCACCCCATATAAGTGAATAAATGTCTTGTCAACCTGGGTTAGCCATTTTAGACCAAGCGAGAACGGTGGATTAAGCTGTTGACAGGACAATTTATGACCCATTTAACGCTACCAAGCACAGGTCTGGGGGCGTTACATTAACGGCACTAGTGATTGCGTTGAAACCACAATGTAAATGAATTAATTTTTTTTATAACAACTCATCTATATATAAAAAAATCTATGATAAAATAAATATGACACTTAATGCACCAAGTAAATGTGTATGAAGCATCAAAACAAAAAAAAAAAAAAAATAAATGTGTATGATGATCCTTATCACACACAAAAGAAAATTGTATATGATGATCTAATTCATTCCTTTACAACCTTATTATATGAATGAGGATAAAATTGCTTACAGTATGTTCGTTAATTTAATAAAACAATTATGTCTCAACATTTCATAAATATATACATTCTGATTGCCATTTAATCGTTTTCACACCTCCACTGTTAAGATGTTTTCCACGGAAAAAAATAAAATAAAAATCTCAAGTCCCGCGATCGCAACATACAAGAAAATACACCACAATTATAAGCTTCTGTCATAATAAAAAACTAATTTAAAAACCACATATTGTACAAAACTAAATAACAAGAGAAAAAATCAGAAAAAACACAAAGTATAAAGAAGAAAATTAAATTGTCAGTGTATTATTTTAATGATATAAGAGATATTTATAATAGACATTACACTGTAAATACAATAGAGTAGATAAACCAGAAAATCTATATAATCAATTTGAATAATATATAACCATAAATTTATATTTTATAACACTTGTCCTTGGCTATCAAACCTAACTAAGAGAAAACCTAATGGAAAAAAAATCTTAGTTAAGAAAAAAAGTACATATTTATCTATGTTTAATTTATTCCCCCTCAATTAAGGACTTTCAAGATCATATTAAGGACTTTCAATTTATGGAAAAAGGACGTCACATCCTAATCATAGTAAATTAATACTATGAATAAAAACAAAAACAATCCGTTTTTGCACCGTAAAAAACAACCAAAAAATTTGCGGAATTGTTGCAAGCAATTTATTCAGCCAAGATATTCATTTGGTTTGGTAAGTAAGATCATTCATACATGTAATGGAAATCTTTACAATTAGCGTATGTAATTCAGTTCGTAGTTGGAGTTTTTTTTATGCGATTGAATCTGTCTGTTTCTGCATTTTTGATTCGCGAATTGTCCATAAACTGATGTAAAAAACTGTAACAATAGTTCAAAATAATGTACGAACGATGAAAAGAATGTAGTATGAATACGGAAAATGCGGTAAGAATGCACCGAGAGAAGAGGGAAATAAAAAAGATGTAGTGGCGGTCCACAAATTGTAGTGATTTGGACACAATGCACATAATTAGAGCCATATTGGTTTAGGGAGGATGCGTTTTTGTTCTTTTTCGAATTATTGCTATCCATTTTTTGCTTGGTTAGTGATGAAATTGGTTATGTTGTTTATAGTCTTTTTGGTTGCAAAGCAAAGGTATGAATGTTTGTTGGTATGTTATTCGGTTTGGAGGTGGGGTTATTTTGAGACTTTTCAATCTGACTGTTTCTTCATTTTTGATTCGTGAATTGTACATAAACAGATGTAAGAACCTGTAAGAATAGTTCAAAGTAATGTAGTAACCATTTAAATAATGTAGTAACATTATAAGACATGTAGTAACAATGAACGAACTGTAGCTGCAGTCCACGAATTGTAGTGACAATACCCAATGAAGAAAACGAGAGCCATATTGTTTTAGGTAGGATGCGTGTTTGTTATATTTTGAATTATTCCTATCCCTTTTTTGCATTGTTACTGATGAAATTGGTAATATTGTTTATAGTCTTTTTGGTTGTAGCAATGTTGATGCTTATGTGCTCATTCAAGGAGGAGACATGTGTTCTTAGAGTCAATCCCGACGATTCTTTACGTTCAATTCATGATAGGATTTCAAACACTTGGTTTGAATTGAAGCATGTCAATATGAAGCTGTATTATTCATTGCATGATAAACACAAGTGCGTGTTAAGGTCCGATGATGATGTTCGATCAATGACAGAATTGGGTGATTCATATGGAATAAAGAGTGTTGATGTGACTGTTCTCGAAGATGGGGTTATGGGTTCATCTTCGTCATACGTGTCAAGTAATACCCTTGTCGATGATCCATGGAATAGCGACGGTGCAGATGACGTGTTACCGGCTCTTTCAATCACCCAGTCTCGCCCAATTGACCTAGGATGGGATAAGCTTATTTTCATGGAAGGTCGGACATTTGAGGGTGGTGCGGATGCTTTTAGGGGATCGTTTATTGAAACGGGCCCTTCAAACTCGGTTTCCGTTTCGTTTATACCAAGAATGATGCTAGTAGGATTTCGGTTGTTTGTGCTTTGAAAAACCAAACAAATTGTGACTGGAAGGTGCATGCGGTTAAGAGGCCTTCAAATGGACAATTTTATTTAAAGAAATTGTGCAACGTCCATAAATGTGGAACCTCTGCCCGCTCCTTCAAACATTCACGTTTTAGTTCCCGTCTTGTTGCTAAAGAAATTTTAGATACAATCCGTGAGAAGCCAATGACCACACCGTCGGACATCCAACATTCTTGGTCATCTACCCGTCGTCGAAAAATGCCTTATGATGTTGCCGGGGTGCTTGTTAGGAAGGCTAGGGAGATTGTGTATGGAAATGAGCGTGATTCGTTCAATAAGTTACCGGCTTATAAAGGCGTGTGTTGCGCTCAAATCCCGAATCGATCTAGTCTTGGATGTACATCCTAATTCTAATCGGTTTAAACGAATTTTTATTGCTTTTGCGGCGTGCATCAAGGGGTTTACTTTCTGTCGTCCATTGCTTTATCTGGATGGTGCACATTTGAAGTGCGGTACTAAAGGGCATCTCTTGGCGGCTACTGCGAAGGATGGCAATAATGGTACGTGTCCTTCTGAACGAAATTTTTTGGAACATTCTTGCAACTTTACACGCATTTCTGTTTTTTCTGGTTTTTTTTTTTTTTTTTTTGCACCTGAACAGAACTTAAGGTGTTTAACCTTCATCGTGATTTATGCTGGGGCAGCAAGGTATCGTGTCTGTTATGTCATGTAGTAACAAGTATAGTAAGTCCTAGTCACCCTGATGTAGTAACACTTGAAGTATTCCCCTGTTTTTGCCATCGCAATACCCAACATGTACTTACATATTTTGTTTGTCCATCACGTACATAGAACCGAAGATTTATGTAACTGATTTTGGTGAATTTTCATGTTGGGCAAAGAAAAATAAAAATAATTCCATTTGCAATTTGTAGTGACCAACCTAGACACCATTAATTAAGTTGAATATGTCGTTCTGTTTTATTGCGTAGGAACACATAATGTAGGGATTATATACTTAAATCCATTCGTTATTTTTTTTTATGTCGTCTCTGGTTTTTTTATTTCAAGGTTTGTATCCAGTTTGTTACGCGGTAGTTGAATCAGAGGACTATGAAAATTGGAGGTGGTTTTTGGAGCAATTGAGTAGAATAATTACAGTAGATCGGGAGATTACCTTCATGACTGATCGGAACATAGGGTTAATTGCTGCTTTGCCCGAAGTGTTCCCGGAGTCTAACCACTCTTTTTGCATCTACCACTTGAAGTTAAATATGAAGAGCACTTTTAGTGGTAAAAAAGGTGGTGCGGATTTGAGGGACCAGATGGTGGATTTGCTAGTTAAATGCGCATATGCCTCAACTGAAGTGGATTTTCACAAGTATATGGACGCAATGCTTCGTGTTGGAGGGAAACAAGCCAAGGGTTTCTTCGACGGATTGCATCCGGAAAAGTGGGCCAATGCTTATTTCAGGGGATGTCGTTACGGTAACATGGCATCTTCTGCTGCTGAATCATTCAATTCGTGGGTGGTTAAGGAACGACATCTTCCGGTGTTTAATATGATTGATGCGATTCGTATTAAAATCATGAAGCAACATGCAGGTATATGTCATATATAGCGTCCATATTTTTATTTTTTTTTCACCATTATTGTTCACTTCTTATCATTTTTAGTGTCTTGCTCTTACAGATAGGCATGAAATGTGTTCAACCTGGACATCAAAGATTTGTCCTAAAATTGATTCGAAGTTGTACGACTTGATGGAAATAGGACGAAGCTTCAACGTGATTAGTTCCTCACCATACCTTTATGAGGTGTTATCCTCCCCATCGGCGACTGTTAATTTAGAGTGTGGGACTTGCAGTTGTAATGAGTGGCAACGTTATGGTTATCCATGTGTTCATGGATTAGCAGTCATCAGTGTTACTGGATTTCCGTTATATCAATTTGTTGATCAGGGCTATTTGACTGAGTCATATTCGAACGCTTACCATGACCCCATTTATCCAATACCAGATTCGTATCTGCACGAGAATATTGTAGATGGGATGGAAGTGTTGCCTCCAATCCCGAGGAGGCAGCCTGGTAGGCCACGCAAGAAGCGTTTTAAATCGAGGGGGGAGTACTCACGTCCAATTACTTGTGGCCGTTGCGGAAATGAAGGTCATCATAATTGCAGAACGTGTGCGGCTGCGTTGGACAAGTAGTGACATATGAATTATTGGAGTGTGGAAGTTGAGGCTAATAATTTTTGCCTTGTGAATGTTCTAGCACTTTTTGTTTGTTACTTCGACATTTACGTTTTCCATTGCGTGTAGGTGTTTGTATTACACGTAATAAACTGATTGTAGTACGTTATTTTCCCTTTGAACTTCGATGTATGAGTATGTTATGTGTATTTTACATTTAATGTACTCTTGTTTATTTTCCCTTCAAACTACAATGTCTCAGTACCTTATTTGTTAGTATTCTCTGCAGCATAGGGATTTTACCTGATATGCCACTGGTTTCTGCTGCATTGTGTGGATATACCACCCAAGGCAAAATCAAACAATTTTGGGACGCGATTTTCTCCCATATTTTTAATGAATGTGCACGATCTTAAGGTACACAAATCCCCTGTTGGGTTCCTCCTTCCCAATTAGGGTTTAGTTTGGTTCCAAAAACGCTGAAAACGCGAAAATGAGAGTGGTATTTCGACAACAAAGTGGTATGCCCACTTTTGCCACTTCTCAAAAGTGGTAGATCAACAAAGCTCCCGGCATAGTTTCAAAAGTGTTTACCAAATCCGTCCCCATTAAAAACCCAGCAAGTGTCGGTATTTTACCGAATTGAGGTTGTTCGTCTTGTCATTGCGTGGCACTATCCCTCTACATTTAAGCTTACATGTGAACTTGTCACTACATTATGTGTTCCTACTCAAAGAAGGCCGACAAATTTGCCATAACATCATTACTATATTCCTCTCTACCTCGTTCTTAGTACATCTTTGACATCTGGGTAATAAATCAACAAAATGGGGAAAATACAGAATGGCGGAAGGGTTAACAAGTGTTGGTGAGTCCAAAATTCGGTTGTTCTTCTAGTACAAGAAAATACACCACAATTATAAGCTTCTGTCATAATAAAAAAAACTAATTTAAAAACCACATATTGTACAAAACTACATATTGTACAAAACTAAATAACAAGAGAAAAAATCAGAAAAAACACAAAGTATAAAGAAGAAAATTAAATTGTCAGTGTATTATTTTAATGATATAAGAGATATTTATAATAGACATTACACTGTAAATACAATAGAGTAGATAAACCAGAAAATCTATCTAATCAATTTGAATAATATATAACCATAAATTTATATTTTATAACACTTGTCCTTGGCTATCAAACCTAACTAAGAGAAAACCTAATGGAAAAAAAATCTTAGTTAAGAAAAAAAGTACATATTTATCTATGTTTAATTTATTCCCCCTAAACCAAGATCAATTAAGGACTTTCAAACGTCACATCATAATCATAGTAAATTAATACTATGATTGATTAATTACCAAAATCCATGTGTATCACACACACACACACATATATATATAAAATCCACATAATTAATATTTTGTTTTATATTTATTAATAATAAATAAATACTACTATAATGATGTATCACTATAACACTTTATAATCGAGATAAAAAGTTTTATTATTTCATTATAACCGAATTTTGCTCCAGCTAGATGCTCTTATGTGTGTGACTCGATAGACTTTCGAATATGTTGGCCGTAGATATAAAGAACATTTTCTAAAATGCCCTTCACACCTAACGATCATGAATAACGTCTAGCAACACGTCTTGACCCTCAATCATCGGAAGAGTCAAATACGATTACTGCTACCTTTCATGTGAAATGGGTACCGTGTAAATAAAATCTTACCACTGTTATAATAGTCATACGGTCGTATCTTGAGTGTCAATACCTTAACGACCGCATCTTATAATTCGGATATCATGCTATCTCGAAGAAACTCATTTACTCCCAATTTGCAAAGATTCACGAGAGCAAGACATTCCTTATAAGAACACCCTTTTGGATATTTACTCCTACTATTAGGATACGCGATTTCCGGACGAGCAACATTAATCCTACGCATGCTTCAATATCACACCCAAGCACTACCACATGATCGCTCCATGGCTAGGGAAAACCTCAATAGTGTCAAAGTATGACAATCCACACCGTGATGCCATGAGGACTCCGGTCTTAGGATAATTACACAACCACCACATTGTGCGACACTTAATAACGTAAGTGGGTCAGTCTAACGTATGCATTCTCTAATATACGTCCACGTACAGTCCAAGTGTCCCTACACTTCGATAGACGAGATCTATCCCTGTCTTCATAAGATAGAAGACATCTAATACGTGCTAGTCTAATCATACTATTAATGTCGCATTTAAGTATGAAACTTATTAATGTGATTCAAGATCTCATCAACCATAATCACTATCACGATTTCTCTATCACAGTTTAATATTAAGGATGATATCATATATATAAAATATCATAATTGGCTCGTTAAACGAACAAATATATAATAACAGAAAAACCATTTATTATATGTATAAAAATAAGGAAGTAGTAGAAATGATCTGACCCGGTCGGACCCGGTCCAACCCGATTGGGTTTAGGGCACTACTTCAACAATCTCTCACTTGACCTAAAACCAATCACTTGTACACACAAGACCAAGTTGAAACACAAGAATCTCATGAAATACTCTCAACCAACCCTAAGCGTGAACATATCACTATCCGTAGGGACTCAGGCTATCCTCATATCATGTTCCAAATGATCAAGTCAAAAGGAATTTCCTCAACACACACATGAATCTCTGATGAGACCCTGGTCCTTGCTCAAGCAATGAATCCACTTTTTATATCAGCTATACAATAAAAATGGAAGAACCGTACAAGATTCAATAATGAACCTCTTAAATCCACATACTACTCTCACCGTGCCTCTAAGGCAACACTGTGTTTAGGCCCAGTTGTAGAACATTCAGTGATCTCTGAGAACATTTCCAGCTCACTGTATCACTTAATTAAAGCGATTACAAACCCAGATTGTAGCTCTCACTGTCTTCATAAGACTTAGAATATACATCTGTCTGTCTACGTTTATCCAATTCCAAGTTCAATAAACTAGGAATCCATCCCTAACACTTTAAGGGCATTCTCGACATTCACCAGAATCTCTTTCATACTTACTCATGACTCTTCATGGAGTATGAACATTAGCACAACTCTTATAACGGATCCTATTGTAGTAGCAAAAGGAACCTTCCATAAGTATCATCTTTCACTTTATCTTCAGGACTGACCTCCTGTCATAGATAGATCACAAGAATGCTAGCTAGCAATATCTCTTGATGTGATCTATGCTAAACTCTTTTAACATCCCATCTATAAAGGTGAAGATGATTAAGCAGTATCAAGAACTACCATTTCAATAGCTTTCGTAAAGACCTTGAACTACCAAACATTAATTGACTATGACACGGGATGCCGATTCCTGAGAAGGATATGAAATACCTTACTAGGAAATTGTAACACTCTCACTAACCCTTTTGCACATCAGGCATATCTTCACTTTTGATCAAATCAAACTCATTTGATTGTCAAAGTAAAGAACTTATATAGGGTAACTTGTTTGAGTCCATAAGTTGATCCCGTAAGTTCACATATCATCCAGCATCCATGGACATCGAACCTTCGGCCCAATATCCTTGGCACTATTATATAGTGATGATACGCAGCTATAACAAGCATAATCTGAACAAATCAAGCATAGTTGGAAGCACAAAGGTAATTACATGGTTTAAACCTCGTAGCCTTTAGCCATCAACTTAGCTTAACTAGTAATCGTATTACCATCCATGTCGGTCTGTCATAAAGACATGCTACACCTTTCAGAGACATTCTCTTCATGTAAGACATACTCGGTTCATAACCCGGTTGTCACACATGGAATCCACTTCAGACATTATGGCTCTAAGCCATATCTCATAATCTTGCCTCTCAAACATTCCTGCATAAGTCATGCGATCTTCATTTTTCAAGATAAACACACAAGTTGCCTTTTCAGGCTTGTGGTTATCTATAGACTCATAGAATACTTGTGTGCACTGAGCAGTGTCCTACACCTCATCATTATGTGGCGCCTGTCACGTTCCATGGTTGAATATCTCTTTGTGGTTCTCAAAATCTTTTGACATCTCAACTTACTCCCACTGTTTTTTTTGGAAGAGACACTTCCTTTAGAAAATAGCATGTTTGGAGACAAACACTTTTGCTCCATGGGTAAGTAAATAATATCTAGCGTACTTGCTGAGACATTCCACAAAGTTTCATCCTAAGCTTTAAGCCTTTCTGACTTTGCCTACGACAACTCTGAATCATTGGTTAAGATGGATTTGACGTCATCTCCTTCCATATTTGATATGGAATTTATTCAACCTTATTCTTCAGAACTTGGTTATGTATATGTTTTCAATAAGGGCACTATCCTAGAACCGGTAAAGGATACTTTGCATGGCTTACACCGCACCTTTATCATATAAAGTGTTGTTTCCATTATAGAAACACAATCTAATCGTATATCCCAGAATGATATCCTTCAAGGGAGAATCTGATTCTTTTTCAGACAACCTCTCAAACACCCTTTAGGCATTAATTGCATCAATCCAATTGAAGATTAATTCCTAAGTTGTTTATAAATCTCATATTCGTACTAGTTCAAACTTTTCAGACTTTCCGAATTTCATACTTCACTAAGTACATGTGACTATTTATGAAATAGTCAATGAGAGTAATAGACAATAATATCATTTGTAGTGTTAATTGTCATAAGCCAAGAAACATCAATATATTCAGGCTTTAGGCAATTTTCTAGACTTTATAACCTTTTTCATAAAAGGGCATTTTAGTCATCTTTAGATAAGATACGTATTGCCAACGTGATTCATTGGATTAACATTTGTTCTTTAGAATTGAATTGTTGGTTAAATCCTAACAGATAACTGTAAACACGTTCTTCATAAGAACCGGAATAAAATAACATTTATTTATTTATTTATTAGTTTACTAGATTCAGAATATTATACGGTAAATGCCGCAACATTTGCTTCACTTTCCATATCTTAGAATATTTAGTATTTAATCTTTCTAATTTAATCATACTCATAAGATATCATATATCTAAGAGTTGACTTGAGTTTAGATAGATTTATCTCAACATACTTGCTTAGAATATAGACTTCGATAAATTCTCTTATTTTAAGCATCTGCCCCAACTTTCCTTTTAATCCATTAAGCAATTGTAAATGTTTCTTAGTTTAGTCTTCATAAGACTTAAGAAAAATCACAAGAGATATGTCTTGAATTACCTTTAACAAAGAAAATCCAAAGTTTATTAGATAGTTTATTTAACCTTTTGAATCATATTCAAAACATGAACTATTTAATAAACCATTAAAAAATGATTGAAGAATTAAGTCGATACTTAAATCATGCAATCTTGAAAACAATTTTCAAAATTTGTTGTGGTCCTTCTCATTCAACGCATCTAATGTTTGAAATAATTGTCATCGTATGACAGAATGACCCATTGGATATCGTCGTATCCAATATATGATTAATTCGTTGAAACTCATTTCAAGTGATTTAATCATATCGCGAGCTTCCGTTTTGATTAATAATTAAAGTCTTAGAGCACTCTATCAAATATGTAGTCTCCTTGTCTATACTATAACGTAGTGGCTTGTGTCATTGCTTATTTCATAAGGAATAAAATTACTTAACCTTATTTGAAAACTTTTCTCGAAAGGCAACTGTCATTTAATTTGGTTTTAACAATCGAGAAAAAACATAAATAAAAGTTTGATAAAACTACAACATAAAATAAAGATAAAAAGAGTGTTATTGTTTATACATGCAAAATTAAAAATGGTCTTTTGATTTATGATATTGCTCCCACTAGTCAACTACTCCCAATTTACTTTCAAGAATTTCTCAAAATTATATAGTGGTCAAGATCCCATTTAGTTACCAGATCCCCGATGAAGGGTAGACAACTCTTTACCAATCACATCTCTATGTGACTCTTGGTAGTTGACTGTCAATTCTTTGACACTTTACATCTCTATGTGGTAGTCAATCCATTGCCTCTAGAATAAGACGGTCCTGACGAGGGTCAATCATCGCAATATTCTAGTCAAGTCATAACCCAATAATCACGAGATCTCTTACGATCATATCTCAATAACAACGATATACCCGATGTAGGTCAACTCCCAACGAGGGCCGATCAGTTGGATCCGAACAAGGGCTCTTCACCGTCGCTAGCTATAATATTGAGAGACAATATTTCGATTTGATTTTTGTTGTGAGAGTAATTTTAATTAATTACGGTCTCATCTACAACATGCATATTTTAACGTTATCAACATAAAGTAAAACGTACACCATTCCGCGCACAAAAATAACCGGTATGATCATGGACTTTTCCTAAATGTAGTTTCGAATACAAACTGACGAAACCGCGAGTCACAAATCTAAGGGTAGCTGCAACCACCTTCAGGATCTCCATGTCTTTATTTTTTGGCCTCCATCTTCTGATCCATTATTATTACATGAAATTTTATCTAATAAAATTACACCCGTCGCATACGGGGGAGCTAACGGGAATGGGATAAATGCAGAAAATAAAACTAACTCGTTATTCATTACAGCCTAGGACAAATTGTACCAACAGAAAAATAAATCATTCACATCTATCCTATTGGTCGAGTCCATTATCAATCGGGGCCCATATAATCATATTATATCTACAACATCTTTTTTTTGTTTTTATTATATCTACAACATTTAATCTATACAATAAAATCTTATAAAAAAGATAAAATATGACAATACCAACTTGCGTCTTATTTCATCAAATTATATAATTAATTAACATTTAATCAATTAAATAATTTGTTAATTGAAATTTAAATTAACTTTTAATCAAATTATATAATTAATTAACATTTAATAAATTAAATAATTTGTTAATTGAAATTTAAAATTAACGTTTAATTTTAAAATCAATTCTAATTTAAATTTTATTAATTAGAACTATTCCAAAAATAAAATCAAAATAAAATGAGACTCTTATGTTTCCCTCCTTTTGGTTGGGATGTCTTTGGTTTGGTCCCAAACCAAACCAAAAGGCATCCTAGGCTTTCCAATTTTTTTTGAAAACGGCTAGGCTATTCCAAAAATATTTGGAATGACTTGGGTTCACCCTAGGTCCACTATTTTGGACCATTAGTCCAACTCTTTTCCTCAAGGATTTGAGTGGTGGCCTTTTCATGCCACATGACATCCTCATGGCCCAAACTATTTAAACAATTGGTTAGCCACACAACATCAACTAAACATAGTGCTGTTAACGAGCCGAGTCGAACCGAGTATCAGTTATTCAAACTCTGTTCATTTAACTCACGAGCTTGTTCATATTCGTTTGTTTAATAAACGAACATAAAAATAAGTTGAAACTTGGTTTGTTAAGGTAACGAGTTTGTTCACGAACGTTTGCTTACAAAACGAACATAAAATTATGTTCGAACTCAGCTCATTTATAAAGAAATTTTGTTCAAACTCGTGTTTGAGTTTGGCATGCTACATGTATTTTTGTCTTTGCTAGTTAAGGTATAAAAAATTAAGTCCAAATGAATAAATAACAAAATACAAATCAATATTCAAATATTATAGTAATAAAAACATTATGACAACTTTGTCAATATTCTATAAAATTACTATAGACTATCTATTAGATTAATAGATGTCTTATCATCTTATGAGTTAATGTTAGGCTGTACATTAATTTTTCTATATAATAGCAGGTTCGCGTATATAATCGAGCGTTCACGAGTATGTTTGTGTTCGTTCATTTAGGAAACGAGCTTAAAATATTGTTCAAGCTTGGTTCGTTAAGCTAAACAAACGAATGATCACAAATACTAACAAGTCGAACACGAGTTTGTTCGTGAGCGGCTCTGTTTGTTTAACAGCACTAACTAAACATAAGAAATTTCTATGTATCATAAAATCACAAAACAAAAATTTCGGGGTTCTATAAATTAAAATACCAACCGAC
Organism: Gentiana straminea; assembly: GCA_036785695.1. Classification (NCBI taxonomy): domain Eukaryota; kingdom Viridiplantae; phylum Streptophyta; class Magnoliopsida; order Gentianales; family Gentianaceae; genus Gentiana; species Gentiana straminea. Next base: position 5,791,822 of record JAVUPR010000265.1, on the reverse strand, counting down.
GCCGACCACCTCGGGGGAGCCGATGGGTGCCGCCGCCGATCGGCCGAGCACCCCAAATGCCGATTTTTTTTCGTATACCGAAATTATATCATGCATCTAGAAAAAACACAACACAAATTTTAATGATTATTTCTTAAGATCGAAGCTCTCTCATATACCATTGTTAGGATATCAAGTAGTTTACGCAGCGGAATTTAAAATTTTGATTTCCATTTCCAAGATCGGCTTCGTTTACAATATACAAAAAAGTAGTAGACGGAGAAAGTACGTTGGATGATCTAAAAGATCGAAGCTTTATCGTCTACGGAAAAGTAGTAGTGCGCAGAGCCGCCCAAACATTCGGCCTCTACCGATATCCACACGAACAACCCGCCGGAATCTCGCCTTTGATTGCTACCACGAAAACTTGGTTGCTAGACCGACATTTTCTCTCTCTAATAACTCTCTTTAGGATGCTCACTATCTTTCAAATAAATTAGAACTCTTATAATTGTGAGGATACAAAAGTGCTTGGCTCCACCTCTTATACAGAGGTAACATGCGCCCCATGAAGTCCCATTCCCAATGGGAAAAACTTCCTGCTTGGAGTAGGGAGAAAGAAAAACCCCTCATAAAATAAGTAAAATATATTTTCTTGATTTATCTCTATTAATTTAATATCTCATATTAAATTATTCCAAGATATTGTCAATATTCAATAGTGAAGATATCTTTATTATATTATGTTACTATATATCATTTACACATGTATATATATATATATATATATATATATATATATATATATATATATATATATATATATATATATATATATATATATATATATATATATATATATATATATATATATATATATATATTAATATTAATACATAATAATATAATACTATGATTGATTAATTTGTAAAATCCATGTGCATCATATACACACAAAACATGCGCGCCCATACATATATTTATTTAATCAACATAATTAATATATTGTATTATATTTATTCATAATAAATGAATACTACTATAATGATTTAGCACTATAACACTTTATAGTCGAGATAAAAAGTTTCCTTATTTGGTTATCACTATAACCGCATTTTAATCCGATTAGATGCTATTATGTGTGTGACCCGATATGCTTCCGAATATGTTGGCCGTAGATATAAAGAACATTTACTAAAATGCCCTTCACACCTAACGATCATTAATAGCGTCTAGCAACACGTCATGACTCCCAATCATCGGAAGAGTCAAATGCGATGACTACTACCTTTAATGTGAAACAGTTACCGTGTAAATAGAACCCTATCGCTGTTTTAATATCCATACGGTCGTATCTCGAGTGTCAATACCTTAACAACCGCATATTATAATCCGGATATCATGCTCTCTCGAAGAAACCCATTTACTCCTACTTTGCAAAGATTCACGAGAGCTAGACATTCCTTATAAGAAGACCCTTTCAGATATTTACTCCTACTATTAGGATACACGATTTCCGGACGAGCAACATGAATCCTACGCATGCTTCAATATCACACCCAAGCACTACCGCATGATCGCCCCATGGCTAGGGGAAACCTCATTAGTGTCAAAGTATGACAATCCACACCGTGATGCCAAGAAGACTTCGGTCTTAGGATAATTACACAACCGCCACATTGTGCGGCACTTAATAAAGTAAGTGGGTCAGTCTAACATACGCATTCTATGATACACGTTCACGTATAGTCTAAGTGTCCATACACTTCGATAGACGAGATCTATCCCTATCTTCATAAGATAGAAGACATCTAATTCGTGCTAGTCTAATCGTACTATTAATGTCCTATTTAATAGTACATACGACTAGAGACATTTAAGTATCAAACTTATTAAAGTGATACGAGATCTCATCAACCATAATCACTATAATGGTTTTTCTATCACAATTTAATACTAAGGACGTTATCATATATATACAATATCATAATTGGCTCGTCAAACGAACAAATATATAATAACAAAAAAGTCATTTATTATATGTATAAACATAAAGAAGTAGTAGAATCGATCCGACCAGGTCAGATACGGTCCAACCCGATTAGGTTTAAGGCCTTACTTCAACACTTTTATCACTAGAAGGGGCATGGACAGACCTAGGCGGTCAGTAGTAAACTAATTGCTTCACCTCCAACTCGATTTTTCGAACAAGCAATGCCCGGTCTTGTCATTTTTAGTTAATTTTTTAGTTTCACGTTATTGCAACAAGTTGGGAACTTCTTAACTCGTTTTTATGCTCTTTCTAGTAGAAATATTTGATGACAAGTTCAAAATTCAGAGTTTATTGCAATATTTTTTAAGATGAACATGTCTTCAGTCTTATAAAAGGTCAATCTCGACCTCCCATAAATATTTCAAATCTCATCATATTATATGGACCGAGCTGAGTTCCAATCCATCGCATAGGTAACCGAACCAGATTCAGTTCGGGCCAAGCTCAATATAAAAAATTCAAATAATAATAATAAACTCGGTTGTCTGATAAGCTATTCCAAACAAAAGACCTTGCAAAACTCCCAAGGCACTAAAAGACCTTGCAAAACTTGCAAGGCACAAAAGACCTTGCAAAACCTCCAAGGCAATTACAAGTCGAGACCCAAATTCCTAGGATGCACAACTTACCTGAAAAGACCTTGCAACACCTCCAACGCACCAAAGACCTTACAAAATTTCCAAGGCATAGATAATCTTATCAGAATAAAAGGAAGACCTCACCTAACTAAGGCATCAAAAGACTTTGATCGCGTGTAAGTCATTAACGTCGATATTACTAGCAAGAATACTAGGTACATCGTAGTATAGTAAATGCGACTCAAGGTCAATCCCACAGAGACAATGCAGCTATAAGTATAAACGATTCTAACCTAATTAAGAAGCAACATAAAGGCGGTCATTGACCAACAATAACATAAAAGAGAACAAACATGGTATTTCTCTCCCTATCCTCACCGATTTACTAACTTGGATTAGTTAATCGTTATGTTTACTTCCCCACATAATTTCCTTAGATTAATCGTGAGCTCTCATTTTAATTATCATTATCAGCTACGGGTGCAATTTCTACTCCTATCTACTCCGATGGCAGTTGACAATCTATACGCAAGCTACCCTCCTTAATTGGTCCATAATAGCCCATACGCATAAAGAACTAGAACTGCCGATATTGAGCGCTAACCCATACTGCTAACCCGCTTAGACAGCTGTCGACATTGACCAGCACGTTCCAAGGGTCCATTCTAGACTCTGTTCAAACTTAGCACTTCACTATTCATATTTCATGCCAGCTTACGATTACAATAAGTAGATTGGCCAGATCTAACCTACTGTTAATTAAACCTGTCGATCAACATAGCTGTAGTGAATTCCAGTTTTAGGTTTTCTAAATATTGCCTCGGTAAACCGGTACAGACCTCCGGGTTACCGAGGTAAGCTTTTCTTAGTTTCTGGATCTACATTGTTCTCTGATACGATTAAAATAAGTAAATTATGGGGTCTTTAAGCATGCAGATTAACTAAAACACATAAATACGAACATATCTACCATATTGAAGACAATAAAGGAACGTTCAAAGCTTCATACCTTCAACAATGGAGATCTAGCTCGATCTACTCAAGCTAGAGATGATTGAAGAAGGGAGGAAACCCGAAATAACTCTCCAAAGCTTAAGAAAACTTTATTGCATAATAATTGTAATGTATGTAATGTAATATATAAAACTTATCAAAATCTTATTAATCATATGAAAGCTTTCAGTATGTGTGGCTTTATATAAATACAATAGCCGACTTAAGACTCTCTAAAACCCTAACCGACCTAGATAATGCGGCAGAATCAATTTCGTGTCGAACAAGTCGCCGGTTTACCGGGCCTTGCCCTCGGGTTACCGGGCCTACTTTTCCTCTCTTTCTTCAGCAGGCTTCTTCTTGGACTTAAATCACTTGGCCCAATGTACTTCTTTCGGTCCAGATCCATTCTCCAATGCTCCAGATCTGGTACATCCTATAAAACACGCAAAACGAGATAAAACATAATAACGAGCCTATTTATCCTAAAATCCTCGGGAAAATAGCATAGATGCGTATAATTACGATCCCGGAAACACTCACATAGCATTTAACATATATTCCATATAATAACGAGCCTATTTATCCTCTCTTGAGCTAATCCCGATACACTGACAGACATATATCAGGATGACGTGGGTAGGTTCAAGTATTGTTTTATGTCGTTGGGACCTAGTATTGCTGGATTCAAATTTTGTCGTCCTATCTATACATAGATGGTACTCATCTGAAAAACAATTTCTAACCGTGGCATCTGCTACCACCACCTTGACATGAACGTCAATTATACTTACGGTAAGAAAAGGTATTGTAAGTGGACATTGAAGGAAGCAGCTTACACTTGTTTAGAACGGGATTTTGAAATATTGTTTAATCATATTAAGCGGAAAGATAAGGAGGTTCATGCTTATTTGGTGAAAGGCGGATTGAACACAGTCACAGTTTCCAGGAACACGATACGCTATCATGACAAGCAACTATGCTGAGAGCTTCAACGTTGTACTTCTAGAGGCACGGAATATGAATATAACGAATATGTTCGAGTACATTAGGCAGACATTACAGCTTTGGTATCATCAGCGTAGAGAATTAGCATACGCGTGTCCCAGTGTATTAGCACCAAAAATTGATGAGAAGGTGATGAAAATAATTCAAAGTAGAACAAACTTCAGCCTCTCTGCCATCGATTCCGTTCAGTTTCAGGTTTTCTTTTAGTGCTTTTATATACCTGTTTTTTTAAACTATATTCATAATAATAATAATAATAAATAAATATCGTACACGACTTCAGGTTTCGGACCAAGATAACAGCTGCAGAGTTAATCTTCATGATCAGACTTGCTATTGTGGAGAGTGGCAATCGTATCGTCTGCCATGTGTACATGCCGCTGCTGCAGCCGCAAAATGACGTGTCAGTATCTATAACCTTTGTTCTGACTACTACAAAACAAACTGCTTCAAACGTATTTATGAAGGCCGTGTGTATTGATGAGAGTCAAATTGGCTATCATTTTCTATGTAATTATAACCCGTTTGTACCTCGTTTTATATTTTTTCTGAGACATTTGGTTGTATTTTGATGTATTTATACATTGGTTATCATTTCGGGACCTATGACGTAAAGTCCGGGATTCTCGGTCTTTTTCGGTGTAAGTTTACTATACTCTCGGTCACCCTAGTGTCCTGTAGGGATTATGTGTGGTATTTGTTGTGATTTTGTACAGGAATTAGGTGTTCGAGATTTCCGGAAGGCGAGATACGATGATTGGAACGTGTGCCCGAAGCTTAAACGTTCAAACGGATCAAAACGCGGTGGTAGTACAACCATACCTTCCATTGATCTGCATTTTGATCTACCTTAGAGGCATTTTCTGGGCTAGATATCTTCATGAAAGTTGTAGACAATTGAATGATATTTCCAACGCATCTTGAATCACTCAAATCGGAGGTCTACAGACAAAGTTAAAGCTATTTTTCTGAGGGTGTGTCAGCTAGGCGCGCGCCTGACAAATGCTAGGCGCGCGCCTGAAAAATGCTAGGCGCACGCCTAGCAGTCAATTTTGGCCAGAAGTTTCAGTACGTGTTTTTATCATCCTAGGCGTGCACCTGCACTTTCCTTGGTGCACGCCTAGCTCCCAGAACTCATAAAACACTATAAATACCCCAATTTTGGATCTAGATCCACACCACCTTCTTCCCAACTCGATTTTCTTCAGTTTTTCATCGTTTTCGTAGCTTAGATCAAATTTGTACATATTTTAGCCTAGATTAGGCTTAGAATTTTGTAATCCATTGATTCTCGAAGATAGCTTGACGCGTTATTGACGGGTTTTCGTTCAGTGAATCGATTTTCGACGGCCTATAATATATTTGGTAATTCGTTTTCCTTTCTTGTTCTTGCTTTTAATCTTGTTTGTGTTATTTTTATTGTTGATTTCTTGTTATTTCTTAGTAGAATGAGTAGCTAATAGCATGATAGTCGAGTTATGTGATAGTCTATGAAATCGAACCTTAGCATGTTCATGTGGTGTTCTTGATGTTTATCTGTTGATTCTCGACGTTACCATAGTTCTAGAACTTATTCTTATCACGTTTGTTGAATTGATCACTTAATAAACGTATCACACGTATCGTCTTTACATATGTATTTTTTGAGAGGATACGGGAGCCGGGGTTCTAGGATCACCGTGTAAAACCGACTGAGTTGTTCGGACTCGGTTTCGTTGTGAGGTTTTGTATCGACTTGTCGAGCGTTTCATGAATCGTAGACCGTGTGAGGTCAGTTAAATCCGTTGAGCGGACTGTTGAACCTGACATAGGAGGGTAGATTATTGCAATAATGTTTATTCTCAGAGCCAGGAAACGACACCCTTTGTGACATCGAGAACGTTTAGGTGAATCAAGAATACCTCGGGACTTAGCTAGGGTTTGTGAGTATTAGATTGGATCATAGCTCGGCTATCTCTTTTATCTAGTTTTAGATCTTTCTTTTGTTTTGTATATTTAGTTTGTAGAACCGGTGATCTGACAAGTCACCGTCTTCAATATTTGTGTTGACCTGAACTAGGGACGAGACCGACTTTGGTACTCGACCAGATTCCCTGTGGGATACGACATTGACTCACCAATTCTAGGCTACAGTTGACCCGGTACACTGCCGGTGAGATTGGACACTTAGAAAAGGCCGATCATGTATCCAGTTCCTAAGGATAAATTTTGGGATATCCCAGATAATGTTCAAAATGACTGTGTTCTTCAACCTATAGAGAGGGGTAATGTGTCGGGAGACCGGATGCGGCGGGGACGAAATTGAGGCCGACGTAGAACGAACAAGATATGTCAAACGGAGAACGTGCATGAGGCAGGATTAGTAGGATACTTTCGGTAGGCCGGCATATCAGAAAATGTTCAAATTGCGGGGCTCGAGGGTCACATAAGAGACACGTGTCCTAATGTGGTTAATTTGGCTGATGTATTTGGTGTGTAAACTTATTGCGGTGTATGTCGTGTTTATTTATTAGTACAAGATGGCAGTGACTATGCTTTTATTTATTTACTTTATCATTTTAATTGTTTCATTTTACAAATATGTCTACGTTGAATATATTCATGCTAGATTAAATGCCGAGTGGGTACGTGTCATGCTTGTGTTTCTTGCGAATCGAGTCCACGGTACCATACATCACGTTCAACCAAACTTGGATATGTACGTCCTTGCATACGCAGTTTTATATCATCAAGTTAACGTGGGAAGATACATCGTTGACAAGGTTATCAGGATAGCGGGGGGAGACATGGTGATGGTTATATCTTTTTCCCATTTCTTATCACGGCTATGGCCAGAAGCTTTGGGGTACCAGAAAATGACACGGATGACATTGTTTGGCAAACCCCACCTATCATATTTAATGATCACACTTGGTTTATTTAAGCGTCATCTTATTGTTATCTCAATGTATCATTACTCTTTCTTTTTATGTTTGTAAGCCATGTATGTAAGCCAATGTATCATTACTCTCTTTCTTTTTATGTTTTAAGCTATGTTTGCTTTTATTACTTATCATTTCACCGCTTCAATCTAAAAAACAAACTAAAAAATATAGTATAAATATTACAACGCCATAAGTTGAGATAATAGATATCAAACTCCTATATGCCATGTAAATAGATCTACGGCCATTTTGCTCTGGAACCTATGTACGGTTTGATCATTCAGCTCATCTATCCTCGCCGTATTGATGATTAAAAGCTCCATAATCTTCAGCGTGAAAATCCCACACAGCTTCATGCACATTAAAGCCATAAATTTTGAAATTGAATTGTTGAAATTAACAATTCTAAATTAGGTTTTATACGTACCATTTCATCGTCTGTGGACATTCTTTTTGGGTGAGCAGCATTCTACGAAATGATGGTTGATCTAGATAGAGCATCCATTATGATTTTTTGCAATCTGCTGATCTCGATAACAGTACCCTCATGTATCGAGACCAATTCTCTATGGTTGGATCTATGGGATCCAAGTTATCTTGTCCGTATCAGCTGTCGTATACCCTGATCGTCCATTCACTGATTGACATGACCACAAGCACCCAATGCAGATCGTTAATCATCCAGATAGCATAATCAGTTGTTTTCTGGGTCCATGCATAAGCTTTTAACGATAGCTGGTATGGACAGTCCATATCTAAATTACCATCCCATTTATCTAATTCAGACACAAGAGTCCTTACAAAAATATGAATAGCACAATCTCGCATGCTTCTGATAACATTGGGGGTAAGCCTCCATACGAGCAGTTAATAGACCCACATATGCATCAATGTGCTGCAAATGGAATGTTTATTACTCAGTCACCATATTGCGATATTTGTAAATTCGTAATATATGTTAAAGAAATGAGAAAACAACTTTTAATGAGTTTACCTCGCAAGCAATATAACTATCTGCACCAATAAGGTTGTTGAAGAAGTCCCGGTCCGCAGGGTAATCGAAAGTGTCTCCGTCAGATCGAATCCCATTTAATAATTGCTAGGTATCACCTACTTTTGATGCCAGCCACCTTCTCATTTCATTAGATTGCTCGTCGTTACCCATACGGAAGGGTGTGTATCTACTTAAATCCGGCTGATTTTCTTCCGTAATCCAGACGGTATTCTTCTTCTTACAGAATTCAGTTGGCTTCGTATTTGGACGAAGGGTCATTTTTAAGTTAACAACACGCTTACGTCTATCGTCTCCAGCGACCATCAAATGACTGCGCGTGGATACTTGATTGCTGTTATCCGGCACAATGACATTGGATACCCGATTGCTGCTAGATGGAATGTTTGATGGGCCTTCAGGAAGGACTACGCTCTACGCTTGAAGAGCGCCTTCTTCTTCTGTGACTAGATAATCATCGTGGCTCCAAGTCATATGTAAACTATCGTCGGAGGCAGCTTCTCGATCCAAACAAATAGGCACGGGTGTGGTGAATCCAACAGCCTCGGCCATAGGTGAAGTGGATTGTGTCAAGTTTGTCGCTCCATGTTGAGTGCTCCTCCATTGGTGGGCCGTATGAAGAACTACATTACAACTAGTCGTAGCTGACGCCAATACCTGGGCGGTCTGCATGCGAGGTGTCTGTTGATCAGGCCTTTGACGGGATGTGGATGTTTGATTAGGCATAGGCGGCTGTTGTATATTTGATTGTGTGGGATGTGTCGAAGTAGACTGTGGCTGGTTGCCCGCCCTAAACCCCGAGCTGCTTTGTCTAGCGCCGGTCCCAGTGTTATTGCCGCCGGTATCAGAAGGCCCCGTCCCATCACTGTTTGGACCCTATAATTCAAACGACCGAATAAGTATTTTGTTATGAACAAATATTATACTTGTTAAAAAGTATTTAAAAAGCCCAATAAAATCATACCTGCCTACTACGAGCTGCAAGATAAAACTGATTCAGAATGACACTATGATTATTTAACACCTTGTCCTGCGCGTCGAGCCTTGCTTTAATGATAGCGAATTCGGCATTGATTCCTTCTTGGATTTTCTTTGTTGCCGCTTCGATCATCTTACCAACTGCATCAATTACCGGGTCTCCTCGAATAGTGTTCCCTCAATCAACAACATTAGTACGGTGCTGCACAGGTGACTAAATATGGACATCATCATGATCTTCTCCTTCACCGTCAATACCGTCATCCCCATTATCGTCATCATCACCCTGTAGGCCGTATCCCCGGGATGTCAATTCATGTCTAATAGTGGAAGGTGCATCGTTATGGTCTAAACGAGGAACATTTGATTTAGTAGTGCCGGTAGTCGTGGCAATTCTAGAAGATTCAACCGCTTTACGCTTGCCACGAGCGGGAGTGGCCACGACTTGCTCGAATCCCTGTGGGGGGTGTTGTCGGGGCGGTTGTGGAAACGTGCATCAGGGACGTGAAATTTGCTCTTCAGGTAGACCGAGCCCACGTAGAAATTCAACTTCAGCGTTGTCGGTTGTCATACCATCCAACATATCGACCACATCATTTACATCCCTTATCGACTAAATTTCTAAATTCATGAATCGTTATGTTAGAAATTTATGTTATCAAAACATGAATATCAATGACATTTTAAAATTCATTTAAAAGAATCGTTAATCATGGTATTGACATAATCTTAAATGCATTTTATTAAAAGGAATGTCACTAATATTACCTCAGGCATATCTTTCGTTTCCATGGTGGGTCCACACGGTGTACTATCCACGCATTTCCATCTCAACATCCGGGGGATGGATTCACTGTCAATACGCACACAAAAAGGTGGAATGCTTGTTTGCAAACGTGGGAAAAGTTCATAAGCCCAGTATACTAAGGCAGGTGCCCAACCGTCAACCGGTGGCTTGTGCTAGTTTCGATCCTGTTTTTGTACACTGAAGCGCTTTAACGATCCGCATGAGGTTTGCTATCTTTTCATAAGTAATTTGCCACAAGTACTCCTCCCCATGGAAACTCATTTACAATATTCAAATCTTCAACGAAGAAGAATATTTCTTTCGGGATTCCAAGACTGTCAATCCAACCTAATAGATATCCATATATAAAATATACCAACGCTAACCGATACATTCTCACCGGTATGAGCACCGTCTCGAACATGATGCTCAAATGCCCTCTCCAAAAATTTTATGGTAAACGCTTGTTTTTTATATTGTTCCAATTAACACCCGGGGCCAAAGCACATAGAAGTACCCGTACCCAAAGTCGGATCAAGATGGCCAAAGCGTAAGCCAGATATCATGGCGAACTCTCTCCTGCCAAACACGCATGTTGTCCCCGGGTTACCAAACCTAAAATGTAGCTCATCAAGCATGTTGGGGTATATCATGTTGAATCCAAGATATCTGAAAATCACCCCCACAGAACTTCCATTTTTCATGTTTTTCATTCGCCTCTATAAAACGCCTAAATATGGACTTTCTGAACCTGTCTTCAAAATCTACATCACCAACACTCAACTTTTTTAAATTTGATAAAACACTTGTCAACTTAGCAGATTCCCCTTTAAAATTCCACACTCCCTTGAAATGACTCCATGGATCAATTAAACGCTCTGGGGGTGCCTACGAGCTGCAAATCACAGTATAACGAGCATGCATAAATATTATATATGTATATATATACATGACATATGTATATGTACATATATATACATTACAACTTTCACGTATATTTATAATAAGTCGTAATCAACAAATATATGTATGTAAATTTTTTACTACGGAGCTCCTACACGGATACACCGTATATGGAAATACATATGTCACACACACACACACACATATACATATATATATATATATATATATATATATATATATATATATATATATATATATATATATATATATATATATATATATATATATATATACATACATACATACATACATGGAAATATGCATATAGGTTCATAAACGTAAAAGCCTTGTCGTCTCTATTTTCATATAAGTTGTTACGATTTCCGGTTTGGTTTGTTTGGTTATTTGTGTGATTTAGTTGCATTGTTGGTTGTTAACATAACTTGTTACAGTCAATTATTTCCAAGTAACGGTGAGTTTTTGAATGTTAAGTTTTGTGTCATTAAGTTGCATTGTTTGTTAGTAAACCACGGGAGGAGTGATAGAGATGCCGGACGAGTCCGGCGAAACAGTACTAAAATACATAATCTACAGGATGTCTCACTTCCGACTGAGGCTTTACCAAGCTGCTGAGTGGAGAGATGAATAAGAGAACCTATAAATCCTCTACAAGCAATCCTATAGGACCTCATTTCTTGCAGGCATGAGGAATGCTATAACTAGTGAGAAGGAAAGAGCGGAATCGAAAACAACCTAGATTTACAAGAACCTCGTTTTCGGGTGGAGGCTTTCACCGTAAGGCAGAACGGAATTCGTCGATGTTATTGTCGTTGTTCGTTCTTATTTGTGTTATTTTTATGTGTTATTCATTATCGTTGTTTTCGTTAGATACATTGTCAGTGATATTGAGCATATGAATATACTAAGGCAATTATATTATACAGGGCTATTAAATATTAGATTACATTATACTAAGGCAATTATATTAGATTACGTTATCAAAAACACCAAGGCAATTATATTTTATAGGGCTATTAAATATTCATTCCAAATTATACTAAGTCAAATTATGTGCACACCATTATAACAAGGATATTAAATTATTATACATACAAACTATGTATATTGAATTATATATATTAAACACTAAAACATTTAAATAATAAACGTAACGACAATATTATTGGCGTTAAAAAACACTTATTGTCGTTAAACACATATTTAACGCCAATAACAACGAATATTGGCATAAAATCATCCAAATATTGGCGTAAAATCATCATTCAGAGCGTATTCATCATGTTTTTCAAGAAATTTAAAAACAACCTCTAACCCTAACCAATCTACCCCTCCTTTTGTAAAATCTTGCTAAACAACAACAAAGATTCTTACTATACAAGCGTTTTGACCTCAAAGTACTTACAAATTGCACAACAAAAATCAAACAATCAAATAATCTAAGATTTAGCTTCTTATGCGAAAAAAAATGAAAGATAGACATTAATATTAACCTCAGGGGCTATCTCCCATTGTGCAATTTGATCCATTTGTTCCAAAGGAGCCTCAGAATCCATTCCAAAATCTGATCGTTTTCTTGGAATCTTTGGGGAATTTGCAGCAAATGATAATTTGGGGGAGAAGAAGAGTTTTCGACAATAATAGCATCGTTTATACCGTTATTGGCGTAACTAGACTTATTTAACGCCAATAATATTGGCGTTAAATACCTAACGACAATATTATTGGCGTTAAACAAGCCTCGTTACGCCAATAATCGTCTATTGTCTAAATGGGTGGTTTAACGAAAATATTATTGTCGTTAAGGATCGTCAAACGACAATATTATCGTCGTTATACCTAAAAACGCATTTGAAAAAAGGGTAAACCTTCTTTACAAATGAGGGAGCCGACAACACCTGATTTTCCAATTTCCCCTAACTTGGGGCTCTCTTCACTTGCATGATGTACTTGATGTTTGCGTGGTCGATTTAGCATAATATATTTGTTTTACCATTAAAAAATGACATCAAGGAGATCAAACGACTATTTTTTTTCTTCCGAATATTACTAATGTAACAGTATAACGTAATAATCAATTGTTGGATTGTTAAAATGAATTATATTATGAGGAAAATTAGAAAAGAATTATAATGACTCAAATTTGGGAGTGCAATTATTCAATAAAAAAAAAATTGGGAGTGCAATACGACAAGTTCTTCCGGCAATATATATATATATATATATATATATATATATGACAGTGGATTCATCTGCCTGTTTATTCATATCACAAGATCCAAATCGCCGTGAACGTGCAATATTAAATCTATTCTGTAATTGTACTTTAAGCGTAGTGCTTAGAGGATTGTGTGTGGGAGTGGAAGCCATTCTCTCTCACGCATATTAATATATAAACATAACCATAAATATATTAACACACCCATACACACACACACACACACACATATATATATATATATATATATATATATATATATATATATATATTATTTTTTATATCTTGTTGAACATTATATTTTTTTTGTCATTTTAAGTCATTAATATAAAGAAAACTAATAATAAAAGGTTAAACAAATTAGGGATATCATTGGAATGGTCATACTTATAATAAACAAATATGTATACGCACATATTTACACTTGTATACATTTTGGTTAACTACCATAATTGTTTACAAACAGATGTCATATATATATATACACACATATTTTAAATTGTTTCTAGAGTAGAGTCATGATAGCTAGGTAATTATTGAATAATAAACATATAATTTTTGGATTACAAGGGAGGAAGGCTGTCTGTTTAAGCAACTTAATTAAATTAATTAATTAAATTATAGATCATGATCGCACATTGGGAAGAGGCCAATGGGAAAGACAAAAGCACAATTATTATACTCTAATAAAATGCTTAGTTTTATAATAATGCTGCTGTTGTCATATGCTAAAAATGCAAAGGGAATTGTTTTTTATATGATCCTAGTAGAAAAAACACAAAGTTTGTGGTAGCAATCCGATTATGTTATGTGTGAAGCCAAAGGGATCGACAGGCAAACAAGGGAGGAAAAGTTTAAGAGATAAATAGAAATATTATATTATAATCATATTAAAATATCTATGATTATTATAATATATTAAAATATATTAGTATAATATAATGTTTTGAAAACATCTTCCAGAACGCTTCTCAACATAAATAAACTAAAATGTCTCTCTAAACGTAATAAAATATATGGTATGAAAGGTCAACAAGTTAGTGGTTGTAGTGGAGGATGCATGTGTATTATTACCCCTTTAGAATAAAATAATAACAACAAATTTTAACGTATAAAAAAAATCATGCATCCACTAAGAAAAAAAAAAGTGAATTATTTTGGAAAGCAAATTTCTGCTATTTTTTTTTCCCCTGGATCTATTTGGTGTTTAAATACCTTTTGAGACCTTCTAAAAAATAAAATTAAAAAATAAAGAATAAAAAACCTTTTGAGAACTCCCAAAAAAAAAACAAAAAAAAGGGCTTTTGAAAAGAAAAGGCCGGAAGTAGACAACATTATTGGGTTTGAGTTCTTTTGAAAAAAGAGTCCAGAGAAGAAAGAAGGGCAACAACCCATGGTTAGTTAGCCAAAAAAAAAAAAAAAAATCGAAAAAAATAAAATAAAAAGGGCAACCAATGGTTTGTTAACAAAAAATTAAAATAAAATGGCATAAACCTACTCCCTCCGTCCTATTTTATTTGTCTTGTTTGACTTTTCACACCGATTAAGAAAATTATAGTTATTGCTTTAAATCTCATTAAATGATCTAATATATTTACAATTTTGCCTTTTAAGAGTAGTTGTTGGAGCATCTAATGTTATACACTTTTTTATTGTAAATATTGTAAAAAAAGAAATTTAAAAAAATTTGACAATTAATACACAAAGTGGACGTTTATTTTGAGACAAATAAAAAAGAAAGCATAGACAAATAAAATAGGACTCACTTTACGTTAATGTACCTACAGGTCGGGCCGGGGCTCCATACTCTTTCTTACTGTGTGGGACGATACCGAAGAGAGAAGGGAATGCGTCGAGGCGGCAAACAGGGGAGCAATCTATAATGTGTTAAACTTTCCAAAATGAACAAGGTATGGTTTGCAAAGTGTTTCTCTTCCCGGAAATAGTTTCAAGTATATGAATCATGTTAGAGTTGAAATTATCATGTTCGGTGAATTGATATTCCAACCTTGTGAAATAATTGGTATGTTGGAATATCAAAATTTTATGACATGTGTGTTATAGATCATCGTATACGTGTCACTCATTATGCCTCACCTAGATTGACAAATGCCACCTCAGCTTAGCGGCCGACATGGGCTTAGCTCCAAATCGGGCATGAAGGTATATCTCCAAGCATAGCGCACATGAATATTGCTATTATATTATCATCAGACATGACGCATGTCGTCCTCTATTCGACACAGTGCAAGTCATCCTCTGTCCATTATACCCATCAAGATGCAAGACGTCTACGATCTCTTATTGCCGACATCGTGCAGGTCATTTTGGTTATTTATATCCAACACGATGCAGGTCATTCCGATCTATGACACCAAATACCCTCCATTTATTGGGCACTTAAGACATTACGTAGACATCACACCACGACTCTAACTGCTCAGTCATGGCACCGAGATTCTTGCTTCATTATGGCCTGAGCCATAAATGCTCCTTTATGTTCGACTTAATCATGGCTTTGTGTAGTAACTCACCTTCCCATGATGGAGCACTATATAAAGGTATGTCATCCTTATTCTCAGGAACGCGCGCACCCCGCTCACAAATTTACAATCATTTGAAAATTTCTCTATACAAACACTGATTTGAGCATCGGAGTGGCGGCCCGAAGTTCAACTCCGGGACCTTTTACGCTCTATATATTTTGTAGACCCACTCAATAAGCTACTTGGATTATCATTTGGAGATCTAATTTACCCACATATAACATAGGCGATCTCAAGCATCGTCAAATGGCACTAGAACGAGGGCCCTTCATCGAAACTTGTGGTTAATCACAACAAGAAACTATGGGTCTTATAAAAAAAATGGAAAACTAGTACAAAAGAAACAACCGAAGGCCCTCGTGTGCATGACGCATGAGAAGGACAAAATCAATATGTTCCCAAGCCAAGTCAGGCTAAAGGCATTAAACATCTAGCCAACATTGTCTGTATAAATGCAAGTAGGTCCTTTTGATCATCTGTTCAATTTGGAGGGGCACGCAAAACTCTCTCTAATTTTCATCAAGCATAGAAAAAGAGTAAAACTGATGGGGGAAGTCACATACGGTCCAGAGGATCCGATTCCCCCGGTAATAAGTAACGAAGGTTTAATCATTGATGCCAAAATTCACAGGCATCTTATTAAACGTGTTTGTGTAGGAACATGAAGTACAATTAATACACAATATCACAAAATCTTTCGATCTTTACAACTTGCCGAGAGGGATCTCATACAAATATCAACTCCTTTGTTTGGGTTTGCGGTCCACCAGTACAATTCACGGGCATGGTCTGACTAAATGCAACCTTTGGAAAATGCCTCAAATAAGGACTTTGTTGGTGAGTTATGTGGTGGTCGAAGGCTCATAAGCCTACAACTTCAAAATCAGAAGGCCAACATTAACCGACTTGAGGAATCATATCTCTTGCTCACGCTAGATTGAAGTTTCCCATGTCGGATGCAACATCGGTGATAAATGGCGATGTGGAAGTGTAAATGAGTTGCTACGTACACATCCGGCATAAAAAAGATAAAGAGCTGACTCAACATGTTCTGATAAAAGAGCTCCTCCCGGGAGCTCAAGAACTCTTAAGATCAGAATACCCAACATAAGGTGTGAGTTAAAAGCTAGAGAATCCAGATCATATGATGCAAATCAGATCATGAATACCCTAAATCGAAAAATAAAGGGTGAAAGAAGTTTCTACAAGAATTCGCCAAGATATTTGCATGGGTGGCTGCGGACACTCCAGGATTACGAACGACCTGGATTTTTATAGACACAATAAGGATCCACAATGTAAGAAGCCATTTCGGAAAAAGTAACACCACTTTGCAAACACAGGCAAAGTGGACAACCTTTGCGGACATGTGGCCATAAGGTTGTCACTGAGTCGAAGAAACAACCTTAGCAGCAATAACTTTCATAGTGGCATCCTCTGAAGCAACAGCCTTCGCAGCAGCAAACTTTGGAGCGGCATCCTCTTAAGTAGCCTTCGAAGTAGCAACCTTTGAAATGGTAGAAGACTTTGGTGCCATTTGTTCTTGATCACTTTCTTTTTCTTTAACGAGGAAATTTGAGAGGAGAGATTGGTCCCACTGGGCGTGCTCGAAATTCGTAGCGTAAATTTTGTTGTCCTGCAAATAAATTAAATAGAAAGACAAGAAAAGTTGGAACAAATATAATTTTATTTATGTCAAAGTTTGAGTGGGTACAATGTCCAGCAAAAATCAATATGTCCACATGACGTCTTTGATTCTCCTTTGATTTCACCGAGGGTCGCGGGGACTTGTTCTCGGATTTCGTTGTTACTCCTTCGATTTGTTGGGAAAAATGTTGGATTTATGGAAGAACTCCGGATATGGCGGACGATCTTCACTTGTTGGAGATGACTTGGATACTTTTGTGCTTCATTGATCTTCTCCTTTGATTTCTCCGACTGTCTTAGTGACTTATTCTTGGACTTTGTCAAGACTCCTCCGATTTATTGGGAAGAATGCTAGATTTATGAAAGATCTCCGAATATGGAGGATAATCTTAGATATTTGTTGAAGAACTACGGATTAGTTGGAGATTACATGGATGCTTTCATGATTCATTGATCTTATCCTTTGATTTCTCCGAGGGTCGCGGTGACTTGTTCTCGGGCTTTGGTGGTGCTCTTCCTATTTGTTGAGAAGAGGCCTTTGTTTGTTGTTGAAGAACTTTGACTCTCAGGAAGATCTTGGATGCCGTGGTGAAGAACTCCGGATGTGGCGGATGATCTTCGAATGTTGAAGAACTCCGGATATGGCAGAAGACTTTCGATTATTGTTGAAGAACTCCGAATATAGAAGACGAACTTTGAATGTTGGTGAAGAACTCTGGATATAGCGGATGATCCTCGAATGTTGAAGAACTCCGATTATGGCGGACGACCTTCAAAAGTTGTTGAAGATCTTGAAGACTTCTTTATTGCTTTTTAGATATTCTCTTTGTCGAAGATCTTCGGATTTGACGGATGATCTTTGGATTTGACGGATGATCTTCGGTTGTTGGAGATGACTTGGAGGCTTTGTTTAGGCTTATAGTGATTTTCACATATGTTTTATATATCAATTTCCCTCATATTTGGATTATTTTGAATAGATTGGAAAATTAGTTCTCTATTGATAGTTACAACATACGGAAGTTGCGTAACGTTAGATCACCATAGAAAGATAGGATCTTTAATCATTAATGATGACAAATTAATTGGTTAGATTTCTAGGTTGTTAGATTCGATTATACGAGAGTAACTTGAATCTACACCGAGTTTTGTATTGAAAATCAGTCTCAACATTCGGAAGATGAGAGATTGATAAATTGGATTTACTAAGGAATTAGGAATCCGTAGCTTGAGAAATAAATTCACTAAGGAATTAGGGGTTTATGTCTCGTGAAAAGGTGAAATCACAACTTGAATTAAAATCATGAATTGAACTAGGGTTGAGATCACATAGGTTTGTATATTGGTTGTTTCCATGTCCCTTAGTTTAGATTGTTTATTTTGTTTCCTAGGTTAGATTTATTTTGATTGTTCTTTATGTTTTTATGTTTTTATGTTTTTGCTTTTCGTTTTTAGAGTAGCAATTGGTAGGATTAATAAGATTAGATTGAACATACCTTTTCCCTGAGGATCGACCCCTTACTCATTACGCTTTACTAGCAACAACCCGATGTTTTGGTCGGTTAGGAGGTAGTTTTGCATGGTAGTATAGGTTTATAAATTTTCTTTTGTTTTAATGATGCAAAATCTTCCCAACAAAAGTGGCGCCGTTGCCGGGGAATAGGTGTCATGTTGAATCTGATCTTGTTATTTCTCGATTTTGTTACGTTTATTTTTCGTTTTAATAAAAGTAGCGTATACCAAGTTGAGAGTTTTTATTTTGCCGTGTTTCGATGACCGTTAGGTTAAGAATGTGCAAAAGTTTTTTACTCAACTTGTTTTACGTGAAGTTTATATGTTTATGTGTTACCTAGTCTAACCCCTGTGCTTAATTTGATAAAAATTTCTTGTCTCTTTGTGATACGTATTCTTGTGTTGTGTTCATAAGTATTTAAGGTTTTGCTGTGTTTTTCCTGCTGTCTGTGCATTCTCGTTGTATGGACGAGCGTTCAAGTTAGTGAACGCCCGTCCAGTTCTTCATCTGCAGGTGAACGAGCGTTGGGAAGTATTGGACGCTCGTCCGTTCAAATATTTTCAATCCTGTTTCGATTTAGAGGACCGGACGAGCGTCATACTTTCTGAACGCCCGTCCGGTCGGTTTTCAAGGCAGACGAGCGTCTGCAAGGTAGTATAGACAACTGTTGGTTTCCATAAGTCTATCACTTTCGATAAGTCTTGAGGCGCGTCGGCACTTAGTGACAAGACAAGCGTCGTTTATCGTAACCCGTCATTATGTGGTAGACGTTTATATATATGTCGTGTTGCATATAGTGGGCTAGTTTTCTTTCTTTTATTTTATTTTCTTTTTGCATATCATTTAAATGCATTTCATTTAGTTGCATGTCATCTAGTTGCATTGTTTCTTTCTTTTATTTTTCTTGAGTGTAGTTAACTCGTCGGTTTCCGTAATACTACCTCGTTTTTTTTTCATGATGGTTCTTGTTGGTTTTCCATATGCCATCATTATTATTATTGCATATCATGTAGGTAGCGCATTGTATTGCATTTTCATATAGTTGCACCTAGCCTACGAGTTTGTGATAATTTCATGTGTATGTTTCCATCTTTATGTGAGCATAATTTGAATATCTCTATAAATTCTTTTCCTTATGTGCTTTATTTGTATAAGTCTAATCTTTTCCCCGTAGACTCTTTTTGCACCGATCAAGTCTCAGGATATTTTTGATAGCTATTGTGCACTTTCACGATGAATTCGGTTGTCTGTGATGCTTCACGATCCTTGAGCTATGTAGCGATTTTGGGTTTCTAAGGGTTTTTCCGGAATTGCAAGCATCCAATCGGCTAAGTTCTCTATTAGTTTTATTTACGCATAACTTGAGGACAAGTTGCAATCTAAGTGTGGGGGAGGGGATAGATGATTTATGTATCTACTTTCATTTGCTCATATTAGTTATAATTTTCTAATTTTCTATGAAAAGTGCTTAAATTTTCAATTTTTGTCCCGAGTAACATTTCAATTGCATGCTAGTTTTATAATGCGGCACCTTTTAGTTGTTATCGGTAGTCATATCATGTTCGAGAATAGGTTTAGTAAGTCGATACTCAATTGAATTCCATTTCACGAACCTATTAGATGAAGAGCCAAATATAGAATAGTCTCCGGTTAGTTAAAGGAAAGTTAATTCTTGATACGGATAACACTTATTTAGCATTAATGAAAGTTAAGAACTTGTGCTATACTCACTTAGAATCTCGGTACCTTAGTGTTCTTGAGAACTTTGAGAGTCTTGAATGTGTTAGAAATATATTTGACCGAGAGTTTCCAAAGAGTTTGAAATATAAAAATATATATATCTATAAATAATAAATGAATAGAATTTCTTTGCGGGAATTTTGTTTGTAACTATCACCTCGAGTCCATTTGGATACTGCCCCAATTGGGGAGTGTGGTTTACCTTGGACAGTATGGGTTCGAGTGATCTCAGGGTGACTGCTTCTAATGTAGGGGAGAGTGTTATACTTTTGAGACGCGACGATAGGAATATAAAATATAAAATGTACGCTTTTTGGAATTCTAAGTCAAGTTGATCTAAACCCAGTAGAGACCCGAAAGGTATTTTCTTGGTACTAAGCAAAGGAATCTAGTTGTGAGTTAGTTACTATGTTCTTGGTAATTAGTTTTTGTTAGGTAAGTGTTGTAGATAGAATGAAGTTTTCGTTTAGTTGACCGGATAATCGTTAGTGCTTGATGTATTATATCGAGAGAGATCGGTGGAAGTTTAGTAGGTTCGCACACACATCACCGAGTGAGGTCGATTTTGAATACTAGCTTGTCATGATTTTGACTATATCTCGTATCGAGTTATGTGGATTCTTGATGGTATGTTCTTGTTTTGTTTTACTCGAGGACGAGCAAAAGTTTAAGTGTGGGGGTGTTGTTTAGGGTCAAATTATAGTGATTTTCACATATGTTTTATATATCAATTTCCCTCATATTTGGATTATTTTCATAGGAATCGAGCTTATAATTGATTAATTGAGTGAATGAGGTTTTTAATGGTTAAATATGAAAATGTAACAAATTATGTGCTTAAAGTATGATTTTATGTTATTTTGGAATTGTGTTATGTTTTGGTATGTTTTCCTATTGTTGTAGATACTCATTGATGATGGAAAAGGTGATCCTAAAGAGCTAATTTCGAGATAATAGAGGATCAATCAAGTTTATGGAAGATAGGAAGAGATAAGGAAAGAAATCAATCAAGATAAAGATGGAAAAATCAATAAATTCGATGTCAAGGCTAAGTGGACGAGCGTCCATTATAAGCGAGACGAGCGTCCGGATTCAAACGCACGTTTGAGAAGCGGAACCGGCGTTCGAGAGGTGTATTTTACATTCGAGAGAGTTTGGACGTGAAGTGAACGAACGTCGGCACAAGTTCAAGGCCGAAGGAACGAACGTTCGAGATACGGGACGAGCGTCCGCAGGAAGAAAATCGAGGATTCCGGGTAGCGCTGAACTTCCAACGCAGTTCTTGATATGATACCAATCGATTTGACTCTGGACCTCAAGAGAAGAGTTGTAGGGCTTGAAGAGAGGATTCTACAGGATTTTGAATCACTCCATTCCGACTTACGAGGCCCGAGATATGAGCGTTACAAGTTTGGATGCTGTTGCTGAAAATAGTGGACGGGCGTCCGACATTATGGACGGGCGTCCAAGACCGTTACGTAGCAACCGACTTGATTTTCCTATTTAAACAGCTGCGCCCCAACCCTATTTTACATCAGATTTTTCATACGAAAATTACACGGAGCGACGGCCGCTCCTTCTTGGTTTCAAGGTCGGTCACCCGAGCCTTGTGCTCGGGTGAACCGAGGTTAGATTAGGATCGTTTTTATTTTGTTTTTCATCCATGGAGTTCATCCAATGTATTAAACTATGTGAGTTCGTTTTCTTTCAATTTATTCAATCCTTTTTATTTCCATGATCTTGATTTATTTTGTATCTTTCTTTGTGCTTATGATGCCATGAGAATAGATTGGAAAATTAGTTCTCTATTGATAGTTACAACATACGGAAGTTGCGTAACGTTAGATCACCATAGAAAGATAGGATCTTTAATCATTAATGATGACAAATTAATTGGTTAGATTTCTAGGTTGTTAGATTCGATTATACGAGAGTAACTTGAATCTACACCGAGTTTTGTATTGAAAATCGGTTGTCTCGTGAAAAGGTGAAATCACAAAATCATGAATTGAACTAGGGTTGAGATCACATAGGTTTGTATATTGGTTGTTTCCATGTCCCTTAGTTTAGATTGTTTATTTTGTTTCCTAGGTTAGATTTATTTTGATTGTTCTTTATGTTTTTATGTTTTTATGTTTTTGCTTTTCGTTTTTAGAGTAGCAATTGGTAGGATTAATAAGATTAGATTGAACATACCTTTTCCCTGAGGATCGACCCCTTACTCATTACGCTTTACTAGCAACAACCCGATGTTTTGGTCGGTTAGGAGGTAGTTTTGCATGGTAGTATAGATAAATTTTCTTTTGTTTTAATGATGCAAAATCTTCCCAACAGGCTTCTTTGTTACTCATTCAATCTTCTCCGTGGTGGTTGAGCAGAGGGCTTGATGCTTTTTTTCTAACTTCTCCACCAATTGTTATTGTGTTGATAACCTCCCGGATATGGCGGAAGTACTTTGACTTTGACGGGGACTTGAAGTATAATCCGAAGGGACGATAGAGTTGGATCATTGAAGCAACTTGGAGAAGTTGTCAACGACCGATAGCTTAGAAAATAAAGCATCTGAAGGGTGTCAAAGACATTCATACACTACTGAAATGGGTGTAACAAAAACAATAGTGAATTCCTTCAATCATCACATGAGAAGAAAGGACTAAGGGATGACACCACCCTGAACCTCTATAAAGCTTATGTTCTTTACACTATGCATCTTACTCTCAATTATTTACTTACTGCATACATACATTTAGCATTGCCTTTTTCAGACTTGAACACAAAACTATGATAACTGTTTTAAAGGCTTTTGATCCGCTGCATATTTAATCTGATAAGGTTAACAAGTGTTAAAAAGTTTGAAAAACCAACAAGTACATACACCCACCCTTTGAACTTGTTCTAACATTTACCTTGGGACCAACATACGTCATGCTTCCCCGATGAATTGATCTCCAACACCTCATACCCACAGATATCCTTGTTGACTTCTCCACGGTTATCATGCTTCCTAAATACCATGTCTCTCCATCCAAGCAAAGCCATTTCGGTCTTCTAACTCAAGATATCCATATGTTTGCCACACTCTCACACAATCTGTACTTGTGTTGATTTAGATGGAGAAATACCACACCATCACTTGTGTAGATTCAAGAACAACATTAATCATTAGGCTGTGGTTAGATTCAAGTCTCAATCCTTGAATCCTTCACATGATCAAATAAGTTGTTTCTATGCTACGTCAAGTCTCACACACTTGACAATTTCAATTAAGTGCATAACGTCAAAATCAACTTGTTGCATTTTACTGAGTTCAAGTCTTTAGCCCTTGTTTGATTTGGGACTAGGTTGATCCATTTGGATCCCAAACCAATATTTTATTCACCCCACTAACTTATTTATTATTATTTTATTAATTCTATTATTTTATTATAATTTCTTTCATCAATCAATCAACATCAACAAATAAAATAATATTAATCCATCACTTTATACACTCATTACACTATTTAACCATTACTTTTTCAATATAATATTTCAAATCAACAATCATTACTTTAACTACACAAATTTCAATACAACTTTTCAACTTTATCATCATTACTTCACTATATTTTATAATTCTTTCTCTTTCTTGGATCCAAATGGATCCAGTCAGTCCGAAACCAAACGGAGAGGAATCTCCAACCCTTTACACCATATCACTTAAATGATGTACACAATTTCACAAAGTATCTTCTATAATCTCCGACCATCTTACACCAAATTTACACACAAAAAAATCCATATTAATCTTTTTTTATTATACAAATAATACAATGAATGGATTATATCATCATGCATAAAATTAAGTAATGTAATTTAATCTTTTTACAACATAGAGACAAAAAAAAGTACTGCAATAAAAGTTTATTAGGAAAATTAGGTAAAATGACACATTTTGGAATATCTTTATGTAATAGGACACCCGAATATTTTTTATAGTGAGAATGACATATTCTATAATTTTTATAGCTTAAAGGACAAAAAAATAAAAATAAATGACAGTACGCTGTGGCTGCTCCTACTTTTTTTTCTTCCTCTTTCCTTCTCCATTTTCAAACACTCGTATCTTTTGATCTAGATCTCCAAACATGTTGAAAATTTCACTGAATTTTTTATTTTTATTTTTTTCATGCTCTTTGTTTTGAGACTTGATTCAATATAATTATATCGTTATTCGTGAGTTTCGTTGTTGAAATTCACTCGGTGAATCTTGACAGTGATTCCCAAAAAGTTTTGAATTTCGACAGCGGATTTTCGAAAATTATGTCGGAATATGGTGAATGTGGTCTCAAAATAAAAAACATAAAAAAAAAATTAAAAATTTGGTGATTTTTTTTTTTAAAATTTGAAGTCCTAAATTGAGAGATATAAGTGTTTAAAAAAAAAAAAAAAAGATCAAGTGTCTTGATTTTTTTTCTTTTTTTCGAGGGGGGTGGGTGGGGGTGGAAGACGTCCAACATTAATACGTATATATATATATATATATATATATATATATATATATATATATATATATATATTATTAAAATATTATACTTTTTGAAAAGTTATCTTATTTATCCTAATTGATGAAATATTTTTGTCATTCTTCTCAACTCCCCATAAAGTTAAATTCACAAAGAATACGATAAACTTACAAAGCACACATATTAATAAAATTAATTAATTTTTAAACATGTATTTTGTTATTTGATGAAATAAATTTATTTGTTTTTATTTTAAAAAAAATATTAATATGGATTATTTTTTATTTATTTATTTTTGGTATAAAATGGTTAGAGAATCCACTATGGTATGGTGGGTGTGATGTGTTCCCTTCCACGTTTCAGTCCATTGTACAACTTTCATATGCGGCTTACCCACAGTAGCCTACAATAGCACATTTTCTAAATGTGAAAATAAAATAAAATAATGGCATTTGTCCTTAAAAGTAATAATAAAATAATGGCAATTTGTCTTCGGTCTATTTTTTTTATTGCAAATACCATCCTCCCCTACACCGTCTACTTCTTCCTCTCCTTTTGCCGGAATTATTTTTTATTTCCGTCCACTTCTTTATGCTCCTCCTTTTGCCGGAATAATTTCTAATCTTTTATGACTCCTGCTAAATTGAAGAGAAGTGGTCGATGTATTCAATTTACGGATTAAGGGAGAAAAAAAAAAGAAATAACAATCCTTTGGATCCAGTTAATGAGAATATTGAATCTTACTCTTCTCTCTTGCCACTTTTCTTCCGATGATGGTGATGTCTTCTCCGGCAATATTCTCTACTCGAAACCTGCACTTCTCTTCCATTGCATCTCTTCCCCGCATTTTTTTGCTCTAGCGTTTTGTTAAAAAAATTGTTTTTGGAGGTGGTAAAATGAGCCATAGCTAATGCTCTTAGAAAAGAATGGTGTCATTTTATACAATTTTGGTGTTTTGATGTTAAAAAGAAAAGGGAAACCCCTTAGAGCATCTCCAAGGGTTTACACCAAATTTTACACCAAATCATCAGATTGGTGTAACTTTTACACCAAATTTTATCCATCAACTCCAATGATTCTACACCAAAAAGGAATATTCTTAGCATATTCCATCTTCAAATATCAATTATATATTAAAAAGGGGTTGAATAGTGTTTGCCGGTAGGAAAAACCAACAGCAAATTTGCTGGTCATTTTTTGCTTTCCACCAATTTGATGGAGAAAAACCACAGCCATTGGAGTGGAATTTTACGGCAATTTGCTGTATTGATGCTGTCGTTGGAGTTGCTCTTAGAGAAGTATCATACATCAAGGAAAAAATGGCACTAATCATTAATTACATCATCAAGGAAATCAATCTCATGTTCACATTCGAACTGTTATTGTTGGACACCACAACTGTCTCTAATGTAAAGATTGCGTTTTATAGTGGTAAAGTTCATCCTGATGTAATTTGAGCTTCAATTTTGATTCAGAATTTAATTGATTTAGCATCAATGGTGAAGAGGGTTGAGTGTTGACCTCAAATTGATTTGCAGCTTCAATTCTTCTTTTGTTCAACTTCAATTGAGGTGGTCTTTTTCCAATCAATTTCAACTTGTAACTTGCAGATACATACATAGAAGAACCAACCTTCAGGCTCAAAGCTTGAAGCTTTCAATTCAGCTTCTTGGGCCTCCTAATATTTCACAATCATTTTGAGATCTGTTCTTCAAGAATTTGCAGCCCATCATCTCTACATTTTCAATTCTATTTATCAAATTGAGGAGCTGTTGTTCAAGCATGGCGATTCTGGCTCTCAGCCAAAACCCTTCACAGTTCACTGTCAAAAGATAGATTCCCTTTAAATCGGAGGACATAGCGCGGAAGCATGATCTCAGGTAAGGATACAATAAATTTTTTAAAGGCAAATAAAAAATTTAATGGTGGCAAACTATAAGCATTGTATAAATTTTTGTGTATTTTTTCGGATCAAGAGAAACAGTTGCCCAATTGATTATATGTAGGTCCGTCAGGACGGTTGTCCCCTTGGTTGTATGTAGATTCGCCCCTGGACATAGCCGTTGGACTCCAAAATGGCAAGTGACTATTGCCATGCAGTGACGGACCCTGAAAAAAATCTCAGTGGAGGCACCGGAACAAATTCAAAAGGCGAGTAGGGGCATCAATAGTGTTTTTACATTTTTTACCTATAAAAACTTGTCGATTTTCGGATCTCAGTGGGGGCCGGGCACCCCACCTTTATAATGCTAGGTCCGTCCCTGTTGCCATGTTCTTCCCCAAAATCAGCTTGATAGAAGCAGCTCAAACAAAAAACTTTGGTTTCCCATCAACACAACTCTATTTTCATTATGAAATACTGTAATCTTTTCATCTGATTTGAAATTTGCCTTTAGCTATAGAACCACGGCCACCTCAATCATTTCTCTGTTATTCTGAACTTCTATTTATAGAAGTAGCGAGTGACCGTTTCACACCAAGGAGGAAATAGCCGTTGGAGATGCAATTCGATTTTCCAATTTCGTTCCATAGAAGAAGAAGAAAATTTGTCAAAGAGCTTGACAGACAACTTCTTCTTTCAAATTGGATGAGAAGATAAGATAAAGTGATTGGACTTAAATCATCCCACCCACATTTTGTGTGGTCCAAAAATTAGAGCATCGTGGACCACTTAAATGTGTTCCAATGTACTAATGTCGGTATCTTTAAATGATATAAATCATGGTGTTTTCTAGATGTGTCATTAAAAAAAAAAATCCCCACTCATCTATCCTACAGAATAAGTGAAGATATTAACCATGAATAGCACAATTCTTTCGAAGTCGTTATAACGTCTTCGGATACCGAGAAACCTTTCTTATCGGAAGAGAAACGTTCGGCGAGTATAACGTTAAATAAATCTAATATTATACGCAGTTTCTACGTCGTCGTATCAAATAAAAGAAACGAGCAAAAGACGGGTAAAATCATAAATGCCACTAAGAATAGAAAGTAATCATACTAAAGATGGATAGTTAAATTACAACGACGAAAACCCCAAAGACTTGTACAATACGAGATCCTAGAAGTACAAATCAAACTTACAAAGGTCTTAGAAATAGAAGTACAACAAGTCTAGAAAAAGAATACAACTAGTGCCCAGTACAACCTTTACAAAGAAAAGGAACTAGAAGCTTCGTCAAGACTTCAATGTCTACAAAAGTCGTCAACTACTCTGCGGGTCAACCGTTCGTCGTTTCTCACCCCACAACGCATACATACGTAAGAAAATGCAAAAGAGGTAAGTACGAAGTCTTAGTAAAAATGGAAGTTTAATGAATAATTAAGTTCTACAATGAAAATGTTGTTATTATGATTATTAAATTACCTTTATGAGACCGACTCAATCTAGGGTTCTCTTCACGCCTATCGACGTACGTCACGACGATACGTTTCTAAATTAACTTATCTTGCTTACGTCATTACTCAAAGCATCGCGTTTGCGTAGCGTTCATCACCAAGATATACTTCGTAACTAATAACGGTGATTAGCACCGATTAGCTCCGGGGTCTCCCCGATGGACTTAAATCACCCCACCCTCATTTTGTGTGGTCCAAATATTAGAGCATCGTGGACCACTTAAATGTGTTCCAATGTACTAATGTCGGTATCTTTAAATGATATAAATCATGTGTGTCTTCTAGATGTGTCATTAAAAAAAAAAGGTCTCCCACTTCCGTCCTACAGAATGAGTGGAGATATTAATCAGATAACCTAATTGCTAAGAGTCATGACCGTCATTATACTAAGATACTGAAAGAAGTCCTCCCTTTACGAGATTCAACCTCCACAATCCAGCTCTCGGTCTAGCTGCATTTACAGCATTCAAGCCCCTTACCACTACTATGTCATGTTTTGGGGACCTTCTAGATGTGTCATAATATGATGTAAAATATCTATGATGATATATTATGATGCAATATATTGTCGGCCATATATTACAAAATGTATCACACACATTATAAAATTATCACTGTAACATACAATAACTTGACAAAACCTATAGATGTAAACATGAAAGTTTGTATAATATACGGTATATCAAAGACTTCAATGTCATTAGTATAACACATGTATATCTTCAATAATTACAGATACATCATTAAAGTTTGCATATAAAATATGTGACATACATGAATAGTTATTATCATCATAGATATTTATTTTGTAAGCAATCAAATTCTTAGAAGTTTGTAGTTTAACTGTATTGACTGACATATAAAATTATAAATACTTGTACATAAATACATCTCTTAACGGTATGACAGACACAATTACCCAACATATATTATTTTGAATACTTGGTAAGAGCGGCCACAGTAAGGCATTTGTAGATATAATCTCTTTAATTTTTTGTTAGAATAGAATGATCATCTGGACGATCGTAAAAGAGACTGTATTTTCACACAAAACATGTTTTACACATTCCAAGGGCGAGAGTGAGCTTCGTTTTGATATTTAACACACATATCATTCAAACCTCAAATGAGTCAGGAATTGTATATTATTCAGATCATGTTACAAACCTGGAACATTATTTTTTCCAGACCAATTTTTTGTCTGAATAAAGAGACATTATTATGTACGCTTGAAAACAATACGGACCGTTTTACAAGCCGAAAAATAACGTTTTCCGCTCCTATTTCTAGTCAGAATATGACCACGGCGCTCTGAAAATTTCGAAAACGTATCGGACCATTCTAGAGGCCGGACATGTAATGTTTTTCGACCACCACGATCGGGTCAGAATAAGCTAAATTATTCTGACCACGTTTGAGTAGTATAACCCTATCTCAAGTAAGAATATAAAAACGTAGCTATAAAAAATTCGAAAACGTATCGGACTATTTTAGAGGCCAAACATGTAATGTTTTCCTGACCACGTTCGGGTCAGAATAAACTAAACTGTTCTGACCACATTTGGGTAGGTATAATGTCCTACATTCTGACCAAACTCCGGTCAGAATGTAGGCGCGTAAATCAAAAAAATAAGGGCAAAATTGGAAAACATAATACTGTGTAATAAGATAAAATTTTGTGTGAAAAGATATTTCCTTGTAAAATAGTGGGAGGAAACTAGATAGCTTTTTTTAGACCTTCTATCCCATTATCTAATTTGGAGAGCCAATGAGACAATATTTTCGTCTCCCAAACAGCACCAAACCCCTCTTTAAGTATATTTAATATTATTCTATCACTAAGTTCAAAATATTTACCAACATTACAACATCTAATCACACACAAATAATCCATACAATCTTTTTACATTTATCACCATTACAACATCAAATCATACAAAACTTATCCCAATAATCCTTCTATATTTATCTTTCACTTATCTTTCGCTACGTCAGCCCAGCATCACCGATCATCAAGCTTCTCTCCCGATTACCACTAGGGTTGCTCTAGGATATTAAAGGGAGTTTGGGTAATCCTAAAAACCAGGGGCGGACGCAGGTTAAGGTTAAGGGGGGCAATAAAATTTTTAAAGGCAAATAAAAAATTTAAGGGGGGGGGGGGGGAACTATATGTAGCGTACAAATTTTAGTGTATTTTTTTTCGATTAAGGGGGCAGTTGCCACCCCTAACTGTATGTAGGTCCTCCACTGCTAAAAACACTTTTAAGACAGGTTTAGTAAATTATCTTTTTTAGAGTTACAACATTACTGCCTTGTATGCTAAATGTGGAGAGTTAGAGGTGTCTAAAGGGGAAAGTAATAATGCATTTGCGGTCTTTAATCATGAATTCTTAAAAAATTATTAAAATTCTGCATATTTGGTTAATTTGGGCTTTAATCCAAGATACATTGTTATTTATTTAAGCTTTGAGGTAGATTAGGGAGTTCAACGAAGTGGACTAGGATTTCTTTCAGAAACTACTTGGAACCAAACAAACTTGTGCATTCCAAATTTACTATCATCATCTTGAAAGTTTTACTAGATGGGATCACAACCACACTAAATCAATTGAAAATTAATGATGTGGCTTTCATGATTGAACCCAATATACAACTTTAAGCTGGTCTTATTTTGCCAATGTGAGGGTGTGCATTCACAGAAGAGCTAACGACAGGACCGGCTTTGAGGCCGGGCGAGATAGGCGACTGCCATGACCCATAAAATAAGATGGTCCAAAATGACATGTATTGTTTTATGTGAGGTGTTATTGTGAAATAATGTGTTAATGCAAAGAGTCACTAAAATACATAATGTGTCAGTGTGAGGGTATTACTGTGTATTGTTAATAAAAGATATTACTGTGAGGGCGTTATTGTATACGTAAGGTATTACATGTCATTGTGTTTTATTAATAAAATGTGTGAATCATTGTGAGGGTGTCAGTATGAGTCACACGTGCTACCGTACACGTAAAGTGTTACCGTCACTGACTATTGTTAATAAAATGTGATACCGTGACTGTGACAGTGTTATTACAAATGACGTGACAATTGTAGTTGATGCGGATATTTTCTGGATTTCAAAAATTACGTATCATATAAGGTATCAAAATAAAGAGAAAAAAATTATAAAAAATGGTGTAAAAATTTTAACGATCAGAGGTGTAAATAAAAGTTACGAATGTTCAAAAATACTTAATAAGAGAGATAATAAAAAAAATTATTTATTCCTAACAAAAAAAAAGGGAGAGTATGTTGACTAAATTGAGAGAACTAACAATAGATCGGCTAAGCGCTGTTTATTTTTAATGGCTAAGGGTAAACATGTCCGGTGGATTTATTTTGTCTTTTTACAAATTTTTCAAGTATTATGTCCTTTTTTATTTATTAGGTAATAAAAAGTGGATTTTAGTCTCATTCACTATTATATAATTTAATTAATTAAATTTTCTCAACCGTACAAGGGAATAAAATATTATAGATACCCCTTATGAGAATTACGGGTCGTTACAATCCCTCCTCTTATAAGATGTTTTGTTCTCGAAACTTGGCTTCAAGAACAACACAAGAAACACGAGAATGCTTTAACAAAGAAGAGAACATGAAGGTCTAAGGTGCTAGAAAATATAAGGAAGAAACAAGATCCTCGCGATTAAACAAATGGTACAAGGGCTTTGAAAAACTAGAGCCAAACATAGCTAACCTAAGAAAAGAACTCTTATGCACGATACATAGGACACAAAAGAAGAGACACAAACACACATATGAAAAGGCACAAAAAGTCAGGGTATACATGGAAAGAAAGGATGATTAGTTGTGGATATAAAGATATGAGAGTCTTTAACACAAATTTCGTTGTCCTGAAATTAAATTAAAAGAATTACTAGAAAACTTGGTACAAATATAATTTTATTGGTTTTCAATGAACTGGGTATAATTTCTTGCAAAATACATATTTCTACGGGATGCCTTTGATTCTCTTTGCCGATTTTCTAAGGGTCACAAGGACTTGTTCGCAGACTTTAACGGTGCTCCTGTGATTTGCGGGAAGAACGACTTCGTTTGTTGAAGACTCCGGATATAGCGGTTGATCTTCGAATGTTGAAGAACTTTGGATATGGCGGCTGATCTACGAATGTTGGTTGATGAAGAATGCCATATGTTGCAGACAATCTTCAAATGTTGGTTGAAGAATTTCGACTATGGTGGATGACATTCGAATGTTGTTGAAAAACTCTGAATATGGCGGATGATCTTTGAATGTTGTTGAACAACTCCAGTATGGCGGACGACCATCGTTTGATGTTTAAGAACGCCGGATTAGGCGGATGATTTTTGAATGTTTTGAAGAACTCTGGATATGGCAGACGATCCTCGATTTTTTGAAGAGCTCCGAAGGTAGATGATGATCCTCGATTGTTAGAGGCGACTTGGAGGCTTATTTATTACTCCTTCGATCTTCTCCGCAGTGGTTGAGCAGAGGGCTTTATGCTTTTGATATGACTTCTACACCACTTGTTGTTGATGAAGAACTTTGATTTTGATGGATGATCTTTGATTGTTGTAGATGACTTGAAGGCTTCTTTGTTACTTCTTGATCTTCTCCGCGGGCGTTAAATAGAGGGACTTACGTTTTTTCTCTGACTATATTCACCACTTGTTGTTGTTGATGTTGATAAACTCTTGGATATGACGAAAGAACTTTGACATTGTGTTGAATACTCCCGGATATTGCGAAAGAACTTTGACTTTGGATTGAAGACCTCTAGATATGGCTAACAAATTTTGACTTTGTGTTGATGACTCCACGATATGGTGGAAGAACTTTAACTTTGACGAAGATTTCAAGGAATACTTTGTATTACCTTCGATCTGCAAGTTGAAGAAGAACTTCGACTCCTATATAAAAAGATCTACAATTGTTGAAGATGACCATTTCCGGCGTTTTGACACATTTGATCTTCTTCATGTTCTTGAAGAACTTCAGACTCTTTTGGAAGATCTTCAAATTTTTGAGGTGTTGTTGTAGAGAGCTTGAAGCTGTTCCTCCAAGTCTTCAATCACCACTTCTTATGTGTGTTGATGATTTCACCAATGTCTTCCATGTTGATGATCCACCTTCTTCAGTGTTAATGATTTCATCAACTTTTCTAGTGTTGATGATATTCCCAAAATCGTCGATGTGTTTAGCAAATGATCAATCCTCTATATTTATAGGCGTAGAGTAGCTGAGATAAGCATGTGATGATTATCTATTATTTTTAACATTATAAGATAATCACTTTTACATTATTTTCCATTAATTTCCTAATTATCTTATACATTTTTAATTGAAAAGAT
Organism: Gentiana straminea; assembly: GCA_036785695.1. Taxonomy (NCBI): domain Eukaryota; kingdom Viridiplantae; phylum Streptophyta; class Magnoliopsida; order Gentianales; family Gentianaceae; genus Gentiana; species Gentiana straminea. Next base: position 5,757,639 of record JAVUPR010000265.1, on the reverse strand, counting down.
AATGAGAAAATTTATTTGATAGTATCTCTTTTATTTATTTAAAGAGATAATTTAACTCTTAATTATCTCTTAATATTTTATTTTTATAAGATTATTTGCGTTAATATTTTGACATTATCTCCTATAATTTCACAAGAGAAAAATCAAATAGTTACACATCGTAACAAATGAGATATGCAACATATTTAATGTGTTACAAATTTTTTTCCTTTGTACATAGACACTCAACCCTAACATTACAATCCTAAGTAGCGGTGGTTTTGAAGCCCAAGTTTCCACCAACCTGTGCTCTAATACAATTGTAATTACTTGTCCCGAAAGCCGAGCCACAACCGAAAATGATACGCTTGACACACGTTCTAAAAGAAAAACTCGTGGAATACGTCAGCCTTTTGACCAGAATCGAAAAGAAAAGGCTAGAAAAGATAGCAAAAAGTAGAAACATGAACCGTCAAACTAAGATATGCTCGTAATAGATTTTGTAAGAAATCATATTACTAAAAATGGAGATGATACCATATTAATAATGTCATTAAACTACTAAAACCTGTAAATATTTAGAATATGTTGTATTAGTTTCTCATTAAAGACAACATTTGAAAAATAACCATAATAATAGTATCTCATAACCAAAAAGGATAACCAGATCTAAAAGAAATGGCAAAAACATATAAATATTGTATGTAAAGAGACATCTTAAGGAAAAAAAATCTCATATTGTGAAGAATCTAGATGAGTAATGATACGGGCATAACAGTTGTGCCCACAACGATAATAAGCATTGTTGATTATGTTAGATTACACCATGATCGATCAATTTAGACATATTTGTTAATACCCGTGTATAATTAAAATAAATAGCTCGAATAAAATCAACAATTTTATTATTCAAATAAAGAATTACAAAGATACATAATGAAATGACAGGATATGCATGATCTGAGCCGAGACGAACTCTGTCCTTAAGACAAATTTGCCCCGGTATGTACCCCGTTTTGCAGCAATTGTCTCCCAGGAATTCTCAGATTACCTTTCAGAATAGCGGTACTGCAAACTCTGAACACCGGCGAACTCTAACAGTGCTTCAGTATCTCTTCACTTGATGCAAGAACAGAATGCAAATGCAATTTCTGGTGTTGTAATTCTGTGTTTTTCTTGCATTAATGTTGGACAGGAACCGGAACAGTCTCAGCAAGGCTGATGGCTCACCTCAGCAGACTGAAAATAAAATTAACAGTTGCAAAACCGAACTCTGACTGTGAACCTTCGAATCGAGCTGCATTCGTGTACGCAGGACACGCGGGCGTGCACAAGCCCAAGGGTAAATCCGGATTGGATTTGCACCCCCCCTGCGCCCGCGTAGAGAACGGTGTATAATGTTGGTCTCTTATTCCAACTACACTAAAACAATATCATATAAATATTGCTTCTTTTTCCTTCTTCCAACCAATGTGGGAGAAAAGTTTCTTCCAATTTTTCCTTTCCATAACACACACTTAAGCCCCCAATGGCGTAATATGACTTTATCATTAATTTTCCAACAAACCGACTTTAAGCGTTAATTTCTCATTCACTCGTTATCCGAATTGAATGATTCCAAATCCTGAATTCATCTACGACTCACGTAGTTTTCAGAATTAATAAAACATTACATATATTCTATACAAGAATATATCCGAAATACGCTTATAAAGTCACTGAATAAGATGATTATAAAATCATTTTTAATTCAATTCCACATTTTCTCCAACAATATTATGATTAACGATGTAGATTAACGTTGTGTAACTCGTTGTGGCACAACCGTTATGCCCGTATCATTACTCAATCTACATAGCTTAAAAGAAGCGTAAGTTAGAGAAAAAGAAAGATAAATCTTATCCCATTATAAGTATATAGATATATCTGAATGTCCGGACAATATCCTTATCGAACATAATATTGTCTTTCCCATCAAAATGCCAGATGATATCATCACAATGGAAAAGAAGAAAGATATTTCAATATTTTTAAGTCAAAAAAAAAATTGAAACAATTAAGAGTAATGACATGGACACATCAGTTGTGCCATAATGTAGTGACACAACGGTGATTTACATCGTTGATAATGTTAGATTTACATCATGAACATCGGTCAGATTCACGGTGTTTCACGCGTTGTGATACAACCGTTGTGCCCGTATCATTACACCATAAGTAATTTAATTAAATAATTTCAATCAACGTGTCAAACACCCGAAAGATTAAAAGACTAATTTATCTCCGGATCAAAATATCCTTTTATTTCCTCAAAAAAAAAAAAAAAAAAAAAAAACTTTTATGAGAAGTACTTGCACCAACACTCTCCCTGCCAACTGCCAAGAGAAAGAAAAACTAAAGGGCGTTAGATATTACGCCAGCTATATGTAAACTTCCATTAGTTGGAAAAGGCACTTCACTCATCAACCGCACTTTCTCAGCTGAACCTATAGCCCCCTCCCCCTCGATCCCCCCCCCCCCCACACACACAAAAAAAAGCACAAACAAAGATCTTCAACTAGCTAGCTAGTCCAACAATAAAACACTATACATTAGAATCCAATAATGGATTTAGATGTTAAAACAAAGAGGGTGGTGGCTATGTTAACACTACTACTGTTGGTTCTTTCCAATGCATTATCGTTTCTGCAGACATCACTTGGGGCAGTGTACAAGGTCGGAGATTCCGCTGGTTGGACGACCATCGGCCCCGTTGATTACAAGCAATGGACAGCTACCAAGAATTTTCAAGTCGGCGATATCGTTCGTAAGTCGGCTTTCCCACTTTATTTTCTCACCATCTTTTCTCTCTACATAAGAGTCGATCTCTCTACCTCATGTTTTAATGTCTTACTTTAGTTTCAGATCATATATATATATATATATGATATCATCATTTAGTTTTCATTAGAATGCTTCCAACATCATCATCATTATCATCCTCATCATGGTGAGGGGCGGATCCATCCTTGTCAGGATCGGGCGGCCTGCGGCCGACCCCTTAATATAACAGAATTTATGTTTTAACAAATGTTTTATGTTTTTATCTATAATTAGATGTATAAAATTGAACATACAAACTGTATTTGAAAATAAAGATTTCTTCTGACCATTTCAAAATCTTAATTGTCTGGAATTTTTCTAAAAGGTTGTATAACGTTCCTAGGAGTTGGCCGTTAATTTAAATGAAAATACCCAATTTTTACTGTATTTTTTATTTAATTTTTCTTAAAATAAAAGTCTTGCCGATTGTGAAATGTACCTAATGGCTGATCTCTCTTGGATTACTTGAATGTTCAACAAGTTCTACTTTTCCATAATGTAATAATGCTATATAAAGCATATTAAATTCACTTCAGCATTTTTCGAGGAGGGAAATCTAAGGTTTTTAATCTTAGGGTTTATCGTTAAAAGGGCAATTTGAATATAGAAATATAAAGAGGATAATGTAATTTCTTTTCTGTAAAAAAGACATGTTTTATTCTACTATGATAATGAAACATTGGATTTAAGATCAATTCCACTGCAACAAACAGTGGATTTGAGGTTATGAAGAGTGAATTTGTTCTTATTATTTATTTTGTCGTTTTAACCACCTTAATCTTATTATGGATTATTCTTGCATTAATGAACAAAGGTCACTTTAGTTATCAGTTTCAGCTTTTCGCTTTTATTGGTAAAAGTCATCAATTTCTATGTGACTACGAAGAAGTGGATGCAGACATCATCATGCCGTATCTCCATTACAACCCCATCTCAAAATCTAACTTTGTTTGGATTTTTTAATACAAATTAAGAAAATCAATTGAATTTGTTATGTGTTATTATTTTTGATAAAAACGTCTAAAATAATTGTTGATTGTTATTAATGCAAAATAGTGTAAAATTGATGAGTATATAATAAATAAAAAAAATATAATAAATGCTTTATTGATTTTCTAAATTAATATATATTATAAGACAAAATCAAAAAAGTAAATGTATTTACATTTTGGGATGGAGGCAGTAGAAAATTACTACCGGCCCGAATCTCTATCTCTATGTTTATTTATCGTATTATATTTTGCTTTGTAATTTATTTTAATATACAAAATCGATAATTAGGAAAAATAACACTTTTTGAAAATTTTAAAGTAAAGAGATAGCTTAATAAGATTATAGGAAGAAAGTTAATTTATACAAGATTTATAGTCTAAAAGACAAAATAAAAAATTAAAAAAAATAGAGAGAATGACAATTTATATAAGATGTACTACATGTGTCCCAAAATATAAATTCGTTTAGTTTTTCCACAGATAAAGAAAGTTGGTTAAATTGGTTATGTGTCGTTAGTTTTGATGAAAAAGTCTAAAATGACATTTAACTATTATTAATGCAAGTAGCGAAAAGTGGATGAGTATATAATAAATGAGGGGTAAAAAGAGTAAAATGTGATAAATGCTTCAATGGTTTTCTAAATTGACTTATAGTCTTATATTATGAAACAAAACAAAAAAAGTAAACGGATTTAATTACATTTTGAAATGGATGTAGTATAGTCTAAAGCCAAAAAAACGCTTGTTGCAAGATTTTTTTTTCTTTCTCTTTCCTCCTTCATTTTGATAATACATATCTTTTATTCTAGACCTCTAAACGCGTCTCTTCGTTTTGAGACTTGGTTCGATACAATTATAAAGTTTTTCTTGAGCTTCATTGTCAAAATTCACTCAGTGAATCCCGAAAAACATTGAATATCAAACAATATAGATTTTCGACAATGAATTTTCGAAATTACGCCGTAATATGGTGGATGTGGTCTCGAAATAAAAAACATGAAAAAATAAAAATAAAAATTGATGAAAGAATTATCAGGTTTGGAGTTGTAGATTGATATTTATCCGGGGGGGGGGGGGGGGGGGGGGGAGTTGTAGATTGATAGATATTAGCACGTTTGGATTGTGGAAATGTAATGGAATTGAATGTTTTTTTCATTCCATTCCATCAATTTGACATGTTGGGCGACAGAAGAATGGAATATGTTTTCATTCCAACGGAATGAAAATATGATTATTTTAATTCCATCAAAATTTTGATAGAATGGTCGGAATGAAATGAAAAAATAAATCTTACAATAAAAAACGGTTACATTCCATTGTCTACCAAACGTAGTAATGAAATGATATCATTCCATTTTATTACATTTCATTCGAACAAATTCATTCCACTCCATTACATTCCATCAACCCAAGTGGATTAAAAAAAACGGGGGGTATTGTTTTTTTTTTTTTGGTTGTTACAGGCGTCCAACCTTTTATTTATTAAATTTTTATTTTTTCATAATTATTTTGTCTTTTAATCCAACCTAATTGAGATTTTTTTTTTAATTTTTAATCCCCCTATATAAAAAGGCACACTTCATCGTAAAATTGAATACATTCCAATATGATGATTCAAGTACGCATCATTGTGCATAAGGTGTATCGGTCTATTAGTGAGTTAGACTATAACCTAGCATGGAGACCATGGTTCGAACTCTGTTAGGGGCAAAGTGTGTGTGTTTAAATCTTTCATTTCCCGCCAAAAAAAAGCACTCATCATTGCTCCCCTCGTGTCTGTAACTTATGGTAACGCCCATATTCCTAATATCGCGTTATTATTTGAAAAATACCGCTCGACAAGTGAAAGTTTTAGATAAAAAACAAGCCAATCGGCTGGGAGTGGATCATCTCAAGTACTTAATGGTCAAGTGGATTTGTTTTTACACATTATCATCAAAATAACGTAGTTTTGAAAAAATAAATATATGGTTAGATGATTTTAAATACATTTTAGAACTAACAGTAGTATTGATTTATTATCAAACTAAGATTTTAGAACTATATATAGTTTGTAGTGTAGGTTAAGTATATTTTCTTAGACTCTAAGTATTCCATACATACAAACTTATTAGTAGTCTCAATACATAACACACTGTACTTAGTCCGCACGTATAGTGCATGTATTTCTAATATAGAGTCTAAATAAAATGAATGTAATTAAGTTTTTCAAAAGAATTTTGATCATTATCCTCTAGGTACATTTGTAAATTAATGTAAAAATACTAATCATGAGGAAAAAAATGTAAAAATACTATCTAAGTGAATAAATATTCATTTATCGATAAATGAATAATATATTCATTTATCGATAAATAAATAACCTCGCTAAACAAATATTTTTTTTTTGGTCCTGAGGGTATTCATTTATCGAGGTTATACTGTATACGCTATTTTTGTGCCCCATAACAATGGATTGCAAGAATTTATTTGAGTAGTTCTAGACTGTAAAAAAAAATGACACAACGTATTTTTGTATAATTAATAATACAGCAAGTTTTTACATAATTGATATTAGTGTAAAATATCTTTTTTGATATGAGTTTAACCACAATTAATGGTGTAAAAATATGATGTCACTTTGTTATGGAACTAACATTTCCAAATTTATATTGCTGCAATAGATTTAATTCGTTCAGTTATCATGACACTTAATTACTTACAAAACGATATAAAATGATATAAGTGTTTTGTGTTTCTTGATGTGACACATTTGTCGTGTCAATAGCATTTCTCTAACGTATAATGAATCCTTCTGTTACGGTTTTTGTGTACAATCCACAGTTTCACAACGTTCAACATGTAACACACATTGGCTATAGATCATGTAATGCATCTTCCCCAATTGCTACATATACAACTGGGAATGATTCTATTACCCTCACTGCTCATCATGGTCATCATCACTTCTTTATTTGTGGCGTCCCCGGTCATTGTCAAGCCGGTCAAAAGGTTGATATCAATGTTCTTCCGGTGGCTCCGATTCCATCTGTATCGTTTTCTCCTCCTTCCCCCATGCCTTCGTCTCCTACATCGAGCAGTTATCATTCCTCGTTGTACGTGTCAAATGGATTCTTTGTAAAGCTTGGCCTTGTTGCGACTCTTTTGTCTCTTCAAATCTAGCACGATTTGTAAGGAAACGAGTCATGCAACAGACACAACGGTTGTAGCACAACTTGTGACACAATATAGTGAGCCTACATCATAAATTTTAATGATGAATGTATATGTTGTGTCACAAACATCGTATCCGTAGCATTTCTCAATGGGAATTGTATCTTGAGTGGTGTTTAGGAGTTGTTTTAGGAAAATTGTAATCGGACTTCCATGGACGTGTAATTAGGTTTTATAATAGGGCTAATTATTTAAAAGGACTGATTTTCAACTTATTAGGGGTAATAGGACACTCCGAAATCTTATTTAGTTATAAGGACATTCTAATTTTAAAAGGAAACTTATTTAGTTATAAGGACATTCTAATTTTAAGTGGATAAAGAGGAAGAAGGGAAAAAAAAAAAAGGAAGAAAGGGAAACGTCATATATTTTGATCTAAAACTCGGATCATCATAATTTTTTCACTAAAATTCATATTTTTTCGTCTTCTTTATTCTAAAATCAAATTTTATATTTTTCCGAATACATTTCAAAAATCAATTTTTTTCTTCATAAAAATCGACGTGGCGTATTGATCACCGTCATACATTGACAACCGACATCCATTAACCACCCCGATGCAATGACCGTTGCGATTCATTGAATACCATGATGTATTGACCGCCGCAATCCATTGACAACTTTGATCAGTGGCATCTCATTGTATAAGTCATCAATGTCACTGCATCTGACATCAATGTCACTGCATAAGTCAACAATGTCACTGCATCAGACATCAATGTCACTGCATAAGTCATCAATGTCACTGCATAATCAGCAATGTCACTGCATAAGAAAAAAAAGAAAAAAGGAAAAAAAGGAACGACAGCAGGTTTTTATTTTATTTTTATTTTTAAATTCATCATATTTATAAACGTCATATATTTTGATCTAAAACTCGGATTATCATAATTTTTTCACTAAAATTCATATTTTTCGTCTTCTTTATTCTAAAATCAAATTTGATATTTTTCCGAATAAATTTCATAAATCAAATTTTTTCTTCATAAAAATCTACGTGGCGTATTCATCACCATCATACATTGACCATCTACCCCGATGTATTGACAATCGGGATCCATTAACCACCCCGATGCAATGACCGCCGCGATTCATTGAATACAATGATGTATTGACCACCGCGATCCATTGACAACCTTGATCAGTGACATCTCATTGTATAAGTCATCAATGTCATTGCATCAGACATCAATGTCACTGCATCTGACATCAATGTCACTGCATAAGTCATCAATGTCACTGCATAATCAGCAATGTCACTGCATAAGCCCAGACCACCAATATGATCATATAGGGCACTCTTGTCAATCTCTTGATGATGGTAACTCTTGCACACATAGTAAAACACACTTTACACTAATAGGCCAGCCAGATTAACTATCACCAGCAACCCAACCAAAAATCCACCAACCATAATTGTTGTAAGCACACCATGATTATCCCCACCATTAACCACAACCGATGAGAATATAGTGTGATCGGTCCACAAATAGCCATATACACAAAAACAAGGTCGAAAGCTATCATGGTCCCGCCTTTAACAATTGATAGCTTTTTTCATAGTTGCAAGCTCATAAACCGGCTCCAATATAGAAACCACGCTAGCCAAATGCCATAAAGCACTTATATCGACCTCGCAACCTAAGAAACAAGACAAAGACAACCATAAGAGAAAAGAAAAACAACCCCAAACTATGAGTATCCACATCTATTATAAGCGACACCGAAACCCAAAAAAGACTTAATTGTAAGCCACCATGGTGAGTGAAACCCATAAGAAGGTAATAAAGAGCCTCCTAGATCGTACTTGTCTTTGCGAAAGCAAAAAGGACTATACCATATATTATAAGCACCCAAATACACTTTGTCAACTAATTAGTAAAACACAATCTATGAATGCTCGAATGTTTCTCCTAGATGTGTTATTGTGTCACCGAATTCGGACATCAATGTCACTACATAAGTCATCAATGTCACCGCATAAGTCATCAATGTCACCGCATCGGACATTAATGTCACTTGCGCATAAGTCGACAATGTCCCCGCATCGGTCATCAATGTCATTCCATCAAGTAGCATGTAAATCGAAAAAATATTTCTTAATTCGGTACTTCTTGAGCTTACACTTGTACTTGGGATAAACACTCAAAAACTTATCATACGCATCACTAAGCATAGGAATTGATTCTTCAGAGAAAAATCTTCTATCAGCCAAAAAGGCAGTGGCCCGCAAAAATTCTTTGTGGGCATGGAGCCTGGCTAGAGATCTTGAGGATGTTCCTAGGTTTTGATCATGATTAGAAGGTTTTGAATCAATGGCATGTGATTTTACAAGAGACCCATCTTCAGAGGCCTCTTGAAGAGCTTCCCTAAGTCTATTTTCTTGTGTATTATTGAGATTTTGATGTTTTTTCTTCTTACCTTCTTTCTTTTTTGTCGAACCGAACCTTATCCTTTTTCTTGCCCCTCTTTTCCACAATCATAGATGCACAATGGGATATAGGCTTCCATACCGAAAATTGCATTAATTCAAATATCCTCAAACCCAAGATCGATTAATTACCCGAAAATGGTTTCCTTTTCACATGTTAACCATTCAAAGAACTACACAATCAACAACTTCTTCATTCTCCACTTGGCGAAACAACAAAACGACACTCATTTCAAACCTGAAACACTGATTTAAAACACAGAAAAGAAGTTTTTTTTTTTTAATCAAATAGCACACAGAAGGGTGTCGATTAAGAGGAGAAATGAAAATGATATCAAACATTAAAAAAACAAAAATTACAAGTGTAATTTAACTATGAAAAAAAAAAAAAACGAAAAAAATTTCAACACCTACCAATGTATGTCAAAACAGTTGAACGAAGTTTGAAAATCAGCGGACCCCACTAATGATTCCAAACCCTTATTTCAATGCCACCCACTTTAACAACTCAAAAAAGGTACACAACTCACGAAATCCTTCAACCGCGAAAAGAAACAAAAACGAACAAATTATTAAAAAGAATTAAGAAGAAAAAGTGACGGAACAGATGGATTATGTTAATAACCCCAAAGTATTTTGACTCTTCTTTTTCTTCGCCGGAGGTAGAAGACGGTGGGATTTCCCGGAGAAATACAATAGCAGTAAGGCAGACAAGAAATGGTACAAACATAAGCATTAGCAAGAAAGTCAATGGGTTTCGGAAGTAATGTTAGTAGGAAAAGAAAAAAAATAGATTGTCCTTCTAATCGAATAAGTTTTTTGAGTGTCCTAAATGATTATTAAGTCTCTAACGACGGCCTTATAACTAATATCCACTTTATAATATTGCGTATAGATATAGTACTATAATAGAAAAGTCATTATGATTAGGATTAGTTGTATAATTGTATTATTGACGTGACAATTGAATGGACGTATACTATTGTGCTACAATATTGTAGAGTTTATATATAATAACAAAAAAAAAGTATCGAATTTGTTTCGTTTAAATAGACATATTATAACGATCCAGGCCGAACTCCGGATTAGTCGGACTGGTTGGTTCCGGATACCGGAGGCTTTTAGCAACAAAAAAATAAGAAGACATGTTATAACGATTTTCTGTCTTGCACCGCGTCGAAGTTAATGTGACCTTTAAATTCATTAGCTTCATGTATCAAGCAGATAGACATGATATTATTTTAATCTTGTAATGACATGGGCCAGAAGCCGAGCCCACAATCGGAACGTGGCGTTCGACACGTGTTTGTCATTTATGACAGTTGTTTTAACATACATTTGATAGATTTTCAGGTTATAGACAACAACTACATATAGTTATGAGAACCCTTATATAAGTTATTCTCGTCATTGGTGAGTATTTATCAAAGAATTAAGTCAAGGCCTTCGTTTTGTCGATACCCATAGGCTACTAAACTGACCTTATACTTATCAATATATCCATCAAGTTTTACTATTTTTTTTCTTAAAAATCCACTTGCATCCGAGTGGTTTACTTCCGGGGAGAAGTTCAAACAACTCTTTAGTGTGATTCTGCAAGATGGAGTCCATTTTGATATTTATAGCTTCTTTGAAAAAATGAAGCTTCTGGTGTTGACATCGCCTCGACATATATCCTAGGCACATTTTCCACCAAATATGTTAGAAAATCTTGACTAAAGGAAGTCCTACCATGTTTACTACGACTTGATTCCTCAATCTATTGAGTATCACTTTCTTCTGCTTACTCATATGTCCGTCACTTGTGCTTGCTTCTTATTTATCATTTTTTTAAAAGGAAAGATATCCTCAATGAACACAACATTCATAGATGATGATATTTTTATGTACATCGGGACGTCTAACTTATGCCCCAGAATCCGATAGGCACTATTATTGAGAGCATACCCAATTAATATACAATCAATTGTTTTAGGTCATATCCTTACTTTCTTTGGTTTAGTTACTTCAACCTTATCCAAGAACCCCTCACTTTCAAGAGTTTGTAGCAAGGCTTGTGGCCTTTCCAAAACTCATACGTGGTTTCATTCTTCTTATTTGAAGGGATTTTACTAAGAATGAAGTTGGCTGAGAGAATGGTTTCCCCCACAAGTTTTGAAGTAAACCTGAACTAATCAACATAGCATTCATCATCATCTTAGAAGTACGTTTCTTGTGTTCAACAATATCGTTTGACTGCGGTGTGTAAGGTGTTGTTGATATTAGTGATGGCCGTGTGATGTAAGTCAACTAGATGATACATTTTATGATGTTCATCCCCATTTCCCAATCGTTTATTGGTATTATTGTGTCATTTCGAGCAATTATTATCATAAATTGGAACCTCTCGAGTAAATATTAAATATTATAAAAATTGTAGTTTTGTTGATTATCCAGCCCTAATGACCAAATTTCGCTATCGGATTTATGCGCGGTTGTCTTGTGTTTTTGTTTTGTAGCATAGATTATCGAAGCTCGGAAGTCTGGTTCGTGGTAATGTCAAGCCAAGGATTTTATCACGATTCAATTCGATGTGCAAAAGAGCGGGAAATCACAATTTGAAGCTATTGGCGTTCGCCACCCTCAGTTGGAGTATTTGAATGCAGGTTTTACATTCATGGCGTCTGCCAACCATTCATGGTGTCTGCCAGTCAGATATGGCGACAACCAACCCATTATGGCGCCTGCTATCTTTAGCGATGAAGATCTACTGCCATGCATTAAATGACTAACATCTTCTCTCATTTACCTTGCAGAGTTGGCGTCCGCCATTATACCTTTGGCATCATCTAATATACCGGTTGCGCCAGCCAACCATCTTTGGCGGCCGCAAAAGTGTGCAGATGAGGCATTTAAGTTATTACTTTCAATTTTCACCAACATACCACCTAACACCCAAAACCCTAAGCTTGGAGACACTTCCATTTCCAAGGCTCTTCTAGCCAAAATCCATCATAGTTTAGCTTCTAATTCAACTTGTAAACTTTAAATATTCTTGTTTTGATCTTGGAAATCTTTGGTCAACAAGTTTTCATCATTTGGTGTAAACTCCATTCGTGCTACTTTTGATTTGAATGTAAGTTTCTCTTCTTGAAGTTCATAGCTTTTGGTTGGGTAAATTCTTAGCCTTTACTTGTTATTTAGTTGTGTTCATCATATATATGAAATCCTTGAGTGACATATTGGTTTCCTAACTAGCCAAGATGATTCATTTGTGATTGTTTGTATCTTTATTAGTTGATTGGGAATGTTTGAGCATTGTTGTTAGAATCTTGTGTTTGTTAGCTCTCCTTATTTGAGTGATATTGCTTGTGTGTGTTAGATTCATGACCTAGCACTTGCACACACACACACACACACACTTAAAGGATCTCGACCAAATAATATTTGTGTGGGAAAAGAGATAGAGAGACCGATAGGTAAAACCGACCATAAGTGGAATTTGGACGTAGTTTCATTCCCATGATGCTAGTAGAGATATGACTTGAACATTGCATTGTATTTGTTAGGCCTTTTACCATTTAGTCACCCATTAACGTATTTTAGTCTTTAGCTTGATTGAGCCTTCTAGCTTGATTTTAACACCTTCATTATTGTCTTTGTTGACTTGGACCAAATAAATATAGTGTTTCGGTACATAACCTCACATCCCCGTGGTTATGACCTTGACTCACCCCAATTAGACTACAATTGACCTGGTATACTTGCTGGTGATTTTGGACATCTAGAAAGGAACAATAAAGTTTTTGGCGCCGTTACCGGGGATGTGTAACGGTTAATACTTATATTGACTTAAAAGTTTCGGGATGAAGTCGTTCTTTCCTTATCTTTTCTTTTTTTCTTTTTGGTGCTTACCAATCCTTGTTAAGATACCAAGTTTGTTTGATTGTGTTTTTGTTGTTTCTCTTTTGTAGTGAATGAACCGATCTCGATGCGGCACGGAACGCGACACTCCTTATATTTAGGATATCAACATCTTTGTTAGGTCCTCATAAGTTAGAAGTTTTGATGATACCAAAACTACTTGGTTTAGTAACAAAGTATAAGTTTGCTTAGTAGTCTGACATGTGAATTGTATAGGTTTAGTCAGACTTTGTTTGTAATTGGTCTTGAGCCAAATTAGTCTAAGGTTAGAATAGGATTGAAGACATAGAAGACCAGATGACCAGACTCTCGGTCCATCTCTTCAAGACAGACTACCATTAGGATGAGAAATTGCGGACAAGGTCAAGAGCAGACTAGCAACTCACAAATAAACCAGACTAGCAAAGCAGCCCAGATAAGGTCAGTCAGACGATGCAAGACCTTAGTGACTATATGATACATGAAGATTCTCCTCCGAGACCTATTCTATCAATCCCATTCTCTTATCTTCAACCCCGATCCAATTCATCATTGCTCTCGGAAATGGCATTGCCTGAAAATCACATAAAACAAGGCGAAACAATACCGAGTCCAAAGGTAAAACATGCAAATGCAGGATCATGAACCAAAAACTACTCGCTATAAAATTGACACATAAATCATACAATAAATAGACCGTTTCTCATCAAATGAGCATAATTCAGGGGCAAACCGGATATGAAATATAACACCAAATTGACCGTCATCAACTACCTCCACCCCCACTTAGCTTTTGATTGTCCCGAGCAAGAAGAAGGAATGAACTCCCGAAGTAATATACAAGTTAAGTAAAAATAGCTTCATTCAAATAGTCAGAATAAGAAGCACACCAACCTTCATTCATCAGTCATGCATTAAACACTATTCAATTCATGACCCAACGTGTGTGTATAACTTTTCAAAATAAGTGATATAAGAATAATCATAATACCAACCTATTTACTTCGCTAGTCTCAGGCATGCTGCTCGTTCCTTCTCGTCATTGCTGAAAATTATCTTTCATTATCATAGGACAAGTCAACTGGGCTAGGCGGATTCGAGAACCGAGTTCTACTCAAGGCTCGTGTTTATCTATATATTTTATGTGAGGGCCGTATAGATTCACAATAAGAAACTTTCAATGGTGGGTGCCTTACAAGAAACCCTATCAAACCTGCTGTAGACGTTCTCAAGAAGAAACTTGCAATGGTGGATGCCTAGCAAGAAACTTCTAGTCAAACAAACTACCGGACTTGCTACCCTCCTGCCAATGGATATTTCTTTTTCTGGCAGTCTCTCATATAAATGTTTTTCTAAAGATAACTCACTTTTTAGCTCATTTTGCATAAACTACCGAATCTGTGTATCCTATGCCGTATGAGATCTTCAAATTGCCCTAAATGAACCGAAGTAAAAATTAACAAACTTGGACAACTAAGATCAACTTGAGTCAACATAATGCATCATACACACTGCTCATTGGTGCAGTCAAGTTATGCGTGCTTAAAAAGGTCGGCTCACGAAAAGAATATATGCTTAATACACAACTACTTCAAAAAGTTGACATGATTCTTATTCATTCATTTGTGAATCGAAGATGTGATTAATTAACTTCAAAAGTTCAAGGAATTCATTCCTTTAAGTTTTCCCAAAGAGTGGCAAAAGAATAGTGGTGAAAAATGCATCAAAAAAGAATCGAAACGTATCTAAAAATTGATGAATGACGAGGCAAAAAGATAAGTGATGTCCTACCCCTCACTTAACCTAAACATTATCCCGAATGTTTAAATAAGTAAAAGCAAAAAGGAACTTAGCTCTGGTTAAGGGCGTAGCTCAAAATAGATCAGAAATAAACAAATCTCGGGCCAAAAAGAATAGATCACATGGAAAAATCTGTAGTAAATAATCAACAAAACTACGCCTGAAAAACAGGGATTACAAGCACCAATATAAACTGCTAATGCGGAAGTAAGAAAGTAAAAGAAATACTTCAAACGATTTAATCCGACAAAAGTGTTATTTGTAAATTATACCATTACAAAATAAAACCAGGTCGGGAAACAAAAACTAAGGAAAAGAAAAAAGACAATAAAAATGGAGAAAAAACAACAATAACTAAAAATGTGCTTCACTGGAAGCCAAGCTCAACGTACATCACTATCCTCCTCCTCAACATCATCATCAAAACCAAATCCTGGAGGAGTTGGTGAAGAACGTGAAGGGCCAGCTCCATCAGGGGCATCCTCTTTATGTGTAGAGGGAACTCTGGGTGGAGGCGCAACTGGCGGGATGCAAAAATATGCATACAAACCATCAAGCTTCGAATGAATCGAGGCCAACTCCCAATCAAAGTACTCGTTCACCTGCTGCTGAGATGTTCAAGCACCTATCCCGCCACCGTGCATTGGGGTGCGCTCCCGTTGACCAACGGGTGAAGGTCTACGGCGTGCGGTAGAACCAGAAACAGATCTCAAAGAGAGGATAGGCTTAGGCCTCTCCCAAACAACTCCGGACAACACCCTACACTCAGCTCTTGCCGCCAAAGCATCTATCATCGGTCCAAGCGGTAGTAGATCCCTTCTCATACCCTGGGGAACATCACGAATGCGGGAATTCATAATCAAGCCCACATTCATCGCTCTCTGCTGCACCATCCAGAATAGCAGCTCAACTCGTTGAGGGGTCACTTTGGAGACATGCTCGGTAGGTAAAAGATGCGCACAGATAAACCTATACAGCAGCTTCCGCTCCCAGGTCTACTCCTACTCCCGGAAAAGCATAGGAAAACCCTGAGCATTCCGCTCCCAACGTACTCCAAAAGTGTCCGCAACCATCTGTAGCCGTTCCATATCAGGCTAAGCAGTGACCGCGTAGAACTCGTCCTCAGGCATGGAGGCATCCTGAATCCCAAAGTAAGCATTGATTCTCTCTGTAGAGAAGTCAATGGGAACTCCACGGACAACATCAACCGCGGTAAAAGGATGGCACGAGACATAAGCTTAGAACTTCCAAACTATCGTGCCATTGAACATGTCGGGTGGTGTCGCCATGTCACTCCAACCATAATATGCCAAGGTTACCTCGATTTTAGTGCCGCAAGCCTCGAAGTCAACTCCACATTTTTGGGCCAAGGGGCGATAACTCCAATGAGTCCGGAAGGCTTCGTAAACCTCTAAGGAACTGAACTGGTTAACCCCGTCAATTAGCGGATTACCATCACCACTTACTGACTGATGTCCACTGGGGCGTTGTGCGATGCGTGCTCTTTAAACCATTGTAACAGATGGAGATGTTGCTGGAGTTTAACTGGCCTTAATTACGCCACATATTCACACATGTTTCCAGATTGTTCTCATCGCCTTAATTAATATTAAATAAAATTATTTCTTGTTTAATTTAATAATAAAATTTTGTCTAAAACATACATCGTCATTAATAACTCAGAAGTCAAACTTGGAAATGAACCAACTTGGGCCGAGCCTCGCGGACGGCTAGCGGCGATGGGCGTGTGTGGTGAACAAAAAGCCATCTACGTATTTTCTCCTGTACAAAAATGATATCACCCCTTAGAGCAGGGGTGGAGGCAATAATTTTATTTAGATGGGGCGTGATTCTCTGTTCAATCTCTTAAGAGAGTGTTGGAAAAAAAAGTGTTGACAAAAATATTAAAACGAAGATTATCGTCTTTTACGATCGATTATGGAAGAATGGAAAATCACCGATACTCTTAATATTTGGAATGGATAATAACATATTTGCGAGTAGTAATAAAAATAATATTAAAAGAAAACAAATTTTTAAAAAGAAATTTTAATAAGAGTTAAAAGAAGAGAAACAAAATGAAAATGGTACACGGGAAAAAAAATAATACAAAAGAAGTATATATACGGGAGAAAAATAATGCTAGTAAACAGTTTGGAACCTGTGACCTAAAAAAAATTAGAAGGGCTCCGACTAGGTGTAGACGTGGCCGGTTCCGTGCCTTTGGCACGACTTTTCGGTTCCGGGTCCAAAATAGAATCGGAACCGCCGGTTCTAATTTCTAGCCGGTTCCGTCGGGTCTCGGGAACCGATGGGTTTGGCGGTTTCGGGCCGGTTCCGGGTCTCGGCGGTTCCCGGGTCCAGACGATTCAGATCACGGTTCCGATCACGGTTCAGATCACGGTTTCAAAAAAATCAATATTTTTTTAGAAAATTTGTATAACTTACGTTAAAATTAATAATAAATTATAATTGGTCATTAAACTATGTATAATATTTAATTTCATAACTATTTTATAAAAAAAAAAAAAACACGGCTTGGAACTTATATTCTAAATAATTTGTAAGTGAATTAAAGCGAAATGCGTAGTTTTCTAATTGTTTATTTTTTATGATTAATTTGTAAGTAAATTAAACGTATATTTCATACTAGTAGGAAACCCGTGCGATGCACGGAGAACGTTATATTTAAAAAGTAAACATTGAAGGAAAATAATATGTTATGAAAAAATGTTATGTTTAAACAAACTAACATATAAAAAAATGATTTTATCCATAAGAAGAGTTTGAAAGTGAAAATGTAATCTATCGCCATTTTCAATATTCGTTACGAACCCACGCATGATGCACGAGAATATAAATACAATAAAAGTAATATATACATATAATTAACATTGAGCTTATACATTGAGGCGAACTACTTTCATAATAATATCATATTAAAACTATGATTAGACGCTCTATGTAACAAATACGGACCGATTATTGTAGGCAATTATCCAAGGATACACCCAATCATGGTTCATGAACAACGACGGTAAACAATAGTTGATTAAAAAACACTAAGAAAACTTGAAAAAAAAAAAAAAGCAACCTAGAAGCATGATTTTATCGAATAAAATTTTAATTGTCAAAAATATACTTACAAAATGCCTATGTACCAATATTTATAGTCATACTTTAGTTCAAACGGTTACAACAAAGTTCATGTCCTAAAACACGAACAATAAAATCCTCCCAGCGTTCGATATTTGTTCCAAAAGACCGTACGTATCCTGCTGGTAACTCAACATAAAGCTTCTGAACCTTGTGGCTTCAATGCAACTTGTATGCTGTCAAATCTGTTACAGCTACAACTTACACCTAGGCAAAGGAAGGTAAGAGGGAAACATATGTATGAGAACTGGTAGCATGAGTAGTTATAAAAAATTAAAAATAGGGTAATGGTACATAAGGAAAGTTTAAACCCTTGATTATGATGGGTCTACATTGTAATCAATAGATGTTACATCATGATCAACTATGTAAAAATGTCGTTTGTTGTGACACAACCGTTATGGTAGTAGTATTTCCTATAAAAATAAGTACCTGCAAGTCCATAACACCAGGTTTTCCATAACATAATTTGATGTCAAATTAATCTACTGAAATTGGCACACCTCTGATTAGACCTGACCAAATGAAACCGGGACCGCCGGTTGGAACCGGAACCGGCGGTTTGGTCAACCGCCGGTTTGGGGGACCGCCGGTTGGCCGGCTTGTGCACGGTTTGGGATATTGGGAACCGGAACCGGAACCGCCGGTTGGAACCGTTTGAAACCGAACCGGCCGGAACCGAACCGGAACCGGCCCAACGGCTGTTTTTTTTTTCTTCCAAACTACTCAAAAAACTTCCAATAAATACCCTATTTCATTTCAAAAATTCCTACACCAATCTCTACATCTCAATTCTTAAATCTTCTACTCAATTCTTACATCTTCTACTCATTTCTTTGATTATCAAGTTTGTTTAGTTGTTAAAAACAACAATCAAATTTACTTTACGATACCGATTTTTGAAGTTGTTCTGATTTAATCGTTACTTCAATACGGTTTTAGTTATAAGTAAATTTGGTTTTGTATTTTATTCAACTAATTTTGTTACAAGTGTAAAAAAAAATCAATTTTATAATCAAATTTACTTTACTAGACCGAAATTTGAAGTTGTTCTGATTTAATCGTTATTTCAATTCGGTTTTAGTTATAAGTAAAATTGGTTAGTTAAATTAAATTTTTTTTAAAACCATTATATGTAATTTAGATTTAAATCAAATTTACTTTACTTAATTTTTTTTATAACCGTTATACATAATTTTGATTTTTTACAATGTCAAGAAGAGGTGCATCAACACAAGGCAATCGAAATGTTACTTTCCGTGATGACACGGTTGTGCCGGAATCGGATGATCTTGCTGGTGGCTATAGACCCCAATATTATACAGACCCTGTCATCGGTTATCACATTTCGATTCCTCAGTTCGACACACCTTCAGGTTACAATCAAGATGATTTTGATAGTCATTACGACGATATAATGTCTCAACCCGGAAATTTTAACATCAACCTTAACGAAGGTCAAGGTAATGATGAAGACGACGTTGATGATGATCATGATGTATTTCCGAATGCTTCCCGTCCAAGACAAGGACGTGGTGGGAGTCGGCGTGGTGCTTGTGCTGCTGATCCTACTCCTACTCCCGAGTCAGTCGATTTAGATGGTGGTGAAAGTACCCGATCCAAAGCACAAGAAAAAATGTTAAAATCGAGAATTTTTACGGAATTTTTCACAAAGGTTGCTCGGACTGATGAAATAGCATTAGCTAACCCCGGAAAGTATTTCTTCGGGGTATGCAATTTCTGTGGCCAAAAATACCAATTTAAACATGCCGGTGGTTATGGAACAATGCGGAGTCACATTTTAACTAAACACCCGGAAAAATTGGAAGACAGCGCGTCTCAAGCCCAGCTAAACATGCCTAGCTCCAGCGCAGTAACACTAATCCACTCTTTATTTACACTCGTGATAACTGTAGAGATCTAACCACGGATCTTATTGCGGGGATGGGTCTTCCTTTTAGCTTTCCTGAGAATCCTATTTTCGAAAGCTACGTACAAGGGGCTTTCCAGCCGGCTTTTACTCGTATCCCTCGTGCAACGGTTACTAGGGATTTCAAAAATAAATTTATTAAACGACAAAATATTATTATAGAAAGATTGAAAAAAAATAAATTCCGAATATGTGTATGTGCCGATATTTGGGAGGATAGGAGGACGAACAATTATTATTTGGGCGTGTCGGGTCACTGGATTGACAACACTTGGATTGTCCAAAAAAGGTTACTTGCTTTTTGTTTATTTAACTACAATCATACTGCTTCTAACATTGCATCTTTATTAGTTGATATTTTTGAGGAATACGATTTAAAAGGTAAAGTTTTTTCTATTGCGTTTGACAATGCTTCAAACAACACTGCTTCTATTCCCGACTTATTCCGATATTGTGAACCTCTTTGTAACCAGGGCCGGCCCAATAAGGAAGCAAAGGAAGCGTGGGCTTAAGGCCCAACCATCCCGGGGGCCCGAAAATACTTGTTTAGCAAACAAATGAAAATTAACAACAATAAATATTATATGCTCCAATATTTTTTAATTGTCTATTGTAGTCCAGTTGGTTAAGGTGTTTTGCATTTTTTTAAGAGACCTGAGTTCAAGTCCCGGCAATGACATTTTTTTTTTGACTCATTTAAAACACTTTGAGCCTTTTTTTTGTCCTGGCAACATCAGATTTTTTTTTTGGACTTCTTTTGATTTCTTTAAATCACTTTGAGCCTTTTTTTTGTCCAGGCAATTCCAATTAATTTATTGATTCCCTTTAACAACTTTGATTCTTTTGGACCCTGATATATTAGAACCCTCCAATATATATGTGGTTTGTATTGCCACCATATAATTACTACTCACACCGTTTTTTATTTTGTATTTATTATTCCAGCTAATTCATTAACTCGTTTAAATATCTTTGAGTCTTTGGGTCTATTTTATGTGTATGTTTTGAGTCTATCAATGAATTGAATTTTGCATTTACGGATGTTAAAAACGCGATAATGAAGTAATATTTTATAAATATGTTTTTTCAGAAAGAAAAAAAAACCTTCAAACTAGAAGGCCTAATTCGCCGATTCGCCGAAGGCTGAAAATTTTCCAGGGCCGGCCCTGTTTGTAACGGTCAATTTTTTCATGTTAGATGTTTATGCCATATTTTAATTTATGTGTAAAGGATGGTCTAAAAGTTTTTGACCATAACATTAATGCAATAAAAAGTGCGATTTCACATATTTTAGGTAGAAATATTCTGGTTAGTAAGTGGTATAAATTTCTTAAAGAGAAAGGTCATCGCCAAGTCAAACTACTGCAAGATGTACCGCATAGGTGGAACACGACTCATGATCTTTGGAAAAAAACAAACAAAATTAAAAATACATTTTGTGAATTTTTAAATGAACACTGTCCGAGCGAATATCGTTTGTATCCCTCTATTTGGACTTCATGCTAGAAACTGATGGATGTTTTTGAAATATTCAAAAAAATTACAGTATTGTTTTCAAAATGTTATCAACCCACATCACATTTAGTCTTGCATGCTTGTATAGAAATAACTGCCGAGTTTGAAACCAAGGAACACGACGCAGATTTATTTCAATGTTTAGAGCCGATGAAGGAGAATGGAATAAATACATGTTGTATATTCCTGACACTTATCTCATTTCTTCTATGCTCGACCCTCGTATAAGACTAGTAGGTTTGTCTAACATGTTAGGTGCTTACTATGATGCTTTGTCTGTTACTCATAATGTGCCCCCGGTAGATTTTACAGTTGAAGTGGTTAGACTAGAAAATTTATTAAACGCTTTGTATGTTGAATATAAGCGTATGTATGGATTGAGAAACGAAGCGGTTCCCAATCCATCCGCAAGTGCTTCTACTAACCCTACTGGTGTCGTACGGGGACTTCAAAAAGTTATGGATAAAATGAATTCTAAACGATAGAAGGGAGCGACATCGTCATCCGATCAACGTACAGAGATATCCAAATTTCTAAAGACAACATTTGAAGGCTGTGAAATCGATACCTATGATTTCGAGTTCGACTTATTGACGTGGTGGAAGAGACATGTTAAAGAATATCCAGTTCTAGCAATGATGGCGGTCGAGTTTTTAAGTTGCCATGTTTCGACCGTCACCGTTGAACGATGTTTCAGCATGGCAGGATATGTGCTTACCAATAAAAGATGTTCGCTTCATCCCACCACTTTAGAGAAGCAAATGCTTTGTCAAGATTGGGTACGAGCCGAGAAGAGGGTGCAACACATTGAGTCAGAAGATGAGGAGTCACAGTTCGAAGGCGGTGACACTGAAACTTCAGGAGGAACAAGCGCTCGAAATAACGACATCGATTAAAGGTACGCAATTTATATCTTACTTATATATTTGTTACAATTCATTAGAGCTGTTAAACGAACAGAGCCGCTCGTGAACAAGCTCGTGTTCGGCTCGTTAGTGTTCGTGATCGTATGTTCGTTTAGCTTAACGAGCCGAGCTTGAACATGATTGTAGGCTCATTTGCTTAACGAGCCGAGCTCGAGCTTGGTTCGCGAACGTTCGATTATGTTCGCGAACATGCTTATTATGTTCGCGAACATGCTTATTGTTCGCGAACATACTTATATAATGTTCGCGAACATGCTTATATGCTTATAATATATGTCTAACGAACCGAACTCGAGCCGAATTCGAGCCAAAGTCGAGCCAAAAGACAAAAAATATGTCTAACGAGCCGAGCTCGAACAGCTTCATGTTTTAAACGAGCCGAGCTCGAACGAATTTTTTGTTCGTTTAACAAACGAACGAGCTCGAACGAGCTCATCATGAGCTTAATGAGCTCGAGTTCGAACAAACCAATACTCGGCTCGGCTCGGCTCGTTAACAGCTCTACAATTCATAGAACAACTATAAAAGATTAAAAAAAAAAAGAAAACCTATTCAAAACAACTATAAAAAACCTACTACTAAAAACTAAAAAAAAGACTATAGAAAACTATTAAAAAAACCATTAAAAACAAATCCCGATTGAAACTATAAAAACCAATTAAAAATAACTAAAAAATACCTACTACTTTAAACTAAAAAAAAGTATAGAAAATTATTTTTAAAAAAAACCATAATAACCGAACAACTATAAAAGATTAAAAAAAACCTATTAAAAATAACTATAAAAAACCTACTACTAAAAACTAAAAACAATCTATAGAAAACTATTAAAAAAAACCATAAAAACCCGATAGAAACTATAAAAACCTATTAAAAATAACTAACAAACACCTACTACTTTAAACTAAAAAAAAGTATAGAAAACTATATTAGAAAAAAAACCATAAAAACCATATACAAAACTAAAAAATTATATAAAACTATATAATACAAACACATAAAAATACTATAAAAGACTACAATAAACAAACATTTAAAAAATACTATAAAGAATATAAAAAACAATAAAAACCTATAACAAACCATAACAACACTACACAAAACTAAAAAAAACTATAAGAAACTATAAAAACACCCAAACAAACCATATACAAAGTACAAACCTAAAAAATTGTATGAAACTATAAAATACAAACACATATATATATATATATATACTATAAAAGACTATAATAAAACAAACATTTAAAAAACCTTTAAATACTATAAAAACATATAAGAAGACTATAAGACTAAAAAACAACAAACTATAAAAGACTAAAAAATAAACAATAAGAACTACGTTCGCTTTGATTTTTTTATATGTGTTGTGCATATAAATCCGACACGATTACATATAAAAATACGTAGGCAACCGAATTACCGGTACAAGCGTTGAAAAAATAACACAATTTAAATATAAAAAAAACAACAATATATTTCTCACCTAATATTTAATAAAACAACATTTATAATCAACGAATACTTAAAACCGACTCAAAAAATTTATAACAAAAACTATAAAAGACTTTAAAAAAAACAATAATAAAAATTACTATAAAAACTTTTACAACAAACTATAAAAAACTAAAAAAATAACAATAAGAACTACGTTCGCTTTGATTTTTTATATGTGTTGTGCCTCCGACACGATTAAATATAAAAAATACGTAGGCAACCGAATTACCGGTACAAGCGTTGAAAAAATAACATAATTTTTTAAAATAACATTATTTACATATAAATAAAATAACACAATATTAATATTATTTTTAACACCGAATAGAAAAATATTTAATATATATTACTCTCGTTTTAGTAATTATAGTGAAAAGAATAATAATTTGTTATTGTAGTGAAAATAATAAGTATTATGTGAAAATGAAAAAAAAAATTTATGAAATTTTAAAACCGTGGCCGGAACCGTGATCTGAACCGGGAGTAAACCGGGTAAACCATGAACCGGCCCAAACCGGCGACCGCCGGTTTTGAACAGTAAACCACCGGTTTTTCAAACCGGCGGTTCGTCAAACCGGCCCAAACCGACACTGTCTAAAACCGCCGGTTCCGGTTCCGATTTGGTCCGGTTCCTCCATTTGGACGGGTCTACCTCTGATGCACCTCTCCACCCTTCACTCTAAATTTTTTAAAAGGTTTGAAAAGAAAATGTGCACCCAGAAGAGTAGTTAATATCCGGAATGGATAATACTCATTCATAAGTCATATACAGCTAACAAAAGATTTGTAGAAAATCCCATGGACCTCAAAGAAACCATTCAGGTGTAATATTAAATCATAGAAAATAAAAAAGATATTGAACAGAAGAGGAGTCTCGTAAAGAGATTTTAAAGGAAATTCCGCAGCTTTGGCTGAAAAGCAAAAGAAATCCAAAACCTGGAAATTTCAAACACTTTCCCTTTTTTACATAAAAACAGTCTCTCGGTGAAAAAAGGACCAAAAAAACACTATCAAAGCAAAGCAAGGGAAAAAATCAGACGCAACCACAAAAACATATCATTTGATGGCTATTAAATCATGCATTCACTCACACTAATAATACAATCGTGCTTTCAGTGAGATAACCTGAATCATATGGAAGTGCATTAACATCTTTTATGTTCCCAAATAGCAATCTCAACTTGAATATATGAAATGATATGTAAATAAAAACAGTATGGCACCAGAAGAACCTTTCCATTACACATACCATCAATATCATCTTCATCCTCATCATCATCCTCATCATCATCCTTGTCGTCATCATCATCCTCAATCGTTGGCTCCTCTGGCTGCAACACATGATCCATACAGTTTTGGTAAACATACACGGGACATAAATAAGAGTAGATACAAAAGCAGTAACACACATCATATCACATTCCGATTTAAAGCCAATAACAGTCGATTTCTACATCCTCCGCTAAGGACACCTGGCTCCAAGAAAAGGGCACATAAAAATGTACCAATTTGCTAAAGCAGCCTCTAGAAATTCTATAATAACCATGTAACAAACAGTGATACGGATATTTTGGAATGATGGCTTAATTGAAAAATCGGTAGAAGAAAACAAATGATGATAAATCATGATCACGTAATTTCACTGCATATATGTCCTGCATGAAGATGATGTGATAATTCAAAGTAAAATAGCACCAGTAAAATAAGAAATGATCTGCAATCTGCGAACATATCTGGCACTTTCACTTATGAGAATCAACACATTTTTTGTCCTCTCTGCCCCAATCTGCTCCATCTCCACGTTATCATCTACATGAAATTTCCACAAAAGTTTTCCTCTGAACGTAATGTATAAAGGTTCAAAATAGCATCAAAAGAGCAAAATTAATACAGATTCACCTTGAAGAAATATTATGTCTCCAAAAATCAATGAAGGTTCAAAATTGGCATCAAAAGAGAAAAATGAAAAGAGATTTACCTTCAAGAAGAAATAATGATGATCCAATTGAGTCCACAATGAATACTTTTTCTAAGATTGAGTTGCAAAACCAACTTAGTAATTTTGTGTATGGCGGCGAAATAAAAGACATTTACCTTCAAGATGGAATCCAATTAAAAGAATTAATTAAAAGAGATTTACCTTCAAGATGGAATCCAATTCAGCCTCCTCCGGTGTATGGCGGCGAACACTGTTTCATATTGAGATCACCCGCCACCAATTGCATAATCCTCCAGCTGCGTTAAGTGATTGCAGAGGGCGTCAATTATTGCGTTAGCGGCGGCGAATTCTCCTCGGAACCACGCTATGCTAGCATCCTTGGCGAAATTCTCCGACATCAGCGGCGGAGACGGATGAACGACGGTCAGGCCACTGTAACGTCTGCCATTTTTTTTCAGGTCAAACATTTTCTGACATTTTTTTTCAGGTTCCCTATCCAAATTTAGACGATTTCGTCCAAATACAATCAAAACCGTCCAAATTTGGATTTCTTTTTGTCCAAATCCATTCACTGACCAAAATGGACCGGAGTCTACATGGCATCACGGTGTGGATTGTCATTCTTTGACACTATTGAGGTTTCCCCTAGCCACGGGGCGATCATGCAGTAGTGATTGGATATGATACTGAAGCATGCGGAGTATACATGTATGGTCGTCCGGGAATCACGTACCCTATCAGTAGGGGTGAATATCCGAAAGGGGCCTTCTTATAAGGAATGTCTTACTCTCGTGAATCTTTGCAATGTGGAAGTAAATGAGTTACTTCGAGAGAGCATGATATCCAGATTATAAGTTACGGTCGTTGATGTTTTGACACTCGACTAACGACCGTATGGATATTATTACAACGATAGGATTGTAAGTTACACGGTAACTGTTTCACATGAAAGGTAGTAGTCATTGCATTTGACTCTTCCGATGATTGGGGGTCACGGTGTGTTGCTAGACTCTATCCCGTGATCGTTAGGCATGAAGGGCATTTTCGTAATTTGTACTTTGTGTCTACGGCCAACATATTCGGAAGCCTATCGGGTCACAAACATATGAACATCTAGCCGGATTAAAATGTGGTTATAATTGATGACCAAATAAGGAAAGTTTATCTCATACTATAAAGGTTATAGTAGTAAATTAATATGGTAGTATTTATTTATTATGAATAAATTAAATACAAGATATTAATAGTATTATTTTAATTAAAGAAAATTCCGGATGCCAATTTGTTCGCTAAAGGTGGCGCAATTTGTGTGTGTATAAGATACACTTGGATTGTATAATTTAATTAATGGTATTACCAAATATTAATATTAGATATTAATATATATATATATATATATATATATATATATATATATATATATATAATACTTATGTGTGCGTGTGTGCAATAGTGCAAGTTGGTGCTATGCATGCGCATGTATGTATAATATATATAAATGGATTTATATGTGTAATAATATATATGTGATATATACACATGCGTAAATTGATTTATGGTAATAAAATAAATATAGTCAATATAAGATATTGACAAAATCTTGGAAATATTTAATATAGGATATTAAATTAAATGAGATAAATCAATCAATTATATTTTCCTTATTTTATTGGGAAAATGTTTTCTTCTCCTTCACACATATGGGGAGCCACCTTCTACTATAAAGAAGAGGTGAGTGTCAAGCTCTTTTGTACATCATAGTTCCAAGAGCTAATAGCTCTTGTGTAAAATAGAGAGCATCCTATAGAGAGCTGGAGAGAGGGGAAAAAGGCCGGTCTAGCAACCGGAGTTTTCCAATAGCAATCCATGATGGGATTCCGGCGGGCTGTTCGTGTGGACTAGCGGTAGAGGCCGAACACTTGGGCGGCTCTATGCAGAACTACTCTCCTTAGATGGTCAAAGCGTCGATCTTTTAGAACAACCAAGGTAACCACCGTCTACTAGCTTATTTGTTTATTGCTTAAACGAAGTCGATCTTGGGTAAAAGGAAATCAAAATTTTGAATTCCGCTGCGTTCCAGCGTAGATTTCTTTACAATGTTCGCAAGTGAGGGCTTGGATGTAGTAAGATACTTTGGTGAAAGATGATCCGGGGTGGGTGTTTGGTAGTGGGGTGGAGGGGACGGGTGGTGGTTAGGTAATTTGATATGGTGGTGTATGTAATGGTGGTGCCAATTGTTGCCTTATATGTTAATGATTTGTTGGATATATGATACTGTTAATATGTAATGATTTTCCTTTGATATATATATTTGAGAATGTGTTGATTCATCATAAATTTACGTTGAATATCCAAATTTGTTATTTTTTCATAAATTCAAATACCCCGTGCATGGCACGGGTTTTATGCTAATATATATATATACACACACACATACCTACATCTATTAATACTTTAAAACATTATTGAATTTTTTTGTTCCAACTTAACATGTTTAAACTTTTTATTTGTAATGTATTACTGATCAATTAGTAATTTCATATCCTAAATATTCAGATTTTGTTATTCATTTCACAGACTTGTCTTCAATTTCCAATCAGTTCAGAGAATCTCAAGTACATGTTAGTTCACAACTCACCAAGTACATCTTAAGTGATTTGAACTAACATGTGTGTGTATCGTCTAGCTGGGTGAAAGCAAACTTTAGCCGACCTGCTAGACCCTCTCATTAAGAAGGAAGCACGGAAATATCCAGACATCAGAAAACTGCCTTTGCCAACAGACGTGGTCGAACGGCTAATTGGTAGCAATAAGGCACGGGCAGAAAACGACCACAATGTGCCGTTTAACGATTTTTGAAATCTCAAGACGTGGTTAACCCGAGCGTGTAAAAATGCGGAGGATGAGACCAAAGGCCGTATGGCCATCCGAATTTACTTAGTTATGGTTCGGTTTTGGTTTGTGAATTTAAAAACCGTAAAAAATGATTTGGTTTTAAAAGTGGAAAAAAACTGGAAAACCGGACCATGCGCAACCCTAGCTCCAACCAACTACTCTAAGATGATGGATTTTTATTATATACAAGTTATTACTTATTATTTATTTGTAATAATAAACATGGATACAATAGTAATTTTGAAAGAAAAATTGAGGGGGGCATATGCCCACTTGCCCCATGCTACCTCCGTCAATGCCTTGGAGCTCATCCTAAAGAACCATATCGATAGAGTTATGACATGTTTGTTACACAGGAATAAAATAGAATCGAATAAAATAACAGGAATGGAATGGAATTTAATACATGTATTCCATTACTACGTTTGGAATGTTAAAGAATGGAATGAAATAAATTATATAAAATGTGACAAGAGTAGGGCATAGAATGGATTAAGGTTGGGTGGTATATGGTATGGTATATATGGTTCATAAGGTAGGATATGGTGGAAGAGATGAGTCAGGTGGCGTGGACTAGGGTTAGGTAGGGTGAGTGGGGTAGCCCTACCCAACACCCGACTGCATCCTACCTCTCTACCCACCTCTACCCTACCCACCACCCAACCCTACCTTACCCACCACCATATCATATCTTACCATATCCTACCCTACACATCCTACCTACCTTACCCCACCGACCTACTCAACTCCACCATCACCAACCCTACCCTACCATATTCACCACCCCACCCACCCTACCTTACCCTACCATACCCTACCCCACCACCCCAACCCTACCATACTCTACCCTACCCACCACCCCACCCTACTTTACTCTACATTACCCACCACCATAGGCGGACCTACCCTTTGCTAAAAGGGGTCCGCGGACCCCGTTCAATAAAAGAAAACTCTACATTTTTTGTGTAGAAAAATATTTTGGACCCCGTGAAAAATAAAATTTACTCTGAAAAAAATTACGGACCCCGTTGAATAATATTTCTTGATCCGCCACTGCCCATCACCCCCACCCTACCCTACCTTACCTTAACCACCACCCCATCCTAGCTTACACCACCCCACCCCACCCTACCATACCTTACCCACCACCCCACCCCACCCTACCTTACCTTAACCTCCACCATCACCTACCCTACCCTACCTTACCCCACCCTACCTACCCTACTTAATCACCTAACCTACTCTACCCTACCATCCACTCACTCTTACCCCATCACTCACGTGTTTTATCGATTTTCAATTTATTCCATCACATTCCATCCATTTTTGAAAGAAATGAAAATGGACCCCTTTCATTCCATTGAAATAAAATTTCATTTCATTCCATTTCATTATCTCATAATCATACACAAACAGTGAAATCCAGTCTCACCTAACAAACATGCCATTACTCCCTCAACACCATTTTCACCTCTCAACAAACCCATTAGTTTCTCCTTTCAAAAAAAAACAAAAAAAAAAAAAAAAAAAAACCCATTAGTTGGGCTTTATCTACAAACAATTGAAACGGTCAAGCTAATGAATTGCTTTAAATGATGTCGTAAGAAACCGCTTTATCCACTTCAAAAAAAAAAAAAAAAAAAAAAAAAAAAAAAAAGCCGCTTTAGATACGTGTTTCACCCAATCGACTTAAAATACTTTTGTTACAGTGGCTCTGGCGCTTTTTCTTCTAAGATTTCTTTGATTAACAATTTATTATTATTTATTTTCCACTTTCTAAAGTAACAACAGAAATATATATAAAATTGAAAGTGTATCCAAATCAATTTAGGATTTGCGATACAGGCGTATCTTTCATGGTTGGTAAAACACAGAACATGGGTTATACGTTTATAAATACGTACGTGTATAATTCATATTATTCTTAAAAAAATCAGCTAAAAATTCGAGAGACCCGGGTGCCTAGGATTCCGCAATCTGAAATGTTTTTAATTTAATCTTACTGGCTAAGCAGTTGTGGCGCTTTCTTACTTGTCCTGCCGCCCTTGTGAGTCGAGTATTTAATGCAAAGTATCACCCGGGTACAACTATTATGGCAGCAGGGTTGGGGAGAAGACCATATTTAATGCAAAGTACCACCCGGGTACAACTATTATGGCAGCAGGGTTGGGGAGGATACCATCTTTCCTGTGGAGGAGTTTTCTGGAAGGCAGAGATATGTTAATGCAGTGGCTGCGATGGATAATAGGAGATGGGAGTTCAGTTTTCGTCTTTCATGATGCTTGGGTCTCTAGGCCGCCATCCTTACGGTTAGCACATTCACCTCACTCATTACCTACGGATAGTAAAGTGCAGGACTTGCTTTTGTCAGGTACTAGACAGTGGAATTTGCCTCTCATCACGCAAGAATTTCAGGCTTGGGAGGTAGACGCCATCCTCCAGACTCTTATTGCATGCAGTTCGCACCCGGATAAATGATTTGGCATTATGACCGCCGGGGCAGATATATAGTGAAGTCAGGATATTTCTTCGCATTGAGCTTGTATGATTGATTGCCTAATTCGGCATATGCATCATCGTCTTCAGGACCAGACATGATGTGGCGGGATGTTTGGAAAGTCGGTGTGCCGCCGCGTGTTCATCATTTCTTATGGAGATGCCTGCAGGACTGTTTGTCGATTGGGGAGCAGCTTGCTAAGCGGAATATGGGCTTGGGCCTTTGTTTGGCATGTGGCAAGGCGATGGAGTCATTACGACGTCATGTACTTTTTGATTGCGACTACGCTAAGGAGATCTGGGCAGCCTAGTCTTTTGGTAGTCAACGGATGCAGCATGGGTCGAATTTTAAGGAGTTTTTTGGTGCGATGTTAGTGCATTACACTCCCGATGAGGTTTCTACCTTTTGTCTCCTTCTCTGGAACCTCTGGAAAGCCTGGTGCAATGCAGTGTTCGATGATGTGCCTATTTATGTATCTCGGGTGGTCTGTGCATCCCTAGCCGGGCAATGGAGTTTCGTCAGGCCGTTGCTCTTCTTACACAGGATCTGAAGGGTCTGTTCATCCGCTCATATGGAGTGCACCTTCCGTGGGTAGTTGGAAATGTAATTCTGACGCTTTTGTCACGGACTTGGGTTCTGGTGTGGGTCTGATCTTCAGAGATGCGCTCGGCTCATTTTATGATAAAGGAAGATAATAAGATCTTTATCCTTTTTTTTGGATTTGTTATTTAAGGAAAATAAATCCCCACAATTCTTATAACCTAATAGAAATCAGATTTCTCCACCTCCTAAATTGTGTTCTGCGTGTGTGGGCAAGAAATTAGGGCTGAGGGATTTTTCATCAATTGCTAAGTCGATTCTCAACGGTTTTCAGATCAGAGTAGAGCGCCGGAATCGTTGTGAAGAAGGCAACGTTTTGATTGCAGAAAGTTGAAGCTTTGATAAGAGAAAGATCGGTTTTAGTCTTTTTTTTCCGAGTTTTTTCTGTTGGAATAAGCTTGCTAAAGGTAAGAATCTCTTCCTACAATCTAATTTTGGTTTAGAGTAGAATAGATCATGTTTTGGATGCATATTGTATCAAGTTTTAAGCTTAGATGATGTTTAAGGATTAAGTTTTTATCATAAAAAAATCAGATTTATCAAATCAAAAAAAAGATAAAGATCTTATTATCTTTCTTAATCAAAAAATCAGATTTTCCTCCTTAAATATATACATATATATCTCGAAATATATATATATATAATTTAACAAATACTTAAACTCCGAATAAAAGGAACCGAACCCAATATTTCGTTTTCGCAAAATGACACGTCTGCCCTTTCCCGAAAATCGGAATATTACATTCTTCCCCCCCTAAAGGAGTTTCGTCCTCGAAACTTTGAACATACCTGGTAAGTCCATAAAATCTGGGAACTCGCTGATCATATCATCCTCAACTTCCCAAGTAGCTTCATCCGGTGAATGATTGCTCCATTGCACCAGAACTAAAGGAATCAACCGTCTCTTAATCATCATTTCCTTCCGGTCCAAAATTCTGGTCGGTGTCTCATCGTACGAAAGATTATCTGGAGAACCTCCGGTTCAACAAGAGTCTCAATATCCGTCTTGGTCAAACACTTCTTTAACATTGAGACATGAAACACGTTGTGGACTCTCGACATCGATTCGGTAACTTGAGTTTGTAAGCCAAAGGTCCAATTCTTTCTAGAATCTCAAAAGGTCCAACATACCTCGGGCTTAGCTTTCCCTTATGTCCAAAACGTTTCACTCCCTTCATTGGTGAAGCTCGTAGATACACTCTTTCACCAACTTCAAACTCAAGAGGTCTCCTTCTAACAACTGCCCAACTCTTCTGTCTATCTTGAGCCGCCTTCAGATTCTTCTTGACCAGCTGAACCCTTTCTTTAGCTTGCTCAATCAATTCTGGCCCGGTGATTTGTCTTTCGCCGACTTCATCCCAAAACAGCGGCGTTCTACATCTTCTTCCATACAATGCTTCAAACGGCGGCAGGCCAATACTTGCATGATAACTGTTGTTGTAAGCAAACTCCGCTACCGGTAGGTAATCATCCCATGATCCACCTACTTCCAACACACAAGCTCTCAACATATCTTCAAGTGTTTGGATGGTTCTCTCAGATTGTCCATCTGTCTGAGGATGAAAGGCCGTACTCAAATCCAACTTGGTTCCAAAAGATGCTTGTAAACTTTTCCAAAACCGACTGACGAACCTCGAATCACGATCCGAAACTATCGAGATAGGTACTCCGTGTAGCTTCACTATATTATCCAAGTATAGTGTCGTCATTTTCTTCAAGGGCATATCGACCTTATATGGTAAGAAATGAGCGGATTTGATCAATCTATCCATAATCACCCAAATCGCATCATTGCCGCCTCTCGTCTTAGGTAAACCGGTGATAAAGTCCATAGTGATCTTATCCCACTTCCATTCCGGGATATCCAATGGCTTAAGCATTCCTCCCGGTCTTCTATGTTCTGCTTTAACCTTCTGGCAAGTATCACACTCTGCAACGAACTTGGCTATCTCCAGTTTCATCGAGGGCCACCAAAACCTTTCCTTCAAGTCTCTCGTACATTTTAGTAGCTCCCGGATGAACCGCAAAAGCAATCCTATGTGCCTCTTCCATGACTCTCTGTCTTAAATCACCCACATTAGGTACACATAAACGATCCTGATACCAAAGATTCCCGTTCTTATCTAACACATATCCAACCGTAGGCTTTTCCCTTGCAACTCGCTTCAAGTCAACCAAAACTGGGTCTTCATCTTGCTTTTCCCGAATGTCATCCATCAACTCAGACCTTGCTAACAACGGTGCCACAAACCGTTGGTCTTCAATCTGATCAAAGCTTCGGATTCTGAGCTCATCTAACCTTTCTACAACACCTTCAACGCTTGAAACCGCAAACACTGGTTTTCTGCTCAAGGCATCAGCCACTACATTTGCTTTACCCGGATGATACAGAATCTCCAAGTCATAATCCTTTACGAACTCCAGCCATCTCCTTTGTCTCATATTCGGGTTTTCCTGGGTAAAGAAATACTTCAAACTCTTGTGATCGGTGAAGATCCTGGCCTTAACTCCATACAGGTAGTGCCTCCAAATCTTCAAGGCAAACACAACCGCTGCTAACTCCAAGTCGTGGGTTGGGTAATTCTTCTCAAGCACCTTCAACTGTCGGGATGCATAAGCAATTACCTTCCCTCCCTGCATCAACACACAACCTAAACCTTGTCCCGAAGCATCCGTGTAAACGTCATAATTATCAAAGATCTCCGGAACTGCCAAAACTGGGGCTGTAGTCAACCTCTTTTTCAACGTCTGAAAAGCATCTTCACACTCACTGGTCCACTCAAACTTCACATCCTTTTGAGTGATCCGGGTAAGTGGTGCAGCTATCTTTGAGAAGTCTTGTACAAACTTCCTATAATAGCCTGCCAAACCGAGAAAACTTCTAACCTCTGAAACGGTAGTCGGTCTGGACCACTTCTCAACTGCTTCAATCTTTGCCGGATCAACCTTAATGCCATCTCCAGAAATGAAATGACCCAAGAAACTCACTTGATCCAACCAAAAGTCGCCCTTCGAGAACTTAGCATACAACTGGTTCTTCTTTAATGTATCCAGCACTATCCTTAAGTGTTCTTCATGTCCCTTCTCATCCTTAGAGTATACAAGGATGTCATCTATGAACACTATCATAAACTTGTCTAAGTATGGCATGAAAACACGCTGCATTAAATCCATAAATGCAGATGGAGCATTAGTGAGTCCAAAAGGCATAACTAAGAAATTATAATGTCCATACCTCGTACTAAACGCCGTCTTCGGTATATCAGCCACTTTGATCTTCAACTAGTGATATCCGGACCTAAGATCAATCTTGGAAAATACTCTCTTGCCTTGGCAAAGGGTACTTATTCTTGATGGTCAGATTGTTTAGCGCTCTATAATCTATGCACATCCTCATGCTACCATCTTTCTTTTTAACAAACAACACTAGGGCTCCCCAAGGCGAGGTACTAGGCTGAATTATGTTCCTCTCGAGCATATCCTTAAGTTGAGCTTTCAACTCTTTAAATTCAGCCGGTGCCATCTTATAGGGTGCCTTAGGAACTGGTGCTGCTCCTGGCATCAACTTGATCTCAAATTCAATTTCTCTATCAGGCATGTTTCCCGGTAACTCTTCTGGAAACACCTCTGAGGTATTCCTTGACTACAGGGGTTTCCTCTAACTTAGGCTTCACTTGTTCCACATCCACTGCGTACAACAAGTAGCCTTCACAACCCTTCCGACAAGCTCTTATAGCCTTAACTGCTAAAATTATAGGGTGACGCTTCCTACTAGGCTTGTAAATGTTACCTTGATAAGTCTTATCTGATTTCCCGGGTATCTTAAAGGTCACTCTCTTTTCTCTACAATCCAAGTGGACAAAATTCTCGGATAGCCAATCTATTCCAAGAATCACATCAAAATCCGAAAAGTCCAAAACCGTCAAATCACTCCTGCAACAATACTTTCCAACTCGAACCTCT
Organism: Gentiana straminea; assembly: GCA_036785695.1. NCBI lineage: Eukaryota > Viridiplantae > Streptophyta > Magnoliopsida > Gentianales > Gentianaceae > Gentiana > Gentiana straminea. The sequence continues at coordinate 5,721,562 of JAVUPR010000265.1, read as the reverse complement.
ACATGAGGTATCAACTTGGTTACCTTAGTCACTTTTCCTAAAGGTGTTGTTATCTCCAAAGTGTTTCTTAAAGGTTCCGTTGGTAAGTTAAGCTTCTTAGCTACCTTAGTTGACACAAAGGTGTTAGACGCTCCCGTATCAAACAATGCCGTAACTGCTAAGTTTTCTAGAATTATTGTACCTAGGATGTGAATTAATTTATTTAAATACAATACAACATGATTTAAATCGTGCTATAAAGTACTCTAATAAATTAAAATAAACAAAAAGGTACCGAAATAACGTTATCGTCCGGTTCGACCATCTCGGCATCCACTTTGCAAAAACTCGAACCGGGCGACTTGGGCCGCCTTTTCCATTTCCTTGCCTCTCGAATATTCGAGCTCCCCTTTGTTGGACACATCTTAGCAAAGTGCCCTAGATCTCCGCGGTAGTAGCGACCACACCGTATTAGCCTTACACTCACCCGAGTGATTCCTATGCACTTAGAGCAACCGGTGCTCCGGTTGAAGGTTTACTTGCTTTGCAGGGGCCGTTGTCTTCTTGAGATTCTTACGTTGGGGTGCTCCCCGGTTAATACCTTGACTCGTGCCAAAATTCCTCTTATTCCCTATAACAACGGTGGCCTTCTTTACGAATGTCTCCACCTCTAAGGCCTTATTCAACAACTCGGCCATATTCTTAGCCGTGTGAAACCCAACATACCGGATCGTATCGATAGGCTAGGCCTTCCTTGTAAAGAGCCATCTTTCTCTCTTCAACCTTCATCGACTTGGGGTAGAATCTTCCCGGCTCGTTAAACTTGTTGGTGTACCGAGATACTTGTCATAAAGTTGCCCCGCTTAAGCTTTAAGAACCGGCTTGCCATGTCCGCTGCGCACCGTTTCCGGAAAATACTCGTTGTAAAACATCACTTTGAAGCCTTCCCAATCCGTTACCTTGCCATTACTACTTTGTATAGCATCAATCCAAGCTTCAAACCGTGCCCAAAAGAAACTAACCGCCAATGGGCCATCTCGGATTCGGGAACATGTATATTCCTGCAAGCCTTTTCGAAACTTCTTAACCATTCTTCAGCCTTCGAATGTTCTACATTCCCATAGAAGTTTTCAACCCGATTCCTTCTCAATCTTGTATACCAGTCAATCGGTGGTGCTTGCTCAAGTGCCGGTCTAACTGGTAGGGCTTATGGATAAACTGGAGGGTATCCATAGGGTATTTCCTGATGTTGAAACTAGGGGTTGATGGAAACCGTAGGGTGGGTAACCAAGACCTTGTTGATGGTCCAAACGGGGTGAAGGTGGTACAGTAGGTCGATGAGTGTGACCCACTGGAGGAAGGTAAAAGGTCTGATGCTGCTGATGATAAAACACTGGTGGAGGAGGGTAGCTCACTGGTGGGGGATAGATACTGGTTGCTGGGGGTACGTAGACGGGTGGAATGTCCCCTATCACGGTGACACGTACCGGTGCTTCTCCAGGCTCTCCATAAATGTAGTTGTACCTTGGTGGAGGGTAACTTACTGGTGGTGGTACTAAACCCGCTGGAACGTCACTTACCAAGGAAAACTGAACCGAACTTCCCACATGCCATTGTGGGTGTTGCTCCTGATGAGGTCGCGGTGACAAACTCCGCTGAGATCGTGGAGTAGGGTTGCAGTATGAGGGGGTGGAGTGGGGCTCGGATGAGGTGAAGGATTCTGCCTCACGAAACCGCCTCTAACAACTTGTGTAGGACTCTCTCGACGTACTCCTGAAGCTTCTGCACCCGCTCCGGTTCTCGTGAACACCATCCTGATGATCGCAGAGAACCAAAACGTTACTAAGAGGTCTAAAGAAAACTTATCTTAATAGAAAGAAAGCCTAAAAGACGCTTCGCTCTGATACCAACTGTAACACCCCGTTCCCGGACACCGAGTCCTTATCCGTACGAATCCCAAAGTATTATAAGTAAACTACTAGTTCCAATAACTCAAATATATGAAATAAACTTAAATAAACAAATAATAAACAAGGTCTTCAAGTCCGGCGTCCTCAAACACTGTCATCAAAGTCCTCCTCGAACTCATTATTTACCTGTTCGTCTTCTCTCCCCCAAACACATAAATAAACATGCATTTGAGGTAAGTACATTGTACAAAGTAAGAAGTAGAAGCTACAATATAATTAAGGTTTATTATTAAAAGATTTGCCTTACTGAGACCGACTCGATCTAGGGTTCACTACATGCCTATCGACACGTCGTGACTATACGTTTCTAACTTAGCTTATATTTGTTACATCATTACTCAAGGACACAACGCCTGGTGAAAATTTCACCACGAGATATACTTGCCAACTACGGTGATTAGCACCAGTAGTCCCGGGATCTCCCCGGTATGCATATACGTTCGATGGATTTCCTCCACTACCCTTCAGCCTTTTGAGCTAGTAGCGTTGTCCACCTTTTATGAACATATCACATCGCCGATTTGAATCAGTGCCTAACCAAGAATAGATGACGTTAAGATTTTACTACACTTATGTATTTATTATTAGCCACCTAAGTGTTTTCAAGTAAGCTCCTTCACATCTCCTACTATCGTACTTAGACCACTAGACACGGACAATGCCTAGCATATACACAGACATTGATGAACTCTAGTTCATCAAAGCACAAGCCCTTTCATGCCCTTCCGACGGATCCGAACTTCAACTCCCTTTAAGAGTACATTCGGTGTTTTAACTGAACGAATCAGAAACTCAATCGGGGCTTGTTCATAATTAATTTGTGCTATTTAATCATGAATTAATGTTTAAAATTAAAAACATAGATTAAAACAACATTACATAGAAAACTGGGGCAATGCGTGCGCAATACTCTAGAATGCGTACGCATTGAACCTGGTGCACTTATTCTAAGCAATCATGTATCAGGAATGCGTGCGCATTGCTAGCCAATGCGTACGCATCCTACGCAAAAAAGCCTTAAAACCTGTTTTTCAACCCTTAACGGTCTCTACTCGAATCTAAACATCTTGCACATGAATTATAGCAGAAAAACAGTAGAAAAACGTGTCTTTTAAGATCCAAAACAAAAATTAATCCTAAAACATCATCTAAGCTTAAAACTTTATACAATATGCATCCAAAACATGATATATTCTACTCTAAACCACAATTAGATTGTAGGAAGAGCTTCTTACCTTTAGCAAGCTTATTCCAACAGCAAAAACTCAGAAAAAAAGCAGCTAAAACCGATCTTTCTCTTATCAAAGCTTCAACTTTCTGCAATCAAAAACGTTGCCTTCTTCACAACGATTCCGGTGCTCTACTCTGATCTGAAAACCGTTGAGAATCGACTTAGCAATTGATGAAAAATCCCTCAGCCCTAATTTCTTGCCCACACACGCAGAACACAATTTTGGAGGTGGAGAAATCTGATTTCTATTAGGTTATAAGAATTGTGGGGATTTATTTTCCTTAAATAACAAATCCAAAAAAAAGGATAAAGATCTTATTATCTTCCTTTATCATAAAAAAAATGAGATTTATCAAATCAAAAAAAGATAAAGATCTTATTATCTTCCTTTATCATAAAAAATCAGATTTATCAAATAAAAAAAAAGATAAAGATCTTATTATCTTTCTTAATAAAAAAAAAATCAGATTTTCCTCCTTAAATATATACATATATATCTCGAAATATATATATATATATATATATATATATATATATATATATACTTAACAAATACTTAAACTCCGAATAAAAGGAACCGAACCCAATATTTCGTTTTCGCAAAATGACACATCTGCCCTTTCCCGAAAATCGGAATATTACAGAGGCCTTCACGTATGATGCCTCGGGGGATCCTTATTAAGCTGCCCATCCATCCGGTAAATTTTCGGTAAGCTCGGCCTATCATGAAATATGCAAATCTTCGGCCCCTGTGATCAATGATAATGCGAACTGGAAACGAATCTGGAGTATCAAAGGCCCGCTTCGAGGTAATCATCTTCTCCGGCTCATTCGTATGAATTCCCTCCCCACGGCTGGCACCCTTGCTGCGAGACATATCATTGAAAACGATACTTGTACCTCATGTGGTACTCATAGTGAATCGATTCTACATGTTTTTAGAGATTGTTGGTGGGTGCGTGGAATGTGGAAAGAAATTGTGCACTACCAACATTGGCAAGAATTTTTCAATATTCATGTTGTCCCAGACTGGCTCGACAAGTGCCTCCAGAAAGATATGTATAAGAAGGACAATATTGTGTTTTGGAGACTTCTCTTCCGGGAGCTCATTTCGAGCATTTGGTACTGGCGTAATGAAGAGTTCCACCACGCAGATCGACATAGGCCTCCGAAATCGGTGTTCATATCCCAAGCTGTTCGGAGAGCACGGGAACTACATTTAGCCTGGCATAGTTAAGACTGCAATTTGGTTCTCGCATCTTTTGATGTATAGTTTTTGTTTCTGCTTTTCATTTTAAACGCTTGTACAGTTCTACTCGATTTTGTTATATATAAATATCCGGTTTATACCTTTTTTAAACATTTGTTTTAGGTGGGTTCTATTGGCACCACGAAATCGCTTGTGGCACCACGAATACTTCCGGCACCCTATAAATTGCTTTTGACACCACCATATTATTTGTATTGTTTTTTATACTTCAAGCACAACCAAAAAAATAAAAAAATTACTCCTTATACCACAAATTTTAAAAAAATTCAATTTAGTCCTTTGATTATTTAAATTAAACATTATAATCCAAAATTATTAACTTATATCAATAACAAACCACAAACTTAATTTTCATCCAAATTATCATCTATATTTATTTGTTTATTGACACCACCATAAACAACATTCATCTCCATCTCTTTTTTCATCTTCACCCTCTACAAGTTTCTTCATCATCAAAATTCATTTTCATCTTCTTCAACCTTCTTCATCATCAAAATTCATCTTCATCTTTTTCAACATTCTTCATCATCAAAATTCATTTAATATACTCCAACCTTTTTCACCCAAATATCATTTTCAAACAATATGGAAGCAAAATGCAATCAAAATTCATATTCCATGGCTTGAAACACCATTAACTAGGGGAAAATGAAGATTTTAGAGTTTTCCGATCGGCCATTGGATTATCCGTCCGGCATCCAACCCAACGTCAGTACAACTGACGTTCGTATGTATAATAAACATCAGACTTGGTGATGTCTTGTAGTCCAGAAATGAATATTTTGTTGCTGCTATAACGCCACCAACTCTGACGTTGGAACAAAAAATAAACGTCACTACTCCCGACGTTTTTGACTCCAGAACTTAATGAGTTTATGTTTAAGACGTTCGTAAAAGTCTAAGACGTCGCCAAAGTTGACGTTAAGTTAGAACGTCCCCAACTCCGACGTTCTGAGTACGAGATAAACGTCACCCTCACCGACGAACGAACATGTTACCCTAGTGGGCTTGTATGACTTAAACGTCAGCCGTGCTGATGTTTTATCCGCATTAAAACGTCACTGTCACTGACGTTTTAAGCACCCGGTCATCTTCCCCAAACCTCCGATCGGAAAATGACCGGTTGAACGAAAAACACCTTAAAACCTCCGATTTCAACCCGATTTCAACCAACAACAAATACACATTTCAATGGAACAAACTACTCCATTAAAAATAGGAATGAAAACCTTCGAAATGCAACAAAACAAGATACTTACATGATTTGGTTCAAAGTGGTGTTGTTCTTAGCTTCACTTGCGGTTTTCTGGCTCAATTTTATCTTCTCCGGCGTCTTTTCCGACCAGAACTCCGGCGAAGTTAGAAGATGTAGGGTAAGTTAAATGATTTTTAAAAAGTGGAGGGGTAAAAGTTAAACATTAGGGACTAAATTGTTTAATTTTTACAACATGAAGGACTAAAGCGTACGGTTTTTAAAAGTTATTATTTCAGGTGGTGCCGATAGTTATTTCGTGGTGTGAAAAAATGAATGAAAAATAATAAATTAAAGGGTGCCGATAGTTATTTCGTGGTGCCGATAGAAGCCGCCTTGTTTTATTGCAACTGAGACATTGATTTATCAGTGATTTTATGGTGGTCCTGTACCAAGTAACTGGATCATCATGTCATCAATTTAAAATAACATGATAGGTAGTTGATTTTTAAACATAGGGGACCACAAAAAATTCCTTAAATTCTATTGGTTTGGACCACCAACTAGGATTTGATCCAAAACTATAGTAAAATTTGTGTTGATTTAGCGTAATCATTGTGACTCATTAATTCGGAGTATCTAGGTTCGTGTCTTGGTGGAGACAGATAAGGTGCGTGTGTATATTTTGTTTCTGAAAAAAAAATCTACTACCTCCGTCCCACAAAAAATGTTCGGGATCCCATCCACAAATATGTGATTTTCTTGTTCTTTTTAACTAAACACTACCACCTCCGTCCCATAAAAAATGTCAACTTTTTATGGTGTACACAGGTTAAAAAAACAATTAATGTGTTGTATTTTAAATACTAACTAATGGACATATATACCTCTATTTCATAATAAATATTTGTTTTGGAATTTGAAAAGATTATACAAACATTAAATAATATTGACACTATGCATTAAAAGATGAATTGATTTTCTAAACGGACACTTTTTATTAGGAGTGTCAAATTTCCCGATAATCCCGACCCGTCCCAAAAAATTTACTGACCCGAAATTTGGGGATTTTTCCCCACCCGAAAAATACAGGAAAGGGATCGGGTATAATACTCAATCCCGACTTCCGATCCCGACCCGAATATATATATATATATATATATATATATATATATATATATATATATATATATATATATATATATATATATACACTAAAAACATAAATACTAAAAACATAAACCTACTACACTATCTGTTTCCGCCGTTTCTCATTTTCTCTGCACCTCTCTTCTGCTATCTAATATTCCAGAGTGTTTTTCCTCACAAAAGCCACTCGCCTCCACCGGCTGTCGACTTTGTCGCCGTTAACTCATTTCTCCGGCCCCACCTCTGAATTATTGTTTTGAACAAGTAATTGTTGTCATTTTTTAATATTAACATGAATATTTTTTAAGATCGTATGTTCAGGACATTAAATCCCGACCTGACGAGATCCCGAACATTCGGGTGTCCCGATTGTCGGGACCCGACACTTATTGGGTACGGGTTCGGAAAGAAAAATGAAATCTCGAATCTTGTCGGGACGGGTTTGGGTAGGATGTTTACGGGTCGGATCCCGACCCGATATTACCCGTAATTTTTATAGGACAATTTATTTTCAAAAAATAGATATTTTTTATGCGACGGAGGTAGTACAGTAACCCGGCCAGCCGCCAACTACATGAGTTATATCTTCTAGTTATTATTATTATTATTATTTTGAGCTACATACCTGACGAGAGTTGATACATTTACTTTACAACTATCGAGTTAAATTTGGGGAGTGAAACCACATTTGGTACATTTATGGTGTGATAGCATTCATTTTAGGCAATTTGTGTTTTTTTTTTCAAATTTATCTTTTTCAATATATATTTATGGTGGTTAGTGACCATCAAACTCAATTTTAAAATCAATGGTTAAATATTGACACACATGATCACAATTACCTATTTGATATCATGTGTTTATTAAGTTTGGTGGTTATTGACCACCATACAATTTGCCATTTATTGATAACTAAGGAATTATTCGTATGAAATACACGAATTTTTCATGAAAAATTTGTCGTACAATTGAGATCATTGAGTGAAACACGAGTTTTTTCATTGATTCGTACGGACGCGAATTATTTGCGAAATTAATAACTATGGTATCTACTTTTGATGATATAAGAGTAATGGAATTTCAATATCGATATATAATCTTGAATATAACATGAGTATAATTTTTTTTTAATGATACGATCTGAAACCTTTATATACAACAAATAACGTGAATTTATCATTTTTTATTTCTCTGTCATCCAATTCTTTTTTCTTATCGAAACAAAATTACCTTATTTAGAAGACTATAACCGAGATGCATAGAGTGAGACTCGAATCGTGACCTGGTCACGAGCCTCAGCTTAAGTATTGAGGCAAGCCTCGTTGACATCATATATCCAATGCAAATGATGTGATTTTGACCTTGTCGGTACATGATCTAATCACTTTACCATGCTTCAATTAGGAGTGAACCCCTCATGCCATACAACTAAAGAGGTATTGATGCCGATGTGCACATAAATTGGAGAAAATATACAACTTCAATTGTAAGACTGTTCCTCAAGGTTTGAGAAGTCTAAAAGCTATATAACAAAACATAACATTCTTTAGCATAATAAGCAATTCTCTTATATAGGCCACACATTTTTTTTTCAGCCATAGCCATCTCTTGCTCGGCCCTCAGATTTTTCTCAATATATACTTTCTGCAATTCAAATATCCACAAAATGGGATCTCTGAAAACTGTTGAGGCTACCATTAGCCTGAAGCCTCATCAAGAGAAAAAAGAGCAAGAAACAGAGAAAGAGAAACTGCCTAACGAGGATTTCGAGTTTCTGTCAAGCAGTTTATTACAATGCGATTCAATGCTGCCGACAGCTGATGAATTGTTCTTTGATGGTAAACTGCTTCCTTGTTGGCAAATGCAATATTCTGAGAAACTTAACAAGGTAAGTCTTAGCAGTACTGATCAAAAGATAGAGACAGATCAGGTGAAGAACAAGGAGGGGCCAAGAATCAGTAGGTTTCTTGATGATGATCCATCACCTAGGCCACCTACGTGCACTGTTTTGTGGAAAGAATTGCTAAACTTGAAAAGACAACGTGCTTCAACATGTTCAAGATCTGATCAATCAGATGAAGGGAAAAAAAAAGGGACAGTAGTATATTGGGAGAAGTATGGGGGGAGATTGAAGAAAGGTCTAGAGAGGACAAGATCATTAGCTAGTCTTAGGATTAGACCTATTGTAAATGTGCCTACCTTCTATCCCTTACCCCATAAGAAGGGAAGAACAACCCAAATCTGATGAATAAAGGACCGTTCATCACAATGGAATCATCCCACTTATTAATATGGGTTTTGAGGAAGAATTTGATCTTTGTGACATATTTTACCTAAGGGAAAAGCTACGTTGTGTCATAGAGTGTTTATACTCTCTGTCTCAAAATATAAGTGTGTTTATCTTTTTAATTTATCACATAATATAAGTCCATTTAGAATACATTTATTACATTTTTCTTTTTGTTGACTCCTAATTTAATATATATTCATATACTTTCCACTACTTTACAACTATTAAATTAGTGAGAGTCAAAAAATATAATATACTTTTAACATTAATATGAATGACAATTAACCGTTTTTTTTAATATGTGTGAAAAATCTAAATTGACTTATATTTTGGGACGATAGTATATTTAACGATAATTCATGTTAGTATAATGGAAAAACAACTGTTATTTGCTTTTATTAGTGCGAGTTTGAGTCTTGCCAATGACATTTTACGATTTTTTTTTCTATTGCAATGATATATGCATCAGTGGCGGACCCCAAAATAATTCTCATTGGGGGTACCGAATAAATTCAAAGATCGAGTTGGGACATTAATAGTGTCTTTACATTTTTTACCAACAAAACTATATCGTTTTCGGATCTCAGTGAGGCTACTGGTCCCCACCTTATATACTTGGTTCTACCCCATTTACAATTAAACAATTTGTAAAATAATATTTCCAATGAAAAAAACCCTCTTCCGCAATCCTCTTTTCCGTTTCTCTGCTCCTCTTCCTAATTGCCCGTTTTTTCCGTTTCTCAACTACTTCGCTTAAAAAAAAACTTTCCACACTTTAACTCACTATCTCTCCTCCTCTACAATAGCTCCTCCCTCACATGTCTGCTTTGCCCCCCGCTGCACGTAGGGCTCAGGGCCTCCGTACAGTTACTTTTTTGTAAAGCAAAATTTATTTCAATCGGACATCGTGAAGAATAAGCATACAACAATGGTTTAAAAGAGACCACAAAGCAGAAACAAAAAAAACAAAGACATTTTATCACTTGAAAAAAATGGCCTTTATGTTATTCTTGCCCCATACCTCTAAATATCCGGAACGACCCAAAAATTGATTATGAATCTATATCATATCAACATCATAGTCATGATAAAAAATAAAAAAATAATATGTTATGTCGATCACTGATTATGCCATGCCATTCGACATTAACAACATTTATGAATCGTATCTTACGTATTTATAAACCGTGTAGTGATAGTGCCACAATAAACGGAGACAACAAAGTACCAAAACACACTTTTATACCATTGGTTTTAATGTGAGGCCTATTGATTCCTATAAGTCTCATAAAAATCAATGGTGTAAAAATGTGTTGTGGTATTTAGTTGTAACCATTTTATTGTATCACACAATTTTTCTCATAAACTAAGGGGCCGTTTGTTAAAACTGAAGACTGAAATCTAGAGTCTGAAATCTGAAGTCTGAAATCTGAATAAATTAAGTAACTGAATATTTTAAGTGCTGAAATTGATTAGACTGTTTGCTAACATTTATTATATCTGAAATTAGAATTTGTTTCGTGAGCGTGTATGTGGGTGTGGGTGTGTGGAGGGTGGGTTAGGGTGGGTGGGGGTGTTGGTGTGGGGTAATAGGGGGTGTAGGTGGGTGTAGGGTGGGGTGTGGGTGTGGGTGTGGGTGTAGGGTGTCGGGGGTTTTGGGGGTGTAGGGGTGGCTATGGGTGGGTGTGGGTGTGTGTGGGGTGGATGGTGTGGGTGTGGTGTGTGGTGTGTGGTGGGTGTGGGTGTAGGGAGGGTGGGAGTGGGGGTGTTGGAGTGGGGGTGTGAGGGTGTAGGTGGGTATGAGGGTGTGAGGTGTGGGGGTGGGTATGCGTGGGTGAGGGTGTGGACGGGTGTGTGGTGTGTGGGGGTATAGGTTGTGTGGGTGTGGGGTGTGGGGTGTGGGGTGGGTGGGGGTATGGGTGGGGTGGGGTTGGGGGTAGGGTGAGGATGGGGTGTAGGTGTGAGGTAGGTATGGGTGTGGGGTGTACCCCTACCTAACGTAGATTTATTGAAAAAATTCAGCATTAAGTAGTTCATCAACCACTTAAAATTTTCCATAATTTTTCACGGGAAATTCAGAAGATCTTAATTAATTAAGAGGTGTTAAAAAGTATTATCCAACAACACTTATTTTAATAATCACTTATTCTTTTAAGAATAAGTGTTAAGTGGTGTAAACAAACAGGCCCTAAGAGATCAACCAACTCATATCAAATAAAGGACACTCCCTCACAATGTTATTATCAGTTTTGTGACTTGATCTCTAAAACTGGTGGAACTAATCTGAAAGTCAATTTTATGAAGTGAAACTGACTTTTGGTGGAAACTTAGAAAACCGAGTTTACTGAATACAAGTGAGTTCTACATCTGTGTTGGTTGATTACAAGAGAAAGTCAGTTTGAAGCTGAGTTTTGTCTGGTGGAGTCGGTTTTAGCTGGGAACCACATCTGGGGCATTTATGACAATCCGACAGAGATCCTATGGCGGCTAGGGTTTAGGGATTTGTGTCTATAAATACCACCCGTTGTAATCAATGCTGTGTGTGTTTTTCAAGAGCGTGAAAAAATTTGTAACTTTTGTGCATAGTAAAATATCTCATTTTCTGGCCGTGGATTAGTCGGAACAACGCCGGATACCACGTTAAATCACTGTGTTCTCTTTGTTTCTGTGTTTTATCAATTTCCGACTTACTTTTCCTATTAGATTGCATCTGTTTTATCTTTCTTCGAGTGCAAGTTTCTAGACTGTGTTTTAACAAACTGGTATCAGAGCGTAAGGTTCAAGATTCAGAGAGATGTGCAGGTTGAACGGAGTTGATCTTCACCAAGACCGGTGATCGGTGCTAGGACTTTGTGATCAAAGGTCTATTCTTTAGCAAGAAGGATGTCAGCAGTCAACGTAAAAATTGAAAATTTTACAAGGAGGAACACTTTCAGTCTGTGGAAAATCAAGATGCGGGCCTTGTTAAAACAACACGGATTGTGGACTCCTTTATCCGGTAAAGAGGATGCCAGTGCAACAGATTATGCCAGTCTGGAGGAGAAAGCACATTCTACCATCATGTTGTGCTTATCTGATGATGTTATCACAGAAGTTGCTGAGGATGACACCGCTGCTAAGTTATGGTTAAAGCTTGAAATACTGTATATGACTAAGTCATTGACCAACAAGTTGCTGCTAAAGAAGAGGATGTTTAGCCTAAGGATGCATGAGGGGCTCAGCTGAGAGATCATCTTGATCAGTTGAACACAATATTACTTGATCTCAGGAATATTGACGTGATGATTGAGGATGAAGATGCAGCTCTGATTTTGTTGGTATCACTACCAGCTTCTTATGAGAACTTTGTGGAATCCTTCATAGTTGGGAAGGATACATTTGCATTGGAAGATGTATGGTCAGCTTTACATGCCAGGGAGCTGAGACATAAGGCGACGAGGGTAGACGGTCGAGTCGTTGGGGGTGGTAGTCGGCGATACTAGTGGAAAATAACGTGGACAGTCTTACAAGAAGAAATCCAAGAAGACAGAGACCAAAGGTCCTATATCCACAGATGTCTGCAATTACTATAAGGAGCAGGGACATTGAAAGTCCAACTGTCCAAAGAAAAAGAAGCGACGGGGAACGGTTCTGGAGCATTTCTTGTAGCAGCGGCGAGTTCGATTCAGAGGAGGACATGGTTCTAGTAGCAGGAGAGTCAACACATCACGCTGATGTGCGGATTTTGGACTCTGGAGCATCTTATCATATTTGTCCACACAGAGAGTGGTTCTCAAGTTATCAACAGATAGATGGTGGTCATATAGCTATGGCAAACAGCAAGGTCTGCAAAATAGTTGGAATTGGCTCAGTTCAGTTGAGGACAGAGGATGGAAAATTTTGTATGTTGAGTGAAGTTAGTGTTAGGAAATCTCCGCGGGAACGCAGTGGAATTCAAAAATTTATTTCCTATCGACCCAAGATCGACTTCGTTTAAGCAATAAACAAATAAGCTAGTAGACGGTGGTTACCTTGGTTGATCTAAAAGATCGACGCTTTGACCGTCTAAGGAGAGTAGTTCTGCATAGAGCCGCCACTAGTGTTCGGCCTCTACCGCTAGTCCACATGAACGACCCGCCGGAATCCCATCATGGATTGCTATTGGAAAACTCCGGTTGCTAGACCGGCCTTTTTCCCCTCTCTCCAACTCTCTATAGGATGCTCTCTATTTTACACAAGACTATTAGCTCTTAGAATTGTGATGTACAAAAGAGCTTGACACCCACTTCCTATTTATAGGGAAAGTGGCGCCCCAGACTAGAGTGGAGGAGAAGAAAACATTTTCCCAATAAAATAAGGAAAATCTCCTAGATTGATTTATTTCATTTAATTTAATATCCTATATTAAATATTTCCAAAATATTGTCAATATCTTATATTGACTATATTTATCTTATTACCATAAATCAATTTACACATATGTATATAACACATATATATACTACACATATAAATCTATATATATATCATATATATATATATAAATACTATGGTGCGCATGAATCACCAATTTGCATTAGTGCAAACACACGCAGGGACATATATAATTTATTGATCAATATCTAATATTAATATTTGGTAACACTATTAATTAAATTACACAATCCAAGTGTATATCTTAATACACTATTATATGCGCCGCATATGTATCAAAATACATATATTTAATTAATCAACATAATTAATATCTTGTATTACATTTATTCATAATAAATAAATATCACAATATTAATTTACTACTATAACCTTTATAGTCGTGAGATAAACTTTCATTATTTGGTTATCATCTATAACCATATTTTAATCCGACTAGATGTTCTTATGTGTACGAGCTGATAGGTTTCCGAATATGTTGGCCGTAGACACAAAGTGCAAATTACGAAAATGTCCTTCAAGCCTAACGATTACGGGATAACGTCTAGCAACACACCGTGACCCCCAATCATCGGAAGAGTCAAATGCAATGACTACTACCTTTCATGTGAAATAGTTACCGTGTAAATTACAATCCTATCGCTGTAATAATATCCGTACGGTCGTACGTCGAGTGTCAAATATTAACGACCGTATCGTATAATCTGGATATCATGCTCTTTCGAAGTAACTCATTTACTTCCACTTTGCAAAGATTCACGAGAGTAAGACATTCCTTATAAGAAGGCCCTTTCGGAAATTCACCCCTACTGATTGGGTACGTGATTTCCAAACGACCAAACATATATACTCTACATGCTTCAGTATCACACCCAATCACTACCGAATGATTGCCCCATGGCTAGGGGAAACCTCAATAGTGTCAAAGCATGACAATCCACACCGTGATGCCATGTAGACTCCGGTCCTTAGGATAATTACACAACCGCCATATAGTGTGACACTTAACGGTGTAAGTGGGTCAGTCTAACGTACGCATTCTCTAATACACGTCCACGTACAGTCCAAGTGTTTCTACACTTCGATAGACGAGATCTATCCCTGCCCTTAAAGACAGAAGACATCTAATACGTGCTAGTTTTTTTTGTACTATCAATGTCCTGTTTAATAGGACATCAGCCTAGAGACATTTAAGTATCAAACTTGTTAAAGTGATTAGAGATCTCATCAACCATAATCGCCAATCATGGTTTCTCTATCACAGTTTAATACTAGGGATGTTATCATATAACAATTCATAATTGGTTCTTTAATAGAACAAATATATATGACAACAGAAAAGCCATTTAATCTATGTATAAACATAAAGAAATAGTAGAAATGATCCGACCCGGTCGGATCCGGTCCAACCCGATTGGGTTTAGGACACTATTCCAACAATCTCCCACTTGGCCTAAAACCAATCACTAACACACACAAGACCAAGTTGAAACACAAAAATCTCATGCAATACTCGCAACCAGCCCTAGCCATAAATGGATCGCTATCCGTGGGGACTCAGACTATCTTTATATCATGCTCCATATGATCAAGTCAAAGGAACCGCCTCAACACACACATGAATCTCTGACGAGACCCTAGTCCTTGCTTCAAGCAATAAATCCACTTACTATATCAGCTATACAGAAAAGGTGGAAGAACCATATAAGGCTCATGAATGAACCTTCTAGACTCATGTACTGCTCCCGCTGCGCCTCTAAGGCGCTATTGTGCTTTGGCTAAATTGTAGAGTTTACAGTGACCCATAGCCTAGAACATTTCCAGCTCACTGTATCACTTAATCAAAGTGACTGCAAACCTTGACTGTAGCTTCCACTAGCATTCATAAGACTCAAGATATACGTCTGTGTAACTATATTTATTCGCTTCCAAGTTTCGATAAACTAGGAAACCATCCTTAACTTGTTTAAGGATATTCTCTACATTCACCAGATTTACTTTCATACTTGCTCCTGACCATTCATGGACTATGAACATCCAACATTACCTTTAGCATAACTCTTATGACGGATCCTATTGCAGTAGCAAAGGGAACCTTCCATAAGTATCATCTTTCACCTTATCTTTAGGACTAACGTCCTAACATAGATAGATCTTGAGAACACTGGCTAGCAGTATCCCCGTCGTGACCTATGCTAATCTCTTTTAGCATCACATCTATATAGGTAAACTATAATCTTACAGCGGTTAAATCTATCGCTATAGATTCTTATTTCTAAAATAAGAACTGCCAACCCAAGTGCTTTCGTAAAGACCTTGAACTGCCAAAAATTAAATGACTGTGACATGGGGTGATAATTCCCGAGAGAGATATCCAATACCTTACTCAAAAATGTAACACACTCCCACTATTCATCTTGCACATTGGGCATATCCTTCTTTTGACTAAATCAAACTCCTTTGATTATCAAACAAAGAAATCGTCTAGAGAAACTTGTTTGAGTCCATAAATGGATCTCGTGGGCTTACATATCATATCATCGTCTATGAACATCGAGTACATCGCGCCCAACGTCTTCAACACTATCATATAGCCATGATACGAAGTTACAACAAGCATAGTCGAATAGAACGGGGGCTCAGCCTTACAGGGACATTCCCTCTAGGTAAGACAGACTAGGTTCATAACCTAGTTGTCACTGATGAAATCTAATTCAGATATTATGGCTCCTGGCCATATCTCTCAATCTTGCCTTTCAAACATTCTTTCATAAGTCGTGAGATATTCATTCTTCAAGATGAATATACCAGTAGCCCTTTCGGGCTTTAAGGTTATCCACAGACTTACAGAACTTTTGTTTGCACTAAGCAGTGTTCTACACCTCATCACTATGTGGCGTCTGCTCATGTTCCAATGGTTGAATATATCTTTGTGGTTCTCAAACTCTTTTGAGTTCTTATTTACTCACACTGTTTCTTTTGGAAGAAACACTTCCTCTAGAAGACAACATGTTTGGAGACAAACATTTTGCTCCGCGGACAAGTAAATAATATCCAGCGTGCTAGCTAAGGCATTCCACAAAGTTGCATATGTCGTACTAGGCTCCAAGCCTTTCTGACTCCGCCTATGACAACTTCAAATCATCGGTTAAGATAGATTCGACATTATCATCTTCCATATCTAATATGGAATTTATTCAACCTTTATTCTTTGGAACTCGGTTAAGTATAAGGGCACTATCCCGAAACGGGTAAGGGATACTTCGCATGGCTTGCGTCACACCTTTATCATATAAAGCGTTGTTTCCATTTTGGGAACACAATCTAATTGCGTATCCCAAAGATGGTATCCTCCAAGGGAGAATCTTATTCCTTTCAGACGACTTCTGAAACACCCTTCAGGCATTAATTACTTCAATCCAATTGAAGATTAATTCCTGAGTAGCTCATCAATCTCATATTCGTACTAGCTCGAACTTTTCGGGCTTTCCGAATTGTTGTACTTCAATAAGTATAGTCAACTATTTCTAAAAATAGTCATAGAGATTAACAAATAATTATTTGTGGCATTAATTGTCATAAGCCAACAAACATCGGTATGTTTAGGATTTGGACAACTTTCTATATTTTATAACCTTTTCATAAAAGGGTATTTTAGTCATCTTTAGATAATATACGTATTACCCACATGATTCATAATCATATGGTATCTGAATGACATTTGATTATACGTTTCTCTTCCAGAGAGTCGACATTTAGAACAACTACAAATATCAAGGATAACAGCCATACAAATATTTAGTTGAGATCTCATCACATATATCAACTATATAGTGACATCAATCTAGTATAGTAGATTCAGTGACCTTTCAACTTTATTGGAATAACATTTATTCTTTACAATTGAATATGTCTACTAAACCTAACAAGCAACTGAAAACCGGAACATAATAACATTTATTTAGTTCCCTTATCAGTTTACTAGATCCAGAACGTGGTAAGTATTACAACGTTTGCTTCACCTTCCATATCTGTATTTAATCTTTCTAATTTAATCACACTCGCAAGATATCATATATCTAAGAGTTGACTTGAATTTAGATAGATTTATCTCAACTCACTTGCCTAGAATAGAAACTTCAATAAGTTCTCTGTTTAAGCACATGCCCAAACTTTCCTTTTTAATCCTTTAAGCACTTGTAAATATTTCTTAGTGTAGTCTTCATAAGACTTAAGAAAGATCACAAGAGCTATGTCTTTGATTTCTTTTCATAAAGAAAATCTAAAGTTTATTAAATAGTTTATTTAACCTTTTGAATCGTATTCAAAACATTAACTATTTAATTAACCTTTAAGCAATGATAGAATTAAGTAGATACTTAAATCTTACAATTTTGAAAGCAACCTTTCCAAAATCAGATGTGGTCATTCTTATCCAACGTTTGATTTAATTGTCATCGTATGACTGAATGATCATCTTGGATCGTATCCAATATATGACTAATTCCTTGAAACATATTTCAAATGATTTAATCATATCATGAGCCTCCGCTTTCATTAACAATTAAAGTCTTGGAGCACTGCATCAATTATGTAGTCTCCTTGTCTCTAACTACTATAACGGGGTTGCTTCTGTCATCGCTTATTTAAAAGGATCAACCTTACTTAACCATATTCGAGAGGTAACAGTCATAATTTGGTTTTACTAATCAAGAATAAAACATAAATATAAAGTTTGCTAAAACTACAACATAAAAATAAAGATAAAAGAGTGTTGTTGTTTATACACGCAAAATCAAAAATGGTCTTTTGATTAATGATTTTGCTCCCATTAGTCAACTACTCCCAATTGAGTTTCAAGAATTTTTTCAAAAATCTTTAGTGGTCAAGATCCCATCTGGTTACCCCGATTCCCGACGAGGGCCGATCAACCGGAATAATTCGAAAGGTAGGTAACACTTACCAATCATATCTCTATGTGACTCTTGGTGGTTGAGTAGTCAACTCTTTGACAATTCACATCTTTATGTGGTAGTCAACCCTTGCCTCTAGAATAAGACGGTCCTGACGAGGGCCAATCACCGCAATGCTCTAGTCAAGTCATAACCCAATATTCGCGAGATCTCATACGATCATATCTCAATAACGACGATATACCCGTGGTAGGTCAACTCCCGACGAGGGCCGATCAGTTGGATCCGAACAAAGGCTCTTCACCGTCGCTATAATATTAGGAGACAATATTTCGACTTGATTTTTGTTGTGGAAGTATATACGTAAATTAATTCACTTAATTAATTCTAATTACGGTCTCATCAAATATATCTATCTCTATAGACATACATCCTACACATTTATCTAGATAGTGGCTAGTCATGCATCTATCGTATCATATAAAATAAATACAAGCACAAAATAAATAAATGCGTAAAGTAACCGGTATGATCATGGACTTTTCCTAGGTGCAGTTTCGAATACAAACTGACAAAACCGCAGGTCACAATCTAAGGTAGCTGCAACCGCCAATAGGATCTTTAATGCGCCATTCTCCAATGGGATCTTTATTCTTCTTTCTTTGGTCTCCGTCTTCTACTCCATTCTTGTTACATTTAGTTCTATCTAATGAAATACATACACCCGCCGCACACGGGGGAAGCCAACGGGAATGAGATAAATGCAGAAAATAAACTAGGTCACGTTCTTCATAACGGCATAGGACAATTTTTAAACCAACAGAAAAATTAAATCATTCACATCTATCCTATCGGTCGAGTCCATGATCAATCGGGGTCCATATAATCATATTATATCTACTATATCTAATCTATACAATAAAATCTTATGAAAAAGATAAAATTAAAATTAACTACTTGCGTCTTAATTAATCAATTAACATTTAATCTATTAAATAATTTTATCCAATCAATTAACTAATTAACATTTAATTAATTAATTGATTTTAATCAAAATGAAATTAACGATTAATTTTAAACGATTTTAATTTTAATTTTAATTAATTAGAACTATTCCAAAAATAAATCAAAATTAAAATTAGGTCTCTTTTGTTTCTTTCCTTTTGATTCCTAATCAAAAGGGATGTCTTTGGTTTCCTAAACCAAAAGACATCTCCCTTGGTCCTTTCCAAAATCAAAATTTTGAAAAGAGCCTAGGCCTAGGCATTTTCTAAAATCAAGTATTTTGAAAAGGGCCTAGGCCTATTCCAAACAAAATTTGGAAATGCCAATATTTTGGTTAATATGTATGGGCACTTTCCAAAATCAAAATTTTAGGCCTTTTCCAAAATCAAATATTTTGAAAAGGGCCTAGGCCTATTCCAATTTTTTTTTGAAAAGGCCAATATTTTGGTTAATATGTATGGCCACTTTCCAAAATCAAAATTTTAGAAGTGGCCTAGGCCTAGGCCTTTTCCCAAATCAAATATTTGGAAAGGGCCTAGGCCTATTCCAAACAAAATTTGAAAAGACCATTATCATTTTAATGCCATGTGGCATCCCAATGGGCCAAACTATTTGAACCATTGGTTAGCCACATGACACAACTAAACAAAGGAGGAATTATCAATCACAACTATGAACCATATTAAATCCCAAATACACAATACAAAATTTAGGAGATCCGCCAGCATTGACCGGTCAACCGACGCCGGCAGCAGGTTGCCCTGCCGCCGCTAGTCGGCCGAGCACCACCCGATCTCGTTTTTTTTTTCTTTTCATGTATCACTTTTGCGAATAAAAAACCTTTAATCTTTTAATTGTGTGATTTAAACGATAAAATTAACTACACAAAATAACATGCTTATTGCTTAAGCTCGAAGCTCGCTCCGATACCACTGTTAGGAAATCAACGCGGGAACGCATCGGAATTCAAAAATTTATTTCCTATCGACCCAAGATCGACTTCGTTTAAGCAATAAACAAATAAGCTAGTAGATGGTGTTTACCTTGGTTGATCTAAAACATCGACGCTTTGACCGTCTAAGAAGAGTAGTTCTGCATAGATCCGCCCAAGTGTTCATCCTCTACCGCTAGTCCACATGAACAGCCCGCCGGAATCCCATCATGGATTGCTATTGGAAAACTCCGGTTGCTAGACCGACCTTTTTCCCCTCTCTCCAACTCTCTATAAGATGCTCTCTATTTTACACAAGAACTATTAATTCTTGGAATTGTGATGTACAAAAAAGCTTGACACCCACTTCCTATTTATAGGGAAAGTGGCGACCCAGACTAGAGTGGAGGAGAAGAAAACTCTTTCCCAATAAAATAAGGAAAATCTCCTAAATTGATTTAATATTCTATATTAAATATTTCCAAGATATTGTCAATATCTTATATTGACTATATGTATCTTATTACCATAAATCAATTTACTCATGTGTATATATCACATATATATACTACACATATAAATCTATATATATATCATATATATATAAATACTATGGTGCGCATGAATCACCAATTTGCATTAGTGCAAACACACGCATGCACATATATAATTTGTTTATCAATATCTAATATTAATATTTGGTAACACTATTAATTAAATGGAACAATCCAAGTGTATCTTAATACACTATTGTATGCACCCCATATGTATCAAAATACATATATTTAATTAATCAACATAATTAATATCTTGTATTATATTTATTCATAATAAATAAATATCACAATATTAATTTACTACTATAACCTTTATAGCCGTGAGATAAACTTTCCTTATTTGGTTATCATCTATTACCACATTTTAATCCGACTAGATGTTCTTATGTGTGTGACCCGATAGGCTTCCGAATATGTTGGCCGTAGACACAAAGTGCAAATTATGAAAATGCCCTTCATGCCTAACGATCACGGGATAGCGTTTAGCAACACACCGTGACCCCCAATCATCGGAAGAGTCAAATGCAATGACTACTACCTTTCATGTGAAATAGTTACCGTGTAAATTACAATCCTATCGCTGTAATAATATCCGTACGGTCGTACGTCGAGTGTCAAATATTAATGACCGTATCGTATAATCTGGATATCATGCTCTTTCGAAGTAACTCATTTACTTCCACTTTGCAAAGATTCACGAGAGTAAGACATTCCTTATAAGAAGGCCCTTTCGGATATTCACCCCTACTGATAGGGTACGCGATTTCCAGATGACCAAACATGTATACTCCGCATGCTTCAGTATCACACCCAATCACTACCGCATGATCGCCACATAGTGTGACACTTAACGGTGTAAGTGGGTCAGTCTAACATACGCATTCTCTAATACACGTCCACGTACAATCCAAGTGTCTCTACACTTCGATAGACGAGATCTATCCCTGCCCTTAAAGAGAGAAGACATCTAATATGTGCTAGTCTGTTTGTACTATCAATGTCCTGTTTAACAGTACATCAGCCTAGAGACATTTAAGTATTAAATTTGTTAAAGTGATTAGAGATCTCATCAACCATAATCGCATATCATTGTTTCTCTATCATAGTTTAATACTAAGGACGTTATCATATAACAATTCATAATTGGTTCTTTAAAAGAACAAATATATATGACAACATAAAAGCCATTTAATCTATGTATAAACATAAAAGAAATAGTAGAAATGATCCGATCCGGTCGGATCCGGTCCAACCCGATTGAGTTTAGGACACTATTCCTACAGTTAGACATGTTCCACAGATAACCAAGAACTTGGTAACTCTCAGTCTTTTAGAGAGCAAGGGATTCAGTTTCAAGGGTGAAGGTGGAAAACTGGGTGTCTACAAAAACTCACTTTCAGTTCTCAAGGGAGTCAAAAAGGGAACATTGTATATTTTGCAAGGATCTGCTATGTCTGGATCTGCTGCTGTAGCATCTGCTGAAGTTCATCAGTCACAACTAACAAAACTGTGGCATATGAGACTGGGTCACATGGGTGAAAAGAGGATGCAGATTCTTTCTCAGAATAATCTTCTCGGAGGATGTAAGGTCAAGAATCTGGAATTTTGTGAGCATTGTGTGTTTGGAAAACTTCACAGAGGCAAGTTCTCAAAAGGAATACACAACACAAAGTCATCACTTGATTACATTCATTCTGATTGTTAGGGGCCTTCAAAGGTGTAGTAATTGGGTTGTCACAGATATTTTGTGTAATTCATAGATGATTATACAAGGATGACTTGGGTGGTAATGATGAAACACAAGAGTGATGAATTTAATAACTTCAAGCTATGGAAAGTCTAGTTGAAAATCAGTTGGGAAAGAAGATCAAGAGGCTTCGTACAGATAATCGTCTGGAATTCTGATGGACAGAGTTTGATACATTTTGTAAAACTGAGGGTATTGTCAGTCATCACACTGTAAGGAATACACCTCAGCAAAATGGTGTAGCTGAGAGAATGAATCAATCTCTTATGGAGAGGGCAAGATGTATGCTCTCTAATGCTGGTTTGTCAAGAAGATTTTGGGCAGAATCTGTAAGCACAGCTTGTTACTTAATCAACAGGAGTCCTCACACAGGTATCAGTTTCAAAACACCAGTTGAAATGTGGTCAGGAAAGCCTGCTGATTACTCAGTTCAAAGGGTTTTTGGATGCACATTTTACTATCATGTCGGTGAATGGAAGCTGGAACCAAAGGCCAAGAAAGGAGTGTTTGTGGGATATGATGATGGGGTGAATGGTTATAGAATCTGGTCATCAACAGAGAACAGAGTTATTCTTAGCAGAGATGTTGTTTTCGATGATAATTTTATGATTAGCTCATCAGTGGGGAGGATTGCTTTGAAACCGAAACCGATCTTTGAGCCGAGAAAAATGACGAAGGTGGAGCTTCAGGTGGAGTCAGCTGAGATGCAGCACGCAGCTGAACAAAGTCAGTTTTCATCGACTCAGTTACGAACCGAAGCTGGGTACAAGCCAGTCAGTTGAACAAGAGTCAACTGAGCGTCAAACTGATATTGGTCAGCAATGTATATCTGTCAGCATAGCTAAAACATCCAATGTTGGGATACTTCCCAGAAGGTATGAGTTTGATGATTTGGCTGGTTATGCACTTCAAGTTGCAGAAGAGGTGGATCATTTTGAACCTTCTACTTATAGGGAAACAGTGACATGTTCTGAGTCATCCCAATAGCTTGCTGCCATGGGAGATGATATGGATTCATTACTGAAGAATCAGACTTGGGATCTAGTTAAACATCCAGCTGATATGAGAGTTGTTACATGCAAATGGATCTTCAAGGAAAAGGAAGGAACGACTGAGGCAGAAGGAGTCAAATATAAGGCACGTTTGGTTGCTAAAGGGTTCAGTCAGAAAGAAGGGGTGGACTTTGATGTGATATTCTCACCAGTAGTCAGACATACTTCAATCAGAGTGTTACTAGCAATGGTGGCATAGCAATACCTTGAACTTGAGCAGTTAGACGTGAAGACAACTTTTCTACATGGTGAGGTAGATAAAGAGATATACATGACTCAGCCAGAGGGATTTTAAGTTCCTGGTAACGAAGCATTTGATTGTAAGTTGAAGAAGTCATTGTATGGACTGAAGTAGACTCCTAGACAGTGGTATAAAAGGTTTGGCAGTTACATGATCCAGCTTGGTTATAGCAGAAGTCCTTATGATTGTTGTGTTTACAACAGTCAGCTGAAAGATGGATCATACATCTATCTTGTTTTGTATGTTGATGATATGCTGATAGCTGCAAGAAAGAAGTCTGATATTCAGAATCTGAAAGACCTTCTTAGTACTGAATTTGAAATGAAAGATTTGGGTGCAGCCAAGAAAATTTTGGGGATGGAAGATTATGGCCAAGTTTGGTATGTCAGCTACAAAGCTAATAGATACTCCTTTAGCATCAAATATTCATTTGTCAGTTTATGCTTCACAGTCAGCTGAGGAGAAGGAATATATGTCAAGAGATCCCTATGCTAGTGCATTTGGTAGTCTGATGTATGCCATGGTGTGCATTAGGCCTGATCTGGCTTAGGCAGTTAGTGTTTTCAGCAGGTTTATGGCTCAACCTGGAAAGGAACACTGGAAAGTTGTGAAAATAATGTTTAGGTACCTTAGAGGTACAACTGATGTTGGTCTCATTTATGGAGGTGATACTCAAAGTTTGGTCACATGATACTGTGATGCTTATTATGCAGGTGATGTGGACAGTAGAAAATCTATGGCTGGTTATGTTTTCACATTAGGGAATTCAGTTATCAGCTGGAAAACAACTCTTTAGGCACAATGGCTTTATCAACTACTGAAGCTAAGTATATGGCTCTTACTGAAGCAGCCAAAGAGGATATATGTGTTAGGTTTGGTACCCGAAAGACAATTTGTGTAATTGTTTTTAGATAATGAATGACATAATTTATCTCACTACTTGCTTTGTGCTTGTAAGTAATACACTGCTGCAAACCCTAAGTATATCAGTATGTAACCACTTAACTCATTGTATGGTTTACACGTGAGGATTGAGTTAGTGGTGATATACTTAAAATGTTAGTCCGTGGTGAACTTAATCAGAGTTTAGGGTCTCATGATTAAAACACCAGTAATGCGCCCAGAACACCTTAGGGTGTGATAGTCTTATCCGGACCGTCGGTAGAGGTACCTATTGGGGCATTATATATGATGGCATTCATATAGAATTTGGACCGATTTAATGTATTGTATTTCTTGATATAATTCGTAATCAAGAAATCTTATTAAATCATTAGATGATCATATATGGATTGACCTTAATCCTTAAGTGATCACAGGGTGCTGCTTGTCTCGGGGTAGTGTTTGATGTGTTAGTTACGGATCACTTTGATATGTGATCCAAGTCACTTCTCGTTGGCACTATTCCCTGATGAGTGAGTAGTTCGGTTTTCACAGACATGGAATCCATTCCTTCCTGCGGGAAGTAGAGAGACAGTCCCCTTATTTGTTAGCCCTAAGAAAATGATCGATCGGCCGAGTTCATATTTAGACTAATTAGCTACTAGTCAGATATGTGAACTAATTGATCACTAGGGGGTTAATGGTAAATAAGGATAAGATATTCTGAGTCGGGTTTACGGAGACTTCCCACTCATAATGGACAGTCCATGGAGGGTTAGTCCGTATGTAGTGATTATATCAATGGACGCTTATTTACTCGATGGGTTGAGTGTAAATATATATCTATAATTGGTAGAGTTCAGTTTCGGGTTTATGGTTGCGTAATCCCGGAATTAATAATTTAAGTATGAATATTCTGTTCGATGAATATTTTACTTAATTATTGGAGCTACTGGTTATAGGTCCATGGTCCCCAACGTGGCTCCTATAATACGAGTGTTTTCTTGTTATTGGGCGTCAGTGATGATTAATTGGCTGGGCTGATTAATTGATATGCGAAATATTATTTAGTTGGGTTAAATAATATAATACACGAAAAGACAGTTTCTGTGGGCCTGGGGTGGTGTGTGTGGCACCAGTATGAGGGTTTCCTCCTTGGAATAGGTTTTCTCGGATGATGTCATACTGCGCAATAATTAATTATTTATCCGTTATTTAATTAATTACAAATATATTAGATTGATCATTAATTGATTCTAGATTGGTTCTAGAATATCCTAGGATTTTCTAATATTAGGAAAATATAATTGTAATTATCTAATTAAATTATATTCTTCCTTGGAGGCCAAGGATTTTTCTTCAATAAAAGGACATCTCTCCTGAGCCTAAAAAACACACAATCCACGAAATTTATACATAAAAAAGGCTAAGGAGTTCGATCCTTAGCATTCCCCGGCTGAAAAAAAACTTCGGTTTTTTTCTTGGT
The DNA here is from genome assembly GCA_036785695.1 of Gentiana straminea. Lineage (NCBI taxonomy): Eukaryota > Viridiplantae > Streptophyta > Magnoliopsida > Gentianales > Gentianaceae > Gentiana > Gentiana straminea. Next base: position 5,695,251 of record JAVUPR010000265.1, on the reverse strand, counting down.
TGCATGTCAAGGAGGTTCTGATTCCAAGGATCGGTGTCCACCAACCGCCGTTTGGAGACACACGTTGGAAGATCAAGGCTACTCATCCAACTATTGGTAAGTAGATCTAAACCCCCTTGTAGGATGTTTAGATCCTTTGTTTATGATATGTAGTTCATAGATCGTGATCCATCCGCTGCGAAAAGATATAATTTATTTAGATCTGAGCTCCTACATCCTTCAATCTGGTTGAAGGGACTACTCAGTGATTTGGGGCTATATCAGGATCACGCTGAGAATTATTGTGACAGTTTAAGTGCAATTTGTCTAGCTAAGGATCAGGTTCATCATGAGAGAACCAAGCATATTGATGTGAGATATCATTTTCTTGCTTGACATTCAAAGCTTATAATCAGTTTTCTGGACACTCAGTTGAGGGAAGGTCAGCTAAGTGGATTATATGGAGAAGTTTGGTACAAGTACATCATGGCATGACGATGCATCTGGTACGAGTACATATGAATTATGCAATCTGGTGACGTGGAATGAGAGTTCAATTCAAGGTGGAGATTTGTCAGTTTTGTGACTTGATCTCTAAAACTGGTGGAACTAATCTAAAATTCAGTTTTGTGAAGTGAAACTGAGTTTTGGTGGAAACTTAGAAAACTGAGTTTGCTGAATACAAGTGAGTTCTACATCTGTGTTGGTTGATTACAAGAGAAAGTTAGTTTGAAGCTGAGTTTTGTCTGGTGGAGTCACTTTTAGATGGGGAACTCATCTGGGGTATTTATGACAATCTGACAGAAATCCTATAGCGGCTAGGGTTTAGGGATTTGTGTCTATAAATACCATCCGTTGTAATCAATGCTATGTGTGTTTTCCAAGAGCGTGAAAAACTTTGTAACTTTTGTGCATAATAAAATATCTCATTTTCTGGCTGTGGATTAGTCGGCACAACGCCGGATACCACGTTAAATCACCGTGTTCTCTTTGTTTCTGTGTTTTATCAATTTCCGCCTTACTTTTCTGTTAGATTGCGTCTGTTTTATCTTTCTTCAAGTGAAAGTTTCTTGACTTTGTTTTAACAAACTTGTATCAGAGCGTAAGGTTCAAGATTCAGAGAGATATGCAGGTTGAACGGAGTTGATCTTCACCAAGACCGGTGATCGGTGCTAGGACTTTGTCATCAAAGGTCTATTCTTTAGTAAGAAGGATGTCAGCAGTCAACGTAAAAATTGATAAATTTACAGGGAGGAACAGTTTCAGTCTGTGGAAAATCAAGATGCGGGCCTTGTTAACACAACACGGATTGTAGACTCCTTTATCCGGTAAAGGGGATGCCAGTGCAACATATTATGTCAGTCTGGAGGAGAAAGCACATTCTACCATCATGTTGTGCTTATCTGATGATGTTATCACAGAAGTTGCTGAGGAAGACACCGCTGCTAAGTTATGGTCAAAGCTTGAAATACTGTATATGACTAAGTCATTGACCAACAAGTTGCTGCTAAAATGGATGATGTTTAGCCTATGGATGCATGAGGGTCTCAGCTGAGAAATCATCTTGATCAGTTGAACACAATATTACTTGATCTCAGGAATATTGACGTGAAGATTGAGGATGAAGATGCATCTCTGATTTTGTTTGTATCACTACCAGCTTCTTATGAGAACTTTGTGGAATCCTTCATAGTTGGGAAGGATACATTTGAATTGGAAGATGTTAGGTCAACTTTACATGCCAGGGAGCTGAGACATAAGCCAGCTGGGGTAGATAGTCTGGATGTTGGGCTGGTAGTCATCAATACTAGTGGAAAAGAACGTGGACAGTCTAGGAAGAAGAAATCCAAGAAGAAGAGACCAAATGTCCTATATCCACAGATGTCTGCAATCACTGTAAGGAGCAAGGACATTGAAAGTCCAACTGTCCAAAGAAAAAAAGCAACAGGGGAACAGTTCTGGGACAGATACCGTAGCAGCTGAGTTTGATTCAGAGGAGGACATGGTTCTAGTAGCAAGAGAGTCAACACATCACGCTGATGTGTGGATTTTGGACTCTGGAGCATCTTATCATATTTGTCCACACAGAGAGTGGTTCTCAAGTTATCAGCAGATATATGGGGGTCATAGGCCCATTCCTTTCGTTCAGTCCACTCCAGACTCGTCCATCATGCTCAGCCCAATATTTCATATCCTGAAAATCATCAAATAATGCACGAAATAATATCGAAACAGGGAAAATAAATTGCTAAGAGCAGATTTCTCGAATCACGAACCCGACATGATATTCATATTCCAACTCAAATAGTTTTTACTCAAATGGATAGAATATTGATGCTGTAGGATAGACTATTTTAAGCGTCATCAACTACCCCCACTAGCCTTCTGCTCGTCCGCGAGCAGAGTATCAAGGCGGAATGTACCTCCAAGAGCAACCTCCATCAACTACCACATATTCAACAAAGATTTCCGGCAGAAACATACATCAAACCACAATCCATAAGCTCCCCATTAATCACCACTTATCATGCATCAATGTGTCGTGTGATGAATCAGTCGTGATAGTGCGTTCGTGAGGAGAATCAAGTTGTATTAATCCCACAATCTTAACTTACCTGCATACACTCGCTCATCTTGCCTTTGGACTTGGTTACACAACATGGTATCTTAATCGGGTCGGGTGGACTCGGGGACTGAGCATCACTCTTAAGTCCCCGTTTGTTTCTTTTTATGCGAGGGCCGTGCCTTTTTACACGAGTTCGTTTCACTCACCGCCTTTATTTAATATTTTTTTCTTCAAATTTTTTCTTTTCTTCTTTTTTTTTTCTGGCAAATTTCTTCACTTTTTTTCTTTCTCTCACAAGTCCGTTTTTTCCCGGTTACCTCTTGTGGCATTCAAGTTGCTTCCCTTGTCTTACAATAATTTGTTAAAGTATATAGACAGACAAATAATGATTCCCGGTTAAAACAACTCATCATCTAATCTAAAACACTTCTCACTCAGATTATGTGCTCAAATATTGATTGCAATGATAGAATAATAATTAATAAGTTACTACTTCACACAACATAACATATGTTCATTCTTCCATACTAAATTGAATATGCTATAGCTCACTTCAAATTGAACTTGGGCTCTTTTTCTACCGATTCCTTACTCGAAAACGTGTAAATAGCAAGCTAAAAATAGTGATAAATTTTTTAAAATAATTCCCTTTTTTGACTACCCAGCTAAGACCGCCTACCCCCCACTTATTATAGACATTGTCCCCGATGACTAAGAATAAAGAAAAGAATAGGTACTTAGCTCTGGAATTGATCGGCTGAGTCAAAGCGAATCCTGGAGCTTAATCATTTGCTCCTAGGCCATCCATTCAAAGTTGTTACCTGCTTCCCAAAATACTTCCAAAAACTGTGAGTAACATGCGAAGGGCAATAAGAAAATATGGTGGCGGTATTTGTGCATACCGGAGGAATGCGCAAAAACAGTTTAAGCCACTTTATTCTTTATTGGCCTAAGCAAGATGCGAAAACTTTTACGAGGGTATCACATGAGAATTGTGAAGGAAAAAACTACATATATATCAAGTCAGATGACCGAAGACATATGTGATTAAAAAACCTTACGATTGTCATTCTACTTTATTGACTCAAAATAACATAAACTAAACAAAAGCAATAAATAAGGGTTTATAGAAATAGTTCTGAGTTTATAGTCGCCAGCTCGACTGTACTAACAGGGCTCATTTATTCATACTCTAGATCCGTCAACACAAAGACTTCCAACTCAGGGTTATACTTGTGCTCTAGTAATGCTTCGGCTGTGGCCGTTTACAATGAAAGTCTGCCCAGAGTATTCATGCTTAACTTCACATGACTATATGTGGTCCATACCATCTAGTCCCAGGAAAAAGACGGAGACGCGAATTATATACCAGCACCTTATCTCCAACTTGAAATGTGCGGTTCAGAATCTTCATATCGTGCAGGCGCTTCGCTCTTTCCTTGTAAATCATTTCATTCTCATACGCTTGAAGTCTAAACTCCTCCAATCTATTCAACTCTAGCATCCTCTTTTCACCGGCTAAATTCTCATCCATGTTTAGAAATCTTGTAGCCCACAGCGTTCGGTGCTCGAGTTTTACTAGAAAATGACATGCTTTCCCAAACACTATCATGTATGGTGACATCCCAATCGTGGTCCTATAAGCTGTTCTGTACGCCCAAAGAGCGTCATCTAATTTCAAAGACCAATCTTTCCTCGTGGGATTCACAGTCTTCTCTAAGATCCTCTTAATCTCTCTATTCGTGACTTCTACTTGTCCACTCGTCTGGGGGTGATATGCTGCTGCAATATTATGTCTAACCCCATATCTCATCATCAACTTTTCAAACAACCTATTACAGAAATGACTCCATCCGTCATAAATTATGGCTCTGGGCACTCCAAACCTTGTCAAAATGTTTTTCTTAAGAAACCTCTGGACAACCCTGGCATCATTAGTAGGTGAGGCCACTGCCTCCACCCATTTGGAAACATAATCAACTGCTACCAGGATGTAACGATTTGATTCTGACAATGTGAAAGGCCCAACAAAATCAACTCCCAAACATCAAATAACTTCACTTCTAGGATACTTTGCAGTGACATCCCATTCCTCTTAGAAATGTTACCAGTCATTTGACAGGAATGACAGGCTCTTGTAAACTCGTAAGCAGATTTATGAATTGTTGGCCAATAGAATCCACACTACAGTACCTCCGCTATCTTGTTTGGCCCATAGTGACCTCCAGCTTCCCTAGAATGACACGTGTGCAAAATACTTGGAATCTCATCATTATGGACGCATCTCCTAAGAATGACATCAATGCACAACTTATATAGGTAGGGATCGTCCCAATGGTAATGCTTTAGATACGTGAAAAACTTCTTCTTATCCGCTTTGTGAATTCCGGTGGTAGATACCTTCATGCTAGATAATTGACAATATCAGCAAACCAAGGGTATACCTTGCCACTCTTGATGTATTATGTCTGGTCTGAGATTCAACTCGAGCTACCATTAGACGGAAAAAAGTTGTTCATCAGGAAAGTTCTCCCTGATGTCAGTCGGTTGCTCTTCTTCCAACAAGGTTAATCTTGACAGGTGATCAGCCACCTAGTTCTCGGATCCCTTTTTATCTTTAATCTCAACATCAAACTCTTGTAAAAGTAGAATCCATCTCAACAATCAAGTCTTGGAGTCTTGCTTGGTCAGAAGGTATTTCAAAGCTGCATGGTCGGGAATACAGTGACTTTCGATCCTATCAAATAAGGTCGGAACTTGTCAAATGCAAATATGACAGCTAAGAGTTCATTCTCTGTAGTCGCATAATTTCTCTGGGAACTGGTAAGGGTATAACTGGCGTAATAGATAGGCTTAAAGATTTTATCCTCCATTTGTCCTAAGGCTGCTCCAATTGCCGTGTCACTTGCATCACACATAAGCTCAAAAGGTTTGTTCCAATCTGGGGCTACCAGAATTGGGGTGGTTATAAGCATTTGCTTTAGTGTGTTGAATGCTTTATTACACTCTTCTCCAAACACAAAAGGTACATCATTTGCAAGTAATTCATTCAAAGGCCTAGAAACTTTAGAGAAGTCCTTGATAAACCTCATATAAAATCCTGCGTGGCCAAGAAAGGCTCACAACGTCTTTAAGTTTGTTGGAGGGGGTAATTTCTCTATCACCTTGATCTTTGCCCTATCAACTTCCATTCCTTTCTTCGAAATCCTATGACCCAACTCTATTCCTTCTATAACCATGAAATGACATTTTTCCCATTTAAGTACAAGGTTGGTCTCTTCACATCTCTTTAGCACTTTACTCAAATTGTCCAAGCATTTATCAAAGCTATCTTCAAATACAGAGAAATCATCCATGAAAATCTCTAGAAAATCTTCCACCATGTCCGCAAATAAAGACATCATGCACCTTTGAAAAGTTGATGGTGCATTACATAATCGAAAAGGCATGCGATTGTACTCAAAAGTTCCATAGGGACATGTGAAAGTGGTCTTTTCTTGGTCCTCGGGGCAATATGGATATGATAAGAACCAAAATATCCATTTAAAAAAACAATAAAACACATGACCGCTTAATCTTTCTAACATCTGATCAATGAATGGTAAGGAAAATGATCTTTACGAGTTTTGTCATTCAGTGTCCTGAAATCTATGCAAACTTGATGTCCAGTAATTAGTCTCACATGGATTAACTCATCAAACTCAATAGGTTGGACAGTGAATCCTCCATTCTTGGGCACCACATGAATCGGGCTTACCCACTCACTGTCTGCAATTAGGAAAATGATTCTCATTTCCAACATCTTTATAATCTCTTTCTTAACAACATCTTTCAGTTGTGGTGTCAAACTCCTTTGTGGTTGTGCTACCGCTTTCCTCTCAGGATCCACACAGATCTTATGCATGCACACCGATGGGGTTATTCCTCGAATATCTGGAATTGTCCACCCAAACGCTCCATTGTGCTCTCTCAGTACTCTTAACACTTTTTCCTCCTCTAAAGGTGATAATAACGATGAAATTATGAGAGGAAGAGTATCATCTTGTAAGTATATGTACTTCAAGTGAGACGGCAAAAGTTTCAACGTTAAGTTCCTCGGTGGCTCTTCTAATGATGATCTTAACAGCTTACCAATCAATTGTAAGTCAAAGAACTTATGCCACGAAGGTCTATGGAAGGTTCCTCCTAAATCCACAGAAGATATTGGTTCTATTTCATGCACTTGACCTTCACTACACCATGCCAGGTTTCCTCATAACTTTCCTCGTCCTTCAAGAGCAAAGTCTCTGCTACTTCAGGGTCTAGTGCCACTTGCTGATATAGTTCCAAAACAAGCTCGTCTATGGCATCTAGCATGTAGCATGCTTCTCCTTCATCTTGCGCAAACCTCATTGAATTCATTACATTGAACACGACTTTGTCCTCATTCACTCTTAGAATCAGCTCACCCTTATGAACATCTATCAAGGTCTTACTTGTTGCTAGGAAAGGTCTTCCAAAGATTAGTGGAACATCATGGTTAGCTTCCATGTCTATCACCACAAAGTCTACGGGGAATACAAACTTATCAAATTTTGCTAAAACATCTTTCACCACTCCACAAGGTTGCTTCATAGACCTATCTGCTAATTGAAGGGTTATAGATGTTTCATTCAACTCTTTCATGCCTAACTTATGAAATATGGAGAGTGGCATTAGATTGAAACTGGCTCCAAGATCACACAATGCGTTGTTTAGGCATACTCCTCCAATTGTGCAAGGTATGAGGAAGCTCCCAAGGTCTTTACACTTAGGAGATAGTTTGCATTGCAAAACTGCCGAGCATTCCTCGTTAAGGCATATGGTCTTAAGGTCTAACAACTTTCTTTTGGTGGAGATTATTTCCTTTAAGAATTTGCATACTCTGGCATTCCGACAAGAGCTTCTACCAAATGTATGTTCACTTGCAACTTCTTAAACATTTCTATGAACTTTTTATAACGAGCATCATCATTATTCGGCTTGTATTTCCTAGGGGGATAGGGTAAAGTAGCAGGATTAATTGTTATAGTTCATGAAGACTTACCTGCTCACTGTTGTTGCTCGCTGCTCGCTTGTCCGTCGCATTTTCGGACTCCCGTTTACCGGAGTGGACTCCCGCCACCGGCCCCTCTTTTTCTCCGGATTCTGCGCCGTTCTCGCTGGCCGATCGCTTTCTGATTCGTCCTGGAAATTTGGTATAACAGGTCTAGGAAGTTCCTTTCCGCTTCTAGTCATGATTGAATTCACGTCCTTCTGGTTCTTCTCAGTATTACTTGGCAATCCTCCCGGAGGACGGGTTGACACTTGTTCTGCTATCTGCACTACTTGGTGCGACAGATTCTACACTAAGGCTTCTTGATTGGTCAGTCTTGTATCATTCTTCTGACAATATGTGGTGAAGTTTGTATTCAGCTCAGTCATGGATTTCGTAAGTTGATTGACCGTGTCGGTCACAGTTGAGCTCATTTTATCCATGGCTGCTTCCCAACCACCGGACTTGTTGAATTGAGGCATGAATCCTCCAGTTTGTCTCGGTCTCTCACCACCGTTAGCATCACTTTGTCGAAAACCCCCAGTAGGGTCACTTAATCGAAAACCAGGGTGGTCATGAGAACCTGGGCGATATCCGCCCCCATAAGGATTTTCTTGCCTCCCTATATAGTTCACGTCCTCAGTGTTGATTTAATATCTTGAAATTTCTCAACCTTGGCAATGCGATCTTGCATGCCATCTATCTTCTCATTCTTCGCCATTAGCTGGTATAAGATCTTTTGAGAAGTATCTTCCCCAAATACGCCTTCAGCTACCTTGGCGGTTTCAATTTGATGCGCTCCCCATTGACTTGTGAGTGTGATTTGTTCCAGTTTTTCTTTGATTTCTCAGGTGATAGCAAACGCAAAACATCCGTTGCTCGATGCACCAACTCTCATTTGTTCACTTGGCCGTAATCCGTGATAGAAACTATGCATTCGTACGGGCAAAGTGATATCATGGTGAGGGCATCTCCTCTGTGCTTCTTTAAATCTTTCCCATGCTTCTTCAAACATTTCAGTGGGCTTATGCTTGAAATTCATAATGTCTTGTCTTATCTGTAGTGACTTCCCAGGCGGACAGTACTTGTTCATAAATTTCGCAACAGATCGGTCCAAGTTTGGATCGAACCCGGTGCTAGAGACAATAACCATATCTTCTCATTGTCCTTCAGAGTGAATGGAAACAATTTCAGCTTAATGTTATCTTCAGGCACTCCTGTTGGCTTGACCGTGCTGACTATCTCCAGAAAGTTGATGACGTGTACACTAGGATCTTCGTTTGGTACTCCATGAAAGGTAGTGTAATTAGTCACCATCTGTATCACATTTGGTTTCGGATGGAAGACTTCAGCCGCATTCTCTGGCTGAACAATTGCTGGCATGAACTACTCGATCGTCGACATCGTATAACTCGACAGAGTTCTCCTATCTGCTTGTACCACAACTCTTGCTCCATTTTGTCCATTCTGCCCATTATGCGCCATTGTGTTTTATGTATCTTCCAAAAGTGGAATCTCTTCTTCCCTCTCGCTGTGATCTCCTTCGTGCGTACTCACGTCGTCCGCCAGCCTAACAGATTGTTGGAAAGGTGTCCAAAACCCAATCGGGTTGGACCGGATCCGACCAGGTCGGGTCGTTTACAGTCTATTTAGTTCATGTAATAACTTTATTATGATTAATAAAAGCACTTATGTTATTATATATTGTTTATCTGCATGTTATTTGTTGTACGTATATAGTAACGTCCCTAGTATCAAACTGTGATAGAGAAACCATGATAGTGATTATGGTTGATGAGATCTCTAATCACTATAACAAGATTGGTACTTAAATGTCACTAGTCTTATGTACTATCAAATAGGACATTGATAGTATAACCAGACTAGCACGTATTGCATGTCTTCTATCGTATAGAAGGTAGAGATAGATCTCGTCTATCGAAGTGTAGAGACACTTGGACTGTACGTGAACGTGTATTAGAGAATGCGTACGTTAGACTGACCCACTTACATTAAGTGTCACACTATGTGGCGGTTGTGTAATTATCCTTTAGACCGGAGTCTTCATGGCATCACGGTGTGGATTGTCATGCTTTTTGACACTATTGAGATTTCCCCTAGCCACGGGGTGATCATGCGGTAGTGATTGGGTATGATATTGAAGCATGCGGAGTATACATGATTGGTCATCCGGGAATCGCGTATCCTATGATTGGGATCGAATATCCGAAATGGCCTTTTTATAAGGAATGTCTAGCTCTCGAGAATCTTTGCAAAGTGGGAGTAAATGTGTTATCCTGAGAGAGCCTAGTATCCAGATTATAAGATACGATCGTTAATGTATTGACACTCGAGATACGATCGTATGTATATTATTACAGTGATAGGATTGTAAGTTACACGGTAACTGCTTCACATGAAAGGTAGTAGTCATTGCTTTTGACTCTTCCGATGATTGTGGGTCACGGTGTGTTGCTAGACGCCATCCCGTGATCGTTAGGTATGAAGGGCATTTTAGTAAATTGCACTTTGTGTCTACGGTCAACATATTCGGAAGCCTATCGGGTCACACACATATGAACATCAAGTCGGATTAAAATGCGGTTATAGTTGATAACCATATACGGAAAGTTTATCTCTAGACTATAAAGGTTATAGTGGTAAATTAATATGGTGGTATTTATTTATTATGAATAAATAAAATACAAGATATTAATTATATATAAATTATATTAATTAAAGAATATTCCGAAAGTCAATTTATTGACTATTGGGGCGCCACCTCCTTGTGTATAAGATACACTTGGATTGTGCACTTTAATTAATTAGATTACCATAATATTAATATAAGATATTAATTGATTTTGGAAAAATAGATTTATGGTAATAAAATAATTGTATTCAATATAAGATATTGGCAAAGTTAATTATAATTAAAGAGATAAATCAATCTAATTGATTTTCCTTTTTTTATTGGAAAAATGTTTTCTTCTCCTACACACATATGGGGCGCCACCTTCTACTATAAATAAGAGGTGGGTGTCAAGCTCTTTTGTACATCACAATTGCAAGAGTTCATAGTTCTTGTGTAAAATAGAGAGCATCCTCTAATGAGTTTGTGAGGGAGGAAAAAGGCCGGTTTAGCAACCGTAGTTTTTCTAATAGAAATCCAAGGAGGATTCCGGCGAGGAGTTCGTGTGGATTAGCGATAGAGGCTGGACGCGTGGACGGATTGCGCACTGTACTACTCTCCGTTGACGGTCAAAGTGACGATCTTTTAGATCATCAAGGTATAACCGTCAAACTACTTAACGTGTTTATTGCATTAAACGAAGAACGACCTAGAAAAGGAAATCAAATTTTAAATTCCGCTGCGTTAAACTAGTGATTTCCTAACACAGATCTCTCTCGAGTTTTCTTTCTCTTTTGTCTAGCAATTTTTTCAATCTCAGGTATGAATCTCTCGAGTTTTGCTGCTGAACTTCTTGTAGCGTACTACAAGACACAAAAGGAAAATAAAAAGGTTAGTGACTTACCTCGGCGGCTGTTACACACGCCTGACAGACTCAAAAATACAGACTCTGACTACTGACTCGACGTTGAACTGACAGAAACGATTCTGCCAAAACTGGTACCCTCGGTAAACCGGAAGCAATTTTTTTTCCATATTTTACAGAATTGACTCTGTACGACACCAGTATAAACTAGGGGTGGCATCGGGTCGGGACCCGTCTAGTAACACACCTTTCCGATCCCGACCTGATTCGATTCAGGATTCTATTTTTCTTCCCGGACCCGGACCCGGACCCGTTCCCGATAAATTCGGGATCCCGGATATTCGGGATCCCGAAAGGTCAGGAATGAATTTCCCGAATATAAGATCTTAAAATATATTCATGTTTTTATATAAAAAGGACGACAATAACTTGATCATAGTTCATAGTCATACACCAAAATTAAAAGTTAAAACAATAGTTCGTACTTTATAGTTCCTACTTCACACACTACATACTTCACAATGCAAACTTTCAAAGTCATACACCAAAATCAAAAGTCAAAACAAAAGTTTATAGTTCAACTGATGTCAAGGAAACGAAGAAATCGCGGAGAATGCTCCGCCGCAGAATGGGTATCTTGAGATATATTATGATAATTACATATAAAATATAAATATTAATAAAAAATTAAAAATAAAAATTCGGGTCGGGATCGGGATTTTTACGGGACTGGGTTTTGAACCCGATCCCATTCCCGTATTAATTCGGGTCGGGTAAATTCCTGAATTTTCGGGTCGGGATTATACGGGTCGGGAACGGGTCGGAAATCGGGTCGGGTCGGGAAAAACGGGATTTTTGCCACCCCACAGACTATAAAACAGACTCAATAAAACAGACTCAAATATATACAAAACTTAATCTTAAATAAAAAGTATTCTTGACACGAGTCCCCGGCAACGGCACCAGAAAACCTTGATCGTGTGCAAAGCACTTACTAGCAATAGGACTACATCTATCGTAGTAGAGTACTGGCGAGTCAATGTCGATCCCACAGAGACTCGTAAGAACGTCCAATTATCAAGATTGAGCTTGTCACGATTAACGGTCACAACCAACTATAATAGACAATAGTAAATTTGGTAACAATCAACTAGCAAGATTATGCAAGTTCAATGGTGCAACAAGAGTTTCTAATGTTTTAGTTCAATTATGAGTAATTAGTTATTCCCCCCACACATGCAATAGTCCTCCCCATTGGTGAATTTTAATTCATTGTTTAGCTACGGGTACAACTCCTAACCCTTTCTACTTCGACAATGGTAGTAGACAATCTATACACAAGCTACCATCCTTAATTGGTCCGTAATAGCCCATACGCATAAAGAACTAGAGCGGTCGATATTGAGCGCTAACTCATACCGCAAACCCGCCTAGACAGCTGTCGACACTGATCAGCACGTTCCTAGGGTCCATTCAAGATAATGTCCAAACATAGCACTTCACTATTCGTATTTCATGCTAGTTTACGAAGACATGCACATAGTTGATCAAGCTACTAACATGTAAATTAAATCTATCGATCAATGTAGCTGGAGCCGATTATCATGAATTAGTAATTTACTAGGTATTCAGATCTAGCGATATAGACCGTCGCAGATCTGAAGAAAACAACCACTATTTCATGATTTCTTCACCAATGAATTAAATCTATAACATATGGGGTAAAATAAACTAACTACTACATAATTACACTAAATAGGCAATTAAAACATACTAGTCGAATAGAACAACGATAGATCTAGTCCTATTACTTGTCTTGAAAAATGTACCCTAGATTGTTACATTTAGTTCTGAGGCGAAACCTCTTATTTATAGCTATCTAAACCGACTTAGAAACATCTAGTTCTACCCCTCGTCCAAGAAAAAGTGTTTCTGAAGCTTCTGGATCCTCGGTAAGTCGGCACCACCTCTCGGTAAACCGGGGGTAATTTTGTCGTTTTTCTTCAGCCGACTTAGCTTGGAATGTTCTGAAATACCCTAGGCCCATTCCTTTCTTCAGTCCACTCCAGACTCGTCCATCATGCTCAGCCCAATATTTCGTATCCTGAAAATCATCAAATAATGCATGAAATAATATCGAAACAGGGAAAATAAACGCTAAGTGCAGATTTGTCGACTCACGAACCCGACATATGATATTCAACTCAAATGGTTCACATTTATAGGTCGAAACAACTATTTTTAGCTCATAATGAATAGAATATTGATGCCGTAAGATAGACTATTTTAAGCGTCATCATGATCAAAATCTGATACTTTTCAAAAATAGTTCGAAATATTTACCATATTAAGATATATATTGCCTAGCATCTTCCATCGGAAATCCACTATCTTTTCTCATCTTCTACACTTCAAAAACTATACCTTACTATGTTCATCAAGAGGTCTAAGGAAAAATAATGCAACATCACAAGCTGCACAGAAAGGCGATAAATAGAATTTTAACCTTCAAACTCCTCGTTTCTAAGAGGAGCATCTTTTTTAAAGTTGAAAATTTATCATCATGAGTCCACACCCTTAGTTCATCATTTTCAGCTACATTGACTGCAAAAAATGGATGGTATTATAGTTTTTAAAAAACTATCACCACACTATGAAATAAAATCGCAATGCTTAACGATTTGAACCAATATCAAGATCTACAACTTTATCCAATCAAACTATAACAAATCCACTTTCCATGAATCCATTTATTCACCAGAAGGGAAAAAAAAAATCAACTAGAATAAACGTTGACATAATTTGCTCATTTGTAGGCTGAAAGTACATAAAGTGAAAAAAATTGCTCAAAATTGTTATCTAAGAACATAAAAATAGTAGTTATTTTAAGGGGCAGACTGATGCAAAACATGTTGGCAAAGCAGCAAGGCAGACTTGACCCTAAACCGGATAGATTGTAGACAAGTCATCTAATCAGATTTCAATTCTGTTTAACATATTGAAAAACACGCATGAACATAATAGAACGTGTGGGGTTGATAATATTGAGCAGACTCAACAGGTTCATGACATGACTAAACACACAATCCAAAGTAGTCGTGTACCTGAACCTAAATAAAGGTACACGTCAAGATTCAAACACACATATAAGTCTTAATCTTGATAACAACCTAAGGCTTAACAGAGTTTGAAACATAATGTTAACTTATACAATATAGAACTCTGTTATGCCTCAAACCTTTTCTTAAACTAAGGTATCATCTAAGAAACAAACTTGCAATAACTGCCATTCGAACAACAAAAAGAGAAGAAGATATGATTGTCGCAATACATTTTGATCAAACTCAGAGACAAGTGACATCAACTAGTTAGAAAAAATAGATATTTCTTTCAACAGCTCACTTTACACATAATAAATACTCGAATTCACATACGAAGAAAGAGACAAAAGATAGATGGCATTGAGGCTGTGAAAACAAATCTATGTATGCTGGAATCGCATTTTGGTATCTGATAACACATTAAGAAACTGATAGACGAAAGAAAATTTTTAAATGAATTTGTTACAAACTAAAGAACCCGGAGTATTTCCATCCAAAGTTAAACAAATGATCATTCAATACTATCTAATTTGAGATCACAGTACTTGCACATATCACTCAATGTGATGTTTGGGAATTGAACATAAAAATTAAAATCCAGCAAAAACTGAAGAGAGTTTGAGAAAGTAATAATACTTGAGTAAACTTCAACTTAGTTTATTCATGATAAAAGAGTGGGTATAAATAGGTACAAGTATGAATGAGAAAGGTCCTAGTAGAGTATAAGTTAGGGGTAGAGCAATTAATTACTAGAGTCGGCTAGTATTAATTACTAGAGTTGTCTATTACATAATAAGACAAAATGGAGTTACTTTATGACTTTATGACATATTAATTGTTTATACAATACAATTAATATGTCTTTATACACAAGTAACGTTTTATAGTTAAAATAATGTAATGTAATATGTCCACACACCCCCTCAAACTGGGTTGTATATGTCAATACAGCCAAGTTTGCTACGCAGTTTGCTGAACATAACCGGTGGAATGGCCTTGGTGAGAATATCAGCATTCTGGTCTGCTGAGGGAACATATTGGAGTCTAATGATCTGGGCATCAATCTTCTCTTTAAGGAAATGTCTGTCAATGTCCACATGTTTTGTCTTATCATGATGAACAGGAGCCTCTGCCATGCATAATGCTGAATTATTATCACAACAGAGGATGATAGGTTGCTGAAGGGGTTGCTGAAGGTCAGTCGGGACTCTTTTCAGCCACAGAGCTTCACAAATGCCCAAAACAAGTGCCCTAAGTTCAGCTTCAGCACTGCTTCTAGAGACAGTAGGCTGTTTCTTGCTTCTCCAAGTGACAAGATTACCCTATACATAGGAACAGTAGCCTGTGGTAGATCTTCTGTCTATATGGCAACCAGCCCAATCAGCATCAGTATAAACCTTAACTGATCTGTCAATAGACTTAGTGAAGTGTAAGCCTTGGCCAAGTGTTGACTTTAAGTATCTTAGTATTCTGTAGACAGCATCCCAATGGTGCTCAGTAGGGCAATGCATGAACTGACTGAAAAGGCTAACTCCATATGCAATATCAGGTCTTGTATGGGAGAGGTAAATGAGTTTTCCTACAAGTCTCTGATATTGTTCCTTTCTTACAGCAATATTATCGTGCATTAGAGGATTACTGGGGTCTACTGGAGAGATAGCTGGTTTGCATCCTAGCATGCCAGTTTCCTTCAGCAGGTCCAGCACATATTTCCTCTGTAAGACTGATATACCCTTGCTGTTTCTTGCTATTTCCATGCCAAGGAAGTACTTGAGGTACCCCAAATCTTTAACTTGAAACACTTTTTCCATGAGGGTCTTCAATGTGTGGATCTCAGCAGGGTCATCACCAGTCAGGATGATATCATCCACATAGACAATAAGAATGGATCTTTTCCTGTTGGTTGTTTTGATAAACATGGTGTGATCTGAGTTGCACTGATGAAATCCAGCAGCTTTAACCACAGTAGTAAGTTTTCCAAACCATGCTCTTGGGGACTGCTTCAGGCCATATAGAGATTTTCTCAATTTACAAACTTTCCCTTGAGTGTGAGTGTTGGTAAATCCAGGAGGTACAGTCGTATAAACTTCCTTAGTGAGATCACCATTTAGGAAGGCATTCTTGATGTCCAATGATAGAGTGGCCAATCAAGTTGGACGACAGGGGAGATCAAGCACCTGCTAATCGTGTTGAGCTTTGCCACAGGTGCAAATGTCTCTTTGTAGTCAAGTCCATATGTTTGAGTGAAGCCCCTTGCAACCAGTCTAGCTTTGTACTTGTCATTAGTACCATCAGCATTGTACTTGATGGTGAATAGCCATGTACAACTGACTGTCTTCTTTCCTTGTGGGAGAGTGGTGAGATCCCAAGTATGATTGTCAATGAGTGCAGTCATTTCAGTTTTCACAGCTGCCTTCCACCTGTCTTGTTTGAGAGATTCCTGTTTATTCTTAGGAATGGAATGAGTGTCCAAGTCATATGTAAACATAGCAAAACCAGATGACAAGTGATTATATGACACATAATTATGGATAGAGTGGTCAGTACATGATCTCTTTCCCTTTCGGACAGCAATGGGTTTGTTATCAATATCAGCAGGTTTAGGAGTATCAGTAGGTTGCTGAGGCATATCAGCAGGTTCAGGAGTTTGGGGAGTATCAGCAGGTTGCTGAGGTTCAGTAGGTGTATGGAGATCAGGGTTAGGAGGCTGATGAGACTGATTAGGTTGCTGAATATTAGGAGTTGGTAGAGGGATTGCCAAGTCCTCAAGTTCCTCACTGGAAGGTGCAGTTGGAGTCA
Source organism: Gentiana straminea (assembly GCA_036785695.1). NCBI lineage: Eukaryota > Viridiplantae > Streptophyta > Magnoliopsida > Gentianales > Gentianaceae > Gentiana > Gentiana straminea. Next base: position 5,678,256 of record JAVUPR010000265.1, on the reverse strand, counting down.
GTGGACTATAAGAAGAGGGAAGGGTTTCTGTTTCAATCAGGTTTCCATCTGTGACAGTCTCAGTAGGGTTGCTGTAGTAAGGAGTTTTTTCAAAGAACTTGACATCCATAGAGTTGTAGAATCTTTTGTCAGTGGGGGAATAACACTTGTAGCCCTTCCTGTCTTTGGCATAACCAAGAAAAATGCACTTATGAGCTTTGGGGTCGAGTTTGCTTCTATGTTGGGCATGAATGTAGACAAATATAGTACATCCAAAGATTTTTATAGGCAGGTCAGCAATGAGATGAGGACAGGGGTGATTTGTCAGCAGGGTTTGGATAGGGGTCTTGAATCCTAGCACTCTGCTGGGTAACCTATTGATCAGATATGTGGCTGTTAATATAGCTTCACCCCACATGTATTTAGGCACATGGGTGGTGAACATGACTGATCTAGCCATCTTCAGTAGGTGCCTGTTCTTCCTCTCAGCAACCTCATTTTGCTGAGGTGTCTCTACACAGCTACTAGTGTGAACAATTCCCTTATCATTCAGGAAGGTGCTGAGGTTGGACTCATAGTATTCCAGGGCATTATCTGTTTTTAAGATTTTAATCTTAGTGTCAAATTGAGTGGATACCATGTTATAGAACTCTTGGAAGATGGTTCCAACTTCAGATTTATCTTTCATAAAAAACAGCCATGTGATCCTGGTGTGATCATCTATGAAGGTGACAAACCACCTCTTTCCTGTTATACTTTTAACTCTTGAAGGTCCCCATACATCACTATGTATTAGATAAAGGTGTGGAGGGTAAATAAGGTAATTTATTATACACAAACTTAGTAAGTTTAGCAAACTGACAAATATCATATTGATGGTCACTGAGGTTACATCCTTTAAACAATTCAGGAAATAAAGACTTTAAATAACCAAACCTTGGATGACCTAGTCTATAATGCCATAACATGATATTGTCTAAGGTTTGGTTGGAGGCTGCTGAGCCAGTATCAGTCTTCAATCTTCTGTCTTTAGCAGGGTTGACCATAAACAGTCCTGAGCAGGCTTTAGCTTTCCCAATCATTTCCTGTGAAGAAAGATCCTGGAAAATACATTGATTGTTATTAAACAAGACTGTCCAATTTAGGTCTTTAGTGAGTCTACTGACAGATATAAGGTTACAGTCTAATTTTGGAACAAATAGGACATCCTGAAGGTATATCTTATCAGTAAGTTTGACATTTCGAAAACCTTGTGCACATGAAATAGATCCATCAGCAATCCTAATATTGTGGGTTTGATGACAGGGCTTAAACTGAGATATGAGACTCTTGTTACCAGTCATATGGGATGAAGCCCCAGAATCAACAATCCAAGTATCATTACTGAGAGGTGAGTGGAATATACCTGTTTTAGCATGAGTAGCATGTCAGTGATAGAACTAACTTCCTTTTGTTGAGCAATAAAGGCTTTGAAGGCAGCAAACTGAGCATCCAGCATGGTATCTTTGTTCCCTTCTTCACTGACATGCCTGCCCTGACTTTCTCTGGTTGGTTTGGAGGGTTTAAAGGAATTAGGCTTACCATGTAGTTTCCAGCAAGTGTCCTTGGTGTGATTTGTGCGTTTGCAGTGGTCACAAAACAACTTTCCTGTCTTCTCAGTAGGTTTCCTGTAATTCTCTGTAACCTTAGTAGGCTTCCGGACCACCAACATTGCTGAGCTATCAGTAGGGTGATCAGCAGGGTTGCTTTGCAACATTACTTTCCTCCTGCTGTCCTCATGTTTGACTTCAGCAAACACAGATTTGAGGCTGGGGAGAGGTTTAGTAGCAAGAACTCTACCTCTAACATCATCAAGGAATGAGTTCAGTCCTGTAAGTAACTTTAATACCCTCTTCTTCTCAATGATATTCTTGTATAAGGCAGCATCCTCTACATTCCATGGGTGAGTTTCCAACATGTCTAGGTGAGATAGTTGGTTGTAGTACTGAGTTACAGACAGGTCTCCTTGACTGTAATTCTGGATTTGAGCTTCGAGTTCATAGACCTCAGATGTATTGTCCTTCTTTGAGTAAAGGTCTCTTGCATTATCCCAGATATCCTTAGCAGTGTCATACATAATGAAGTTCTCACTGATCTCTTTTGTCAATGACCTCGTGAGGATGATCATGACTTGGTTATTTTCTGTATCCCATGCTTCAAACTTGGGGTCAGTTTCAGCAGGGGCAGGTTTGGAACCAGACAAGTATCCCATCTTGCTCTAGCCTGAGATATACATTTTCATAGATCTTGACCACAACAGGTAGTTGTTGCCATCAAGTCTGTGGTTTGTAAATGAATAGTTTTCAGTAACCCCAGTCTGCTGAGGCTGCTGGGACTCTACCGAGGGTGAAGAAGCTTCAGATAAAGAAGACATTTTTGAAAAGATAGGAGATTTTGCAGCGGATTAAAGACGATTATGGCTCTGATACCATGAAGAGAGTTTGAGAAAGTAATAATACTTGAGTAAACTTCAACTTAGTTTATTCATGATAAAAGAGTGGGTATAAATAGGTACAAGTATGAATGAGAAAGGTCCTAGTAGAGTATAAGCTAGGGGTAGAGCAATTAATTACTAGAAATCGGCTAATATTAATTCTTTAGAGTTATCTATTACATAATAAGACAAAATGTAGTTCTTTATATATTTTATGACATATTAATTGTTATACAATACAATTAATATGTCTTTATACACAAGTAACGTTTTATAGTTACAATAATGTAATGTAATATTTTCACAAAAACATATATATATATATATATATATATATATATATATATATAATTTTATTTTTTTAACTATAGGATTTGAAATCAATTATATACCAGCAGGAGACGTGTTGAAGAGGCTGGTTCGTAGAAGAGGTAAAAGTTTTTTATCTTGTTGTCGGGCTCTTCCAAACCTTCTCCCTCGCCTCTCTTACATCGACATCCACGAATGTCTAACAGTTAACAACTCCAATTCATAAGTGGTTTCCTTCACTGTCTTTGTCTTTGGTTTCTTATCATCCTCGTCCTTTTCATCGTATTATTTTTATCCATCATTAGAGTTGTTCTCTCCTGCTCATAAGATTACGAGAAACAATAAGAAAAATAAATTCATAATTGACAATAACATGCAGGGCAAAACTCAAGGAACTAACATTTTTTCGTTCATAAAAAAAAAATTTATATTGCATGATTATGAATAAATAAAGCAACTGTATAGACCTGTAAAAATCCTACATTATACAATGCTCTGGGTTTTAGACTCTTTGTATATAGTCGTTTGACACTATTTTTATGAAAATCGCCCAAATATTCTCTTGAACTCACACCATGTTTACGAAAATCGAACCTTACATATGTGAAAGTTCTCACTTCCAAAATTATTACTTCACACAATCAATTTTTGGATCATTTATCTAATACAAGTAGAAAAAAGTGCCCTTAACCATAACAGGAACATTTGAAATTGATATTTGACCACTAACGTAGTAAATAACCTTCAAGCCTCACCCTACCTGCATTTCAGATAAACAAGCAAATGTATTAAAGAAACATATACGGCTGTGTAAGTACTTCTTTCTTGCTAGTCTCCAAAATCATATCGTCAAAAAGAAATATGAACTTTGACGATGCCCAAAATTGAACCTACCCACGTGTTGCCAACACATTAGCACAATAATAAATAAAGATAGAGAAAAGCCTCCATCAAGGGCCAGAACCCCCAGTACCCGAGCTGCGTGAGCTCGGTCACATCCTCCGACCTCTGCAGGTCGGCCAGTGCATATGGTCAAGCCTACTCGTGCCCGACCTTACAGGTCGGCCTAAGTCCCTCTCGGACCAAACCTCTTACGCACGCAGGAATCCGAACTGATCCCAACTCGGCTATCTTCCCCGACCTCTGTAGGTCGGCCCAAACACAGTAGGGTTCAACCAGTTCAGCTCGGGCCACCTAAGTCTGCCAGAGTCCATCCTCAATCGTATTTCCCACGTGTGTGATAATCAGATAAATATGGAAGAATCCCTCATATTTAATACTCTGATTCTGACAGTCAAATATGTCCATAATTATCTCCAACAATTAAGGAGATTAAATCGTAGTTATCTTTTCCTTAGGGAACACGAAATCCTAGCCCAACAAGGACAAGGCCCATGGCGCCTTAGGGCATAACTCTCATCTATATAAACCATCCCTAAGGAACTACGAAGATTTGATTCCAATACACGCATTGGATACGTAAGTAGCATGAGATACAGTTTCTCAAGTGCAGTCTAAACAACCACCAATTACCCCCATCTTTCATCGTTGTCATCGTGTTCTTAAAGTTTTTACAGGTTGCATTTAGGAGAACATCCCTGGATTTATCATCGACGATTTTTGGAATCGTCGGATGGTGCTAGAAGGAGGGCTCCTATTGACAACATTGTTCAAACTCCAATAGAAAAAACGAAGTCAGATCGGCGGCAGATTCCTGGATATTGAGCCGTCAAAACAGAATTTCCACCGTTCAGATTGAATAAGAAGGTGGAAGGAACAAGGCCTCCAAATTTCATGCCGATCGGAGTCCGTGTCAATATCCGATCGTCGCCGGAAAGTTGCTGTTGTATCACCAAAACGCATCAGTCAGATCGGCGGCCAATTTCCGGAGATTGACCCGTTAAAACAAAAATTTCACCAACCATATTGAAGAGGAAGGAGGAAGGAAAAAGCCCTCCAAATTTCATGCCGATCGGAGTCCTTTTCGATGCCCGATCATTGGCGGAAAATTGCTGTTGTATCGCCAAAACGCAGCAGTAGGATCGGCAGACAATTTCCAGATATTGAGCCGTCAAAATACAATTTCCACCATTCAGATTTATGAATAATGTGGAAGGAACAAGCCCTCCAAATTTCATGCCGATCGGAGTCCGTTTCGATGCCCGATCGCCGCCGCAAAGCTGCTACTAGTATCACCAAAACGCAGCAGTCAGCTCTAAGGCCAATTCCCCGAGATTGAGCCGTAAAAACAAAATTTCCACCGTTCATATTGAATAATAAGGAGGGGTGAATAAGCCGTCCAAATTTCATGTCGATCGGAGTCCATTTTGATACCCGATCGTCGCCGCAAACCGCTGATGTATCACCAAAACGCAGCAGTCAGATCTAAGGCCAATTCACAGAGATGGAGCCGTTGAAACAAAATTCCACCGTTCAGGTTGAAGAAAAAGGTGGGAGGAACGAGAGCTCCAAATTTCGTACCAATCGGAGTCCGTTTCGATACCCGATCATCGCCGGAAACATGCTTCTAACACGAAAATAAGCAGCGAGCTTTCTCCCTTATTTTCCAAGATCTGGGCCGAGCTCCCCAGCGTTCCATGATCCGAGCCGAGCTCCCTAGATCTCCGTGATCGAGCCGAGCTCCCCATCTCTCCAAATCTGAGCTCTCAAGATACAAGCTCGTACCATATTTTTCTACAACTTAAATGATCACACTACTTATTTTTGGAACTCTCCCGACCTAAAGAGTCGGGACAAGCTTTCTCATATTTGGAACTCGCCTTCGGGCGAGCCTTCTATAATTCCAACTTGAGGTCGGCATCATATTTGGAACTCATCTTCGTGCGAGCCTTCTGTAAGTCCGACTTCAGGTCGGCATCATACTTGGAACTCGCCTTCGAGCGAGCCTTCTGTAAGTCCGACTTCAGGTCGGCATCATACTTGGAACTCTCCTTCAGGCGAGCCTTCTGTAAGTCCGACTTCACGTCGGCATCATAGTTGGAACTCGCCTTCGGGCAAGCCTTCGTAAGTCCGACTTCAGGTCGGCATCGAACTTGGAACTCGCCTTCGGGGCGAGCCTTTTGTAAGTCCGACTTCAGGTCGGCCTCATACTTGGAACTCGCCTTCGGGCAAGCCTTCTGTAAGTCCGACTTCTTGTCGGCATCATATTTGGAACTCACCTTCGGGCGAGCCTTCTGTAAGTCCGACTTCAGGTCGGCATCATATTTGGAACTCGCATTCGGGCGAGCCTTCTATAAGACCGACTTCAGTTCGGCACCAACAGACTACACCAATAAGCAAACGGTGCGTTGATTTACTATTATTTTATTTTCCATTACGCATGGTTTTTATTGATTTTACGGGACAAACACACATGCAACTCTTTCACGTGAGAAGTCAGTCCAACCTGGCCCTGCTCGCCGTGCTTTTAAACGAGAAGTCAGCACTAGCCGGCCCTGCTCGTCCTAAACTTTCACGTGAGAAGTCAGTCCGACCTGCCCTGTTCGCCGTGCTTTTAAACTAGAAGTCAGCACTAGCATTGCACTGCTCGTCCTAAACTCACGCAAGAAGTCAGTCCGACCTGGCCCTGCTCGTCGTGCTTTTAAACGAGAAGTCAGCATTAGCCTGGCCTGCTCGTCCTAAACTTTCACGTGAGAAGTCAGTCCGACCTGCCCTGATCGCCGTGCTTTTAAACTAGAATTCAGCACTAGCCTGGCCCTGCTTGTCCAATACTTTTACACGAGAAGTTAGTCCGAACTGGCACAGCTCGTCCAACAATATACGGAGCAGTCGGCCACCCTGAATGCCATAATTCTACACTCCATTGTCACATCGGTACGATCGACAACACCTTTGGTGCACCAAGCGGTCAAGCCCGCGATAAGGACATCATCCCATCAGGTTCTCCTTAACGCTATTTTAATGTAATATTGACTCGTTCTATTATTTATTTTATCAAAAGCTCAAACTCACTGAAATAGTCAGAAATACTTCTGACTCTCTTAAAATATTATACCTGAGCCCCCCCCGTCTGGCTCAGTAAAACACACACGAGGTCTGACAAATCCGACCCAGGTCGCAGAAATTTAATATACGAAGTCAGCGAAACTTCTAACTCAGTTCGCCATAAAATGACATCCGCCCATCCCGCGTCGGATCAAACGAACATGCACTCTAAACGTCTGCAGGCCAGACAGGCTGAGCTCCGCAGGGCGGACTTCACTCCAAACGCTATGGTTGACACTTGAGCTCCGCAGGTCGGACTCAACATGATCAGAACCAACCTGATAAAGTCTGCATGACAGACTCAAATAATTAAGTCTACAGGCCAGACTCGAGATCAGACAAACAAACAACCAAGTATGCCATCCAAAACCTATAAGTTAGGGCATGGCATACTGAGGGATAAGAGACGTCCCCTGTTATAAAGCACTCAAGAGACCAAAAGTTCGGATTAAGAAAACTCATCAAGAGTAAAGTTCTAAGTCAGCAAGACTGAAATCCGAGCTCCGTAGGTCGGACTCAAGAAGTTTGTAAAACAATCTCTTTAAGTCCGCAAGTCGGACTTAGCTGCATTTGTTGTCTATAGGACAAACCCGAACAAAAACATGACAAAACCTTTAGTATGCCATCCAAAACTGCAAGTTAATGCATGGCATACTGGAGGGCAAGATACCTCACCATTAACGAATCACTTAACGAAAGTGCGGATTAAATACTTAAAGAAGTACCCGGAATAAAGTTAAGGCCGAGAACTTAGCGAAATACTCCTTCTATTATCAAATTGTATAGATGACAATTTCATTTGAAATAAAATTTCAAAACAAAAAAACTACAAGTCCACAAGCCTACTAACCTAAGAACTCGGGGTTGGACTCTGGTGTCTCTGAAGAAGCAAGAAACAAGCAGCCACAACACGGCAAGAGCACTCGGACACAATGTCCGAGTCCCTCCGAGAAGTCCTTTAGACGGTTGTCACAGACCGCAGGCATGACCAGCTTATAAAAAGCCTTGCGGGGAAGATTGTCCCTGAACAAGTCATCAATCGACCCTTTGCCTTATCTACCCCTCAAAGTGTAGTCATGTTAGGCCGACCTTGTCTCTGGTTGGCAGTCTTCTTCAAATCTCCAGTAAAATTTCCCAGCCCAGGGAAAACGTCCTGGCCAATCCAGTTTCCCTGCAAATAAGAAACACTACCATAATACAACACTCGAGTAAGAAAAGCAAGCTTGTGTATTCCATGGCCTTGAAGCCAACGTCGGCTAGCTCCACATCCCATCCCAGTGATCGGCTCATGTTCCGTAGGTCGGGCTCAATAAAGTCTGCAAGACACACAATCCGAGCTTCGCATGTCTGGCTCCGCAAGCCTATGTCAACTAAAAAGCACATTGAGTCTGCTTAATAGTGTGGCATCGTAAGCCAATCCGCTTGACAAACACAAGAAGTCAGTCTAATGCTGGCCCTGTTCACCGAGAAACTTAATGCTAGAAGTCAGTCTGATAAGCTCCGAGTGGATATTTTATACGCCCGACTCCAACTCGGCACCGTATTTAAAGCTCGCCCCCAAGCGAATCTTCTCAAAATTGTGGCCTTACGTTCTCAAGACTGACGCGCTTAAAACCGGTCTCTACCTAAGCACAACACCGGTGCACTACCCTATATGAGCCTTACGTTATCTTAGTAGATCGCTCTAGAACAAGTCACCTCAACAAACGGTGTATCAAGTCGTTACAACTTTACACCATGACTCTCGTTTACACATATGAAAGCTTAAAGAGTACGGGGGCATTGATGTATCGAATCAATCAAAGTCCCTAGTTCCGGAAAGAGCCCATGGATCCAAACCTGGCCCATACGTAAGCCCATAAACATATAGGCCCCTAGGCCCAGCCAGTCCACCCCTTAATTGGCCGGACCAGGCCAAGCACGATCAAGCCTGCCTAGCACCATCACTATTCCCGTCGTGAGGCAAGGCATCGGGAATGAAGCAACAAGCAGCTAGCTTAATGCAAAGCACTTGGGGAGACCCGCTCGTCCCTCCAGCTAGCCATCTTTCAACGCGAACAAAGCCAACACAATTAGGCAACAAAGTTCGTAAACAACGCTCTCATGCCGCAAAGCTCTCGGCTCGCCAAAGGCTCTCGTTTTGCCAGCTCTTCAGCTCGGTACTCTAAGACCGATCTCAGTTCGGCAGTTTCCCAATTTGCCAGCTCGTCCAACAGCCTGTGCCAGCCAACTCATGGCCCTATAAATAGCAGCATCGCTCCCTTGATAAAAAGGGCTCTCATTTTCGAAGAACCACGAAAATTGGGCTTGATCCCTTACATGTTAAGGGTACGTAGGCAGCATTCTACGGCTCAGCTCATTATAACAAACACAACATTTTCTTCATCTTGTTCTTGAGCACCACCGCGCAACCACCATGGTGGGCTAAAATGCCTCGCATTCCGCAAAGTTGTAGTAGAGTTACAACGGAACTCGCAGATGCCAGATTGTCAGACTAGGCTATGTACCAACTCTTCAAGTCTAGAGAACCATGGCCGAGCTACAACCTTAGGCAGACCCGAGCCGGCCCCCATAAGCTCGGCTGGATCTGGGGGGCTTATGACGATGTCCAAAATTGAATCTACCCACGTGTCGCCTCCACATTAGCACAATAATAAATAAAGATTGAGAAAAGCCTTCATAAAGGGCCAGAACCCCCAGTACCCGAGCTGCATGAGCTCGGTCACATCCTCCGACCTCTGCAGGTCGGCAAGTGCATATGGTCAAACCTACTCGTGCCCGGTCACATCCTCCGACCTCTACAGGTCGGCCAGTGTATATGGTCAAGCCTACTCGTGCCCGACCTTACAGGTCGGCCTAAGTCCCTCTCGGACCAAGCCTCTTACGCACGGAAGAATCCGAGCTGATCCCAGCTCGGCTATCTTCCCCGACCTCCGTAGGTCGGCCCAAAAACGGTAGGGTTCAGTCAGTTCAGCTCGAGCCACCTAAGTCGGCCAGAGTCCATCCTCAATCGTATTTCCCACATGTGTGATAATCAGATAAATATGGGAAGAATCCCTCATATTTAATACTCGATTCTGACAGTCAAATATGTCCATAATTATCTCCAACAATTAGGTAGATTAAATCGTAGTTATCTTTTCCTTTGGGAACACGAAATCCTAGCCCAACAAGGACAAGGCCCATGGCGCCTTAGGGCATAAATCTTCTCTATATAAACCATCCCTAAGAAACTATGAAGACTTGATTCCAATACACGCATTGGATACGTAGGCAGCTTGAGATACTGTTTCTCAAGTGCAGTCTAAACAACCACCAAACACTCCCCCACTTTCATCGTTGTCATCGTGTTCTTAAAGTGGTGAACTTTACAATAAAAACCCAATCTAAAACAAAAGGAAATGGGTCGATAGAATTAGATGATATAATCTAGAAAGCCACAACAATAAATTAGGTAATTCTTATCAACAAACCTTGCGAATCTGTATTTGAAGTCCCTCAATTCCATCTTTACCAACTAAGTTGTGGTAATGCTTAACGACTCCAACAACCACACCGCCAATCCGAACGAATCTTGCCGTCTTACCATATGGGGAGAGGAACATGGATTTTAAAATGAAGATGAACGTCGATGGAGGTTGGGGACTGGTGGTGACGATGGGAGGCGCTGGCTCTTTGGTCTGGACCGAGGGGCTGAGCAGAGAGATCGGGGGGATTGGGTTAAGGTATTATTGAATGTGATTTTTAATGAGAATTTTTTTTTTATGAGAAATTTTTTTTAATGAGATCTTTTTTTTTTAAATTTTTGTTAAATGAGAAGTGGCATTTATGTTTTTATGAATAAAGGGTAAAAATTAATGGACTTGGTGAGAGTAAATATTTTTTATTTCCTCAAAATTAAATTATAATCGTTGTGACGGGATATCAATCAATAGTGATGGGATTCATATAAGTTTAATTAATAGTGTATGTTATAGCTTTACAATTTTTTTCCTCTCACTAATTTTCCTCCTCTCACTAAATTCTTCTAACAAAAGCCCATGTTTTCTTGTAGTGATGAGTGTGGAGTAGGTACATAAGGGTAATAACAAATTCATAGTCCTTTGGATGGTGTATTAAAAGCAGCATACACTGATGAATTCACATATATGCGTGTGGAGTGAGACCGCTCCTATGAGATGGTTTTGGCTAAATCTCTAGAGTACTTATAAACAACTAGGCACGCGCAAGGTCAAAATGCGCAAAAACGCGTTGAATAATGATATTAACAGAGTGTAGAGTGATTGGTAAAACCATTGGCTTACAACAATGATCAATTGGTTAATAAAATATTCGATTCACAGTTATTTCAGTAAGTTAAATTTTATTCTTTCTTGGATCTGGTTCATAATCCAAAATACACCAGTTTCGATAATTTACACTCATATATAAACCCAACAAAAATGTGTAGGTTTCCTAAACTTTTGAAATTTGTGGAGGATTGTTGGAAAAATTATGTTTTTTCAAAAATTCAATTTGTATTGCAACATATTTATAAGGTATATATATTTTATGTGTTAGAAAATTATTTTTTCTAAATGATAAACAATGATCCTTTTGTGTTTGACCTACTCAAACTTCACTTCATCTTTTAGCCTCAATATCACAATCCCATATTCGGTTCTATTTTTATGTGCTGTTAATGGACTGATTTAGTGGTATTAGTTTCTCCCTTGCTGTTGCTATCTTCAGAGAATGAGTAATAAATATATATTATATATATGGATATGGCAGCAAGGAAAAATGCAGAGGAAAAAAGATGAAGACGTAGAAAGTGAACAAAAGGAAAAAGAGTCGACATTTATACTTTTTCTTATCATGTTCTCTTTTATAAAAATACATTTTGCTGTTCAAACGTTATTGTCTTGCCTTTCTTACGGAATAATTGTTGGAAATTTGTCAATATTATTTCAAAAGTTTATAATTATATTTTTATAATTAATGTGTTGGAAAATTATTTTAAACATGTGCTATTTTAATAAGTGATATTTATTAGGAAAAATTAGTTTATAGTCCACTTTTTCCCCCTTAATTAAGTGCTAATTCAGCATCAATTTTTTAATTGCATTAAGGACAAATAAATTCCACCAGACGAATATACCCCCATTTGATACAATTGTCAAACCATCACTTGAAACTCTTACCTTTCCATTTTCTTCCCTTCCCGAACAAAATTCGATGCCGGACAATATTCCGGCACGATCAGCTGTGTTGGCCTCTTCTTTCGAAATGCACAACCTAAATCCATCAAATCTACATTATGGATTTCCTCTGGGGCAAGTGTCATCAGACGATGACTCGGTGGATGAAGACGAAGTTGACCCCGGAAGCAATGAAGCCGAGAGTGAAGTTGAGTCGGAATTTTTTTTTTGAATGCACTTGAGTCGGAATTTAATGGACAATATACAAAAACAATATTCAAGGCTTAGAGTTTGGTGATTTGAAAATTTGGACTTGTATAATTAACAATATCACAGGAGCCATTTTGTATGTATGTGTGCTTTGAATTAGGTGATCTTTTTATATAAATATAGTCTACAATCTGAAGCAGATTGACAATTGGTTTGCATTTTATTTTATTTGGTTGCAGGGGGAGCTTTACAAAAATAATAATTCAT